>OY747704.1:28987500-30225000 GCA_963556495.2 Valencia hispanica
CCCACATTCTACTATAAACGATCAATGCAAAGTTCCTCATGTATATTCTGCACAAAGGCCCTGTCCCAATACTCGCACTTCCACCTTTGTGCCCCTCAATGTCATGTTCCTGTCGAAGGGTATGAGTGCGAGACCCCACCTCTTCGCCTTCGCTCCACACTTTGCCGAAGCCGCATTGGTGCAGACTTCTGAAAAGTGTATTGCCCATAATCCATTGCTAAGTGTTAATTTTCTGTGAGAAGAAGGTAGGAAAATAGCGGAAGTGCACGTTCTGAAAAAAATTGTGTTCAAGTGTAAGTATCAAAATATTTAATATTTTATTATTGTCCACATGTGTAATTGCAATCAAATGTTTCTCTGTTGGAAAGATGCATTACGTATCTGTTGAAAAATATTGTTAATTGATAACGGTACTGGTGTGTATTTTTGGACATGATATGCCAACAATTTAATCACTTTTTGTACTCTGCAAGTCTTAAAAAGCCAACTTAAACATTTTACAATGTTAAGAATTTAAAAAAGAACACACAATGTTCTACATTTAAAATCATCTACAAATGAATGTTACCAATACCCAATTAACATTTCTTAAAACTGTGTTTACACCGTTTCTTCTTACGAATACTTTTCTTTTTTTCTTCCAACAGGGACAAACGAAACGACATTAAATTTTATTAAATTTAGGTCAGAAGATGACCACCTGTCCACTGGCCATAGAAATGGCTCAAATCAAGGCTATGAGTGAGTTTAACAATTTATAAATACATGAACTAAAAAAAATTTATATTTAACATGCATGTCTTTTGCAGTGAAATAATCAGAATAACGGGTTTGGAAGGAAAGGTGGCCCCCACAACAGTGCAAAAAAAGTGTGAAATCCTGGAGAAGAAAAAAATGTGCCTTTGTCATTTGTGATTATAAATTGTAAAAAACATTTGTTAGAATTTGTCACTCCCAAAAACTGGATCAGTGACAGAGGAGGGAGAGGTAACAGCAGCCAGCTGGATATTTTATGCAGCAATGCATGAAGCCATTGGCCAGCAGGCATCGGTCAGCCCAGTCAGGCTCTCCTCTTCAGGGCCAAGCAGTGTAGTGGTCAGCCCCAGACAGTCTGAAGAGGAAGAGGCCACAACATCAGCATCAGGTTGGTACACAAGTGCCTTTTTGTTTTCTGCATTATATTGGTATACTGAGATAATGTTATTATACTTTATATTTGTGTAAATATAAATACATTAGGAGTGAAACAACATGCTATCTTGTGAAATCAAGAGTTCAAATTGTAAAAATTAGCGCGTTATCTGGACCTTTAAATTGTTTCAAATGTGGAAGGATAATTAAGGTTGATGAAAAGGAAGATTGTATTTAAACTAAGTAAAGTAAACTTTTAAGCACAAGGTTTAAGATGCTGCTGATGGAGCTCATAAAGCTAAAAGTTTGTGCAGCCCCCTGAGTGTGATATACAATAAATGTGGTATTTAACCTTACAGCTGTACTTCCACTAGCCCAACATTACAAGTCTTCAGTCCAACATTCAGTCAAACTCAAAAACAAAGCTGATGCTGCAGTTTGGCTCCACAGTGTGAAAAGAGTGGATTATCCCCAATTTACACCGGATGCATCGGTCTGTGCAGGAAATAGAAACCATTATAGTCTATGGTTTGGTTTACAGCAAATGTGCCGGGGCGCGTCTCAAACACGTCCCAGAAGCGTCTCGCCGCTCCGCTAAAGATAGGATTGGTTTCTATTTTTGATGCGACATGCATTCAAAACACGTTGAACTCCAACAGTTAACAAAGGGATAAACAGAGAAGCATCCACAGTTTCAGTGTAAAACATCCGTTAAATTTCAAAAATGAAAGACACATGGAGATTCGCAATAGCTTAACTATGTAAACATTACGTAATTACCGGTGACCATTTGCTCCCTGCATCTTTTGAGGAAATCATCGGTGCTTTTTTCAGCATAAACAACGAGGCTTTTGTCCTGGCATGAGAAATTTATGACACCAAATGTCCTTTTTACAGGTCAGTGTGCACTGATGGCGCATGGACCTGTGCATACGTGCATGGAGCAGCTACACTGCATTTTTAGAACACCTTGCAATAAAGAGATAGCCTACGAGTTAATCAATTACCTGTTGATGCTGTATCCGCTTTTGAATGTAAGCACAATGCTTGAATCATGTCCTGAAGCTGCTTGCAACGGACTGTGAGTCTTTATTAAACTTTGTAACATCACTCTCAGCGAAGAATGCTGCAGCATCCAGCTAGGAAACAGACATTGACTGTAGCCTAAAGTGGAACAGAGTCATTTAACTACCAGTCAGTTCAGATACTGATTAAATGGAAATGATGCTGGGAGCACAAGTGGATGTTGGACCTACGCTGGTAAGAAATTCCGCATCGGGTTTTTAAAAGTGGTGGGGACAAAACTGTCAATCATAAATATTGCTGGGGACATGTTGCTGCCGTCTCTGGCTAAAATGATGATGACAGAAGGTTCCCCTGCTCAAATCCTCACATGTCCAGGCCCGTCTGAAGTTTGCCAATGACCATCTGGATGATCCAGTGGAGGCATGGGAGAAAGTCATGTGGTCAGATTAGGGCTGGACAATATCTCAAATGTTTTTTTAAATATCGTGATTTTTTTCACATACGATACACTGAATGTGAATCTCACCGCAACCCCACTGCTGCATTCAGTCCAGAAGTCACAGCAGAGTGTTGAAGAGGAGCCGCTGGTTAGCACTGCTTTAAGTGGGCCGGTACACAACAGTACTCAGTATCAAGCAATGTTAGAAGCATACTAAACATGCCCTACTCATGTACTAAAAGAAACAAAAAACACAATAGTCGCTATTAATTTAGTCTTCTTGGCCTCTCAGAACCAAGCTCCCGGGCTGAATTTCAACACCAGCCCACCTTTGCCCAAAACAATACGTTTTAATAGCAAAGCTTTAACTATTGTGGTTCGGAAGAATAAAACATTATTTTGAACAAGAAATTAATATTATTGATATATACCGATACTTTATTTTTGACATAGTTTCTAATTTACATCTACAGCTGTATGTCAATAAAGGTGCCTGTGTGACAGTTGGGACATGTAGCTTAGATTCTGAATTGCTTTTTTGTCAATACTTTTTGGGAATAAAAATATCTAGATATATATCAAAAATTGGATTTCAGCTGAAAAATATAGAGATATAACCTTTGGTCCATATCGCCCAGCCCTAATCTATACTACATTTTAGTATCAATTAGTATCTGAGAATCAGTTTTTTAGACAACACTATCCTGGATAGACATTATAAGGCACTTTGACTTACTGTTTCTGTGAAAATCTTACTTTATTAAATATTTATACTGGTTATAGTATAGGAGACCCTTTACTAGAACTCAAAGAGAGGTTGTTGTCACCTCTTCCTGAATAAATTCCTGAAAATGACACAAAAGCCTATCCTGGTTATAAATTATGAGGTAGTTTGACTTGGTATTTCTCCAAAGATTTACAGGAAAATTCTGAAATATTTATAGTGGAAATAAAATGTAAAAGTCGTAAGTAGACATATATATTATGGTTATGCCTCTAAATTCCTCTTTTGTTTTCACTTTTTAGGCCACTCTTAATGTTATATTACCGTAATGCAGCATGTATACGCGAAGCTAATTAAGAGCGCATGTCGGCTCACTTGACTACAGTGTTTTACAATACCCGCTTGAAAAACAGTAACAAAATAGAGAATTTCACTTACCCACCGAGCCTCCTGATTTCCAATGATCAGTCAATCTCAGACTGCTCAGAGAAATTTACTGGATTCCTAAAAAACATCCGGCTTTAATAAAAAAAAAAACCCATCATGACATATCCTCCTAAAAATGATGTCCAATAGCAGGACTCTTCTGCTAGGATTAGTTAATCAGCGGGTGTTCTGAACAAAACCGACCTGGGGGCGTCTTGGGTCCGTTTACACCTGTATTTAGCGCTGTCTGGACACAATGGAGTGCCTCAGGACGGAGATTAGTGCACAAATATTCAGCTCACACAGCACAACACAACACAACAAAGCTATCGCTGCCGGAAGTCTTCCTCTTGGTTTAAGGGAGGCTAGAAAGAAACGTCTCTGCTCATTACCGCCACCTGGTGGAGAAAAGTATGACACACAACTGGAAAGAAAGAAAGAAAGAAAGAAAGAAAGAAAGAAAGAAAGAAAGAAAGAAAGAAAGAAAGAAAGAAAGAAAGAAAGAAAGAAAGAAAGAAAGAAAGAAAGAAAGAAAGAAAGAAAGAAAGAAAGAAAGAAAGAAAGAAAGTTTAAAAATACATTTATTACACAGCCTAACAATCAGAAAAACAAACAACAACAAAATATCAAAAAGTGAAAACTAAAGATCACTTTAACCCCTGAACACAAAACATCATTAATGTTAACCACTTGTTTACAAAGACATTTATGTTTATGTCAAGTTAAACAACTTGAATTCCACACAACCTCAGCCAACTACAAAACTCTGAAATAAGAAATATACATCTTTCATGTGAAGCCCATTAATTTTGTTACTTCTTGATTTCCTGGAAAGCAGTGTTGTATCGTTTTATGGTTTAGCTTTTTACTCTAGATGTTTTTTATTTGTCTTTAGCTGAACTTGAAAAGGTTTTGAAATCGGATTGGTTGGTGGGTGGGAAATTAGTTAGCTTCTCTTCTAATAAAAAAAGTAAAAACACTATTTGAAAACATTACTAAATTAAATATATTACATTTAAAGAAAATAAATACAGAATATCACAATGACAAGTGAAATAAAAAAAGGAAACTAATCAAAACTGGAAATAAAATGGAAAATTAAATAATAGTGATACTGTTAAATTAATAATTAAAAATGATCAACATTAATTTATATCACACTGCATAATTAAATAAGTTTGAAAAATTCTTAGCTTTTTTAGATGCAATATTTGCCACATTTCTTACTTTATCAAGCCATTTTATTTATCTCTATATTCATTTTAGCTAGCTCTGTCCTGTCCACCTGTCCATAATGTATGGTGGGTTTTTTTTTTGTTTGTTTTTTTTACAATGAATATATATTAAGGTTTTTCGTTGTATGTCGAAAAACTTTATGATAATGTTTACCCTACTTTGATAAAGACAAAATTAGTTTTTGTTCAAATGCGCTGTTGGTAGCATCATATAGTTTGATAGAAGATATTAGAGACATTTTATAAAATGTAAAGTAGGACTAAAAGTGGTCGAATTTTTTTTTCTTTTTATCTTTTCTTTTTCTCCAGCAGGAGGCGACCACGAGTAAACATGTTTCTTTCAAGCAACCTTGAAACCAGGAAGTAGACTGTCTAGGTCCGTTAGCAGAGTTAGCTTTCTTCTATTGTGTCTTTTGAGCTCAATATTAGTGTCTCTGCAGCAACAATGTCTTCTTCTCAGTCTCTGAGAGACTTTATCAGGGAGCGACTGGCCGCTGCTGCTGATGAAATATTCTCAGAGTTTGATAAAACCATCGTCCAGTACGAGGAAAAGCTGGATCGTCAGCGCAGACTGCTTAAAATCTGCTGGAAACCCAAAATAAACCTGCCGAGAATAGGTATGAACCATCAGAGGCACTAATGTTGTTTTATTCATTAGAGATACAGGGAAGTCTGGTTGGGAGGGATTTACGGGTCAACAGGTTGAAACTGAGGTTAAATCCATCTAGTGAATTTAATTACATCATGGATGTTTCTGATGAACATAAAATGTGCTTCTATTCCCTGTTTAAAAGCTGTAGTACAAAGAACTGAGCAGCTGGAGCGACAGTAACACTAACAGAAATACTTTTGTCTTTATTCAGGACTCTTCACTTTATTTTTTATTTCTAACCAAGTTTATTTCCTTAGATTCTTGCTGAAACATCAGTCAGTACTGCAGCTAAAATAGACAAAAGGTTAATTTGATGATCAATATCTTGATTTAGGTTAACTGATTAACTGACAAATACTTTACAAAGACCCATCAGAACTATCACAGTATGTCTTTCTGTGACTATTCAGGCTGGTAGCTGATGAAGTGTCTTAGGGCTGCTCTACATGGCAGAGATGGGAGTAATGGTGCGTTCACACCGCACACTTTGTCTGCGTCAGGCAACGCTCTCAACGCGTCTAGTTTGACGCATGTACGTTGAAGCTTGCAATGCTTGCTTCACACCGCACTGCGTCATGTACTTTGAGCAAAAAAGAGCGCGAAGAAGAAACGTGTTGTGACGTCGCTACAGTGACACGCTCTGATTGGTTGACGCACTGCGTCAAGTCCGTCAAAAGTTCAGCTAGCTGAACTTCTGCATTGCTTGAGTTTGCTACGTTGCCACTTGAAATGCAGGTAACGCTTGAAAAGTTGACGGAGCCAATGGACACAACGCACCGCAGAGAGTCTGACGGACTAAACCGTAGACTTTACATGTAATCTTGCCGCAACTGACGCTGACGTTTGGGGCGGTGTGAACGCACCATTAGTCCCATACATGCAAGTCCCAAGTAAGTCGCAAGTCTTAGCCTTCAAGTCTTAAGTAAGTCCCAAGTCATCTTTAAGGAGGATCAAGCAACTCAAGTCCAAGCATAGCTTTAGTCAAGTCAAGTCATTATCAAATTAGTTTTAACCAGAAAGAATTTTAGTAAAGAAATCGGAAATACCTATTCAGTCAAGCTAATATATATGTTAAAACAGCCACTTAAATTTTGGAAAGATTTGTAGATATCTGAAACTTTGTTTTTACTAGTACAATTAAAATCTTAAATATCTTGAAATTCAGTTTCTGCAAGCAAAAATGTGATTGAGAATATCTTTAATTTAAATTCTTACAGGTTGGAATGCATTTTAGACTAGGAAGAACCTATTGTGGAGATCTACCAAAGGAACAAGAGAGAGGAGTGCGCTTTGAATAAATGTCAAAATGGCTTGCCATAATCCACTCGCCATAAGAGCGGGGCAGATTCAGAGAAAGCGCCCCGGTAGTACATGAGGAGGAAAAAAACAACACAGAAGTCTGAGGATCATGCTTTGGACACACCAACATGAAAAACGTCTCCAAATACACTGGTGCAGTTCGAGTTCGAAATGGACCTAGTTTACACACTGGACAATAATTTTCATATAGCCTGTTTTACTGGCTATATATATTGTGGTCATTTTTCTGAATGAAAATGTTTCTCAAAATTCCCCCCCCCCCCCTCTGGTTTTTTCACAAATTGCACCCTGCTGACACATAATATAAGGACAATATGGGAAGAGAAACAACTTTGGCAGTGGATGTTGTCCTACCTACACACGCACCACCGTCAAAACATCAGAAAAAAGTTTTGATTCTGTATATCAGCTAACCTCATTACAGGCGTGCATTCATGCGTAGATATTTAGCGCTAGTCTGGTTACAGCTAGCTAGCATTAGTGCCGCTAAACTACCAGATTTGCAATTTCAGACAGATGTATATATTTAGGCAAAGGTTAATGTCAACAGCAGCCAAGTTGCAAAATAATACCAATAATAATAATAATCAGGACGTAATCCATAGCATGTTACTCACCTTGCTTTTTATGTGCTGTCCTAAAATGTCGGGTGAAATTCGATGTAGTGCTTGCAGAATCAGCTATTATTGCATTGCAGATTTTGCCGGTAGCTCCTCTTTTATTTTGTGTTGTAACAAAATAGTTGAAGCCAAAATGCACAATTTTTGGAATGTTGTTGCCGGTCAGAGTGGCTTCCATCTCTCTGCAGATCACTCATTAGACTAATGCAGACTTGCCTTCTGTCAGTTGCGTGGAGGAGGGTTTGCCAGGTTTACTGCTATGCTGCAAGACAGGAGCTCTTGCACACAATAAAGCAATGTTCATCTAATTATTTATTTGTTGATAAAATATAAACATTTCACAAGACTGATGTGACTTGGCAAGTCACATGACTCAAGAAGGGCAAGTCAAAGTTAAGTCAAGTCTTTGATGTTGATGTTGATCAAGCAAGTCAAAAGTCACAAATCTGGCGACTCGAGTCGGACTCGAGTCAAGTCATCGACTCAAGTCCCCCCATCTCTGCTACGTGGAGACAAAACGGGTATAGTTTCAAAAATACTCTGTAAAAACGGCACCACAATAAATGAATCTTCTTCCCACATGAATTCACACAAATCGGCTTAAAATGCTGCAGTACATATGCTGGGCCCAATGTTGGCACTGAGACGCTGCCAGAGAAACACAGAAAAGAACGCCGATCATGCGCGATCAGCCCGGTGGCAAACACTAACACTTACAGCAGAGGATAGAAAATTACTTTATATCAGTGGCTATTAAAGCAGGTACAAAACTACCCTATGGTGGATGCAAATTAACATGTAGTTGGGACAAAACTTTTTCCAGTAGGACCCTCCTACCCAAGCTCAGTCAATTAACCCTTAATGCTGAAATCCCGTCATGCATATCAGCTACCGCTTTGAAACAAGGCTGGAGATTTTGAACTGTTAATTCAGTCTCTCCTTCATACCAGAAAGCTCAGTGATTCTAAATCCTGCTCCTCTGTGCTCCTTCACACCTGATTCAGATAATGGCATTACCTCCTCAGCATGCCTATCAAGTGCTTCAGAAGCTTGGTAACCACTGGTTGATTCAGTTGTGACTAAAACTAAGGACATTTTCTAAAATTCTTCAAAGATTGATTGTATTGACCAGGTTGGTGCAGGGTGAACAGCAGCCTGCAAACTTAAGGTAAAGAGGTCATGTTTTTCAGGATATTTTTTTGGGGGGGCGTAACCTCAATATGGGTATATTTTCACTTCAAATGTTGCTCTAAAGTTCAGCTATACTTAGTAAATATGAAAGCAGTCAGAGTAGCCCTTGAATGCATCTGTTTTTCAAGTTGTACCTCAGGAGCTGGCTTTATAGTTTAGAGACTTTGGTAATAAAGGCAATTTTCTTGAGTTTCTAAGGACATCTTACAACAAAATGTTACATTTTTATGCATAAAATGAGTTGGTCAGGATAAAGCTTCTTGTTTTCTTTTCTGATATATGACCTGTGGTTACTTACTTAAACATTTGAGGGCTCATTAACTTCCATAACCTCTCAAGTTCAATGAAAAGATAAGTGTTGTTGCTCATAATCATGTTGATCAGCCTTTTTACCTGTTTGCATTTCCAGATCTCCCACAGCATTATGTCTGGAAGGAGGAGGAGGTTATCACTGACCAGCAGTTCTGCAACCAGGACAGGAACTCCAGTTTGGGTGAAGAGGAACTAGAACCTCAGCTTGTGAAAGACAAACAGGATGAACCAGAACCTCTCCAGATGAAAGAGGAACCAGCAGAAATAGAATCTCCACAGATAAAGGACGAACAGGAGGAACTCTGCATCAGTCTGGAAAACAGGCAGATTGAACTGAAGCAGGAGTTTGATATCGTTATAGTGAATCCTACTTATGAAGAAGGAGATGTCAGGGCACCAGAACCAAACTGGGACCGACACCTTGACCAGATCTCTTCTGATCCTGAGAACTTAAACCAGCAAAGGAGCCATCATGAAGCCTCAGGATCAAGTAGAGATGGTGATGAAGAACTGAAACAAAAAATTAAGTGTCAGAAAGTCAGAGGTCACAGTGGCAATGTAGATGATCCAAAACTAAAAAGACAGAAGAAAGCACACATGAATAAGAATCTGTGTTCTTGTAAGGTTTGTGGTAAACTTTTTGCTAGGAGTAATTTGACTAAACACGTGAGAACCCACACAGGTGAGAAGCCGTTTTCCTGTTTGACCTGTGGAAAAAAATTTGGTCAAAGATATCATTTGACTGTCCATATGAGAACTCACACGGGTGAGAGGCCTTTCTCCTGTTTGACTTGTGGAAAAAGTTTTACAATGAGAATTGCATTGACCCGTCACATGAGAACTCACACAGGTGAAAAGCCTTTCTCATGTGTGACCTGTGGAAAAAGCTTTGGTCAAAGGACTCATTTGACTGTCCATATGAGAACTCACACTGGTGAAAGGCCTTTCTCTTGTCTGACTTGTGGAAAAAGCTTTACCCTGCAAATTTCACTGACCCGGCACATGAGAAGTCACACAGGAGAGAAGCCGTTGTTGTGTATGATCTGTGGAAGAAGTTTCAGTGAACGAGGAAATTTATCTCGACACATGAGAACTCATACACGTTAGTTGTGTTTCTGTCAAATTGTTGGTACTTGTTTCACTCAAAAGGCGTGTTTCCACTATTGGAACTTTAGGGTAATATTATCAGACCTTCCCAATATGCGCGTGCCTCCATTACGCCGACAGGGTCGTTTTCGGGGCCATTTCAGGAACCAACATAGTACCTGTATGGGGGTATATACTCGGAATGGCCCGACTGAGTCGCTCAGCGGGAGCTGTGGTTAAGTCGCGCTGATTGGTTATAATTCAGAGGGAAATGAGCAGACGATGCCAAACAACTGGCTTTGTAATAATTAGAGAAGTTGCTGGTGAAGCAGTTTTTAAAAACAAACAGAAACACCTCAACAATCCCTGCTTCTTCCATGTCAATATCTTATTTCTGCTGTTGTGTGCTCTTTTTTGCACGATGCAAGGGATGCTACTTGCTGCTGAAACAGTCGTGATATGCGGTCGCCTTTAGCTGATTCCTTATGGGGCCGATTGTGTATGGAGACACGGCGGCTGAAAGGAGCAGGCCAACAGATTACCTCCTCAGAAAAAGATCTGGTTAAATTACCCTGAAGTTGCAATAGTGGAAACGTGCCTAAAGTGGCCAAACGACTGATCACATGAGAACAAACCAAGGTGAGCAGGTGTAATCTTGTAAATTTTGTAATGTTCTTAAATAAAGGGGTACGTCAGGACAGCCAGGAGAAAAGTTGGGCTCTGCTGTTCGTCCCTAAACTGTAATCTTTGAACTGCAAGGTTTGCCTGCAAACTGTAACTCATGTAAAACTATTTGTCAATTATCAAACAGGACACTAAATACAGGTAAATCTAAAAAATATAAATATTAAACAATTCAGGAAGTGAAACTCATATTTATCACACATAAAGTGAAATATTTCAAGCCTCTATTTCTTGTAATGTTGATGATTATGACTATTGGACAATTAAAACCCAGTATTCAGTATCTCAGTAAATTAGAATGTGAAAAAGCTAAATATAGGAAACTGATCATGTCACACAAACAGCACATCTGGAAATGTTTTCTGAGCCTCTAAGTCATGGGTGTCCAAAGTCGGTCCTCAAGGACCAATATCCTGCATGTTTTAGTTCTTTCATGGTTCAACACACTGGAATCAAGAGTTAATTAGCGGGGCTATGGAGAGCATTATGAGATGCTGAGTAGGTAGTTGGACCACTTCAATTGCTGTGTTGGAGACACGTCTAAAAATGGCAGGACACTGGCCCTTGAGGCCTGGAGTTGGACACCCTGCTCTAAATGGTCCAGAAGACCAGAGGACAGTCACGGACACCTTCCACAAGGAGGATAAGCTGCAAAATGTAATTGCTAAAGAAGCTGGTTGTTCAGAGGGCTGTATCAAACCATATTCATCAAAAGTTGAGTGGAAGAAAAAACAGTCCAGCATCAACAAGGATTGCCACAGCCTTGAGAGGTTTGTCAGTAAAAATCCATTCAAGAGTTAGTGGAGCTTCACAAGAAGTGGACTGGGACTCAAGTCAGTGTCTCAAGAGCCACTAAGCACAGACAAATCCTGTCCTGAAGTTCAGTGTAAAGTTTCCTCAGTCAGGGATGATTTGGGATGCCGTGTTATCTGCTGGTGTTGGTCCGCTGGGTTTTATCAAGTCCACATTCAATGCAGCCATCTAGCAGGAAATTTGAGAACATTTAATGTTTTCTTCTGTTGACAAGTGTTGCAAATTTTCAATCAGTATTTGTTACCTGCCAACACTGTCAAAGGTACCAAAGGCTGTTTTAAAAATGTACCCTTTGAACACACACTTCTAGACTAATATTTTTGGATTTACATGTTTATTTCTTGTTTTTTGTTTGTTTTTTAACCAAAAAAAGTATTTAAACAACATCCAAATATATCAGTCTCCCATCTGTTTTTTTCTATTTAATTTTTATTTATAGTCTACATTTTACTTACAAAATGAAATGTCTTAATATCTTAGAAGTGTGACTCATTAAAACTGACCCACATTAGCTTTTATTGCTATTCCCTGTTGCAGCTTTTTAAAAATAGCAATGTTAAAATCAGTATCATTAACGTTAATGGTTTTTATTCACAGTTTTGGAAATATACAAAGAAAAAGATAAGGATAAGGGTTCTTAAAGAAAAAAAATGTTTCCACCCACTATTAGCCTTCAGAAGCCACCGTTTCTCCAGGAATAACATGCTTTCGGCTGTTACGCTGATGACCAGAGGAGGGACGTTCTCTGTCTTGCTACACTTAAGGAGATTTTATGTATAAACCTTAAATTATCTTGCTAGCATTTACTCTAATTCGCTTTGGGGATATCTATTATTGCCTCTTAGGTTTTTTCTGAAGCTGACTGCAGTTCCCCTACCAAAGTGAAGATGAAGACCATTTGGTGAGGGTGGGGACACCTGTTAGTGTATGGCATGGTAAAAACCTTTGTCAGCCATTGAGAAAGAGACCCTATCGATATGGGTCTGGGACTTGTGGAATGTGGCTTAGCCCATAACAGAAACTACTTGTCAGGCCAGCCTTCCTAAAACAGGGGTGTGTAAAGTCAGGACCACAGGCCTTCACGGCCCTCGAAATGTGACCCATGACCCAAGCACTGAGGGTTTATAAAATATTGTGAAAATATCTCTCCATAACATTATAGTCGCATGCATGTATCAAACACCAGTCTCACTGTGAAATGCAAACACACCATGTCACTCTAAATTGCCTTTAGGTGTTTCTGTGTACACAATACAGTTACTTTCTTTTTGTCTCTGTGTTGCCCTGTGATAGACTGTCAACTTGTCATGGATGCATTCTCACCTAGTCATTGCTGTAGATAGATGCTATTGGTTTTTTGTTTTTATATGTTTAAGTGATTGCATAGCGTATGTGGCACTTAGTGCAACGTAAGGTTTATTTATACAGCACACTTTCAACAACGAGGCGACTAAAGGTGCTTTGGGTGATTAGGGGATTAAATAAAAGTAGCTATAAAAGCATAAAATACAACATTAGAGACACATTAAAACATGACATTCCAGCTATTATTAATCACTTACTCAAAGGCAGCTCTAAGCAGATGAGTTTTTAGCTTTGATTTAAAACAGCTCAGTGTTTCAGCAGCTTTGAAGTTGTCTGGAAGTTTGTTCAAGATAAGAGCATAGAAACTAAAAGCTGCTTCTCCATGTTTAGTTCTAATTCTAGGGGTGATTAGTAGACTAGAGTTGGAAGACCTGAGGGGGATTTGGTATAGTAACAGCAGACCTTCAATATACTTTGGTGCTAAGAAATTCAATGATTTATAAACTAGTGAAAGTATTTTGAAGTCTATTCTCTGAGTCTATTCTCTACAGGGAGCCAGTATAAGAACTTTAGAACTGGGGTGATATGCTCTACTTTCCTGGTTCTAGTGAGGACGCGAGCAGCAGCGTTCTTGATCAGCTGCAGCTGTCTGATTGACTTTTTAGGCAGACCTGTGAGGACGCTGTTGCTGTAATCAATCTGACTAAAATACATAAAACACATGGATGAGTTTTTCAAGGTCCTGTTGCGACATCAGTCCTTTAATCCTAGAAATGTTGTAAGAAGAAATATTGTAAAGACATTAATTTCAGTTATTTGTTATGCTTATGGAGAAGTATTGTATGCAGCACAATATGAAACTGAAGATTCGGCTTTGTTAGAGGTGTTTAACCCTGACATTTCTTCAGGTGATAGAAGGCTGACCTTGTTATTGCCTTTATGTGACCCTGGAGGTTCAAGTCTGAGTCCATTACTACACCTAGATTTCTGGCCTGATCAGACGTTTCTAGCTGTATTAACTAAAGCTGTGCGCTGACACTTGATCATTCCTCTTTGGGTCCAAAAATAATTACTTCTGTTTTGTTTCTGTTCAATTGGAAAAAACTATGGCACAGCCATCCATTGATTTACTTAATGCATTCAATTAAGGTTTGGATGGGTTCAAAGTCACCTAAATACATTGTAATTTAAAGTGTAATGACTCGCAGGCCTTGTAGGATGGAAATCCAGAAACAGTTCAAAAACACTTAGAATTGTAGTACCCAGACACTTAGTACAACAAAAACTACTAAATAAATTATATGGTTTAACTAGAATCCTTCTGAAAGCCATTCAAATCTGAACATAATCTTAATATGAAATAGTAAGTGAAATTTTTAATCTCTTTAATCAATTTGTTTAAAAAAAAACCTGCAAATTATTTTCAAGTCTATTTTTTTTTCTTGACATACCCATATATAAACATGACAGCTTTGTACAACTGTGAAAAAGTTCTTAAAAGTAGTCCTGTTCATACTTATGAAAATATTCAAAATAAAAACATTGGTAAGTTTAAAAAGAAATGGAGATGTAATGTGTAAACGCTTCTTCCAAGGAACAGCTCGATTCTGACATCTAGTGGAACAAAGTAAAATTACACATTTTTTCCCGTTCAATTTCAGTGTGCTAAATCTCTGCTTAAAAAAAACAAGTAGGCTGTTACAGTTTTTTCGATTGCTAAAACGCGTTTTTCAAAACTGTACGTTTTTTTCAAAACTGCACACAAAACCCCAAACATCACACACCAATGGCTAAACCCTGGCATCCCATCGCAAAACAACTCTGCCATCAAATCTCGTAATATGTTCACAAAATGGAACACGTGTTTTCATTTGGTAAACAGCCATATTTTCACATGACACACATACCATTCATTGAATAAACACAAGTAGCTTTTGGCTGAACACTACCAAGCATGGAACGAACACTGAAGAGCAAAACTGAAAACACAATTATAGAAATGGAACACACTGAATCAATTACAATGCCCACTTCTTTCATAGACAAACATTAGACATCACACAAATTTTGAGACAAAACATTTTATTTTTAAACCCCCCCCCCCGTCTCCCATTCAAGCATAATCATGGGGCATCATGCCTCCGGTCTCTGTCTGGCCAGAGGGCCTCGTCAACATCACAGACGATGTCCTCCTGGTCCAAACAGCGCTGGAAGTACCGCCTCGAGTGCCTCATGAGGCCCTGACAGGCCTCAAAGCCCACATCTCCACAAGCCTCCTCCATGGCTTGAAGCAGTGGGACCTGGCTCTGTGGATTCCTTTCGTACACCTTCCACCTCCAAGCTGAGAAAAACTCCTCAATGGGATTGAGGAAGGGGGAATAAGGTGGAAGGTATAAAACGGAAAACCGTGGGTGGTCCTGAAACCACTCATGCACCTGGGCAGCCTTGTGGAAACCTACATTGTCCCAAATGATTATATAGTTGACCCTCTGTGGGTTATCCATGTCATCAGGTCGAACAAGCACATCATACAGGCCGTTTAGGGATTCCAGTAGAAGGGCTGTGTTGTATGCCCCTAGGTGGGCATGTCTGTGTAGGATGCCATGGTGGTTCATGGCCGCACACAGTGACGTTGCCACCACGCAGGCCTGGGACCTCGATTATGGCGCGCTGGCCAATCACATTTCTTCCCCGGCGCCTCCCTTTTATCAGGTTGAACCCAGCCTCATCTATGAAGATGTATTCATAGATTTCATTGGCTGTGTCATAGTCCTGGATACGCTGAAGCAGACAGTATGAGAATACAATTTACACTATGGACACAGAAACAGTATGCTACATTGAGACAATGTAGAAAAGGAACACTATTACAGAAGATTACTGTATAGTGCTACAATGCATGCATGTATCAGTGATGAATAAATGGGACTTACAAGCACACTCTCGACGTAAGGCCTTCACACGGTTTGTGTTGCGTTGGAATGGAACCCTGTAGACTTGCTTCATTGTCATTAAATTTCTGTGAAGTATGCGATGTATTGTTGAGATGCTGATTGTGTGGAGGTCATTGAAGATGGTATTGTCAGCCAGGACCCTTGTTTGGATCTGTTTTAGTGTGAGGCTATTGTTTTCAAGGACCATGTCTACAATGGCTATCTCTTGTTGCTGTGTGACAATTGAAGTTCTTCCTCCACGATGAGGTTCTCTGGCCACCCTGAAAAATATAAATACTGTGAGCACATTGTAGTGTACTGGTTCTCAAACTTTTCAGCTAGTGACTTCAAAGAGAGATTACAGTAGACATTAGCCCAAGACCCAAACGAGTGAACAGCAGATCTACAAGCTCAATGCATCACTTTGCACTGTTTTGTGAGCTTGTAGAGTTGCTTTTTTCACTACTTTTTACTGCACACATTTGTTTTCTAATGCTGCATTTCATAGAATTTCTTGGATTTCTTTTATTTCTTCATGAAATTATAGTACCTGGGAAAGAAAAATGACATTTGCTTTTCACAGTAATTCATGGAAATATTTGCTTTCTTGGAATCATTTTCCTTTACTTTAATAATAATAATAATAATAATAATAATAATAATAAAAAATAATAAAAAATAACAAAATGTGGGAAAAAAGAGAATAAAGGGACCCAAAACAATATGACTGCAACCCACAAATGTGTCCCAAAACACTGTTTAGGAAACAGTGTTGTAGTCTATTGAATGTTGTATTACAATGCACATGGAAAATAAATTTCATACCTGTTCTCCATCCTGAACGTCCTAATGATGGTCGACACTGTGAAACGGCTGAGGTTTGGCTGGACCCTCTGGCCAGCCTCCCTCATGATCAACCCATGGTTGAGCACATGGTCCAATACAGTGGCACGAATCTCATCGGAGATTTGGATTCTCCTTCTTCGTTCCCTTGCTGCTCCTTGTTGTTGTCCTCTTCCTCCTCCTCCTCCTCTTCCCCGTCCACCTCTTTCTCCTCCTCCTCCTCCTGCTCCCATACGTACCCCTCTCCTTCTGTTGTCTGTTGTCTCTGTTCTCCATTGCTCATCAAACAAAACAGAGCGTTAAGCCTCCTTTTATGCTGCAGTCCTTGAATGCAAATTGCTCGCCAGACCCGAAAGTTTAGAGATTTGAATATTTGTGGGTTGTTGATTGAAGCTTTGAGATTTTATGTGAGAAGTGTGTGTAAACCTGAAAATTGTGTGCTGTGTTTTGACAGCAAGGTAATGTGAAATTGACATCAGAGTGTAAAGAAGAAAAGTCAGAGTTCTAATATAATAAGGAAATCTTAAGTAGTGATAAATTGAGTCAAGTGATTGGGAACAGAAGTAGAGGTTGTGAAAATTGTGCCAGATTTTTGCTTTTTGAGTTTTAGCAATCGAAAAAAACTGTAATACAAAAATCTATGTCAGTTATCAAATTTTTGATCCCATTAAAACATAACGTCGGACAAGACATTCAGAATGATACAATTTTGCGTCGGATGAAGCTTACTGCTTCAGCGCTCTTTGTCACAAGATAAATACCCAGAGTTTGGACCTAAATGTCCACGTTAGCGTGTGTCAGAATCTTAACTCGCACCAATGAATCATAAAAATAAAGAGTGAGACTCAAAATAAAAATGGGAAATTAACATGGAAGCCCATTTCCTCCACTTGAAAGTAAAAAAAATTAAACATGGTGAGTCATAATTATTAGATACAAAGTCATAATAATTAGATACAAACTCACATTATTGAGATACAAAGTCATACTTATAAGATACAAAGTCAGATACAAAGCCATACTTATAAGATACAAAGTCATAATTATGAGATACAAAGTCAGACTTATGAGATACAAAGTCATAATTATGAGATACAAAGTCGCAATAATGAGATACAAAGCCATACTTATAAGATACATCACATTAATGAGATACAAAGTTATAATTATGGGATACAAAGTCAGACTTATGAGATACAAAGTCACAATAATGAGATACAAAGCCATACTTATAAGATACATCACATTAATGAGATACAAAGTCATAATTATGAGATACAAAGTCATAATTATGAGATACAAAGTCAGACTTATGAGATACAAAGTTATAATTATGAGATACAAAGTCAGACTTATGAGATACAAAGTCATAATTATGAGATACAAAGTCAGACTTATGAGATACAAAGTCATAATTATGAGATACAAAGTCACAATAATGAGATACAAAGCCATACTTATACAAAGTCACAATAATGAGATACAAAGTCATAACTACAAAAAGTTGCATTTCCTGCGAGAATGCAGTGTGAATGCTGTAAGCTGAATTTACTTGTAGAAAATGGCTGAAGTATTTGAAGTCAACAGTAAAAGACTTGCTGAAGTGTAATAAACAGAAACCACAGAAAAAAGAAAAGGGGTGTGCCAACCCTAACACAAAGAAAAACTGTCACAATTAGCTGAAATAAAAAGTTGAATATTATGAAAAGTATAAAGGTTATGAATACCAAAAGATATACCCGGAAAAAGCAGAATGAGCAGAATAGTTGAAAAGTTGAATGGTTAAAATAGCACTAAGTATGCAGAAGTAGTTTAAGTTCATAAAACGTGCGGAAACGTATGGTAGCATGTTGTCAAACACAAACATGTTGGTAGCCAAACACAAACATGTTGGTTATTCAATCCATTTAGTATAATTAAAATAAGCTTAAAGGGAAGTGTTAGCTAAAATTAGCTGCAATGCAAATGTTAGCTAAAATGCTAGTGGTAGTAAGGTAGCAAACACTTACATGACGCTAAACATTAAAAAATTTATTTAGCAAGTTAACCTTAGCTGTTAAGTCAAAATTAGCTTAAATTTTGATACTAACGGTAATACTAGTTTTAGCTTAAATACTAGTGGTTGTATGTTGGCAAACACTAACATAATCGTTACCATGAACTTAAACCTTTCAGTATGTTAAAATCTTCCTCAAATGCAAATATTAGCTAACATTAGCTGAAATGCTAATGTTAGTTTAAATGTAATTTTTTGCTTAAATTCTAGAGATAGCATGTTGGTAAGTACCAACATGTTGGTTAACAGTAACTCAATCCATTCATTATGTTAATTTTGGTTGTTAAGTCAAAATTAGCTAAAATTCCATTGTTAGCTTGAAAGACTTGAATTGCTATGGTTAGTAAAAAAGCTATTGGTAGCATGTTGGCATACATGAACATATTGGTTAACAATAAAAACCCATTCAGGTTTGTTAAAATCAACCCAAAAACCAAATGATAGCTAAAATTAGCTAAAATGCCGATGTTAGCTAAAATGATAATGTTAGCTAAAATGCCACAGATATGTTGACAAACACTAACATGTTGGGTAACTTTATCTTAATCCATTCAGTATGTTAACTTTAGCTATTAAGTCAAAATTACCTAAAACGCTAATGTTAGCTAAAATGCTAATGTTAGCTTAAATGCCACAGATAGCATGTTGGCAAACACTAACATGTTGGTTAACTGTATCTCAATCCATTCTGTATGTTAACTTTAGCTATGAAGTCAAAATTAACTAAAATGCTAATGTTAGCTTAAATGCTAGTGTTAGTATAATGGATAACAATAGAAAGTTAGCTAACAATATCTTACTCCATTTATAATGCCTACAATCCCCTAAACATACAAGTCTGTGTAATTGCCCTTAAAAAGTAATCACTGTTTTCCAGGTGTTGGAACAGTAAAATGGCCGCTGTTACCTGCCTAGTACCTATGAGACTGTATTGATCATCATATTTAAAAGAGTAATCAAAAGTCCTGGTGAACTGATTTGTAATAAATCTACAAGTTGTTTGAGATGTCTTACAATAACCCTGAAACATCAGTTTTACAGTGGAGAGCATAATGTATAGTAATTCTCTTTTGTACCACAAAAGGGAGCTCCATCTGAAACCATGAAAAGGCCTGCCATTTTTCGACCAATCACACGCCAGCTTTCACTGGGGGAGACAGCCTGAGTGCAGCACCTCACTTATGTCTCCTAATTTCTCAGCCATTTTAACAGGTAACGCAGCTTCCGAACTACTCTTAAAGGAGTCATAACCTAGTATTATCTTGGATACCCACGCACTAATATAGTCTTTCAGGCCCTTCTATAAATAAATAAAAAAGTTGAAAAAATAAACACAGAGCTCCTCTGACCCTTATTTCTGAAGGCATAATTGTCTCGGGGATCTGATGCGATACTTTGGCTGTCGTGGACGGGCATTGTAATAACGCAAATGAGGGGCGCGTTGATTGGTGGCAGGAAGGAGGGGGGTTGACACCGCAGGTAACGCTTCAGCATATCTAACCCATATCTACTACTCCCGCTAGCATACAATAGCCACATTAGCAGTTAGCTGCTGTTTGTTACACACAGCAGAGCAATAAAAACACAGCCTTACCGTTTCAATTGCAGGCAAGTCTCTGATTGTTGGAATGGCCCCTTTTTCCAAACGGAGCTTCGATGCCAACTTCGCCTGATATTGTCCCAAATTCGTAAAGGATTCCGGCGTTAAAAAAAAAAATAGAAAAAATATTTCAATGTTGATTCTGGCAGTCAACAACAGAGCAACTCACGTGTGCACTACGTTTCTGGTAGAAATGGTTTTAGCTGATTAAAATAAAAGGCTGACACGAATATGTCTTCTTCATGCATCATTGCGTGAAGAAACTTTCTGCATCTTTCAAGGTGGAGTTCATACTTCAAATCGGTGATGTGTTGGTCGCGAATGAACCGGCTCTAAGAGCTAACTCTTTGAAGTGAACGATTGGAGTCGGCTCGTCATTGGGAGCCGTTTTTTTTTTTTTTTCATTCCCCCCTGCTTGTTTTAGTACATTTGGTTCACATCGTTTTGCATTATTTTTGGTAATAAATACACTTTAAGCAAAAGAAAATCTGAGGACCCGAAAGAGCCAGCTTTTTATGGTGAGCCAAGCCAAAAGAACTGGCTCTCCAAAAAGAGCTGGAATTCCCATCACTAGAATTCAGTAATGGCGATCGACTGAATATGAGGGAGCGAGGGGGAGAAGGGAGAGAGGGAGGGCGGGCTTCCTGCAGCATGGGTAGGTCTGCGATGTCTATATATGGTATATCCTGCGCCGACATGACGTCAAGTCAGCCAGAAATTAAAACCACGTATTTGAGTGCGCATTCACATGGGCTGGTTGACGAACCCAGGGGTAAACAAACGCTTCACTTTTAAATATCGGCTTCCCGGGCAGTGTATAATCGTTAGGCAATCATAACATACATTTTTTCTCATGGAAATGTGAAAATTACAGGTCATGACTTTAATAACTTAAGAACCGTAAGGCGTATCGATAATATTACAGCCGTAAAATGATGTCAAATATGTTGATAAATTTGATGGAAACATTAATCTTACCTTCCTTGGTCCCGAACTACATCCTCTTACTCAGAAAATATAAGGGCTATCGAAATTATTCTTTCGCTGTGAGTATCAGAAGGCTTTGATGAAGAATCATGGTTCATGTGTGTACCTAGGTCTGAAGTTATATCGGCACAAGGCTCATGTTTCTACGTTGCATCGTTTATGAGATATGACTTTACGAATATGAGTCAGAATCCAGCTGTCCTCCTCTGAATTTGCATTCCAATGGTCCCTCCTGGGTGCGGCCACTTTGCTTCGGGTCGATTTGCCAAAAAACTGTAACTGTCACATAAATTGTGGTGACATTTCCTGAATCAAAAATTGATAACCTAAGTTTTGATATATAATATGTGCAGAAAGAGTGAAATATGACCGAGTGAGCGGAAGTTGTTCGTGGAAAATCAGGAAAGTGGAAAAGTGTACAGGTCCTTCTCAAAAAATTAGCATATTGTGATAAAGTTCATTCTTTTTCATAATGTAATGATAAAAATTTAACTTTCATATATTTTAGATTCATTGCACAACAACTGAAATATTTCAGGTCTTTTATTGTTTTAAAACGGATGATTTAGGCATACAGCTCATGAAAACCCAAAATTCCTATCTCAAAAATTAGCATATTTCATCCGACCAATAAAAGAAAAGTGTTTTTAATACAAAACAAAGTCAACCTTCAAATAATTATGTTTAGTTATGCACTCAATACTTGGTCGGGAATCCTTTTGCAGAAATGACTGCTTCAATGCGGCGTGGCATGGAGGCACTCAGCCTGTGGCACTGCTGAGGTGTTATGGAGGCCCAGGATGCTTTGATAGCGGCCTTAATCTTGTCCAGAGTGTTGGGTCTTGCGTCTCTCAACTTCCTCTTCACAATATCCCACAGATTCTCTATGGGGTTCAGGTCAGGAGAGTTGGCAGGCCAATTGAGCACAGTAATACCATGGTCAGTAAACCATTTACCAGTGGTTTTGGCACTGTGAGCAGGTGCCAGGTCGTGCTGAAAAAGGAAATCTTCATCTCCATGTAGCTTTTCGGCAGATGGAAGCATGAAGTGCTCCAAAATCTCCTGATAGCTAGCTGCATTGACCCTGCCCTTGATGAAACACAGTGGACCAACACCAGCAGCTGACATGGCACCCCAGACCATCACTGACTGTGGGTACTTGACACTGGACTTCAGGCATTTTGACATTTCCTTCTCCCCAGTCTTCCTCCAGGCTCTGGCACCTTGATTTCCGAATGACATGCAAAATTTGCTTTCATCCGAAAAACGTACTTTGGACCACTGAGCAACAGTCCAGTGCTGCTTCTCTGTAGCCCAGGTCAGGCGCTTCTGCCGCTGTTTCTGGTTCAAAAGTGGCTTGACCTGGGGAATGCGGCACCCGTAGCCCATTTCCTGCACACGCCTGTGCACGGTGGCTCTGGATGTTTCTACTCCAGACTCAGTCCACTGCTTCCGCAGGTCCCCCAAGGTCTGGAATCGGTCCTTCTCCACAATCTTCCTCAGGGTCCAGTCACCTCTTCTCGTTGTGCAGCGTTTTCTGCCACACTTTTTCCTTCCCACAGACTTCCCACTGAGGTGCCTTGATACAGCACTCTGGGAACAGGCTATTCGCTCAGAAATTTCTTTCTGTGTCTTACCCTCTTGCTTGAGGGTGTCAATGATGGCCTTCTGGGCAGCAGTCAGGTCGGCAGTCTTACCCATGATTGCGGTTTTGAGTAATGAACCAGGCTGGGAGTTTTTAAAAGCCTCAGGAATCTTTTGCAGGTGTTTAGAGTTAATTAGTTGATTCAGATGATTAGGTTAATAGCTCGTTTAGAGAACCTTTTCATGATATGCTAATTTTTTGAGATAGGAATTTTGGGTTTTCATGAGCTGTATGCCAAAATCATCAGTTTTAAAACAATAAAAGACCTGAAATATTTCAGTTGTTGTGCAATGAATCTAAAATATATGAAAGTTACATTTTTATCATTACATTATGGAAAAGAATGAGCTTTATCACAATATGCTAATTTTTTGAGAAGGACCTGTAATTCTGCTAGAGAGGGCCACTCTAGCAGAATTGCTTCGCTCCCATAGACATGCATGTATTTTCAGAAATCTGATCATTTCGGGACCAAAAATTTGAGGAAGGATTATATGAAAACGGTACAAGTTAGGAAGAAGCCGAGACATACAGTAATAGCTGAAGAGTATGACTACATTTTAAGGTTTGAATGGTGTTTCTAAGTGGAAGTATGTGGAAGTAGTTAGTTTTGCAAAACAGGCGAGATTTAGCGGAATTTTTGAGGTTTTCCATTCATCTCAATGGGAGCAAAAAAAGCAGAAAAAGTTGAATATTATAAAAAGTATAAAGCTTATGAATACCAAAAGATATAGCCGGAAAGACCAGAATAAGCTGAATAATTGAAAAGTTGAATGGTTAAAATAGCACAAAGTATGCAGAAGTAGTACAAGTTCAAAAAACGTACAGCGGGAACCAGAAGAAGGTAAGAGGATCTCAAGAGTGTGAATGCTGTAGGCATTCACACTAATAATGAGATACAAAGTCATAATGACTGT
This sequence comes from Valencia hispanica, assembly GCA_963556495.2. Lineage (NCBI taxonomy): Eukaryota > Metazoa > Chordata > Actinopteri > Cyprinodontiformes > Valenciidae > Valencia > Valencia hispanica. Next base: position 29,011,446 of record OY747704.1, read on the forward strand.
ACAAAGGAGTTTGATCATTCACTGCTCTCAGGAGGCTTATTTCCAACTGCTTTGCAAGTCCAAATTATGACTTATCTCATAATTATGACTTTGAAAGTTGAAATAATTGACTTTTTAGCACATAATTGTGACATGCCTTTTTTTGACTTTCAAGTGGCGAAAATGGGCTTTCATAGGTATAAAATCAAACTTCAAAAAAGGGTTTTCTGTCTTGCTAGAATGTGTCGCTGTATTTCTCTCCCGCAGGTGGCGATAATGAGTAAAGCCGCTGCTTTCTAAGGTCCAGCAAACCGTGAAGAAGAATGTCCGGGCCCAGTTAGCAGTAATAGCTTTGTTGTGTCTTCTGGTGTCTGCAGCAACAATGTCTTCGTCTCAGTCTCTGAGAGACTTTATCAGGGAGCGACTGACCGCTGCTGCTGAAGAAATATTTACAGAGTTTAATAAAACCATCGTTCAGTACGAGGAAGAGCTGGATCGTCAGCGCAGACTGCTGGAAATCTGCTCGAAACATCAAATAAACCTGCAGAGAATAGGTATGAACCATCAGAGGCACTGATGTTGTTTACTGATCACAGAGATGCAGGAAAGTACAACTGGAGGCACGTTATAGTCAAAATGATCCTTTTTAAAAGTTAAGTGACAAAACGGAGGTGAACTGAATTTAGTTAATGACAAGATCGAGGTGACAAAGTCACTTCATGATGGCGGCTTGTTATTTCGTCTCCTTCGCGATTTCACTTGGACAAACCTCTACCTTCAAGAAGAATGAATAGATGTTTGTCAGTAGCAATTTTACGCATAGAGATACTTGTAATCCAGACAAGAGTATTTCACCTCTAGGAATTACCAGATGAATTGTATTCGTATTGAATGTAAAATGTCAGAATTGTAGTCCTATCAGAATGGCAATATCACGCAATATCTGTCACTGTATTCATAATTTTAACCTTTACTGCCCTTTCTTTTTTAAATCATAAATTAATATTTCTTAACCACTTGAACAACCTGGATTGTGCTTAAAACAACCAAACAATCCAAGTAATCCTTTGAATATCAGCGTTATTATTTTAATTACAAATTATTATGAAAACAAACAAAACAAATAGCAAACAACCAAGAATGACGTTATTTCTTTTTACAAAATAAATTGTAGGGATAAGGGTTTGGTGATGATTTAGTCTCCTGGATCGCATCAGTATCGATTTAATTTCAGTGGTGTATTTTATTTAGTGCCAGATGCTCCATCTCTTCACTTTGTTGACCAAAAAAAAGCCCACTGACATTAATTAAAACAAATTTATTTTCACTGCCATTTCAGTACAAAAACCATGAATGTTGGAATCTTAACATGACATTTTGAATAACACTGATGATGTTAAACATTTATTTAACCAGATTTCACCATCTTGTCATTTTAGGCCAATGTGAGGAATTGTTGTATTTTTGCTGACAATTATATTAAGCAAGATGACTGTGCTTTTTGAGGGAGTTTTGAGTTCATTTCCAGCATAAAATCAGAAGGTCCCATCACATGTGACATGGTGCACAGTACAAACACAGTCATGTGTTTGTGTGTGTAAATGTATATTCCTGCACCAGTCATTTCTGGTGTGAAAAATGACGTGTTTTAAGAAATGTCTTTGATGTAATGAAACAACTCTTAGTGTTCAAAGATGAACCTCCAGCTTGGCTGAGGGATCGTTTCAGATCCCTTCAGTGACGCATCAAAAAAGAAGAGGCAGTGCAGATAATGGGTGCATCCCCACAAAACCCCTGTAACGTTTTGCCAGAGCTGCAGGTCTGCTGCTGGAAAGGAGCTAAACTAAACACACAGACAGTATCTTCTGATCTGATCTGAGCATATGATACGTAGTCGAAGCCAACACATCTCTGTTTACATTTAAACACATCTGGTTGTCTATGATCCAGATCATCTCCTGTTCCACTATGTTTCAAAGGTGCTGTATTGGATTAGGATGTGATGAATGTGGATGCCAATGAAGTACAGTGAACTCAGCAAACTAGTTTGAGATTAACTTTGTGCCATTGTCCAGCTGGAAGCAGCCATAAGAGGTCAAACGGGAGATACATGGCCAGCAACAATTGATTGAGCTGTCGCATTGATGCTCAGGTGGTATTAAAAAGTGTTCCAAGAAAGTATCTGCTACGTCATTTATATGCAATAGGGTGCTTTTATGGTTTTAAATTAATTTAAAACATATTTCTACAGGAAAGAAAATACATATGTCACGCTTTGCTGAACTTAACTCCTGACCTGTAATAAAATCAAGCAGAAATTGAAACACCAGACTGTGACAGAGAAAAATAGGCTTAAGTCCAAGTACAGCTGCCTGTTGAATTTAGAGCGGGGGTATTATGCAAAATGGACTTTCTGAAGCTTGATATCCTGAGAACCTGTCTTTCCCTCATTAAAAACATGCCTGAAGTGTTGTTCTGACCCATTCACTCATGTTAGAGTAATCTTTGAGTCTCTGCTGGTAGTTCTCGGGGTTGCTGAAACGCCTGCTCCCACCTATCCCCGCCTTTTCCACCCATCTCCTCCTCCGACCTTACGTACTCAGCCGAGAGCGTCGCCCCTGCAGAGCTCCCCTACCCCTCCCCACCTCACAAAGCTCCGGCTGAGTCCCAGGTGCAGTAGTTATAACACACCAGCTTCAACTGCGCTTCTTTTGTGGGATTTTTTTTCCCGACTCCTTGCATGCTGCGATGATACACGGTATGTGACGAACTGAAGGGGGAGTGTCAGAAAGAGTAGGAGGGTCTTAGAGAGGCACAGGCGAAAATCAAGGCGTCCAATACGGAAGTAAATTTCTTTAAGGTGGATTTGGATATATGACAGACTTTTAAAAAACTTAAGGTGACATTTTTATCGGAGTGTGCTATAGAAGGGTAATATGTGCCTGGAAGAAGCATAATACTGCCCCTTTAAGTACAACTCGTACATTGGATTGTTTAGATTTTTAAACGGCTTCAGAGTGAACATATATCTTTTTTTACTATCAGAAGCTGGCTCAGTCTTATTAAAAATATTTAGCCAGAACTTGACTGTTTTCAAGGGGTTAATTTGAAATTGACCCAATCAATCAAACCAAATACCTAGTTAGCTGTATATTAACCACTTTATGAAATGCTTGAACATATAAAAAGGTTGACAGAAAATTTTTAGGCCTGCAACTGACAATTACATTTGATTAATTAGTTAATGAGTTTTTTGATTTATCAAATAATTTAAATTACTTTTTTTCTTTTTTTTCCACCAAAATCAACACTAAGATAGAGAAGAGAGGGTCACATTATAGTCAAATGGGTAACTGTGTCTTTGAGATCTGGTTCATGTTGCTGCAGTTCATGGCTGACTGCCATGACTAGAATAAGGGCCTGTTCTCAACCACCTGTCTGTATGTTTAACCTGTTCAAATGATAATACATTGTGAATTTTAATATGTTAACATATAAGTATCATTTAAAGTAAAAAAAGAGCTTTTTTAGCATTGTTGCTTAACCCTTACAAAACATTACATTCGCATTAATCAACATTTCAATAATTTTTCCTGTTTAGATGGCCAAAAGCAAATGGTCTGGGAGGAGGAGGGAGCTCGTCTTGACCTGTGTTTCTGCAACAAGCAGAGGTGCTTAAGTTTGGACCAAGAGGAACCAGGATCTCTACAGATAAAAGACCAAAAGGAAAAATGTAGACCCCTGCAGGTGACGAGGAACAAGGCAGAAATAGAACCTGTGATGGGGAAAGAAAAACCAGCTGAATTAGAAACTCCGCAGATTATAGAATATGCAGAGGAACCCGAATCTCCTCTCATAAAAGACAAACGGGAAGATCTACCTGAGCAGCTGAAAGAGAACCAGGAAGACATAGAATCTCTACATATAAAGGATGAACTGGATGAGGCACAATCTACACAGATAAAGGATGAACATGAGGAGCTCTGCATCAGTTTGGAGAAAGAGCTTGAAATCAAGCAGGAGACAGATACCTTTGTTATAACTCCCACTTATGGGGAAAGAGACCATAGGGAAGTAGACCCAAGCAGCAACCTGCTTCAAGAGTACCAATATCATGAAAGGATTGATCCCGAAGACTCAGCATCAAGTGGAGATGAAGAACTGAAACAAAATAAGAGGTGTCAAAAAACTGGAGGTAGAAGTGACAGTGTAGACAGCCCTAAAGTAACTAAGCAAAAGAATAAACACACAAATGAGAATCTTTGTTCTTGTAATGTTTGTGATAAAGTTTTAGCGCGGAGTTATTTGCCTGAACACATGAGAATTCACACAGGCGAGAAGCTTTTCCTATGCACAGTGTGTGGAAAAAATTTTCGCCAACAAAATCATTTGACTGTTCACATGAGAACCCACACAGGGGAGAAGCCTTTTCCCTGTGTGATTTGTGGAAAAAGTTTTACCCTGCAAATGGTTTTGACAAAACACATAAGAACTCACACTGGTGAGAAGCCTTTCTCCTGTTTGACTTGTGGAAAAAGTTTCAGGCATAGTGGGACCTTATCTCAGCACACGAGAATCCACACGGGTGAGAAGCCTTTCCCATGTTTAACCTGTGGAAAGCGTTTTAGCGATAAGAGAAATTTATCTCGACACATCAGAACACACACAGATGAGAGGCCTTTCTCGTGTCCAACCTGTGGAAAAAACTTTCGCCAAGGAGGCCATTTGACTGTCCATATGAGAACTCACACAGTTAAGAAGTTGTATTTATGTGAAATCTGTGGCGCTTGTTTCACTCAGAGTGTTGACTTGACTGATCACATGAAAACTCACAGAGGTAAGAAGGTGTAATCTCAAACACTGAGGTTCAGAACACACCGTTCATGATTAAATCGGGTTCTTCATCATGCTCACACTCAGTTTACTTGGTTGCAACATCCATATGCATAGTAGATGATCTCCCTGCTTGTCAGGCAGTGTGGGTATTTCTTCTAAGACGCACTGGTTTACTGAGTAATAGTGTATTGATTGTCTACAAAGCATTTGTACAGTAATGCAATGCGTGATTGTTGGATCTTCACCTGGGTGAGGGTGCGGCCTTTGCTAAACCATAAACACATTTGTACGTACAAATGGATGATGAAAGAGGCAAGTGGGCTAGCAGATGGTTCTGAGAACTTTCTGGATCGGGCCATTTGGCTCAATCAGTTTATATAATCTAATACTCTCGATGTTACCACTGGTCATTTATAAATGTAATCATGTTGACATGTAGGCTTGATTTTTGAAAACCTAGTGTGCAGGTTGCACACTACCTTTTAAAAAAATCAAGTCTACATTGTGGAATCAGATGAGGTATGGATTGTAACCTAAGTGGGTTGATATGTTGGGTTGTGCATGAAAAAAGTCAGATTTCAGTTTTTACGTTTTATGGACTTTTTAATCGGGTTTACATGCAGCAAGAGAAAGCCGAATTATTGCCTTGGTCTAACTGAAGTCGGACTTTTTAAATGCATGCATTCACCTTAGTCTGGCTGGAGTCGAACCAAACGGGATTCTCTTAATCAGACTAACCCACCCAGCTCATGCGGTTAGAAAATCTCCAACCCCGCCTTAGACGAGATATTTATAGGAAGTGACGAGACCACGAAAGCGGGAATAGCAACACTGGTACGGCAACAACGCAACAGCAGCAATAAGTGTAACACAATTAAACAGTACAGTACATCAAGAGCAACTCGCCTCCAAATCAACTTTTTTTTGCTGATAAACTGTATGAATGAGTGAATTAATAGTGATGTCTACATGTCTGGTTATTTTTGGTACGTTAGGTTAGACTCAGGTAGGGGGGCGAGTTGCTCTTTAAAAAATACTGTGCTGGAGCACTGTTGTCGTCCATTTATTTGCTCATTGTGCATATCCTGGTTTTACTCTGTCTGCTTCACTGCTGCCAGCTAGGGCTGGGCGATAAACCAAACATTTACCGATCCCGGAATTTATGACTGTAACCATCATTTTGCCCATGTCGGCATGCGCTGTGTTTTTAAAAAAAACAATGGAAAGATGTGGGTGTAGTTTAGCGATGCTCATGTCCCTTTAAGATGCCGTACTACTTTACAGACAGGATAAAGTCATGTGACTATGTACAGTCAAGTGAATCCACCCCGGAACAGTGTTGCCAATTGCCGCCAACTTGACATTGTCGCAGCCTTTCTTTAATTCTTCAGTGCTTGGCATATTTTTGGAGAATAACTTTCGTATTTATTTATTTATGGTTCTCTCTCACTGTGTCTTTGTATCAATTTTAACTGCTCTATTTTATTTTAGCTAGTTGTTTTTAACCTGCGTTTGCTTTTCCTATTTTTTATTCTCCTTTTTCTTTTTCCTTTCCATGTCTTTGCCACTGTACAGCACTTTAGTCAGTTGTAATGCTGTGTTTAAAGTGCACTATAATTAAATTGGTATGGTATATTTAGCAAGTTTTTAGACCCCTCTAGTGACTCTTTTTCAAAAAAGTGACCAGTGAATAATCTAGCATCTCTTGGTGTTATTGGAGCCGCTCACGTAAAGCACGTATCCTTGATACTTTTTCATTGAGCAGCTGTGCTGCAGCTTGCTCCTCTCCCATGCTCAGAGCAAGCAGCCAGTCTGCGTGCTGCAGCTCCGCCCGCTCTGGAGTCAGAGCAGATAATTACCCCATTGAGTTTTGAATGCTGACTATCCTACCCGCATTTAGATAGAAATGTAAAAATATCTCTGTGTAAAATAAATGACAGCACACTAAATATATCACCGATTTCACTCAGCTCAGTCACTTACTCACTTCGTCCACTGTGTGTCTGCCTCCATGTGACAGATGTTAAACCGTCATGTCTCAATCTAAACTGGATTCTCAGAAATACAGAAAGAAGTGAGAATCGAACCCTGAATTAAAAGGCTGGTTAAAGCCGTTTATTGGAGATGTTACACTTGCATGCTGCCTGTAAGGTACTGCCTAGTAAGGCTGATTTTAATGCCTTGATAAATAAAAAATACATGACAACCCAAAAACCTATTCAAAAGGAAAAACCTTATAACAGTTCCACCCCAACCATGCAGTCATTAATGGTTTAAAAAAACAATTCAGCAAAAACTATTATTTAAGATGATTCCCCTTCAGCATCCATTACAGTTAAGCCCCTTTCAAACAGGCCATGAAAAACCGTAATTTTCCGGACTTAGTCTGTTTCGCTTTTGAGTCTGAAAGCAATCTTCCGGACTTTGTTCGGATACTCTTTACCGGTAGTTTTATGGATGAAGACTTAGTAACAAGAGTGGACTTTTCGGGGTATGGTGTTTGCGTTCAGATTATCAGGAAATGTTCTGGAAAAGCTGGAGTGGTGTGGGCCCAGCACATGCAACCCCCCGCCCCCAAAGACAATCATCAGGATCCTCCGGTACATTTCTTGCTGTGTGAAAGCAGCCGAAAGGCAATGTTCCGGAAAAAAGTGGTGTATTTGAAAACACAACTTGGGTTAAAGCCCAGATGGAATAGTCTGCAAATATTCCAGAACTTATGTCTGAAAGCGGCTTTACGTGCACAAAATGCATATGAGGCGACGTGAACATTGAGGAGGGGAGAAAAGCTGGTTGAGGAGGAAGAGGAGAAGCCACAGCTTCTTGTTTACTATCTGTGACTATCTAGGCCAACCAGAAGAATGCCAGCGCAAAAGGTTGCAGGTCGCACTTCATTCAATAATTAAATTCCTTGAGTGACATGTAAACTGGGATAAAGACTCCCTTTCTAGTTAAAGTATTAGTCTGATTATTGCCAAAATTTGATTAAGATGTGCATGTAAATGTACTGATTGTGAAGCTATTTTTCTTTTTAAGTCTGTTCTTATCTCCTACTGGTTAGAATAACGAAGAAGCTAACAGCGGTGGGTTAACCCAAACCTACTTCAAACAAACACAGAACACTACAAGGCATCTTTTTCCCAATTTAAAGAGTTTTGTGAAAGAATCAACTGTAACCCCAGACATGGGAAGCCAAATATTTTGCACACACACACATTCTTGTTGGCTGTGGAATCAAAGTGATTTTGGAAGGCATAACAGGTGTGTTTTCTGTTTTCTTTCTGTGAGAAACAGAGAGGACAGAGAGTTTTTTCAGAGGTTGACTGTTGAACAAGCATTTTCCCATCATCTTGACCCCAGTTCTGCTCACTATGGGCAGCACATGTTCCAGGCAGGGATGCTAAAAATGGCAACCAAAAGAAAAACTTGATGTCCAGAAAAGGTCTAAGTCCAGGCAATTACCTGTTAAATCATCAGATTGTTGAGATTTGTTGTCCTTTTTGCAGGACCGAAGTGATCTTTTACTTCCAGAGAATTGAATCCTTGACCTCTTCTAGCTATAGAACAACAATCCAGTTTGGGGGTAGGGTGCATTGGCCTCCAGATCTACCATAGCCCTTCCTTCCTTTTATTGCTACTCTCTCCCCTTCAATAATTGGTTCAGATGTAGGAGGCTGTTACGATCTGGGTGACACTACATGCCATTGTGGAGATCCTTGATGAAACACAATGGCCACCTACTTTTCTGAAGGACTCGTAATTCTGGGAATTTGGCAGGCTCTCCTATCCCTTTCTGTAAGGGGTTCCTTGCCGTAGACCTAAAGCCACATGTTGTGCAGCCCTCAGACCATCCACAGTGATGCTTGTTCATTTGTTTCAGGTCTATTTGCCACCTAGTATAGGGATCATCAGATGGGCACTCATCTGTTATGGCTATATGCTGCACATTTTTGAATTGAATTGAAATGGTAAATGGCCTGTACTTGTATAGCTCTTTTGGTCCCTGAGGACCCCAAAGTGCTTCACGCTACATTGTCATTCACGCAAAGTAAATTGTTGCCTTGTATGTCATGTTAACAGGTACATGGTAAACACACATGGATAAAGGATGACTCTTCTGTGATTTCTTAGTTCCTGATCTTGCTGTATTTTTGATATGGATGATACTGATTATGAGCCTTTAGCATGCCCCGTTTGAGTGTCTTCAGGAATTTACATCTTGAAGTGCCCCTGGCATGAAAATTGCATTTTTTGAGTTTTTTGGTCATATTTTTTAGTTTCCCCAGCCTTCCTATGTCCCCAGCTAAAATGACTGATTAGTGTTTCCTTTGTCCCCGGCTTTGTCTGCCTACATAGTGAAATTAGCACTCAGAAATGGGCTGTTTTGCAGTTCGGCTTATGACCACACATTTCGGCATATGTCGTCACTGAGTTCCAGCCAATTACCGCCTTCTCTGAACTACACCCTCCAAGTCCCTCCCCCAGCGGCGGATATTACAACCTAAACAACGAGAGCTAGGGTAAAAGGCAAACAACAAACCAGCAGCATGGAGTCCAGACCACATCGACACTGTCCTCCCCACTTCCTCCCCACTGAAAAGCTTGTGGATGGACTTTATTTATGCAGGGAATGTACCCAACGACTCCCGAAGCGCGTGGTCGTTTGTGGCAAACATTTCTCTGACGAATGTTTTATTAACTTGGGACAATACAGCAGTGGATTCGCTGATCGTCTTAAACTTTATCAGGATCAATACCAACTCTCCGTGTACCAGCAAATATCCCTATACAAGTAAGTATATTTCTGCAATAATGTCCTTCAGCTGTTATCTACCAGTGTTTCCCACACATATAGACGAATCTGTGGTTGTGCGCCACAGATTAAACTCCGACCGCCACAGATTCAACGCTGACCCAAAAAAACACCACCGACAGTCACATATTGCGGGGGTTTTTTTAACGCTATTTAAAACACGCACCGTATTCTTTCCCTGCTCTCTTTTCGTCTCTGTCACTCACGCGTCTCTCGCGCACTCGCACACACAAACACAGCCCCTTCCCTCCGTGCACAGCACGTCTGTCTGGATCACCTGTGGAAGACGTGCTCTACCTTTCTGGTTCCTCCTCAGGTGCCTCGCCGTCCGGATCAGATTCCAGATCAAATTGAAACGCCATTACAGTTGCCATAATAGTAGCCGATAACTGAGCCATTACTGTCGTGGTGAAGCTAGAGACGTAATGAGGATGGATGGTCAAATATTTCATTTGGCCTGTAATTTGTAAACAGATTATTGTTCAACACACAATATAACTAGGCCTAAACCTAATTATATTCCATACATAATATTGGAATTTGGGCAATTTATGGTGCGCAAATGCATGTCTGTCAATGTTTCATCAGATGCGGACGTTAGAGACTCAATTGACAATAGAGGCGCATGGCTTGGGCTCTGCCCACCAAAACTTGGTCGTTCAGTGCTAATGCTAAAAGAAGAGCCACCTAGTAGGGGCTGCAATTCTACAACAAGGCTGAGTTACGGCTAACGATCCTTTGAAACAGTATTAAGGTACTTAGAGTGTGACTAAAAAGGGCCCAAACGTCGGTGGGAATTTCATGCAAGGGGCACTTTAAGTAGACCTTTTTTTCCCAAGTAGAGACTTTTAAGTGTGATTTGTCTCTTTGATTATCTTGGCGACTTGTGAGCTGATTTTAGTGGCCAGTTGTTGGTTAGCCTCAGTGCTCTTTGGTTAGTCTTTTAGACTGTCCTAAGCTGTCTTTCTGCCTAGGCTGGAAACGGTTCTTTGAATGACTTTATTCTAAAAAATCCTTAATCTTTAACTTAATGCATTGCTCATTTTAGCTGTTCAGTAAAAATGTTAGTCCTGGGGGACTGTCTTGCAAATTGCACGAAAAACTAAACTAAAGAGAAGCAAATGCACTAGGCAGTGAAAAAACTTCAGCAGCATGGTGTTGCTTATAGCAGCCACCCTGAAAACTCATATTTAGAGAACAATGACTATTTAGCTACTTTATTGAAAGAAGATGTCCTGCAATCAGTGTCTAATATAAAAAGTAAATTATGCTCGAGGAACACCTTCCATAGTAGTTCTGATTACCTGATTAATCAAGGGATAATTCAGTAGAGTTCCTCAATACTAATATAATCAACAGTTATACATCTGCCTTTGCATGCTGTTCCATGTAATTTCTTATACATATGCATTTGTAAATAGTTTTTTTGTAACTCTGTTATAGGTTTCAAGCTTGAACATTAAGGTTTACCCTGTACAGATGTAATGTCATTAAGAAGTGTTCCAGTGTAATGAAAAACATATGGTTTCATTGTAGCCTTGGGTCTGTAAATAAAGAGAAAATTATTCCAGCTTTTAGGCCAAATCTAGCTCCATTTACGTTCTTGAAAAGATGCATAATGCTGAAACCTAAAGGCGTGCTAATGTGTCTTAAAGCACCGTGTCTGTCAGCACACGCTCTGAGAAGAAAAAGAATTAATCCTTGTATACAGTGGGGCAAAAAAGTATTTAGCAGCCATCGATTGAGCCAGTTGTCCCGTTTAAAAAGATGAGAGATCAGTAATTTTCATCATAGGTACACTTCGCTGGCTTGAGCAGGGGGACAGTTCGAGCGCTGCAGCATTTTAATTCATAACGATGTAGTGTGTTACTAATAGTAACTTTTGTTACTGTGGTCCCAGCTCTCTTCAGGTCATTGACCAGTTCCCACCGTGTAGTTCTGGGCTGTTTCCTCACCGTTCACAAGATCATGTGTACCCCATGAGGCGAGATCTTGCATGGAGCCCCAGGTCGAGGAAGATTGTCAATGATCCATTTTCCAATAATTGCTCCAACAGCTGACCTCTTCTCACCAAACTGCCTGCCTATTACAGATTGACTCATCCCAGTCTTGTGCAGGTGTACAATCTTGTCCTTGGACAGCTCTCTGGTCTTGGCCATGGTGGAGGTTGGAGTCTGACTGTTTGAAGGTCTGGACAGGTGTCTTTTATACAGATAACGAGTTCCAACAGGCACCATTAATACAGGTAACATGTGGGGGACAGAAGAGCTTCTTAAAGAAGTACCAGGTCTCTGGGGGCCAGTATTCTTGCTTGTTGTATGTGCTAAATACTTATTTTCTGCACCATAATACAAATAAATTCTTTAAAAATGATGTGACTTCCTGGATTTTTTATACTCTCTCTTACAGTTCAAGTGTACCTGTGATAAGAATTACAGACCCCTCTCATCTTTTTAAGTGGGACAACTTGCACAATTGGTGGCTGCCAAATACTTTTTTGCCCCACTGTATATAGAGTATGCAACGGCGGAGAGATGGTCTTTTTACTCAACCATGGGGATAAGTTTGTCTCCAAAGCATAACGAGTGTAAAACTATTACTGTAAATATGTAAAAAGTGAAACAAATCTTAAGCTATGACCATATGTTCATTTGTAAATGCAAAAAAAAAACCATAATGCAAAAAAATAATCAAATTGAATATGTATCCAAACAAATGTATTAAGTTTACATACTGTTATTTCATTTTTAATATTTTGCTGATGTGTGCGATACGTAAAAAATAAATTATTCTGAATACTTTCTGTGGCTGATTGACTAAAATGACCCGCTGGAGCTTCGGGGCATCTTTGGTTCTGGGTTGTTTTTGTTTTTTTCCTTACAGGGTCGTTCTGCAGCACAGCTCCTCCTTTTCTTTCTAGCATCATGTTTAAGCCTCAGTGTAGTACACTTCAGGGACAAGCTGTGCTGCTACACAAATGCTGAACAGGAAATCTTTGCTTGTCTAATGAAAAGGGTGGAAGCTCCATACATAGTCATGTAAGCTTTAGAAAACCACCAAATCTCTAATAGAAGAATTTGGAAATGGTGTAGATTGTGTTGGAAAAATGTTAATTGTACTTCCCTTTACAAATTAAATTCTGATTAAGAGACACATGGTTCTCTTGTATGTAAATGTGAGTACAACAGAACAACTGGGTCGATGGTCCTCTCGCTTCAGGATTGATCAGTTTGGATGTGAGTGAAGCACAAATTCAGCAAACCATAACAGTGTATATGCTCTCTGAAAGTCATTATTTCTGAAGAGCAGGACTTCTCAGAAGGAGATGAGTGCACGCTCATCTAGACAGGGAGAGCAGTGAAGCGCTATTCAGAGGGTACTAAACGACACATGGCTCTGCTCTGGATCAGCTGCTCCACAAATTTGTAGCAGCTCAAAATTACGCTGGGGAATTTTTTTTTACATTTGAAGACAGTTAAGCCCTTAATTCTGTTAATTCTCTAAACTTTCAATTTTACCAATTGACTTCTGACTGGAAGAAATATTTACATATGGGAGTGGACCAGCTAGAGTCCTGATTTGAGTCTGCTAGAGAATCTGTGGAGGAAGCTAATGATTAGGGTGATGGCAAGAAGGCTTTCCAACCACAAAGACTTGGAGCCCAACATCGAAAATAAGTTCTCAAATTGGCTTTCCTCTGTTGCTCTGGGCAGTCAGTGGATGGCTGAAGTGATGTAGGGGAGTTGTCAGAAGAGGACAGGACCCGATCCAGTGCTTCTGAAATGTAATAAGATATTAAACACGTTTACAGCAACTTTGTCTGAGAAATTATCTTTCAAGTTTTGTTTCAGGTTTTAATCTTCCACTACTGTCTTTTTAAAATCTGTTGGAAATGATTCTCTTAACCAGATCCAATGTGAAAAACAGTATGTGTACACCTTCACACTGCCCTTGATTGCTATATATTTTCTTATTTAAATTTTTACTGCTGTTAAATTTCAAGATGTATATTTTGCGTAACCTGCTGCTATGAATCCCAGAATTAATTTGTGTTTCTTTGGTTTATGTCTGTTGTTCAGAGCTTTTATTATGTAGTCAATTGTTCAATGAAGATTAAATAAGTTTCTCCTTGCTGTCTTTCATTCCTTTTTTCACAATTTCTCTGAACAAGGTCATCAAAATTATGAATACAGTTAGTAGCATTTAGATCCCAGTTGTTTCCTGAAGCCAAATCGATCAACACCAGATACAACAAACACTCATTTTAAGAATCACATGTGAAATCTACCCTAAAGGAGTTTCTGCACCTTAATCTACACCTAATTTCTTAAATATCATGCCTGTGATGAACAAACATAAGTGGAGCTCCGGGTGCAGGCACATGCTAGATCTAGAGGAAAATGAAAATCTTCCCTGTCCTGAACCATAGACTCATATGGGCACATATGGAAGTTATTATATCTGTTGTCATAGACATAAGTGGTATGAAAGTTGAAATAGGTGGGCGTGGCTTTTACATTTATTAGTAATGTGATGGTAACCATAATTGTCCGTCTAAAGCCAGAAATGTTGCTGAAGTTGTTTTACTTGTTCAGATGTCATGTTGCCTATTTCAATAACTACATGACTACATGTGTTGTAAATTGTGACACCTTAAGTGAGAAAGGTGGTGTAAGTATTCACTTCTCTTTTGGGCTCTACGACCTAAAACATGCCAAAGTGAGTAATCTATTTTTCATAGTACTTATTACTGGCTCTATAGATTGATTAAATTTTAAATTATAACTCAAACGATCAGATAGTTAAAGTCAGGCAGAACACATAGTACCATGTAATAGGACTGTTAATGTAATTATTGAAAGGCTGAAGAAATAAAATCAAAATCTGAAACATATGCTTAATCGTCCATATCTCCAAATTTCTATCAAGATGGCACACCTACTTGATGGTGTCAAATTGATTCTGTTTGTATGGAGTAGTGTAGTTTGGGTGAAAAAAAAAAGACTTTTGAACTTGTTTATATCAAAGATTATTATTTTTATTTTTGTATGTAAAAAGAAAAGTAGTATAAAACCGTTCTAACTTGTTAGATCTTTCTTTCTTTCTTTCTTTCTTTCTTTCTTTCTTTCTTTCTTTCTTTCTTTCTTTCTTTCTTTCTTTCTTTCTTTCTTTCTTTCTTTCTTTCTTTCTTTCTTTCTTTCTTTCTTTCTTTCTTTCTTTCTTTTCCAGCAGGTGGTGATAATGAGCCAAGACGTCTCTCTAGCTTTCATTAAACCAGGAAGCAGACTGTTTAGATCTGTTAGCAGAGTTAGCTTTGTTGTTTCTACTGGACTCTCTGCAGCAACAATGTCTTCTTCTCAGTCTCTGAGAGACTTTATCAGGGAGCGAATGACCGCTGCTGCAGATGAAATATTCTCAGAGTTTGATAAAACCATCGTCCAGTACGAGGAAGAGCTGGATCGTCAGCGCAGACTGCTGGAAATCTGCTGGAACCCCAAAATAAACCTGCAGAGAATAGGTATGAACCATCAGAGGCACTAATGTTGTTTTATTCATTACAGAGATACAGGAAAGGCTGGTAGGATACACTCTACTGTTAAGATTTGCGTCTTTGAAGAGTTGTGACAAAATTGAGGTGGTAAACATTTTTTTTCTGGGCTTTTGTAGCCAAAATAAAGAAGCCTCAGTTTAACAGATATATTTACGTACATAAGTGTTATACTAAATAATAACATAAATTCGTCAACTTTAACTTCAGTGTTCAGTGACTGTATTTTTACTAACAACAGTTAAGAGGTAATACATTTTCAAAGAATTTCATCCTAAATTTTAGCTAACTGGTGGAGACATCAGTGAATCACAGATGGCTTTTTTACATCACAATGCTGAAATTCAATGGATTGTATTAGGGGGTAGTAGGACCACCTTTGGTTGCATTTACAGCTGTAAGTCTTTTGGCTTTGTGACTTTACCACCTAATCCTTTACCCATTCTCTATTAAATGAATGATGATCATACAGATTAGATGAAGAGCTTCTGTGAACATCGGCTTCAAGTTGTTGTTGTTTTTAACAGATTTTCTATAGCATTTGGATATGGACTTTGACTAGGCCCTTTTGACACATGTACTCATGCTGTGATCTAAATCTTTCTATTGTAGCTCTGACTGTATGTTTAGAGTATTTCTCCTGCTGGAAGGTGAATCTCTGCCCTCCTGTCAAGTCTTTTACCGCCTCTAACAGGCTTTCTTCCAGATTCGTCCTGATTTTAGCTCCCTCCATCTTCCCCAGCTTGGACCAGCATTCCTTTCCCTGCTAATACAAGCACAGCATAATGCTGCCACCACCATGTTTCTAGGTGGGGATAGTGTGTTCTGGGTGATGTGCAGTGGTAGAATATTCCTCCATGTTTTGCATGTAGCCCAGAAAGTTCAGATTTGGCCATATCACCTTGTCCCATATGTTAGCTGTGTACTCTACAGGGCTGGAGACAAACTGCTATACAGTTTTTATTGGTTATTTTTAACAATGGCCTCCTTCTTGACACTTTTGCATAAAGACTAGGTTTGTGTAGTGCATGACTCTGTGAACACTGGTTGAATATCCCCAACAATCAGTTTCAGCGATCTCTCATCTTCTACTCTACTGGAAATGTTTAAAAAGGAAGCACAGATTCCTTGCATCTCCAGACATATAGAGAGAGAGTAACACTCTCTGCTAAGATATTTTACCTGGTAAAGATAACATATTTTTCAGGGTTCGTGTTCTGAAGTAGAAAACAAAAAGAAAAAAGAAAAGAAATAACCTTTATTGTTCCTCAGTAGGGACCTTAAGGAGTACCAGCAGCAAAAGACAAAGTGGAGGCATGCATATTCTCGAAAAGTAAAATAATGTGGGGAAAAAAGCATCTGAATGTACAGGAGGGGCAAATTTACAACATAAGAAAACAACACTGCAGTTTGACATGTGCAACTGAGTTGGGTAATTTAAAAGAATCTACAACATGTGCACGTGTATCTGCATAAAAAACAATAGACTAAGTAATACAATAAAAAACTCTGCAAATAAAAACAGGGATGTAAACACTTACTGTGTTTGTTGGAGCAGTGATGGTTGAGTCTTACAGTTGTTGGGAGGAAGGGTCTGTGGTAATGTTCCTTTGTGCACCTAGGATGCAGCAATCTGGAGACAATGTCCTAACAGTGTTGTTATTCTAGCCACAGTTCTTCTGTCTTCCACCACCTGCAATGGGTGAGGATACATTCTAGGACAGAGATGGTCTTCCAGATCAGCATGTCTAACTGTTTCCTCTCAGCTGCAGATAAGCTGCTGCTCCAACATACAACACAATAGAAGATGGCTGATGCCACCAATGAGTGAAAAATGTTCTTCTGGCCATAAGTGGCTAAGTGAGAAGTCTGCAGGGTAGAAGGAGCAGACTAGCCTGTCAGAGGCATAGCTCTGTGTCCTCACATACCGTGAGCACCCAGTCAGGTAGTCAGAGATGCCCAGGATTATTACTGTTTCACAAATTTTAAGCTTCCAGCAGCATGTGTGTGTGTGCACACAAGAAATAGCGTCAGTAAAGGAAAAGATTCTGGGAAGTGAAGTTCTGGAGAAAAAACATTGAGGAAGCCATATCAAAACAGGGAGAAATGAGCCTCTGATAGAATATTGTTCTATTATCACACATAATTAGATAAATATATGATTAAATGGCACTCTGTAGATTATTATGAGACACTGCATCCTGCTCAGGGATATTCTTGGGCTTTTTTGCATTGCATGTGATGGGGCCTTGACGGAAGTGGTTTGTCGGGGGCTATGTAGGGGCCGACTATGGCGAAGGTGGGAGTAAATCAAGAAAAAGCAAGGGAATTCTATTCAGCATTTTGAGGTAAAATGCCCACAACTTAAGTTGCACTAAAAGGATAAAAAGTGAATTGTACTCATTAATTATCAAGTCTTATTCCTTTTCAGATCTCCCACAGCATTATGTCTGGAAGAAGGAGGAGGTGCTTGCTGATAAGCAGTTCTGCAACCAGGAAAGCAATTCCAGGTTGGACCAAGAGCAACCAGACCCACAGCAGAGAGAGACAGAACACCTGAGAGAACTACGCCTTCAGCAGATCATTGTAAAACAGCAAGAACTAGAACTTCAGCAGATCACTGAGTGCAAGGATGAACTAGAATCTCAGGAAATGAACAAGAATCCAGGAGGAACAGAATCTTTCCATATGAAAGAGGAACCTGAGGAATCACAACCTAAGCAGATAAAATATGAACAGAAAAGATTGAAACTTCTTTATATTGGAGATGAACAGCGGGAACTAAAACCTCCACAAGTTAAGCAGGAACAGGAGGAACTCTGTATCAGTCTGGAGAAAGAGCAGCTTGAACTAAAGCAGGAGACTGATTCCTTTATAGCTAGTCCTACTTTTGAGGAAAGAGACCACAGGAAAATTAAACCAACTGGGGACCACCTTCTCATCCAGATTTCTGTTAATCCTGAGGACCAAAACCTGGAAAGGAGCAATCATGATGACATTGAATCAAGCAGAGATGAAGAACTGAAGCAAAATAAGAGGTCTCTGAAAGTCAAAGGTCACAGTGACAATGTAAGCAATGCAAAAGCAAAAACAGAGAAGAAAATGGACACAAAGAGGAATGTGTGTTCTTGTGAAGTTTGTGGTAAAGTTTTGGCTCAGAGTTATTTGACTTATCACATGAGAATTCACACAGGTGAGAGGCCTTTTATCTGTATGACCTGTGGAAAAAGTTTTGTTGATAGAGGAACATTATCTCGGCACATAAGAACTCACACAGGTGAGAAGCCTTTCTCCTGTTTGACATGTGGAAAAAGTTTTGCTGATAAAACTAATTTGTCTAAGCACCTAAGAGCTCACACTGGCGAAAAGTGTTTTTCATGTTTGACCTGTGGAAAATGTTTCAGTGACGGAGGAAATTTATCTCGTCACATGAAAATTCATACAGGTGTAAAGCCTTTCTCATGTTTTCGCTGTGGAAAACGTTTCTATCAAAAATGTCATTTGACTGGCCACATGAGAACTCACACAGGTGAGAAGCCTTTCCCCTGTTTGATATGTGGAAAACGTTTCTATCAAAACAGTCATCTGACAGGTCATATGAGAACTCACACAGATGAGAAGCCTTTCACATGCATGACTTGTGGAAAAAAATTCACTAATGGAGGAACGTTATCGAAGCATATGAGAACTCACACAGGTGAAAGGCCTTTCTCCTGTCCAACTTGCAGAAAAAGTTTCTCTGAAAGAGGAATGTTATCTCGGCACATGAGAATTCACTCAGGTGAGAAGCCTTTCACATGTTTGACTTGTGGAAAAAGTTTCCATCAGAAAAGCCATCTGACTAGTCACATGAGAACTCACACAGGTGAGAAGCCTTTCACATGTTTGACCTGTGGAAAAAATTTCAGTGACAGAGGAAAATTATCGAACCATATGAGAACTCACACAGGTGAGAGGCCTTTCACATGTTTGACCTGTGGAAAAAGTTTCCATCAGAAAAGCCATCTGACTAGTCACATTAGAACTCACACAGGTGAGAAGCCTTTCTCATGCATGACTTGTGGAAAGAATTTCACTGATAGAGGAAAATTATCAAACCACATGAGAACTCACACAGGTGAGAAGCCTTTCACATGTATTAAATGTGGAAAGACTTTCCGTCAAAAAAGTCATTTGACTGTTCACATGAAAAGTCACTCTGGTGAGAAGTTGTTTTCATGTGAAATTTGTGGTTCATGTTTTTCTCAAAATGAAGACCTGACTGAACACATGAGAACTCACCCCTGTGAGGAGGTGTAAACTTGTGAATTGTGTAATATTCTTAAACGATGGGGTACTTCAGAGCTCCCAGGTAAGAAGTTATAATCCATTTTTCAGTTTTAAACTGTAATCTTAAAACTTCAAACAGAACCTGTTGCAAACTTGCTGTCAGCTGTTATCCCAGATGTTGTCCTAGTATTTATAATTTGCTCCTACTTTTGTGAATTGTTAAAAACAGGTTATTACATGTTGCCGTCCAATTCCACGTAATTATCAGATTGCAAAACTCTGGAAAAAAAAGACGTTGTTTTCCCACCTCAAAAATTTAGCACTTTGGTTTAAAAGTGATTTTTTTATTTTTATTCTAGTGTTTCAGCTAAGCAATCAGAATGGTTTCAGTGTACTGAAAGGGCTAGTCAAAGCAAATTCTTTCCCATTTAAAATAGATGTTGCAGTTTCCTTTTATATACTTATATATAAAATGTGAAATGTATGCTCATTATTGCATGAGGACAATTAAATATCTAGACAGGATTCCCAAAGTAGGCTATTGATCATGGTTTAAGGGATAAATTGTTTTTAGTCAGCTTATAAAACCAGTAGCACATGAAGTGCTTTAAAATGGCAAATCCAATTTTGCTTTTACACTTGTGAGCTATCTTTTGTTTGATTGCAAATACATTTTTAAATCCTGAGAAATGCACTGAATTCTTCATTTCTTCTGTTAATATATGTGGCTCTGTGGAAAGGAAGTGTTCAGTTATTCAGATGGATTTCTGTTGTAGTTGTGAGGTTGATTGTATGAACCCATACATTCATCCATCCATCCATTTTCTGTACCCGTCATTCCTATGCAGGGTTGCGGGGGGGCTGGTGCCTATCTCCAGCTGTCATGGGGCGAGAGGCGGGGTACACCCTGGAGATTGTATGAACCTTAAAATATAATTTAAGCAAAAACCAATAAAGTTATGAGCAATGATGTATGGAGAAGCTCATGTGTTTTTATTCTTTCTTGTAAAGAAAATTATTGTTGGTGGGGTAAGAGCAGGAAGATTCTGACATTTGGTAAAAAGACATACATATTATGCTATTTAAAAACATGTAGCTAGAGTTTGGCAGTCAAGGGGAATGGCTTACAAGTAATCTGCACCACACATTTGAGACATATTTGTATTGGGCTTTGTGTCTTGATGTAAATGCTCATGATCAATCATGGTAGAAGTAACCAAGATGTCCACTTCTAATGTCAATTTGGAAGCCATGAAGGACCTTCTGGATTATCAGGAGCCTCATACTGGGCTGTTTGAGGTCCTGGCAGGTCCTGAACCCTCCTGAGCAGAGCAGTAACCTGCTACAGCAGCCAGACAGCACCTAAGAAAAGATGACTAAAGGTAGCGCTTGGTGATGAAACAAATATATTTGATGCGTTGAGCTGTGGTCTACGCATTATCTAAAATGACAATTTTGGAAGACACATTTTTATAGCAACCAATTCCAGTCTGTATTCTAATGTACTGAACTAAGTTTTTTTTTGCTCTTTTGAACACATCGCTCACTTCTCCCCCTGCCCAAATTTTGGTGCATGCATATTGTTTACCAAGCAAGGTGAGTTACACTAGAAATTCAGGAAAGCCATCCGGAGTTCCTGAGTTTTCTTTAAACACATACGGTACTTTCCCGCTGAGTTCTTAATGTTTGTCAGCTTCCTTCCCAAAAACAACATATTATAACCTAAAGGGATTTCCTGTTTCAGAATTATTTCCATCTGTTTATGTATTAATTGCCAAAAATCTCTGATTAAGGGACAATCCCAAATTATTTGAAAGTGGTCAGCTTTTTCAACCCCCACACATTCTCCAGCATTTAGTATCTATATTTTCTCTGCGCTGGTGTTGCAAAGAACCTTATATTTTTTCACCCAAATAATCTCCAAAATGCAGAGCCAGTTGTTTTCAATTGCCGTTCAATAATTACCTGCCATTCTTCCTGTGATATCGCTAAGCCTTTTTGTTTCCTCCCTTTAGATTTTAGATATGTTTTATTTCCTTTTAAATTATCTACTTCAATATACAATTTGGAGATCAATTTCAGGCTCAGATCTGAGTTGTGAGCTGAAACTAGAATTTTTATTAGGCCTGGGGTCACACCCCCATCCTTCCTTTCCTTTCATGTAATTTGCTATATGCAATGCATCATTTGAAGGTATCTATAAAAATCCTGGTTTAACAAACCATATTAATCTTTCAATTGTTGGAAACTTTTAATCCCCCGCCTAGATTGCAGCTTCTGGAATATATTTGGACCTCTTTTCCACGCTTTAAACTTCTTATCTGTTCTGTTTGGGAGAAAGTCAGAGGTGTAGGCTATCCATTGTGATACTCTGGCTGACTTACTCAGATTATATTTTACAATGAGTGAAAACCAATAATCCAAAGAGACACCCAATCATGGATTTTTATCAGTTTTAAGGAAACCTCTAAGTCCAGTATCCCCTATAATAGCTTGTACCGGAACCTCTTCCGTGGTTTCTAATTCAATATCTTTCCATCTAGCATTATAGGATGGATTGTACAAAAGAACCAGTATTTTTAATAATGCTGCTTGGTAGTAACTCTTTAGGCAGGGGAGCCCAAGTCCACCCTTCTGTTTAGACAGTTGCAGTGACGTATACCTTATTTTTGCTCTTTTCCCCTCTCAGGTATATATAAAAATCAATGCACCTAATTCTGTAAATGTTTTGTCTTTTATTGCCACTGGTAGGGTCTGAAAAAGGTACAGAAATCATTTCATTCATTTTTATTCATTTCATTTATACATTTATTTATTTATTTATTTATTACTTCCACTCTCTGGCCTATATCCAAGTGGTATTAAATGGTAGTAAATGGTATTAAAGGCATACTCGGTTTACTAGGCATAAGGCAAACTTTTACCTTAATTTAATGTTTTTTTCAAGAGTTATGGTGGAATGTTATCATCTGTTATGTTCATTTTTAGAGTTATCACCACCTTACAGGGGTCCTAGGCTTTTTTCTGCACTATAGAACTTTTGAACGCCGGAAGTACCGATTGAGTTCTGCTTTACGGCAGTCATACGGCCTCGCTGCTTAGACGGCTGATCCACCAAAGAGACCGAGAAACTCCACATCAGAAGAAGCTAGAAAAAGAGAACGTGATAGAGAGAGAGCAAAGACCAAGTTTATCTATTGAGTTAATAATTGATTTCAATCACTGTATATCAAACACAGTCTACCTGATGGATGCCACTAATGAACAACCATAACCAGCATCTCACAACCCAGAATGTTTTCATAAAACGGACAGCAACCTCAGCCTGCTTTTTCACTGGAGGGACAGGAAGTGTTTAAGGGAAGCTCAGTCACGATGCTGTGATCCCTTGGAATGTGTTGCTTCTGATCAGACAGGTGACAGAAGAAAAGAGACATAGTATAAGCAGTGTTTCGAAGGCAAGTCTGACTAGCCATAGATTTGTGTAGCTTTGTGAGAAAGCCATCCATGACCGTGCACTTCCCACTAGTGGGATTGATGAAAGCGGTACACCTGACCTCTTTCTAATGTTCTACCGGTTTATGGGATAAAGTGAAAATTTACTATGCAGTTGGTCATGTTGTTGGTAACTCACTACTGATTACCTATTGAGTATATTTGACATTCAAATAATAAATTCAGCCATTTATAATTTGTGAAATTAAGCTATTGGAGCTGAAAAATACACGTATACATGAAAACGCCTTGTGTTATAATGCTTTATGTTTTATTGTGTCCTATGTACTTACTGTCAATGTTGATATTGGTATACTGGCTTTGTATTAACTTGGTTATCAAATCGATACCCAAATTTAAAGGTGTCACCCACAACTGTGAATGTTGTTTTTACTGTGGGAGGAACTCAGACTTCATGAATGTATGATTTCGTTATGGCTGTTTTCCTTCTTTGTTTCTGTAAAATAAAATACAATGACTCAAAATAACAGATGTTTTTGTTTCACCTGAAGAGTCCCACTGCTCAGCTCATTTTTATCAGTAGCCTCAACCTCAAGTCTTGTTTATATCCAATACCACACTGCATGTTCAATGAGTATTGTCTTTGCAATGTGTTTTGTAAAAGTAAATGGATGTGTTTACTGTGGATGTGTTCTTTCTACATCTTGTAAAAAAAATAAAGTAAAAATACAAAACAAAACCGTATTTTTAATGCAGTATTTCATTAATCGGCTCAGCTGTTTGCAGTATAGTGTCTGATGGTTCAGGCCTCTGAGGATGCCTGGAACATGTTTCTAAGTAGAAGTCTTACACTGTAACTCATCAAAATAGAGAAAGGTATGGAGGCTAAATGTGCTCAAACAGACAGTGAAAGCTGCAGGCCACCACATATGGAAGTGTATGCAGAAAAAGACCATTGCAAAAAAATTAAATGTACATTAGTGGTGGATCCCAGCACAACGTAGAGACGGTCGAGGACATGAAGTCCAACTATCGAAAGTGTGCATGTGATAAAGACTGTTCAAAGTAAGATCAACACATTGGGGAATGCCAAATATGGAACTGTATATGTGTTGTTTGGAACTCTAAAAAGAGGATGTGTCTAATAAACTGCAGGAAATTTCTACAATTGGCCAGGATGTCCACATATTTTTTTTTCTGATGTGGGCTACAGTTTGAATAAAATCTTTCGCTGTTCAACAGAAGCAGAGCTTTCTTCCTGAACTGTCTCCTCACATCACTATCTTGAAGCAGCCATAAAATACAGCAGCACAGATCCTCCATCATTGTTCAGTCAGTATCTTCATCTCTCAGTTCAGCTGTGCTGGTACATAAACACTGAAACGAACAACTTTGCATGTGTGATGAAGTGGTTGGAAGCTGTATTTGTAGCCGTGTGAGGTTTAAAAAACAGCAACATTATAAGGACAGGAGGATGCTGACATCTAGTGGAATGAGGCAAAATTAAGCTTCTATCCAAACATGAAATAGGCCTACATACACCCAACATATTTCATGAAAATCTTTATTCATCCAGTAAGTTGTAAAACGAAATTTTTAGCATCAAAAATGTTTGCATAGTAAGTCTCAAAACTACGCCACTGTTAAAATAACATACCTATGTGATTTAATAAGACTACAATAATTTCAAATCATTTTCCACTGTTATTGTGACTTGTATCTTTTTCTATTTATCAGGAAAAAAAAATGTAATCTGGATAAATTGAGATTACCTGGTAACTAAATGAACTCACCATTGATTGATTTTTTATGTGAATTCAGCTACTAATGTAAATTTAGGAAATCTAACAAGAACCAGATCTATGTGTGTTTAAATCATAGACTGTATAAATAGGGTTAGGTTTAAATATACTTACATCTAGTTTTCTTTCGATCAGCTCAGACATGAGTAATTCTTGTGTCCACTAGGTGGCGATATTGAGTAGATACGTTTCTTTCTAGCCTCCATTAAACCAAGAAGAAGACTTTATGGGAACGTTAGCAGAGCAAGCTTTGTTGTGTTGTGTCAGCTGAACATTGTTTTGTTCACAACCCCTTTAGAGTTGGCCTGGGACACTTGTTTTATCTGCATTAGCTTGGCGATCTGTTGTTAGTCCGCTTAGTGACTTACTGAAGGATCATTTATTGCCCAGATGTGATTCCACTCAAGCAGGAGAGTCACCTGGAGACTCACCGCTGAAAAATAAAAACGGATGCGATTCTGCAGCTATCTTGAGTCTCAAAATACAGGATTTTTAGATAGAATTTTGAGTTGTAGGAATCGCCCTCAGTAGAGGTCCCTCAGCAGCCTGGATTTTACTGATCCCTGGAAATCGGAAGGCTGGATGGGTGAGTGAATTTCTCTCCACTATGTCGTTTCTTTGTTTGGTTCGATGTTGAAGCTTATTAAAACCGCTGCAGGTTATAGAATGACTCAAAGGAAGCAAAAATGTATTTATGAAGTAATTTCTAATCTATTTTACGCAATATATGAAAAATGAGGCGCTTTGCGTTTTCCCGTCAGTTGAGCTCTGCGCTGTTGTCAGGGATTACGGCGCTTTTGTGTTGCCTAGTTACTAACTTCCGTTGACGTCGGGGGTTGCTGTCCAATCAGCATACGTTATGCGTTATACAAGTTTATACTGTCAGATCAGCATATGCTTTAAGAGCTGAATTTGCCTTGTGGACATGTACTTAAAGCAGAGTTTTTATCCTCAGCAGAGAGGAGTTGTCACAAAGCGATGGAATAGGGCAGGATACAGCAAGGCATTGTTAAAGAAATACATTAACATACTGAACAGAACAAAACAGAACTAACACAAACCTGGCCCAAGTGCAGGCTTCCAATCAGCACCTGAGAGACTATACAGGGTTTCTCAAGGGTTGGATTTTTTTTGCAGTGGCAAAATTGCATAGAAATATGTACAAAAAAAACAGATTAAAATTATTGAGTAGCCCCGAAGGCAATAGTATAAAAGTGCGTCTTGAGCTGATTCTTGAAATGTCACAGCGTTGTCCCACGCCTGATAACGAGAGGTAACCCATTCCAGAGCCTGGAAGTGTGTGAGAAAGCTCGACCCCCCTTTGAAGAGCATTTAACGCATGGGACCACTAACAAAATGTGGTCACTAGAGCGCAGCTTTCTGGGGGGAGCATACAGAGCAAGAAGATCCTCCAGATATGATGGCGCAGTGCCCTGGAAGCAGTTAAAAACAAAAACAAGAATTTTAAATTGAGTCCTGTAAGAAATGGGAAGCCAGATTGTAAAACAGAAAAATAAATTATATTCCCCTTAGAAAGCTTATGCTCCTGTTTATAAATGAAAAACAAAATACGAGAATCAGATAAGTTAGAAATAATACAAACCGTATAGCAAATTTAAATCAAACTTTATAAAGTGCTTTACATACAAACATTGCAACTCAAAGTGCTTTACAGATTAAAATGACCCCACATAAACCACATTCCCATCCCTCCCCCACAGATTTAAAAGCATGATCACAATTATCTGGAAAGACGCCTCACCATGAGTGTGTGTCCTGACTTTAAGGATGACAAGGAGACGGCTGCCAGAGGAGTGCAGAGACTGCCAAGGTTCATAAGGTTAAAGAAGTTCTGAAAGATAAGAAGGCCCAAGACAATTAAGACGCTTAAAAACCATTAAAACAACCTTAAAATCGATCCTAAAAGATATGGGGAGCCATTGCAATGAATTTAAGACAGTTGTAATGTGGTCCTGCCTCCTGGTCTTCGTCAGTACACGTGCTGCTGAATTTTGTAGAAGTTGTAAACCTGAGATACTCTTTTTGGGAAGACCAGAAAGCACGGCATTACAGTAATCAATTCTACTAGTGATAAAAGTAAGCATCAGTGTCTCTGTTCAAAAGATTAAACTTCCATAGATTATAGATTCAGGGCCCACAACTTAAATGATTTAAAGTATTTAGTGGTTTATTTGTACATAATTTGGGCTTCCAGCTCATAAAATCCATAAAAACAGGAATTAAAAAAATTAGAATACTGTGAAGAAATCACCATTTACTTCTCAGTTTTTGCAAAAAAAAGAGAAAGCAATAAGGCTCACATCAAATCAATCAAAAATATGGTACTTTCAAAACGATATGTCAATTAAAAGGGAATCCCTTTGCTTTAATCACTGCCTCGATGTGCCGTGACATTGAAGCAATCAGCCTTTGGCATTGCCTGAAAATTAAGGTTAGCCCAGATTTCCTTGAGGTTTGCTGTCAGCTCTTCTTTGTTTTTGGGTATGGTGCCCCTCATGTTCCCCTTGATAATACCCCAAAGATTCTCGATGGGGTTTAGGTCCGGCAAGTTGACTGCCCAGTCAAGCACTGTGATGACATGGGCATCAAACCAGGTTTTGGTGCTTCTGGAAATTGGGAAGGGGCCAGGTCCTGCTGGAAGATGAAATCTGTATTTCCATACAAATCCTTAGCAGACGGAATCATGAAGTCCTCTAAAACATTCTGGAAGACGGATGCGGTGACCTTGGATTTAAGAAAGCAGAGTTTACCAACGCCTGCACCGGACATTGCACCCTGAATCATGACTGACTTTGGATATTTCACACTGGATCTCAAGCAGCTTGAGTTCTGTTCCTAATCTGCCTTCCTCCAAACCCTTGGACCTTGATTCCTGAATGAAAGGCTCACTTTACTTTCACCGGAAAAGAGAACCTTGGACCACTGGCCAACAGTCCAGTACTTCTTCTTGGCCCAGTTGAGACACTTCCTATGTTGGCTCAGGCTCAGAAGTGGTTTGAACCGAGTAACCAGACAGTTGTAGCTCATCCATTCTTTCTGGATCTCTGCCAGATTCATGAATCTTCTCTGTGTAATAATCCCTGAAGCCCTCGGTCAGCTCTTCTGCTGGTGCAAATTCTCCTGCCACATTTTTCCCTTCCACTAAACATTCCATTGATATACTTGGACACAGCACTCTGTGAACAGCCAGCCTCCGTAGCTATGAACCTTTGTGGCTTACTCATCCTATGGAGGGTATCAATGATGGTCTTCTGGCCAGTTGTCAAGTCTGCAGTCTTCCCCATATTGAACCTAACTAAGACAATTGAACAAAAGTGAAGCAATTTAATGACACCTGGGGAAACCTGTGCAGGTGCTTTGAGTTTAATAGATGAGTAGTGTGTCAGTTTAAAACATTCATGCCCTGTAAAATTTGGGATGATTTCTTCACAGTATTCTAATTTTTAGAATTCATGTTTTTGTGGGTTTTATGAGCTGGAAGCCCAAATAATGTACAATTAAACAACTAAATACTTGAAATCGTTTAAGTTGTGGGCCCTGAATCTATAATCTATGGAAGTTGACAGTTTTGAATGGAATAATGGAAATAAATAAACTTTTCCATGATATTCATTTTTAAAAATGGTCTGTAGTTAAAATCACCAGTTAAAATGATCTTTTCAAAAGAGTTGTGCAGGATTGATTAAAAACTCTGAAAATTCTAGAATAAAAGCTGTGCTCTTTTTAGGAGGCCTATAAACTGTGATGCAAACAATCTGATGAGTGATTAAACAGTTGCAGTATATTCAACGGTGCTATAATTATCGGATAAAACAGAGCGCTTATTGAAGCGAACATTTTTATGTTCCGTTATGAGCCTTCAAAATCCCGTTGAATCTCCTCTGTGGAATAGACGGCCAGGGGAGCTTTGAGTTCCTCGTCGGTCCATTTTTCACTGGCTCTGTCCATCTTTTCTGTAATTGTTGTTGTTGTGATCTCATAAACACTGCTGTGGGACTTTTTAAAAACGGCAGGGCCCGGAGAAGCTCATATCAGTCAAGGGGCGTAGCTTGTCAGTTTTACTAATCACCTACGTATTTTAGTTCCTATGGGACTCAGAAAAGACCCTGCCTCGAAGTGGGAGCTAAAATGGATATTGGAGGCATTTAAGACAAACGTAAGCGGCCAATCAGTGCATGTTTGGACTTACGAAGAGGCGATGCGTTGTTACTGTGAATATCCTGCTGTTACTCCGTCTGCTTCACTCCCGCCAGCCTCAGTTTACTGCCTGAATGCAGCTGGAAGCTAACTGCTATTAGGCTAACTCGTAGGAGCGCATATCGCCATCTATCGTCAGGGAGTGGAACGTACTTCATTTAGTAATTCGATTTTCTGATGGACATGTAAACTGGGACTCGGCTCGCTGCAGGAGGGAAGTCTTTAGTCCGATTACTCAAAAAGCTCGATTTAGCTGTCCATGTAAATGTACTGAATGAGGAACATAAGTTTTTCAACACCCTGCAATTTTGCAAGTTCTCCCACTTCCAAATTATGGAGGGGTCAGAAATTCACATTGTAGGTCGCTTTCCACTGTGAGAGAGCTTTTTCTTTAATTTAGGAAATCACTTTGTCTAATTTTTAAATTTATTGCTGCACATAAGTATTTGAACTCCTGGCAATCAGCAAGGATTGTGGCTCTCAGAGACCTGTTACTCTGTCTTTAAAAAGTCCACCTCTACTCCACTTATTAATCTAAATTAGTAGCACCTGTCTGAGCTTGTTAAAGACACCTGTCCACCAGTCAGCCAGACTCCAAAAAAAGAAAGGTGAAATATACCAAAATCTTGTGATTTTATAGATTTTTCATCACAATAATGTTGACAACATTAGAACTAGCCTACTGTCTACTTTTAAGACCAGGGTTAAAAGCTTCCTTTTCAATAAAGCTTATAGTTAGAGTGGCTTGGGTCATCCTGAGCTATCTCTGTAGTTATGCTGCTATAGGTTTAGACTGCTGGAAAACAGACTGATCACTTTTGCTCACTTTGGTACTTTCTTCTTCTACTACTCACCAATTGTATTCTTTGCTGTTATTTCAACTGTTAAGTTTATGTTTTCTCTCATTGTTTTTCTCTTCATAGAAGCTGCACCTGGTTTGGCATCCTGCTCAGCTGTGATGCCTTGTTGGATGGGGGCATTGACTGGGATGATGCTTCCAGTAACTGAATGTTCTCCATGTCCTGTTAACATCTTTTTACTTTTTTTAAACATAGAAAGTGCTCTTACATCAGTTCTTCTTGTTCTTTCTGTTTCTGCTTTGTCTTCTCAAACCCCCAGACGGTCGAGGCAGATGGCCGCTTGTACTGAGTCAGGTTCTACTGTAGGTTTCTTCCTGGGGAGTTTTTCTTCTCCTCTGTCGCTACATGTTCGCTCAGTATGAGAGATTGCAGGCGACTGTCTACTGTCGCTATATTAATGTTAATACAAGGTGCAACCTCGGTTGCTGGAACTGCACATTAGATTTGTTGCTGGAGGTGATCCGCTGTGATTAAAATAAAGATACTGTTGTAAGACCTGAACTTCTTGACAGATTATAGTGGAGTTGATAACATTTCATTTGAGTATGGGTGCTGCGGGATTCAACCTAGATGTGTGAGATGACACTTTTTACTTTTATTTCTGAAAATGGACTTGAGTAGCTACTTAGACATTTGAGAGTTTTATGCTCTATAGCAATGGTCCCCAACCTTTTTTTCGCCACGGACCGGTTTAATATCAGGCAATATTTTCACGGACCGGCCTTTAAGGTGTGGCGGATAAATAATGGCCGGGATAAAAATGGGATATTTTTTAAATTATAACAATAGACGTAAATCCAATGTGTATAAAAAAAAAATAAAAACAGCCTTGTTGTTCCATTTTTCATTTCGCTATTGGTTGATTAGCCCTGACAGAGCTAGCAAAAATAGGAAGAGCAAGTAACATAATATGCGCCAGGGGAGCAGTGCTACGTCGGACTTTGTGATACATCATCATATTTACATTATTTGTACAGTATGAGTGATTTGCTTTAGTACCTGGTCAAACTTGAGCTCTCCTCTGGCTGCCTGCCCTCTCTTCAGTCGGAGGCTTCTTCAGTTTCGCTGCAATACAGACCGCTACAGGAAATCCTTCCTGCCCACAGCTATCATCATCTACAACAACTCCTTAAAGAATTAATTATATGAGCTATACCAACACTTAATTTCCCTCTGGGATCAATAAAGTATTTTGGAATTTGAATTTGAATTCTACAGCAAATTCACGCAGCGTTTCTCCCCCGGTCTCTCCCCTCCCTCACCTGCGCAAGAGCTGCGCACAAAAACATACAGTGGCGCTAGTGCCTGAACTCGGATCATACCAATATTAGGGGGAATTTACGACTGTGTGCTTTGTGCTTCAAATATTGTGTGTAGTTTCTGTTTTATAAAGTTGTCAGTCAGACATCTTACCACGAAAAAAAAAATTAAAAACACACTCCAGAAGACCCGGGCCTTCTGAAAAAACAACCTGGGCTTCAGTCCAATAAGCCACACCCCCCCCGCTCCGCCTATGGCGGTAACTATCACGTGACCAATACAAGCCTCTTGACGTGTCAAGACTGAGCTATGTAACGTGGATATCTGATCATTTTTCAAAATAAAACAGTGGTCACACTCAGATAATAAATAAAACGGAAATACTAGAAGTTATTTATTCTTTGTGTGGTCAGGGGGTTGGGGACCCCTGCTCTAAAGCATGGGTGTCCAATTCCAGTCCAGTCCTGGTCTCCAGCCAGTTTTAGATGTGTCTCTGCTCCAACACAGCTGAATCAAATGGTCTACTCAGCATGTCAAAGTTCTGCAGAGGCCTGCTAATGAGACATCATTTGATTCAGGTGTGCTGAACCAGGGAAAGATGTAAAACATGCAGGAGATCGGCCATTGAGGACTGGAATTGGGCATCCCTGCTCTAAAGCATCTTTAGTTGCACGAAATGATAGAAGTGAATTGTTCTTTCTTTATACGGTCATTAATCAGCTTGTTTTTCTCCTTATGTCTGTTTAGAGCTCCCACAGTGTTTTGTTTCAAAGAAGGTGGAGATTCTGACTGACCAAATGTTCAGGATCCAAGAGAGAAATTCCAGTTTGGGTCAAAAGGAGGCTCAATTGAGGAAGGACTACCAGGATGAAATTGAACATCTGCGGATAAAAGATGAACAGGAAGAAACAGAACTTCTGCAGATAAACCATGATCAGGATGAAGCAGAACCTCCACAGGTAGATGGTGAAAAGACAATACTACAAGTTCTTCTGTTAAGTGAGAACCAGGGAGAACCAGAACTTCTAATAAAAAAGGAAATGGGGGAACCAGAATTTCTACATATAAAAGATGAAGAAGAGGAACTTTGTCTTAATGTTGAGAAAGAACGGCTGAAACTAACGCCGGAGACTGATCCCTTCCCCATAAATCTTTCATATAAAGAAAGGGAACACAGGGAATCAGAACTAAACAAAGTCCAACTGCACGTCCAGGTTTCTACAAAACCTCAGAACCAAAACCAGGAAAAGAAAGATGACAAAGACACAGGATCAAGTAGTATGGGGAGTCCAAAAATCAGAGGTCAGGGTGACGACGCAGACAGTGGCAATGCAACTGTGAAAAAACAAATGAATGAGAATTTTTCTTCTTGTAAGTTTTGTGGTAAAGTTTTAAGTCGGAATTATTTGAATGAACACTTGAGAATTCACACAGGCGAGAAGCCATTTACATGTTTAACCTGTGGAAAAACATTTGTCAAAAAAAGTAATTTGATTGTACATTTCAGAACCCACTCAGGTGAGAAACTTTTTTCATGTTTGACCTGTGGAAAAAGTTTCAGCTTAAGTGGAAATTTATTTCGGCACTTAAAAACCCACACAGGTCAGAAGCTTTTCCCATGTATGACCTGTGGAAAAAGTTTTCGTGAAAGAGAAACTTTATCTCATCATGAGAGAATTCACACGGGCGAGAAGCCGTTCTCATGTATGACCTGTGGAAAAAGTTTCAGGTTAAGAGGAAATTTATTTCGGCACTTAAAAACTCACACAGGTCAGAAGCTTTTCTCATGCGTGACCTGTGGAAAAAGTTTTGGTGAAAGAGGAAATTTATCTCAGCACATGAGAACTCACACAGGTGAGAAGCCATTTTCATGTATGACCTGTGGAAAATGTTTCAGCCAGAAAGAAAATTTATCTCGGCACATGAGAACTCACACAGGTGAGAAGCCTTTCTCGTGTGTGACCTGTGGAGAAAGTTTTAGGCAAAGAGGAGCCTTATCTTTGCACATGAGAACTCACACAGGGGAGAAGCCTTTTTCCTGTATCACCTGTGGACAAAGTTTTAGCCAAAAAGAAACGTTATCTCGGCACATGAGAACTCACACAGGTGAGAAGCCTTTCTCATGTATAACCTGTGGAGAAAGTTTTAGGCAAAGAGCAGCTTTATCTCGGCATATCAGAACTCACACCAGCGAGAAGTCTTTCTCATGTGAGAGGTGTGGAAAAAGTTTCACTCTAAAAGGAGGTTTGTCTCGGCACATGAAAACTCACTCAGGTGAGAAGCCTGTCTCATGTTTGACCTCTGTTGAGGAAGTCATTTAAACTATGGCATAAGTTCAACTTTCAGTTTTTGTTCACTGAGACTTAATACATATACACTTGGTTTACCTTAGTAGATGGAAATTAGTTATTTCTTCCTTTCTTGAGTTTCTATTTTTACTTGCTTGTGTCTCCTCTACACTCACTCGCAGAAGCACCTAGCTCCTCAGCTCTTTGCTGCCATGTGACTCCATGAGTTCAGTAACTGAGTTTAATAGAGCAACACACAAAGCAGATGCTGCAGTGAGTGAAAACACAGAAGCCTGTTTCAAAAGACAATCAGTGCTGCCATCAGTGAGCCTTTTGGTCATTCATAAGTGGTCATCCTGTGGCAGCAATGTAGCGCAATCAGGTGTTTTTCACAAAAGAGTACGTAATGGCGGGATAAAGGGGGTGTGGGGGTGGTATCCAGGCTGTGGACGTGCAGGGTTGCGTATAAACCAGGAGACAATGAAAATAGCTTGGAGGTAACTTGTTTTGTATCCCGATTGAAGCCCCGCTCCTGAAGTCTTTTTGCGATGGTGCATTCAAACGACGCACCTTACTGGGAATATTACCCTAATATACCTAATATTTATTGATTAATGTCTGATATTTATGTGAAATTGTATTATACAGCTCGGGATGCTATATGTTTTTTTGTTTTTTGTTTTTTTTTAATTCAGCCTTTTATCATTTGTGAAATGACACTATTGGACACTAAAAAATATACCTTAAAATTATACTTCAAATCTTAAATAAGAAAATGGCTCGTGTAAAATTACTTTTTGTTCTGATCTGCCCTAAGTACTTCGTGTCTGTGTCGATCGGTGTCGGTGATGCTGGCATTGTATTAATTTGTTGGTTTTTTTGGACTGTGGGAGGAACTCAGGCCCAACCATTTTTTTATTGTGGCTGTTTTTCTTCCTTTCTGTACTGAATAAAAATTTAAATGACAAAAACATGTTTTACCTGTGGTGTCCCACTGCTCAGTTAATTTCCATCAGTAGATAATGGACTTTATCTTCAATGAGGTTGTGTTTGCAGTGTGTTTTATGAAAAACAAAATGGGTGTTTTCATTTTAGATGAACTCTTTCCACTTTTCTGTAAAAAAAAAAAAAAGTAAAAATAAAAACAAAAATTTAGCTGCAGCTAAGTTCATCTGTTTGCAGCACATATCCTCAATCTTCCCATTGTTCTTTTAAAGCTAATTAAGTTGACCTTAGCTACAAGATGTTTTGGTACACAAACGGTTAACTAAACACATTTACATGTATGTGATGAAGTGGTAGGAAGTAGCTTATATGTAGTCATGTAAAGATTAGTCTCAAAGCAAAGTGCTCTACTAGGAACATGTAGAACAATCAGATCTCTGATGTATGATGGAGCTTGATTATTAAGGGCTTTATATGTTAAATTCTATTCTGGATTTAACAGGAAGCCAATGAAGAGAAGCAAAAATGGGAAAAATGTGATCTTTCTAAATTACATCTGGACTCCTGGTGCAGCGTTTTGGATCAACTGAAAACGTTGAACTTCCTTTTATGGACTTTATTAATTACAGTAGTCCAGTCTTCAAGTAAAAAATGCATGGACTAGTTTTTCAGCATCACTCCTGGATGGGATGTTTCTAGTTTCAGCAATATTCGTGAGGTAAAAGAAGAAAATCTTAGAAACCTGTTTAATATGAGATTTGAATGTCATGTCTTGGTGAAAAATAACGGCGAGGTTCTTTACATTATTACTGGAGGCCAATTTAATACCATCCACATGAAGTGATTGACTAACCAGTTTCTTTTTCAGAGCTTCTGGTCCAAAGACGAGAACTTCTGTCTTTTCCGAATTTAAAAGCAGAAAGTATCGAGTCATCCAGATTTTAATGTCTTCAAGACATGCCTGTAATCTACCTAATGGTTTGGATTCATTAATATTTATGGATAAATATAGTTGCATATCATCGGCCTAACTGTGGATATTTATCCCATGATGTCTAATGATTTTACCAATTGCAAGCATATATATAGTAAAAAGAATTGGTCCAAGCACAGAACCCTGTGGTACTCCACAAGTAACCCTTGAGTGTGAAGAAGATTGATCATTTACATGACCAAAATAGAATCTGTCGGAAAAATATGATTTACACCAGCCTAGTGCTGTTCCTTTTACCCCTGCAACATGTTCACGCCTTTATAAGAGAATATTATGATCGACTGTGTCAAAAGCAGCACTGAGATCTAACAAAACCAGAACAGACACAAGTCCATTATCTGAGGCCATGAAAATATCATTAGTAACCTTCACCAGTGCTGTTTCAGTGCTATGATGAGCTCTAAAACCTGACTGAAACTCTTCAAGCACGTCATTACTGTTTAGATGCTCACATACTTGATTAGCAACTATTTTTCCAAGGATTTTAGAAAATAAAGAAAGGTTAGACAGGTCTGTAATTTAATAAGTTGTCATGATCAAGAAAAGATTTCTTATTTAATGTTTAAATCACAGCAACCATAAAATCTTCCTTGAAATTGTATTTGTTTACTAAGGACAGATTAATCATCAAAAATGGGGACAGTAATCAAAGAGATTGGGTCCAACTTGCAAGTTGAAGGTTTCGATAAAGCTAATATTTTTGATAATGCAGAGAGTTCAACTGAATCTAAACAGTCCAAACACAAATTAGGTCCTACAGTTATTTCTAATGCTGCCTCAATTAGGGAATACCTCGTTATCATCCATCCATCACAATGGCAACAACCAAATTATTTAGGGAGGTGCTCCCTTTGATTACTGGCCCCATGTAGATATGATGAATGTATCCTTAGTAAATGGATACGTACCACAGGAATTTAAGGTTGCTGTAAATAAACCTTTACTTAAAGAGGATATTGCAGGGTAAATATTTTCTAAAATGCATATAAAATGTTGTTCAAAATTACTATTTGAAACATTCATTGAGGTTATTTTTGTTTTTACAGTACATAACAACACAACTTTTAATAAAAAGGTTTCACATCCTAGACATGTGATGTAAGCGAAGGGAGTCATATGCTATGCGCTGCCTCAGCTCAGTGTGGCAAGGAGCAGTGACGTGCGATCAGGGGAGGTAGGTGAGCCACTGCCTCACCTGTCATAATAACAAATAAAATCAGCACTAAAAATGATAATAGAAAATCTCTGTTTCAACTTACCTGTTCTATAAATTTTTTTCTAAAATATTTCAACATTTTTATCGTCAAAATCACTGAATTTGCATAGCATAAGAATACATTTACACAGTGCCTGCGGAGTGAGGCGGGGTGACGTGTGAGGTGAGGCAGTGCTGTGTTGTGCCTCACCTCTGGTGGCGCTGTGTCACACAGCGAATGAAGCAGGCAGTTGCCGCATGCTCATTTTTGTCTCTCTTTATATCCCCAATATACATGTTTGATTGAACATGTACAACACATGTTGACATTCTACCGTCTGTCTTACATATTTACCAAATGTAGTCTTTCTGATTGGCCTTAAATCTGCAGTCAAAATGTGCAGGGTGAGGCAAAAAATACCGTGCCTCAATGATAGGGGGCAGTGCTGAGCCCAGTAGGCACAATGGGAAAGACTGTAAACAGTCCGAAAAAAACACAATCGGAATAGAAGCAATCCAGGACATCTTTCCTTCCT
Organism: Valencia hispanica; assembly: GCA_963556495.2. Lineage (NCBI taxonomy): Eukaryota > Metazoa > Chordata > Actinopteri > Cyprinodontiformes > Valenciidae > Valencia > Valencia hispanica. The sequence goes on from OY747704.1 coordinate 29,048,445, forward strand.
ATCATCTCCAGTGATTCAGGCAGATTTTTTAAAAATGAAGGCAAATGAAGAGGATTTTTACATGAGAGTGATGGAGATTTTTGTGGAGCAGAATAGATGCGTGCACTTCATACACAAAGGTAAGATCTTACACGTTTTTTAATTTTATTTTTGGTTTAAATCAGCCAAAAATGAATTACTATTTTTTTTTTACAGAATATTAAAATATTTTTTTTCAAGCTATCACATTATCAAATAGCATGACAATGATTAAATGAATAAATAGTTGTTAAAACAACACATAGGTTCCAATTAATTAAAGACTGAAATAGAAGCTTCTAATTTGAGTTTAATAGTTCTGATTCAATAAGAGTCTGTGCCTCATCAATCATGAACCTCACCACACGCAAGTAGGTAGTTATCGAGTAGAGCGGTGGTCTTAGCGAGAGTCAGTGTGTTTACTAGTTTTGTATTGGTTGCATTTGTCTTAAAAATGGTAAATTTTAGTGTTTTTGGAGGCTGTACAAATAACAGGCTGTCAGGGCATCGAGTCCACAAATTTCCAAATGAAAACAAAAAGAGAGCCATCTTCCATTCCTGGGTGCGTTTTGTGCAGCTGAAAAGACGAGATTTCACTTCTGTTTCGGCTACAAAAAAAGCGGGATGCAGAAGCAAAGGTCAAGTGCGACTGACACAGGGCGCAGTTCCTTCAGTGCACACAACTTTATTGGCACCGCTGTCAGCGGCTGTTTGTGGAGCTGCGGGCGGAAGACGAGGTCAGGGATCCATCAGAGGCTCAGCTCTACACAAAAAGGGATAGTAAGTCTAGTTGTCTACGCTCCTAATTACCAATTTTGTTGAATGAACAATATCAAAAATTAGATGCGAAGTGATACAGTGGTTGTCAAATAAGTAGCACAAAAGGAGTATCAGGGAAATGTGTATGTTGCCTCTTTCTCTAAAGTCCTACACCACATTACGTGAACGGATATTAACGAGTTTGAGACAACTTAGAAAAGGTCATTAGTGTTTATTATTGGCAAGGATCAATACTATTAACTGACAAATACTAGTGTTTTTTTTATTTTCTGGTACATGATAGTAATCTGTTCAAAATTGTGACATTAGCACACGAGTTTATGCTAACATCAGTCTCACCACGACACCTGCCCAACTCTCCACTGATTGTCCTGACACCACAGCTCCATCTCTCTTCTTTGGCCTATAATCCTTCCCCTGGTCTCTGCTCTCTGGGGCGCGCAGCAGGCTAATAGCTGTATGGTTGTCCTCCATCATATGTGTTATTGTAAACATTTAAGGTTTCTTCAGTGTCGGATACAGCATTAAAATCCATTGTTTTCTATTGATGGAGCTGACGGATCTTCCTTCTCCTATGTCACTTCCGGTCTGACGGACAGTGGCGGCTGGTGTAAAATATTCTTGGTGGGGCTGTGAATTTTTTTTTTTTTTTATCAAACTTGTGCTTTCTGTGCTTTGTGCACAACTCCAGTATTTCCTGAACTAAGTACAGCTCTATTATTTCCTGTCTTACATCATAGGACAAACTGATTAATCCAGGTTTGTCTGACCATTGTTGTTGTGACTACTGAGGTCAGACACACCTGGATTAATCAGTTTGTCCAATACACAAACACTTGGGGGGGGGGGGGGGTTGCCCTCTATTGGCCAGCCGCCACTGCTGACGGAGATTACATTTTCTCACAAAAACAACTCCAGAAGTCTGAATAATTTATTTACAAGTAATTTTTTATTTAGAACCAGTTCCTAATATATTTCTATAAACAGTGGTATAAGGTGGAGTTTAATCTGCAATGTGCTCTTTAAGAAACCTTCCCTCGATCAAGATGATTTAATTAATTACAGACCTATATATAACCTTCCTTTCTTATCCAAAATCCTTGAGAAAATAGTTGCTGATTAATTATGTAAGCATCTCAACAGTAATGACCTGTTGCCACTAATTCTTTTTACTATATATATGCTTCCAATTGGTAAAATCATAGACAGCATGGGATAAATTTCCACAGCTATGCCGATGATACACAACTATATTTATCTATAAATCCTCATGAATCTAGTCAGTTAGGTAGATTACAGGCCTGTCTTGTAGACATAAAAACATGAATGACTCTAAACTTTTTGCCCTTAAATTCTGACAAGACAGAAGTTGTCAACTTTGGACCAGAAGCTCTAAAAAAAGAAACTGATTAGTCAATCACTTCATGTGGATGGTATTAAATTGGCTTCCAGTAATAACGTAAAGAACCTCGGCGTTATTTTTGACCAAGTCATGACTTCTTGACTTTCTCACTCTCCCTTTTTTACTTCCTAGTCTCCTCCGACAAAAACTTAGCCTTTTTGTTGCTGCTTCGGCCATTGCAAAAACATTCACAAACGGTAGCAGCCAGCAAACAAATGCTTGTTTGGCTCACATGGGGGGCGGAAGTGAGGTATGCCGTAAAGCAGCACTCAAATTTTTTAGTTCTTTTTGTGCACAGGTTACTACCCGCACCCCGAAGTTACGTAGTGCCAGTAAAAGCGATACAGACCCCGTCTGTTATCAACTTTTTACTTCCTATGATATATGAAGTACTCTTACATCAGTTCTTTTTGTTCTTTGTGTGTCTCTGCTCGGTCTTCTTAAACCCCCGGATGGTCGTGGCAGATGGCCGCTCCTACTAAGTCTGGTTCTGCTGGAGGTTTCTTCCTGTTAAAGGGGAGTTTTTCCTCTCCGCTGTTGCTACATACTTGCTCAGTATGAGGGATTGCTGTGGCTGAAGTCTGCATGAATGGGGCGCAACTGCCAGTCAATGACCCGATGCAATCTGCTGGGATTCCTTAAATAGAAAACTAGTTAAACTGATTGGAATGTTTGTATTTAAATTATTTTCTTGTAAAGTGCCTTGAGATGACATCTGTTGTGAATCGGCGCTATAAAAATAAACTGAATTGAAGGGGTTAAATTCAATTCAGTTTCAATTCAGTTTATTTATATAGCGCCAATTCACAACAGATGTCATCTCAAGGCACTTAACAAGAAGTCATTTCAATACATTTATACAAACATTCCAATCAGTTAAAAAGTTTCCTATTTAAGGAATCCCAGCAGATTGCGTCAGTCATTGGCGTGAGGTTGGGCCCCGTTGATGCAGACTTTCCAACCACAGCAATCCTTCAGCAATCCCTCATACTGAGCAAGCATGTAGCGACGGTGGAGAGGAAAAACTCCCCTTTAACAGGAAGAAACCTCCAACAGAACCAGACTCAGTAGGAGCGGCCATCTGCCACGACCGTCTGGGGGTTTGAGAAGACAGAGCAGAAACACAGAAGGAACAGAAGATCTGATATAAGAGAACTTTCTATGTTACAGAAAGTAAAAAGTTGATAACAGGACAGAGTGAATGTTCAGCCACTAGGAGCATCATCCCAGTCGATGCCTCCCGTCCAACAGGGCATTGCAGCCAAGCAGGATACCAGACCAGGTATATCTTCTATGGAGAGAAAAACACTGAGAGAAAATAAAGTTAACAGTCGAGATAACAGAATGTACTGTAATACAACTGGAGAGTAGTAGGAGAAAAGGAAGTAGCAGAGTGAAGAAAATTGGTAAGTCTGTCCTCCAGCAGTCTAAGCCTATAGCAGCATAACTACAGAGATAGCTCAGGATGACCTAAGCCACTCTAACTATAAGCTTTATCAAAAAGGAAAGTTTTAAGCCTGTCCTTAAAAGTAAACAGAGTGTCTGCCTCACGGACTAAAACTGGGAGCTGGTTCCACAGGAGAGGAGCCTGATAACTAAAAGATCTGCCTCCCATTCTACTTTTAGAAATCCTAGGAACTACAAGTAAACCTGCAGTCTGAGAGCGAAGTGCTCTGTTAGGAACATATGGAACAATTAGATCTCTGATGTATGATGGAGCTTGATTATTAAGGGCTTTGTATGTAAGAAGAAGGATATTAGATTATATTCTGGATTTAACAGGGAGCCAATGAAGGGAAGCTAAAACAGGAGAAATGTGATCTCTCTTTTTAATATTCATCAGAACTCTTGCTGCCGCATTTTGGATCAACTGATGGCTTTTAATGGCATTTTGTGGACTTCCTGATAGTAAAGAATTACAGTAGTCCAGCCTTGAGGTAACAAATGCATGGACTAGTTTCTCAGCATCACTCCTGGACAGGATGTTTCTAATTTTAGCAATATTCCGGAGGTGAAAGAAAGAAATCCTAGAAACCTGTTTAATATGGGATTTAAATGTCAAGTCTTGGTCAAAAATAACGCCGAGGTTCTTTACGTTATTACTGGGGGCCAATTTAATGCCATCCAGATGAAGTGATTGACTAATCAGTTTCTGTTTAAGAACTTCTGGTCCAAAGACAGCAACTTCTGTTTTGTCAGAATTTAAAAGCAAAAAGTTTAGGGTCATCCATGTTTTCATGTCTTCCAGACATAGAAGGACTGTTTACTGGGTTCCCCCAGAATAAGCCAAAGCCCCCCCAGCTAAATTCCTCTGCTGCTGGGTCTGCTAGAAAGGGTATTACACCCGCATGTCCTCTCCAATGCAGCCCGTGGGAGCGACATACAAAGACAGAAATGTCCTCCATTTTAGAAATTTGCTCGTGTTGAGTCTAATATTAATTCAGGAACTGGTATAGCAACTGTACGCCAGTTGCTAAGTATATCATCATCTATTACTGTAAAATTGCGGATGTTATTTCATTTTCTTCTTACAAGGCCTATTGCATTATTACAGTTATTAATAACAGTTGAAATTGTGTGTGTGCAGTTAAACCATATAATGCATAAAGTTGTTTAGGACCAGTCCAGACCCAGGAGAAATCCGAGAAGGTGGACCGAAATCAGAGACCGGGCAAGGGGTGTTGAATCTTATAGGAAGACACCCCCAACAACTAGCCAATTAGATTGTTTCACATGGTAATTATAACATTGTATACTGCTAAGACAGAGATCTTTTGGGTCAACTGGGGCAAGATGAGTCCAACCAAAGCTCCATGCATGTAAAATCGGGTCAATTTTTGCTTTCAATCAAATTTTGAACTTGAATAACTTTCTCCTGACTCCTACTTCCATTAAAATAATCTGACCCAACACTCACCATGTCAAGTGATCACGCTCACACTCCTGCTCCCGAGACCTTTTGTTGTAATTTGCACAGCCATGTAGAACAGCTTTTATTCTAATCTCTGTGCTACTTTTAGCAATGCATTGAGTTAAAGCTGCAGTCCGGAGAAAATATTTATGTATGAAAGTTTTATGAATCTTTAAAATCATAGAGGGATTCAACACTATGATAAAAGGCTAGTGCTCTACAACATTTGTTATTCTTCCTAAGTCACCCACTCCCATAGACCCCTATGCATTTCACACTGACTGCCGAATTTTTTTAGCCAATAGTATTTGAGTTTCCGCCTTGTTGGCTGTCAGTCAACTTATATGAGCATCGCGCAAACCTGTGAAGATGGGGCCGCCCACACAAGCCGCTCCTGTTTACAGTTGCCATATTGGATGAGAGCGTCAGTCATGGAGAAGTCGCTCACCTCTGAAACGTTCATAACAAACTACAATCGGGTGATGCTCGATAGCCCTTGCTGCTTTCCTCTTTGACCCGCTGTGACACCACAGATGATGCACATGCACAATTGTTGAGGTGGAGCTAGAGGGAGCAGGGGGGACGGAGGGGAAAGGTGTTTTGGGAGCGGCCTTGATAGTGGGATTCAAAAAATCTCTCTCTCTTTCACATACTCCGAACAGCAGCTTTAATAGCTGGTATATGACTTATGTTGCCGTAATACTGATTATTTAGTGAACTTCTTGATCATGCTGTAAAGTGATTATTTGAAATCTAAAAAGTGTTGGTTTCCAAAACTAAAAAAAGTGTAGATAGGTTTCCATTCTAGTAGGTCAGCTCTAAAGAGTGTGCTAAAAAAAATTTCCTCAGTTGCCTCTGCTGCTCTGCGTTATTTTATCTGTTTGGTAATTTTGTGTGGGTTTTTCAAATATTTTTTAAACACTTAGTTTTCTTTTTAGAAGTTTTATTTTCATTTATTGATTCAGATTGTCCTGATTCCATCCTGTGAAAAGGTTTATTTGACATATGACAGACATTATAAACATAAATCATTTAATCAGGTTTCTGGTTAGACTGCTGTATGTATTTTAGATTTAAAACTGTGGCTCACAATGATTGTTTTCTCTAATGTAATGTGGCATCACTTTGACCGCCTGCGGAGAACAAGTAGCTTTTTGGGTCTCTCAGTTTTTGCCTTTTGATAGTTTTACCTTTCTGTAGATATTTTTAAAAACTGATTTTGTAGTTATTTTATACTCTGACCTCACAGTGGGATTACTCTGAATATTAGGATTCAGGATCTTTTATTTTTTTTGATTCACAAGCTAAATCAGTACAAGATGCCTCCTTTCTCCACAGAGTCTAAAGTCTGTTTCAAAAAAACTATGCCGCCAATTTGCCGCAAAGCCCGAGGTGGCATTAGGGACTGATTGCGCCAAATTGCTGCCACAGGCTGACCACTTATGAATGACCAAAATCAGGTGTTTTTAACTAGAGCTGGATATCTATCCAAATTTCAAGAATTGATTTGATTCCGATTCTCTAGAAGAGTTAGACTCAATTATCACAATCCGATCCAATCCAATCTGTCCCAATTCGATATGGGTCAGTGCTATCAAAAACCTTTTTTTGAGCCGTTACTTTAATTACATGACTGTAATTCAATGACTCAACACTGGGTGGGGTTACAGTTCACCGGGGGAAACAGTAATACCCCTTTCAGACCTAAGCCTTAAAATGCCCATCTGGACTTTTTCCACCTATATTAGCTGTAAAAAGGGCAAACAATGTTAAACGATTAAATCTATTTTTCGATGTACAAATCTATTTTTAAGAATTTTTATAAGAATCGATTCAGAATCAGAGAATCGATTTTTCTTTTCAACACAGCACTATTTTTGGCAAACGATAACGCGTTGGCTGGATAAAGGGGTGTAGGGGGACCAGGACTTTTCATTATACCTATTCTCTCCTCCGCTTCAGTGCCGTCCGCTTCATCCTAGGGGTGTGCCATCTTGGGTGCCTCACGATTTCAATTAGATTACAATTCGGGTGCTACAATTGGATTATAAAACAATTATTTTTGTTGCATATTTTTAACCCATTTAGGGTTTTTTCTTCATTCCTTCCATGGCTACTTTTTTCTTTGAAATCTATGGTGGGAATATTCCTATGTAATTAGGATTTAAGTACATATTCTCTGTCTAGTGAATGTATTTAGGGCAAGATGACAAATTTAGGGGAAGCAAGGTTATTTTTCCAGCTTAATGTTCCTGATAAAGATGTGTCAGATCACCAGAGAGACAGACGCCGGGGCAGCAAGATAACTACGGAACCGTCTGATCTGGGATGTGCTGGTTCATGCTTTACTATCAGGATGGCATGAACCAGTTCTCCAGGAGCTGGACATGAAGACTGGAGGAGACATGCTGCAGAGGTAAGCAGTGATTGCTGAATACTATTTAAACGGTTAGTCAGAAAGGTTGGGTAGGGAGATGCTAGAGTGATCTCTGTCCCCTCCATGTTCTTGCCAGACATGTTTGAATTAATTTATTGGAACCCTGAAGTGTTTTCTTCCATTACAAATCCATCCAGTTTCCATTAATTGAAGAATCCAAACCAATTGATGTCCTGTCTTTTATTTGAAACCATAAATCAAACAAACACACGTCCAAAATATGTTTCAAAAAATATATCAAAAAATTACAAAAACTTCAGATCAGTTTTTACAAATCAACCATTACAGAAATTACTTTAAAATCTAAATTAAAATAATTAATCTTCTTTATTAGAAAATAAACCTATAACAATAATAGCTTCCTTTTTAAGTCATACAGGACAAAAATCGGAAATTATATTATGAAACATTACATATTTTTCTATCCAAAGTAATAGAAAATAAAAAGCAGCATTCCCCCAAAGACACTTAAAGTGTATAATCCAGTCTTAGTTTTCCCCCCTGCTTTTAATCAGAACTCTCCGCTGCACAATAGTCACAACTGGAATTGAATGAAGGAAATTTCCTTCGTGTTTCATACTTAAAGCTGCACTTGGGCTGACGTCTGGTAAACATAAGCTATGCAGTGCTGCGCTTGGGGAAGAGGACACCCTGGACAGCACCGAAAAAGTGGACATGTCTGGGGAAGAGAAGATGTTGCTGCTAACATAATACACAACAACAAAGGCAAGGCAAGGCAATTTTATTTGTATAGCACACTTTCAACAGCAGGGTAATTCAATGTGCTTTACATGATATGGAGACTTTAAAAACAAAAAACAAAACAAAAAGACATGGAATATAACATTGGAAATTAAAAGTAAAAGAAACACATTACACATGATACACAGTAAAGCAAGAGAAAAATCAATAAACCAAGAGAGCATGAACACATTTCATACATATGACATCAAGCATTTACTCGAAGGCAATTCTAAACAGATGGGTTTTTAGTCTCGATTTAAAGCAGTTCAGAGTTTCAGCAGCTCTACACTCGTCAGGAAGTCTGTTCCAGATTAGAGGAGCGTAGAAACTGAAAGCTGCTTCTCCATGTTTAGTTCTGAGTCTAGGGATGTTTAGTAAGCTAGAGTTGGAGGACCTGAGTGGTCTGGGTGGTTGATAGCGTGACAACAGGTCTTCAACATATTTTGGTGCTAAGCCATGTAATGATTTATAAACTAGTAGGAGTATTTTGAAGTCTATTCTCTGAGCTACAGGGAGCCAGTGTAAGGACTTTAGAACTGGGGTTATGTGCTCTACCGTTCTGGTTCTAGTGAGGATGCGAGCAGCAGCGTTCTGGATCAGCTGCAGCTGTCTGATTGACTTTTTAGGCAGACCTGTGAAGATGCTGTTGCAGTAATCAAAGTTATGGCACATCCATCCATTTATTTGGTCAATGCATTGATTTAGGGTTTGAATGGGTTCAGAGTCACCTGGTGACATTGTAATGTAGAGCTGAGTGTCATCCACGTAGTTATGGTAGCTAATGTTATTGGTTGCAATAATTTTGCCTAGTGGGAGCATGTAGATATTAAATAAGAGGGGCCCTAAGATGGAGCCCTGGGGCACCCCACATGTGATTTCTGTTCGTTCTGATGTAAAGTTTCCCATTGAAACATAGAAGTCCCTGTTCTTTAGGTAAGACTCAAACCAGCCAAGTGGTGTACCAGAGAGTCCGACCCAGCTCTCCAGTCGTTCCAAAAATATATCATGATCAACAGTGTCAAATGCTGCACTGAGGTCCAACAGAACCAGCACTGTGGTTTTACCACAGTCTGTATTTATGCGGATGTCATTGAATACTTTGACGAGGGCAGTCTCAGTGCTGTGGTGAGCACGGAAACCAGACTAAAAACATCAAAACGGTTTGTCATCGTTATGAAGCTATTTAACTGCTGAAACACCACTTTTTCAATAATCTTACTGATGAATGGGAGATTAGAGATTTGGCCTGTAGTTCTGCATTAATGTGTTGTCCAGATTTTTCTTCTTTAGTGGTGGTTTAATAACTGCTGTTTTTAAAGCCTGGCGGAAGACACCTGACAGGAGGGATGAGTTTACTATTTGAACAAGATCAGACCCAATAACAGGAAGAACTTTCCTTAGAAAAGCTGTGGGTAGGATATCAAGACAGCAGGAGGAGGAGCTTAATTGAATAATGATTTTTTTCAAGGCTGTCCTGGTTTAATTCATGGAATTCCGACATTTTCTCTACATTGTTGTTGATTGGGGATGGCACTGGTTGTGGGTTCGCTATTGAGGTACAGATTGACCGTCTAATTGTTAGACTCTTTTCAGTGAAAAAGCTGGCAAATTCATTGCAGGCCCTGGTAGAGTTTAGTTCAGGGGCTACTGTCAATAAAGGATTGGTTAGTCTTTCCACTGTTGCAAATAGAGTCCGTGCGTTATTAATGTTTCTGTTGATTTCAGAAAAGAACAATTCCCTAGCTTCTTTTATAGTTAGCTGATATCTATTCAGTCTCGCTTTGTAGATCTCACAGTGAACCTGGAGTCGAGTTTCCCGCCATTTCTCTCTCACTCTCTTTTTTCACTATGTACCAGTGGATTACTTGCCCACTGAGACTTCTTTCTACCTGAGACTACTTTCACTTTAGTTGGAGCAATGGAATCCATGATGTCTGAGATTTTTGCAAGGAATTTATCTACCAGCTTATTTACTGAGTTTGAGTTGGGAGATGAGGGGGATGTGGTGGAAGGGTAAAAACGTTTAAAGGTTTCTACTGAACTGTCCCCTAGAAAACGCTTTTTTATAGTGGTCTTACTGTGGCTGGATAATTTAGCAGAGATACTTTCAAAGAAAATACAGAAATGGTCAGATAACGCAATATTAATTACCAAGATGTTGGAAATATTTAAACCTTTGCTGATAATTAAGTCCAGTGTGTCCTTTATTGTGTGTTGTTTGACATGCTGGATCAGGCCGAAGTTGTGGAGAGTATCATCTAATGTTTTTGCTTGTCTATCTTGGGGGTTGTCGGTATGGATGTTAAAATCCCCCACAATGATTAGTTGGTCATAGTCGAAACATATTACAGAAAGAAGGTAATTGAAATCATTAAAGAAGTTAAGAGTTAAGTTTTGGTGGTTTATATGAACTTAGAAATAAAGCTTTGTTAGGCTCATTTATCTGGGTGGCTAGGTATTCAAAAGAATCAAATGTGCTCAGGGATATCGTTTTAAAGTTCAATGAGTTGTGAAAGATAGTGGCTATGCCTCCACCTCGTCTGTGTTTCCTGCTCTCGCTTAAGAAATTGTAATTTGGAGGAGTAGATTCTATCAATGCAGATGTTTCATTATTTTCATCTAGCCAAGTTTCTGATAAAAAAAGGGCATGTAAATTATGCTTAGTGATGAAGTCATTGATAAGAAAAGACTTCCCGGATAGAGATTCAATGTTTAATAAAGCTAACTTAAGTATTGTGATGAGACCTTCTGACAGGATATCAATTTGAGATTTTGTTTAATATGAGAGCGTTTGGTTAACGGTTTATGTTTCCTGCTGCTGATGAGCACTGGAATGCTAACAAAGATGCTTCTTTCACAACTACAGGTGTGTTTGCACTATCGGAACTTCAGTGTAATTTAACCAGATCTTTTTCTGATGGGGTAATCTGTTGGCACGCCCCTCTCAGCCGCCGTGTCTCCATACACAATCGGCCCTTTCAATACATCCATATTTCAGTTTCAGCAGCGAGTAGCATCACTGATCAGCGGAAAAGGGCGCACAGAGCAGCAGAAATAACCAGAGATCGACATGGAAGAAGCTGGGCTTGTTGCTGTGTTGTTTGCCGTTTGTTATAAACTGCTTTGCCAGCAACTCCTCTTATTTTTACAAAGCCGGTTGTTTGACAATGTCTTCTTATTTCCCTTTGAATTACAACCAATCAGTGAAACGTAACCACAGCTCCCACTGAGCGACTCGATCAAGCCATTTTAAGTACATAGCCCCATACTGGTCCTCCGTTGGTTCCTGAAATGGCCCCCGAAAACGGCCCTGTTGGCCCGGTCCAATGAAGTGGAGACATGCGCATATCGGGAAGGTCCGGTCAAATTATCAAATTTCTAATAGTGGAAAAGTGCCTTAAAGTGCAAAATATTTGCTGTATTTTGTAAATTTCGCGCTGCATAGCTGAACCAGTTTTGCTGGTCTGTCCCCTAAAGATGTCTGTGAGGTAGGCTGGACTTTTATGTTTTTCTCATTTAATTATAATGAAAATAAACGATTTTTCAACACTTTTGAATCGCTATCAATTCTGCATGTTTTACATTGCAATAAATAAATTTATGGTGAATCGACACACCCCTACATCATTCACTGACTGGTTCTCAGTTGACGCTACTGGTCCTCCTGGTTCATCCACTGGAGAGGATAAAGTAGGAACTTTCTTCTTCCAAATTACTGGCAAGCGGTATGGTGTTCGCTAAATGGCTGGAGCCCCATAAGGCGCTGCACAGCTTCTAACCCCTGACCACTTGGTGCAGAGGCGCAGGCATTTTCAACTTTACGCACGGAGTACAGGTAACTAAATGAATAATTTTTAGTTTTTAAAAAGATTTTCATGAAAGCATCTGAGCATCATCTCGGACTTGGACACCATACTCAATGCATCTCGTACACTGGGAGCAGAAAGCGTCTGTGACCGTAGCGGCAGATCACAGATGCGCTTCAAAGAGCCCGGTTCATCGGTGCAGAAGCAACACATTTGCTGCGACAGCGGGTCAGGAAATGGCTCACTCAGAGAGTCTTTCCGACTTCTGATCAATTCAATTGATTTTTTTAAACCTTATTTCAAAATTTTGGCTGAAGTGGCGCTTAATTCCAGTTTCCAGCGTGGCAGCGGAACACGGATTCAGCTTCCAGAACAACATCTAAACCCCCATGAGAAGTCATCTGTCCGAGGCAAAAGTTTAAAACCCAATGACAACAACCTCTGCAGCTATCCCACTATTTGATTACCAACAAGTGGGTGTGCATTGCAGTTCCTTTCGGAACAGGAAGTTGTGAGAGGGACCACAGCAGGTGAACTGTTTCATTTTGCGTGCAATTGTTTAATTAATTTTTTTATATGTAGTACTCTGTTCAGCTTCCTCATTTATTATTATTTAAAATAAAATAAAAATTAATACCTTTGAATTTGTTATAATTTTAAAGACTGGTAAAAATAGATTATGACCGGACTTTGTTGACGCCGTTGGTCGAAATGACTAACAAAACTGTCTGATTGAAGTCCCACTACTTGCTCCAAAAGATGGCTGTCCTTCACCCTCTGTTGCGTGAAGGCGTAAGATTACTATCAAGCTTGGTGGCACGAATGTGCAATATTCTCGCCATGCCGCATTCAAAAGACACAACGTGCCAGCAATATTACCCTGATATGCCGCCACAGTGTGTCCTTTGAAACAGGCTCCTGTGAAGCTCACCCACAATGCTGTGATCCTCAGCAAAGTCCTGCAACTAATTAAGAAAGGTAGTGAAGGAAAAGAGACAGTAGAAGCAGTGTTTGTAGAGCAAGTCTGACTTGCCATAGTTTTGAGCAGCTTTGTGAGAAACCAATCCATGACCCTGCACATCTTCCCAGTCTAATTGATTGAAATTGTAGACCGATCCTCTTTCTAATGTTGTACGAGCCCTTTGCTTTCCACAAGAAATGTTTTGTTCTTCAGATAAGAAAGTGATTTCTTTGTCCTAAATATCCCTGGTATGTAATTTCCTGTTCAACACTGGAAAGGGAATAAAGGCTCTAGCATTAAAGTGACATTTCAAATATTCAGAAACAAAAGAAAGCAAAGCAATACATTATTGTCACAAAACTTCCCTTTTATTCCAGGCTTGAATTAAATACCTCAGTTGTCAAATGACTTCCTCGACAGAGGTCAAAGATGAGTCAGGCTTCTCACCTGAGTGAGTCTTCATGTGCCGAGACAAACCTCCTTTTAGAGTGAAACTTTTTCCACAGGTCACACACAGAAAATGCTTCTCGCCTGTGTGAGATCTCTTGTGTAGAGATAAATTTCCTTTTTGGCTAAAACTTTTTCCACAGGTCACACAAGAGAAAGGCTTCTCACCTGTGTGAGTTCTCATGTGCCCAGACAAACCTCCTTTCAGGGTGAAACTTTTTCCACATGTCACACACAGAAAAAGCTTCTCACCTGTGTGAGATCTCTTGTGCCGAGATAAGTTTGCTTTTTGGCTAAAACGTTTTCCACAGGTCACACATGAAAAAGGCTTCTCGCCTGTGTGAGTTCTCTTGTGCTTAGATAAAGTCGCTCTTTCCCTGAATCTTTGCCCACAGGTCACACATGAAAAAGGCTTCTCACCTGTGTGAGTTCTCATGTGCACACATAAATTTCTTTTTAGACTGAAACTTTTTCCACATGTCACACACAGAAAAAGCTTCTCACCTGTGTGAGTTCTCATGTGCCCAGATAAAGTTCCTTTTCGGCTGAAACTTTTTCCACATGTCACACACAAAAAAAGCTTCTCACCCGTGTGAGTTTTCTTGTGCCGAGATAAATTTCCTTTTTGGCTAAAACCTTTTCCACAGGTCACACAAGAAAAAGGCTTCTCACCTGTGTGAGTTCTCATGTGTGTAAATAAACTAACTTTTACATTAAAACATTTCCCACAGGAGAGACATGTGAAAGGCTTCCGATCTGTGTGAGTTCTCATGTGATGAAATAAAGCTCCTCTTTGCCTAAAACTTTCTCCACAGGCCAAACATGAGAAAGGCTTCTCACCTGTATGAATTATCATGTGTCTATCCAAAAAAGTCTGACTAATAACTTTACCACAGAGTTTACAATTAAAAAGATTCTCAATTTTTTGTTTTTTTACAGTTGATCTGTGTGCATTGTCAGTGTGACCTCTGTTTTTCTGACACCTCTTGCTACTTGATCCTGGGTCTGTGTGATTTCTCTTTTTCTGGTTTTGGTTCCCAGGTTTAGTAAAGACATCCAGGTGAACCCTGTTGAGTTGTGGATCTGTACGTTTCTTTTTCCTACATGTAGAATTTATCATACAGGGATCAGTCTCTGGCTTCTGATTAAGACATAGTTGTTCCTGTTCCTCTTTTATCTGAGAAAGTTCTGGTACCTCCATTTCCATTTGAAAAAGGTCTGGTTCATTCAGATGATCAATTATCCTAACAGGTTTTAGTACTTCCTGTTCACCATTTATCTGCAGAGGTTCTGGTTCCTCCCGTTCATCCTTAATCTGTGGAGGTTCTCGCTTCTCCTGGTCCTCCCTCTGCAGAAGTTTAGATTCATCCTCTTTTATCCATGGTGTCTTCTCTAGACCCAAACTGGAGTTTCTCTCCTCGATCCAGAACTTCTGGTCAGCAAGAACCTCCTCCGCCTTTGAGACACAATGCTGTGGGAGCTCTGGACAAAGAAAAATACAAAAACAGGCTTTTAATGACAGTATTGAGAGAAAAACAATTCACTTTTACCATTCTAATTAAAGAAACTTTAGGGGGTATAAACCTTCAAATATCTAAGTAGCCACAATTTTCTACGGTGGCCCAAAAAGGTCAACAAATTGCAAAAGCCACAGCAGAAGTTATGTGAAAACGTAAATTATGTTAGCAAATTTGTCATAACTTCCATTTTATGCTAAAGACGTCTATATTAAAACGCAACCTATGATAACAAATTTATCATATATCATGTTGCGTTGTGGCTTTTAAATTTTGTTGATCCTAGACAAATATATAGTCACAATGAAATGATGAAAAAACTGAATTCATTTAACATTCTAAAGGTATGAAATATTTTTAATTTCCTTTTAAAATGTGTTTATTAATATAAAACATTATTTAACTGTAATGTATTCTAATTTTTTGATTTCCTGTTTTTGTGGGGTTTATGAGCTGGAAGCCCAAATTATGTACAACAACTAAATACTTCAAATCGTTTAAGTTGTGGGCCCTGAATATATAATCTATAGAAGTTTAGTTTTGAATGGAATTATGGAAATAAAAAAACTTTTCCATTATACTCAATTTTTTTTAGAAAGGGTCTATACATATATGGACGTGTGTGTGTGTTACGTAAATTTTGAGCTAAAGGGCAGCATAGAAAGTTTATAATTTTTAAAACCTATTTTAAACTTTTAAGCTGATGCATAGGAATATGACTATTGTCCTACATTTCCTGGGTGGGGATCTGAACAGCGAATGAAACCTTTTCTTACTTACATTGTGTCCTGTTTTCACCCATACCAGCATTTAATGGCTAGTTTAAAAATCTTAGATGTTATACAATGCTTAAACTATTATGCTGTTGGTAGACAAAGCTGAGAATGTGACCCATAACCTGCGGAGCACCAAGAAATAGTCTTGAGACACTGACTTTTAAACGTCAAACGTGTTCAGATAAAAGGTGTCAAAAGTGACATTTTTATTACATGTATATGAAACATGGTAATATCACTTTTTTTTTAAACATGGTAATATTACTAATATATATTTTTTTAAATGCCACGTCACTGATAATTTAATCCGTTCATCGTTAACAGGGAGTTTCAAACGATGCGCGTTCCCGCAGCAGGGAATGCAATTTTTCGGCATCAACACCTGGGCACACTGAATGCTGCCCTAGAGACATGATCAATTTTAAACACAATTACATGTTTGACAATATAAATGTATTCGTCAAATTGAATTTAATACAAAGTTTTGCGAACCGTTTTGTTTCATTGACAGCATTTTTAATTAGGCATGACGCAGCCACCTACTCTTTGTAGACTTCTGCTGTCCGCTACGAGGCTGAAGTTGGTTTCCGTTTCTAGGTTCCGATTCGGGAAATGGCTAAAGGGCTATAACACCAAATGTTTCTCTCCTCTGAGGGTCTTTAATCTGCTCTGGTTTAAAATCTACAGTACTTAGACATTTCAGACCTGGATTATATTATTCCACATTACCAGAACAATAATTAAAACCAACTCTGTGATTTGTGAAACCTTTCTGTGATTTGTGAAACTTAAATAAAGGCTGATTTCAGCACTTTTTCTGCCTCTGGACCACATTATTTTAGCTGTAGCTAGAAAAATACAACACTCAGACATTTCAGACCGGAATTATATTATTCCACATTACCAGAAGAATAATTAAAACCAACTCTGGGATTTGTGAAACTTCAAAAAAGCCAGATTTCAGCACTTTTTCTGCCTCTGGACCCAACCGTTTTAACTGTAGCTAGAGAAATACAACACTCAGACATTTTAGACCTGGATTATATTATCCGACCCGTGGCCACTTGATGCAGATGCACATACTTTTCCAGTCCTATTGTGTGCCAATCATGGTCGCAGAAGACATGCATATGCTGCAAGGCAACACAAATTTAGTGGTACAGCACACATTCAGCAGCAGGGCAATTCAAGGTGCTTTACATAATTTTTTGATAAAGAAAAAAATATGATATATAATTAAACAATGAAAAGCATAGAATACAACATTAGAGAGATAAAAAAAATAAAAACAGAAATGATACATAAAACACACAAAACATGATAGACAATGAAGTTTGCTGCTGCAGCATTTCCTCACGCTGAAGTGATAGCTGGTGGTTCAGGATTTGGAAATGGCTCATTCAAAAAGATCACTTTAATTCAAAACTTTAGCTGAAGTGGCACTTTTAATCCCAGTTCAGGTCCCAAGAAAAACCTTATAAAAGCCATGAAAATTAATCTGAGGCAAAAATCCAAAAACGTAGCACAGCTGCAATCTCTTGATTATTAACACACAGGTTTGTATTTCATTATTTATATTTACTGGGTCTACAAGTTTAATGGTGCTTTTCAGGCGAGAAGTGCATATGGGGTTAGGAGGTTTACATAGATTGGGTATAGAGCATGTGCACGTTCAGGAGGAGTCAGCAAAACAGCTCCCCCTAGAGTCAAATAATCGGATAGTCGTTCTTAAAGATCCAAGAAGATAAATATATAAAAATATATAAAAATCCAATTCAGTCACAACTTTCACTTTTTTTTATCTTTTTTTAATCAGAGACTACAGTGTTGAATATGAAAAAGGACCTTACAAATAGCATGTTTATAAACAGTCCATAAAGATCACATTTTGAATGATCAGCTATTAAGTAGCCTACTACTGACAGTTTAAAGGTTTTTGTTCTGCGTTTTGTCTTCATGTACTGTCTATTTAAATGAACAAACCAAAAAAAATTTGAACTCAGAAAGGAAGGTGCATTCACAACGTAACTTCTTAATAAAACGTCAATATTCTGCTGCTCCAATCATCTTATACATATTTTAACCAATCACAGACAGTTTTAATTTCACTTCATCGACTGATTAACGCAGTAGGCTGACAATGAAAAAATGTTTTTAGGCTACTTTTGAAAGACCATCACGCTCGAAAAAGTGCATGTGGTTAAAGTGAGTAAGATTTTTTGTCTTCATTTATCTTTAAATACTAAGGTGTAAGAGGGTAAAAAAATTTTAAAAAAATCAAATTACATCTCACTGACGTGTAATTATATCTAATTGGAAGTAATTAAAAACATTTAAGTTTTTTTGTAATATTTCAAATCTTTTCACAGTAGCCTGCCCATGCTCAAATTGTATGAAATAGAAAATGTTCATCTCAATTTAAGTTGTTGTTGACCTAATTGGTGTTATGGGAGGATTTTACCATAGTCATTTAAGCAGACAGTTGCCATTTCCACTAAACTAAGAAATATTACTGAAAAAGAGTAGGCTATATAAGTTTAAACAAATTTTGAGTATGTACTGCAAAGGTTATACTGTTTCACCTCATTAGCATTTTTTCTGATATAGTCTTATAACCTCAGTCTAACTTGTGAGGGTACCTACATTTCTTTTATTCTCCTAAGTCTGACACATGCTGTTGTGTTAACACAATCAACCTCAGATCAGACTATTCCAGTGAAGCTGGTGGAGATAAAAAAAACAACAAACTTTTATCATGTCCATAACAAACCAAATGTAGGATTTTGCATTTAATTTATATGGATTTTTATTACGGTAAATTTAATATACTTTAATATATTAAAGCGCGTGCTACCAATCCAGACAAATGCTCACATCAATCCAGTTGTAAATGTGTAATTTAAGGAATTTATTGTGTTTATAGATTAAGTATCAGCAAAAAATAAGGCCCCTTTCTTCAGCAATCTAAGGATAGAAATCAAACAATTTAGTTGAGAAGATGACATATTAGATTTAACAACAAGACTTTTTGTTAATTCATCAGACTCCATGTTAAGAAACCTCCAGTGTTATATTAAGGGGAATATTACTGTTATTTGGTTCAAAATTAGTTTAATAGTCCTTGGGTTCTTACAGTACAATAATCAATGATGCAATTATTTATTTGTCAGGTTCTAAATATTGAAAAATTAGGAAGAGGACAAAGGTATGGTTGTCCACATTTATGGACACTGTCAGGAGACGAGGACCATATAGTTTCAGAACTGTTATGTTTTGGACAGTTACAAAAGAAAATACCTTGGAACAGCTCCATATGAACGAAGATTCGGCAGTAAAGCTTTTTCAAGACAAATCTTTTTTTTTTTTTTAAAGAAGTGGCTTTATGCTATATGGAACACTGACAGAAAGTCTCTGAGAAATAAAGTATTACAGAAGCTAAAGAAAATAACTTTTGATCATGTTTCTCCAATTCAGGAAAAACAGATGACAAAAGTATGATTAAAAAATTAGAAGGGAAAGAAGAAAGGATAGAAATTAAAGACAAGGGTCAAGAAAATAGCAGCCTCTTCCTCAGAGAAGTAGATGAGAGTTTTCTTAACAAAAGTCAATCTGAACCCAATGACAGTAAGGCAACAGAAATAAATGATGGCGAAAGGAATGGAATAATCCAAATTAACAGACAAGTTAATAAGGAACCCCCAGCAAAAACTGTAGATGAGGAAACCACGGTGATTAGTGGCAAAGACACATGAAGACAAAAAACAGTTTGCCATTATTTCATTGAAGAGAAGGGAGCAATTACTCACAAAAACTCAGTCCTCCATACAGATAGGAAAAACGGTGAAAAGAATGTGCAGAGCAAGAAGTTTGAACAAAGTCCAGACAATAATGGGGAATCGTTGTTTTGCGTTTATAAACAGCTTTACAATCCGACAGAGCCATATGCTCAGTGCAGTCAGTGTAAAAACTGGTTTCATCCTGCTTGCGTTGGCTATCAAAGTATTGAAGATATTGTGATTATATCCCCTTGGTCTTGTCCTTCGTGTAGCCTTACTGCTGCAGGAGCAGACACTCAACAGCTGGCCGAAATAAAGAAGAAGTTGTGTTTTGGGAATGAGAATGTTTCCGCTTCATGCCCTCAAAACTTTACTGTGACTCTGACAAGAGAGGAGTGGTCCACAATTCAACCTATGGAGAAGAAAGGTTACAGAGTGCTGACAAAAGGTTGGGCTGACGTAATGAGCCACAAAATATCCCCCGTAAATAAATATTGTGTTTTGTCATTCAAGATGAACAAAGTCAAAAGCAGACTGAGTCGTAAAGTTAATAAACCTTATTGGAAAGGTAAAGCTTTGTGCAAATTCAATGGCTCCACTACCTACTTTCTCAGTATCATGGCCGACCCAAACACAACACAAGGTCCAATTCTGATTCAAATCGCAGTCCAGGGCAAGGTTAGCCACAGTGCTGATGAAAAACATACACGACACTGTCGACAACCAGAACGTGAGAAGCTTAAAAGAGAACTTGGAGAATTTGGTCCAATGCTTGTTCATACAAAACAGCTTGCAAGTGCTGACGAGGAGAAACTTTGTGTGAAATGTAAGTGATGTTAAATCTCCTGCAGTTCTACAAAAAAATCTCAAGTGAAAAGAACCTCCAAAACCGCCTTGACAGAGATGTTTTTATGGAGGGCCTAGAAATTCAGCACAAGCAAGACAATGAACCACCAAGCACAAAAATGAAACACAGCAGTGTCCAGTTTATTGCAATGTCTCCATTTGTGATACACGCCTATTCAGAATCTCACCTTAATATTCTTGAGCTACAGAATAGCACCAGTTGCTTACTGTATTTGGATGCCACTTGTAGTGTAGTAGCCAAGCCCCACCCACTACATCAGTCTGTAATGTACTATGCATATCATGTCAATATACAACAACAACAGTGGTTCCCGTTTGTGAAATGCTGACCTCAGATCAGACCACTTCAACAATTCTACACTGGTTGACATGATTGAGCCGAGACTAAGTCAATGTCTTCCATAAGCACCTTAAGCCGCAAAAGTTTGAGACGGATTTCAGCTGTGCTATGATCCATGCCGTAGTTCAGGCCTTCAACAATGTCAGCGTTCAAGAATACCTGAAGATTCTTTTTGAACTTTGTCAAACAAATGAGTCACCAACGGTGACAGTAATACATTTGTGTGCTGCTCACATGCTGAAGTTGGTCAGCATGAAAATGTCAAAAGTACAATGAAGTAAAGCCACAAAGCAGCTCTTTTTGTACGGTTTTGCTCTAACACAGAATGCAGTAGAACTTCAAGATATTTTCACACCAACAAGATGCATTGTGTATGTATTTTCATCAAGAAAAGAAACCACAGTGTGCCAAGAGTATCTATGTCTCCTTAAAGAAGCAATAAGGTCACAAAACACAGACAAGCTCAAAGTTTACAATGAAGATGAAGATGAGGATAACAAGGAGGTTGAGATGAGAGTATTTCCAAAAGCTCTAACTAAATCCTCACCTTATTACTCTGCTATCGAAGGGCTTGTAAAGCAGTCAAAAGAGGAAGCAGGGAACTCGGATAACTCAGAGAAAGATCAAAAGCCAAATATTTATCACTTTGAGTCTGTGGCTTATATAATCCTGCATTTTGCAGGCACTGTTCCTCTTTGGTACGGAATTGGACTAAAAAGTCTAGGGAAAACTAGGGACAGCAATGCCGTTGTGGAGAACTGGCTTTGCACCACAAAATCTGTCATTCTCATGTCAAAACTGCATTGACGAGCAGGTGATTTTATTCAAAGACAACATGAATTTGTCACCGGAAGACTGAAAGGACTTCATTAAAAAAATTTAAAAAAGGTCCTAGATCAAAATCAAACTCTAAAGACAAAGAGAAATCAGAAGCCCGTGAGACACTACCCTTATCTCAAGAAGAACAGTGGAGGAAGAGAAGCATTACTGGCAGGCGGACTTCAAAGTACTTCAGTTCTCCCCCCCAAGCAAGAAAGCAAAACTAACTCAGAAACAAAAAAGTTGCTGTCCATACTGGGGAGGGAAAGGAAATCTTGGAGATGAAACCATTACCATGACCAACACTTGCACAATTGACAATCTCCTCTACATATTTCATTTGGCAATGAAACAAAGACCTGGCATTAAAGGTGAAATTGAAAAAGTCTCCAAATATGACATGTGGGTGTCAACTTTGCTTGAGGTTGACAAGCTTTTCGAGAAGAAGGAATGGGCACAGGGAAAATTAGTGTGGCTGAACCAAATCGGCAGATTTAATGGACAGACCTGAGGCTTCAATGTTATTATTGTCTTAATGTCATTATTTAAGATTTTATCATTAGTTGTGTAATTCTTTTTTACAAGGTGTGATGACTTCAAAAACTTGCAACTGAAGATGGACGAATGGACCAATTACAGTCTAAAAGTTCTGTGCCACAGGTATGAAATATGCCATTAAGAACAGATGTCTTTATTGAAATACAGAAAATATGCAAATACTATCAAACAAGACTAAGCCAGATATTTTGTCTCCTATCTAGGTTGATATGGGATAATTACTGCATTTTAATAGATTTTACCTTGAGAGGTTAGCATTTTTATTGTATCTGCAAACGGAAACTTTCTCATATCCCTGATCTCGAATGTTACATTTTTCTGTCACTCTTTCTAACCACTAGCCCCCGCATCCCATAAAGAACATGTTGTGTCTGAGACAATGTAATAACACCCATTTAAATATAAGTAGATTGCCAAGTTGCCATTTATTTTTTGGATTTTTAAAGCAACCCAAAGCCCTGCAGTGAAAAGGAGGCCAAACATGAATGTGTGTTTTTGCATGGACTTCCTTGTGTTCTTCTGGTTTCTGGAGTCCACAAAGGATGTTTCTGACAAGCTGTATCCAACAATCTTGCCATCGCTTGTGATAGTTCTTGATGGAAAGTAAGATTGCAGAAAATTTAAATTAGTTGCTTCCTTGTACATTTGTTTGTATTTTTTGTATACAATTTCTATTATGATTGCAGTTATTTTTGACTGGACAGGAGCACAAGGGGTTGCACTGTCTCTTACAAACTAAAATTATGTTGTTTAACCTTAGAGAACATCATACTGGGAAACAATTGATATACATAATTTTTGCAAATTAGTTTTGGCTCTTTCATTTTAGGAAATACAGAATGTGTATACAGACTGAATTTTATTATGTGAAAACAAGTAACAGATCAAACAGTGTTTGTTGCTTCCTGTTGCACTGGTTTACTGCATATTATATTGGTTGTTTAAGTTATGACATGGACCTACATTATGGAGCTA
Source organism: Valencia hispanica (assembly GCA_963556495.2). Taxonomy (NCBI): domain Eukaryota; kingdom Metazoa; phylum Chordata; class Actinopteri; order Cyprinodontiformes; family Valenciidae; genus Valencia; species Valencia hispanica. Next base: position 29,071,579 of record OY747704.1, read on the forward strand.
CAACTTAGTTGTAAGTTCTATAAAATGTTATCATAACAAAACCACCAATGATCCAAGACCAGCTGCTGTAATTTAATTGCGAAACAAAACAAGCCAAAACAAATGATTATTCTCGCATACAAATAAACAGCTAATGAATCAATACATTTTGCATACAGACCAACTGACTAATTAGACGATAACCCACCCAAAGGTCTGAATCACTTTAGACAGGTTATTATTTCTTCAACAACTGCTGCCTTTATTTCAATATAGCCACAAGTTTAAAGAGTTACGCTTCTGGAATCTGATCCAAGTAACATTCTTTTGGGATTCTTCCTTTTTAAGTGTAATTGTACAGATATAAAATTGGGTATTGCCTGATGAAGTCATATCATCTACTGTGGTGTTACCACAAGGTTGAGCTCTGTAGAGTTATTTTTTCATCGCCCAACAGGGCTGTTTTGACAAATAACCATTTCTATAATTGGTTATAATTAATCTCAAACAATTTTTCTGTACTATTTAATCAAACAGGTTTGAGCCAGCTGCTGTGACATATCACCTTGGCCCAATAAATCACTTTGTGGCATTCTACAAACTAGGAACCGATAAACAATGGCACTTCTACGATGGTCTGGCAGAGTCAAGAAAACCAGGAAGTGGAGTTACGCAGAGGACCATCAAAAGAATTCTTAAAACTAAAGCCAGACTTGGACACATCGTAATGATCAGGGTAAAACAATATATAACAAGCCAATCATCTCAGTTCTCCAGAGACGGCTTAATTTAAATTACAAAGTACATCAAAAAATATTTATTACTAATGTGAAAATCACATTTCAACTTAGGACAAAGCAGCTGATGTCATCGAAGCAAGACGGCAAAGCAATGAAGACCATGTCAATTTCATCGTTGACCAAAAAGGTGTTGAGGAAAGCCTTAAGGCAAAGCTTCCTTCGTACTGTTTATGTGGCCTAATCCCTTGGAGTCAATTCTATCATTATTATTATAATGTTTGTAAATCTTTGAGTGAGTGTACGAATGTCTCATTTAATCAGAAATACCTTGATGAGAAACCCACACACACACACGGCCTACGGAATTAAAATTGAAATTAAGAATTGCATTACATTATTATTAGCTAAGTAATCAATGCTTTGGCAGTATACCATAACTGTTCACAAAACCCACAATAAAGTTATTGGGCTATATCTCTTCAGAAATAATCCAGAAAAATAAAATTTATTGACACCTGCTTTCTATGAAACAGAATTATCAAGATGTGTAAAATTATTTGCAGTGTATCAAAATGAACATTTCAGTCTTCAATTTGATTATTTTTAAAAAGAGACAAAGCTTAAAAAGTAACAGCTGTTCTCCATTTGTATTTAACAGGATATTCTATCAGGTGATGAAATGCCACATTTCCATTTCAAAGAAAAATGGGTTCCAATCACCTTTGATGATGACAAACAACTTGACCAGATCATGACATACCTATCAGACCTGGTAGACAGCTTCAAATACAAATCAACTGAAGTCCTGAGCATGGTGTCTTCGGACAGGATCAAGTACATACTAAATGTAATGCTGTCAGAGGTATATTATCCACAATGCTTTTTATATTAACCAAAATGTCATAGTGAAATAATTATTAATGTTTTAGTTACATTTAGGAACTCATAAATACACAAACATAATCAAGTTTGAGGGACAGCAATACAAAAAGCATTTTGAGAAAGGCGGCTCAGAGGAGGATTATGTGCACAATTTGATAGGACTATAGTTCTATGTGCAGCTATCCTGGGTTTATTTACCTTATATAGGTAAATATGCATGTATATGGGATTATATAGATTAACTGTATGTCATCCTCTTTTATTTTTGATTATCTTTCAGCCCTATCTGTAATGACTAAAGACTACAAGTGCCATACAATATTGCACAATGATTAAATGGTTTTTAGAAGGTCCAGTGGGCATCACACAGATGCTAGATCAGGGTAGGATTAGTCTAGGAGAACAAAGGGTCTGAAATAAAAACATGTTAGTGGAAAGTACATTTGAATGAGTTGAATAGCCAGTCTTAGAATTTACAGAATTATTGGAAAAAGAGTGACTGAACAATTGCAGCAATATAAACTTGCTGTGTATATCTTGTTATTGTCTTTTGGAAATTTCAAATATGTAGCAACTGAATGGATTTTTGCAGTGAAAAAGAGGAGCTTCTCATGCAAATAAGGGCAGAAATGGAGAGACGTGCAAATCTCTGAAGTTCTCTGGAGCACGGTTCAATAAAATTTTAACGTGAAGCTGGATATTTATCTTGTTTTTGATAAAGACTTTTTAAAGACCTCTTACCCAAACGCAAATACTAAACAAATCCGCCTTTATTGAAGTTTCACAAATCCCAGAGTTGGTATTAATTATTCTTCTGGTAATGTGGAATAATTTAGTCCAGGTCTGAAATGTCTAAGTACTGTAGATTTTAAACCAGAGCAGATTAAAGACCCTCAGAGTAGATACAAATTTGGTGTAATAGCCCTTTAGCAATTTCCCGAATCGGAAGCAAACTTCAACCAGTTTAATCTGGCCACCAGTTGATCTATCACAAGGGCGCAGAACTGATGGAGAAACGCGTGTTGAGCGTCGTAGGCCTACACATATTAAGCAGCATAACATTTCAAAGACATTACTTAAGACATACTCGCTTTATAACCCGCTGACTGCAGCGGCTTTAATCAGCACATCATCACAGTGGAAAGAAATTCACTTACCCATCCAGCTTCCTGATTACAACTGATCAGTCAAATCCAGAGAGAGAGAGAGAAAGAGAGAGAGTGAAAGAGAGAAAGAGAAAGAGAGAGAAAGAGAAAGAGAGAGAAAGAGAAAGAGAGAGAGAAAGAAAGAGAGAGAGAGAGAAAGAGAGAAAGGAAGAGAGAAAGAGAGAGAGAGAGAGAGAGAGAGAAAGAGAGAGAGAAAGAGAGAGAGTGAAAGAGAGAAAGAGAGAGAGAAAGAAAGAGAGAGAGAAAGGAAGAGAGAAAGAGAGAGAGAGAGAGATTCCCACAACTTCTATTTAGAAAATTCTGTATTCAGAGACTCCATGCAGCTGTGAAATCGCTTTGTTTTCCCAGGGAGCCTCCAGGTATATCTCCCGCTCCAAGAAGGAAGTCCAGATCGCCATGCAGATCCAACTAGAGTTCCAGGTCAACTTTGGAGGTAGTCTGAACAAAGACCGTAATCAGGGCATCTAGAGACACACCTGTATTTAGCGCTGTCTTGACACGATGGGAACGCTTAGGATATTAATGCGCAAACATTCAGCACACACAGCACAACAAAACTCCTTCTTCTTCTTCTACATAACAAATGGTGCATTACCGCCAACAAAACTCCTTCTTCTTCTCCTTCTTCTGATTTTTATTGGCGGTTGGCAAACAACTAATGGTGCATTACCGCCAACAAAACTCGTTGTCTTCCAAAAGTCTTCTTTTTGGTTTAATGGAGGCTACAAAAAACCCACCTCTGCTCAGTATCGCCACCTGATGGCGGAGAATATAACACATCTGAGCTGAAAGTAAACTAAATCAAGAGCGTATTTTTTTCTTTTTTATTGATATAAAATAGGACACTACAGCGTAATAGCATTGCCACAAGTCAAGTACAAGTATAAGCGGATAAGAACTTAGCAGTAGTCAAATAAAAACATGAAAGAGAACAAAAAGGAAACATTTAAAAGGACGTTATAAAACAACAAATAACCAGACAAGTATACATGTTGAATAACATGCTATTACATGTAAAAATACGCATATATGAACCTGTTACATAATTTAAACAGCTGCATCAAAAATTAAATTAGGATATGAGGATTATCTAAATTGCACTGTTGTAATGAAACCTTCCACAGAAGTATTTTATTTTGAAATGCAACAACTTGAGGAATTAAAAAAAGACATTTGGGAATAAAAATTTTTTGCAAATATAATCACATTTTTAATTCCAAATTCTATTTTTTATTTTCTGTTTGTATACCAAATTTAATCATTTGAAAAGGTAAAGGGGGCAATAAGTTTTTTTTTTTACAGGTTATCCAATGCTGAAAGAAAAAACAACTAAAACATCTGGAATTCTCACATGACTAGAAAAGGTGCTCAACTGTTTTGACATCATTACTGCAGAAAGTGTATGCAGTCGTATCAATATTTAATTATTGTGAAGATAATCACTGGATGGATAAATGGCATTTCAAATTTTAAAGTGATTTTCTTTTGCTTTGGGTGGAATTGGAAAAAAGAGGTATGTAGTAAATAAAATGGAGTTATAACAGCTAAACATATATTTTCTTTTTAGTTGAGATGAGAATTGTCCTTTAAAATGTATTGTTATATACCTTTTCAAAGGCGTATTTAAAAATATAGATATAGCTCTTGTTTGTTTTCGCCTATTTTTGTTAATAACTGGTTAACAGAAAACTTGAAACCTTGACACAGTATTAATTAAAGTTTGTTACCAGGTTACTTCACCTTTTTAAGATTTGAACTCCGTTTCGTTTCGTTTGCTTTACCATTATTACAAGATAGGCCCAAGTGTAACATTAAAAGTAAAAAGGCTTTTAGAAATGATCCGTTTAATTTTTTATTTAATAAAAATCTGCATTTTATCTAGCATTTTATTTGGTGTGTAGTTTTCAAAACCTGCTATGTAACTATTTTAGTTTCTTTTTAAGGTTTTTGGATAAAGAGAAATTTGCCTGTGATGAACTAGCATATTCAATATTTTGGATGTCCTCACTGTCTGTCATACATGGACCAATGAACACTAGATACATGTCTCAGGGTAGATGAGTAATTTTACCTCATTCCACTAGATGTCAGCATCTTTCTCTTTCTCTTTCTCATACATGAATCAGAGGGGTGTCCCACCAAGCAAGCTAAAAAAATCGAGTTTTTCTTTAATTAGCCTCACCTGAATTAGCCTAACAGTTCACTCCAGGCTTATTCGGTTCCACAAACGAAGCTCAGGTGGATTCAATGCCCGTTAATTCAAGTGAGGCGTGACAAGCCAGGCTCATGCATGTCCACGCTACATTAAAGGCAGCCCTTGTCAATTGATGCTAGATTAGTGAGAATGGAAGAAAAAGAAAAAGCTGCATTCTTCTCCCAACAAGAATTATTCATGCAAGTCTATGAGCATCACAAATACATCATAACCAATAAGGGAAACCCCAGCTGCATGAAAAAAAGCTTGTGAGGCTGCATGCAGTATTATTGATTACATGCTGAGCTGTAATACCAGTACTCTGCAGTAAGTGGTGTTGCAACACGGACATTCTGGAGTGTGACACAATCAGCATTGAAACCTAATTTATACTTCTCAGTCATCAATTTTGCACTCGCACGAACATGTATTGACAGATATGTTTTCCTTTTATACTTCCCATTGTTGTGAAGCCATTCCCCACCAGGACAGAAAGGGGTCCAGACCTTTTCTGGCTGGTCTGCCTACCATTGGAGTGACGTCTCTGGTCGATGACAGTTTATTTATTTTAGCTTGTAAAGGCACATCCACTCAAGGAGCAATGGCCGACAGAGAGCGAGTTTTGATTGAGCTGGAAAGCTTTTTACTAAAAGTGCAGCTCAGAATACTCAACAAACGCATGTAAACAAACAAACACACCGGTCTCTTTTGTTGTTCTCTACACCACCTGGTGTTCAAAATCGCCAAAAGACCATATTAGATAAACTTGTCTTGCAATATAAAGCATCCAGTGGCCTAAAGCTGCATTGACTACTAATTACATCGATTATAGAGCACCGTTGTGGTGAAATTATCTTGGGGTGATGTTGGGCTGACCAATCACAGACCTGCGCTTTCTCTCACCTGCCTGAAAAGGTCTGTACCCTCTGCTGTCCTGGTGGGGAATTGCTTTGCAAAATTTAGACACCAACGTAGAAGTAGAAAAGGGAATTGTCAATATGTGTGCGTGTGTGTGTAAACTTGCTGATGGAGAAGTATAAACTAGGCTTCAGTCCATCCTTGTGTGCCTGTTGGAGAACCCTTGCATCAATGGATAATGGCGCTCCGTGTCTCTGCATCTCCACTGAGAGTACCTCCATGGACAAGTACAAACTAGGCTTGAGAAGCGCATCTGACTGTAAACTTCTAAATTAACTTCTAAATTCAAGTTAATCCTATTAGGGCAAGATAATCTGGAATCTGTTGTGAATTAAGAAGACCTGAACATAACACATGATGGAAAATAGCTGACAGGTTAAATGGCATGTGAACATGATTTAAGTAAAAGTTGCCTTGTGGAGTGGCCTTCACTTCTGTTTGGAAAGTAAATAACAGTAGCAACATTTTCACAACATAATCATCACTTTTATACATTAAATTATCATTTTAGCTATTTATTAAAGCTTAGACGACTAATATTTATCAAGCCACGTCCCCCCTTTCAACACAGATGTGCAAAGTTTTTCAATTCAGTGCTTTGTGTCCCAGCTCAGCTTGTACCTGATCTTAACTGGACTGAGAGATGTAACAAAAGATAAGTTGTGGAATTGCTTTGCTTCGCTTCCTACGATGCAGTTAACCTGCAGGGTGTGCAGGGCAAGAGGGAGTCGATAAAAGTAGGAGAAAATGTCATGCTCTCTAAAGATCCCAGACATACCTTGAAGTCCTGGGAGATCTGAGAGCTGCCATCGTGGTCACCGTTCAGAGGCTCGTATAAAAAATCTCTGGTGGGATACAAGGAAGATTGATGCTGCAGAAAAACTGACGCTAATGTCTGGCTTGTAGTCTTGTTTGCAACAGCAAGTTAAGTAGTAATAATTAGTCGATAAGTTGGAGCCTGCAGTGGTCATCAAAATAAGCATTTTGTGTTTAATTCTGAGCATGAGCAATGCTTGTTTGATTCTTTTGTTGTTGTAAATTTAGCCAATAAACCAAATCTGCAGTTGAGGGGTTTGAATGATTTCTAGACGCAACTGAGATGCAACAGAAGGAGCACTTACTGTAGAAGACGAGGTGGGTGCAGATTTAATCTCTCGGTTCTGGTTCAGAAGGTTTTGTTGGGAGGTTAAAGTAAAAAAAAAAAAATCTGGATAAAAAGAGGAAACACTGCAGAAACCTCAAAGACCCTGAAGACCTGCTGTAAAAGAGACTAAAGGTCAGATGAAATGAAAGCTGCCAAAAAACAAAAAATTATTTTTAAGCAGAACAATTTCATATCTACACAAACAGACTGGATCCGGGATGGGTGGGTGAAGCAGACTAAACACAGAAAACGCCCTTCATCTTCCTCCCCAACTTCTCTCCTGGTTTTCATCCTGCTTTCACTGATTTCCTTTAGCTAAACTCTGAGGCCTTCACAGAACAGCTGCTTTCACAGTAAATCACACAGAAGGACTTTGATTGCTAATTTGACTTCTGAAGCCAAATGGTTTTTTGTTGGATTTTGTTTAGGGATATCAAACTTGTAAAGTGCTCATGACACAATTTTTCATGTACAGTTCATTAAAATCTTAATTTACAATGTAACCGAAATAAAATAAACTTGCAGAAGTGTGTATGTGTACGGAGACAGGCTCACAATTTGAATAGCGCGTCATTGAAAACTGGATCATTGTAGACCCTGGGGAGGGAGGCGGAAGTGACGTGATTGGCAGTTCGCCGTCTACCTTTGAAAGAATGCTTGAATAAATGTGTATCGTTACCACAGCAGTGAACAGACCATTTACATTGCAGAGGATTCCAGTTGTGAAATAGTTCCATAGGACACTCCTCTTTCTCTGTTTTCTCTCACTGCAGCATCTGCTTAATTTGCTGCTCTGTTGAACTCAAGAGTGCTGAGTCAAATGATAGCAAAGAGCTGAGGAGCTAAGTGTTCCTGCTAGTGCACAGCAAGTGTGGAGGGAAAACAAATAGGTTTAAGCTTTCATGGTGTGGAAGAAATTGAAGATATACTTACTTACTAAATTCCCTACTCCCCTTAGTGATACGGCGGTCAGGGGAACTGGAATAGGAGTGGCAATGTAAATGAGATCAGATATGTAAGAAGGAGACAGATTGTGAAGTGCTTTGAAAGTGATGAGGATATTGGTGATGCTGGCCCTGTATTAACTTAGTATCAAATCTTACTATCAAATACCCAAATCTGAAGTATCCTCTACAGCAATTGTGAATGTTATTTGGACTGTGGGAAAGTTGTGACACAGATGGGTATGTTTTGGCAATGAATAATTATGTATAATTGCTTAGGGCAGTTATTAATAAGATTAATAATTTTACGTCAAAATTACAAAGTTTGGGTCCCCATTCCTGGAATCCAGGAAAATAATAATAATAGCAAAATAGTTCAGTCTCAGTTAATGTTTATGATTACTTGCCTGAAAAGGCTGAGATAATTAAACAATAGATGAAGGAATAAGTTCTTGGCATTCTTTGAATAGCAAGTTACTACATATGTATGTGGAATAATAACAAACAACGACTTTCCAAAATACAAGAGTTTATTACAAAAATAATTTCAGTCAGTATACTTTTATTATTCATTCTTCTTTCACTTAGTAGTTTAGTTGTGTGTTACTAGCTTAGTAAGTTTGTTGATTAAACTAACTGCCAAGAGTAAAACAGTAAAATGGACAAAGAAGTAGAAACAATAACCAATAAATAGATCGTGATGTCACATTTCAGAATGAACATGTATGCTTAAAGACCAAGGTTTGTTTTGAAGAGTTTTGGGAGTAAAGCTAAGATAGTTTTAGACTAATTGTAATTAGTTTAAAGTGATAGTGTTTAATTTTTACCATTAATCTCTGGAAATATCCATCGAAATGTTGTTGAAAATGAATAAAATGATGCCCAATCATTGAAAAATATTGGCGGCTTTGCAACATGTAACCATAGAAAGAGGGTCTAAAATCCAAGTCTCTGGGGGACGCAATATTGGACACCATGTTTCCTTTTACGTGAGCCTGTGAACAAAACTCATTTAGACTTGAATCGTCCTCTACCTCTCACTCTTACTCTTGAAAAAGGGATGCAGTCAATGTACATGTAAAATATTGACATGAAAAGAGAAACCGAAGAGAACAAACTTTAGCAATGCTAGCAGCCAGATTTGTGTACAAAAAAAAAATGACCGCTATTACAGCATGTTAGGCTTAACCTACAAAATGCTGAAAACTTTCACCATTCATAAATGTTGTTGTTTTACACATTTACCTCTTTGCTTGTTGCCAGTGATGAAAGAGAGTCTGATGTGCTTGTCATTTTGTTGCATATATGATTTCGCTGAAGGTTGAACGATCTGGCGCTGTAACAGACTCGTTCGAAAATTGTGCAACAGATCTTGGCCTTTATGGCCATTCGTTGGTAAGGTCGTCACTCGAAAACAAAAATATTGCTTGCTTGCAATGATTTAGGTATGTACTGCCCCCTATCGCCAGGGAAACTACACACTGTCACTTTAAGACTAATTAACACCTTATGGTTTGTGTTTAAACAACCAATTTACAATGCAAATGTCAGGAAACAACGCAGGCAACGAGTACTTTGTGGGATTTTTATTGAAAAGGAACAAGACCTCAAGTGCAGAACCTGGTGGATGAGAGGAGATCAGGACTGGGCAGATCCGACAGACTAACCAGGACTTCGGTTGACGTGGAAGGAACGTCTCTGAAGGAGTTTATGGCTGGCAGAGCAGATGACTGAACGAGGTGGAGGTGAGTGAAGGTCTCTTAAATATGAAGGTGTGGCCAATAAATGAGATGCTTGGAGAACGTCAGAGGTGGATGTGGTTGGAGCTGATGATCTCCTGACTGCAAAGCAGACATGAAGACCAAAAATTATTCTTTGGAGGAAGTAATGTTCCATTAAATCATTTGCTAAATTAGAAATCAATAACCTTTGGAGAATTGATTCTATTTTATGGATCAGTCACTGCAGTGATTAATCTAATTTTGTATTTTGACATACTAAGAGGACGATTTCAAAAAGGAATTATACCATCAGTTTTCTGTGTTTAAACTATCTATTTTAAAGCCAATCTGTATTTTGAATACCGTAGATAGCATTCCTTATTGTGTATGAACGCTAGCAGGCCATACTAATAAGAAGAAGAGCGCAGAGCTAATGTACAGTGGCTTGCAAAAGTATTCGGCCCCCTTGAACTTTTCCACATTTTGTCACATTTCAGCCACAAACATGAATCAATTTTATTGGAATTCCACATGAAAGACCAATACAAAGTGGTGTACACGTGAGATGTGGAACGAAAATCATTCATGATTCCAAACATTTTTTACATATAAATAACTGAAAAGTGGGGTGTGCGTAATTATTCAGCCCCCTGAGTCAATACTTTGTAGAACCACCTTTTACTGCAATTCCAGCTGCCAGTCTTTTAGGGTATGTCTCTACCAGCTTTGTACATCTAGAGACTGAAATTTTTGCCCATTCTTCTTTGCAAAACAGCTCCAACTCAGTCAGATTAGATGGACAGCGTTTGTGAACAGCAGTTTTCAGATCTTGCCACAGATTCTCGATTGGATTTAGATCTGGACTTTGACTGGGCCATTCTAACACATGGATATGTTTTGTTTTAAACCATTCCATTGTTGCCCTGGCTTTATGTTTAGGGTCGTTGTCCTGCTGGAAGGTGAACCTCCGCCCCAGTCTCAAGTCTTTTGCAGACTCCAAGAGGTTTTCTTCCAAGATTGCCCTGTATTTGGCTCCATCCATTTTCCCATCAACTCTGACCAGCTTCCCTGTCCCTGCTGAAGAGAAGCACCCCCAGAGCATGATGCTGCCACCACCATATTTGACAGTGGGGATGGTGTGTTCAGAGTGATGTGCAGTGTTAGTTTTCCGCCACACATAGCGTTTTGCATTTTGGCCAAAAAGTTCCATTTTGGTCTCATCTGACCAGAGCACCTTCTTCCACATGTTTGCTGTGTCCCCCACATGGCTTGTGGCAAACTGCAAACGGGACTTCTTATGGTTTTCTTTTAACAATGGCTTTCTTCTTGCCACTCTTCCATAAAGGCCAACTTTGTGCAGTGCACAACTAATAGTTGTCCTATGGACAGATTCCCCCACCTGAGCTGTAGATCTCTGCAGCTCATCCAGAGTCACCATGGGCCTCTTGGCTGCATTTCTGATCAGCGCTCTCCTTGTTCGGCCTGTGAGTTTAGGTGGACGGCCTTGTCTTGGTAGGTTTACAGTTGTGCCATACTCCTTCCATTTCTGAATGATCGCTTGAACAGTGCTCCGTGGGTTGTTCAAGGCTTGGGAAATCTTTTTGTAGCCTAAGCCTGCTTTAGATTTCTCAATAACTTTATCCCTGACCTGTCTGGTGTGTTCTTTGGACTTCATGGTGTTGTTGCTCCCAACGTTCTCTTAGACAACCTCTGAGGCCGTCACAGGGCAGCTGTATTTGCTTGCTCAGTATGAGGGATTGCTGAAGGATTGCTGTGGTTGGAAAGTCTGCATCAACGGGGCCCAACCTCACGCCAATGACTCACGCAATCTGCTGGGATTCCTTAAATAGGAAACTTTTTAACTGATTGGAATGTTTGTATAAATGTATTGAAATGACTTCTTGTTAAGTGCCTTGAGATGACATCTGTTGTGAATTGGCGCTATATAAATAAAATAAACTGAAACTGTATTTGTACTGACATTAGGTTACACACAGGTGCGCTCTATTTAGTCATTAACACTCATCAGGCAATGTCTATGGGCAACTGACTGCAATCAGACCAAAGGGGGGCTGAATAATTACGCACACCCCACTTTTCAGTTATTTATTTGTAAAAAATGTTTGGAATCATGTATGATTTACGTTCCACTTCTCACGTGTACACCACTTTGTATTGGTCTTTCACGTGGAATTCCAATAAAATTGATTCATATTTGTGGCTGTAATGTTACAAAATGTGGAAAGTTCAAGGGGGCCGAATACTTTTGCAAGCCACTGTATGTATTGCGGAACGTTGTCTTCTTCTCAGCTCGGTTCTGTTTGCCCATCTTCTCTGTAGGGGTGTAGGGATAGCGTGGCCTCCCATATACGGAGGCTATTAGTTCTTGATGCAGCCATCTGGGGTTCGATTCTTGACTCTGGGACCTTTGCTGCATGCCTTCTCTCTGATCGGCCACAGATGCTAAAAAACTGAAAAAAACATGAGACTTTTTTTTTTACTTAAAAATAACTTTTCCTCTGTGTTGGGGTTTAGGTGGTTTATCTTTTTTTAGATCATTTTACCTCTTTTAGAAAATTCCCTCTCACAGTGCGCACATATAGCGTGAGTAGCCAGAAAAGCAACTGCAGCTTTATGTGAGTTTAGATTAAAAAACATTTTGTCTTAGCATGTGGGCGTATACAGTTGCCTTGCAACTTATTAGATGGCATTATGACGCAGCACCGACTAGGCCCCGAGTCAGTGGAAAAGCAACCGGTTCCTTGAAAGAACCAGCTAAGAACCAACTAAGCACGGAACTAGCACTGGTTCTTTTTCAATGGAAAAGCCCTTCATTTTTATGTTCTTCTTTATACTCTTAAATATTCTCTAGTCTTCCAATGTTGTCCTATGATTAGTCTTCATGTTTTCATGCAGGGCCTTATACTCCCTCAGCATAGATGAGTTGTTATTGTTGTATCCAAGTTCTTTCAAGCACAACAGGCCCTTCACCTTGCAGAACACCCAAAAATTAGATAAAAGAAATTAGAGCAAAGGATTCACTGTGTTCTTTATTGATATTTGTTTGTTTTCTGGTGTCATTATTTTTCTTCATATATTTGATCATCTTTGTTAGTTAAAAAAAGGTCCAAGTAGTTGAGAAGGTAGTTTATTTTGAAAGGGCCATTAGCTGACATCATCTCCTTATAGGTAACTTCCTATTTTTCTCTGGCTCTCCTAAGAAGCATGGCAGACGTGTTGTGAGTGTTCTGACCTAAATCTGTTGACATCCATGAGCTAGCATCATAGAAGCAATGTTGTAAGTTCATAAAGTTTATACTAACAATGTTCAAAAACTATATGTAGTCAAATTTGTGAAGAAATTGTAATATAAAAATAGATTTAAAATATGCTATTTATGCTTTGTTAGGAAACAAGCTAAAAACTATCTGAAAATGTTACATACTGCTGAACGATATTTTTAAATTGCTGTGCTTTATTATGTTTAGAGAGTTGTATTGTCAAACATACTAAAGATTGTAAGAATTGTTTGCAGTCTTCACCACATTTGATGAAGTATATGGTAATATATATGGCTTACAATATCCCAGTCTTCTAGTGATGGGAATTCTGGCTCTTTTTGGAGAGCCAGTTCTTTTGGCTCGGCTCACCAAAAAGAGCCGGTTCCCAAGTGGCTCCTCAGATTTTCTGTTGCTTAAAGTACATTTATCACCAAAATATTGCAAAACTATGTGTAAAATGATTTACTAATGTAAAAAAATGCAATATATCAAATATTTATAATTTATACGGCTTTATTTACTGAACACTTTAAGAAATCTGAACTTAAGTGCTACAAAAATAAATTATAAAGAAGGCTATAAAAAACAGACCCATCCAGGACTCACCAGTGTTTTAAAAAACATTTTCACTCTGTTACACTCTGCCTTTGAGCTGCTTACAACATTGAAATGAGTCCTAATTTTGCTACATTTCCTGCTGCTGTCGCTCATTCTTGTCTCCCTCCGTGTGCATGTACTCACTGCTGTGCTGTGTGTCTGACCCATTGACTATATATAGCTGACTGTTATATAATTGACTGTATACATCCCCGCTCCTACTGCACTGTGGACAGTTGCAGTTACACCTCTTGACCAATCACCTGTGACTTTCACCAAAACAAGCGGGGGGGGGAACGGCTCGCAATGACGAGCCGGCTCCCATCCTTCGCGACCGACACATCACTACTGTCTTCATTCAACACAGTTTAGCTTGGTGTTTTGTCAGAGTTTTGACACACTGTATGAAAATATCAAAGTAGTTATTAGTGATTATTTATTGCTGTGCGCAAACCAGGATTGTCACAATCTAAAATGTCAAACTCGATACCAATCACGGGGGGTCTCCAGCCTTTAAGAAGTACAATGAGGAGTATTTGAACACCCTGCAATAAAATACAAATACATTCTTTACAAATTTTCTGAATTTAAAAAAATGCTCTGTCTCACAGTGGAAATGCACCTACAATCTGAATTTTAGACCCCCCATAATTTCAAAGTGGGAGAATTTGCAAATTCGCAGGGTGTTCAAATATTTATGTTCCTCACTATACCTGGGTTTAGCCCGGTTAAGATGAGATGTTTTCTGTAAAGAAAAAAGGGTGTCAGTCGTTCTTTACCTACTTCTGTTGGTCCCCGTTTTCCCTTCTTTACATGACAGTGCCGTCCTTTTCCCCGTTTGTCTTTGCTTTTTCTGTCTCTGTCCTTCCACCAGTGAAGTACCAAAAGTTTTTGTTATATAGCAATAGATTGCTAACAAACACAGTAAACATACCATCATTCAAGCACTATTTGGCTATTGCTGTCTCGCTGTCTTTTTCTCTCTTCTCCTCCCTCTCGTCACTTTGTCTTCTCCCATCATAGGTGCTGTCTTGGTTAGTCTGTTTGGCTCTGTCAGTAATGCCATAATGGTGAATGAGCATACAAGGTCAAGCCAGGCTTTACTTATTTCATTTATTTTGTTTTCAATTATGCACTGTTATTGAGCCGTTTTGAATTTGCTTCTATCTATATTTTAATAGGTAGCCTAATGGGTAATTATGATACTTGGAATTAAGACCATTTCTGATTCATTATCTATAACGCAATGTTAAATTAAATGTTCACATGCCAAATGATGATGCTGGTGTTACAGCTACTGCTCCTGTAGGCTGCTTTCTTTATGTCCTCTCTCCTACCCTCTACAAAATCCTGACTTCCAAATTAAGTGTGCAAAGTATGACTATTATAAACTAATAATACAAAATACAAACCAAACATCCCTATGTAAACAGTTGGGCTACATCCATTCATGATGTATCAAGAGTGTTACAAAAGTGTTTACTTGGTTATCACAAAGAAATTCAACTCAAATAACTGTGACCAATTTCCATGTTTGATTTGAACAGGTCTGCTGCTGCCAACTTCTTCTTTGTAGCTCATCTTTGGTTCCTTCTACAAAATTAGTAAATCAACATTTGCAACATACCAACAGAAAACAAGTCACACATATAGTAATACAATAATGCAATACAAACAAGCAGACAATAAAACCAGATCAACAAGTTCAACAACAACGGAAGCATTCAGCCTTTCTGTCTAAAGCAGCAGTTCTTAAAAGAGGAATATTGTGGAGTTCTGTAGGAGGTCCTTAAAGACATGATCAGAGCTATAAAATAATTTACAAAAATCAACAGAAAAGAACAAAATTAATTCAATTTTATACCCAACATTGCTATTTTATAGATTTTTTTTTCTTGTCTGTTTTTTCTTTTACTGTGCCTGCTCTGTAATGTAAAAGTTATTTTGTCACTTTTGTATTGGTAATTTTTCATGAATTTATGGATAACTAGTTTGCAACCAACAGGACAGCTAAAGAAAAGTATGCATAAGCCAGAATTTGCCTTAGTGAATCTTTTCAAGATATTTTCTTAGTTTCTCTTGAAAGAGCTGAAGAGTTGCAGCTGTTTTTTCAGAATTTTTCTATTATTCATTGGTTTCTATTAGTCTTAAAAATATTGCTAATTGTAATATATCTCCAGTTTGGTGCTATGCAGTTTTTTTTTCCTTGTACAAAGCAGCCTGTTAGGAGAGGGGAGGGGCCGACTACCTGCGGTAGCGACAAAATGACTTTGGCAAACCATGGTATGGCAAGGCATTGACGTATGCGTTGGGGGTTAATAAGGCTTTAATATAAATCTTGTTTTTGATACTGATGGCTTTCCATAACTGACTGTAATCTGACACCAAGTCATGTCAGCGTGGCAGCACTGATCAGAATAGAGCACAGCCGGTCTGTTGTGCGTGATTGAGGAAGCAGTGAGCCTGCAGCTGGTGAGTGAAACACCAGACTGGAAACATTTGGGGCTGAAGCCTGGCAAAATTGGCTGACGGCGCCACTGACATGATGCTAAAAATAAAAATACTCTATACCCTTTTGGATACAGCTGTAACATAGCAAAAGGGTTCTTTTTATCTAAAATCAAAAGGTATAATTAATTACAATATTTTAACCTCCTTAATTCAAGCCAGTAAGTGGGGGACAATTCCGCCCTAAATATATAAAAGTAACATTTTAATTTAAATGTCACTTCTCTATTTGGGAAAACAGCAGACAAGATAACACTAAGTACACTCAACAAAAATATAAACGCAACACCTTTGTTTCTGCTCCCATTTTTCATGAGATGGACTTAAAGATCTAAAATTCATTCCAGATACACAATATTACCATTTCTCTCAAACATTGTTCACAAATCGGTCTAAATGTGTGATAGTGAGCACTTCTGCTTTGCTGAGATAATCCATCCCACCTCACAGGTGTGCCACATAAAGATGCTGATCTGACATCATGATTAGTGCACAGGTGTACCTTATACTGCCCACAATAAAAGGCCCCCCCGGGAATGTGCAGTTTTGTCTCACAGCAAAATGCCACAGATGCCACAAGCATTGAGGGAGCGTGCAATTGGCATGCTGACAGCAGGAATGTCAACCAGATCTGTTGCTCGTGCATTGAATGTTCATTTCTCCACCATAAGCCGTCTCCAAAGGTGTTTCAGAGAATATGGCAGTACATCCAACCGGCCTCACAACCACAGACCACGTGTAACCACACCAGCCCAGGACCTCCACATCCAGCAGGTTCACCTCCAAGATCGTCTGAGACCAGCCACTCAGACAGCTGCTGAAACAATTGGTTTGCATAACCAAACAATTTCTGCACAAACTGTCATAAACCGTTTCAGGGAAGCTCAACTGCATGCTCGTCGTCCTCAACGGGGTCTTGACCTGACTCCAGCTCGTCGCCGTAACAGACTTGAGTGGGCAAATGCTCACATTCGATGGCGTCTGGCACGTTGGAGAGGTGTTCTCTTCACGGATGAATCTCGGTTTACATTGTTCAGGGCAGATGGCAGACAGCGTGTGTGGCGTCGTGTGGGTGAGCGCTTTGCTGATGTCAATGTTGTGGATCGAGTGGCCCATGGTGGTGGTGGGGTTATGGTATGGGCAGGCATCTGTTATGGACGAAGAACACAGGTGCATTTTATTGATGGCATTTTGCATGCACAGAGATACCGTGAGGAGATCCTGAGGCCCATTGTTGTGCCATACATCCATGAACATCACCTCATGTTTCAGCAAGATAATGCACGGCCCCATGTTGCAAGGATCTGTACACAATTCTTGGAAGCTGAAAATGTCCCAGTTCTTGCATGGCCAGCATACTCACCGAACATGTCACCCATTGAGCATGTTTGGGATGTGCTTGACCGGCGTATACGACAGCGTGTACCAGTTCCCACTAATATCCAACAACTTCGCACAGCCATTGAAGAGGAGTGGACCAACATTCCACAGGCCACAATTGACAATCTGATAAACTCTATGCGAAGAAGATGTGTTGCACTGCATGAGGCAAATGGTGGTCACACCATATACTGACCGGTTCTGAGTCCCCAGAACCCCAATAAAGCAAAAAACTGCACATTCCAGGGTGGCCTTTTATTGTGGGCAGTATAAGGTACACCTGTGCACTAATCATGATGTCAGATCAGCATCTTGATGTGGCACACCTGTGAGGTGGGATGGATTATCTCAGCAAAGCAGAAGTGCTCACTATCACACATTTAGACTGATTTGTGAACAATGTTTGAGAGAAATGGTAATATTGTGTATCTGGAATGAATTTTAGATCTTTAAGTCCATCTCATGAAAAATGGGAGCAGAAACAAAGGTGTTGCGTTTATATTTTTGTTGAGTGTAGAAGTGTTAATGTTAAAAAAATAATTATACAGTAATTTTAAAAATGTTTTATTTGTTGTAAAATGTAATCTTTTACCCTAGTTTTAATATCCATGCTTCCTTTAACTTGCTGTTGGTAAACCTGAGGCCATGTACACACGAAGACACCTCGTTCTTAAAAGAAACCCATCCACACCTAACCGCACATTCATAAACATGCCAAACCTGTAGGTGGCAGTTGTTCCTTAAATCCTATCAACTCAGAATAACTTTCTAACTTCTACATAGAGCAGTAATTGGGCTTGTAAAAACAAGCAAGCAAAAAGCGCTTGGACAAATTGATAATGTCAGCACAGCTCTGAGGGCATCTATGCCGTTTTTGACTGTTAACACAGGCCGCACAGGTGATGTCGGAGCATTCTTGTCGCAGGCATGTTGCGAAACCTAAACCCCGGTTCTTTTGTGTCCACAAGCAAACCCTTAAAACAGAGAATTCATGAATCTTCACTTTGGTCTGAGTTTTTAGAAATCGTTTGAGATGCTGCTAATCTGGGCTATTGTGTGGGTGACGAGCCTAATCGAAGAAAAATATATTTTGTTTTGTGAGATACCCCGCTACATGTGGATAAGGCCTGAATCTCCCCACTTTGAGACATCAACATACATTTCTATAATATTCTTTATGTACATTTGAGTCAGTTGTGCATTTATTTAATTATAATTGCTTATATTTACCGGGTTTCGATTTCTGTCAATTTGCTGTTGATAAAAAATAAATCTTACCACTGAGGGACAAATAAAGAACCATTCTAGACTAACATAGATTGTGCTTCAAACCTAACATGGATCTGGAGCATACAAAACATTACATTACAGTCTAATTTCAATTCAGTTTATTCATATAGCGGTGATTCACAACAGATATCTTATCAAGGCACTTTACAAGAAAAGTCATTTCAAATCAATCATACATGGATTCAAATTAGTTTACAAGTTTCTATTTAAGGAATATAAAAAAAAATTAAGCAGGTTGAAAACCATGATCTGGTCCATATAGATGTCAGCTTGTCGACTGGTAGGTTTACTACTTCACTGTCGTTTTACTAACCTTTTTAAGTTGCTCTCAAACATCAGTGTTCTAGCGTTGGTGCAGCTAGCATGTCTCATCCTTCAGCATTTCCTTTTTTCATGTCAGTCTGGCTCAGAGGGAAAGTTCCTTCCCCGCTGTACCCCAAGCTGCTCTCTTGTTTTGTCCCTCCTGTTTGTGTTTCCTTTAAATTCCCTTCTAGACATATCTTTAGTTTCTAGTTTCTTAAGAGTTTTCTGTCTCCCTAACCATTCTACCTCTCTTCCCAGCTGTTGATTGTTTCCACCTGCTCTCTCCCTCTCAACTGCATCTGATTTTGTCTGACGTTTTTGACAAGGTTTCACAACCACCTGTCAATAACAATCTTCTTTCTGGCAAACAAATTGCTCCCAATTTTATGAGATATATCCAGACTTGTCATACTTAATTTTTCCGATATTGAGTTATGATTTTGAGGGTTTTATATTTTAAAAATCATCTTGGTTTCATGGCTTGATAGAAGAGGTGTTATTTTTTTCATTCTGACATTAACAAGCATTTTTTTTCTTGTCCAGACCTGCCACAGCATTATGTGTTAAAGAACGGAGATTCCCACTGACCAGAACTTCTGGAGCGAGGAAGGTAACTGTAGTTTGGGTCAAGAGGACCTAGATTCTCAACAGATGGAGAACCGGGGTGAATTTGAACTTCTGCAGAGGAAAGAAACATTTGAGGAATCAAGACTTCCACCAATAAAGGACAAACGCGTAGAGGAACCAGAACCTCTACGTATAAAAGATAAGCAGGAGGTCCTAGAAACTCTTGAGATGAAAAATCGTGGACCAGAACTTCTCATGAAAGTGGAACTGGAGGAGCCAGAACCTTCACAGATAAAGATGGAACCGGAAGAACTGGAACCTCCACAGATAAAGGTTGAACCGGAAGAACCAGAACCTCCACAGATAAAAGTTGAACCGGAAGAACCAGAACCTCTACATATAAAAAATGAGCAGGAGGTCGTAGAAGCTCTTGAGATGAAGAATTGTGGAGGACCAGAACCTTTAAAAATAAATGATCTGAAGGAAATCAAACTCCCAAATGTAAAGAATGAACAGAAACCTATTCTAACAATTGAGTATCAGGGAGGAAAAGAATTTCTTCATTTGAAGGAGAAACGGGGGGAACCAGGAGCTCCAACGATGAAGTATGAACAGGAGGATGTCTTGATCAGTCTGAAAGAACAACTTGAACAACAGATGACTAATAATACTGTTGAAGATGCATGTGAAGATAGAGACCAGATGTTGCCAAAACCAAACTTTGTCCAACCAAGCATCAAGATATCATCTAAACCTGAGAAGCAGAACCGGAAAAGGAGTAATCATGAAGAGTCAGAATCAGGAAGAGATAAAAAACTGAAGCAAAATAAGAGGTTTCAGAAAATTCGACTTCATAGTGATAATATAGACAGTCCAAAAGTAAAAAGAGAGACAAAAAAAAGCTTGAATAAGAATCAGACTTCTTGTAAAAAATGTGGTAAAGTTCCAGATTATTTGTCAGATCACACAGATGAGAGGCTTTGCTCATGTAACACCTGTGAAAAAGGTTCAAGGAGAAGTGTAAATTTGTCTGAGCAAATGAAGGTTAATATAATTGAAAAGCATTTCTCCTGTATGACCTGTGGAAAAAGTTTTACCCAAAAAGGATTGTTATCTGAGCACATGAGAATGCACTCTGGTGAAAAGAATTTCTCATGTTTGGCCTGTGGAAAGAGTTTTAGTTTAAAAGGACGTTTATCTCAGCACATGATATCTCACAGAGAGAAGAAGCCTTTCCCCTGTCTGACTTGTGAAAAAAGTTTCCTTTACAAAAGCCAATTGGCAGCTCATGTAAGAACCCACACAGGTGAGAAACCTTTCCCATGCTTGACCTGTGGAAAAAGTTTTAATAATAGCATAGCTTTATCTCAGCACACGAGAACTCACACTGGTGAGAAACCTTACTCATGCTTGACCTGTGGGAAAGGTTTTAGACTAAAAAAAGATAAACTTAACCATGAAAGAATACACACAGGAGAGAAACCATTCTCATGTATCACCTGTGGAAAAAGTTTTACTGTTAGACAAGAAGTAGCTCAGCACATGAAAACACACACTGGTGAGAAGCCTTTCTCATGTTTGACCTGTGGAAAAAGTTTTAGTTTAAAAGGAAACTTATCTAAGCACATGACAATTCACACAGGTGAGAAGCCTTTTTCGTGTTTGACCTGTGGAAAACGTTTTAGAGAAAAACGAACTGTATCTGAGCACATGACAATCCACTCAGGTGAGAAGCCTTTCTCATGTATGACTTGTGGAAAAGGTTTTGGAATAAAAAGTCAATTAATTCGGCACATGAAAGTTCACAAAACTAAGTAAGCTTTGTGTTGGAATTCAATTTGACAATTTTTATTTAAAGATGTTGCCGTGCTTTGTAGGGGTGGGCCGATTCACGATAAATCGATCAATTGCAATGTGAAATGTGTCAAATCGTTAGCGATTCAAAAGTGTTCAAATATCGCTTATTTTTCATAATTAAACGAGAAAAATAAACGTCCGATCTGCCCCACTGACATTTTTAGGGGACGGACCGGCAGAAACATCATGGCTGCAGCTAGGGTATCAGCCATGCAGAGTGTAATTTACAAAATACAGCAAATGTATGTTGTTGTGTATCATGTTAGCAGCAACATCTTCTTTTCCCCGGAGATGTCCACTTTTTTGGTGCTGTCCGGGGCATCCTCTCCAAGCACAGCAAGTTTAGCTTTAAGTATGAACCACGAAGAAAATTACATTCATTCCATCCCGGTAACGACTAATGTGTGGCGGAGAGCACCATACTTATAGCTGGCAGATTGGTTTCTGTGTATGACAGGTGGCAAATATCCCAAATGACACCATTGGTCAAACTGATGCAAAAACAATGTAATTGCTGTGCAAGGTTAGAGTTCTGTATTAAATGGACAACAAAAAGAAAAAGACCTGAGTATACAGTTTTAAGTGTCTTTAGGAGAATGCTGTTTTTTATTTTCTATTTGAATAGAAAAATATGTTCTCAGAACATATTTTCAGATTTTTGTGTAATTTTGGTCATGTACGATTTTAAAAAGGGAGCTATTATTAAGTTATTAGGTTTATTTTCTAAAACAGAAGATTAACTATTTCTATTTGGATTTTAAAGTAGTTTCTGTAAGGGTTGACTTGTAAAAGCTGATCTGAAGTTTATTTAATTTTTCTTTTTATCCACATGGAGCAGGAATACTTTAAATATGTTAAAAAGTAAACAGAATGATTGTGTTTAAGGATTGGATCAAGTTTCCTCTTTTATGAAAATCAAAATAGGGTAACCCTATATTATATTTAAATTGCCAACACACATTTCCTTTAGCTTTCATTAAAAATATGACCTTGATATGATTATGAAACATATTTTAGACGTTTGTTGGTTTATTTGTAGTTTGACATGAACAAAAAACTACATCAATTGGTTTGGATGCTTCAATTAATGGAAACCGAATGGTTTTAAGAGTAGAAATTAGCCATGGAAGAAATGAAAAAAAAAAAAACCTAAATGGGTTAAAAATAAGCCACCAAAATAATTCTTTTGTATTTGAATCGTAGGACCCGAGTCATAATCGATTCGAAATCGTGAAGCACCCAAGATGGAACACCTCTAGTGCTTTGCCACCCCTTTCTCCTAAACCTATGTAATTTTCACCTGTTAGACAGCACCTTGGTTCTGCCATTGTTTGAGGGGAAAGTGAATGATGTTATCCATTTTGTCAAATCCAGTCACGAACAAAGAAACGAGGTCAAAATATAGTTTTAATTTGATATCGATATTCGGTTTTGGAAGAATTCATATGTGAAATAAGTGAAGAGTTAAAACTTCACACTTAAAATGAATATATATATAATTTTATATTTTTTTCTTTAATGTGTTTGTCTATAGATTTAATTAGAATTCTTCAGTAATCATTTTTGGTGAACAAAGGAAAGATGCTGTTTTGATTTTGATAATGTATGTTAGAAAAAGTGAAGTTATAAGAAGCTTCGCTTCTACCAAAAATTTTTTTCAGTCTATCATGTTCTTACTGTTGACAGGGATTCAAATACAATCAATTTCTGTATTGTTTCTTTCCTTCTTTTTCATGCAGTGTTTTTGACTTGTGAAAATAAATGTGAAAAATGACCAAGCACATTAGTTGTGTAATTGATCAAGTTTTTAGGGATTGAAATATGCTCTGTTTAATTATTTCTGATAATAAAAGGACCTACTATGTTACTTGTTCTTTAAACCTAAAGTTATACATGAATTGTGTCAGCAGTGCTGGAAATCCTTGTAAAGAGATGATTATTCCTCTGTTGTAGCTCAAACACAAGGTGGAAGACGACTTTCTGTTTTTTATGACTAAATGAAAGCCGTGAATGTATGGGGCTTTCAGAGATGGCCTCCAAATGCTAAATATGCATTGATTCCTGGTCTTTTGGTAACCCATGGAAAATGATCCAATCACAGGATTTTTTTCTTGATTCACTTTGGGTCAAAGGACGTGCTCAAGCCACAGAATAAGCTTAATCTGGTTAAAAATACAGCTACAATAGTTTTTTGTCCCGTTGAGGGGTAGCAGCAGCAAAGTTAAAGGCAAGTAGAAAACAGATCAAGATGGCAATACAAACAAAAATAATAAAAGGCTGTATGGTGAGTCAAATTTAAAACAAAAAATACTGCCTAGTTATTTTAAATGAGTATATAATGGGTTGGGGACAATAGCCATAAACATGGGTGTAGTTTGAAGGCTGCAGGGGACAATAAATATTTGATTCATTTATAAGCATTCATCCGTTTGACGTTTCATTACAATATGCGCTGCATTGTATTAACAGGTGTTGAAAATTGTATATTTTATTCAATCAGAAGTTGAAAGCCAGATGTTTCATCTTGTCTTTCAATGGCTCTGAAAACCATCATTAGGCTGTTGGGTGGGAAGGATCATTATAATCCACATCGTAGCACAAAGAACAATGTTGGCTTCATTAATAACCTACTTCTTTTAGAAGAAGACTGCTCAACAAAAAAAAATGCATTTCCTTTGCAGCATGTGCTTTGCTACAGTTCAGAGTCCTGTAGTGTGGTCGGTGACCCGCATAAAACTTGTTTCACGGGTGGAAAATTACATCAATTAAAATTCACTGGGTCCAGGAAGAAGTTTCTTTTATGTGGGCGGATCAGAATAAATACACAGGGTTTGTACGGCTGCTTGATATCCTTGAAAATGCTTGAATGTTAAATAACGTCCATGAAAAGGCTTGCGATTCTATCTGCACCGTTTTGCTATTAAGAACACCTAGGCTATAAACCTCCATTTGATATTTTTATTTGAAAAAAATGAGCCTTGCTTCTGCTCAGAGTGGTGTGTTTCTTTTCCTTGAAGGAACAGGGGGCAGGATTTGTAAATAAAGTAAACATCCATGTCCAGTTTTTTTAATGCTGTTGGGTGATGAAGCGTTATAAACCAAAAAGAATGAGCCCACCCACGTATCGCTCCATTTTCTTAAACTGGCTGTGTGCTGCAAAATGTGCTGCAGGTCGGGGCCCGAATTTCCCGTGCTGTCCTACGGATGTGACGTCAATTGACACGGCTTGCGCGTTCTTGATAGCTTTAAAAGAGGAAGAAAAATGGTTGCAGACCTCCATTGATTCAATTGTGAGAATGGATTCATCTCTTCTGCCACTGGGAAACGACCAACTCACAGCCCACTAAAAAGTGGCACTAAGAAAAAGAAGTATGTCACTGTGAAAAGGTATTATTTTATTTTTTTTGTAAAGCGTTTGTGCGCGCTACCGTGCGGCTGGCTGCAGTTACCTGCTGTGCCAGCCGCGTCGCTCGTGAGTTTTGTTTCCCCATGCTCCTTTAACCCGGCATGTGAGCAGTTGACATTACCTGATGCAAAGCTGCTGGACGGGCGGCATCCTTTGGCATAAGAAGCACACCTACATTGAGCAGGTGCTAGTGGCGCACATCTCCGGTGAGCGGGTCAAAACAAAACCTGCCAGACGGTTGTCGCCCCTTTTACAGAACGCTGTTTGTGCTGGGATTCTAAACCTCAATAGTGAGAGAAAGAAACCTGGCTCTTTTACTGCAAAACACAAGGCAATTACCATTTCTTATATGGAGGAGGCATTTTATTTATATATTTAAAACTGAAACATTTAGAATTTCTTTATAGAAAGAGTATTGCGGATCGGATAATATCAATATAATCTTAAGAGCATAACATTTACGGTCTGCAAGTAGTTTCTAAGTTTGTTACAGTATATTTCCAACTCTTTGCAAAATTACTTCCACTGTCATTTTGTCAAAATTGATAATAGACTGATACCTTTTTTAATTCCTTAGGGGCCATTCAGTTGTCAAAAAGCTTGTTTTAGGAGGGGGAAACATTCCACAAAATTATAATCATAGACAACATAGATAAAAACTATTTTAACAGTGAAATTACTTACAAATCTACTCGTGATGTGCAGTCTCGTAATTGTATACATTTATTAAAGCAGTTCCATGTCTATATGTGCTTATACTAATTTAGCTATTGTGATCTATTGCAGATTTACAAATGTAAAAAAACAAAGAAATTGAATTTTATTTTCTTCTATTTGTGTGTGTGCTTTTTAGGGAAAGCATCAATGCATGATGAAAAGTATTCAAAGTCCATGTCCTGCACTGAGGGACTTTTTCTCAGCAGACAATCAGTGGACCAAGAAGCAAAGCCGTCACCACATCAGCAAGTAACAATGCAGTCAGAACCAGTGTAGGAAAAACATCCAAGGGAGCATCTCTGAAATTTAGAAGTTTGTTGTCAGATGTATAGGGTTTTTGTGAGATGTTTCAAAACCTAAAATGTTGTTATATTTTATGTAAAATACTGTCACGAAACATAACTGTAATAAATTATTTTATGTGATAGTTACGGAAGAGGATTAGGGCCACTGAAGAAAAAAAATTTGAATTCTGAGAAAAAAGTCAGAATTCTGACTTTTTTCTCAGAATTCTGATTTTTTTCAGAAACCTAAAACAAACCAAATTTTTTACAAAGGATTTTTTTTTTCATTTCCAAAAAAAAGTCAGAATTCTGACTTTAATCTCAGAATTCTGACTTTAATCTCAGAATTCTGACTTTATTCTCTGACTTTATTCTCAGAATTCTGACTTTAATCTCAGAATTCTGACTTTTTTCTCAGAATTCTGACTTTTTTCAGAAACCTAAAACAAACCAAATTTTTTACAAAGGATTTTTTTTTTCATTTCCAAAAAAGTCAGAATTCTGACTTTAATCTCAGAATTCTGACTTTATTCTCAGAATTCTGACTTTAATCTCAGAATTCTGACTTTATTCTCAGAATTCTGACTTTAATCTCAGAATTCTGACTTTTTTCTCAGAATTCTGACTTTAATCTCAGAATTCTGACTTTATTCTCAGAATTCTGACTTTAATCTCAGAATTCTGACTTTAATCTCAGAATTCGGACTTTAATCTCAGAATTCGGACTTTATTCTCAGAATTCTGACTTTAATCTCAGAATTCTGACTTTTTTCTCAGAATTCTGACTTTAATCTCAGAATTCTGACTTTATTCTCACAATTCTGACTTTATTCTCACAATTCTGACTTTATTCTCACAATTCTGACTTTAATCTCAGAATTCTGACTTTATTCTCACAATTCTGACTGTTTTCAGAAACCTAAAACGAACAAAATTTTTTACTTCTGACTTTATTCTCAGAATTCTGACTTTAATCTCAGAATTCTGATTTTTTTCAGAAACCTAAAACAAAAATTTTTTTTTACAAAGGATTTTTTTTCATTTCCAAAAAAAAGTCAGAATTCTGAGAATAAAGTCAGAATTCTGAGAATAAAGTCAGAATTCTGAGAATAAAGTCAGAATTCTGAGAATAAAGTCAGAATTCTGAGAATAAAGTCAGAATTCTGAGAATAAAGTCAGAATTCTGAGATTAAAGTCAGAATTCTGACTTTGTTCTCAGAATTCTATTTTTTTTTCTTCAGTGGCCCTAATCCTCTTCCGTAGATAGTGAATTGAAACTGTCTCCCTGAATTTTATCTCCAAAATGTGGTGCTGACAAATTTCCCTCTCCATAGGTAAACAGGATGCTATAGTCACTTTTTGACAAGTCCAATGTTTCTTTTTTAGTGATTTTGAGGGTATTTGATGCAAAGGACCAATTGTCTTGTGATGAGACTAATAACACCAACAGAACAGTTTGTTATTCTGAGGCACATTTAACCATTCATATGTAACCAGGATGCTGTAACCAATTTTTGGCAAGTAAAATGGTCCTTTTTGGCCATTTTAGGGGTATTTATGATGATGCAAAATACAATTAATTCAGTAAGAAAAAATTAATTAATTAATTGAAGCATAAATAATCCTTTATAGGTAAACAGGATGTTATAATCACTTTTTGGCAGGTAAAAGGTTCGTTTTTTGCCATTTTGGGGGTATTTATGATGATGCAAAGTTTCTTTAACTTGTTTTTTCAATAAATCTGTTGTCTCCAGTATGAACGAATGCCTTGTGAGCCGTTAAAAACTTTGGCCCTTAAAGGCAAAACACATGCAAACTCCAAATCACAAGCAAATCCCAAAACACCTGCAAAACCCAAAACACATGGAAACTTCTCAACGGAAGTGCTCCAAGACACTAGGGGCAGTCATGAGCTTTTGTTACCTACCGTCTACACAAATCAGGAATTAGATCCACATTCCAAACAGGAGGCTATATAGGCCATAGAAATATATAAACACTAGATGGGTTACCCGCACTGTTCGGCAATGGACTCTGACATAGCAATACGGCGGCCATCTTACTTCAGTCAGCTGTCCCCTTTCGTGACATTGCTGTCAATGGTGCATGTACTATTTAAATAATCGGCGAACACCTTCATAAAATAATGGCTGCAGTTTACACGTTCCGTCTCCGCAGCAGAGTTCAAGAGGGGATTCTGCACCATCAACCCAGAATCCTGCAGAATCCGTTTGACATACTAGAGGAATAGAATGTGTTGTAACTATTAATAGTAAAAGTTGTTGTCTGGTTTTCTGAGCATCAATAATTATAATCAATAATTTAATATAATTATTGATGACGTTCGAGTTTAACCTGTTTATTAAAGATATAGGGGCACCAATCTCATAAATGAGATAATTTAAATTAAACCAGACTGTCAGTCTCTGAAAAGGCGTAGAGTTCGTCCGCGGGGTTAAAACAAACTTCACAGCACACACTGTAATAGCGCAGGAAACTTCTCGATACTTAAGGGAATTTATTAATGAAATAGGTCAACCTTACAGATTACATTTCATTCATAATTTCCATCTATTCTAACGCATGCAAAAATATAGAACAAAGTTAACGTCAAGGGAAGGGGCGTGTGTGTGCGGATGTGTGTGCGGCTGTGTGTGTCTGTCCGTGGGAGACAGCGAGCGGATGAGGGGGGGTTCAGCTCATCCCTTCAATGCGATTAATAACTCAAGCCTTATCAATTGGCGCGATCGGTTCACAAAGGAAGACCGCGTGGCAATTCAATAAAGGCTAGTTTCATTACCAATGGTGGCTTGGACAAAGGAAACGGGGCGACGGAGAAAGGGGATCTACTGATGCCACGCGACCTGTCTAAACAGACACGCGCCGACCGCAGCAGACAATAAACAGGCCAGGAAATAATACAATATAATATACTGCTTCTGGTTACAACCAAAGTCAAATAATAAAACACAAAAAGCATGCACATTCAGGGTCGGTGTACAGCGACAGACGACCAAGAATAACAGTGGTTAACAAGTTGACAGACTTATTTTAACCACAGAAAAGACCTAATTCTCTACCCAGACCAAAAGAAATAAACCAGGTTTTCCTACTGGGTGATGATTCTCTCCACAGTCCACATCGAAACGTCTTGAAAGTGTCCAGTTTAAAGGAGAGCGGTTTTGCGCAAAACCGAGGTCGGAAAAGCGGACGTCCGACTTTAGGCGCTGAGGGACTCAGGGCCGGTTTCAATAGAGCTCAGATGGCCAGCGGACTACCTGGTTACCCGTAGGCTACAGGAAAGTCTGTTTGCTCGGCCGATTCACTTCGAAGTTTAAAAGGGAAGTTCTTCCTGGTCCAGCAGGTTTGAATGGGAAAAAAAGGGAAAATGCTAGCAGTGGATTAAAGCGTCTCCTTGCGGCACGGCTTGGGAACCAAAAGACGAAGATTTCAATCTTCGCGCTGCCTTTATCAACTCTGTGATGTCATCACTGGCCACAGACCAATGAGAATGGGTTGAGGGCAGCGCAATGGGTGCTGGGAGATCCAGTTTGTTCAGTAAAGGCCATAGCCTCAACAAATGATAAAAACACTCAACAATCTTCCCTTCATCTCTGCACAGAGCCCGGCAGGGGTCAGGTGCAGAAATAATTTTGAGGTTTATATGTTGAGGTTTATATGTACCCTCAGTTTAATAAAATCCATACGCACATTTTATGTGCGCGCTGATTTGGGCATCGTGCTGGACCTTTTCAGAGCTTTAAATTGAAAAAAGGGTATTATTCCTTTAACTTTTAAATAATACGACTAAGATCTCACTAGTGACCAGGTTTGTTTCAACTCCATGCACAAAAAATGCAATATTTGTTTTTATACGGCTTTGAAGACAAACCGATCGCAAAATTTGTGGAAATGGTCCAAAAAGCACACAGTGTGTGTCCGTCTTGCATCTGGGAAGCATGGAGCTGGTAGCGCAGCATAATTAGAACACCTTGCATTAAAGAGGATACTGAATATATGAAAATTGCGCTGGTGGATGCACTGTTTAAAAAACAAACAACAAAAAGAACATCAGGTTTTTAAGTGGTGGGGACAAAACTGTAATTGATCAATATTACCGGGGACATGGTCCCAGCTACAATGACTCAAATATCTATACTTTCATGCAGCACCCCGATTCCGTGCGCACGGTTTAATAAACTGAGGTTATAGAGGTATTCTTACATCTGACCCCGGCTGGGTTCCAAAGGTGAACTTTTTCCCCACAGAAAAGTATGCAGAGAGGTGCTGCTGATGCCACGGGGAAATAATAATCTCACCTCCTATGACTGGATAAGTCAAGTGAATTCTTATCTTTAATTTTAATCATCTTAATATATTTGATCTTATCTTAATTTTTTTTATGTCAACAATTTTGTTTTTCACATTTTCTGTCAGTTTTTAAAGGGTAAACGTATGAGCAAAATGCCCTGCTGCCTGCATACACAAACCTGTCGTTATTTTCATGAAGAAAAAGTTTAAAAAAAATAAAATAAATCCCCCCTCTGCTTTTTTCACAAATCGCACACTGCATATCAGCATTAAAATGTTATAGTGGTCCAACAGACAAAGGGAAAAAAAATTTAACTTACATTTTGTAATTACAAACATGTTTTACTTAGGCTCACACATTATTCAATAGTCTAATATATCAAAGTGAAAAGACTTGGACAGAATGCGTTAGGTTGAGCTCCGGTCCACTGCCAGATAGCCTCTGCTAGCATCAGCTGCTGCGCAGCGAGCTATTAGCCTAGCCGATGGGCCAGGCAGCGACGTAAACGACCTGTCAATCAAAGTCCGGCCCTCATTAATTATGCAAGATTTAGAAAATTTATCCTACATTAACCAGCCTAGTGCCTTTGGTTTTTTTTAACCCAGCGTAATCACAGGAGCAATATGTAGCTGTAGACATTTTAAAAAAATAGACACCAGGCATTAAATTTGTTTTTAACGTGTCTAAAGTGCAATGTATTCCAATGGGGGACTAGCGGCTATATGGCGGTACTACAGCAATGGCGGCCCCGAGTGTCGTAGTCAAAAAGCAGAGCAGCCATCGGCCATTGGTTTTAAATCAATAAGCAGCGAAAGATCGCTGCCAAAAATCACGTGGTTGCAACCTTGCAGCGGTGTGGATGAAAGGCGGATGTTGCAAAGTTTAATTTTTTTTCAGATCTCACATTACAAGGTTTCAAATGTTTTTTGCAAACTTAACATGGTGGGAAAACAATGCCATATTTGAAACTCTGAAAATGTATACTTGAAAAACAGCAAGGGTGAAACAAGTGATTTGAATCTCTGAAAATGTGAGGCTAAAACTTTGTACTTTACATGTTGAATTTATGAAAAATAAAAATGCTAGTACAAAATTATGATTGCAGAGATTCAAAACTTATTTTCAGACTTTCAAAACTTTATTTCAGGTTTAAAATTTTCAACCGCTGATTTTCAAGGTTTCAAAACTTTTTCTTTCGGTTTCAGATTATGTCAGCGTTCTCACTTCATATAGTTTACAATCCAGTCATTATTTGAAAGTAAAAGCGGTTATTTCAACATGTACAATTATCCTATATCAAGCCTACATATAGTAACGTTTGTAATAAGGCAAACCGCTTGTAATCCGTTAATATTTCATCAAGTTAAGAGTATTTTTATTTAAGCTGATTACTCACCTTCCAACTGCTAGCATAGATGACAGAACCTCAGTTGACTGAAGTAAGATGGGCGCCGTTGAGCTACGCTGTCGAATCCCGCTTGCGGCATCTAGTGTTTATAAACTCAGCAAAAAAAGAAACATCCCCTTTTTCAGGACTGTGTATTTCAACAATAATGTTGTAAAAATCCAAATAACTTTACAGATCTTTATTGTAAAGGGTTTAAACAATGTTTTTCATGCATGTTCCATTAACCATAATCAATTAATTAACATGCACCTGTGGAATGGTCGTTAAGATCTTAACAGCTTACAGAAAGTAGGCATTTAAGGTCACAGTTCTAAAACGCAGGACACTAAAGAGACTTGTCTACCGACTATGAAAAACACCCAAAGAAAGATGCCCAGGGTCCCTGCTCATCTGCGTGAACGTGCATTAGGCATGCTGCAGGGAGGCATGAGGACTGCGGATGTGGCTAGGGCAATAAATTGCCATGTTCGCAATGTGAGACGCCTAAGACAGCGCTACAGGGAGACAGGAAGGACAGCTGATCATCCTCGCAGTGGAAGACCACGTGTAACAACACCTGCACAGGATCGGTACATCCGAATATCACACCTGCGTGACAGGTACAGGATGGCCACAACAACTGCCCAAGTAACACCAGGAACACACAATCCCTCCATCAGTCCTCAGACTGTCCGCAATAGGCTGAGAGAGGCTGGACTGAGGGCTTGTAGGCCTGTTGTAAGGCAGGTCCTTACCAGACATCACCAGCAACAACGCCGCCTATGGGCACAAACCCACCTTCGCTAGACCAGACAGGAGTGGCAAAAAGTGCTCTTCACTGATGAGTCACGGTTTTGTCTCACCAGGGGTGATGGACGGATTCGTGTTGCTTGTTGAAGGAATGAGCGTTACACCAAGGCCTGTACCCTGGAGCGGGATTGATTTGGAGGTGGGGGGTCCGTCATGGTCTGGGGCGGTATATCACATCACCATCGGACTGAGCTTGTTGTCATTGCAGGCAATCTCAATGCCTTGCGGTACAGGGAAGACATCCTCCTCCCTCATGTGGTACCCTTTATGCATGCTCATCCGGACATGATCCTCCAGCAGGACAATGCCACCAGCCCTACTGCTCGTTCTGTGCGTGAGTTTCTGAATGACAGCAATGTCAGTGTTTTGCCATGGCCAGCAAAGAGCCTGGATCTCAATCCCATTGAGCACGTCTGTGACCTGCTGGATCGCAGGGTGAGGGCTAGGGCCATTCCCCCAGAAATGTCCAGGAACTTGCAAGTGCCTTGGTGGAAGAGTGGAGTAACATCTCACAGCAAGAACTGACAAATCTGGTCCAGTCCATGAGGAGGAGATGCACTGCAGTACTTCAAGCAGCTGGTGGCCACACCAGATACTGACTGGTACTTTTGATTTTGAGCCTCCCTTCATTTAAGGATACATTATTCTATTTCTGTTTGTCACATGTCTGTGAAACATTTTTAGTTTATGTCTTATGGTGTTGACTCTTTTAGTGTTCATACAAATATTTACACACATTAAGTTTACTGAAAGTAAAAACAGTTGAAAGTCAGAGGACGTTTCTTTTTTTGCTGAGTTTGTGTCTATAATATAGGCCATAATGTGCCTTCTGCAGCTCAGTTGAAATCCTCTTTTGGAAAACTAACTAGTTTTTGTTTGTTTGTGTAGTTTTGAACTATCTTGTACAACCAAACCGTATTAATATTCTGTCTAAATGGGGTGTTATATTTTTTTTTTTTATCAAGAAA
This sequence comes from Valencia hispanica, assembly GCA_963556495.2. Classification (NCBI taxonomy): domain Eukaryota; kingdom Metazoa; phylum Chordata; class Actinopteri; order Cyprinodontiformes; family Valenciidae; genus Valencia; species Valencia hispanica. The sequence goes on from OY747704.1 coordinate 29,104,934, forward strand.
GCATTTCAGGAATGTTTGTGTTAATAACTGAGTTAAAAGATTTTATATTAATCATTTAGCTGATATCTGAAGGATTTTAGTGCTTCTATTTTCTCTAAGCCACTACAATGGTTTTCAGATAAACGACTGGCAGATTGTTTCTTTGCTTTAAGATTAAAGTGTAACTGAACCCCATGAAAAATCATAACCCCGCCCCCAGACAACATTCGAAAAATTCTACAAAGTGGTGCCATGAAGAACGGAGGGGTATGGCCAAGTAAGGAGGATGAGCGGAGGGGGGAACGTGGGGGTGTGTTCAAGAGGACAGGCAGGCCCGGCCCTAACCAATTTGGTGCCCTAGGCAAGATTTTAAGTGGCGCCCCCTTGCATCGCAGTACAGTACTTGCACTGCTAGTGTACATATACTCACAAGAAACTAGCTTTATTTTAGACAGTGTTTTATTTAAATAAAACAATTGCACATTCAAAGCCAGTCAGCTGGGTCTATTGGAGCAACAGAAGGTCTGCTTGATGCTGCTGCATCACTGTTGGTTTGTGCTGCTGAGGTGGAGGCAACAGATGAAATAACATGAGAAACCTAGAGATAAATACATGATGTAGACCATAGTGTATAATATACAATGTATTTTTTCAGATACAAATTATATTAGTAATTCATATCTGGCTCGGGGTGCTGAGTCGGCGCTGCCCGAGGCTGGTGCTGCTGCTGAGGGAGAGAGAGACAGGATGGGTTCGGTCTCTGAGTGGTAATGCTAACATAGGCTAACGTTCATAAACAGTATGTTAGCTATGCTAACTAAGTGCTAATGTGATAATAATGGTAACCTGAAAAACGCATTCAACTCCAAACTCGCCACGGTGACGGGCCTGTATGTCTGATAGTTTTATACCCAAACCCACGGAGCGTGTCTGTAAGACCATGGCTGCTGTGATATAGTCAATGCCTGTGACGTAGAGATGTACCGCTCTCCACCAATCACAAAATTCAAATGCAGTAGCCACCGTTCAACCCTAAGAGGGCAGCACTAAGACGTTTTTAAACCAAAAAGTTTAGAATTAAACAAGTTTACACCAAAATGTAAATAAATCCCCAGAAACTGAAAGATTGCATTGGTAAAGACCCATTTATACAGTTTAGAAGCAAAAAAAAGTTGTTTTGGGGTTTAGTTACTCTAAAATAATCCAGAAACTCACTTGCTGCTGAGGCATTTCATAGTCTTCAACACTGAGAAATCATCTTCATTTTCCAAGCGTTCATTCTTTTATGCAGCTTTGGGTTTGCACTTAATTTCCTGTGCCCTGTACCACAGAGTCAAAGAAGCTCTTCAAGAGCGCTCCCTGGACTGCAGAAAATCTCAGTCTCCTCAGTAGGTCTGATCCTCCCTGTAGAGAGCATCAGTGTTTTGGCTCCAGTCCACTTTATTGTTCAGGTGAACACCCAGGCACTTTGGAGAGTTCACTATCTCCCTGTCCACTCCCTGGATGTTCACCAGTGTCAGTCTGGTTTTATATTCCACACCGGCAGGATGGCTGACATCAACCGGCTGAGCCAGTTGCAATGCCAGATTCAAATTCAAGTGCAGTGTAAAGTTTTAACCTGAACAAAGCGCCACACTGATGGTTTTTGGTGGAAAATTCATATTTTTGCTAAAATGTACTAAAATACCAAAAATAATGACCAGACATGTAGACAACACTCATCTAACATTGTGTTCTAGATAATTAACAAGAAAATGTCCTTTAATTCCAACTATCATAATACTTTATTAAATAAAAATAGCAGCAAATTCAAAACAGGTCAATTACAGTGCATCGGTGAAGACATAATAAATACTTTATTTACTTTATTTGCTCATTTACCATTATGGTATTATTGACAGAACCAAACAGACTATCCAAAACAGTACCAATAGTGAGAGAAGAGCAAGTGATGAGAGGAAGAAGAGGAGAGACAACAGCTAGAGATAAAGACAGAGAGACAGCATTAGGTGAATAGTGTATGAATGATAGTATGTGCACGGTGTTTATTAGCAATCTAAGTGTAAATAAAAACAATTTTGGGGAGTTCACTGGTGGAAGGAGAGAGATGGAAAAAGCAAAGACAAATGGTAAAAGAAAGGGACTGTCAAGTAAAGAAGAGAAAAGGGGGACCAACAGAAGCAAGTGAAGAATGATTGATCGAACTAAAATATTGTTTGGTTTTGCTGTTTTCAGACGTAATTTTCCAAAACATGAAACATTGAACATTTGATATAAAGTTATAAGCTGTGGCGTCTCTGTGTGAAGCATAACTCATTAAAATATTTGAATAGCTCACGTTACGTTTACATTATGTTGGATAGAAATGTGTAGCTGTCTAATATCTTTGCTAGCTACCAAGACGAAAACGAATAAAATAGATTTTTTGATGAAGTCTAAATTTAGCATGTTGCCTCTTGATAAAATATTTGGAACGTCACCAGCCAGTGGATTTTAACATCGTTGACAGGACTTTAAAAGACTATTATAAATTTAAAAGGGATTATTTGAAAGATTATACAGTTATTGAAAAGTTTGCCCAGATAAAAGATCTGCATTTTTTTCAAGAAGAACAACACTGGTGAGTGACCCTTTATTTGTAATTTCATGTTGGCTATAAAAAAGGCTTCATTCTTCAATTATATTTACATAAAATGGGGTTTGTAGTGTGTAGATGTTGGCTATTTTATGTGGTTCATTTAATAATGAATCAATATTAAATTGATCACATAAAATAGCAATCAATATTATTGATCAAAGTCAGATTGTATGCATCACAGAAGAATTAGTGGCTGACATTAGGTGTTGAGTTGCTGCGCCCCACCTAACTTATCATGCCAGAGACACCACTAATTATAAGCCATTGTATATTAGATGACACATTACACTGTTTTGACATGCATGCATTGAAAATAAATTATAATTGATGGACCTTACTATGTATGCTATAGTCCTCCGTTTCCCAAAGGCGGGGTCCCGACCCACAGTGTGGTCGTGAAAGATTTTTTATGGTTCGCCAAATTATTAAGAGCAGTTCGCTGAATTGTCGGCCTTTTGATCAGCTGTGCAGGGACATGGGGGCGGAGCTCACACACTTGCTGTTTCACACAGGGTGCGCTGGCTTTCCAAAGGACGAGTTCTGATCAGAGTATAAGAGCTGGGAAATGAAATTCATGCATTCCTCCTCGAGAAGTCCCCACTTGCTGATCTGTTCACTGATTCATGTATTTTTACATTGTTATATCTGGCAGCTGTATTTGCATTACTTAATGAGCTGAGTTTGAAACTGCAGGGAGAGCATGACATTTTCCAAACCTGGAAACATGCTTTCACTTCTCTGAAGTACCTAAAGTTGTGGCTTGCAGACCTCAAAGGACCAAGACCACGCCATTACATGTTTCCGACTGTGTTACAACACACAGAAAAAGTTCTGTTTCTGACACACGTTTAAATCATCTGACTGAATTTACTGTAACACATCTTGTTGCACTTATTGAAAAGTTTGAACGTTACTATCCAAAAAACACAATATGTTGAGCATCAAAAGGTGGATTACAAATTCCTTTGCCTTTGAAAGTCCACAATCTCTGCTAGAGCTAGGGTTGTCTCCTGAAACAGAAACAGAAATGTTGCAACTGAGCTGTGATCTGCTCCTAAAGAAAAGACATATGCACTTATCCTCATTTTGGATAAGCATCTCATCAGCATATCCTGCCTTAAGTAAGGTAAGTGTTCTGCTTCTCATTCCTTACACAACAACATATAAATGGAAAGTAGTTCTCAGTTCTTACAAAAATAAAGACAAAATATCGAAATAGACTGAATGCTGCACCAGATATGAGAGTTGCATTATCCACTTGTACACCTGACTGGAATGCAATACTGAAAAACAAGCAAGCCCATCTATCACATTAGCAAAGCAAAAGGACATTTTGTTAAAAGCTATATTATTTTCTTGATTTATGCTTATGACCTTTTCTGTGTTCCAAACATGTTTGATATTTGTATGTTCTGAATGTAGTTTTATCTGAATTTTGCTAAATACTCAGGATATTTTCCAAGGTTGAATACAGACCCTTTCCAAAAAATTAGAATGTCATGGAGTTGATTTAGTTCCATAATTTCAATTTCCATTCAAAATGTTAAACTTCCATAGATTATAGATTCAGGGTCCACGACTTAAACAATTTCAAGTATTTAGTTGTTTATTTGTACATAATTTGGGCTTCCAGCTCATTAAAACCCACGAAAACAAGAATTCAAAAACATAGAATACTTTGAAGAAATCAGCCCAAATTTTACAGGGCTTGAATGTTTTAAACTGAATGTGAGACACTGTGCAAGACACTGATTAAGGCAAAGGGATTCCCTACCAAGAAGGGAAGATTGACATATCATTTTGAAAGTACCATTGATTTGATGTGATCCTTATTTCTTTCTTTTTTCTGCAAAAACTGAGAAGCAAATGGTGATTTCTTCACAGTATTCTAATTTTTTGAATTCCTGTTTTCTTTATATTTCGGTATATTTCGTTCTGTATATTATTTATCATTCAAGAGACAAAAAACAGAGCTGATCGTTTATCTGCCTTATTATGAAACAGTTTTCCGGATTGTTTTTATATACATAAAAAATATCCATATTGTTTCAAAGAAGTGTATTCAAATTTACGCTAAATTTTGATATTCGTAAGTGAATAAACCAAAGTAACGCTTGGAAGATAACAAAATGCATAGAAAACATTTTCTTGAAAAGCACAATTGTTTTCCTTTCGAGAGCAAATAAAGCCTAATTTAAATTGGGTCACAATGTTTTGTCTGTTTCAAAACGTAAGTTTGGGAACCACTGTTATAATCTATAATCTATTGTAACCCTTTTTTTTATATCACTTGTATGAGCTAAACCCAGGTAATCCTTAAAGGCCGGAGATGCTCCTGGTATCTTCAAACATGCAAACCAAAGTTAAATTGAATCAAATGGTAAAATATATTTCGCTCAGATTTGAGTTTCATTCTCATCCAGCAGGTGGAGATACTGAACCAGGACGTTTCTTTCTAGCCTCCGTTAAACCAGGAAGCAAAGGCTGAGTCCGTTTGCAGTTTGCGTTGTTGTCTTCTAACCTGAATGAATAAGAGTCTCTGCAGCTACAATGTCCTCGTCTCAGTCTCTGAGAGACTTTATCAGGGAGCGACTGACCGCTGCTGCTGAAGAAATATTTACAGAGTTTGATAAAACCATCGTTCAGTACGAGGAAGAGCTGGATCGTCAGCGCAGACTGCTGGAAATCTGCTGGAAACCCAAAATAAACCTGCAGAGAATAGGTATGAAGCGCCAAATGATGCATTTACAGATCACAGAGCTGTAGGGAAAGTGTGGTTGGAGGGATTTCAGATTAACTGTAGAGGTTTATAAAGGTGGCTACTTTGCTGTCCGATCAAAATACAACTAAAGCTAAATAAGGTACTTGGGGGGGATATCCCTTTTGTCTTTTTGTGGATTCAAAATACATATGTAATAACCATCGAGATATGCTAAAAATTACAAACAAATGTTGCAACATGATTAAAGAATCAAAATCAAACATTCTTAGGAGGATGCACTGAGCGTGAAAAGGTGCAGATTTACCCCAATTAGATGAATTTGTGATCTTTTATGTGGTCTAATCTCAACAATAGTAGACTGGATGACTTTGGAAAGACATGCTAGGATCCATGGTTTAACAGTTGGTTCAGAGTAATGTTATATAATATATAAGTAATTATATATTCAATCTAATTCTTTTTATATCATTATTCACATGGTAGCTGTGAATTAATCCCAATTAATTAACATTCCTAAATATGACTGAAAAACGGAAATTTTCGGTGTAAAGGACAAAACCGGATGCTATTGAATTGTATTCTTCTGAACAATAGGGGGATTATTTGCTTATTAGCATGAGCAAAGTGGTGTGGAACCGAACCTTAAAATAACTTCAGTTCTCACTGTTATTTATGGTTATCTTGTTGCTGTAGTGTTGGTTAGCAATGTTAGCTTGTTTGTTAGCCAAGGCTTACCTAATGTGAAGTGATAACTGCAGGTTATTGCATTCTGAATCGTCTAATCGTCTAATCTGCAGAATAAAAGCGCAGTAGGCTATGGCAGGGAGTGATGTAGACCGATAATCCCTCTATCTGACCTCCGACTGAGAAGAGTTGTCACACGGAACCATGGATGCAGCTCAAATCTGCCATGCTGTTTACGTAAGGAGCACTGAACGCAGTGAGGGCTGAATCGTAGGATAAATAGGGCGGGTCATCCTGTGCATTCGTTAATTGCGTTAAATAAATTCATCGCGTTAATTAGGGATGGGCATAATTAATCGACGATCGATTAATTGATCATTAAGAATTTCATTGATGACATTTTTTTACAGATCAATTAACGCATGTTTTGTTGCGTAGTGTGAGTTTTGAAGAAATGCAATTAATTTTGCTATATGGCAGTAATTAAACGCTTTACCACATGAGGGCGATGATTGAAAATTAAACCCACAGGCCGACTCAGTTTCTTGCAAGTTTCTGTGTATTTCAAAAGTAGCATTGTCATGAAGAGGTTGCAGCAAAGTGTGGCGTGGGACCACTTTGACTAAAAAAAGAAACAAAGTCTCGGTTCACTGTCAACACTGCGAAGCTGTGTATAAGTACTTGAACGCACTTCCAACCCTGGTTAGAAGCGGAGCATCCTGCTCTTGGTCTCAACCTAGCATCAAGTCGGTGTTAGCATGGAGGAGCCGTGATGCACAACAAGCAGAGAAACTTACTCACCGATTACTTTCTGAGGGAAGCTCCGCCACCCCTGGATTGCACACATACAGACTGGTGGAAAATGAATTAAACAAGATTCCAGAGGCTTGCCAAGTTAGCACGGAGGTTTGTGTATCACAGCGACGTCTGTCCCTCACAGCAGGTGATCTCGGCGCTGCAGGTCAGACGCGACAGCAGCCTGGACCGTCAGTCTGGTCACCAGGCTGCTTTTGATTCTGACCCCAGCGCATGTTAACATGCTCATCTTTCTCAACAAAAATCAGTAGACTGATGCTAAAGTTGTATATAAGTTACGGTTTGTTGTCTTTTTTTCTCTGTTAATGAGCCTAATTCATTGTTAGGTACGCTGATCTCTCTCATCCTCTTTCTCGACTCTGTTTTTTTTTTGCTAGGTTTTGCCAAGTGTAACACAAAACTATCAGACCTATATGTATTATATTTTTTTATTAAGTTATTCTTTAGCATGACTTTTTTTTTTCTTTTACTTTTTTGGAGAAGAAAAAAAATATGAGTGTCAATTGTGTTAATGAGTACCGTCTTTTAGCTGTCGGCTCCGCTGCTGATAGCGCATATTTTCTTTGTGCAATTAACGTGAATTAATTCCGTTTAACTGCCACAAGAGGTGTCCCACTTGTAATGAAGATCTCAGTGAGGAAACACGCTATTTTTCTATTCTCACTGCATTTTAATATAGCATATTAACATTGAATTTTAATATAAAAATATCAATGATGAATCGAAAATCGATCGTTAATTCTCCCGATCATCGATGAAGACAGTTTAATCGAATGCCCATCCCTAGCGTTAATTCTACGAATTAATCTCAAATCCGTAATGCAAAATGCTGAGGCTTTATTGTAAATGGTGATAATTATTACAAATCTTCCTTTTTGGTTAGAGATGCTTTTATTGCATATAAACTATATTATTGTTATTTAGGATGGTTACCCCTCTCTGCATTTCCCCGCCTTTTCTCTCCAGGCCTCCCACAGGAAGAGGAGTTTCTGGCTGACCAGCAGCAGTTCTACAGTAAGAAGAGGAGCTCTAGTTTGCAACAAAATGTTCTAGAACCTCAGCAGATTAAAGAGAGCCGAGAAAGACAAGAAACTGAGCAGATGTTAGAGAACCAGGGAGACACTGAACCACCACAGATAAAAGATGAACTGGGAGAGCTAGAACCTCTGCAGATGCATGAGAGCCCTGAGGAGCAAGAAAGTCTCTATACTGAAGAAGAACTGGAAGAAACACAACCACCACAGATAAAGAATGAACAGGAGGAAGTCTGTATAAGTCTGAAGAAAGATCAATTTGAACTGAAACAGGAGGTTGACACCATTATAGTGAATCCTACTTATGAGAAAAGAGACTGCTGGGAACCAGAACCAAACTCCAACCAACTTGTTGTCCCGATCTTTTCTGGACCTGAGAACCAAAACCAGGAAATGAGTGACACTGAAGACTCCGGTTCCAGTAGAGATGAAGAACTTAAGCTAAATAAGAGGGGTCAGAAAATCAGAGGTCACAGTGGGAAATTAGATGATCCAGAAGTAAAAAGACAGAAGAAAACCCACATGAATGATAATCTGTCTCCCTGTAAAGTGTGTGGTAGGTTTTTTGCCCGGAATTACTTGAATCTGCATATACGAACTCACACGGGTGAGAAGCCTTTTTCATGTTTGACTTGTGGAAAACGTTTCAGCGAACGGGGAAACTTATCTAAGCACATAAGAACCCATACGGGTGAGAAGTCTTTCTCATGTTTGGTTTGTGGAAAAAATTTCGTTCAACAAATTCATTTGACTCGTCACATTAGAACTCATACAGGTGAGAGGCCTTTCTCATGTTTGACTTGTGGAAAAAGTTTCTGTCAAAAAAGTAATTTGACTGTTCATATGAAAACTCACAGAGGTGAGCAGGTTTAATTTAGTTATATTCTCAAAGTCTGGTACATCAGAACTGCCAGGAGAGAAGTTGGACTGGTTCATTAATAAACATGTCTGTGATAAAGTGATTCAAAGTAACTCTATGCTTAGTCATGTTAAGCATAGAAAGCCATCAAACTAAGAATGGAGTGATGTGAAAAGTAATGATGGACAAACTATCACTAAAAACGAAGCACAAGCAGATTTTGACTTACGGTTAAAATAGTTGGGCTGGGTATTAAGAATTTCAGGATTCGATTTCGATTCTTGGGGCTTCGATTTGATATTGATTTATTAGCTTCAATATCGATTCAATAATAACTAAATACACAAGTAAATAAGTACCTGAGTATATTTTTAAATAATGTGTGCAGTATTACCAATGTTTAAAAACAAACTGACCCCAGGATGTTTCCTGTCATGGTTTATTTAGCAGAACAAACGGTAAAATATTGTACATTTGTTGAATACAAACCACAACTGTAACAAATAGGTTTTTTATTAACACCTCTAAAGGGCATTTATATTTTTTTCTTCCTGTACATTCAAGTTATAAAAGAAACGTAAACGGAAGCACAAAATGTGCATATTCATAAAACAAGTGCAACCATGGATATTATAACATTACAAAGTGCTACTTTGTCAACATGATAAATAACACTGAACAGCTGATTAGAGAACCTTTGTCTTATATTTACTGTGCCTGTCTGTAGGATACAATACAGACATTTCCATCATGTAACTCATAATAAAATGTTAACTCATTTGTTATCAAACTAGTGCACATGCAGGTTTTGGTTATTAAAAAAAGCAGCTGGTCTATATGCTCGGGCGTCAGTGCACTTTTCTGGGCTGTGACAATTTCACCAGCCGTTGAGAAGACTCTCAGCTGGTACACTACTACCAGGAATACAGAGGTATTGCTTAGCTTGGCATGACAAAAGAGGGAATTCCACCTCATGTTCCTTCCACCAGCTGAGTGGTACTGGTTTTACCTCTTTGTACTTCATCACCTCATCTAAAGCATAATCTCTTGTTTATATGGAGTCTGCTTCTGGAGTAAACAGAGACCGCTTCCATTCGGCGCCCTTGTTAACTTATGGTGTAGTAGCATTTTTTCAAAATAAAATACCGCAATAGAGAAATGCGATCATATTTGTGTATCTAAACAGACTATAGAGATGAAAACAAACAAACACAGAGAAATACGTGTCTGGGGTGAACGGGGGCAGCAGATAGCGCGTGATTTTCATGAGCACGCCGCTTCGCAGCGATTCCGCGACCGGTGTGAACCAGGCGTTAACCTCCATGGCCTCTTTGGCATGGCCACTTCTGTGATGCGTAGGTATGGCGTGCTGGGGCTCAAGTGTGTTGGCCATGTTTTTAAAGCCCACATTTTCAACAACATTATATGGGCGTAAGTCTTTACAGATGTAAATGGCCATGGATCCAGTTATCTTCTCTGCACGAATGGAGCCTGAAGCAAATTTGCAGTGAAAGACTTTGTCGAGTTGAGTCTGTTTAGAATCATCCGGCTTTAGCCACGCTGGATTGTTTTGTTGCATTAGATCTGCATGGTGTCGAGCTAGGTGGTTGCGCAAGTTAGTTGTGTTGTTACAATATTTAAGAACGGTGTGGCAATGCTTACAGACCACTTTGGTTTTATCCACCTATTGATTTGTTTGCGGCTTACAGTGGAATCCAAAATTAGCCCAAACGTTGGCTTTTAACGTTGTTGGTGCAGGGTTGAGTGCAGATGCTGTCCGCCATCTTGCTGTTTTGGTAAAGCGCGTCTTGTACAATGCTGAACCAGTGTTGCCAACTGTCTCCAACAGAAAGTAGAGGAAGTTGACCCAGAAAGTATCTATCTATCTATCTATCTATCTATCTATCTATCTATCTATCTATCTATCTATCTATCTATCTATCTATCTATCTATCTATCTATCTATCTATCTATCTATCTATCTATCTATCTATCTATCTATCTATCTATCTATCTATCTATCTATCTATCTATCTATCTATCTATCTATCTATCTATCTATCTATCTATGATAAATAGATAATATGCTGAAAATTGAAAATATATTATCAAAGCCAACATATCTTTTATTTTTGTATTGAACACCATAAAACATATAACAAAGTAGTGAATACCACCATCACCTCTGCATAAACATCAAATAGTGATAACAGCACAAAGAACAGCAGCTAATAAGTCAGTGCAAAGACCTTCTCTTTAAAGAACAGAGTCTCTTAAATAATTGAAAAGCTACAATAATTTCAAACCTGTGGATGTTACTGGAAAGCAGTACACAAAGAGCTGAACACTTAAAAGTGCTTTCGTCTGGTCTTTTTTGCAGCAAAAGCTGTGATGTCCTTAAAATCTAAATCACGAAGGATGTCATGCTCAGTGGACATCAGAGTAAGGTTACTGACTCTATCTTGCTGCATGCTTGAGGGCAGTCTATTTTTCACCAAGCCCAGCTTGGAGAAGGATCTCTCTCCGCTTGCATTGGAAACCGGCAAAGTCAGGAATAGCATTATAGCAATCTCTGTGTTTGGAAACACAGCATGGAGTTTCCTCTGTCTTAAAACTTTCAGTAACTCCACTGCAGACATGTTGCTCGTTTTATAATTTTTTATAAACTCACTAAACTGGACCACCTCCTCCATAAAGTCCTCTTCTAAATCACAGGTGTATTTCCTCTGCAGGTTCAATGCGTTTGACCAGAGGTCTTCAGGAGAAATCAAGTTCAGTTTGTTCAAAAAGCCAAAATGTTTGCACAGACTATTGTATGACTGGTATCTTCTGTCCAGTTCTGACACCAACCGGTCAATGATACAGATGTACACAGATACACAGAAGCGTCTGCGACCTGAAAGCTCACACTCAGGCTCAGATGACTCATCTGCCTGTTTCTTTCTTTTTTTCTTCCGTTGGGTATCCGCTTTGTACTCATTAGACACAGTAGGGGACATGTTCTTTGCAGATGTCTCAAAGATGTCAAACATATCCCGCAGGCCTGCTATGTAGTTACGCAATGATTTAACCAGATCCACAGCGTTGCAAAGGTCCAGTTCTACTGCTTGTAGTGCAGTACTCACACCCTGGAAACGCTATAGGATGGCATTCCACATGTTGCTCATGAATGCAATTTCCAGTTTGTTCATCTTTTTGTGCAGTGTTCTTGCTTCTTCTCTTGTGCTCAAACTTTGTTGTTCGTCATCTGCAATGTTGACTAATGCCTGCTGGATTCCAGCATAATTCTGACACAGGGCTTTGGTTGCAACAGCATGTGCCGACCATCTTGTATCAGAAAGCGATTTCAAAGTCTCTATTCTTTGATTGTCGTTGGGCTGCAAGCGTGCTCTGATCATCTGCCAGCGTGATGTGCTCTTTGATGAAAAGTTGAACAGAGTTTGAAGAAAAAAAACTGTTCAGTTTCCTCACAGCAGTTGACACTGTTAACACCCACCAGGTTTAGGGTATGTGCAGCGCAGGGTAACCACTCTGCCAATGTGTTGATCTCTTTGATGCAGGCCTGAACACCTTTGTAGGCTCCTGACATGTTGCTAGCATTGTCATAACACTGTCCTCTGCAGTTTTTAATGTCAATACCCATCTCCTTTAAAACACTCAGAACTGAATTGAACAGTGCTTGTCCTGTATGGCTTTCAATGGGAAGAAATTTTACAAAACGCTCCTCTATACAGCCCTCTGGTGATGCGTATCGCGGGATGAAAGTCAGCTGGTCAATATGTGTGATATCTGGTGTGGAGTCTACACTGATAGCAAAGTATTTTGCATGTTTCACTCTCCTGATGATTTCATCAAGCACCTTTTGTCCCATCAGCTGTATGAATTCCTCACACACATTCAGAGAGAGGTAGGATGGATCATACTGACTGATCAGCTCCATGCAGCCTAAATAATTGCCATTATTAATGTCTCCAAACCTGTGACTTTCTCCCCTAAAAGCAAGTCCCCGTTCTGCCAAATATTTCACCACTGTAACAACCCTCTGCAGAACCTGTGTCCAATATTCACATTCATTCTTTTAACAGTTTTTTTTTAGTTCTGAATCCACTGTTCCAAGGCTGGATGCTTGATTAATATATGAAACCATGGCTTTCCTGTGGCTGTTTGAACCTTCATGTTCTGCTATGCGTTCACTGGCATGCTTCCAGTCTGAGTACCCACTGACAAATGCAGATTTTTTCTTGTTCACATTGCTGTCTCCAAATATTTTGCATGCAAAACAGAACACACTTCCTATCAGAGGTGAATAGCACAACCATTCCCTTTTTACAAGCTCCCCATTGTTTAGCCTGCGGTTGAAATGGCATTTAGAGATAACCCTTTTATGGTCTTTATACTGCCGCTCAGATGCAAAAAAGTCAACATCTTTGTTTTAGCACTGTTTTGGTCCAACTTTTGCCCAGAAAGAACGTACTTGTTCAGAGACCACATTTCCCCAGCGGCCTGGATCGTTACTGTAAGGGTCATGTACCTCCTCTGTCTGCTCGCGGGGTCCAGCGCTGCTCTGCTCCTCCCATGCTCCTGTCTGTCTGCTCTCCTCCAGCACTCCTATCGGCTGCGCCTCCTCACCTGTGGTTCCCTGCTGCGCGGGCTGCTCCATGCCTACATGTGCTGCTGCTGCATCCTCCTCTCTGCCCGGTGTGTCAGAGAGGCTATGTCCAACTTCTTTAGCTGACTTGAAGAATTCAGTCAGTTTAGGCATTTTCTTTCTTATTTCTTTGTCTCTAAGCTCCTTTTCTCAAATGGCTTTTCTTTTCTGAGCACTCTCAAATTTCTTCCCCGACATTTTTCCATGTTTCTTAACATCCAGATGACCACGCCCTGAAATCGCCTAAATTGTTTGATTGGTGAGCTCATGGTGCAATGGGAACTTTAGAGGCCACGTGGGTGAAGTAGGTCACTTGTCATTTGGATCAATCAGCAGCATTGAATTAGCATATAAGATGATTGACAGAAAACCTGACAAGTAATAAAACAATGTTTCTTTGTTTTGTTTTTTACCTGAAATGATAGGCCCCCTGAGCGTCATAGGCCCCTGGCAACCGCCCCGGTTGGCCCGTGCATTAAGGCGGCCTTGGACGTCACATGCTAATTTGCATATTGTCATCATGTCACATCGATGTGATGACGTAATCACTTCCGGCGGTCTTCATTTCTTTTCTCCAAAAAATCCAATACGAATAAAAACAGTTTGCAATAAAAACAGTGTGCAAAACGGGCATGTTCAAACATGTCAAAATAAAAGAACCTGGATAACATAAAATGGTTGTCTCAAAAGGTCAAGGAAAGATGGCAGAAACAATGAAAAGAAGAAATAACTGGTAGGTCTGGTAGGTGGCCTACATATTAAAAGGAAAGTTGGTACAATGAGGAAAACCGAACGAAACAGGAGTATATTTATATCTAGATTAGGATATGGTCATACAGGTTTAAACAATAAATGATTTAAACAGGGGAAACATGTTACAGGGAAATGTGACTTTTGTCTTCAAGAAGAGACTGTTGAGCATGTTATATTATTTTGCCTGAAGTATACTGTTGAGAGAAGGGAATTGGTACAAAATATTTACAAGATATCAAATTGCAACTGGACAACCAAGACCTCTTAAACAAAATTATAGTTCTGTGGGGAAAAAAATGCTTAGAAGCTCAAGAAGATAACATTAATAGAAAGTTAGTATAGTTTTTGTTTGTTTGCTTTTTAGTACTTTGTAAAAATAAGTAGGGCATATTTTGTATGCATTGAATGTTTATTATTTTCAGTGTTTTAAATGTCCTACGTTTTTTACCTCACCATGCGTTTCGAACGTTCCTTGAATGCACCACAGGTGTGCAATGCAATGCAGCATAGCATGACAAGCTTCTGCATGTTGTTTCTGTGTGGCTTATAAAAGAAAGATCGGTCTTATATACCTGCAGATTTCTTTTTTACTTTTGAATTAATTTTACACACAAAACAAATTTGTAAGTGGGTGAAATGAACCGAGAAAGGTTTATGATTGGTCAGATGTACTGTGATAATACTGCATGCACATGCGCAGATCATTCCCATTCTGAGTGCAGAACAAGCCCGGTCTCTAATCTGTAGAAAATATCGGCGACAAAGTTTCACAGAAAGTAGCTAAGGGTGGTCAGAAATGTCACTAGATTTGTCGCTAGGCACTTTTTGAAAAAAGAATGTTGTAAAGGGGGTCTGAAAAGTCGCTAAGTTGGCAACACTTACCTGAACGCTCTCATTAGAGTGTTGCCCACAGTGCCATCACTGGCCGGTGGGTGGGCTGAATCGATTCATAGTATTAGATGAATCGATATTGAATTTAGAAACAAATAATTGCAATGCATTGATGAATCAATATTTTTACCCAGCCCTATAAAATATGCATGCTTTCTGTCCTGTGTCATTAACAAATGTGGTTTTTTTTTGCCACTGGTCATTATATGTGACCCACCATTGTAATGTTGTTAACACATCATTTGTATTTTATAAAACAGTCTGACTTTCAATACTTTGCCTTTTCCTGCCTGGGACTGGTCCTTGTTTCTGAGCATGTACCTTGTTCTCTTCAAATACGTCTGGAGAGGAATTCAGCTGATTCGCTTCTTCCTTAATTAAAACTAGTACGTAAAGTTTATAACTTAACATTTGGTAAAACTGGAAATATTGACTTTGGTCACATGAGACTAAGATTTAGTTTATCGGCAGTAAATATTGGATTTGGGTCTGATGTAAAATATGGAAAATCCCTGTTACAGATACACCACTACACTGTGAAGTGTAGTGGTGTATCTGTAATGCTATTGGCCTGTTTCTCAACTAGAACACCTGGGAACATTGTTAAACTGAATATTATGATGAACTTTTTTGAATTATAAATGGTTTGCTAGCCACAGCTGTTGATGCATCACAGTCCTTACACTTAAAACCTGTAGACTTAAATCTGATAATGCAAAATATCCAACAAAGTATATAACCAGTGTTTCATTGTAAGATCATGAAAGCCCCCTCTGAACCACAAGTTCTTCGGTCGTGGTTAAGCCCGTCAACCACAATTTACCTGTATTTGCTATTATTGAAAGTCTACAGCCGTCTAATAAAAGACCAGGTCCTGCTAGATCAGTAGAGACCTACAACAACTGTGTGGCTGAGGGGGAAATGGCATATGGGGTAAAGTTTGACTCGGTGTTCAATCAGCTGAAGTATTTTCATGTTTTCCAGCCAGGCTTCCCTCCATGTCTGGGTCATGACCTGTTTGAAGGGATTGTTTCTGTTGATCTCACTCTGTATATAAAGCATTTGGTGAAGACTGAGAAACAGTTCACTTATAACCACCTAAACAGGATAATATCACACTTCCCATACAAAGGCAGCGACGCTAATAACAAACCTTGTGAGTAAAAAGCAGATGGGGAAAAGCTTGGTGGCCATTCTGCACAGAACTGGTGCGTATTGCGTCTCCTTCGTATAATGATTGAGGACAGAATAAAAGATCCCCTTGAAAATGATGTTTGGCAGTTGTGCCTCAAGTTGAGGGATGTTGTTGAGCTAATATGTGCACCGAAGATCCATGAAAACCAAGTTGCATATCTTCAGATGCTTATTGAGGAGTACCTTGAAATGAGAAGAAAAAAATTCCCAGGAAATTCCCTGCAACCCAAACACCATTACCTTGTTCACTACCCTGAGCTCATCTTCCATTTTGGTCCCCTTATTCGATTATGGACATTGCGCTTTGAAAGCAAGCACAGTTATTTCAAGCAGTGTGCAAGGAAGCTTCATAATTTTAAAAATCTCTGTAAAGCTGCAGGACAGCATTGCTTGAGGCATACTTGCACAAATATACACTTCTTATTCAGTATCCATGTTTAATTTTCAGGATGTTGCCATGGAACAGCACTATGGAAATGATGGACTGGGTGATGGATCCTAAGAGGCAAGGAGTCTTTGTACTTGGGAGTACAAAATTGGTTACAACATGTTCTATGCAAAAATAGTGTTGACATGTTATTCCCACTGTTTTGAATATTTTTATAGATATTATGGTTAGTAATATGTTCCACTATGTTGTAACGTGAGGGTAATTTGTTTTGTTTTTTATATTTATACCCACTGTTTTATGGAGTCTTTGTGTACTTTGAGTACACAAATGTTCACAGCATATCCTATACAAAAATGTTTTGCTGACATGTTATTGCCACTGTTTTTTTGGTTATGGCTAGTACTATTGTAATATGTGTTTTCAACATGTTCTGAAAACTGAATGGTTATTATACTTTTTGCCAATGTTATGTATGGATATTTATATCCATACATAATAGGCAAATGTATATTTTCTTGTCCAAATTGATTCAGTAAGTTACAGCATAACCTGAATCATAACAGCTATAATATTAATATTGTAACTTCAAAAGACAGTATTGCAATTTTTAGTATACAGTTAATGTAGTATTTATAGCCAAAAATACATTTGAAAACTTATTTTACTTACAGTGAAAACACTAATGATGTAATTACAAATGCAGCAGTTGAATTTTTGTTTTTGTTTTATAGTTAAACAATATTACACTAACAAAAGTTAATATTTACTGGGTTTTTTTGCTCACAATTACAATAACCCTACCATAAAAAAACAGTTAATATATGCTGTGTTTTTGATTTACTGTTACAATAACAGTACTGTTACATAAAATACAGTAAGGTACTGTGCAGTTACTGTATTAAATTGTACAGTTACAATGTTACTGATAAATACAAGAGTTACTGTTATTTTAGTTACAAAATACTACAATAACAGTAAATATTAATTACTGTGTTCAGTTCTACAGCTACAACAGTATTCATTTTTATTTTTTACAATAACTTACTTGTCAATTGCTGCCAGTTAATTACTGTGAATTTCACAGTGTTCGTTACAGTGTACTCAATGCCCCTACATTAATCATCAAGCTAACACAGCAGCATGTGCAAAATAATAAAACATGGTTAGAATACATTTGAAATCAACATGTCACCCAAACACTTACAAAGGCTTTGAAAAGTTCTTAAATTTGTCCAGTAAACTGACCTGATATAACAAGCGAACGTTAGCATGGGTTACATGCTAGTTCTAACAATAGCAATCTATTATGTTGGAGTGCAAGTCTAAGTTTAAGTCCTAACATGCAAGTCTGAGTCCAAGTGCAATTCATCCGCATGCGGCTTGAATCTAGTCACAAGTCGCCTTGACTAGGGTCAGGACTTCAGTCCGAGAACAGGACTTGAGTACTCCATCCCTCCTGGCAGAACAATGTGTTTTTCATCTGAGTGCTAACATCTCACAGCACATATGTTCAAGTCTTCAACACAGACTGAGACAAACATGCTGCCCTCTAGCGAGTGTAGTGTGTAGCTAAAAACAGACCCAAACACATTGGTTCAAACTTGAAAACATCAGGCAGACCTTTTAAATATAGATTTAAAAAAAATCCCTGCATGAATTTCAATATATCTGTATTGAACAAATTATCCAATTAATTTTAAACTATGGGCCAAAGTGAGCCGGCCTGACTAGTTAAAAATTAAGATGCAGAACATTAACGTACATTAAAACGGATAAGAACCCAATATAAATAGTTATTGATGGATGATGGTTGACAGTTCCTAACTTCTCTCCTGGGAAGTACAATAGTGTTTGATAACGGTACATGATTACACCTGCTCACCTGTGTGAGTTCTCATGTGATCAGTCAGGTCTCCACGTTGAGAAAAACATGAGCCACAAATTTTACACATAATCAACTCCTCACTTGTGTGAATTTTCATATGAACAGTCAAATTACTTCTTTGACTAAAACTTTTTCCACAGGTTTCACATGAGAAAGGCCTTTCACCTGTATGAAGCCTACTGTGGTGAAATAAACTTCCTCTTTTACTAAAACTCAGTCCACAAGTCAGACATGACTTGTGGACTTCTCACCGGTGTGAGTTTTCATATGACCAGACAAACTACTACTTAGTGAGAAGCGTTTTTCACAAATCATACATGAGAAAGGCTTCTCACCTGTGTGAGTTCTCATGTGAAAAGTCAAGTGAATTTGCTGAGCAAAGCTTTTACCACAAACCGAACATGAGAAAGATTTCTCACCCGTATGGGTTCTTATGTGCTTAGATAAATTTCCTCGTTCAAAGAAACTTTTTCCACAAGTCACACATGAGAAAGGCCTCACACCGGTGTGAGTTCGTACGTGCTGATTGAAGTAATTACGAGCAAAAGATTTATCACAAATTTTGCAAGACCGTTTATCATTCACATGTGTTTTCTTCTGTCTTTTTACTTCTGGACTATCTAATTTTCCACTGTCACCGCCGACTTCCTGACAGTTCTTTTTTTGTCTCAGTTCTTCATTTCTACTTGATCCTGAGTCTTCATGTTGGCTTCTTTCCTGGTTTTGGTTCTCAGGTTCAGAAGAGAACTGGTCCCCATTTGTTTCTTGTTCCCTGTGATCTTTTGTCTTGTAAGCAAGATTCACCATACATGTATCAGTTTCCTGTTTCCGTTCAAGCTGCTCTTTCTCCAGACTGATGCAGAGTTCCTCCTGTTCCTCCTTCATTTGTGGTAGTTCTGGCTCGTCCAGTTCCGCCTTAATACAGAGATCCTTCTCCATCCAGAGATAATCTCGAGGGTGGTCTGGACAGGCAAAAGGATGAAAAGAAAAACAGTGACTAAAGTGACTAAACGAAAAAAGACTAACATTTATCATTTCTTGAAGCTAAAAGGTGTTTTAAAGTTCATTTTTTTATTAAAACCTATAGATTCAATCTTTAGGGGAAAAAGAAGTCTCTGATAACAAAACAAAAAAGAGTTTATTACTGATCAGGTATTTAGACAGTACTTCCTAGCTTTATTAGAATGGAATATAATAGAATAATCCTTTATTGTCCCACAAAGGGGAAATTCGGCTGTAACAGCAGCAAATTGACAGATAAAAGCATTCACGATCACACAAGAATGGTAGAAAAAGTATGAAAACAGAATTAAGAATTATATATGTACATTAGGGACACAATTACAAAAACCTAAATATTGTGCGGTTTATAAAAATAAAGTTGTATACCCAGATTAGTGTGTGTAACTGAGTAGAATAATTTCAAAAACTGAATATTTACAGAATGTGCCTGAGTAGTTGAGAAATAGAAAGTAAAAAAGTAGCCGTATTATTTACAAGTAGTTAACAGAATATAAACTGAGAAAAACAAATATGTAAATAGCAGCAGTAGAAATGTTAGTTAAATGACTTAAATAGGGCAAATTACATCAGTGATTTAACATTATTGATTTTGTTGGGAGCAGTTTTGGTTATAAGTCTAACAGCTGCAGGGAGGAAGGACCTGCGAAAACACTCCTTCATGCACCTAGGATGCAGCAGTCTGTCACTGAAGGAGCTCTGCAGCTCAGCAACATCTTGGTGCATGGGGGGGGGGGAGAAACTGTCCATCAGTGATGTTATTTTGGACAGAGTCCTTCTGTCTCCCACTACCTGCACTGGATCCAGGGGGCATCCTAGAACAGAGCTGGACTTCCTGATGAGCTTATCCAACCTCTTCCTGTCACCTGTAGGTAAACTGCTGCTCCAACATCCACCATAAAAGATGGCTGATGCCACCACAAAGTCAAAAATGACAAAAGGAAATACTCTTTTCATTTTAATTAAAAGTAATTTACTACGGTTACTGCAGCTTGTTTTACAGCCATTTATCATTTTACTCTTTCTTTTCTACAGCATGTATTATTAAATCAAGATCTACTCTAGGTTTGAATGTCTCACAGCCTCCATCTTTAAATATTTACTTCTGTTATTGAGGTTTAACTAACTAAGGTCATAGCTTAATGTCTGGTATTTAGTTTAGTTATGAAGTCATTATGACGTTTCATCTGGAATGTGTGAAAACTGGAATAAATATAAATACATAAGAATGATAGATTACCTAGAAAAACAGCAGGCAGATTTTGTATTACTTGAGGACACTCGTATATGTAAAACAATCAACACACCACAGGTTCCTCATGCACGTCTAGCTTTCCAAATATTCCAAATGGCGGTGGTGACCAGCCTTAATAACAAAAAGAACTTTACTTACAATAAAAGCAAATCTGACCACCTAGAGACTATTTGAAATAATCAACAACTCCATTTATAATACAAGATTATGTAGGCTATTGGTAATGTAAAGCATGTGAAATAAGTATTAAACCCACCAACGTATTTCTCAGTTTAAATGTTTCCACCGACATACAAACCCAGTAACCCACAAGAAGAAAATTATGTGCAAAAATACATACAAAGCCAGGGAACCAGCTGAAATCTTTCAGTATTTCAGTAGCATTTGTGCTGCTATGTTCATATTAAAATTAGCCAATTATAAAAACTGATGGCCTTTAAAAAGGTTCATCATTATCACTTATGGAGCCATAGTGTGGAAGTAGAAATAATATAATTTTATCATAAACCACTCATGACCAGGTTCCTCCTATACGCTTTTCCACAATTAATTTACTAAATTTCTCTAAGAATGTTTAATATTTATTCCTTCCTTTGTTCCATTCATTCACTCATGATTTAATTTGTGGACTGATTTGCTTTGATGTCTTTGAATGAGTGAATAATGTGGTTTGTTGCCACATCTGGTGTGGATTTTTATGTCAATAGCCTGTTTAGAAATATTTAAAAAGAGGAAAACGATGTGTTCAACACAACTTTTACCTGCTTCATATGATCCAAATATCTGCAACTTTTGACGTTGAGCAGGGACCTTGGGATACATTTAAACTTATCCTAAGAATAAATTGAAATTATGCTTGGGATAATGGGGATTAATGAGGGCTTGTAATTTACTGAATGATCATATTACCTTTTTTTGCTCTCCAGGCATTTCTAAATCTTCTTAATATGGAGCTGTTTACCTCATGGCCTTATGAGTTCATTATGCCACGTTCACACCGCACGCTTTGTCGCCGTCAAAAAATGCTCCCAAAGCGAATATTAATTTTTTTAGCCTGAAGCTTGCAAAACCTGCCGCTTGCTGAGCAAAAAAAAAAAAAAGGAAAAAAAAAAAAGAGCGTGGGCGGGGATTTCTTTGTTGCCAGATGTTTTGGTAAATGGTAAATGGCCTGTACTTCTATAGCGCTTTATTTAGTCCGTGAGGACCCCAAAGCACTTCACACTACATTCAGTCATTCACCCATTCACAGACTGGTGATGGCAAGCTACATTGTAGCCACAGCTGCCCTGGGGCACACTGACAGAAGCGAGGCTGCCAGACACAGGCGCCACAGGGCCCTCTGATCATCACCAGTAGGCAGAAGGGTGAAGTGTCTTGCCCAAGGACACAACGACTTCAGCAGAAGGTTACAAGACGAACTCCTCGCTCCTGAGCCACAGTCGCCTCCACACATTGTTTTAAACAATGACGGATCATATCGCGTGAGTGGCTTAGCTTTATTTGCAAAATAAAGCTGGACAACGTCGACGTCGGGCGCATCATCGTTGTTTGTGGATACATCTCACTCTTGAGAGGAGTTCTGAGTTTGGAGAGTTTAACCATTTGCTCCAGGAGCTGTGCATGGATGAGGTTTGCTTTCAGCGCTACTTCACTACAATGAGACGCTCTGATTGGTTGACGCTCAGGGGACGACGGACAAAATTCAGCACTCTGAACTTCTGCGTTGGTGCCTTTTGCCGCTTTAAAGCTTGGAAAGCAGCAAAAGCTTAAAAAATTGCTGCGGCCAAACCACATAAAGCATCGCAGACACTCTGATGGCCTCAACCATAGACTTACTATGTAATCTTGAAGTTCTAGGTGTTGACGTTTTGGGCGGTGTAAATGTGGCATTAGAAATCCTGGAATTTTGAAGAATAATTCTTGCAAAATTTCAGTATAACAAGAATTTCAGGGTAAATAATGCTCCATTGACTAAGCCGGAGCTTAAAATGAAACTTTCAATAGCTGTTTTTAGGATATAATAAATATTTATGTGACCTCAGAGTGCAGATCCAAGTATAATATTTTGTAATAATGCATTAGTATATATGCTTTATTCAAATTTCTGTCTAATGTAAGTACTGCAGAGTTAAGCTCTAGTCATATAGGCAGATGACTACGGAACCAACTGCTGGAGGGCCACCACTACAAGAACTCTAGATAAAAATAAGTAGTAACTGTGTGGAGACCTGCTCATGACCTGTAGTAAAGATACAAAAACAAAATCATAAATTATTAACAACAACCAAACCTGCTGTACCCCTGTTGTTTTTCATGATTGGATATTTAATGTTCTGACAAAAAGTTGGAATATTTAAAGGAGCAGGGGGCAGAATGAAGAAACGAAGCTCACGAGCGACGCGGCCGGCGCTGCAAGTAACTGCAGCCAGCCGCACGGGAGCGCGCACAAACGCTTCACAAAAACAAAACATACCTCTTCACAGTGACACACTTCTTTTTCTTAGTGCCACTTTTTAGTGGGCTGTGAGTCGTCCTTGGTCGTTTCCCAGTTGCAGAAGAGAAGAATCCATTCTCACAATTAAATCAATGGAGGTCTGCGACCATTTTTCTTCCTCTTTTAAAGCTGTCGAGAACCCGCAAGCCGTGTCAATAGACCTCACACCCGTAGGACAGCGCGGGAAATTCAGGCCCCGATCTGCAGCACATTTTGCAGCACACAGCCAGTTCAAGAAAATGGAGCGATACGTGGGTGGGCTCATTCTTTTTGGTTTATAACGCTTCATCACCCAACAGCATTAAAAAACTGGATATGGATGTTTATCTTATTTACAAATCGTGCCCCCTGTTCCTTTAATTATAGTACCATGCTTTTACTGCTAATGAAAAATAAAGCTGCACTAGATATTGGAGTACAATTTACCAGATTAAATTAATTTACACAGATCTGAGCGTTTTTCGTGCAGAGGAACAATTTTACACATTGAGTGGTAGCCTATTTACTATCTTGTACTTGTGTGTAGAAATGTTCCTAAATTTAAGAACATCTCTAACCATGCGTATGCACTGCATCTAGCAGTAGAAAAGGGGAACTACAACACTGAAACTGTTTACTTTGATGGAATATTTATCTCATCAGTTCATCACATCCACCAAGGAACTCATGTTGGCGTCTGTCTTTTTGCAAAATAACTCAAAACGATATGGACGGACTTGGATTCAACTTTCAGGAAATGCTAGAAATTTGCCAAGGAATAAATTAGTAAATTTTTGGGGTGATCGTGCATGGAGATCCCATGAATTAGTAGTATAAAAGGTATAAAGGTAGAAATGATATAAATTTAGCCAACGGTAGAGATTTTGACTATACCAGCCTACCGTGATTGCATATTTTGATGATGCTATGAAGCTGTGCCTACAAAGTCTGATGTTCAGTGTTTGTATTTACATTAGATATTGCAATTTTAAAATCTGTTGTTTCCATTTAACAGAAAAGAAACCTGATGAACTCGAAGCATTTTTAATTCAAATGTGTTCAGGTTTTTGTTCCGTTAATACATTTATAAATAAGTAACCAAGAAAGCAGACAATTTAGAACTTTGTGTTTTAATAACATTTAGCTTTTAATTTATTTTAAAATCTTCATCCTTATGTCTTGGCCATTATTTTCAGGAATAACGACCGTATGCATGTGTCAGAGGATGTGGTGTTACCAAATATGTTTAATTAAGAGCGTTTCTCTATGCAAATGACTGTGAACGCGCACGAGCACCTAGGTACGTACATGTGGGATTTATCAAAAGATGATTGCGGAAGAACATGCGTATCAGTGGCCCCAGCATATTTGATAAATCCGGATTTTGACTGTTCATGCGAACATTCTCAACTTCATTCGTAAGGTAGAATAAAGGACCTCTTCTACGGACGTTTGATAAATAGGGCCCCAAAAATCACAGCACACTGCTTACCATTGACACATGGGGGGTTTCATCCTACTACAGCTCAAATAGGACCACATCTTGTTCATCTTGTTGCAGCCCATGCTGCAGTAGCCAAAGACAGTATCCACTTTCAGCCAATTTTTTATTTATTTAGATCGTGTTTGGATTCTAGTTTGAAATTATGGCGCACACATCGCATAAAAGTAAAAATTAATACCTCTAAAAGACAAACAAATGGAACAATTTAAGTCGTTTATTTACCTTTGCGTTATTTTTGATCGGGCATCGATGCAGCCACCTACCCTTAATACACATCTCCATTTAATCTAAAACACCTCCATTCAGACTTTTCTGCATCTCTGTCATCAATAAAACATGAATCAATGTTTTGGTTCATACCTAATCTCTGTGGGTTTATTACAGATCTCCAGCAGTCTGCGATGAAGATCCGGCTCCTCCTCGTACTGGACAATGTTTTTTTAATCAAACCCTGTGGATATTTCTTCTGCAGCAGCAGTCAGTCGATCACTGATAGCGTTTCTCAGAGATTAAAGGAAATTTTAGCTGCAGAGATAGAAGACTCAACAGCTAACTCTGCAAACGGACCCTGAAAGTGTGCTTCTTCTTCTTCTTCTTCTTCTTCTTCTTCTTTTAGTTTATTGGCGGGTGGCAACCAACTTTAGGTGCATTTCCGCCACCTTCTGTGTGGGAGTGTAAGTCGTAGTAGGGAGAAAACTATATTCTATTAAAATTCTATTTATTAATTTACTATTTTTAAAAAATTCAATTATAAATTTATAAATCTAATCCTCCAATTAATAGATTCCTTAAATTCAACTTTTCATTATATTTCATCTTTAGTTTCCTTGATAATATTTTCCTATTCTTTATATATTTTTTACATTTATATACTACATGCTCTACCGTTTCTTTATCCTTTGCACAATCACCCATTCCTGTATTATGTTTTCCTATCATAAAGAGTGTACTGTTTAAACCCGTATCCCCCATTCTCATTCTTGAAATTATTACTTGATTCCTATTACACATTTGAATATTTTCCATTTTACCTACCTTTTCTTTAATATTATATAGATGTCTTCCTTTTTTTCTCTCTTATCTAATTCCATTGCCATTCTTCAATAATCTTCTTAATATTTTCTTTTATTTCTGCCAGACTATATGATATTTCCATCATAGTATTCATTTTAGTAGCTTGTTTTGCGTAAAAATCCGCTATTTCATTACCCTCTATCCCTCTATGAGCTGCAACCCACATAAACCTAACTTCTGAATTAACCTTTTTTAACCTAAACAAACATTCATATATTTCATATAAAACATCCATTCTTTTATCCACTGACATTGTATTAATTGATTCTAAGGCTGACATTGAATCTGAACAAATAATACATGTCCTAATTCTGTTTTGCTCTATCCACTGTAAACTAAAAGAAATAGCTAACATCTCCACTGTATAGATTGACAGATTATTAGGTGTTCAACTTTTTTTTATATATACCTAAATTTGGAATCCAAAAAGAGAATCCTGTTATATCTTTATTTAACTCCTTTGACCCATCTGTATATATCGGCATGAATGTTCTATATGTTTCATTTAATCTTTTTTCCACTATATAATCCCAATTTCCTTTACCTTTTCTTTTAATGATTTCATTTTGAATGTAAAAATCTACATTTCCTTTTCGAAATAGCCAAACAGGTGTAACTGAATATAAGAATTTATTAATCATTTCTTTATTATTCAATTTAAATTCCTCCGCTAATTTACATGATTTCCATATCGTAGTCTCATATTTCCTATTACCATAATTTTCTCCTATTATCATCTCTTCTTTTATCATATGTTCATCTCCTTTACTTCCCTGAACACTAGCCCAATAATTAAGTTTCAATAATTTAAATCTTAGATTTTTAGGCATCTCTCCCATTTCAACTTGTAATGAAACTATTGGAGTAGTTTTAATTGCTCCACAGCATAATCTTAAAACCTGATTTTGTATTATTTCTATCTTTTCTAATAGTGTTTTACTCGCTGAACTATATACTATGCTACCATAATCAATAATCGATCTAATCATTACTATATATATTTTTTCTTTAATGCTTTAGAACTAGCTCCCCAATCATTCCCTTTTAAACATCTCATTAAATTAATCACTTTTTTACACTTTTCTTCTACTTTATTTATATTTTCCTTCCAGATTAATTTTTCATCAAATATGACTCCCAAATATTTAAAACTATTTACTTGCTCTAGTATATTTCCATACAATTTAAGTTCAATTTTGATATCCCTTTTCTTTGTAAAAACCATACTCTTAGATTTATCAACTGAAAATTTAAATCCCCAGTTAAACGACCAATTTTCTACCTTTATTATTGCTTCTTGTATTTTCTTCTGTACATATTTAATATTTCTTCCCCTTTTCCATATAATACCATCATCTGCAAATAAAGCTTTACCAATATCTAATCCTATCATCAAACACATAGTTAATCATAATAGAAAATAATACTGGACTAATTACACTCCCTTGAGGAGTACCATTATCAACTTTATAACTTTTTGATATTTTATCCCCTACTCTCACTTGAATGAATCTGTTAAACAGAAAATCCTTTATCCAATTAAATGTTTTCCCTACAATTCCTAATCTTTTTAATTTAATCATTAATCCCTCCTTCCACACCATATCAAACGCTTTCTCTATATCGAAAAAAACTACTATTAGACTCTCTTTGTTATTCTGTGCTTTTCTAATTTCACTTTCTAGACTCACTACTGGATCCATTGTTCCTCTAACTTTTCTGAAGCCATTTTAATACTTAACATCTTCTTACTTCCTAAATAATAATTTAATCTTTCTGTAATCAACCTCTCCATTATTTTCCCGATATGCGATGTTAATGCTATTGGTCTATAATTATCTGGCCTACTTGAATTTTTTCCTGTTTTTAGTATTGACAATATTAATGCCTCTTTCCAATTTTTTGGTAATTTCCCTTTATCCCATACTTTATTGTATAATTCCGATAGTTTATCATCTTATCCCCTAATTGTATAAGCATTTCATAATATTATCTTTTCCTGATGCTGATATTTTACTTCTTCTCATTACCCTTTCTAATTCAAATAATGAAAATGGTGCATCTATTGCTGTTGATCTTTGTTCTTCCTCTCCTTCTACAATATTCTTCTTTCTAGTTTCTACTCTTCTTCTTTGCCTATCTTCTGATAAATTTGTATTAGTATTTATCCCCACAAATATTTTTACCAACATTTCTTCTTTATCTTCATTTTTAACAGCAATTTTTTCTCCTACATTAATTATTGGATATTTGTACTCTTTATAGACTCCTTTCATCTTTCTTATCATTCCCCATATTTCACTTATTAATATTGTTCTTCCTATTTTATCACAGAATTTCCTCCAGTTTTCTCTTTTTGCTCCTTTAATTACTCTTCTTGCTTCTGCTTGTAACCTTTTATATTTTATTAGATTCTCAAAATTATGTGTCCTTTTTAATATCTTCATACTTTTATTTCTCTCCTTAATTACTTTTTCACATTTTTCATTCCACCACGGAACATTTTTCTTTTTCATGGTTCCTTTACTCTTAGGTATAGTTACTTCTGCTGCTTCAGTTATTATTACCCAAAATGTTTTTTCCACTATTTCTACATCTTCATTCATATTTATCCTCCCATATTCTTTCTCTCATATTTCTCTAAATTTAATGAAAGTGTTTCCTGAATTAACGGAGACTAGAAAGAAGCGTTTTGGTTCGGTATCGCCCCCTGGTTGAAGAAAATGTAACTTTAATCTGAGCGAAAGATGTTTCTAGGTTTTACCCATAGACAGTATGGTTTTACCCGAGCAATTAGGGAAGCTGATGCACAGTGGCTCATTTGGTAGCAATATTGCCCTACAGCAAGAAGGGTTCAAATCCCGGCCTGGGGTCTTTCTGTATGGAGTTTGCATGTTCTTCCCATGCATGCAGTCCAAAATTAAATAGTTAACTTGCCCTTAGGTATGAGTGTGTGCGTGCATTGTAGCATGTCTCTGTGTTGCCCTGCGATGGACTGGCGACCTGTCCAGGATGTACCCCGCTTCTCGTCCAGTGATAGGCACCAGCCTCCCCCCGCAACCCTGCATAGGATAGACGGGTACAGATGATGGATGGATGGAAATTACGGAAGCATAGAGCTGACACTCAGGTGAATTTTCAGAAACACAAATCAGGCAGATGTGGAGAGCCCTCACTTTTGAGAACTGGTGGCTATGACCAAACAGCAACATAGGAACAAACACGTTTTTAGTTTCATTCTCAGTGTACGCATGCTTTTTTCTATACTGTCCAAGCTGTACAATAACAGCAAAATCTCTCCATGCTTTAATCCAAGCATTAAATAGAACTTAATCAGTTCCGATAGATGAGACATTTCCTCAGACGCTCGTATATCTCATCAACTTTATGTCTCAAAATTATGTTCGAAGTATATATAACAATTTATTGTTTGAACACTACACCTTTTCATGTTTGTACAAGAAAATGTATTGTTTGAAAAATATACCTTTCATGTTTGTACAATATATTGTTCGAACAATATATTTTTATTGTA
Source organism: Valencia hispanica (assembly GCA_963556495.2). Taxonomy (NCBI): domain Eukaryota; kingdom Metazoa; phylum Chordata; class Actinopteri; order Cyprinodontiformes; family Valenciidae; genus Valencia; species Valencia hispanica. The sequence continues at coordinate 29,134,289 of OY747704.1, forward strand.
AGAACATGAAACGTTTTTTTGTTATAACGTGGTAAACATGTGTATTGTTAAAACTTGAGAATTATATTGTATAGACAAAAAAGTTATATTGTTAGAACAATAACGTTTTCATGTTATAACGCAATATAGCTCTGTTTTTATTTCACCTGGGTGGCAGCTCTACTCTCCTGTGTAGGTAGGTAGGTAGATAGCTTCGGATGACCCAACCAAGTCTTTCTAAAGAACTGTTATTCTTTTCCCACACATGCGCTGGAGCTTAAAGTCCAACAGGTCCTTACATGAAGTGGTGTGCTGCTTTTAAGAATCCTTAGTTGTTAATATTACCTGCTTGGAATATTAAATCCTGAACAACAAATGTCTTCCTCTCCACATGTAGCATGGAATATTTCCTAAAGTAATTCAGCTTTTTGGAGATTTACCTAATTCTTCATAAAGGTTCAGAGGAAATAATCGATACATTGGATACTGCATGTGGTTGATCCTCTTAACCAGAGTGACTAATCAACCAATTACTGCTGGTGCTGAAGTGACTAAAGTTGCCCAGATGCCTTATTAAATTTGTTTTTCCTGTTTACATTATCTCAGTTTTTTTCTGACAAAATAGAACAAGAATGTAAATGAATTAAAAAGACTAAACAATTATTTGCATTTTCTCAAAAAATGTCATTCTTAAAGTTATTTATATAATAATCAATAGAAAAGTTTGCATTAAAGTTTGTGTTACAGCAAAAAGAAAAAAACAACTTTTTATGAATGATTCCTGAGAAGCCCTAATCCACCCTAATCTTTAGCTCCCTCCACAGATATGGACAGTTGTGGCGTAAAAATATATCATTTTAAGTTAACCTACTTTCAATACACTGTGAAGAGAGCCATACCATGCATCCATCCATCATCTATAACGTCTATCCTTTGCAGTGTTGTGGGGGGGTGCCTATATTTATAGCGGTCATCAGGCGAGAAACGGGGTACACACTGGACAGGTCAAGAGAGCTATACATGTCCTCTAAATCACTTTAAAAGTCCAGAACATCAGCAGACACATAGCTGAACCATATGTGTGTAAAGGTACTTTTTATTCATTTATAATGTCTTTGACACAAAGTATTTTACAACTACAATTTTTCTTTTCTTGGAAGCTGTTGTGTGAAAGGAGAAAGAAAAATAACATGGGATCAAAAATATTTTTAAATAACCAATTATACTTTAATTTCCAAAAAAACATATTTTCACCACAGGAACCTCTCTCCAACACATAGGACCTCAATTAGTGTCCAAATATTGACATAAAATATGGATCAAGAGAGACATGGCTCAGGACAGAATACATGTCATTTGACTTTTTACCACTAGATGTCAGCATCTGCCAGAGTAAACAGCTGAGCGGCAGATAAAAAGTTTTCTTTTGTATTTTAAAGTGAGTGTGACAAGCAAACGTTAGCATGTTTAAGTTCAAGTTCTAACATGCAAGTCTGAGTCCAAGTGCAATTCATCCGCATGCGGCTTGAATCTAGTCACAAGTCCCCTTGACTAGGGTCAGGACTTCAGTCCGGACTTGAGTACTCAGGACTTGAGTACTCCATCCCTCCTGGCAGAACAATGTGTTTTTCATCTGAGTGCTAACATCTCACAGCACATATGTTCAAGTCTTCAACACAGACTGGGACAAACATGCTGCCCTCTAGCGAGTGTAGTGTGTAGCTAAAAACAGACCCAAACACATTGGTTCCAACTTGAAAACATCAGGCAGACCTTTTAAATATAGATTTAAAAAATCCCTGCATGAATTTCAATATATCTGTATTGAACAAATTATCCAATTAATTTTAAACTATGGGCCAAAGTGAGCCGGCCTGACTAGTTAAAAATTATTATCCAGAACATTAACATATACATTAAAGGTTGAATATGCAACATTTTCATAAAAAGCTATTAAGAAGAAAAAAAACGGGTGTTTCAAATGGTGCAAAATGAAATCATTTGAATTAAAATATAATTAAATTAAAATATAATAAAATATAAATTTTAACGGGCACGACAATGACGTAATGTTTACACCTACTGCCAGTAGCGCCGTGGGGTGCCAGATACGGTCTCTATGATCCAACTATGTGGTCGGTACAACTTGGCTGGTATTGGGAAAAATGGCTGGGTCTGCAAGTCAAGCAGCAGCTTCAGAGCCCTGGAGGAGATGTCGTTATCCGTCTCAGGAGAGGAGTGACCGGAGAACAACAGAAACTAGAGTAGTTTTAGGGGAAGCCTACACTAGATGGACCCACATAAAACATGTCCACGGCGTCAAACACACGATGAAACAGCAACTTTCCTCCTGGATCGGTAAGCTAACTCACTTGCTAACTTTAGCTGTCAGTTAAACTGCTCTAAAATACATTCCTCACTGGACACGGTTCAGGCTGGTCACTGGGCGTATCGGCAGAGAACCAGGCAACCCAACAGCTGGAATTATTTTTCCATTGTTGTAGCTACAACTTAGACCCACTAGATGTCGCTATAGTGTTCATGTTCCATATCCAACCTTTAAAACGGATAAGAACCCAATATAAATAGTTATTGATGGATGATGGTTGACAGTTCCTAACTTCTCTCCTGGGAAGTACAATAGTGTTTGATAACGGTACATGATTACACCTGCTCACCTGTGTGAGTTCTCATGTGATCAGTCAGGTCTCCACGTTGAGAAAAACATGAGCCACAAATTTTACACATAATCAACTCCTTACTTGTGTGAATTTTCATATGAACAGTCAAATTACTTCTTTGACTAAAACTTTTTCCACAGGTTTCACATGAGAAAGGCCTTTCACCTGTATGAAGCCTACTGTGGTGAAATAAACTTCCTCTTTTACTAAAACTCAGTCCACAAGTCAGACATGAGAACGGCTTCTCACCGGTGTGAGTTTTCATATGACCAGACAAACTACTACTTAGTGAGAAGCGTTTTTCACAAATCATACATGAGAAAGGCTTCTCACCTGTGTGAGTTCTCATGTGACAAGTCAAGTGAATTTGCTGAGCAAAGCTTTTACCACAAACCGAACATGAGAAAGATTTCTCACCCGTATGGGTTCTTATGTGCTTAGATAAATTTCCTCGTTCACTGAAACTTTTTCCACAAGTCACACATGAGAAAGGCCTCACACCGGTGTGAGTTCGTACGTGCTGATTGAAGTAATTACGAGCAAAAGATTTACCACAAATTTTGCAAGACCGTTTATCATTCACATGTGTTTTCTTCTGTCTTTTTACTTCTGGACTATCTAATTTTCCACTGTCACCGCCGACTTCCTGACAGTTCTTTTTTTGTCTCAGTTCTTCATTTCTACTTGATCCTGAGTCTTCATGTTGGCTTCTTTCCTGGTTTTGGTTCTCAGGTTCAGAAGAGAACTGGTCCCCATTTGTTTCTTGTTCCCTGTGATCTTTTGTCTTGTAAGCAAGATTCACCATACATGTATCAGTTTCCTGTTTCCGTTCAAGCTGCTCTTTCTCCAGACTGATGCAGAGTTCCTCCTGTTCCTCCTTTATTTGTGGTAGTTCTGGCTCGTCCAGTTCCGCCTTAATACATAGATCCTCTAATTCACCCTGGTTTTGCTGAGGTTCTAGAGCTTCTTCTTCATCATTTATCTGTGGTGGTTCAGGTTGTTCCTGTTCCACTTCTCTTTGGTTCTGTAGTATCTGCTGAGGTTCTAGTTTCTCTCGATGCAAACCCGAGTTCCTCTCATGGTTGTAGAATTGCTGCTCAGTAAGATCCTTCTCCTCCATCCAGAGATAATCCCGAGGGTGGTCTGGACAGGCAAAGGATGAGAAAACACTGATTCAAGTGACTACATGAAAAAAGACTAACATTTATCATTTCTTGAAGCTAAAAGGTGTTTTAAAGTTCAATTTTTTATTAAAACCTATAGATGAATTCTTTAGAAATAAAAAAATGATATGAAAGTAAAAAATTGTTTATTACTGATCAGCTATTTAAACATTACTTCCTAGCTTTATCAAAAGGGCAAATGCTCTTTTCATTATAATTAGAAGTAATCTACTTTGGTTACTGCAGCTTGTTTTATGGCCATTTATCATTTTACTATTTTGTTCATAGCATGTATTATTAAATCAAGATCTACTCTAGGTATGCATGTCTCACGGCCTCCATTAATAAATATTTGCTTCTATTATTGAGGTTTCATTTTTTACAGCACCACATTAACCACATGCTCCGTTTAAAATTGTCCCCTCACGTTACACTCAACCATAAACTCACCCAGAAACACACATAAGCAGGCTGCTAACTAAGGTCATAGCTTAATGTCTGGTATTTAGTTTCATCTGGAATGTGTAAGAACTGGAATAAATATAAAAACATAAAAATTAATTAAAATTGTATTACTTGAGGACACTTGTATATGTAAAACAGACAATCAACACACCACAGGTTCCTCATGCACGTCTAGCTTTCCAAATATTCCAAATGGAGGTGATGACCGTCCTTAATAACAAAAAGAATAAAATAAAATAGAATTTACTTACAATAAAAGCAAATTTGACCTTATTTGAAATAATCAACATCTCCATTTATAATACAAGATTATGTAGGCTATTGGTAATGTAAAGCATGTGAAATAAGTATTAAACCCGCCAACGTATTTCTCAGTTTAAATGTTTCCACCGACATACAAACCCAGTAACCCACAAGAAGAAAATTATGTGCAAAAATACATACAAAGCCAGGGAACCAGCTGAAATCTTTCAGTATTTCAGTAGCATTTGTGCTGCTATGTTCATATTAAAATTAGCCAATTATATAAACTGATGGCCTTTAAAAAGGTTAATCATTATCACTGATGGAGCCATAGTCTGGAAGTAGAAATAATATAATTTTACCATAAACCACTCATGACCAGGTTCCTCCTATACGCTTTTCCACAATTAATTTGCTAACACAACTTTTACCTGCTTCATATGATCCAAATATCTGCAACTTTTGACGTTGAGCAGGGACCTTGGGATACATTTGAACTTATCCTAAGCATAAATTGAAATTATGCTTGGGCTCCAAGTATAATATTTTGTAAGAATGCATTTGTATATATGCTTTATTCACATTTCTGTCTAATGTAAATACTGCAGAGTTAAGCTCTAGTCATATACGCAGATGCCTAGGGAACCAACTGCTGGAGGCCCACCACTACAAGAACTCTAACAACCAAACCTGCTGTACCCCTGTTGTTTTTCATGATTGTACATTTTATGTTCTCACGAGAAGTTAGAATATTTAATTATAGTACCATGCTTTTACTGCTAATGAAAAATAAAGCTGCACTAGATATTGGAGTAGAATTTCCAGATTAAACTAATTTGAACACCGTTTTACACAAAATCTGCTGGTTGGAGAAGATTCAGATTTAGCGGTCAAACTCCAGGAATCATAGCACACAGTTTACCATTGCCACATGGGGTGTTTTATTCTATTATAGTTTAAATAGGACCAGACCCGGTTGTTCATCTTGTTGGACTCTATGCAGCCTATGCTGCTGTAGCCGAGGAAAGTCCACTTACAGCGTATTTTGAATTTCTTTAGATCCTGTTTGAATACTAGTTTGAAAAATTGGTGCATACTTCGCTTAAAAGTAAAAACCAAGTATTTAATAACTCTAAAAGACAAAGAAATGGAACAGTTTTCAAGTCGTTCATTTACCTTTGCGTTATTTTTAATCGGACAACGATGCAGCCACCTACCTTTAATACACACAATTTAATCTGAAACACCTCCATCCAGACTTATCTGCATCTCTGTTCTCAATAAAACAACATTACTCTCTCTGATGGTTCATACCTAATCTCTGTGGGTTTATTGGAGGTTTCCAGCAGATTTCCAGCAGTCTGCGGTGTCGATCCAGCTCTTCCTCGTACTGAAGGAGAGTTTTATCAAACTCTGTGAATATTTCATCGGCAGCAGCGGTCAGTCGCTCCCTGATAAAGTCTCTCAGAGACTGAGATGAAGACATTGTTGCTGCAGAGAGTCTAATATTCAGCTCACACACCAAAGCAAAGCTAACTCTGCTAAACGGACTCAGAAAGTCTGCTTTGTGATTTAATGGCTGCTGGAGAGAAACATCTCGACTCTGTCTCGCCACTTGCTGGAGGGGAGTATAACTAGCAAATCTGACCTAAATTTGATTAGGTAGATTTCAATTTCCTAGTATCTTTTGTCAAACTAATTGTTGTTACCAATTTAGAGCAGTTTGACTACAAAACAGATTTTAACTATAACAACATAAAAGTTTTATACATTTTCTAAGGGCTATTCAAAAGATCAGCCGAGACACTGATATACTATAACTAGTTCTTGTTCTTCTGTCACCATTTTATATTAGGAGCCAAGTTCACATAAAAGGATGGTTAAAGAAACACATTAATTGGTTTTTAAGGCTCTCTGACATTATAGATTATAATCCACTATCAAAGGCTCTGCTGTAGATTAGCAGGGTTAAAATATTCTGAAATCCATTGCAACAGCAATTTAATGCATAAATGATCAGTCCTGAGCGCTGTTAATGATCTGGGTGTGACTTGGCATGTTTAAAGAGGCCAGCTGGTATGGAAGTAAAACAATAAAAAATACAATCTTTTTTCACTGATCTGAGTTCTTTTTTTGTTCCTAGGAGCGTTTTTCCAGTATTCAACCCAAACTCTTTTCACTTAGCTAGGTGTGGTGTGCCAACATTTAAATTATTATAAAAATATATTTTGAAAAAATTAAGGCAACTGTGAGTTTAAAAAAAAAATTTTTATTCATTGCCAAATTAGTTGTTTTTTCCCCCTTTAGTGAGGGGCATGCAGAGCAAGCTGCTACATGAAGCATCTATTAACCAACTTTCTAGTCTTATTTCACTGAATGTCATAATTTATCTCCTGTCCTTCCAACTCAACTGTTCACACATCACCTGTACCTTTTATTTTTTCACATATTTTGATGGTAAGTTTGATGTTTTGATAATGTTTGCCTAACCTGGACAAAATTCCTGCAAAGTTGTTCTGTGCAGTGTTTGTAAATCAAACCAGCTTGTCCAAGAGAGGAACATTTCAAGCAGAATTAATACTTTTTACAATTACCGTTTAATTCAGATATCTTCTGCCATTTTAAAATGAACAGGCATGGTTGTATATTTTTCTGAGTACCAATTGCAGCCAAGGGTCATACCTGAAGCTGTTTGTATGCTATGATAAACTTATAGGAGGAGCCAGTTGAGGTGGCTCGGGCATCTGGTCAGGATGCCTCCTGGTGAGGTGTTTCGTGCATGTTCCACCGAGAGGAGACTCAGAGGAAGACCCAGGACACGCTGGAGGGGACTATGGACTACATCTGGGGTTATGGGGGATTCTTAAATTGTCCGATTTTGTTGTTTTTTGACAGGCATGTATGTACTAATGGTGGGCAATTTGTTGGGATTTTTAGAGTTATTTAGAATATGTAGAATGAAAAAAATAATCCTATAGACTTATTAAGATGTTAGAAGTAAATTTTTCAATACAGAAAATACTTTACTGCAAAGCGAGCAAGGATGAACTCTACTAACTTTAAAAATAGCAGCTGCTATTTGATGAATTTTAAGTTAATTTAACATTGTAATAACTGACAGCTATAACACTGTCTCATCAAAAAGTGACATAGTTTTGTCCCACAAACATTGTGGGACAAAATGTGACAGTTTGGTCTTCTTTGGGTCATCTGGGGAAAGTTACAGCACTTGTGTCGCAAAGTGTTACCCATTTTGATTTATATATTTGTAGTTGATCTGCAATTGCACTTTAAAAAAAAGTTATTTTATGAAACAGCAACAACTTCGAGATTTATGTCCCATTGTCTTTTTTGCACTACTCAGGGGAGACAGTCTTATCGCTATCAAAAAAAGTAACTTTTACCCAGAGTACATTTTAAATAAGCTACTTTTTGCTTTTACTTGAGTAAATTTTTTGACTGGTAATTTTACTTGTACTTGAGTAAAATTTCATCACAATTGAGTAGAATATTTAAGTACTCTTTCCACCTCTGATAAAAAGAAGTCCTCATCAATCTGACAATCAGTAACTTGGCAATAAATCTGAATATGAAGGCAACAACCTCAAAGGATAGTGAAACAAATGGTTTATATTGTGTGGGTCAAAGAGTGTCACCAGGTCAGTATTAGTGCATAACACATTTATTTTCCCAGTAGGATACAGGGCAATAATGGATATACAAAATTGAATACAAATGAAAACATTTAAGAGAAAATAACAGCTGTTAAATATTTTGGTAAATTCCTTTCAGTTACTTTCTTGTTTAGTTACTTTTTTACAATCCAGAAATATATCAGAATATTGTGAAGGTCATGTACCTCAGAAATATTTTTATTTCTAAGATACAACATACAGTCACTGAATCATTTTTAGCTTTCAATGCAAAAACTTAACCTTCAAGACAAAAGTGACCTACGCACTAAGGTAAGTAATTATTACCAACCTGAAACTGATGTACAACAATCTCTGGAGGTATGTTTAAGTAACATAACAACCCTTCTGGTCAGTCCAAAGAAGGGTGCAGGTCATCACAGTGTTCCCTATTCACAGAAGAAATATTTTGACCAAAAATAAATGTACATGCTGACCTAAAAAAGGATGAGTTACATAGTTCAGACCACTGACAAGACAACAAATGCAAAAGGTTTAAAGATCAACATCTGAAAAAGCAGTCCCACCAGTTAGTCAAATATAAATTTATCATCAAACACAGAAAAGAAAATTTGACATATTAATTCTTTCTTCATTATTGCCAAACTGTAGTATAAATCCAGCAGGCCTCCCTGCACGATAAGGTTGATATCAACTCCTGCCCAGGCAGGTGAGATCTTTTTCTATTCCCCAGAACACCAATGGTTGATAAACCACATTTTGTGAACCTGCTTAGATTTCCAAGCTTTTCTGATTGTAGCAAGTTTTACTTTTGCTATAGTTTCCACACAATCCTTTCCTATAGATGGTTTAATCATACAGTTAAAGGAGGAACAATACATTTGAACTCTAAGCAATTGTAGCCTAGGATTAAATAATTTTCTTAAATCACGCAGTCTGAAGAACGAAATGTTTAAGTTTTTTTCTGAGTGATCCTAATCACATTCACAAAAAATCAGGAGATTTATTGTCATTTCGCAGGGTTTAAGATTAATCTAGAATCACCACTAAAATGGACCCTTCATCTTAAGACTTTAAAGACGATTCAAAAGGAGCTCATCCATCCACCCATACATACATCCATACATCCATACAATTAAGATGAATTAATTACACAAAAATAACGCGTTAAACATTTTTACGCATTTTAATCGCACTTACTTTGCACCGCGGAACATTTCTCACTGGATGAGTTTCGGCGGACCGATTATACTGGAGCACCAACTAGCGTTCATTAGACAGTTAACAACTGTCACTGCACGATCCGTACCATGAGCCCATCTCCGAATGCACGCAAGGAACTACATCCGGGTAGATTTCTTTTGTGGTTGGTTTTTTTATTTTTTTTTATTTGTTAATTTACAGATCAAGGCCATTTACACTTTACAAATAAATAGAAATATATAGGCAATCCTGCTGAATCATTATACAAAAAGGATTAACAACATAACAAAAAACCCAGAAAAAAATCACGGAGAAACACTAGTTGTCTGATCTGATATTTTTACATGCTGCATTCGTAATCTTAACAGCTTTCTTCTTTATCTTATATATTTACTTGCTGATAAATTTACTTGCTGTATTTGTAATCTTAACAGCTTTCTTATTTATCTGATACATTAACTTGCTGATAAATTTGCTTGCTGCATTCGTAATCTTAAGATGGTGATGTGATCGGCCTCTCCTGGAGACCGATCACATGACCGGCTTTCCTATAAATAATTGCTCTAAATGACTCCAGAGGTTTTTGGTATATGTGCAGCGGTAAAACAGATTAAGGATAGTTTCTGGTTCTATATGACAAAGTCACAGTTGAAGTCAATGTTTAATTTAAAGAGTGCAAATCCAACCATCTTGTAGCGTCTCGAGAACTAAAACCCCCCGGAAGTAGTTCCTTGCACACATGCGCAGATGGGCTCATGGTACGGATCGTGCTTCCTGAACAGATCGTGCAGTGACAACAACAAACCACAGTGAACATGGACAAAGAAGCTGATGATACCGCCTTGGTTGGCCCCGTGGATGGGAAATTGGGTATAAAAAACGAATGGATGGAAGAGTCGATAAGAGCATGGTTGTGTGCAAGCTATGCAACAAGGAATTCGCATATCACCGCAGCACATCAAGCCTCAAGTATCACCTCAATGCTAAACATATAGCAGCTAAAGGGTACCAGAATTTCTGAAATGTAGGCTACTATATTTCTAAATATGCTATTGCTACACCTAATGGCAAAATTGCACTGGTCTGTTGGACTTGGTTGAACAATAATAAACGTTATTTTGGTGCTTAAGCTTATGTATTCAGTCATTATTCAATGGTATACTAAAAATCCATATGAAAAACTTACTTCTCACTGTTCTCAGGTCAAATATTTATATGTGATTAATTAATTAATTACAAAGCCTCCAATTAATTAGATTTTTATATATATATATATATATATATACAGCTGACAAACAAATACACAGCCCTCAGTTCCCCGAAAGACAACACAGCCCCTGGGAGCAGTCAAGGTCACCAGGAGAAATCCATCCACATGAAGAGGACACATAAGAAAGCAAGAACCCCACCAGCAAATGTTCTCATCATACATGATGGATCAATTAATGGTATGGAAGATTTTTGTAGCCAGAACGCTAAGAGTTATCAGCTGAGCCAAGAATACAGTGAGAGAAATATCAGAAAAAATCCAGATAATTTTAGAACAACACCCTAAACCGGAAAAGCTTGTTATCCAGACAAGTGCAACTGATATAGCCAAAAAAACAATCAGAAATTCTTAAAACAGACTACTCTGATCTGCTACAGAGACTTTAGGAACCTAACATACATCTTTATCAGCAGACCAGTCCCTGTAGGAAATGATGAAAGGTACATTAGACTTTGTATGCTCCATAAATGGTTGAAGAGAAAATCTGTTGAAAAATCGATCCCATTTATTAATAACTTTAAAATATTTGGATGTGCAAAACACTTGTTCAAAATAAATGGGCGTTGTCTTAACAGAGCTGGACTGAGACTCTTGACCTCAAATATTTTTTGTTATCTGAATAAACACTTGATAAAGCACCTGAGAGCTGGCATCGAAGCATAGCCTCCGGATACTATCAGAGAACAAACATTTCCCCACACACAGCTAGTGAAGATTAAACCACCAGCACAGACAGATGCATGACTCATTATAAGCAAGAGAAAACAAAAAACTAAAGCTAAATGCTCTTATAATAAAAAAAATCTCAAATTAATCACCTGCCAAAAGGTTCAGCTACCGATTATCAAACCACTTAAGTTAGCTTTATTAAATACTAGGTCTTTATCAGGAAAGTCACTCCTAATCAATGAATTCATCACTGAACATAAAATACATGCCCTTTTTTTAATCAGAAACCTGGCTAGACCTAAATAATGAAACATCTGTATTGATCTACTCCTTCAAATTATAATTTATTAAGCAAGAGCAGGAAACAGAGACGAGGTGGAGGCATAGCCACAATTTTTCATAACTCAATGAACTTTAAAACGATATCCCTGGGCATATTTGACTCTTTTGAATACCGAGCCACCCAAATAAATGAGCCTAACAGAGCTCTATTTCTAAGTTTATATAAACCCCCAACACTTAACTCTAACTTCTTTAATGATTTTAGAGACCTTCTTTCCGTAATATGTATTGATTATGACCAATTAATCATTGTGGGGGACTTCAACATCTATGCTGAAACCCCCCAGGATAGACTAGCAAAAACATTAAGTGACTTCTTCACAACTTCGGCCTGACCCAGCATGTCAAGCAACCAACACACAATAGAGGACACACTCTAGAGTTAATTATCTGCAAAGGTTTAAATATATCTGACATCTAAGTAATTGATTTTGCGCTATCTGACCATTTCTGTGTTTTCTTTGAAAGTACCATCTCTGCTAAAATATCTAGCCACGGTGAGATAACTGTAAAAAAGCGTTTTCTTGAGGACAGTTCAGTTGAAACCTTTAAACGTATTTAACCTTCCACCACATCCCCCTCATCTCCCAAATTCAACTCAGTAAATAAGCTGGTAGATAAATTCCTCCTGAAAATCTCAGACATCATGGATTCCATTGCTCTGACTAAAGTGAAAGTAGTCTCAGGTAGAAAGAAGTCTTCATTGACAAGTGATCCACTGGAACGTAGTGAAAAAATTAAATGTCGACGCGCGGAGAGAAACTGACAGAAAACTTAACTCCAGGTTCATTGTGAGATCTACAAAGAGAGACTGAAAAGATTTCAGTTAACTCTGAAAGATGCTAGGGAATCTTTCTTCTATGAAACCAGGGCTGTACAGTGAGACATATATGTCGCACGTGCGATGAAAAAAACTGTCTGTGCGATAAACTTTTTTCATACATAACACTCGTGCCACAGCTTTGTAAGCTGCATGTTTTTTTTTTACTGTAAGATGCCACCGTGATGAAGCGATGGTGTCTCAACGCTGCACATTGGCTGCAGTCACTACCTGTGTCGTTATATATAGCAAGTGTTTAGGCCCCTCTAGTGACTCTTTCACAATACAGCCACAAATCTAGCGACTTTTTATGGTGTTTTTGGAGACCTTTGGAAACACTGACACTGGGTCGGACTCTCTGGTACAGTACTTGGCTGGTTCGAGTCTTACCTAAAGAACAGGGACTTCTTTGTTTCAATAGGAAACTTTCATCAGAATGAACAGAAATCTCATGTGGGGTGCCCCAGAGCTCCATCCTCAGACCCCTCTTATTTAATATCAACATGCTCTCACTAGCCCAGATTACAACAACCAATAAGATTAGCCACCATAACTATGATGTCACCAGGTGACTTTGAACCCATGCAAACCCTAAGTAAATGCATCGAGCAAATCAATGGATGGATGTGCCATAACTTTCTCCAGCTGAACAGAAACAAAACAGAATTACTTTTGGACCTAAAGAGGAACGATCAGCAGTCAGCACACAGCTTCAGTTAATACAGCTAGAAACTAGTGATCAGGGACGAAATCTAGGTGTAGTAATGGACTCAGACCTGAACCCCCAGGGTCACATAAAGGCAATAACAAGGTCAGCCTTCTATCACCTGAAGAACATTTCTAGGATTAAAGGACCTATGTCGCAACAGGACCTCGAAAAACTCATCCATGCGTTTATCTTTAGTCAGATTGATTAATGCAACAGCGTTCTAACAGGTCTGCCTAAAAAGTCAATTTGACAGCTGCAGCTGATCCAGAACGCTGGTCCTCACTGGAACCAGGGAAGTAGAGCACATCACCCCATTTTCTAAAGTCCTTACACTGGCTCCCTCCCCTCGAATCTGGAACAATCCTGCAGACCACTGCAAAGCTGTTAAAACACTGAGTTCTTTTAAATCACAACTAAAAACTTATCTGTTTAGAGTTGCCTTTGAGTAATGTTTTAATGTATCATATGTTTTGTGAATGCTTCTTGCTTTATCGCTGTTTTTAATTTATATGCTTTGTCTAAGTTTTACTGCTATTTTTATTTTACCCCTTAATCATGTTAAGCACCTTGAATTACCTTGTTGTTGAAAGTGTGCCTAGCCTAAGGTACCTCAGTTCATAAGAATATATCCTATGACTTACATTATGATATTATTCACAGGATTAAACATGCTCTGCTCACCTTGGTAAGTCCTCATCTGATCAGTCAAGTCACTATTCTGAGAGAATGATCCATAAGTTTCACATGATTACAACTTCTCAGCTGAGTGAGTTCTCAAATGAACTGTCAAATGACTGCTTCGACGAAAAGTTTTTCCACAGCTCAAACATGAGAAAGGCTTCTCACCTGAGTGAATTTTCATGTGATCACTTGGGTGAATTTGCTGGGTAAAACTTCTTCCACAAGTCAAACATGAGAAAGGCTTCTCAATTGAATGCGTTCTCATGTGTTGAAATAAATTTCCTCTTTCACTGAAACTTTTGCTACAGTTTGTGCATGAGAAAGGCTTCTCACCTGTATGAATTCTCATGTGGTCATTCAAATGAATTTGCTGGGTAAAACCTTTTCCACAGGTCAAACATGAGAAAGGCTTCTCACCTGAATGAGTTCTTGCATGCTGAAATAAATTTCCCCTATTAGTGAAACCTTTTCCGCAAGTCAAACATGAGAAAGGCCTCTCACCGGAATGAGTTTTCATGTGTTTAGACAAATTTCCTCTATCGCTAAAGCTTTTTCCACAAGTCATACATGAGAAAGGCCTCTCACCCGTGTGAGTTCTAATGTGGATTTTTAACTTACTTCCAGTAATAAATTTTTTCCCACAGGTAGTACATGAGAAAAGCCTCTCACCTGTGTGAATTCTCATGTGTTCTGTCAAATAAGTCCGAGCAAATAGCTTACCACAAAGTTTACAAGACGACAAATTATCATTCATGTGTGTTTTCCTATGCTGTGTCGTGTTTTGATTGTCTACATTGTCACCTTGATCTCTGGTTTTCTGACACCTCTTATTCTGATTCAGTTCTTCATCGCTACTAGATCCCAAGTCTTCGTGATTGTCCATTTTCTGATTTTCGTTCTCAGGTTCAGAAGAGATCTGGAGAAGAAGCTCCTTGTTTGTATCTGGTTCCCAGAGGTCCCTTTCTTTATAAGTGGTATTTACTGTACAGGTATCAGTCTTCTGTTTTAATTCTAGCTGATCTTTCTCTAAACCTATACAGAGTTCCTCCTGTTCATCCTTTATCTGTGGAGAATTTGGTTCCTCATGTTCATCGTTTATCTGGGGTGGTTCGCGTTCTGACCTCTCCTCTTTAATTTGCTGAAGTTCCATTTGTTCTTGTTTGACATTTATCTGCCGAGGTTCTGGTTCCTCTTTAACCTGCTGAGGTTCATCTTCCTCTTCATCTTTTATTTGAAACTCTGGTTTCTTCAGTTCTTCTTTAATTAAGAAAGGCTCTGGTTCTCCCAAATTATTTTGTATCTGCAGAGGTTCTAATATTTCCATTTCTTCTTTTATCCATGCAGGTTCTGTTTTGCCATGGTTCTCCATCATTTGCTGAGGTCCTGGTCTGTTTTGGTCCACAGTGCAGCTTCTTGTCTGGTAGAAGAGCTGGTGGTCAGTGAAAATATCCTCTTCTTTCCATGCACAAGGCTGTAGGAAGTCTGGACAAGCAAAAGTATACAACGTAAAGATAAATGTGACAAGAAAAAAAGAAAAGAAAAGTACAATATTATTATTTCACAGAACAAAGGATGAAATGATTGAATTTGGAGATGATTGAATACTCAAAATCTCAAACAACTACACATGGGTACCTCTTCAGAAATAAAAATTACAAGTATTTTATAACTAACCCACCATGCAGATCAAATAATACCAAATACATCTTATAATACCATGCCAAAAACTCAACTTGCCTAAACTATTATTCTAGTTCTTTACCTGGGCTTTACTTTAACTCTTAAAGACAGACAAACATTAGACCCATATTATGGTCTAAACAAATTAAATATTGTAGCTGTTTTGTTAAACTCCGAACACTTCAAACAAACTCAAACAGGAAAACACACTGAGTCACTGGATATAACTTTAACCGTTAAGGGGGACAATCTTGTGTCTTCTCAATTTTAGGTTGCAACTGCTGCAAGTTACACAGAGCAAAATGGTAAATGGACTGAACTTATATAGTGCTTTTCTAGTCATACTGATCACTCAAAGCACTTTACGCTGGAGCCACATTCACCCATTCGCACTCACAAACGCGGACACATTCAAACACCAATACAGAGCTCGGTAGGCAACTTGGGGTTGATGTCCTTTAATCCTAGAAATGTTCTTCAGGCTGACTTTGTTATTGTCTTTATGTGACCCTGGAGGTTCAGGTCTGAGTCCATTACTACACCTAGATTTCAGGCCTGATCAGACCTGAATTCCACTGAGAATCTATGGGGTATTATCAAGAGGAAAATGAGGGGCACCAAACCCAAAAACAAAAAAGAGCTGACAACAAGCATCAAGGAAATCTGGGCTTCCAGGCAATGCCACAGGCTGATTACCTCAATGCCATGGTGCATCGAGGCAATGATTAGGGCAAAGGGATTCCCTACAAAGTATTGAAGATTGAAATATCGTTTTGAAAGTACCATATTTTCATTGATTTTATGTGTTCCTAATTTCTTTCTTTTTTTCAGCAAAAACTGATAAGTAAATGGTGATTTCTTCACAGTATTCAAATTTTTTGAATTCCTTTTTTCGTGGGTTTTATGAGCTGGAAGCCCAAATTATGTACAAATAAACAACTAAATACTTTAAATTGTTTAAGTTGTGGGGCTTGAATCTATAATCTATGGAAATTTAATGTTTTGAATGGAATTATGGAAATAAACTTTTCCATGATATTCAAATCTTTTGGAAAGGGTCTGTATATATACAGTACTGTACAAAGGTTTTAGGCAGGTGTGAGAAAATGCTGTAAACAAGGAATGCTGACAGAAATATATATAATTATTGTTTATTTTTTATCAATTTACAAAATGCAGAGTGAAAAAAACAAAACAAAAAAACTGAATTAAATCAATATTTGGTGTTCCTACCTTTTGCCTTCAAAGCAGCATCAATTCCTATAGGTACACTTGCACAAAGTCAGGGATTTTGTAGGATTATAGTCAGGTGTATGATCAACCAATTATACCAAACAGGAGCAAATGATTATCAATGACACATAGGCATAAACACACTCCTTAAATGAAACAGAAACAGCTGTGTAGGAGGCGAGGTTGTTGAAGACAGTTTCATGTCATGGCAAGATTGAGTACAGCAACAAAACACAAGGTAGTTATATTGCATCAGCAAGGTTTCTCCCAGACCAAGATTTTAAAGCAGACTGGGGTTCCAAGCTGTGCTGTTCAAGCTCTTTTGAAGAAGCACAAAGAAACAAGCAACGTTGAAGATTGTAGACGCAGTGGTCGGCCATAGAAACATAGTGCAGCTGATAAAAAACACATTAGGCTTATTACCCTTTGAAATCGGAAAATGTCCAGCAGTGCCATTAGCTAGGAATTGGAAGAAACTCCAATATGGAAACAAGGCTAAGCAACTCAAGTATGCACAAAAACATAGGAACTGGGGTGCAGAATAATGACAGCAGCTGCTCTGGACTTAGGAGTCAAAATATTAAATATTTGGCTGTAGCAGAAGCTAGTTTGTTGTACCACTCTCCAGCCCTTTGACGAACAATGAGTGTCCGCAGGCAACAGTGAAGCATGGTGGAGGTTCCTTTAAAGTTTGGGGCTGGATTTCTGCAAATGGAGTTGGAGATTTGGTCAGGATTAATGGTGTTCGCAATGCTGAGAAATACAGGCAGATACTTCTCCATCATGCAATACCATCAGGGAGGCGTATGATTGGCCCCAAATTTATTTTGCAGCAGGACAACAACCCCAAACCAACAGCCTAAGTGATTAAGAACTATCTTCAGTGTAAAGAACAAGAAGTCCTGGAAGTGATGGTATGGCCCCCACAGAGTCCTGATCTCAACGTTATCGAATGTGTCTGGGATTACATGAAGAGAGAGAAGGATGTGAGGAAGCCTACATCCACAGAAGATCAGTGTTTAGTTCTCCAAGATGTTTGAAACAATCTACCAGCTGAGTTCCTTCAAAAACTGTGTGAAAGTGTACCTAGAAGAATGGATACTATTTTGAAGGCAAAGGCTGGTTACACAAAATACTGATTGGATTTAGATTTCTCTTTTGTTCAGTCACTGCTTTTTGTTGATTGATGAAAAGAAATTATTAATACTTCCAGTTTTGAATCTATTCTTTATTTACAGCGTTTTCATTTATTTTCATTATTATTTTTTTCATAATTAGCAAACAACAATGTTGATTTTTATGATCAAGCTATCCATTTTGAAGTGTTTTAGATGTCAATCACTGAGGTACTCCATTCTGCATGTTTTTCTGCTGCAACACACATGGATCAGATGTTTTTAACAACTCTCCAATTTTATTGGTATATGCAGAAGACTACATTTATTCATTAAAATTCAATGTGATGAAGCAGGGAATTGTCCAGAACATACCGAGGACCATGGACAATAATCCTAGCTATTGTTAGGGAATATTTCTTGTGATTTGGATTTATTTAATTAGTTACATTCTTAGTCCGTGCATCTAGGAGAGTAGGTCATGTAGAGAAAACAAAAACCTTCTGTGTGTAATGTTCTGATAAACAATGTATCAGACTGCCGGGGCAGACGTCAGCAAGCAGCAGAATACCAACAGGACATTCGGACCTTGTGAGACTGCTGTCCGGTTCACCATCAAGCTATCAGAGGTGGGTGGCTCCAGCTTTTCAGTGAGAAGATACTCGGGCAGAAGGGAATGTACGGAGTGTCACTCTAATCCAAACCGGTGCCGACTGGCACTCCAGGAGAAGGCACCAGGAACAGACACGGAGACTGGGCTCATGGCGATAGAAGATAAAGAATGATTGCTAAATACTAGGGTTTACATTGGAAGGGTTGGGTATGACTTGAGTTAGGGCATTGTTATGGTACCAATATATTGTATTAAATATCAAAAACGCCTGAAGGACAGCAGTTTCATAATTGTTTAAGAAGAAGATAATTTTGCCAAAATACTATGCATCCGTTAAACTGTCTGGAATCTGTCCATCAGATCATTCTGCGCACATATGATCACACCTTCTGCAAGTTTCTTATCTGCACAAGCTTTACCCACTTCAGAAGGGAAGAGTATAGATATTTTTTCACTTTGTTACATTTTTGTTCGTTTTTCATGAAATGTAGTAGGTTTTCAAGTCTTTGAGTGACTTGGAATGCTTTCAAATGTAGAGACTGTGTCAAAACCAAACCAAAGCTGTCTTCACACTTAAAACAATAATCTTGCCATACCAATCATAATTTTATGATAAAATTTAGTTTTTTCATCACACCAATTCTCTCTTTTTCCAAACAGGTTGATTACATTTTGATAGGTTTTTTGGAATAACATCTTTTAAAAAAAATTAAGAACAATATAAGCACAAAAAATGTGTTGCTTTTCAATGCGAGTACCTAGATTATGGCAGCAAATTTCGGACTTTATGATGTCAATGAAAAGACCCTAAAGCTTATGCCATAAACAGTTAATAACAAACATAGTAGCTGCAGTAATACTTACATCTCCATCTATCCTAAGATGGATGAACACTGGGCTCTAGACAATCTATTTTTCTTTGGGTATACCCACATTTTTGCTCTCATCAAATTTAACATAGTTTCACAGGTTCACTTTTTTAAAATCCTTGTTTCTAAAGGCAATAAATGACTAACGATATATTAAAGATAAAGTTCTTTATTTGAACCAGAATTGTACAAGACAGACAACTTACTGTAAAAGTGTTTAGGTGCTTCAGTGAGCTGAAATTTAAACATAAAAACATAACCAGATAAAACAAATGAATGAAATTAACAAAAATGAAAGGAACATGTTTTAAGCACCTGTTTCGAATGTTATCATCCCATTAAATGGCAGTTATTAGCGGTCATCACTCCCATACAATAGCTTCAGAATGTGCCTCCTCTACCTCCTGCTCGGTAGGTCGTTATCTTGTGACTGTAGGTTTAGGAACTTGTCCTGAGTTTTTAGGATGAGGGTTGGGGGATGGGTAAGGTTATAAGTAAATATCCATCGTTACCTAAATTGTAAACACAGGTTTTAAATAAAGTTAACAAAAACTAAACTTACGCTTTTAGACGTGGGCGATGCTGAAAAAAATTCTAATGCATATTATCACTGATAAGAATGGTAGATGTGTACCTTCTAGCCTGCTAGGATGTAGAGGAGGCACATTCTGAAGCTACTGCATGGGAGTGATGACCGCTAATAACGGCCATTTAAAGGTTGATAACATTCGAATCGGGTGTTTTAAGGGCTAAACATCTCAATGTAATGTTAAACATTACATTACGTTCAAGCTATTTTTTCTTATGAAGAACTTTTTTGGATTCAGCAAAGATAAGTTTTTCTTTTACAATATTGTAACCAACGCTAAACTCAATCAATTCGGTCAAACTCCTGAGCCCTGTAAAAACCACACACAATCCAACAGTACAACTTACCCTCTGTTTCAGCTGAATTGGGCCCTGATGAAAAATCCATTCTTCTCAGCTAGTCACATCCATGGTTCACCAAGCTTGTTATAAGGCGTTTGAAATCACAAAATCAATCTTCTTATGGCTCAAATAACACCTCCTATAAAGACCCAAAATAAAAAGGAGTGTGCCTTCAGAAAGTCCATCCATCCATTATCGATACCCGTCTATCCTCTGCTGCTGGTGGTTGCTGGTGCCTATCTCTAGCTATCATCGGGCGAAAGGCAGAGTACACTCTGGACAGGTTGTCAGTCCATCGCAGGACAAACAACCATGCACGCACATACTCATTTAGAGAGACTGTGGGAGGATGTCACCCATGCACAGGGAGAACATGCAAACTCCATGCAGAAAGAGTCGAACCCAAGACCTTCTTGCTGCAAGGCAATAGTGCTACCAACTGCACCACTGTGCAGTCCAGCTTTCAGAAAGTGTTTTCTGTAAAGTCCCACAAAGTGAAATGATACTATTGTCCACTTCCTGAATGTACCTTCTGTAGCTTAGAAGGATCTCTTTGAAAAGTTAATTTTTGATACTTTTGAAGAGAAATACTATCTAAACGTGATAATTCTGACTTTTTTCTATTATCACAGATCTTAACGTTGCTTAATGCCAGTGCTCAGTGTTCCTCATCGTCTCTTCAGATTCTACTCGCTGTCAGGCATGCGCGGTGTTAAAGAAACTCCTAAACAGACTTCTAGCCTGAATAGTCAGAATAATGCAGTTTAGATTTGCTTAAATTTAAACTTTAAACAAGATCAGGGTCAATCCATTTAATTGTGAGTGCAACACTGAAGGATATTTTAGCAAAAGGGGATGATCCTTCAGCAGCAAATACAAAGAACTTCAATTATTTAAATGAAAAATAAACTGAGTAAATAATTTTACTTCTGTTAAAACACAAAGTTACATCTGATGTTTCCTATTTCCCTACGTTTGGAATCTTCACTCTGACACTTTTGTTTCAAAGTAAATCTAGATTTGGCAATCTGTGAAAACATGACTACAGTGAGAGCCCCTACAGTAACTGATTTCACCTAAGTTTGGTCACGAAGCTTCAAGAAAAATCCCAACAGTAAAACACTTTGCACCCGATTTTCTTGGTTCTCTGTGATCAGTAAGACAACATTAGTATCTCCGATGGTTCATACCTATTCTCTGCAGCTTTAAGGTTTCCAGCAGATCTCCAGCAGTCCTTGTTGACGATCCAGCTCTTCCTCGTTGTGGACGATGGTTTTATTAAACTCTGTGAATATTTCTTCAGCAGCAGCGGTCATTCGCTCCCGGATAAAGTCTCTCAGAGACTGAGGCGAGGACGTTGTTGCTACAGAGACACTAATATTCAGCTCAGAAGACACAACAAAGCTAACTGCTAACGGAACCACACAAGCCTGCCTCTTAGTTTAAACTGAAGCTTGAAAGAAACGTCCTGGCTCATTATCGCCACCTACTGGAGAGGAAAATAAATAAAACTCCAGGGATATTTTAAAATAATTTCAACGTTATTTCAGCGATACAACGTATTTCAGATAAACAATTGAGTAATTCCATGGTTTTGTATTCAGTTATTCAATACCCTCTATCAAACTACATGTTGCAAAATTATTTCAGTTTAACCTAAAGAATTATGTTTGATAAAGAAAAAATGCTTCATATTTTCCAAACAAAAACACACTTTAATTTGGTGACAATTTAAAGTTATCTGTTTCATATTAATATACAAATATTCAGCTCAATTAAACAAAGCTAAACCCTAGTTTATACTTTTCCATCAGCAGGGGTGTGGAGACATGCAGCGCCATCACCCGTCGACGCAAGCAGTCTGCGGGAGGCCCCAAAGGGGCCATCCCCAATTTTTCAAATGTCTGTTGAAAGCTACGGAGAGAGTAAGTCTGTGATTAGTCAGCATGTCACTTCTTTTGGTAAATAGGGTGACCAACCATCCTCTTTTCCACAGACATGTCCACTTTTCAAGTACTGTCCAGGGCATCTGGGGGGATTTTATAGATTGATGAGAATCAATCAATAAACTTTATTTATAAAGTACTTTTCATACAAAAAGTTGCAACTCAAAGTGCTTTACAGATTAAAATGACCCCACATAAACCATATTCCCATCCCTTACCCACAGATTTATAAGCATTTCACAGTTATACCTTCCTCCCCCCAACCCAACTCCCATGCACTCAAACACTTAAGAACAACTATAAAAAGGACATTGGGTCAAGTGCAGATGAGTCAGGCAAGGAAACACCATCAAGGGAGCCATCTGCGCCGGCAGCAGCAGATCAACCGCAGCACCCGAGGCACACAGGGTGCCCAGAGGAGGCAAGGCCGAGACACCGACCTCCACCCGAGCGCTAGCTGGAGAGCACCCAGGCAGCAATAGCTGACCACCACTCCCGAGGCAGAGGGCTCCCATAGAGGAAACACTGGCAGGAAAATATGACAGCCTTTCTCTCATCTGATATCCTCTCTGAGGCCGAGGTGCTGCCTAGTAGCTGGTTCTGATCCATTCATAGATGGAAGACACAGTGGACTGTGCTGCGCTGCACAGCGTTACCCTGTGCACTTGGCGTTGCGACAGTTTACAAAATATCAAAGCACAAGTGTAGCTTTACAGATGAACAAAGGTGGCATAGCTGGCATATGTGTGTCTGTGTGTGACAAAAGTGCCAAAGATCCCATAGGTCATATGGACACAAAAACCATAACAAGGCTTTGCCAAGTGAGAGTTCAACTAAAAATTGACTTAGGAGGATGAAGATAAAAACTAAAGACTGGAGTATGCACTTTCTTTTATTGTCCTTTTGAGACTGCTGCTTTTTACTTTTATTATTACATTGAAAAGAAAATCTTTTTTTTTTTTTTGCCCAGAATTTTATTTGAATTCAATTCATTTTGTATAGTGCAATTAACAACACATGTAATCTCAAAGCACTATACAAGAAAAGTCATTTCAATTCAATTGTACATCCCTTCCAATTAATCATTCAGTTCACTTTTCCGATCAGTTTAAACGTTTTCTATCTAAGGAGACCCAGCAGATTCTATCAAGTCATTGACTTGCAGTATTCACTCCTTCTGGACCAACATGTAGCAACAGTAGATAGTCGCCTGCATTGTGTTGTTGACTTCACAGCAATCCCTCATACTAAACAAGCATGTAGTGACAATGGAGATGAAAAACTCCCCTTTAACAGGAAGAAACCTCCAGCAGAACCAGAACCAGGCTCAGTACGAGCGGCCATCTGCCACGACTGTCTGGGGGTTTGAGAAGACAGAGCAGATACAGAAAAAGAACAAATGAACTGATATAAGAGCACTTTCTATATTAAAGAAATCAATAAGTTGATAACAGGAGAGTGAGAACGTTTAGTTGCTGGGAGCATCATCCCAGTCGATGCCTCCCCTCCAACAAGGCATTACAGCTGAGCAGAACGCCAGTCCAAGTGTAGCTTCTATGGACAGGAAAACACTGAGAGAAAACATAAAGTTAACAGTTGAAATATAAGCAAATAATACAACTGGAGAGTCGTGGAAGAGAAAAGTAGCAGAGTGAAGAAAAGTAGTAATTCTGTCCTCCAACAGTCTAAGCCTTGTGATGGAAATATTTCAAGGTAATTTGAATTAATTATTTACATGTTAGTAAACGCATCTTGGGAATATGGCATATAAGAGATCATGAAAGTGTTTAAATAGACATCAGGGAGGAGGCTTTTCACTTTGTTCCCTCTAAGGTGTAGTGAGAAGTGTTTGGTTAACCTTTTTATAACATTGTGGGGCTTGAGGCAGAGAGGTTATTCAGTCATGAGACAGACAGGAGACTGTGCGGAGGAGTCAGAGTGTTGCCCAGCTGGGCTCTTGTGCAAGAATGGCTGATCAACTTTATAAAATACAACAAATTTCAGACTAGGACTTTTGCCTCATCCTTGTTTAAAGAAGGAACATATTTCCTTCCATAACAACCTACAGCATAACTACAGAGATAGAGTGGCTTAGGTCATCCCAAGCTAACTGTAAGCTTTATCAAAAATGTAAGTTTTAAGCCTGGTCTTAAAAGTAGACCGTCTGCCTCACGGACTAAAACTGGGAGCTGGTTCCACAGGAGAGGAGCCTTATAACTAAAAGATCTGCCTCCCATTCTACTTTTAGAAATCCTAAGAGCCAACAGCAAACCTGCAGTCTGAGAGTGAAAAGCTCTGTTAGGAACATATGGACCAATCAGATCTCTGATGTATGATGGAGCTTGATTATTAAGGTCTTTATATGTAAGAAGGAGGATCTTCAATTCTATTCTGGATTTAACAGGGAGCCAATGAAGGGAAGCTAAAACAGGAGAAATGTGATCTCTCTTTTTAATATTCATCAGACCTCTTGCTGCTGCATTTTGGATAAACCGAAGGCTTTTTATCACATTTTGTGGACTTCCTGATAGTAAAGAATTACAGCAGTCCAACCATGAAGTAAGAAATGCATTCACTAGTTTCTCAGCATCACTCCTAGACAGGATGTTTCTAATTTTAGAAATATTCAGGAGGTGAAAGAAGGAAAACCTGACGGAAACTCTTCAAACGGGCCGTTACTGTTTAGATGCTTACTCTTGATTAACAACTATTTTCTCAAGGATTTTAGACAAGAAAGGAAGATTAAATATGAGTCTATAATTTATAAAGTCATCGTGATCGAGGGGTTCTTAAAGCTGCTGTCCAGAGTATTTGGAGAGAGAGAGATTTTTTGAATTCTACTACCAAGGCCCCTCCCAAACCCACTCACAGCGGGTCAAGAGGAAAGCAGCAAGCAGTATCGAATATCACCCGATTGTATTTTGTTATTGAAATTTCAGAGGTGAGCGACTTCTCCATGGCTGACGCTCTCTTCCAATATGGCGACTGTAAACAGGAGAGGCCTGTGTTAACATCAACATTATCACAGGTTCGCGAGATGCCCATGTAAGTTGATTGACAGCTGACAAGCCGGAAACTTGAATTCTATTGGCAAAAAAAATTCGGAGGTCAGTGTGAAATAAATAGGAGTCTGTCGGAGGAAGGGGGGACTTTGGATGAACAATAAATGTTGTAGAGCACTAGCCTTTTATCATAGTATTGAACCCCACTATCTTATTAAGGATTTATAAAACTTTGATACATAAATATATTCTCCGGACTACAGATTTAAGTAAACATTTAATTACAGTGACCCTAAAATCCTGCGGTACATATCCATTTACTAAGGATAGATTGATCATATCTAAAATGGGGGCAGTTATCAAAGAGAACACTTCTTTAAATAATTTGGTGGGGATTGGGTCCAACATACAAGTTAAAGGTTTAGATTAAGTTAATATTTTTGATCATTCCGAAAGCGCGACTAAATTAACAGTCCAAACACAAATGAGGTTCTACAGTGACCTCCGATGCTGCCTCACTTACTGAGGAAGAAATAATCATGTTGGGGAGGATGCCAATAATTTAATTTTTAATGGAAATAATTTTATTGATGATTAATCCCATAAAGTCATCACTACTGAGAGCTGAGGGAATAGTTGGCTCAATAGAGCTATGACTCTGTGTAAGTTTGGCAACTGTCCTAAAAAGAAACCTAGGATTGTTCTTATTCGTCTCTATTGATGATGAAACACATCCTGTTCTAGCTTGTCGAAGGGTCTTTTTATACAGCAGTAGACTGTTATTCCAGGTTAAATAGGAATCCTCTAGGTGCGCAAAGCGCTGAGCACATTTTCTCTCCAATTTCCTAGCATTCTGCTTTAAAGTATGTAGCTCTGAATTGAACAAGGGAGCTGACCTCCTATGGCCAATTACCTTCTTTTTTAAGCAGGCTACATTGTTAAATGCCAGGCGCAATGAGGAAGTAACGCTATGAACCATGCCATCAGTTTTTCAAGGGGTAGAGATTAAATTGGTGCCCTCCATTGTGTTACTCTGAGACACTGAGAGAAATAAGAATGGAACAGATTCTTTAAAAAATTTTGTCCAGTATTAAATAAAAAGTGAACTTTATTTTTAAATTTTCTATTTTGAAAGAGTAATTATTTCCATCCATCCATCTATACCTTCTATAATATGCAAGGTTGTGGGGAGGGGGCTGGTGCCTATCCCCAGCAATCATCGGGCGAGAGGCGGGGTACACCCCGGACAGGTTGCCAGTCCATCGCAGTGCAGCGATGGACGTGGCTCCAGTGCGATGAACGTGGCTCCAGTATAAAGCGCTTTGAATCTCACTCTTTAAATGCCACTTTGATTAGAAAAGCGCTATATAAGTTCAGTCCAATTAACAACATGGGGAATGCACACTTTAAATATGGTAACTTGAAAATTGATGGACTTGGCAAAGTGACCTCTTTTTTTAAAAATCAAAATATTGTCACCCTAATGGTAAATGGTCTGTACTTGTATAGCACTTTATCTAGTCCTGGTACCCCACAGCGCTGTACAGTACATTCAGACATTCACACACTGGTGAGAGTAAGATATCCTGGCACAATGACAGAAGCCAGGTTGCTGCACACTGGTGCCACCAGACCCTCTGACCACCACCAGAGTTTGGATGTTCCTCACCCAGTTTTAAGCCTCCTACACAGCTGTTTCTGTTTCATTTAAAGCTGCAGTCCAAAGAATATATTTATGTATCAAAGTTTTATAAATCTTTAAAACGATAGTGGGGTTCAATACTATGATAAAAGGCTAGTGCTCCACAACACTTATTTTTCTTAATCCCACCTTTATCCCGTAGACCCCTATGCATTTCACACTGAGCGCCGAATTTTTTTAGCCAATAGAATTCGAGTTTCAGCATTGTCGGCTGTCAATTAACTTGCATGCGGATCATGGAAACATGTAAACATGGGGCCGCGCACACAGACCGCTCCGTGTCTTCCCGTTTACAGTCGCCATATTGTGAGAGAGCATCAGTCATGCAGAAGTTGCTCACCTCCGAAATGTCCATAGCAAAAATACAGTCGGGTGGTGCTCAATAGTTTTGCTTATTTTTTTTGACTCGCTGTGTCGCCATAGGTGATCCGCGTGCACAACTGCTGCGGTAGGGCTGGAAAGGGGGGGGGGGGGGGGGGGGGGGTTGTTTTGGGAATCTCTCTCCCTCAAATACTCCGGACTGCAGTTTTAATGACTGTGTTTCCCTATTTGGGACACTGATGATCATTTGCACCGGTTTGGTATATTGGTGTGTGTGTATATATTATAGGTGTATATATATATATATTTGGTATATGATCATACACCTGACTATACAGGTCCTTCTAAAAAAATTAGCATATTGTGATAAAGTTCATTCTTTTCCATAATGTAATGATAAAAATTTAACTTTCATATATTTTAGATTCATTGCACGCCAACTGAAATATTTCAGGTCTTTTATTGTTTTAAAACTGATGATTTTGGCATACAGCTCATGAAAACCCAAAATTCCTATCTAAAAAAATTAGCTTATTTCATAAATAAAAGACCAATAAAAGAAAAGTGTTTTTAATACAAAAAAAGTCAACCTTCAAATAATTATGTTCAGTTATGCACTCAATACTTGGTCGGGAACCCTTTTGCAGAAATGACTGCTTCAATGCGGCGTGGCATGGAGGCACTCAGCCTGTGGCACTGCTGAGGTGTTATGGAGGCCCAGGATGCTGCGATAGCGGCCTTAAGCTCATCCAGAGTGTTTGGTCTTGCGTCTCTCAACTTCCTCTTCACAATATCCCACAGATTCTCTATGGGGTTCAGGTCAGGAGAGTTGGCAGGCCAATTGAGCACAGTAATACCATGGTCAGTAAACCATTTACCAGTGGTTTTGGCACTGTGAGCAGGTGCCAGGTCGTGCTGCATCAGCAGCTGACATGGCTCCCCAGACCATCACTGACTGTGGGTACTTGACACTGGACTTCAGGCATTTTGGCATTTCCTTCTCCCCAGTCTTCCTCCAGACTCTGGCACCTTGATTTCCGAATGACATGCAAAATTTGCTTTCATCCGAAAAAAGTACTTTGGACCACTGAGCAACAGTCCAGTGCTGCTTCTCTGTAGCCCAGGTCAGGCGCTTCTGCCGCTGTTTCTGGTTCAAAAGTGGCTTGACCTGGGGAATGCGGCACCTGTAGCCCATTTCCTGCACACGCCTGTGCACGGTGGCTCTGGATGTTTCTACTCCAGACTCAGTCCACTGCTTCCGCAGGTCCCCCAAGGTCTGGAATCGGTCCTTCTCCACAATCTTCCTCAGGGTCCGGTCACCTCTTCTCTTGTGCAGCATTTTCTGCCACTTTTTCCTTCCCACAGACTTCCCACTGAGGTGCCTTGATACAGCCCTCTGGGAACAGCCTATTCGCTCAGAAATTTATTTCTGTGTCTTACCCTCTTGCTTGAGGGTGTCAATGATGGCCTTCTGGGCAGCAGTCAGGTTGGCAGTCTTACCCATGATTGCGGTTTTAAGTAATGAACCAGGCTGGGAGTTTTTAAAAGCCTCAGGAATCTTTTGCAGGTGTTTAGAGTTAATTAGTTGATTCAGATGATTAGGTTAATAGCTCGTTTAGAGAAACTTTTCATGATATGCTAATTTTTTGAGATAGGAATTTGGGGTTTTCATGAGCTGTATGCCAAAATCATCAGTTTTAAAACAATAAAAGACCTGAAATATTTCAGTTGGTGTGCAATGAATCTAAAATATATGAAAGTTAAATTTTTATCATTACATTATGGAAAAGAATGAACTTTATCACAATATGCTAATTTTTTGAGAAGGACCTGTAATCCTACAAAATCCCTGACTTTGTGCAAGTGTACCTATAAGAATAGATGCTGGTTTGACAGCCAAAGGTAGTAACACCAGATATTAATTTGATTTAGATTTTGCCTTTGTTTGCTAACTTTGTTTTTTGTAAATAGATAAAAAAGCAAACAATCATTGTTTATATTTCTGAAAGCATTCTTTTTTACAGCATTTATTCACACCTGTTTAAATCTTTTGCACATTACTGTATGTCACACTAATTCTTGATGCCAGGTGAGAACATTTGGACTACAAACTATATTTTGTATTTTAGAAGGCAGAACTGATTCTGAGTGTAAGTGTTTCATACATACAAACATACATTCATACATGCACCATACATTTTAATTTCATAAGAAATATTTTTCACTGATAAACTATGTTTTTTGTGCCCAATTCTTCTTTTTAAACTGGAAACAAAAATGATAGAAACAACTAAATTAAAAGAAGCACTGAAGGCTTTTCCAAACCACCTGACCTTCTGGGTTATGTAATAAAGTATTTTAGGCTGTTTTGTAAATAAAACAGAGCTAACTTTCTGAGAATTTATCCATCGAGTTATCAGGGTAAGAGGAACCCCTGACAGACCTTGAACAGTCACACACCAGCACAGACAGGTAGGTTCAAACTCTAAAGGGAGTACATTTTTGTCTATAAGAATAGGGGATTATTGATAGGGATGGGTATCGTTAAGGATTTATTGATACTACTACTCTTAACGATACTCCTTATCGATCCGGTACTTTATCGGTATCCTTATCGGTACTTTTTTTTTGAAAGACTAAAACAAAAGGGGAAAAACACAAATAATGAACTGTGGTTTAAGAAAATAAATGTAACTTAGATAAGGAAGCTGTTGTTCAAAAATATCCAGCATTTATTAATTGTAAGAATAAAATAGCAGGTTAACTGTAGTTTAAGATTTTTTTTAAAACTTAGATAAGAAGGAAGCTGTTGTTCAAAATATCCAGCATTTATTAATTGTAAGAATTAAATGGCAAACTTATGTCCATGCTTCACGTGTTTGCTTTGCATACAAACATACATACCTGTTGTATCTGATTCACGGGTCGTTGTTGCTGCAGCACTCAGGCGGTCAAACACAGTGCATCTTTGGGTTTGTAGTTGGTGTATTTTGGCAAGGTGTTTGGTCAAATTACTTGTGTTCCCGCCTTTGAGTTTATTAGATTAAATACATGAAACATTTTTAGCAAAAAATCTCAATGGTGAGTTTCTTCTTCAGTTATAATGTTTACACAACATCAACAGAGCTACTTCTCACTTCCTCATAAGTTAGTTTCTTTATAAATCACCATTCATACACAAGATCATTAAAAGTGCTGTAGGTAAGTTTAAACTTATTTAGTGATGGAGGCCTTATATTCCAACTTGGCTACACTATTAATATTTAATTACATTTTGGGATTTAAAGTTGACCCTTTGGTAGTTAAAATTCTGATAGTTTAATAAACATGGCAAGGATCTGTGCAAACAACTGAACTGAACATAAAGACACTGCAGGAAAAATATTGTTTTTCATTTTATTTTGTTTAAGAAATGTTTGAAATAAACATAAAACAAAAACCCTATTTAGGTTTACAAATGTCTACACATTACAAACACTATGAACTCATTCATGAGATGATCATTGGTATTTGCTTTCTGAATCTGAAACATATAAGCTATCTGTAGATCTACAGACGCTGTAGATAAGGAGGGTATAAACACATGAGCAGGTAAGGCAAGGTAATTTTCTTTGTATAGCACACTTTCAACAAGGTAATTCAAGGTTCTTTACATGATTATGGGGTAAAATAAAAATAGCAGTAAAACACAGAAAAAGCATATAAAGTAAAAACAGCAATAAAGCATGAAGCATACACAGATGCATCAAGGCATTACAAAGCATATAATGTAAAAACAGCAAGAAGCAACAAAAGGTAGGTCTTAGAAGGTCAGACTCACGGAGACAACCTCAGATATTCCTGATTAAAAGACAGTAATGATTAAAACGCAAAAGAAGTGTCAAATTTAGAACATCAAGGTAAAAACTGATCTTACATTAAAGAAATAATTAAATAAAGCAGATTAGTTTAGTTTCTGCAACAGAATTGATATGTGTAAATACAATATTTACCATTTGAAATGATCCATAAAGTTTTGCAGCCACAGTTCCAAAACACACGCCCCATTTGCAAATGATTATCATCAGGATTGGGCTAAATTTGTCTATTTTGGAGACATTACATGAAGTTTCTGTATAAAAACTTCTATAATATTGTTCTTCTGTTTATTAGGATCAAACTTTCCACAGATAATGTTAAGATGGTTAAATATGATTTCATTGAGGTTTGAAGGTGCATTTTTCCAAAAACATTCATCCTGAAAGTAAATTTATTCAGGCAGACAGAAAACCCCACAAAGATTTTACAATGTGCCATGTTCATTTACACTTCATCAATAACACATATACTGATATTAACACATATTAGCAAATCTCACGAGGGTTCCCTTTAATATTTGACCAAAATTAGTCAAACAGATCTTGTGGTTACAGAAATACATTTATTTCATTATGGGCATGTCATTTTTGAGCAGATTAAAAAGAGGCCCAGGGTTTAGATCACATCCTGAAAGTCTATTCACAAAGCCCAGACCAAACATATTGCTGTCTATGATCATATAAATACTTTGATGGACTGACGACCTGTAAAGGGTGTACCCTGCCTTTCGCCCCGTGACAGCTGGAGATAGTCACCAGCCCCTCTGCAACCCTGCATAGGATGGACAGGTACAGAAAATGGATGGATGGATGGATCATATAAATATTTTCACAATAAATCCAACATCAAAACTCATTAGAAAACAGGAGTGCAACAAAAGGACAATCAACATTATCCCAAAAAAATCTATTTGGTAAAACCTCCCTTGTTGGTTGACCCTGCACTTCTTGCTAGGCTAATGACCAAATGAATGACCAAATGATTCTTTCTCATTTATTGCAGACAAAACCGTCTATTGTTTTCAGACGAACAGATTGTTTCTATGTCCAAATGATCATCCTTTCATCTTCAACACAGTGGACCGGACAAGAAAAAATTAGACTGACTTCCTTGAAGACAGTCATTCATGAGAAAGGCTTCTCATCTGTGTGAGTGCTCATGTGCTGAGATAACTTTTCTCTTCCACAAACATTTTTTCCACAGGTTATACATGAGAAAGGCTTCTCACCTGTGTGAGTTTTCATGTGCTGAAATAAAGTTTGTCTTTGTCTAAAACGGTTTCCACAGGTTATACATGAAAAAGGCTTCTCACCTGTGTGAGTTCTCATGTGCTGAGATAAAGATTCACTTCTGGTAAAACCTCTTCCACAGGTTATACATGAGAAAGGCTTCTCACCTGTGTGAGTTTTCATGTGGACAGATAAATGTCCACTTCTGTTAAAACTTTTTCCACAGGTTATACAAGAAAAAGGCTTCTCACCTGTGTGAGTTCTTATATGCTGGGATAAATTTTCTCTTCTTTTAAACGTTTTTCC
The DNA here is from genome assembly GCA_963556495.2 of Valencia hispanica. Classification (NCBI taxonomy): domain Eukaryota; kingdom Metazoa; phylum Chordata; class Actinopteri; order Cyprinodontiformes; family Valenciidae; genus Valencia; species Valencia hispanica. The sequence goes on from OY747704.1 coordinate 29,166,971, forward strand.
ACACGTTATACATAAAAAAGGCTTCTCAACTGTGTGAATTTTCATGTGGGCAGATAAATGTTCTTTTCTTCTAAAACTTTTTCCACATGTTATACATGAGAAAGGCTTCTCATCTGTGTGAATTTTCATATGCAAAGATAAAGTTTGTCTTGTGGTAAAACCTCTTCCACAGGTTATACATGAGAAAGGCTTCTCACCTGTGTGAGTTTTCATGTGGACAGATAAATGTCCACTTCTGTTAAAACTTTTTCCACAGGTTATACAAGAAAAAGGCTTCTCACCTGTGTGAGTTCTTATATGCTGGGATAAATTTTCTCTTCTTTTAAACGTTTTTCCACACGTTATACATAAAAAAGGCTTCTCAACTGTGTGAATTTTCATGTGGGCAGATAAATGTTCTTTTCTTCTAAAACTTTTTCCACATGTTATACATGAGAAAGGCTTCTCATCTGTGTGAATTTTCATATGCAAAGATAAAGTTTGTCTTGTGGTAAAACCTCTTCCACAGGTTATACATGAGAAAGGCTTCTCAACTGCGTGAGTTCCTATGTGGACAGATAAATGTCCACTTCTGTTAAAACTTTTCCCACAGGTTATACATGAGAAAGGCTTCTCACCTGTGTGAATTTTCATGTGTCTTTTCAAACACTTCCGTGTTAAAATTTTACCACAGAGTTTACAAGGAGACAACGTCTGATTTATTTGTGTTTTCCTTTGTCTTTCTACTTCTGGACTGTCTACATGGTCACTGTTAATTTTGCTTTTCTGACGCCTCTCATTTTGTTTCTGTTCTTCAGCTCTACTTGATCCTGAGTCTTCATGGTTGATTCTGTTTTGGTTTTGCTTCTTAGGTTCAGAGGAGATTTGGATACGGAGTTGGTCCATATTTGGTTCTGGTTCTCTGATGTCTCTTTCTTCATAAGAATGATTCTCAGTAGAGGAATTGGTCTCCAGCAGCAGTTCATGCTGCTTTTCCTTCAGACTTATATAAAGTTCCACCTGTTCTTCCTTTATCTGGTGAGGTTCTGGTTCCTCCTGTTCCTCTTTCATAAGGAGACGTTCTGGTTCTTCTTGTTGGCTCTTCATCTGATGAGGTTCTGGTTCTTCGTGGTTTTCGATTAAAAGTACAGATTCTAGACCTTCCTTGTTGTCTTTTGTGAGCTGTAGTTCAGGTTCTCTATGCTGGCTTTTCATCTCCTGAGGGTCTGGTTCTTCTTGCTGGCTTTTTCTCTGGTGAGGTTCTTGTTCTTCGCGGTTTTTGATTAAAAGCCAAGATTCTAGACCTTCCTTGTTCTCTTTCGTCTGGTGAGGTTCAAGTTCTCCTTGGCTCAACATGAGGTACCTCTTCTGGTTGCAGAACTGCTGGTCAGTGAGAACCTTCTCCTCACTCAAAACATTTTGCTGTAGGAGGTCTAGACAGTGAAAAAACAAACGTGCTGATTAGAGCTGTGATGGGAATATTCCAAAGTAATGTGAATTAATTGATTAGTTACATGTTGATAAATGCATCAAGGATACAGTGGCTTGCAAAAGTATGCCTGATGAGTCCTAATGACTAAATAGAGTGCACCTGTGTGTAATCTAATGTCAGTACAAATACAGCTGCACTGTGACGGCCTCAGAGGTTGTCTAAGAGAATGTTGGGAGCAACAACACCATGAAGTCCAAAGAACACACCAGACAGGTCAGGGATAAAGTTATTGAGAAATTTAAAGCAGGCTTAGGCTACAAAAAGATTTCCCAAGCCTTGAACATCCCACGGAGCACTGTTCAAGCGATCATTCAGAAATGGAAGGAGTATGGCACAACTGTAAACCTACCAAGACAAGGCCGTCCACCTAAACTCACAGGCCGAACAAGGAGAGCGCTGATCAGAAATGCAGCCAAGAGGCCCATGGTGACTCTGGACAAGCTGCAGAGATCTACAGCTCAGGTGGGGGAATCTGTCCATAGGACAACTACTAGTCATGCACTGCACAAAGTTGGCCTTTATGGAAGAGTGGCAAGAAGAAAGCCATTGTTAAAAGAATGCACATCACTCTGAGCACACCATCCTCACTGTCAAATATGGTGGTGGCAGCATCATGCTCTGGGGGTGCTTCTCTTCAGCAGGGACAGGGAAGCTGGTCAGAGTTGATGGGAAGATGGATGGAGCCAAATACAGGGCAATCTTGGAAGAAAACCTCTTGGAGTCTGCAAAAGACTTGAGACTGGGGCGGAGGTTCACCTTCCAGCAGGACAACAACCTTAAACATAAAGCCAGGGCAACAATGGAATGGTTTAAAACAAAACATATCCATGTGTTAGAATGGCCCAGTCAAAGTCCAGATATAAATCCAATCGAGAATCTGTGGCAAGATCTGAAAACTGCTGTTCACAAACGCTGTCCATCTAATCTGACTGAGCTGGAGCTGTTTTGCAAAGAGGAATGGGCAAGAATTTCAGTCTCTAGATGTGCAAAGCTGGTAGAGACATACCCTAAAAGACTGGCAGCTGGAATTACAGCAAAAGGTGGTTCTACAAAGTATTGACTCAGGGGGCTGAATAATTACGCACACCCCAATTATCAGTTATTTATTTGCAAAAAATGTTTGGAATCATTTATGATTTTCGTTCCACTTCTCACGTGTACACCACTTTGTTTTGGTCTTTCACGTGGAATTCCAATAAAATTGATTCATGTTTGTGGCTGTAATGTGACAAAATGCGGAAAAGTTCAAGGGGCCGAATACTTTTGCAAGCTACTGTATATGGAGAGATCATGTAGCAATCATCAGAGTGCTTAAACGGACGTCAGTGAGGAGCAGGACACCCTCTGACCTCATTCCCTTTACTCTTCAGTTTGAAGTGTTTTTAACTTTGTGGGACCAGACATCAAGACTGTGTATGAGGGACTGAGGATGATAATATTGGATTACTTTATGCTATTTGGATTTTAGGAATAGGAGGGTGTGGAAGAGTTATACCATGGCAAAGTTCTTGTCTTGTGATTCTAGCCAATCTACTTATTAAATATCAACAACGTCCAACAGAATGCAGCCTCATCTTTGTTAGAGAATGAAGATTTTTTTCTCCCATGACAACATGGCACCCAATGTGGGGCAGGTGGGGAGGAGGGGAAGCAAAAAAGCAGAAAGACAATCTTTTGACATTCCAGAAGAGAGTGGACTGCACAGCAGCTGGGTGAAAATGTTTAGTCTGGCTGAGTAGATTAGAAGTGACCTTGACAAGCGGTCAGCCTGCAAGTTTTGGTTGTGTTGTTTGGGAAATCTTTCACCTTTAATTATCAAGTCTAGATTCCTGATGCAGAGTAAGAGAGAAAAAAATAATTAATTCAAAAAAAGTCACAAATTTCTGAAGACTCAGTAAACTGGATGATTTGGATGTTAATCCGATAGACAAATAAAATGATTGACTGGACAGTTTTTGAATAGGAGGCCTTGACTGACCGTAGACTCTGGCCGTTTCTCAATATGCGTACTTGTCTGGACTTGTGAACTCGGGTACTTGAGAAACGTCATCAACGGTGGCCCAAGTACTGCTCCAATTCTAAGTATGGATCAAGGCAAGAACGCTTAAAGTGCCCCATTCGTTCTTGTTCCACCCATTGTATCGAGAGCACATTGAAGCATCCTTCTGCGGCCTTCAGCCAGCAAGGTATTCCACATTGCATCGCGCCACCAGCAGCAGTAAATAGAGAAGGTGAGTGCTGAAATATATCGCTTTTATACCACTTTTAACTTGTCACAAAAAGCAGTTTTAAGATGCTTTTAGGCAAGAAAGTAGACCTCCAAACTTCATCTATATGGTAATTTTTTTGCGGAGCAGCACAGCACTGCTAATAGGCTGCGGTAGCTGCACGCTTAGCGAGCAGTTCGAATGCGTTTTCCCCACTAATCCCAGTCTGATCCAGCTACTTTTTATCTGTTAGTAGCAGCTAAAAGTAAGATATAAAATGTTTTAGTACATGTGGTAGATAACTGCAAGTACCAGGATATTAAATATATTATGTTGATCTGGCAATGTTTATATTTATTTTGTTAATAGAGGTATTTTATAAACAGTATCATCACAGTTTATAAAATACCACTTAATTGTATTTACTGCTCAGCCATTTTTGGTATATAAATTCATAGAAAGAAAAATACTTTAACACAGTACCCCTAAATGGTCAAACAGAGCACTGTACACAAAACGAAAATTCTTATTTTACTATCCATTATAAATGTGAAAATAATCCCACTCCCGAGGAAAACTGGTCCATTTATTGACACTGGAAAGATTGTAGCTGAGAAGCAACATCAACCAAGTACACTCTGTTCCAATTGCAGAACTACCGTACTGCGTCCTTGTGTTCTCAGCAAGAACGGACTTACAACTCTACTTGCCAAGCACAAGAACGCACTTCCGTACTTGGGTATTGAGAAATGGACTCTGCTTCTTTGTGTATGTTTTCCTGTTTATGTCTGACATGCATGTGACGTGATATGTCTCCGTATAAATATGCTGTGAATAAAGTTTCATGTTGAATGTTTAAACAAACAATTGAGCATTTAAAGTCATCTCTACCGGGGCCCGGAGACTGGATGAGTGCTGAGAGGCCAGTTGAACTGGGTTTGGCCTCTGGTGACCCGAATAGAGTGACAGAGTCTGTAAGAAAGAAAAAAAAAACAGACAAACAAGGAAAAATTAATGTGTGAACATGTTGCATGTTATCTCAATTAAGATACAAGGGGGGTTAAACCTGAGTAAGTAGGGTATAAAAGTAACCCCGTGGAACCTGTTTCAAAGGTAAATCGGCTTATGGTATAAGAGAACATGGTATTAAGGCCAAAGGTAAATTATGGAAGAAAAGCTGATAAAAAAAGCCTAATGGAAAATACAAAAAGAGAAACTTAAAATGAAAAAGAAATTGAAATGCTCAAAGGAAACATACCAAAAACCTAATTGAATCAAAACTAATCTATGGTCTTCAATTTAACAACTGACAACAACACACTAAAGTTAAACTTGATTGTATGCCGAGGACATCTAAATAGCATCTAATAGCAGAGAAAAATGTAAGGAATAATTGGAAATAATACTGTCATTATGGAAATTACTAGCAGGAAATTGATATCAAGTGAATAAAAAAGGTGCTAAAGGGGAAATACTACTGGGGATAGTAAAAGGACAGCAGTGTTACCCCTGCTTTCCACCGGACGCATAAGCGGCACGTAACATCTGCAAACCGTAAAACGCAGCTTTCAGCAGCCATTAAAGTTAATGGGACAATTTCCACTGGGTGCAAATTGGCCGCGTCTCAGAAGCGTTGTGTCGCGGCCCTCTCCTAAATTTACGCGGCAGGTCTATTTATTTACACTCTACGCTTCTAAGACGCGTCAATCTCAGCACTTTAGACTGGGCCAGACAGGAAATCAGGCACGGAAGCCATGTAACATAGCAGGAAATTACAAAATGAAAGACGTGCTGATTTCCGTCTGCCTAACTACGAAAAAAACAAAACGTCATCACCTGTTAAACCAGGGTTGAACTCAGTCAGTCTGTGGGTCTAATTTTTATTTTATTTTATCATAGACGACTAGAATTTAATCCTTGAAGTGGAGAATCACCCAGTTTATCTGATACCAGTTATCCTTTTTACAAGGACAACATGAAAGATGAGAAGGCATGGAGAAAAATATCTGCAGTTTGGGGAGTGGATGGTGAGTTTATTATATCTATTGACATCGAATTACATGTTTTCCCCTGCATAATATTCTTTAAGTTATGCAATTGGAAATTTCCTGTGATTTTGTGATCTCCCATGACCAGCTGGGTGGAATGCTGTCGTGAGTGATACGTGTCTAAAACGCACCCAGTGGTAAGGGACGCCCTGCTGAATTCGTGAGTAAAATGCATCTATTATGTTACATGCAGCTTACTCGTCTGGTGGAAAGCAGGGGTTAGTACCCACAGTGTAAGTGTATTCCAGGAACTGCATTAACAGCTGGACCAGACCGGAGCAAAAATACCTATAGGCGTAGAACATTGGCCTGAGCTGATGGACAAAATGGTGTAAACATTCTTCCCTAAAATGAAAGCTTTGAGAACTGAGCAAGAAAGTATAACTCTTTTCCTCCCCTTCATAGAACAGGGAGAGGACAGGGGCTATATTTGGTTATTCTGGTGGTGCCTGGGCTTTGGATGAAACCCTGAAACCACCCTTCTTTAATATTCACAGGGAGGGAAACAGCTTGAGAAGATAAGAAAACTCAACATGGATAGTTTAAAATATTAATAATGATGAAATCGTAATAATGAAAATGGGAAATGAGTACTTTATTGATATGCTGTACTTCGTACTTTGTAGATGTTAAAAGGGCACACACTTCTTCATGGCACGTATTAACAACTTAATGAGAAATGGAGTAGAAGTGCACTAAAATTAGGTTGACAGGTACAGCTAAAGATAAATGGTAATGTAAATAATGAATTGGTTAAATTATTGGACTGGGGTGAACTGAAAAATAAAAGCCCTTAACCTTTCTAACTTAATTACTAGGATCAAAGGGCTTGGGGACTTCGTGTTTCTAAGATAAGAGCTGTCCGCTCCAGCAAATAATGTATGCTGTTTTGAAGGCAAAGGGTGGTCAAAGCAAATATTGATGAAATATCTCACTGAGCTTAAGGAGGCTACATGAAAACTCTTTCTGTTGGAGTTTTTTTTCTAGAGTCTTGACAGATGACGAGAGGAGATGGTCTTCCTGGAGGGGCAAGAAGGTAGTCAGAATCTTTTCCCACCAAAATGAATGAAGTGGTGAACAAAAGAAACACCCCTAATGGCATTTAAAGACCTCGGGTGGGATTTTCGGTTTTGACAACAAGTGAAGTCTCAACAAAGTCATCTGGATGGACGATCCCTGGTTACTTTGAGCTAATTCCATAACCAAGATGATTCATGTCGGATCATCTATTGATTGTTTGATCATTGTGTTTTTTTGTCAGCTCTCATTTTATCCATTAGCATCTCAAAATTTTCCCTTTATTGTTTGGGTATTACTGTAGTAAAAAAGAGGGGAATGTGATGGATGAATTGATTAGTTACATGTTGGTAAATGCTGACATCAAGACTGCATAGGAGGGACTGATGAGGATAATATTGGATTCTTTAATCCTATATGGATTTCAGGAATAGGAGGGTGCGGAAGGGAACAGGCATGGCACAGTTCTGGGTGCCTGGTGTAGGTATCAGATGTGCTCGGGTAGGCAGATCTGCTTGGGGCCCTGCGCCTACATATGACGTCGCATTACATGATTAGCTGGACGCTGACATTACATTACATGATTGGCTGGACTTTAGTACGTTGATGTAGTGTGCAGGTTTTTTTTGAAGAATTTTATTGAATAAATAGCAAGTATACAACACACGAACAAATTACGTATACAGAAGAATTCAACAGATACAAACAGCCAGGGGTGTTACATAAATGCTGTACATTCAAAAATGTATGTATCTGAATTGTTTTAAGAGCCTTTTTCTTGATGGTCTGATATTGATTTTATGTATAGTTTAATATTGTGTTTTTGCTGCTTTTAAGTATATCTATTTATTGTGATTTTATTGTGTTGTACAGTGTCCTTGAGGGTTCAGAAAGGAGCTTCAAGTAAAATGGATTTAACAATCTTTTTTGGGTACTCAAAAAAAAAAGAAAAAAGAATACTTTTCTATTATAAAAGGGAAAATCCGTCTAAATACAGTTAATAATAACCTGCTAAACTCTTTCCAAAGCCCATGTGTGAGAGAGCAGTACCAGAAAAGATGTCAAGTTTTCTTGATGAGTCCCACAGGAGCTGTTATTAACATTTATGTCCCTTTTACCATATAATGCATATGGCCTACAGTGTGAGCAGTCTGGTCTCATCCGAGCATCAGGATAACTCTTCTCAGCCAACAGCCTGCTGGCTTTCAGTGCGGATTGAAAAACTACACAAAACAGTCTGGCTTATAACTTTTGATTGAATAAAGGGGAAACGTCAAACGGATGAATACAGCACTTATATAGGAATAAGTAATAATTGTCCTCAGCATTCTTCAAAACACACTTAAGTTTATGGTTATTGTCCCTAGCAATTTTAAAAACAAACTCACGCCCTTGTTTACACTCAAGAAAATATCTGTTGTGCACAACATTGTAAGTGGTGCGCACGAGAAACCACTGTTTCCGTAAGGAAGAACCAGAAGAGATTAAAAAAAAAAAATCTTTTAATTTCTTAACGTCTTCTTAACTGACACAAAATTTTAACAACAGATGACTATAATGGATCTTATGTGTGAATAGAAAGACCTATAAAAAGAAAAGGACAAAAAAAAAAACGCTTTGGAAAATCGCTTGTCGGAATTTGGAACAATATACCCGGATGAATGATCTAATCATCACAGGCTTTGGGAAAAAAAGCCATGAAACTATGCCAGGGCAGCAGCATCAGACAGAGTACCAATTTAACAGGATCTGGAGCAACAGGTAGTCCAGTTCATAAACAGCAAAGGAATAGTTCTGGACAATAAGGACATTGAAGCCTGCCACCCGCTTCCACGCAAGGATAGACAACTCAAACCGAGCATTACTCTGAGGTTAGCAAACAAGACAAAAAAAACTGTTACTCAAGTAAGGGAGAAATTTAAAAGGGCCAAATGTATACATAAAAGAACATCTAACAAAGAAAACCTCTGACATTGCCAGACAAGCTCAACAACCGCATAAACAAAATAAGATCCAAGCAACTTCATTCAGATTGCGGAATTTTCATCAAGTTAAAATGGAACTCCTGAACAGGCCAAAGTTCAGATCAAGGAATGATCTGAACTAGACAAGTAGGCTACACTTGATATAAAAAGGTCAACATACAACCAAACATTCTCACCATGGCAGACATTCTACTTACTGATTTATCCTCACCAGATTATGAGGATACAAGTGATATTCAAGAGGCAGATTTAGAAATGTTTACAATAATTTTAAAGAACATTTGAACACGTTAGATATAACCTTCAACATAATTGCAATGAGACATGGAATAATGAAAATATGGAGATTTTAAACTAGATCATTAGCAGATGTACAATCAAAATAGAAAGCATAAACACCAGACGACCTACCAGGTCTTCCCAGCAGAACATTGCATTCCACATGATGATTGATGTTTTTTAATGGCCAAGTGTGGAGGATGAGCGGAGGGGGGAACGTGGGGGTGTGTTCAGGAGAACAGTGACACCTCGTTTAATCTAACACTGAAAAATGGACAGTGACCAAAGCGACGTTGGCAGTTTTGCAACTGACCAATCTGATTGACGTTCATCTGTTTTGAACATTAGCCTAAGTTAGCATTACCACTCAGAGAGTGGACTCGGACGGCGCTGGCTCGGCGCCCTGAGCCAGTGGATCTCCTCCGTCGTCACCAGAGATAGGAGGAGTACAGGGAGGCTTTATGGAGCCCAGCGGCCGTATTGATTCGAGCCGCTGGCTTGGGGCGCTGAGTCAGCGCTGTCCGAGGCAGAGGAAGAAAGGATGGGTCCAGTCTCTGAGTGGTAATGCTAACATAGGCTAACGATCAAAACAGTATATTAGCTATGCTAACTAAAAGCTAATGTGATAATAATGGTAACCTGAAAAACGCAATCCAACTCCAAACTCGCCACGGGGCGAGTGTGTCTGAGAGATGGTTTAAACCCAAACCCACGGGGCATGTCTGTGAGAACATGCCCGTGACTAGGGACTCGACGAGAGTTTCACACCGCAACGAGCCATATTACATGCAAAACAATTCCGCGGCTCGCACACCAGCCAGGCTATAGCGCATGTGTTTGAGGAAATGCTCCAGACATGGGGTATACCTAAAACATCAGTACATGTTGTGCTTCGTGACAATGCCAAAAACATGATTAAAGCCATGAATGACACAGGGCTCCCAAGTCTGCCGCGCACACACTCCAACTGGCTGTTCACGCGGGCTTATTAGCAGAGGAGCATAGCTGATGCTATAGCAGTGGGGCGGAAAATAATTGGGCATTTTAAACATTCTGCCTTAGCCTACTCCCGCCTCGAGGACATTCAGGGACAGCTCAACCAGCCAATAAAGAGACTGCAGCAGGACGTACAGACGCGCTGGAACAGTACGTATTACATGCTCCAGTCCCTCATTGAGCAAAAGCGAGTGCTGGGGGTGTATGTGTCCGAGCATGAACTCCCTGACTATCTCACCGCTCACCAATGGGCTCTTATGGAGAAGACTGTTGCCATCCTGGCCCCCTTTGAGGAACTAACTAAAAAAGTGAGCAGCTATGATGCACTAGCCTCTGATGTCATCCCAGCTGTGACTGTGCTAGTGAGACTTCTAAACAGAGAAACAGACGAGGACCACGGCGTCAAGACAATGAAAGCAACCATACTGGCAGCTGTCAAGAAGCGGTTCAGCGACGTCGAGACCAACCCACTGTACTTCATCTCCACCATACTTGACCCAAGGTAAAGTCTGTGTGCTATAGGTATTCAATGATAAACTACAGTACTAAATGTAAGATTAATTTCCATCTGAAATATAATATTTTTGTAACTAAAATACACAAATACAAATGTATGCAATATATATGTAATATGAAATATATTTCCCTTATTACTACCAGAAAGCCAAATGGCTGGCATTTGTGACAGTGGTTTAGGGGAAACTAAAATCTGTCCTATTTTTCCACATATTAATACGTTCATGAATTTTGTTCAGGTATAAAGATTGCTTCTTCTCCAACACTACTCCAGAGGCCAAGCTGCACCTGAAGTAGGAGCTGCAGATGATGTCCAGAGCTGAGGCAGAAGGGAGTCGGGCAGAAGCTGCAGAACCTCGTGCTAAACTGTTCCTCAAGGCCCAGGCCAGCACTAGCAGCAGTCTGGACACTGTATTTGAAGAAATCGCTAAGGAGCAGCTCCAGGCAGCACAGCCGCTGGCAGCAGGTGCTGCCATTGAGCTCGACACATACCTCGGAGAGGCCCCAAGCCCTCGTGAAGACAGTCCTCTGAAGTACTGGGGTGTCAAGAAAATCAGGTTCCCCACTTTGGCTAAAATGGCCCATAAATACCTCCAGCCCCATGTAGCAGTGTGGAAAGTGAAAGGCTTTTTAGCTCAGTGTCACACATTATAGATGAAAACAGAAACAGGCTGACTGCTGATAATGTAGAAAAGCTACTTTTCTTTTAAAAAAACCTGCCACTCACTTTTTCTAAATAGGCTCCATTAAGTGAGTCGTCTTAGACTTTATGTTAATACCTACCTCAGTTGCACTGACTGCCACAGTTCTATGTTGGTGGATGTTGTTAGTTTATTCAAATATTGTGCACTAAATAGCAAAGATGTTTATTAATGCCCCTTGTGTTGTCCAAAGCGGCAGTTTACAACAAACTGAAAAAAAAACTTGAGTTGCACTGTCACTTTTTAAATTTTTTTTAATAATTATTTATTCTGTAATATGTTGCATACAACATGCTTTTCATTTTAAATAAATGTTCTTAATTCCAAACTAGTCCCTTGTTTTTTTGATAAATTATATGACTAAAGCTGTTACCTGTAAATTTAAATCATGTTTTTATTAAAGGGGGAGTATTATGCAAAATGGACTTTCTGAAGCTTAATATCCTGAGAACCTGTCTTTCCCTCATTAAAAACATACCTGAAGTGTTGCTCTGATCCATTCACTCATGTTAGAGTAATCTTTGAGTCTCTGCTGGTAGTTCTCGGGGTTGCTGAAACGCCTGCTCCCACCTATCCCCACCTTTTCCACCCATCTCCTCCTCCGACCTTAGTACTTAGCCGAGAGCCTCGCCCCTGCAGAGCTCCCCCACCCCTCCCCACCTCACAAAGCTCCGGCTGAGTCCCAGGTGCAGTAATTATGACACACCAGCTGCAGCTGCGCGTCTTTTGTGGGATTTATTTTCCGACTCCGTGCATGCTGCGATGATGCACAGTATGTGACGAACTGAAGGGGGAGTGTCAGATAGAGTATGAGGGTCTTAGAGAGGCACAGGTAAAAATAAAGGCATCCTATACGGAAATAAATTTCTTTAAGGTGGATTTAGATATATAACGGACTTTTAAAAGACTTTTATTGGAGTGTGCTATAGAAGGGTAATATGTGCCTGGAAGAAGCATAATACCCCCCCCTTTAAGTACTCGGTATCGGCAAGTACTGAAATGCAAGTACTTGTACTTGGTGAGTTTGTTGATTAAAGCATGTTAACTGAAAGTTGAATTCTTTTTGTAATAAACTCTTGTATTTTGGAAAACCGTTGTTGTTATTTCACCTACATGTGTAGTAACTTGCTGTTCAAAGAACACAAAGAACTTATTCCTTCAACTATTATTTAATTATTTCAACCTGATTCCTGATTCCTGATTCAAATTCAAGTGCAGTGTAACGTTTTAACCAGAATAGGGTACTTAGCTAACAGTTTTTGGTAAAAAATGAATATTTTTACTAAAATGTACAAAATTACAAAAAATAATGACCAGACATGTCGATAGCAATATTAGACACTCATACAGTTCATCAGTAAAAAAAGTTGATTTGGGGGTGAGTTACTTTTTAACTGAGCGACAACAACATGTACAGATGAATGAGTACAGGTCAAGACTGAGGAATATAAATTGTGGAATCCCTTAGGATTCGGTTATAGGACCAATGTTGTTTCTTCTATACATAAATTACGTATGTAATGTTTAATGGAAATTCTATTTTTTATTTATTTCCTGAGGATCCCACAATATTATGCTCAGGCAAATATCTACAGCTACTTGTGATTGCGACGACAATAGAATTAGAGAAACTTAAAGACTGGTTTAATAAAAACAAACTATATTTAAATATATCAAAAACTAAAATTATGCTGTTTGGTAAACAAACAGAAGATATTAAAATCAAAACTGGCAATGAAATAGAAAGAGAAAAAAAGTATCTATTTATGGGAATGATCCTAAGTCAGAATAACAGCTGAAGACCCCAAACACATAGTATACAAAATGAGTTGGTAAAGAATATTGCTATTATGAGAAAATGTAGATACCTTTTGGACCACAAAGCTCTACTCATCTTGTACTGCTCATTTATCCTTCCTTATATTAGTTACTGTGGTGAGGTCTGAGGAAATACCTACAGTAGCCATTTTAAACAGTATTTAGACTTAAAAAGAGCCACCAGGACTTTACATAGTCCTGTGGTTCAGGTACCACACTTGACCACACAAACTTGAAGATCTAGTGAACCTAAAATTACTGTTAATCTTGTATAAAGCAAGGAAGAACCAACTTCCAAGCAATATTCAGCAACTGTTTTGTAATAGAGAGGGTGGATATGATTTGAGGGGAACACCTAACTTCAAGGTGGAGTGTGCTTGCACCACCCTCAAGAACCAGTGTATCTCTTGAAGAGGTGTGAAGCTATGGAATGGGTTGGATGATAACTTAAAAGAGTGTTGTTAGTGTTAAGATGACTCTTATTAAGAAATATGTCAAGGAAATGTAACAGGTAAGCTTAATGGTTTCATTCTGTCCATGTGTTGTAATTCAAAGGATCAGTAAAAATAAACTCATACACATGGGATAGTTGGGTAAATACCCAAAAGATGATTCATACAAGTAATAGCAAATATACATGAAATGTACAATAAATGCTACTATTCCTTCCATAAATATGTAATACTGTGACGTTGTACAAACGTTGATTATGTTGATGAAGATGCTGATTATATTGAATGAGGGGTAGATGAACATATGCCTCCCTGCTTCAGCCTACTCCTTTTGAGCTATGTTATTGTGATGTTGTGAATGTAACAACTCAAATAAAAAAAAAGGTTAATACTTAAAATGTGAAAAAATAACCCTGATAGACATTTCCTAAACAACTTAGTGCTGTATTCTCAACAGAACAGGTTCTACAAAGTTCTAACTTGTTGATGACATGTATAATTTCTCATCCTCCTCACAGCTAAACACTCCTTTGTTTTGATCAATCACCCAAAGTCCATCAAGGATACAAATTGCGAAGAGAAGAACCTCTCTTTACAACAAGAGGGAAGTATCCTATATAATTTTGCAAGACACTATTTGTCACAGGGTTCATTGATTCCCACAGCCAATTAATTTTAATCAATATAAATTAAGAAAATTAATATTTATTTTAAAAAATTGATATAAAACTATTTATTTATCCAAATTCTTTAATTCATTTAAATGCTGTTTAATTCTGTGAAATATTTATAAAGTAAGAGTGTTTACGTGACTGATTTCACCTCCGTTTTGTTACAAAGCGTAGATAAAAATGATCCCTTTAGCAGTAAAACACCTCCAACCAGACTTTCCTGTATCTCTGTAATGAATAAAACAACATTAGTGCCTCTGATGGTTCATACCTATTCTCTGCAGGTTTATTTTGGGGTTCCAGCAGATTTCCAGCAGTCTGCGCTGACGATCCAGCTCTTCCTCGTACTGGACGATGGTTTTATCAAACTCTGAGAATATTTCTTCAGCAGCAGCGGTCATTCGCTCCCTGATAAAGTCTCTCAGAGACTGAGAAGAAGACATTGTTGCTGCAGAGACACTAATATTCCGGTCAGGAGACTCAATAAAGCTAAATGCTAACTGACCCAGGAAGCTGGAAAGGAAAGTCGTCGCTCACTATCGCCACCTGCTGGATAGAACAGCTAACTTCTTCTTCTTTTGGTTTTACTGGCGGATGGCAACTAGCGTCAGGTGCATTTCCGCCACCTACTGTGTAGGAGTGTGGGTCCTAGCGGGACAATATACGGTAGTTAAAAAACAACAACAAAACCTCCCACTATATTCTTCTTATTAATCCACTTCCTCTTAAGAATTCCAAAACTAACCTATATATAATTTTTTCCTCACTCAATAAATTCTTTAAACTCAATACCCCATATCCTTTTACTTTTCCTGTTTTCTATATACCTAGTGCAAACACAAATTACATGATCCGCCGTTTCTCTGTCCTCTCCACAATCTCTAAATCTATTCTCACAGACTGTTTCCTTTTTGGACCCATTCCAGCGTTTCACCACTAGTTTAGAAGTTTGGAGATTACACAATGCTTAAACTGTTAGGCTGTTGGTTAGAAAAAGCCAGGTAGCGTGCCAAAACAACATGACATTTCCAGGACATACTTGAATAAGGAACATATTCATATTATGAATATATTTAAATGTTGCCTTGTCTGTCTTATTTCAATCTGTTTACTCAACAATATGTGGATGTTTTGAGCAATGCACATTCGAGCAACAGAACATGCAAATCTGGGCAGGTATGTGCTTGCGGCACAAAACCTGTTGAGCCCCCGTCTAGTATGGACTAAAACAGCATGACCAGTATAGAAACAACTTAGAATGAGTTAAAAGGAATATTTAGACAAAGTTGTTTTCAAGAGTGAATATTGCAAGCGACTATTTTCTGATCCAGGTGCGGTCATGGCTGGTTCTGAATGAAGGCTTGCAGGCTCGTCTCTCGTCTTGCTTGTACTGTGTACCGCCACAGAATCCTTTAGTGGTATGCAATGCCAGATTGTCACCCCTGTTGTTTCCAGAAAGACTCTTCCCAATGCTCCACATCAAAATGCAATCTCTAGAGAATAAAAGACCCCTTGCTGGAGCATGTATTATACTATTGGAACGATTGGAGAGCTGGGTCAGACTCTCTGGTACAGTACTTGGGTGGTGATGTGGCAGAAAGTATATTAATTATGTTAAAGGTTAAGTCTCTTTGTTAACTGAGATATGCATTGTTATGCTGAACCAACATGTGAGAGCTCAAGGATACTTTCTGTGTCTTGGGTCACCAATATTGTTAGATGTCTGCATGCTGACTGAAGGATGTCGGAACCACTCCATTATCTGCACTCTGACCCAGAGCGTCTGGGTGGCGTCTTACTAACGAGGTTAAAAGTTATTCTATCTTACTAAAGACAGACACCCTGTCTATGAAGGAGGAGTCTTAGTTTTGTTCATTTCTATATAGTAAGATGTTAGGATGGGGGTGCGGGTCAGTTACTGCCATGCTGTATGTGCTGAACTCCTTGTTGATCAACAAGCCGAATTAAAGCTCTTGAACTAAGAAGGAATCCTTTCTCATCCTTGTTAAATAATATTTCCATAATATTTTGGCGCCTACGTGGATCCCAGCGAGCGGAAGGACTGACAAGAGGAGACCAAGCTGTAAAAGGCCAACCTGAGGGGACCAGCTTCTCAGCCTCCGGACCTCCGCAGTTTTTTTAGAGAGGGAGGACTTGGACCCTCTGGCCAGACTGACCGCCGCCTGGGACCCAAGAACCCATGCTAGAGGGCAAAATCCGGTGAGATTGATTCCTTCATTAAATTCAGTTGCACTCTCAGGTGGTAAAATATTTGCTAGCGGTGTCGTGTTTATTTACTTACACGCGGTTGATTGATTGATTAATTAATATAATATAAATACTGATATATAATTGTATGGTTAATTATTTCATCAGGTTTAAAGAAAGTATCGTGTTTTGCTCCGGGTTTTTACCAGGGAGCACGGCAGTTGGAAATAGTTAATTAATTAAAGTGATTGATTATTTTCCAACAAGTGTTTTTTTACGCTTTTATTTCACTGAGGAAACTAGAAAGCGATAAAGAAGAGACGTAATTTTTGTTAGCTGAACGTTCAGCCAAACAATGGGGTCTGTTTTTACCACCAGACAGTTCAATTTGTCGACAGATGAAACAAAAATATGGATCCGAATGTTTGGAAACTGTAAATTACTGGATACAGGAATGGGGATTTCCTCCAGGGGGAAGTTTAAGTGTGAGAGAATTGGAGAAAATTAAGGAGAAAATTAATGAGCAGAAGGAACGGTTTGAAAGCGGTACCTTCCTCTGTTCCGGAAACATTGAACAGTATAAGTTACACGAACGATGCTGTCAGATTTGGTTAAAAGAGGCAATACACAGAGAACGCAAGTCCTGTGTGTCACATATGGGAGGGGGGAGAGATCTGAGCGGTGATGTTGCGGGCAGAAAAGATAACGGTTCACTTAGAGCTGCCCAGTCTCCAGGGAAAAGTAAGACAGTTAAAAATGATGTGATGCAAATGCAACCACAGACAGAATTACGGGCATCTTGTCCACCTTACAAGGACAGTGGCTTTTCACCTTCCTCCCCATATGCTCCTGTTTACAGGGACATGCAAGCATTGGCCATGTCGAAACCCGATCTGGACCTGGATTCCGCCCCTCCGCGGAGTCATCGGAGGATAAGGCCAGATGAGGCCGAGCAAGAAGCAGCCTACCCTCCGTGGAGTTATCAAAGGATGAGACCAGAGGAAGCCGACCAAGACGCAGTCTATCCCCCGCCACCAGAGGCGTGGCTCAAAGATGAGGGGCAGCCCGGACAACAAATTGCAACTCAGCCAGACTGCGGGACCTCACACCAGAGGTTCGCTCAGCCTCCCACCCCTCCATCGAAAGACACACGGTCCAATGTGAAAAAGAAGGAGGCCGAACGGAAGCAGGAAGCATCTGCAGATTCCGCCTCCATGCAAGCATTGCCGGAGATGCAAGACTAAGGTACCGAGCGTGTCATGTCTGCTCCAATGGTTGAGGTGGGGGGCCCGGATGGCCCTATGCTTGTTTTCAGAGGGTGGTCGGACAAAGATATTGAGGAGGCGATGACCCAGCTCCCCAACGTGACGGAAAATGGGGTGCAGTTTGCCAAGAGGCTAGAGGATTTCTGCAGAGCCTACCGTCCAACCGGCTCCAAAATCAGGCGAGTAGTTTCTAAGAGACTTAAAGCTGCTGATCTTGGCAAGATTTTACAGAGCCTCCCAGCTCCAGAGCTTTGTTTGAAAATAGTACCAACAGATGAGACAGACGACGTACTGAATGGCCCGTATTATCTGGCCGTATTGAAACTCTGTAAAGCTATCGAGACAGAGTTTCCGGTACTGCCTAATTTAACCCTTCTGAATTCTGTGAAGCAAAACCCAGATGAGCTGGTCGAAGACTTCCTTCACCGCATTCAGCAGGCATTTGAGAAGTACAGCGGTGTGACCAGACCTGAGCAGACCAAAGGCTCAGTATGGGAACAGCTGCTGGGAGAACGCATACTCGCTTGAACTATACAAAATAATACACATCTTTTCAGATGACATTATTGGAGACCATGTGCACCAGGATGAAAAACCCCACCAGGGTCTTCTTTGCCAGCCTCCAACCATTGTTTGTATTTACATGTTTCTCTCTGAGTGGGGAAACATCCTGGCAGCCCCTGTGCCCCTTTAGGTGGCCAGTCCACATGACTCATCATCTGTCAGGATGCTCTAAGAATAAACAAGAGAAAGGAAAATTATGTAGTATCAACCAGGTACACTATGGACACATCATAAACTGCTGGCAGTTTCCATTGATATACATACTTCAGGTCGTGAGGGCTGTACTTAACTGCCGTCAGGACTGCGGTCTCTCGAACAGGTAAAATTTGGATGCCTTCTGATGTGGAGATGAGAGAAATATTAAGTTTGCACATCAAATCTCTTCTTAACAAGTTTACTGGACATTGTCGAGAAACTAGAAAACTGTGTTTGAACGCAGGCCCTTCTTCCAAGTGGCAGCAAAGAGGACTGGAAAACAGCTCTCTCACCACCTGGCCCGATGCAGACAGAGAAAAAACATGGTTACCCCTCATCTTCGGCATTGTTTTAAATGCATTATGTTTTATGATGCTGTGCGTTGCTCCGGATCTACCATAAAATCAACAGCTGTCTCTGAGACATTCAGAGTTAGCATCGGCATAACTTTGTAAGCCTCAGATGTAAATTGGGCGTATGTACCCATTGGTCCTGATTGTTGTCTTTCTAAATGAGTTATAGCATCTGTGAGCAGTGTGTGTGGGTCAGTGTACAAAGCATTTTCTTCATTGCAGTTTGTGTGTGTAAGACTTGAGTTTTCACTTCCCTGTTTTGTGCATCGGAGAATCCTCCCTCTTTTCCCCGACTGGAAGTCCGCCCCTCCAGTCAATCGGCATGCTCTCTGCCCCTGCGTGGAGCATGAGGAGGAAGTGGACATTCGTCTCTCCAAAGTCCAAAACTGTGACAGTTGTAGCAGCGCCCCTCATCGTCTCTGCGGCGCTGTGGTTGTCCTCTCCCCCTGCCTCGAACGTGACGCTTGCCCTTGTCTTTGCTTGTCATTGCAGCATACATGGTAACAGCAGCTTTATGCAGTTCAGTCTCATTCTTTGTTTTTAACTGTGATGTTCTTTATCAGTTTTTATGAATTAGGAAAATTTGCATTGCACATCACACATTTCTAAAGGTTCAGATGATGACTATGAGAAAGCATGGTTCTGTGAGTCAGCAGAAAAACTGTCTGTGACTTCGATGGTCTGGGACACACACTCAGCAGCGCTGGCTGTGTGCCTCACACCTGAGCAGAAAACGTTGTACAGATCTTATGAGTATGCTCCGCACATTTCCCTCTCAAAGCCGGCTGGTGGAGAGTGGAAAGATTTGGGATCATTAATACACAGAGCTCAGTGTGTAACAGATTGGATCCAAACACAGAAGGACGCCTCAATCCTTTATTCTAAATCAGCTCATATTTTTAAGCGCCCATTTACGTGCACTGTGCACGGCACCAGAACAGTCCACTTAATTGAGGACTCAGATGAGAGATTGATTCAGTCTTTCCTCCATGAGGAAGCTGCAGCAAACCAGTCAGAAATGCCCATCCCCCTTCAACAGGTTCCATCAGATCTTTGGGCAAAAAATTCATATGATGTGGGGTTAATTAAGGGATGTGCACCTGTGAAAATAACTCCAAAATCTTCCTTCGGTCCAGTGCAGCGTCAATATCCATTGAAACCAGAAGCTGTGTGTGGGATCACACCAGTGTTTAAATCCTTGTTAAAATCAGGGGTTGTTGTTAAATGTGCGGAATCTCCGGTTCGCAGTCCACTTTTCCCAGTCCGGAAGGTCAGAGAAACAGGGGAAGAGTGGCGATTCGTGTTAGACTTGACCCGGGTCAATTGTTGTGTCACAGCCAGACCACCGATTTCGCCGAACCCTTATACCATCTTATCTTAGATCCCAGTGTCAGCATCTCATTTTTCCGTTGTGGACCTCAGTAATGCTTTTTTCAGTGTTCCTGTTGATCCGGACAGTCAATTTTGGTTTGCTTTTGAGTTTAAAGGTCGACTGTATACGTCGTTGCAGTATTAGACCTGACATGTACACCAAGACCTGACCTGACTGACACACCCCTTCAAAATCCTGACATGGTTCTGTATGTTGATGGATCAGCATCCAGAGATGTTACAGGGAAAAATTGTGTGGGGTATGCTGTGTGTTCTCACCACTCTGTTCTTTCTCCAGGTCCGCTGCCATCACATTACTCAGCTCAAACTGCTGAGTTGACCACGTTGACAGAGGCATGTGTGCTTGCTGAAAACAAGGCTGTTAACATCTACTGCGACAGTAGGTATGCGTTTGGGGTCGTGCACGACTATGGAGCTTTGTGGAAACACAGAAAATTTCTCAAATCAGACGGTAAGCCCATTTTGAATTCATCTCAGATTGCTGCTCTCCTGGATGCAATTTTATTGCCATCTAGAATAGCAGTAATAAAGTGTGAAGCTCACTCCTCCTCCCGAGACCCTATTTCTTTAGGAAACAAGAGAGCGGACGCAGCCGCAAAGGCTGCAGCTCAGCAGCCCCTGAACACTGCCTGTGTAGCAATGGAGCAGCGGGGGGCTGACCCGGATCTGGGAGATCTGACTGCTGTTCAGAGCTTCACGACCACCTCTGAGGCATCCGCCTGGAAGAAGGCAGGATGTATTAAATTAAAGGGGGTGTGGTATTCCACCGATCACAAGCCATGTCTTCGAAAACATTTCTTTCCATTTTTTGCTAAACTGAGCCATGGGTTGGATCATGTGTCAAAAGGTGGAATGTTTGACCTGGTTGCTACACACTGGTTCACAAAGGGATTACCCTCTTTTGCAGAAAAGTTTTGTCGCTCGTGCATGGTGTGTGCTGCAAATAATCCAGGGCGGCCGATGACCACTCATCCGGCAGCCCATCCCCCCCCTGACAGACCGTTTCAGCATTTGATGATGGATTTCATACAGCTGACTCCTGCTAAAGTTAAAAAATATTGCCTAGTAATAGTTGACATGTTCTCAAAATGGACTGAGGCTTTTGCAGCAAAACACGCAAACAGTGGAGCTGTGGTCAAGGCATTGTTAACCGAGGTGGTCCCCCGATTCGGGATCCCCGAGAAGATCAGCAGTGATAACGGTCCACACTTTGTGAACAAAGTCATCTCAGAGGTGGGTGAATTTTTAGGGATCAACATTAGCACTCACTGTGCTTACCACCCACAGTCCGGGGGAGGAGTCGAGAGGGAGAATGGGTCCATCAAATTGAAATTGACAAAATGTTGTGAAGAAACAGGTCTTGCCTGGCCCAAAACGCTGCCGATTGTCTTGATGTAAATGAGAATGAGAAAACGTGCAAAAAATAACCTGAGCCCTTTTGAGATCCTATTCCCTACGCCGCCTGCGATGGGACTGAACGCTCCGACTAAACCTTTTTTCTCCACAGGCCTGTGTGACAACGCAATGATTTCTTACTGTCAAAACCTCTCTAAGACACTTTCACAGGTCCACTAGACGGTGAAGGACGCGCTCCCCAAGGCAGCAGCAGGACCACTACATCCCATCAGACCAGGAGACTGGGTTCTCATCAAAGAATTCAGGCGTAAACACTGGAAGTCTAAACGCTGGCAAGGACCATTCCAAGTTCTGCTAGTAACCTACACGGCTGTGAAGGTTGCGGAAAGGGCTACTTGGGTGCATGCCAGCCACTGTAAGAAACTGACTACCACAATTCTGGACAAACCCACCTTTGCTTGAGTGTAGAACAAAAGACGGTGGGTTAGAAACAATCCAATCACTTTGAAGAAGGAAGGACATAAGAAAATAGAAGAGGAGAAAAATCTATGTTACTCTGGGGCTCTAGAGTTCCAAAAATTATGATTTTAAAGCTGTTTGTGTTCTGTGTTGTTGTAGGGGGCGCTTTCTGGACTCTGTGGGGAAAACAGGCGGACACCTCAGCCACGGCTCAGCCACGGTCCATCACAACTAACATCCTCCGTCAAGGATGGGTACAAAAGAATCTGTGGTACCAGTTCGCAAACTACTCTGCCAGAACAGTGACCAGTAAGTCATGTGTTGTTTGCATGGGAACTGCTATTCTTCAGTTTTATGTACAAATTCCATTTGAAGAGGACCTAGATGAATGTGTGAGTTTCTGTGAGACACCAGGCAGCAAAGTATCACAGCAGGGGTCCATGGAGCTTCCCAGAGTTAACTTCTCACTTGAGGGTAGGAATTGTAGCGTATGTTCCTCACACTGTATTTTTGCCGTGACAGCAGGCCTAAATAGGGGCTGGGCAAAACCGTGCGGCCTGGGTAAACCAATTGATGCTCCAGAAATAATCCAGTTTCTAAAGCCAGCACCAGGGGCAGCTTATGTGTGTTTTAATGTTACCAGGGCAGGACCACAGGTAGAGATGGGTCAGTTTCAAGGGAAATGCTCTAAAGTGTTTCACCTTAATGATAAGGGGGATTTTTTTTCTGAGTGCTGGAAATCTAACAAGCTTCAGGATGATAGTACTTCAGATTATTGGACCTGTTTGACTAACCTAAACCTGCGTAAGTGGATAACGGAGCAGGAACAGCCAGCTCCTGATGTTTTTTGGGTGTATGGGGATCGACAGTTAAGATCTAAACTCCTCACAGGATGGTCAGGGATGTGTGCTCATGTAATGATGGTTCTGGATGTTTCTATTGCAATTGATCCTTTTGAGAAACAGGGGACTCCCCGACATCATGTGACCAGGAGAGCGGCACCTGTACCGGGCAGCTTTGATAACCACGTTTACATCGATGCTATAGGTGGGCCACGTGGAGTTCCAGATGAATTTAAGGCAAGAAATCAGGTTCTGGCAGGATTAGAATCAATTTTCTTGTGGCTTACTATTAATAAAAATGTTGACTGGATTAACTACGTGTTTTACAATCAGCAGAGATTTATCAATTAGTCACACGATGCTCTTAGTGGTTTAGCTGAACAGTTACACGCCACTTCGCTCGTCTCATGGCAGAATAGGATAGCTCTCGATATGATTCTCGCAGAGCGCGGAGGGGTGTGTTCCCTCTTTCAAGAAAGATGTTGCACGTACATACCTAACAACACAGCCTCTGATGGTTCAGTGACTAAGGCTTTAGAAGACCTGAGGGTCTTAAAGGAGGGAATGGCTGACCATTCAGGGGTAAATACCACTTTAGAGGGTTGGTTAGATTCTTTTATGGGACGATGGAAGAATGTAGTAGTCTCTGTTGTGGGAGGTCTTGTTTCTGCAGTAACAGTTTTGATCTTATGCGGATGCTGCATCATTCCTTGCATCCGGGGACTGATAACTAGAGTGATTGAAAGGGCAGTTACACATCAGATGCTCACAGGGTCCGTGGCTGATCTGCAAGGTGTCCGGTGGCCTAAAGCGGAGTCCAGAATGCGAGAAGGGGAAGGAGAGGAATTTGACATGGAGCAGGAGGAACTGGAGTTTTATGAGTAATCTGTTTTACAGACGGGTGATGATTACCATTGAATCATGTTGTGAATTTGGTTTTCTGATGTTCTTTCTGTTACTGAAATCTTGTAATTCCACCATGTGAGTTTGGCTAATCCATGACCTCTCATCCCAGGTTCAGGTAGAAGGGAACTAAGAGTTTGTTTCCTATTTTCACTTAATGCTTTCATTTTAATTCTACTTTTTATTATTAACCACTACGTCTCATGTTATTTCATCTTCATTCATCCTGCATGAAGTTTGCTAATTAAAAAAGTGATTCTTTTGTGATTCCTTTGAAAACCAATCAGTGAAATTCACTCAATCATATAACTATAATCAGATTTTATTCTTTTTGTCAAGTTGATTACTAATTTGTGTTTTACTAATCAATGTTCTAACCCCTCTTAAGGGACGGGGAAGCTGAGATTGAGAGTGATCATGACTTCGGGGTTGGACACTATGGACGCTGCCTTAATGAGGGAAGAGTACACGTTTCAATATGTACTGTATGTTATGATGTGTCCATAGTGTACCTGGTTGATACTAAATAATTTTCCTTTCTCTTGTTTATTCTTAGAGCATCCTGACAGATGATGAGTCATGTGGACTGGCCACCTAAAGGGGCATAGGGGCTGCCAGGATGTTTCCCCACTCAGAGAGAAACATGTAAATACAAACAATGGTTGGAGGCTGGCAAAGAAGACCCTGGTGGGGTTTTTCATCCTGGTGCACATGGTCTCCAATAATGTCATCTGAAAAGATGTGTATTATTTTGTATAGTTCAAGAGCTGATTATATTGTAAACATGTAATGACTGATTTCATCTGATTGAATTGACTGTGTATTGTACCTGCCTGTTCACCCCTAGCACTAGCATTTCACTGTTGTCGGTAGGAGAGGTGTGGATTAGGTTATTACTGAAAGAAGTAATAAAAGGAGGGAAATGATGTGGCAGAAAGTATATTAATTATGTTAAAGGTTAAGTCTCTTTGTTAACTGAGATATGCATTGTTATGCTGAACCAACATGTGAGAGCTCAAGGATACTTTCTGTGTCTTGGGTCACCAATATTGTTAGATGTCTGCATGCTGACTGAAGGATGTCGGAACCACTCCATTATCTGCACTCTGACCCAGAGCGTCTGGGTGGCGGATTACTAACGAGGTTAAAAGTTATTCTATCGTACTGAAGACAGACACCCTGTCTATGAAGGAGGAGTCTTAGTTTTGTTCATTTCTATATAGTAAGATGTTAGGATGGGGGTGCAGGTCAGTTACTGCCATGCTGTATGTGCTGAACTCCTTGTTGATCAACAAGCCGAATTAAAGCTCTTGAACTAAGAAGGAATCCTTTCTCATCCTTGTTAAATAATATTTCCATAATAGTGGTTTGAGTTTTACCTAAAGAACAGGGACTTCTTTGTTTCAATAGGAAACTTTTCATCAGAACGAACAGAAATCACATGTGGGGTGCCTCAGGGCTCCATCTTAGGGCCCCTTCTATTAATATCTACATGCTCCCACTAGGCATGATTTTAGCAACCAATAAGATTAGCTACCATAACTATGCGGATGATACTCAGCTTTACATTACAATGTCACCAGGTAACTCTGAACCCATTCAAATCCTAAGTCAATGCATTGACCGAATAAATGGATGGATGTGCCATAACTTTCTCCAGCTGAATAGAAACAAAACGGAAGTAATTATTTTTGGACCCAAAGAGGAACGATCAAGAGTCAGCACAAAGTTTCAATTTATACAGCTAGGAACTACTGATCAGGCACGAAATCTAGGCAAGGCAATTTTATTTTTATAGCACACTTTCAACAACAAGGTAATTCAATGTGCTTTACAAGATTAGGCAGTAAAATAAAAATAGCAGTAAAACACAGACAAAGCATATAAAGTAAAAACAGCAATAAAGCAAGAAGCATACACCGATACATCAAGGCATTACAAGGGAACAAGAAGTATACACAAAACATGATATAACAAAGCACTACTCAAAGCCAACTCTGCCAACTGATTTAAAAGAACTGTTTCAGCAGCTTTGCAGTTTTTTGGAAGTTTGTTCCAGATTAGAGGAGCATAGAAACTGAAAGCTGCTTCCCCATGTGGCGTGGCGTGGCGTGGCATGGATGCGATATTTAAATTTTTGGACTTTGTCCAGTCTGCCCGGCTATATCTCAACACTGCCCTCTAGTGGATGTGGCCATCGGTTACATCTGCTGTGGCAGGTTTAAATTTTAATATGCCTAATATCACAGCCAGAAATCACAGATTCATTGATTCACCATGCCAAATAGAGGGGTCACTTTACCCTGTCGAAGGCAGAAATCCTCATGAAAGCATACAAGGAGATAAAAGAAATACTTAAAAAGAAAGGCAAACATCAACACAGTGATAAAGCAAAGAGAAACAGTTAGCAAAGTTTTGCTGAACGCCTGAATACTGAAGTACAAAATTAACACTGCTTCGCTGAAACATCACAATTACAATCCAAATAGTTAATTTACAGCTCAAAAAATTTCAGTTGTACTCAGTTGCATTTTTAATTGAAATAGACTGGAGAAATGAGTCAAATACAAGAACATTCTGTTTCCTTCAAGTGCCTGCTCACGTTGTCTGTACTGTTTTGGTAGTGATTCTGGCAAGGGGGAACCTATCAAATATGTTTTTTATTATTTTATTTAATATGCATGCTTTAGATTTAAGTTTGACATGTCCTGCAGTGGCAGAGGATTAAAAAATGTATTTAAATTGATTTGGCCTCTTATGATGTTTGCTGTACAGCGTATACATGCTTGCAGGGAGGCTACTGGATTCATTTCAGTGTGCCGACATTTTTTAAATTCCTTTTTCAATAAAGGAACATAATGTTACACTTTGACGTGTATCTGTATTTATATGGGATGTGTATTTTATACAATGGAGTATTTGGGCCACAATGAGAAAGAAAGAAAAAGTCATAGATTTATGAGACTTGTTCTTTCTGCGGAAAAGATGCATTTTCTTGCATATGACAATGTGATGTGCCAAAAGATTAAGTATCTCCTTGTTTGTGATACTTCAATTCCATGAAATGCTCCACGGCCCTCATTTTAACAACTCTCATCCTCATCATCATAAAGCTGGGATCACACTGTGCCATTTCGGCTGTCCTAGAACTTCTCTTTCATCTGGAAAAGAATCATGATGAAAAACGGTATGTGTGATTTGCAGTTTGTGGCCTTACTGTGTGGCGTGCTCCCCGACCGCTTATTTAGGGTTCTTATGACCAAAACCAGCCCAGGGGTTAGAATATTCTGACTTTATTCTCGTAAAGTTTTACCTTTATTGTTGAAGTCTGTGATTTTTTTTTCTCTGTGGCCCTAATATTCCATCATTTTGCTTATAACTGTACCGTCTATGGGAAATTGTAAATTCTCTAATGATTTCAACATAATCTAAAATCATAATTTACCCAAAATGGTAGAAATTAATGATCACAAACGTTTAAGTAATGTGATAATGGGTAGTGGGCAGTGGAATGACCATTTGTTTCAGTTTGTGGTGACTGCTGACTGAGATAAGGGATGAGATTAAATGGATCCTGGAACTTAGCCTGGTCTGGAGCAGGCTAGTTCCAGATCAGGAGCTAGCATCTCCATGGTAACTTATACCATAACATATCCTGCTGCCCCCTATCCCGTTTCGCATGCTAGTTTTGTGCAATGGGCCCCAGAGGGGTATTCCACAAAACTTGGTTGACTTACCATGTGGTAAGCTCTGAACTCAAAGTTAATCAACCCAAAACCTGCTTACTCTGAGTATGTCCGTTCCAAAACACCTGATAGAGTTAGCTTAATCAACCTCATCCTGGTAACCCAGAGTTGATGAGCGTGCACGCTGAATACATAGAGACCCTCTCAATTGATCACCGAATTCATGAGTCAATGGAAACTGAAGGGGAGATAAATAGGGCAGCATACCTCACAGAAGTGGAATTGTGTTCATGCTGGCCTATGAGGAACTCACGCCAATCATAATGAAAAAAAGCAATACAGCAGCAACAGCAAAAGAGAGAACGTTGGCTTGACAAAAAATAACAGAGTAAATGTGTGAATTTAACAAATATAACTCTCAACACTCTTCATTTTTATTATTCATTCATTTTCTACCCCTTATTCCCAAATTGGGTCGGGGGATGCTGGAGCGGATAAAGTATAATTTAAAATTCGTTTGAGTATGTTAGATAACTATTCAAGAATTACTTACATTTGCCACCAATTCGTTAAGCGTACAATAACATGGCACATTGACTTAGACATACAGTGACTTCTCGCTTAATTAGATGCAATCCTTTTGGAGCCAGAAGAACTCTCCCCTCATCCCAGCTGAGGAGTTGGCTGTGTTCCTTAATAAAGGCCGACCAGTGGTTGATGGCATTCCTTGGGCCACTTCATCATACCTTCCAAGAAGCAAGCGACTTTGTGAAATGTCAGCTTACAACATATACTAATATATATGCCATATTTGTTTTTGGACCGTGGGAGGAAGGTGGAGTACCTGGAGAGAGCCTATGCATGCACATTCATTCATAATAATCTGTTTGTGAAATTGTTTTTAATTTTTTGTGATATGTAATGGACTTTGTCCTGCCGTTTCTGGTGGATGCATTGTCTTTATTGGACCCTCTAGAAACCCCCCAGTCTGTCACAGTTGTAAATGATGGTCAGGTACCATTAATTGCTTTTAGATCTTTCTGGGTTTTTTTGGCCATATAAAGTAGACTTCCATACTTCTACTGTAGGATGAAGATGAAGAGACAATTTCAGCTGTGACAGAACTGGACAATGCTTGGAGATCCACAGAGGTATGTATATTATATAATACACACCCCTTATAACATAAGAATAACAAATTGTCATCGTCTGTTCATAGAATATGGCTGGGACAAACGGATGAGGGTCCTTGTTCCTCAACAGATGCACCGCCTGAAGGTGGGAACTGTTTGTGAAGATGGATTTGTTACATGTTAAATACTATACTAAATAATTAATAAAATAATCTTTTTTATTTCAGGAAATTAGACATTGTTTAATGTGAACACTTTAATTAAAGTGATTTTGACAAATTAAGTCTCTGAAGACTCTCCCATCTCTGTGGTCAGTATGTTAACTGGGGGTTCCTCTTCGCCATCTGAGGGCACGCTGACACTGAAACTTCGCTTTAAGGATGCCGATGGTGATCTCTACCTATATTTTGGCTTTCTCTTACTGCATGTAAACACAGTAAGAGTGATTCTACATTACGTCACATCTACATGTCTGTTGGTTCCGACACAAAGTTGAGTTTATTAGATCAAATACATGCAGCAACATTCTTAGCAAGAATCTCAATAGTGAGTTTCTTCTTCTGTTATAATGCTATCATAACGTCAACAGAGCTACTTCGGTTTTCATCATAGGTTACACTTACTTAAGGGTGACTGTGGCTCAGTAGATAGAGTAGTTGTCTTGCAATCATAGGGCTGTAGGTTCGATTCCAGCTTCCTCATGTCAATGTGCCCCTGGGCAAGGCATTTAACCCCAAGTTGCCTACTGAGCTCTGTGTATGAATGTTTGTGAATGAATGAATGTGGCTCCAGTGTAAAGCCTTTTACTTTAAAAAAAATTTCAATTTAGAGAGAAAGGCCTTTTATTCTAACTTGGGTACAATGATTGCTAATTACATTTTGTGATTTAAAGTTGACCCTTTGGTAGATTTTGGGATACTAAATTCTGACAGATTAGAAAATATGACAAGGAGCTCTGCTGGTAAACAACTGAACTGAGCATTAAGACACTGCAGGAAAAATGTTCTGTTCTGAAGTTTTTTGAAGTAAACATAAAAAACAAAAAAAAACATTTAGGTTTACAAATGTCTACACATTACAAACACTGTGAGGATGTTTGCAATAAGGATGCTATATTAGGCTCTAAAAGGATAAGCAGTTCAGTCTTAGAGCGTCAAGCTCAGAGAGACACACTTGGATATTCCAGATTAAAAGACAGCAATAATAAATTATAAAAACAAAGCAAAAATGTCAAAAATAGAATATCAAGCTAAAAATTTTGCATACACTAACAAAGAAATAATTACAAAAATCAGATTAGTTAAGATTTTGTGCAAGAATTTATCTGTTTAATTAAATATCTACCAAATAAAATGCAGAGCATCCCCAAAAATACACTCCATTTACAAATGAATATGGACAAAATTGGGCTAAATTTTGTCATTTTGCAGAACTCAACTGAAGTTTCTGTATAAAAACTTCTATAATATTGTTGTTTTTCAGTTTATTAGGATATAACTTTGCACGGATAATGTTAAAGAGGCTATATGCAACTTTTCCCCTCAAATAAACGTAACAATAGCCTTTTTATTTGACCATTTATGACTCAAACATCTCCTGATGAGCATACTGACACCTTGTCAGCTCACAGTGGGTGCACCTATAAGCCTGTATCCAATTTTTTTCTATTTTCTGTCGGGTCGGACTTTCCCACGCTGTCTGCGGGTGTGACGTCAAGCGCATTCATGTTAAATGTTTCAGATCACTCTGCCACTATCGGTAGTCAGCACTCGCAAGCAGTTCAATGGATTGTGCGAATACACAGAAGAGACCCAGGAGAACTCTGACACCAATAGTAACTCCACATAAGACTAAAAAAGTTAAACCCCTGACAAGTGCCCGAAAAAGATAGAAGATTAAGAGCGAATGGCGTAGGAGCGCGTGCTGCGAGAGCGAGCAGAAAGGAAGAGCGGTTCCGTTTTTTGGCCACATGGGGTCAGTCGCGAGTTGAAATGTTAGAAAATTGCATATAGCCCCTTTAATATGTTTAGCTATGATTATTTTGAGGTTTGAAGCTTGAGCTACATTTTTCCGAAAACATATTCATCCTGAAAGTAAATGTATTCAGGCAGACAAAAAATACCACAAAGATTTTACAATGTCCCACATTCATCAATAACACATTTACTGATATTTACACATCTTAGCAAATCTGATGAGGGTTCCCTTGAAAATGTAACTAAAATTAGTCAAACAGACCTTGTGGTTACAGAAATATACTTATTTCATTATGGGCATGTCATTTTCGAGCAGAACAAAAAATTTCTATTCACACAGCTCAGATCAAACATATCTTTGTCTACTATCATAGAAATATTTTCACAATAAATCCAACATCAAAACTTGTTAGAAAGGCAACAACCATCCTCTCATAATAAACTCAGCAAAAAAATAAATGTTCCTTTTTCAGGACTGTGTATTTAAACAATAATGTTGTAAAAATCCAAATAACTTTACAGATCTTCATTGTAAAGGGTTTAAACAATGTTTTCCATGCATGTTCAATTAACCATAATCAATTAATTAACATGCACCTGTGGAATGGTCATTAAGACCATGACAGCTTACAGAAAGTAGGCATTTAAGGTCACAGTTCTAAAAACGCAGGACACTAAAGAGACTTGTCTACCGACTGTGAAAAACACCCAAAGAAAGATGCCCAGGGTCCCTGCTCATCTGCGTGAACGTGCATTAGGCATGCTGCAGGGAGGCATGAGGACTGCTGATGTGGCTAGGGCAATAAATTGCCATGTCTGCACTGTGAGACGCCTAAGACAGCGCTACAGGGAGACAGGAAGGAGAGCTGATCATCCTCGCAGTGGAAGATCACGTGTAACAACAACTGCACAGGATCGGTACATCCGAATATCACACCTGCGTGACAGGTACAGGATGGCCACAACAACTGCCCGAGTCACACCAGGAACACACAATCCCTCCATCAGTGCTCAGACTGTCCGCAATAGGGTGAGAGAGGCTGGACTGAGGGCTTGTAGGCCTGTTGTAAGGCAGGTCCTTACCAGACATCACCAGCAACAACGCCGCCTATGGGCATAAACCCACCTTCGCTGGACCAGCAAAAAGTGCTCTTCACTGATGAGTCACGGTTTTGTCTCACCAGGGGTGATGGACGGATTCGTGTTTATCGTCGAAGGAATGAGCGTTACACCGAGGCCTGTAGCCTGGAGCGGGATCGATTTGGAGGTGGGGGGTCCGTCATGGTCTGGGGCGGTATATCACATCACTATCGGCCAAAGCTTGTTGTCATTGCAGGCAATCTCAATGCCTTGCGGTACAGGGAAGACATCCTCCTCCCTCATGTGGTACCCTTTATGCATGCTCATCCGGACATGATCCTCCAGCAGGACAATGCCACCAGCCATACTGCTCGTTCTGTGCGTGAGTTTCTTCATGACAGCAATGTCAGTGTTCTGCCATGGCCAGCGAAGAGTCCGGATCTCAATCCCATTGAGCACGTCTGGGACCTGTTGGATCGCAGGGTGAGGACTAGGGCCATTCCCCCCAGAAATGTCCAGGAACTTGCAAATGCCATGGTGGAAGAGTGGAGTAACATCTCACAGCAAGAACGGACAAATCTGGTCCAGTCCAAGAGGAGGAGATGCACTGCAGTACTTCAAGCAGCTGGTGGCCACACCAGATACTGACTGGTACTTTTGATTTTGAGCCTCCCTTCATTCAAGGACACATTATTCTATTTCTGTTTGTCTGTGAAACATTTTTAGTTTATGTCTTATGGTGTTGATTCTTTTAGTGTTCATACAAATATTTACACACTAAGTTTACTGAAAGTAAAAACAGTTGAAAGTCAGAGGACGTTTCTTTTTTTGCTGAGTTTATAAATAATGTTTTAAAGTCTCAACAGAAGTACAACAATAATACAGTCAACACTATCCCAATAAAATGTATTTGTTAAAACTTCTCTTGTTGGTTGACCCTGCACTTTTCTAGGTTACTGACCAAAATGGATGACTGACTCTCTCTCATTTACTTCCCTCAAAACAATCAATTGTTTTCAGACAAGCAGATTGTTTCTATGTGCAAATCATCATCCTTTCATTTTCAAAACAGTGGACGGGACATGGAATGATCTAACTTCCTTGATGAAGCTCATTCATGAGAAAGGCTGTGTGAGTTCTAATGTGGTCAGATAAAGTTCGTCTTGTGCTCAAACGTTTTCCACAGGTTATACATGAGAAAGGCTTCTCACCTGTGTGAGTTCTCATGTGGCCAGATAAATTTTCTCTTCTGTTAAAACGTTTTCCACAGGTTATACATGAGAAAGGCTTCTCACCTGTGTGAGTTTTCATGTGGACAGATAAATGTCCTCTTCTGTTAAAACATTTTCCACAGGTTATACATGAGAAAGGCTTCTCACCTGTGTGAGTTTTCATGTGCAAAAATAAAGTTTGTTTTCTACTAAAACTTTTATCACAGGTTATACATGAGAAAGGCTTCTCACCTGTGTGAATTCTCATGTGGTCTGATAAATATGCTCTTCTTAAGAAACGTTTTCCACAGGTTATACATAAGAAAGGCTTCTCACCTGTGTGAATTCTCATGTGGTTAATTAAACACTTCCGCGTTAAAATTTTACCACAGAGTTTACAGGGAGACAGCTTCTCATTTATTTGTGTTTTCTTCTTTCTTTCTACTTCTGGACCGTCTACATGCTCACTGTTCCTTTTGGTTTTCTGATGCCTGTCATTTTGTTTCTGTTCTTTGTCTCTACTTGATCCTGAGTCGTCATGGTTGATCCTTTCCTGACTTTGCTTCTCAGGTTCAGTAGAGGTCTGGACAAGGAGTTGGTCCATATTTGGTTCTGGTTCTCTGATTTCTTTTCCTTCATAAGAAGGGTAGACTGTAGAGGGATCAGTCTCCAGCTGCAGTTCAAGCTGCTTTTCCTTCAGACTTATATAAAATTCCACCTGTTCTTCCTTCATCTGGTGAGGTTCTGGTTCCTTCTGTTCCTCTTTCATAGGAAGAGGTTCTGGTTCTCCCTTTTGGAATTTCATCTGATGATGTTCTGGTTCTTCATGGTTTTTGATTAAAAGCAGAGGTTCTAGACCTTCCTTGTTCCCTTTCATCTGCTGAGGTCCTGGTTCTCCTTGGTCCAACTTGAAGTCCCTCTCCTGGTTGCAGAACTGCTGCTCAGTGAGAACCTCCTCCTCCTTCCATACATGTTGCTGTAGCTCTGGACAGGGAAAAAAGAAAATTGCTGATTAAATCTCAAACTCGACACAACACACTCTAGAATAAAATGTTATCAATTCCCCTAAACTGATTGCCAGAGTCTTGTATCTTGGCCCCAGTTTGACTCCAGACCCAAATGTTACCATTTCTGTAAAAGGAAATTTTTATTGTGTACTTGGACCACAGCTGTTTAACAACTCATGAAACTGACATATGTAATCGAACGTAGAAATGAGTGCATAAATATAATGAATCTATTTAAATGATCTACAGTCAGCAGAGAAGAAGAAAACCATTACAGAAATAAAAATCACAAGAATATTTCCTCTATTATATACGTTTTCAATTGCATGGGGCAAAGAACAATGGAGTTAGCCTTGGCTAACAATGGAAGCCACACTGTCCAGCAGTAGGCCGCCGGACCAAACCCAAGAAAGAGAGAGATATTTTTTTTTAATTTTTCAAACAGACCTTTTTCTTGCCATTTCCAAAAATAAAGAAAAGAAAAAAAGAACAGTGCAGAACACCAAGAACATACAAAGACACACATATCCATTTACATGTTTTGAAAAAGAGGCAGAGCTGCCACACTGTGTGAAAACAGACATGAGCAGATCAAACAGCTGTGTCAATCGCCCACACTCCCAAAAACAGTGGAAAACAGACTCTCTCACCCCACAGAACACTGTGGTTCAATTTACACACAAAAGCATTGACTGCTATGGCCCCATGGAGCAGTCTCCACTGCAGGTCTCCCTGCCTCATAGTCTGTGGTGGTTTGTAGAGAGAGCACCAGGTCGGGCCGTCTGCAGACTTCAGGTTCAGATGGGCCCTCCACACAGTATCTGTGCGGGGAGAGAGTGTCTGGTGGTTCAGGGCTTGAACCATCAGCCTGTAGAAGGTCTTCCCAGAAGCGCTGTCAAGCGACGCAGGCATAGGGCTTGACAGCAGAGGACCAGAGGAGGCTCCTAGGTCCGGGCTGACAGTGATGTTGGGGAAAGGATCTTTAGGATTATGGGACAGTGAACTGGATGTGAACTCTCTCAGCAGGGTCCACTCTCGTCCTGTGAGCTTCTGTCTCCAGTAGTCCAGGAGGCGCTCCAGTGTCCTCACAGACCTCATACCCAGGTGAGTAGTCAGGGTAGAGGCATTATTCAGCTGAGGTCCTGCCCTTTCCAACAGCTGCTGCAGAGTGCGTCAAGAAACGTCACCCCCTTTAGAGCCTGTCTTAGTTTGTGCAGGAAAGGCTCTATAGCCAGAGAGTAGAGCATCCCAGATAATGAGCAGCCCTGCCTGATGGCCCTCCCCACACTGATCGGAGCACTGAGAGCCCCATTGACCTTCAGCACACTCGTGATGTCACAGTACAGGCTCGGGATGTTTTCTATGAAACCAGGGCTGAACCCAAAATCTGCCAAAGGTACTGGTGTTCGATCCTGGTCCATGGAAATCAGAACCAGATTGATGCCCAATGAACTGGAGACTTCCAAAACATCACGAACTAAAGTGACATTGTCACTGATGAGCCTGCCAGGCACACAGTAGGTCTGGTCTGTGTTGATGACCGATGACATCACTACACGGAGTCTCGATGCCAGGACCTTAGACAAGATCTTGTAGTCCGAGCAGAGTAGTGACACTGGCCTCCAGTTCTTCAAAAGCTGTAGGTCTCCCTTTTTTGGCAGCAGGGTAAGAACAGCTCTCCGACAGCTCAAAGGCAGGCGGCCCTTCTGTAGGCTGTCTCTGAGCACCTCCAGAAGATCCTCTCCCAAAATGTCCCAGAAAGCCTTGTAAAAATCAGCTGGTAAACCGTCAATGCCCGGAACTTTTCCTTTTTTAAGCTTCCAATGGCAACAGTTTGCTCCGACAGGGACAGGGGAGCCTTGAGTTTGCAGTTCTCCTCATCATTGACTTGAGGTAAGTCTCTAAAAAAACTGCATTTTCCCAACAGTCTCTCCGCTCATATCCGAAGAAAACAACTTTTGATAGAAAATGGAGGCATAACGTCTGATGTAAACAGAATCCGTCATGAGTGTCCCACTATCTGAGCGCAGAGGTTGGATGATTCTGTGCTGACTGTTCTTCTCCAGGCCAAAGAAGAACTGTGATGGAGCACCTATCTGCAAGAGCTCCATGTGACGTGACCGGACCAGAGCCCGCTGTGCAGTGGTGCCCAGCAGGCTGGCCAGAGCTGACCTTTTAGATTTTAGGGACTGTAAACACCCTTGTTCTCCTGTAGATTCTGCTAAAGACTGCAGTTCCACCTAGTGCTGGCCGGTAAACCGGTTCAAACCGAAAACCGGTTTATATTTTCGTTATGATATGGATTTTTAATAAACCGCCATACCGGTGTATTAAATTACAAAACGTTCGGAATGAACGTTACACTGCGCCGCGCAACACTGTTTCAGACGGACCCTTTACAATGTTGCACTTCTAAGCAGCGCCGAGTGAGCACTGCGCTGTTACGTTACAGGGACAATGGATGCTGCTGAAGAATTAGTAGAGCATGACACACAAGAACTTGTGCCAAAAAGAGGAGCCGAGTCTGTTGTTTGGAGGTTTTTTGGTTTCCAAAAATCCGACGTCGACCAAACAACCATTTTATGTAAGTGCTGTCGGACTACAATTCTTGCCAAAGGCGACAACACAAGCAATTTGCTCCAGCACCTTAGCCGCAAACACGTCTTGGAATATCAAGTATTAAATTAAAGTCAGCCGCTGGCTCAGCGACCTCCAAATCAGCAGGTAACATGGGGAAAGCTAAAGAAAAGTCGAGCCAAATGTCACTTAAAGACGCGTTTGCTAAAGGGACTTACTACGACAGAAAAAGCAAACGATGGATCGAGATTACAAATGCTATTACCAACCACATAGCCAAAGACATGGTCCCGCTTAATACAGTCGAAAAAGAAGGCTTCAAGCAGATGATCAAGACGCTGGATCCCAGGTATGAAATGCCGAGCAGAAAGTACTTTAGGCAAGTTGCTATCCCCAACTTGTACCAAAAGCACAGAGCTAAAATGAATGGAAAAAAACCCCGTCATAAACCGTAAACCGGCACAATTTTGAAAAAAAACGTGATATCAATTTTTGGTCAAACCGCCCAGCACTAGTTCCACCACCTGTATCTCCAGATCTCTCACACATTGGGCCCTGTCCTTTGTGACACAACAAGTATACTGCTGACAGCTGTTTGATCTGCGCTTTACCAAAATTCCACCATGTTTGCAAACTAACAAAATGTGTTTTTCAGTTCCTATGTGAAGACCAAAACAATGCTAAAGCGGACTTAAAAGCTTCAAGTAGCAAAGAGGTGTTGAAATGCTCATTTTCTGAGCCCAATCTGGACGAAGTCGAGTGGTTTGAAGTGATTCCTGACCCAAACTCAAACAGGGGTTTCCAACAGCTAATGAGAAATGAAGGGTAGGACATTACATCAGCTGGGAAGAGTTTTTAAACATTTATTCTGTTGTACAGGTGAAACTTCAAAAATCTGAATATTGTCCAAAAGTTCATTTATTTTAATATTTCAACTTAAAAGGTGAAACTAATATATGAGATAGACTCATTACATGCAAAGCAAGATATTGTTGTTTAGTTGTTATAATTTTGGTGATTATGGCTTACATCTTATGAAAACCCCCAAATTAAAAATCTTAGAAAATTAGAATATTGCATGAAATCAAGAAAACAAGGATTTTACATGGAGAAATGTCTTTTGCTCTAACCTGCTGGACCAGGAAAGAACTCTCATTCAAATTTTCGAAGTACCTGCTGTTCAGCTATCCGGCTACTGTGCGTGCATCCAGGCGAAGCTTGCTGGCAGCAGAACTGTGCCAAGACTAACTAACTATCTATCTATCTATCTATCTATCTATCTATCTATCTATCTATCTATCTATCTATCTATCTATCTATCTATCTATCTATCTATATATATATATCTCAACAGCTGACACGCTGCCATGCTGTCAGGCTAGTTCCCTGTTAACTGCTCTGTGGAAGAGGTAACCCTCGCCGTTGGAAAAGAAGTTGGATATGTAAATGTAAAGTCTGCCTCTCAGATGAAAGGAGCGGTGGTTTTGTTCCTGGCTACTACGGACATAGTTGCTGAGGTGGTGGAAAAAGGAGCGGTGATACAAGGAACGTATACAGCTGTCCTCCATCTGGTGAGTCCTGCGAAGCAAATCACCATCTCCAACGCGCCTCCGTTTATTAGAAATGAAACTGATAAAAGAACTGTAGCGTTTTGGTCAAGTTGTGTCTCCTATCAAGATGATGTCGCTGGTCTTTAAATCTGCGCTTTTGAAACATGTTATCTATCATCGGAGGCAGTTGCTGATGGTGCTTACAGACAATGAATCGGAGTTAAATGTCTCATTCAGTTTCAAGGTCGATGGATTAAACTACATGCTACGTGCTACATCAGAGACAATTAGATGTTTTGGTTGTGGAGCGGAGGGGCATTTGGAGAGTACAAAGCACTCTGAGAGTATGAATGAGGAAAATACAATGAGTAGTGAGGAGTAGGTGTGGGGTGGCCCTGTGTCTCAGATTTCTGGGCTGAGGCGGAGTGGAACCGGTAAGCAGCCTTTGCTCAAACTTTGGGAAGACCTCCTCCACCTCCACCTTTACCCCAGTCCCAGCCACCGCAGTCAGCCATTCAGCCACCACACCCTTCCTCAACTCAGTCACTGCAGCCGTCCACAGCTGCCTCTGAGCCTCCTTGCAGTCCTCCATAGTAGCAGCCCGCAGTCCTCTCCGGCAGGCACCAGCCGCAGTCCGCAGACCACTCTAAAGGGGTTCCAGACTGTTGGTGTCTCCGTCGAGGGTATTCAGGGGAACATGCCTCGCACAGCTCCTGTCTCCGCAGAGGCTGTTCAGATGGACACGCCTCTGGTTCCTGCCTCCGCAGGGGGTGTTCAAAAGGACACGCCTCTGACTTCTGATTCCGCATGGGGGGGGTGTCCAGGAGGACACATTTCTGATTTTGCAGGGGATGTCCAGGAGGACACGCTCCTGTCTCCACCAAGGGTATCCAGACGGACACGACTCGGGTTCCTGTCTCCTCCGAGGGTGCCCTGGAGGACACGTCTCGGGCTCCTGACTCTGCCGAGGGTGTCCTGATGGACATGCCTCAGGTGAACTGGAGGACACACCTCAGGTTCCTGACTCTGCCGAGCTACAGGGTTCTGCTACACCGGCCTTCAAGCCACATGGTCCTGCTACACCGGCCTTCAAGCCACAGGGTCCTGCTACGCCGGCCTTCAAGCCACAGGGTCCTGCTACGCCGACCTCCAGGCCACAGGGTCCTGCTACGCCGACCTCCAGGCCACAGGGTCCTGCTACGCCGACCTCCAGGCCACAGGGTCCTGCTACGCCGACCTCCAGGCCACAGGGTCCTGCTACGCCGACCTCCAGGCCACAGGGTCCTGCTACGCCGACCTCCAGGCCACAGGGTCCTGTTACGTCGACCTCCAAGTCACAAAGTCCTGCTACGCCGGCCTCCAAGCCACAAAGTCCTGCTTCGCCGGCCTCCAAGCCACAAAGTCCTGCTTCGCCGGCCTCCAAGCCACAGGGTTCTCCGCCGCCGGCCTCCAAGCCACAAGGTTCTCCGCCGCCGGCCTCCAAGCCACAATGTTCTCTGCCGCTTCCCCTGCCTTAAAGTTGAAACTAACAGTTGAGATAGACTCATTACATGCAATGCGAGATATTTCAAGCCTTTAGTTGTTATAATTTTACATGGAGAAATATCAGACCTCTGAAAAGTATAATCATGCATATGTACTCAGTACTTGGTTTGGGCCCATTTTGCAACAATTACTGCCTCAATGCGGCGTGGCATGGATGCTATCAGCCAGCGGCACTGCTGAAGTGTTATGGAAGACCAAGATGCTTTAATATCCTTCAGCTCTTCTGCATTGTTTGGTCTCATGTATCTTATCTGTCTCTTGGCAATGCCCCATAGAGAATCTATGGGGTTCAGGTCTCAGGTTTCACCTTAAAGGCGGTATTACTGAAACAAATAAACTTTTGCACGATATTCTAATTTTCACCTGTAGAATAGAATAAATGTTTAAAAACTGCTCACAGCTGATGTAATGTCCTAGCCTTCTTTTCTCATTAACTGTTGGAAACCCCTGTTTGAGGATGGGTCAGGAATTATTTCAAACTCCTTAACTTCATCCAGATTTAACTCAAATAATTCAAGCATTTTTTACCGACAGAGGGTTGGGCTAGTTCTCCTCACACTACAGTCTTCATCTATTGCACAAACAGATTTGGTTGCCAACCTCTGCCGACTGTCCTCAACTATTGCAACTAGTGACTTTTAATGACTTAAAGTGTGCAGCACACAGTGGAGGACATGTGTCTGCAGAGGAGATTTTCCACACCGTCTGCAGCCATGTGAAAACCCATCCACATGTGGAAGAAAAGGGAGGATACATGGGGACAGTCCCCAAAGGGTGTGGAGTGGCGGTAGGAAGCATCAGGAAGCGGGCGGTTCTAGGGTCAGCATGGAGGTCATGAACTACTGGGGGATTTTACAAGACTGTGAACTGGAACAATGACCAACTGTGGTGGTAATTATAACATTGGAGCAGTTTTTTGCTACCATCATCTCTTCTGTCTGTTGAGCTCAAGGTGCACACTCCACCGGTCAAATGTGGAGTCAATACTGAAGTGACAACAGTTGCATTTCCCCCCTACTCCGCTAGGGGCTGGCTCCAAAAAGGTGCAAGTTCTCATTGACTGCCATGTTGATAATGCCAACTTCACAGCAGTAATAAACATGTTTACAACCTGGTTCAAAAAACTGTTTAAGGTTTAATAGGTCAAGTTTACAGTCATGACAACTCTACGAAGGAAGAATTTTTTTATAACTCATTCGTTTAGATGTAATTTAAGCTTGAAATTATGAATAATAAGGGGCTTGTCTTTTTGGATTGACAGGTCTCAGATGAGCCATCAGCGCTAGTGCTGGTGGCTAGAGGCTTATTTTAATTCAAATTCACATAGTTTTGGTGAAAGTTACGGATCAAAAAGGCTTCGTGATTTTATTTAACAAAATTATTAATCTGCCAAGAATGCAAAGGGCAGAGTCGCTCAACCTGCCCAAAACCTCCTTCAGTTAGCTCCAGGTTAGCACAATTTGCTCGTAGCTACATCGGCTAGGGGTTTGATGGGTGTCAATCATCCGCCCCCACCCTCACAGCCCCACTCTCAGCTACACCTCTTTGCTAATTCTTTGTATTTTCCAATTCAGCTCTTCAGAAACCTATGGGTGATATAACAGAGGCTCCGTCCATTTTATGTATGAAGTCTATGGTTAAGCTGCATGACGTTGATCTCTAATAAGATCCAAACAGCCTGACCTTCTCTGCTAGCTAGTCCTGATAAATGCTGCTCTCTCTTCAAGCACCTTCACAGTCAGAAGAGCTCTTGGTGGCTATCAGCTCCATTAAGCCTTTCATTAACATCACTGCTGTACTATGTTGCATTATTAATCCTCCAATAATCTGATTTAAAGTAAAATATAAGAAATATTCAATATATGCTGCAAAGTACAAATAGAAGTTATAAG
Source organism: Valencia hispanica (assembly GCA_963556495.2). NCBI lineage: Eukaryota > Metazoa > Chordata > Actinopteri > Cyprinodontiformes > Valenciidae > Valencia > Valencia hispanica. Next base: position 29,208,326 of record OY747704.1, read on the forward strand.
AGCAGCAAAACAAACAGGAGGTGTCTGCAAGATGGACAACTAACAAAGAATGACCTCACTGTGGTAAGGATGAGGATTTAGTTTCTATGATGGAGACAAAAGATGAGCTTGGTGTCACGAAGAAAACTAAAAACAGCAATCTGAAATTATGAATCTGAAGTCCGAACAAAGGACCGACTGCGTCTTTCTGGGCTTTTATTTGTGAACTTTATATAATTTTATACTACAATGTTTACACCTCCTGTTTCTGACAGATTTGAGATAAGTTTATAATTTTACAACACATTAGAAAAGCTAATCTTTTTATATTAACAAAAGGTTAATTTCCACCATAGATACCAGGACAGTTTTCTGGGGAAGCTCCCTGTGGAAGGGAGGCAGGACTTTTTAGATGGACCCTGGTGGAGCGTTGTTGAGAAAGGATAGTAAACGTGTCTTTTTTGTTGATATCTTCAGCATTTGGTTTCAGTCATCTCAATTTATTTCCTTTCAGTTCTTATTTATTGATAACTTTAAATTGCACCACTAAACTTTTATAGCTAGCCACCCATGCCGACGGTCACTGTGTTTTACACAGTTTACAGTAAAATACATTAAGAAAATCCAACAATGTTAATTAAGATATTCAAATAAAAGGAAGAGTGAGAGAGTAACACTCTCATCAGAGGCTTTTAAGAGATTTTAACCATGAAAGTCTTAATAGTTTACAGCATTTATGTTTTGAGATGTTGTTATTCTTGCTATGGTATACATTTAGTAAACATATGGTAAACATGCAGACATAAATTATTCTTGATTAGAAACTTTTTTCTATTCCAATTGTGGACCTTAGTCCCAAAAAAATGGTCATAAATTGTCTTAAGAAAGAAGTTTTAATTCTAATTGGAGCTCTGATTGAACCGGCCTGCTGGCACTATTCATATGCACTTTTGATTGAAAATCTAATATTCTGACAATTTAAGATCTTATTTTGTGTTAAAAAAATGTACCGAAAAAGCCAACTCACATAAACCTGTTTAAAAGAATCAAATTTAATCTGTGTCAGTTTACTCCAAAAAAAGACAACTTCAGCTCCATTTCCCCAAGAACAGGTTTTACAAAAAGAGAAATGATAAAAGGCATTTATCTGTGATCGTTGCTTTAGATACCAAAGCTGTAGTAAATGTAGTCGGTTGAAATGTAAAGGGATGCAAACTTCAGTGACAAGTAACATTGGCCACTGACAAAAGATGCAGCTGGCTTGAATAAGAACGGAAGCTAAAAATACCACGTGTGTACCATTTACAGCCGTTTTATGCACACATCAAGTTCAAACAAAATTACCATACACCTTTAAAAGTTACATAAGAAAACAAAACCATTTTAACTAAAACTGATGTTTGCTGCTAGAGCTCACCAAACGGATTCTTACTAATTACTGGGCCTTCCACAGATAACCTGAGAGACCGCTCCAGCACAGGTGGATTTAAAGAGACAGCACCACAGATCATTACAATAGTAATAATAATAATAATAATGTAGTATTAATAAGATAAATGAAAATATTGTAAAAAACTGACAGTAGTATAGAGATATCCTAAACACCTTCAGGCTTTATTTTCAACAGAAAAGGTTCTACAAAGTTCTTACTTTTATATGTTAAAATAAAGCTGAATCCCGTATAATCTCTCATCCTCCTCACAGCTAAACACTGTTTTGTTTTGATCAATCACCCAATTTCCATCATACAAATTGTGAAGAGAAGAACCTCTCTTAACAAGAGGCGAGTTCATACTTTTGACACTATTTGTCACAGGGTTCATTGATTCCCACAACCAATTAAATTTAATAAATATAAAATTAAGAAAATTATTTCACAAAAAATAAATATAAAACCATTTATGTATCTAAATTCTTTAATTAATTTAACTGCTGTTTAATTCTGTGAAACATTTCTAGTGTGAATGTTTACGTGACTGATTTCACCTCCGTTTTGTTACAAAGCGTCGATAAAAATGATCCCTTTAGCAGTAAAACACCTCCAACCAGACTTTCCTGTATCTCTGTAATGAATAAAACAACATTAGTGCCTCTGATGGTTCATACCTATTCTCTGCAGGTTTATTTTGGGGTTCCAGCAGATTTCCAGCAGTCTGCGCTGACGATCCAGCTTTTCCTCGTACTGGACGATGGTTTTATCAAACTCTGTAAATATTTCATCAGCAGCAGCGGTCATTCGCTCCCTGATAAAGTCTCTCAGAGACTGAGAAGAAGACATTGTTGCTGCAGAGACACTAATATTCCGGTCAGGAGACTCAATAAAGCTAAATGCTAACTGACCCAGGAAGCTGGAAAGGAAAGTCGTCGCTCACTATCGCCACCTGCTGGATAGAACAGCTAACTAAACTGCAGGGATATTTTAAAATCATTTCAGCATGATTCAAATGTATTACAAACAACTGAGTAATCTGCTCAATTATTTTCAGTTTTAAACAGAGGTGTTGCTAGAAATAGGACTCTACTGGGGGGCAGGACCTCACTGCTAAGATCAAATTGTTTTTATTCCAACGTTCTGCCATGTTAGTGACAACAACAATGTTATATTCGATCTATTTCCCTTTGCTAAGCCTGTCAGTGTCTATTTCAAACGTCTGCTGTTGATAATAAAACACCAAAAATTAAAAGTTAAAGAAACAAGCTTCACAGAAAACAACAGTTGAGACAAACTGCTACTACAAAGTTGAAAATGTTTTAGATCTGTAGCATAACAGTAGCATTGAACTCCTATCACTATACTGCCCAATTCTTTTAAAAAGCACAATTATCAGAAGTGTACTTTAAAATCATTATTTTGATATGCTGCTTAGTTTTGCTATGTCATTGAAACAGCAGTAGACAACGTTGGTAAAGCAAGAGCTACCTGCATTATAATTTTCTGTACAACTTCTCGCCTGTACTTTTTTCCTTTTTTCGTCCATTCTCTCCAGCCCCATCTCAGTCTTTCTCTCTATCTCTATAATCCTTTGTTTGCTCTCAATCAAAAATTAACCATGCCGAGGGAGTGCAAATCTCAGCAGCCTCTAAGGGCCTGAAGACACATCATGAATCCACTGCGCCTATTCCTCCTCTCTGGCTGTGACGTAGTGCACGGGGCAGAAAGGCTGGCACACACAGCAGCGGACGCAAAGTCCTCATTTAAATACTGCTCTTTGTGCCTGTTATGATTTGCACACACAATCTTAGTAGATCACCCGCAAATCAGGAACACGCCTTTTGCACAATTCTTTTGCGGGTCACGTCATTTTGCAGTCTTTATTTGGATTATTGATAAATCAGGCCCTAAATCGCCATTGTCAAAAGGTGCATGCCCTACTATTTCAAAGGAATAGAGTTATGTGTGAGATAATATTTTCCACAAAATAAAACATGTTCTCTGGGCTGCTGGATCATCTATTTAAGGATTAATGGAGATCAAACAGTATAGTGAGAATTGAATAATTATAGGTCTAAGAAGATCCAAGATGGCGTCGCAAACGGATGCAGACAACAAAATTTGTTTCACTTAGTTTTTCGAAAACCTCTTACGGTCTACTATAATTTTCACCTAATGCTGAGCCTCCTTGAGGTAACAGTACCAAAACTTTATTTTTGACCTTAAATTCTCTTTTTTCGATAGAAACATCAAACTGCATTTTCATCTTAGTCTGTGTCATGCTCCCTCTCCTCATCATCGTCCTCACCTGTGTCTCCCATCATCCACACCCGATCCTCCTTACCTAATGCCTTTATAACCCGTTACTTCCCCTCCCTCAGCACCGGATCATTATTGACGTCAGACTGATGTCTCCATGGTGTGTCGCCCCACTCGTGTGTTGTCCTGTCTCTCTGTTCCTGCTGTCATTACCATCAGAACCATCACCATCACCATTTCCACCAGCAGCACTTTAATAATAAACCTTTGCACTTTACCTGCCTATGCGATTGGGTCCATGCATTTCACTGCACACCTCCCTGACAGCAGTTCTTAAATGATCTCCCGCTACTTTGTTAGCACATCAAAGTCTATATCGAAACATTTTTACGTATTTTGTTACATTTTGACGAACTTCTCCCGTAGGTTGCAAAATTACGTCTTTCAAGGCTTTCAAGGGTCCTCTGGGGACATGTCCAAACACCAATTGGGCGGGACTGAATCTAAGCGATTTTTGAACTGCTTCGCGGGCTGCAAATAACACAAACTTCATCCCATGAGTATTTTCTTAACATGGTTTTGAGCATCTGGTGCCACCGTTCGATGGAACCCTGAGATTCCGGGTGATACGCAGATGCAGTCACATGTTTGATGACCAATTCACTAGTAACTCGTTTGAAAAACTGTCAAAAACTTGACTTAAAGTTAGATCCTTGATCGGTTTGAAGGGTAGAAGGTAATCCAAAAGTTGAGAAGAACTTTGTTAAAGCCCTAATCCCGTTTTTAGTTATGATAGTTGATAATGGTACTGCTTCAGGAAATTTAGTAGCAGTACAGATTATTGTGAGCAAATATTGATTCTTTTATTTTGTTCTGGGCATAGGTCCTACGCAGTCAACCACGACTTTATCAAAAGGTTGGTTAATAACAGGAATTGGCTTTACAGGGGCAGGTTTTATTGGTTGGTTTGGTTTTCCAATTAGTTGACACACATGGCAACTTTCACAAAAAGAAGAAAAATATCGTTTCATTCTTAGCCCAAAGAAATGCTGTGGTAACAGCAGATATGCTTTTGTGACACCCAGGTGCCCAGACCAACTGCTTTCATGCGCTAAAGAAATTACTTTGTGACGATGTCTTTGAGGCATAACTATCGGTTTTACTCTCCCCCAGTCAGCGTTTTCTGATTCTGGGAGGTGCCAGAAATGCAGTAAAAGTCCATCCTTAATAGTAAAACCTGTTTACTCTTTATTGACATCTGCAGCTCTTACCGTGTGGGAAACTTTTTGTAATGAACTGTTGTTTTTCTACACTGTTGCCAGGTCCTCACACGTTAAAGGGAAAGCACCAGATTCTCCGGTTTGGTTTCTGCAACAAGAGGAGCTACATTATTTTCCTTATTTTTGTCAGCTTCATGATCAGAAACCGCTCCATCAGAAAACTGTTCAAACAGCAAAGTGTCACGGAGGGATATATTGGAATCTTTACTGACCTGTGACCGGGTAACAGCACATGCAGGGTAAATATATAATATAATGTAGTGGGTAGAATTTTTGGAGTCTACCTTAAGTGTTGGATGTTCTAACACTTCCAGACTGGGTACCACGAGTCCTCCCGCAATGTCATTTCCCATCAGTAGAGTGATGTCCTCTATAGATAGTGTAGGACACAAAGAAGCAATATACACATGGTGTACTGGTCTCGGGGTGTAAGTTAGATCGATTCCTTTCAACATCACGTTGTAGCCACAAGCACTGTTTTCAGAAATTGGTAATGCATTACCTAAAATGAGGGAATGAAATGCTCTAAATCAAATCAAACTTTATAAAGTGCTTTTCATACAAGAATTACATCACAAAGTGCTTTACAGAATCCTCCTATTGTTTTACCTGCCCCCTCTGATTTTATTGTCAATGATTTTACCAGTAGGCTTCAGTACACTCTTGACCTGCTTGCTCCACCTAAAGTTCAAAGTTTACATTCTAAAGCTGCACCGCCGTGGAAAATCTCAGAAAAATAAAGAGAAATTGTAGGGCGGCAGAGAGAAAATGGAGGAAAAGTAAAACCACGACAAACCACCAAATATACACAGATCTTCTCAAATTATACAATAAAGCAGTAAGAAATTCAAGAAACGCATATTTTTCCAAAAATCATCTCAGAACATTAAAAATAATTCCAAAGTCCTTTTTTGCACCATTGACAAACTTTTTAACAGAGCTACTACTGCATTTCAGAAAACCCCCTCAAACGCTCTTTGTGAGAAGTTCGCAGACCACTTCAGAGGGAAGGTAGACATGTTATTTTATCTTCTTAAAGTAACATGGTTTTAGACAAATCTAAGTGTGTGTCTCTACCAGAGGAAATGCTGGACAGTTTTGTCCTGGTAGAAGCTGGGACTCTTGATAAAGTTTTCTCCTCTGTGAGGCCCACCACATGTGTTTTGGACCCGATTCCCACTTCCTTTTTTAAGCAATTTTATGAATCTTTTAGGGATGAGATTTTAACCATGATGAATTGTTCCCTTCAGACGGGGGTCTTTCCTGCCACCTTTAAACGGGCGGTAGTGAAGCCCCTGCTGAAGAAGAGCAATTTAGATTTTAATGATCTTAACAATTTTAGACCGGTATCGAACTTACTGTTTTTAAGTAAAAATTTAGAAAAGATTGTTTTAATTCAACTTAGTAATTTTATTAATGAACACTATGTCCTGGAGAAATTTCAGTCTGGTTTTAAGGTGAACCACAGCACAGAGACGGCCCAGCCGTCTCCTTGTCACCCCAAAAGTCAGGACACACACGCATGGCGAGGCGTCTTTCCATTATTATGGCCCTTGTCGGCTTCTTATCATAATGTGCTCTGCAACTCACTTCCTGCTCAGAGAGGTAGGGGCGCCGAACTCCAAAACCCCAGCGGGAACTGTTTCAAAATAAGACCCAGAACTGAGAGACAGAGAGTAAAACAACACACACAAACAGATATCTGTTTCACAAAGGACGCACCTGCAGATGGGAGCCAGAAAAGATCTGACTCCCTTCTCTACCAGGGTGTACCATTTTTATTTCAGAAGAACAAAGAACATATCACATGACTCCTCTCTCCTCCTTCTACATCTTGACAGGTCATTTATTTTCTCCTGACCGTACCAGGAACTAGAGTTATAACTGATCCTCCCTGCTTTCAGTTCATATCTTTACTCAAGAGTTTGTTTACTTAAAACCTTAAACCCTATAAAATACTGGTAAAAGAGTCATGTTTTACTACCCTGAATAATATAAACAGGCCTATTACTTCTAAAGCTTACTAAGATATAGTTAAAACATATATACTGCATAATAAAAAATAGCCCCAGAAAGTAGAATACAACAAATCCCTCTTTCAATCTATTTTTCAAATAGATTGATCACTCCTCTGTACTTCTCCTTCAGGCTCCATGTGAGGGAGTAACAGATATTGACCTTGCATATTATCACCAACAGCTTTTTCAATACACTTTGTGAGCAATGAACGTATACAAGGAATACAGCAACATCCACATAACACCATAGTTGACACAAATACTGCTAAAGAAACCATAGACATTGCCAGAGTCTTCCATTTACCAAACATATTATTTAACAAATCGTCCCTTTTTCTAACCTGATTATTCAAAATGAGAAGAGTGTCTGTTTTTTTCTTTATCTTTACCTTTAAGCAATATATTTTTTTCTAATTTATTATTATTGTTTTTTATGTTTTAACCTAATTCTCAATATTCTTTTAGTAAAAGCAAACTCTAGCAATTGTCACCAACCCCAAAAACATCCTACAAAAACCACATCATAATGAAAAAAGAATAAGTAAAACAAAAATTAGTAGTCAGTCAACCTGATTATACTTTAAACATCCCTTAAAATGTTTTATCTTATTACTAAAAAGTTTTATAAAACCGTAAAAACTGGATATTAAGAAAAAATCCTACAAATCGACTACTTAAAAATTCTTTGACACCCTCTTAGGCAGTGTCTAGCAATCTGCACCTGTAAATAAAAATTGGTTAAACAACCTGTAAAATACAAGAAAAATGATTAATAAGTGTTCAGTCTTTATTATTTTGTTCTCTAGTCTTCGCTCTTGTTTATTTCTCTGGCAGCAGGCGGCTACCAGAGTGATGAAATGATTCAGTACAGTGGACTCTTTATTTTTCCCAATGTTACTGTCTTTTATGCAGATCGCCCTCACTGAAATGACAGTTACTTCATTAACTGAACATTTCCCCCAATAAACACAAATGCACAGACAGGCCCCGCCTCCAATAGCTTCCCCCACCGATTGTGAGGTGGTCAAAACCTGCTGTGAAATGTGTTTGATTTCTTGCGATCTTTTCTCTTCGGTACAATCCCTCTTCGAGAAAAGCAAGTCCAAATTGCTTATCTCGCCCAATTTTTTGCACATATAGATTACACTGGATGATTACAGCAACTTCAACCAATCTTCTGGGTGGGGCAGGCCCCGCCTCCTGGCTTCGGCAGTCGACACCGCCTAGTCAGAACCGACACCACCCGCTGCAAAGAGATTCTCCCAGGTCAGCAGAGAGCTGCTGCAGCATGAGGGACAGGAGGGGGGTCGGAGGCCGGAAGGAAGGAGACCAGGCCCTTCAGATGCTGATGATCACTGCGAGGGTCCGGGTCAGGGTGCGGTGAAACCTGTGGATCTCTGCCAGCTTTAACTTTAAAGTTGAATTAGAACGCTCGATGACGCCCTGAGATTGCGGATGGTAAACAGTGCCGAACTTGTGGGTTATTCCCATCTGTTCCTCAACCTGTCGGAGATGTTTATTTTTAAAATGTGTGCCATTGTCAGACCTGATCCTAGTCGGAAAGCCATGGCACGGAATCCAGTGGTTAATCAAAGATTTCACCACTGTCTGAGCATCCTCCCGTCTTGCAGGAAAAGCTGAAACCCACGAGGTCAGTGGATCAATCATCACTAACAGGTAACGGAAACCTCTAACAGGGGTCACCATATCTGTATAGTCGATAACAACCTCCTCGCCAGGCCTGCACAAGTCCTGGAAGGCGCCCATTTCTGGCTTGATAGTAGGCTTAGGATTAAATTGACCACACACCACACATTCACTCAAAAAACGCTTAATTAAATGTGGCAGGAAGGGATGCCACCAAAAACAAAGATTACGTTTCATATGAGTGTATGACACATGTGCCGCACCATGAGCCTCCTGAAAAAGGGTGGGTTTTAACGCGGCAGGTAAGACCAAACGGCCATCAGGCCAATGCCAAAAGCCATCAGAAAAAATCGCACCTCTATCCTTCCACACAGTTATCTCCTGCGACGCAGCAGCCTGCTGTGCCAACTTCACTTCCTCAGCAAAACTGTCTGACATTTCCTGTGCTGACGTGACAATCAGCTGCGTGTGGACACGTGACAGGTAGCCTGCTGCTCCCTTCGCCGCCAAGTCTGCTGCCCTATTTCCCCACGCGTCAACGGTGTCAGCCTTGCTGTGACCCCTACACTTAAGAACAGCGAGGTTAGCTGGTAACTGTACAACATCCAAAAGCTCCATAATATCTGCATGATGGTGTACAGGTTTACCAGTAGCAGTAACAAAACCTGCTCTCTTCCACTGTGGTAATTCATAATGTATAACAGAAAACCCGTAGTTCGAATCAGTGTAAATCGTGACGTCTTTATCTCTTCCCCATTTGCATGCTTCAATGAGAGCCCTTATCTCAGCACGCTGTGCGCTCTGCTTGCCGTCCAGCTTCCCTGAAACGACAGTCTGTAGTGAATCTCCATTTTGCTCAACAACTGCAAAACCTGATCTCAACTGGCCCTGTCCATCTCTAAAACAACAACCATCTGTATAGAGCACAAAACCTGTAGGTAAGGGATCAGACCGTAAATCAGGACGTATTTTTTGAGCAACAGAATTCAGCCTGACACAGTCATGCTGCTCCCCAGAGGCGGTGATTTGGTCAGCCATGTTTATTCCTTCATGCGTAAAAATAATGTTTGGTGCCTCCAAAACTCTGCTAATCCGCTGCTGACGCAAAGTAGAAAGAGTAAACGTCTCAGAATTAACCAATGCCATGACTCCATGAGATGTCAAAATATGAAGTGGATAACCCCTGACAATGTGTAATGTTTTTCCACTAGATGTGCAATTCCTGCTGCATGTCTCGTGCAAGGCGGCTGTCTCATTTCAATAGCTTGCAGCTTTATGCTAAGATACATAAGAATGTGTCTCTGACCACCTTTTTTCTGAAACAAAATCCCATTAACCACCCCATCTGTTTCTGATGTGTTAAGAAAAAATGGACATGTATAGTCAGGATTGGCTAAATCAGCTGCTTATGCTAGAGCCTGTTTCAACTTAATAAATGCCTCCTCAGCTGGTATGTCCCATTCTAATTTAGCATGCAGATTTTTCATACCATGAGCATTTACAAGAGCCCTGAGTGGTGTGGTAAGGTTTGTGTAATTAGGCACATAATGTCTGGAAAAATTTGTCAGTCCCAGAAATGACAGCATTGATTTAACAGTGAGAGGTTTAGAATGGGCCAAAATAGCATTCTTGTGGGTGTCCGTCAGTCCAGCCCCTTGAGCGGTCACCCTTCGCCCCAGGAACTGGACTTCCTGCCTGACCAACTGAAGCTTATCGCGGGAGACTTTGAATCCCTCTTTTCCCAAATGTTGCAACACAACTAGAGTCGCTGCTATGCACGTTTCAACAGTAGGGGATGCTAAAAGTAAATCGTCCACATATTGGGTCAGTACACAGCCTGGAGGGAGCTGTACAGTGCTTAATGACTGCTTCAACACCTGATTAAAAATACCTGGAGATAAAGCAAAACCCTGCGGAAGCCTACTATAACGTAGCTTCCTGCCCCTGAATGTAAATGAAAAAATATCCCTGACAGAAGGATGGAGCGGTAAACAGAAAAATGCATTAGCCAAATCTATACAGGTAAACCATTTTAAATCAGGAGTCAGTGATGCCAGAGCTGTATACGGATTCGGTGTAGAAATGGGAGGGGTTCTAAGGGCCTCATTAATAGCACGCAAATCATGTGCCATTCTGTATTTACCAGTACCTTGTTTTTTCACAGGAAGAATAGGGGTGTTATATGAAGAGTTTGATGGTTCTAAAACTCCAACTTCAAGTAAGCCTGCAATAGTGTCTGCAATACCTTCCTCAGCCTGAGGTTTATGTGGATACTGCGAACGCCAGATTGGATCAGAATGTTTCATCTCAAATGTGATGGGTGTGGTTTGCACTAGACCGACATCAGTGGGACCATCTGACCACAAAGAGTCAGGCACGACCTTTAAGGCCTCCACTGCATCAGGATGATCTGTTTTTTCTCTGCCATGATTTCTAGAAAGCTGCAAATGTTCCAGAATGGTAGTATCAGAGAGCTGCATGTCTATTTTGTACATCTGAGTAGAAGGAGAAAAAGAGACTGAAGGTATCTGGGTAGGAACCCAATCCTTTAATTCAACTCCCCTCTTAACCATTCCCCCCAAATCTTTAGCTTGATGTTTCGGATGCAACAAAAGCGATATGTGTGGAAGCGCTTCAGCTTCCATCATATACCATTTATGCTGCTCTGAAGTCAGATCAGCATACAGTGCAACACCCTCCTTCCCCACAAAGCATGGACCCGAAGCCACAGACCAACTTTGGCCTTCAAGTTCTGTTTCAAATTGTTCCTGATATAAAGTAGGATCGCTTCTCTCATAGAGGAAGGTCACATGGAACGGGTCAGGCGGTGGAACAAAAGGCTGGAGTTCAAGCAGCCAAGGCTTCCAGCATCTCAGAAATTCAGCCGCAGAAGATTCATGTGCAGACATCGTAGTCAATCTGGCCCAGAAAATATCAGCCACTTGTGAAGTGTCATCCTTCAGCAAAAATTGACCACTCATGGTATCACAGCAATGCGTATGTCCATTCGGAAAAGTCACCATAAGTCCATCAGGGGTACATAGGATCGAAGCACCCAGTTTGATAAGCAGATCTCTGCCTAACAAGTTGACAGGCGTGGTTTGAGCAATGACAAAAGGATGTGATAGTCTTTGATCTCCCACTGAAACAGGCAATGGTTGAGTGATAGGGAGAATCATTGGAGCCCCAGAGATTCCAATCACAGACACTGTGTTCCCAGAAAAATTGACGTCTGGTAAAACTCTGTCCAACGTGCTGAAAGTAGCACCAGTGTCAACAAGGAATGGCAATGAATGTCCATGTACGTCTATTGTGAGCATCGGATCCCCCTTTGTCCTGCTCACTAAGGTACTCTGTGGGCATTGTCAATACTGAGGCCCACTCTGTCCTCCTGGATAGGAGGGAGGAGCCATATGCTGATTCGGAGCCATATGTAGAGGTGGCTGACCGGGAGGTATAGCGCCCCCTTGTGGGTGTGGGCACTCCCTCACCCAGTGTTCATTGGAGCCACACCTGTGACAACCGTTAGCACCTGGCTGCCCTCTCCCCATGCCTCTAAAATCCCCAAACCTGGCCCTGCCACGCGACCTGCCACGGGGCTGCCATGTCCTATAAGGAGCAGTAAATGGCGGATTCGGCGCAGCTCCAGCATACATCACAGGAAAAGAAGGCAGCACTGTCGCTGATCAAACAGTAGGTGCTGCTTCAGCCACCATCTGCTTCACGTTTTTAGACTGATACAAGTCAGTCAATTTATTCTGAGCCTCTTTTAACTGTAGTTTTAACAAAGCAGTCTCCATTTTCTTATTCTCCTCAGCGTCCTTTAACGCAGAATCTTGCACGTCTTGTAAATAATATGTTACGTGTCTTTCCCATGTAGGCTGATCATAAATGTGTGAATCAGGATTCCGTTTCATTAATGTAGCAACAGACTCTGGCATGCCTGCTAAAACTGCTTCTCTAAACCAAATCCGATTATTTCTCGGATCTCGAGGGTGTTCTCCAGTAACGGCAACCCATTTATCTTTACATTTTGCCATATGATCTGCGGGAGTAACATCAGTTGACCAGGGAAATTTCAAAATTTTAGACGCGGGCGGAGTAGGATATTTTCTTCTGACCCACTCGGCAAGATCATGTGCATGATGCGTGAATGGGGCTTCATCAAGTACACATGCTAACTGGCACTGGAGCATCATCTCATTATAATCTGTCAATGTCAACATTCTACCCATAATAGCTTTCCAATCCCCCACCGCTAGGGTTTGCCCTGAAGTCAGCTGATTTAATTTATTTATCCAACAGTTTCCTCCACCAGTCAAAGCAGGGAGTTGCAGAATGATGGCAGATATGTCAGCCATCTTCCATGGATTGTAAATTACTGAACCATCTGATGCTCCCACTAAAGGAAGCATTAAATCAGGGCCCCCACATGCCCCCAGTGGCAACTTAGATCTGGTATTCTTAAATGGTCCCTCACTCCCCTTGTCCCCCAACGTCTGCATATTTTCGACCTGTACAACTGCTGCACATTCATCACGTTGACTGGGGCTGGCACTCCCTGAAAGGTCTGCAGCTTGACCCCTTACCACAGATGCTAATCTTTCCTGATCCTGCAGCACCTCATCCATCTGTCGCTGAACTTTAGTTAACCTGTGTTCGTGCTGCTCCATCTCATCCATCAATTTAGCATTATACGCCAAGAACAATTTATCGGTGTCCTGTTCTACTTTGTTGCTAACTAATTTTAGTAGCTGTCGCTTTTCCTCCCCAGAACACATTCTGTGAGAGACTCCGCTTATAATCCCCTCGGGCACCATGACGAGTCCACATGGCCGTCATAAGGCCCTGGAACTGGTTTTTATCTTTTTTACCGGGCTTATCAACTCAAACAGAATATAATTTAGAAATGTATACTAACAATTGGGCATCTAAAGTGCGCCAGTTTTGTCCCTGTGGAGCAGGGAGTAAATTATATTCGGCTGCCATTGAATATTCGTAACAAAAATCCAAAATGGATTAAAATTTAACAAAGTAGGTTATTTGTATTAACTCTATAAACTATTTATTTTAATTGATAAACTATCAATTCGTAGGCCCAAATTTATCCCAATATTAATGCAGTTAACAGTAAAGGCAGGCACAGTTTTTATTTATTTAATTTTAATTTATTTCTTTTTATAGTGAAGGGGTTTATATTGTTTAGTCATGCAACATTAACCTTAATAATGTTTTAGGCAAAGCCGAAACGAAGGAAAGCAAAAAAGGTTTATAACGCACTGTTTATCTTATCATTAATTTATTTATATACGGAGATTATTGCCGTTTCGTCTAAAAATCAAAGAATTCCTAATAGAGTCCGGCCTGCGCCAAAACTCGGGACGCACACTTCGATGAAACACACGAAGAAATAGAATTCTCCCAATATAAAGCAATTTTTATTTATCATTAAAACATATACCGATAGAAATACATTTAAAACTCGCTTTGCAACACAAAATCGTCAACAGTTTGCTCCAAAAAAAAACTCTGCCGGACTGACAGATCAAAGTCCGGCCCAATAAAACTTCCGGGTCACACCGCGGAATGAATACGCCGGTGCACAGATGGCTAATTCTTCACTACGATGCTAAACTTAACAACCCGTACTCATAAGTAAACCAACCAAAGACAAGAACAAAATGCCTCCAACAAAACCACACTTCGCCATCAATACTCGAATGACTGTTTAACCGAGCCAAATAAATACAGTTCGGAAGCTAAGCTACCAAAGATTAGCTGTCATCATGAGCAACCTAGCTCAACTGGAAGCCAAACGTGACCTCTCCGTTACCATAAAAAGTTATTTTATATATATTCTAAAGAGTTTACTACCAGTTATCCATAATAACAGTCCTATATATATGTGTTAGACAATGCTTTAGACGTGTTTACGTAGTTGCACAAGGTTGAACGCCTTTATTTCCAGGCGAAACTCATCCAAACTGTATGTTAGCCGTAAGCTAGCTTATGGTGGTACTATAGCTGACTGAAAATGATATTCCCTTATTCCTCTATAATGTCAAGCTTCTACGCTTATTGTCTATACAAGAAGCGCGGGCATTGTCTAGGCGTTTAAGATTCGCAGAGGAATTATGGTTTTAGATTCAGTCGGTTAGTTCCCCTAAATGAGAAGTTTATATGAGGCCGGTGTGCAAAAAGCTACAGGGTAGCCTTTCTTTCCGTCACCTCCACTTCCCCAATCACACACACATTCACACTAGAAAGAAAGAAAGAACAACAATTTTTACAATTTCATCAAACACTAACCTCTACCGGAGCCACCTAAAGCCGGACCTTTAAACACAATCCAATTCACGTGGCTCAAACGTGCGTTTGGAAGATACGCCGGCCTCTCCAAGGGAATCCGTCTCGACACAGAGAGCACACACACTCTAACTAGTGTCTACCTGTCCGTTTGCCAGCCTCGAAGAAACTCCGACAGCGTCCTATCGGAGGCGAGCGGCCAACTCTCAAGCCCTGGTCCGCACTCCGGTCGGCCCTCAACCGAAAGAACAACACGTCAACATTAAATGGAGAACGTATAAATCGATCAATACCTATTAATTTGGTGTTAGCGCTTTTCCAGATTGATACAAAACCACCCGGGTGTTGATTAGCAAGGATCAATCCAGTCGCTCTCCGATTCTCTGTTGAACTCAAAGAAAAAACACAAAATTACTATAATTGCCACAAACACATGTATCAATCAGTTATGCCACACTCATTACTCACACTCAATCTCTCCCAGCCCTGAGAAAACTCAAAACCAAATCAAATGCCCGCATCCTCCACCATTTTGTCGGCTTCTTATCATAATGTGCTCTGCAACTCACTTCCTGCTCAGAGAGGTAGGGGCGCCGAACTCCAAAACCCCAGCGGGAACTGTTTCAAAATAAGACCCAGAACTGAGAGACAGAGAGTAAAACAACACACACAAACAGATATCTGTTTCACAAAGGACGCACCTGCAGATGGGAGCCAGAAAAGATCTGACTCCCTTCTCTACCAGGGTGTACCATTTTTATTTCAGAAGAACAAAGAACATATCACATGACTCCTCTCTCCTCCTTCTACATCTTGACAGGTCATTTATTTTCTCCTGACCGTACCAGGAACTAGAGTTATAACTGATCCTCCCTGCTTTCAGTTCATATCTTTACTCAAGAGTTTGTTTACTTAAAACCTTAAAGCCTATAAAATACTGGTAAAAGAGTCATGTTTTACTACCCTGAATAATATAAACAGGCCTATTACTTCTAAAGCTTACTAAGATATAGTTAAAACATATATACTGCATAATAAAAAATAGCCCCAGAAAAGTAGAATACAACACCCTCACCTCTGGAACAGGCTGCCAGAGGACCTCATGGCCACAGAGAACGTTCATGTTTTTAAGAGCAGGCTCAAGACTCACCTTTTTAACATAGCTTTTAACTGATTATTATTTATTATTGTCTGTTTAATTGCTCTGCATGTTTTATATGATTATATTTTATCAGTGTTTCACTATTTAATCTTATCACATTTATTTATTGCTTATTTTTATATTTTAATTTATCTAAATCCCCGTTCCAGTGTTTCCTCTGTGGGAGCCCTCTGCCCCAGGAGCGGTGGTCGGCTGTAGCTGCCTGGGTGCTCTCCAGGTGGAGCTTGGGTGGAGGTGGGGGTCTTGGCCTTGCCTCCACTGGGCGCCCTATGTCGGTGCCTCGGCTGCTGCTGTTGATCTACCGCTGCCGGTGCAAATGGCTTTGTTGTGTTAACAAACTAGCGCAAGATCATTTAAAAACTGCTCAGACTAAGATGAATATGCAGTTTGATGTTTTTGCCGAAAAAAAAGAATTGAAGGTCGGAGAAAATTTTTTGGTACTCTTGCCTCAAGGAGGGTCAGCATTAGCTGAAAAATATAGTGGACCATATGAGGTTTGTGAAAAACTAAGTGAAACAAACGATGCTGTCTGCATCCCTGAAAGGAGAAGGAAAACTCGTTCTGTTTACATCAATATGATGAAACGTTATCATGAAGCTCCTGTTTGTTCTGTGGCTGGATCTTCTGTCTGTCACCTACAAAAAGAAGTCCCCTATGTGAAAGAAGATGGCTTAAGAGAAACGTTTCAACACCTATATAGGCCACGTTTGTCAAACTGTGAATCACTGAACAGTATAACAAATAGTCTTGTTCATTTAGAACCAGCACGATTTAATAACTTTAATATGAGAATACACCTGCTTATTCTCCGATGTGCCATCTCAGACTCATTTGATCAAACATGATATTAATGTAGAAAATGCTACTCCCATTAACCAACATCCTTATAGAGTTAGTCTCTTACATATGTTAGATATGCCTCTGGAACTAATTCATACGCTTTTTAAATTGCAGCTTTAACCTTTTCGAAGTTCAAACTGTCCGATACAGGGAGAGCAGATATTACTTCCAATGCATTGCCAGTGAATTTACATTGTAAAAGCAGAGACCATGCATACAGAGGCCACTTAAGTCCCATTGCAATGCACTCAAATGCTGAAAAATAGCAATCAACTTCAGATTCCATGAAGACCGGCATCAGTGTTATACATTTGTCGCGCCGGGCAGAGGCTCCAACCACTTGTCAGGGGCCAATATTAAGTGAGAACGCTGATATAATCTGAAACCAAAAGAAAAAGCTTTGAAACCTTGAAAATCAGTGGTTGAAAATTTAAAACTTGAAATAAAGTTTTGAAAGTCTGAAAATAAGTTTTGAATCTCTGCAATCATAATTTTGTACTAGCATTTTAATTTTTTTCAAAAATTCAACATGTAAACTACAGAGTTTCAGACTCACATTTTCAGAGATTCAAATCGCTTGTTTCACCCTTGCTGTTTTTCAAGTATACATTTTCAGAGTTTCAAATATTGTATTGTTTTCCCACCATGTTAAGTTTGCAAAAAACTTTTGAAACCTCGTAATGTGAGATCTGAAAAAATTTTAACTTTGGACCATTGGCCTTGCGTACTTTCGTACACACCGCTGCAAGGTTGCCATCACGTGATTTTTGGCAGTTGTCTCTCGCTGCTTATCGATTTGAAACTCACACTCTGAAGAAAAAAAACCCTTAACGCTCCGGGGGAGGGGCGTTGAGGGTTTACTTATTAAATGTTAAAACGGCTACCTTAACTTTTTAAGAATTTAGAGATATCTCAAACTTAATTTTTACAAGTACAACTGTAATTAGGAGTATCCTAAAATACAATTTCTCCTAGTAACAATACAGTTTTCTTTAATTTCAATTTTGACTAGGAAGAATATATTTGTACTAGGATAAATTATATTATTGCTATCTAAAATAGGAATTATAGGAGTGGTCATTGATTAAATGTTAAAACGGCTTGGTCATCCACACGAAAACACAGATTAATGGGAACGAAAACAAATCTTTCTAAAACTCCGACCAAAGTGAAGATTTGCATTTTCTCTGTTTTAAGCTTTTGCGTGGGGAGTTTTAGGCTCCGCAACATCACTGTCCGCAACAAAAATTCTTCGATATCACTTGTGCGACCTGCGTTTACACTCAGAAACAGCATTTATGCCCTCAGAGCTGTGTTGGCATTATTGATTGTCCAAGCGCTTTTTGCTTGATTGTTTTCAATCAGCTCAATTACTGCTCTATGTAGAAGTTAGAACATAGAAAGTTACTCTGAGTAGATAGGATTTGAGGGAACTACTGCCCCCTACAGGTTTGGCACGTCTATGAATGTGCTTAACAACGCACTTATGTGGACAGAGTTTTTTTTTTTTTAAACGAGGTGGTGAAAATATCAATTTTCAAAAAAACCTGGCGACCAGTCCCAACAATAGAGACACTATGGACACTCATGCCCCCACCTCCCCTGCTCCCCCCACCTCAGAGCCATCACCACCATCAAGGACTTCACCCTCAGCTTCCCCCTCCTCACCCCAAACCTATGAGGGCCTAATGTCAACTTCTTCCACAACAACCTTTTATATTCATGAAGCAGTTGTGAGGAAGTTTAATGCCAAGTTCTATTTGTCTTGTAAACGCGACTTGCAACTCGAGAGTGACGTCACATCCGTGTTGGAAAACAAGTTACAGCGGGTTTTTGCGTTCTGTTTTGCACACAACACGACAGGTCGGAGAAAAGATGGATGCCTCCAGGAAAGTCGCTGTTGCGCTAGCTCTGAAAGAGTACAAAGAGCTACAGTCAAAGTTTGTGGTTCATCATCAAAATATGGAAGATGATAGCAAGCGGAGAATGTAAGTTCATGTTTCATCTTATTTGATTTTAGTCTATGAATGTTTTAACCGCTGTTTAAGCGAAAATTGCGTTTGCTCAAGACTCACCATTGTTGTCATAGCAACATGGAGCTACAGAGTAGCACAGATTGAGGGGTAGCACAGATAGTCGGAACACCGAAAAGCCCCCGGCCCAGACGGTGTGTCTGCTGCCACTCTTAGACACTGTGCAAACGACTTGGCCCCAGTGTTTTCAGGCGTTCTCAACGCCTCACTGGAGGCATGTCGTGTGCCAGCCTCCACTGGAGGTCACCCACCTGTTTCTCAACAGGGGGCTTAAACAGGGACCGTCAACAGCCTCTTGGGGTAAAACTGGAGTCAAAAAATTCTGTCCACCTCGACACCTTAATATCATGCAGAGTACGTAGTTTCAAAACTTTCAAAGTTACATATTGGAGGCTTTTTCTTCAGGTCCTTGAATGATCCTGAAAAAAGGGGTTCCAAAAGACAATACTTGTTACTTTCATCCTGCCAAAACTCAACAGCAGCAGAGATAGTCAGGGAAGGAAAACGTATTCGTATTCATATTCATCATCTTATAGGTTGGATAGATGACAGTTTCCAAGGGATCCTGGTAAAGAAGCACAAATCTTTTTAAACTAATTGAACATTCTTCAACAATTGAACATTCTTTGAGATCATATATTCAAGAGCTCATTGAGTCTGGCAACAGAGGTCTTCATGAGGTGGCCTAGTTTTACACAACCAGGTTCCCTGAACCTGGATCTCATACTGACAGAAGAAAGAAGTTGAGATGTGAACAAATTTCCAATCAGAGGCTCCTCAAATAGCAACATTCCAGGTGTACCAGGTGGTACATTGTCCTTTCAAAGGTGAAAATCTGCCATGAATTCAAAACAGACTGATGAAATATTTTAATTCTGCCTTAATTGTTTGTAATCTTAATATCTTTATTTGAAGAAAGAAAAAAAGAAAGAAACAAACATGTTGACCTATTATTGCCACCTGAGGGATTGTGAAAAAAAGAATTACCAAGCACTGTTGAGATGAAAATCACTTCAAGTTTTATTAATATCCTGTGCAGAATATGACAGCTTACAGGTGATCAACTATTAAACCGGTCCAAATAAGTTCTGCCAGCAGACAACACATCAGTTTTATAGGAACAATTAAAGGGGGAAAAACATAAACACTGAACAGAGTGTGGGACTGTCTGGATCTTTGCTCCAATGAAGGGACAAGCTGTGCCTGACAAGTTGCCTCTGGAAATGTTTATAGAAATTAAAACAACAATATAACATGACATAGCCCTCAAATGAACGAATAAGGATATTAGACTGGAATTATATTTATCTATATTTTTGAGGTCAGGAAATATCCCATACATTCTAAGAAGGCACCAGCATGTTCGGCAAGCCATCTACTGACCTCTGTCTTTTTA
This sequence comes from Valencia hispanica, assembly GCA_963556495.2. Classification (NCBI taxonomy): domain Eukaryota; kingdom Metazoa; phylum Chordata; class Actinopteri; order Cyprinodontiformes; family Valenciidae; genus Valencia; species Valencia hispanica. The sequence goes on from OY747704.1 coordinate 29,228,678, forward strand.
AATCTTTCTCCTTCTACTGTGCTACATCGCAAATGTTGGGAACGCTATCCTGACTTATGATAGACTTACCCCTCCTGGAGCTTCGTTATCCAACGAAATGTTCCCTGGATTTAGGTTTTTCATCCATTTAGGTTTACAAATGTCTATACATTACAAACAGTGCGAGGATGTTTGCACTAAGGATGCTATATTAGGCTCTAAAAGAATGAGCAGGTCAGTCACCCTTGGATATTCCAGATTAACAGACAGCAATAATAAATAATTAAAACAAACCAAACATTTCAAAAATAGAACATCAAGCTAAAAACTGATTACATGTTTTTAAAGAAATAATCAAATAAAGCAGATTAGTTGAATTTTTGTCAAAGAACTGATCTGTTTAAATACCATATTTACCAACTAAAATTAAGAGTATCCCCAACTGGGGGACACATAAAGTTTTGCATCCACAACTCTTAAAAATATGCTACATTTGCAAATGGATATTGTTCAGATTGGGCTAAATTTAGACATTTTGCAGACCTCATCTGAAGTTTCTGTATAAATTCTTATATAATATTGTTTTTCTTCTGTTTAGTAGGATAAAACTTTGCACAGATAATGTTAATGTGTTTAACTATGATTTCCTTGAGGTTTGAAGCTGCAGCAGCATTTTTCCAAAGACATATTCATCCTGAAAGTAAATTTATGCAGGCAGACAAAAAAACACACAAACCTTTTACAATGTGGCATGTTCATTTACACTTCATCAATAACACATACACTGATATTTACACATCTTAGCAAATCTTATGAGGGTTTCCATTATTGTTTGACCAACATTACTCAAACCGACCTTGTGGTTACAGAAATATACTCATTTCATTATGGGCATGTCATTTTCGAGCATATCCTATTATTGTCTGATAGGCACCAACTCCAGGTCCCCAACACTAAACTCCGCACCATGGGAGATAGGGCTTTCAAGGCGGCTGCGCCTCGACTATGGAACGCCCTCCCTAATCACCTAAGGGCGCCACAGTCCATTGATGTTTTTAAAAGTAAATTAAAGACCCATTTATTTTGTATCGCTTTTCCTTAAAAGTCTCATTTATGCATTTTTATTGTTTTCATGTCTTTTTAATCTGTTGTGCCTGTAGCACTTTGAGGCGTCTTTTCATGTGTAAAGTGCAATACAAATAAAATGTATTATTATTATTATTGTCTAATATCATAGAAATATTTTCACAACAAATCCAACATCAAAACTTGTTAGAAAACCAACAACCATCCTCTCATAAAATAAAAACAAATGTTTCAAAGTCTCAACAAAAGTACAACAATAATACAGTCAACACTATCCCAATAAAATGTATTTGGTAAAACTTCCCTTATTGGGTGACCCTGTACATTTGCTAGGATAATGACCAACATTTATGAATGTATGACTCTTTCTCATTGATTGTTTCTATGTGCAAATCATCATCCTTTTAATTTTCAAAACAGTGGACAGGATATGGAATAATCTAACTAACCTTCTTGATGAAGCTCATTCATGAAAAAGGCTTCTCACCTGTGGGTTTTCTTGTGACAAGATAACGCTCTTCTTCTGCTAAAACTTTTTCCACAGGTTATACATGAAAAAGGCTTTTCACCTGTGTGAGTTCTAATGTGCTGAGATAAATGTTGTCTTTGTGTAAAACTTTTCCCGCATGCAATACATGAGAAAGGCTTCTCACCTGTGTGAGTTCTAATGTGCTGAGATAAATGTCCTCTTCTGCTAAAACTTTTTCCACAAGTTATACATAAAAAAGGCTTCTCACCTGTGTGAGTTCTAAAGTGCCGAGATAAATGTTCTCTTTGTGTAAAACTTTTTCCACAGGTTATACATGAGAAAGGCTTCTCACCTGTGTGAGTTTTCATGTGCCGAAATAAGTTTGGTCTTATGCTAAAACTTTTTCCACAGGTTATACATGAGAAAGGCTTCTCACCTGTGTGAGTTCTCATGTGCTGAGTTAAATTTAGTCTTATGCTAAAACCTTTTCCACAGGTTATACATGAAAAAGGCTTCTCACCTTTGTGAATTTTCATGTGGTTATTAAACCACTTTCGCGTTAAGATCTTACCACAGAGTTTACAAGGAGACAATTTCTCATTTAGTTGTGTTTTATTCTGTCTTTTTACTTCTGGACTGTATACACAGTCACTGTTACTTTTGTTTTTTTTACAGCTCTGATTTTGTTTCTGTTCTTCGTCTCTACTTGATTCTGAGTCTTCATGGTTTTGCTCATCAGGTTCAGAAGAGGTCTGGACAAGGAATTGATCCATATTTGGTTCTTGTTTTCTGATGTCTCTTTCTTCATAAGAAGGATTTACTGCTGAGGAGTCAGTCTCCAGCTTCAGCTCAAGCTGCTTTTCCTTCAGACTTATATAAAGTTCCACCTGTTCTTCCTTTATCTGGTGAGGTTCTGGTTCATCATGTTCCTCTTTCATAGGGAGGGGTTCCGAGTCTCCTTGCTGGCTTTTCATCTGATGATGTTCTGGTTCTTTGTGATTTTTGATTAAAAGCAGAGGTTCCATACCTTCCTTGTTCTCTTTCACCAGCTGAGGTTCTGGTTCTACTTGGTCCAACTTGAAGTCCCACTCCTGGTTGCAGAACTGCTGCTCAGTGAGAACCTCCTCCCCCCTCCGGACATTTTGCTGTAGGAGGTCTGGACAAGTGAAAAACAAAAGTGCTGATTAAAGCTCAAACTACACACAACACACCCTAGAATAAAATGTGTCCAACTCCCCTAAACTGACTCCCAGAGACTTTTATCTTGGCTTCAGTTTGACTGCAGATGCAAATTTAAATAGAAAAGCAATTAGAGAGCACAGACTTCAGTCAAGCCCCCCCATGTTGTTATCTCATTCCAACTTTCAGTACTTTTCCAATAAAATGACTGTTAATGAGACGGATAGCTGTGTTTGTACTGCATATGCTTTTCCAGCAGAAAGGGGAGATTTGCACAAGCTCGATTAATTTTCTGTGCATATTCTCCAACCGTAGCAGGGCTGCTGTGCAAGTGGAGCTGCTTGTGAGCTCTCTGACACAGGAGAGTATGGAATCATAATTCAGTCAAAAATCCCCAGAGAAATTATAACAACTTCTGTGTGTATTTAACAATGCACGTGCGGGCGCATAGAATTAATCTCACGAGTATTCAACAACCCGCATGTGGATTTCACCTCTATCGCGGTCTACATGAAGCTTTCATACGCGCATGAGGCTACGCCCTCGAAAGGAAATTCTGCTCACGCAAGTAAAATACTTTTGACTGTTTGGAGGGGAAGTCTAAGGTCGGCACTGACCCTCGTGGAATTGGTTAATTTTAAATCAGTCTCTCCCCCATGATGAGTATAATTAGCAGCGGAAGCTAGCTGGTCTTACCCCTCCTTTCCATCGGACGCGAAAGCAGCACGTTACAGGAGCAGCACGTCATACGCAGCTGATAGCCACCACTGTAGTCAATAGAACCCTTTCCACCGGAGGTGAAAGCAGAGTCTGCCGCGTCTCAAGAGCGTCATGTCGCGGCACTTTTCTAAATATACGCGGCAGTGGTATTTTCTATGCGGTACGCCTCTGAAACACGTAAATTTTTACATTTTGGATAGGGGAAGACAGGAAATATAACGCCTCGGCATCCGGAAGTTTTCAAAATAAAATAAACGTGCTGCTTTGTGGTAGCCCCACCTCCCACCCCCCCATTCCGAGCGCATTTTAACTCCTACGGTGGCCGTTTAATGCCAAGGTTAACATGGCTTCCAGTACTACGACTTCGTCCAGTGTTCCTTCCAGTGTGTGGCATCTCGGCCTCAGGGAGACAGGCGTGGGGAAAAAAGAGAGGTAGAGAAAAGGAAGGGAATCCAGTTGGATAAAGGGGCCCTGCATGGAAAATTAGCTTACACAGAGGCTGAAACAGACGAGGTCACACAGAGCAGGGTGGCCCTGACAGAGAGGGAAATAGAACATGAGTGTACGTTTGTTATTACTGTATTTACCTTCTCCCACAGCTCCTTCACATCTGATTTCTTTTTTAAGAATCTGTGGATTTACCTAATAGTTGTAAGCATATTTAATATCAACATCTTTGTTGTCATTTTTGCAACGAAAGGTTTTTTGTTCGCTTAGCGTAGAGGTCTGTACAATTATTAATATTTCTGGTAAACATGAGTTCAAAGGCCTAACAATAAAGTATTATATAAAGGGACTTTTTTTTTATACGTGTCCTGTTTGGCAGTGTGGAGCTCAGAATTGGTGTCTGAGTACCAAGTAGAAGCCCAACAGATTTACTTTCACAAGCGGAGCAGTACAGCTTTTGCTATAGTACACCACTTGATATATATGTGAAAAATCTTTATTATGAATTGTTGGGGTTTTTATTTCCTGATGTTATGGACAGGGAGACGGAAAATTAAGGAGAAGAAAGAAGGAAGATGAAGAAGAGAGGTAGGAAACAAAAAGTCAAGAGAGAGGGTGAGTTGAAAATACAAGAGAGGAAGGGGAACAAAGAAAACACAGGAAGACATTGAAGTCTGCCTCCATACCCACAGGACAGCAGAGAGAGGGGAAAAAACAAAACACGAAAAAGGAACATCGACAAAACAAACCAAACATTGTGAACTAAGAATTACACAACCACATCACACAAAAATAGATATAAAAATACAACAACGTCACAGAAAAACTCATGATACAGATTAATCAAGCTCTAGTAATGATAACCTCAGCCCAAGAATATATCCTTAAAACACCAGAGACCCCACATCTATTTGTGTGTGTTAGCATGCTGGTGCATATAAGGTTTCTCCATAAGAGTGTTCGATAGCTGGTGTGAGCAGGCATCAATCCGTCTCCCAGGAATCGATGCAGACATGAAGGAGATCGGAGCAAAGACGTCCAAAGGACCCCCAGAGCTCAGGCGGACCCGGCGGGGCCGACCGCATCCCCCAAGAGTGGAGCAAAGGAGAACCCCAGGGGAACGTCCAGCGGCTACTATGCAGGGGCCCGGGGGGCAGCAGTGACGAGCCCACGGGCCCCGCCGCCACGCGCCGCCACCGCCCTAGGCCAATCCCCACCGCCAACATCCCAGCGCCCCACCCCTGCCCTACGTCGGGGCGCCCCACCGATAGGCGTAGGGGACGGACAGCATCCCCAGGCCGGGCTCAGCCAGCATCTGGACACCAAGTTGTACCAGCTCCCGGGTCCGGATCCCACGCAACGCAGAGCGCCGAGACCAGGCATCCAACGAGGGCCAGGGCCGGTCCAACCCGCCAATGAACCGACCACGCACGGTGCGCACAGAACAGGTGATCAAACGAGCAGAGACGCCGGATCCGCATCCCGCCGAGCAGGCACCACCCAACAATCCCAAACCTGGCACCCCTAAAAGAGGTGCCCCAACCAACCAAAGGAAGATATCGGCCCAGCGCATCGGCCTACTGACACACCGGCCCCCCAGGCCCGGCCAGGCACGCACCAGGTCCGAACCGGATTGACCACCGATGCTCCGGCAGGCAGGGGCCCCCGTCACCGGCGGGGAGTGACGGAGGGGAAATAGGTCCCCCATTAAGTGTAAGGCCTGAGGTGTGCCAGGCGAGGGGGCAGACCAAGATCCAACCTGACAGGTAGACAAAGACATACAGACACAGTCATACGTTCCCTCCCTCTTAAACACATACATTCTCACTGACTCACCAAGACACCCAAAAAAATGACGCTGTACCCTCACTCACACACCCCATACACACTTTATGCTCCCAGGTCCAGGTACCGATGCCCCAGTAGAGCCACCAGCCCCCGGACCCGGGAGATGGACCCCCTACCTTCTAGGACGGAGACAAGCAGACCGCCAAGGGCCCCACAGTGGCAAAGCAGCCTGACAGCCCAGGACCCCGACCAGACCGCCTGTTCCTCCTCCGGACCCCAACCCCTGATGGCCCGTAGCGAACAGGGGTGTGAAAAGACCCCTAGCCTCCATCCTCCCGCTCAAGTATGGTGTTGATGCGTGTTGTTATAATGTGCATTTAAAACAGAGGGGTGGGATGTGGGGAAGGCAGCCACACATCCCCCAACCCCCACCCCGAGCCCTCAGTGTCTATATGTGGTTTAACAGTGGGCACCGGCACCAGAGGTGAAGCTGATTGAACCGCTCCCCCTCTGGATGCCGAAAAGTGTGCCCACCCCAAAGTCCCTACATATGTGTTGCGTGAGAATGTTATAAGTGGGAGTGTCTAAGTTGTATATTAAAATTGGGACCCAGGACGCCACGGGATAGCGAGGGAAGCCCCTCCTCGCACCCCAGTGATGTGCCCATGCCCCAAGACCCTATATGAGTGGTAAAGTGATGGAGCGGGTGGACAGAGCTGTCCAGGGATGGGGAGGGAAGGCCACAGCGCCACCCGCACACCGGAGGCCCACGTAGCCCGAACCACGGCGACGTACCTGCCCAGACCAGGAGCAAACCGATGAGCCGGGCGGCCGACCCACCAGGCCGACATCCACCAGCCCCATTCCTTGTGGAGCAACCACTGCTGCTCAACGGCCCGGCAGGAGACCAAACCCAGCACCCCCCACCCACCAGCCCTGCACGCCCACCACCCGGCCAGTCCACCCGCAAGTCCGACCGAACCCGGCCAAATGCCCGACCCCAGCGCCCCGCACAAAGACCAAGACCCAGGAGCCAAGTCCAATGCGAAAAAGGACTGATCCGGCCCAGAAATGCCACCCAGCCGCCGCGACCAGCAGCCAGGCACCCCAACCAGAAAACAAGGCGAGACGCCATACAGGGACCGGCGATGACAATCGGTCCAGAGAAAAAGAGAGAGGCGGCTGCACATGCCGGCCGCTGGCCGGCCCCGACCCCCACAGGCAACAGAGACCCCACGTCGGCCGACCCCCAGCCAGGACCACAGCTAGGGGGCGCGGCGCCCCAGAGCCCCGAATACCCAGGCCCACCCCAGACCCAACCCAGGCGCAGCACGGCCACCAGGGCAGTAACCCATGTCCGCCAGTGCAACCCCCCTAAAGCACCGCATGCAGCCATCAGGAGTTACCACCCAAAGCCCAACCCCAGGCCGGCCACGACGTCCAGTGCCCCATCAACCCAGTGACCCCACATACGAACACATATTTTTGAAAGAACAAAGCAGTTTTTGCTAAGAATTAACTCAAAAAAATACACAATGTAGCTTTAAAGGAGACATCACTTGTTACTAAAGTGAATAACTATTCCCTATCATAGTCTTTCACACCTTTAAAATAAATTCCAGTCAAAAAAATTTTTTTTAGAGGTGCTTTTCTGACCCATTCAGTAAAACCCATATTGTTTCGCGAGAGTTTACGCAATATTTCTGCGTTCCCGGGTGTTCATTATAATAATGCAAATGAGGATTGCGTTGATTGGTCGTAGGAAGGAGGGGGGATGACGCTCCACTGCAACACTCTCCAAAAAAACCCAACATGGCTCACGTTATGAATGAACCCGCCCTCGCCGCGACCTACAGAATCCAACCATTTATGAACGAGCCCGACTCCGAACCAGAGCTGGAAAGTGAAGATGTCGAACAGATGGAAGGACGTCTACAGAAAGATGTATTGGAATGGTAAAGGCAACCATTTGATCGATAACGTGATAAAACGGTTGTTAGTTTCTACAAAATAGGTTTGCCTTCTTATAAAGTCGATGATCACAATAACAGCGATGTAGTCTTCTGCAGTAATGGCGGTGGGGCTCGGCTAAATGTGAGGGTGGAAGGGGCGGGCGAGCTGCAGCAGCATTGGTCTGCTATGTTCATAAATGGTAAAATCCTACCGTTTTGACGTAATACCGGCACAGAAATCAAAACCACATTTTTGAAGTGCACGTGGGGTGGTTAGAGAAGCCAATGGTAAACAAATGCTGCACTTTTTAATTTTGGCTACCCAGTGTAAAATTATTAGGAAACCATATTAAACATGTTTTCACATGGAAAAAATGAAAATTTCAGGTGATGACCCCTTTAATTAAAACGATAAAGAAAATTATATTGTTTTTTCATTTTCATTCCTGTCCCCGCAAAAGTTGTAACATAATTCAAATGGATTTGCAATCCCACACGGCGCAGGAGAATGACATCAGGGCTCCTTCTTCTTCAGTCCCCAGCCTGACTGTGCTTAGCAATCAATACGTTACGGGGGGTTTGTGTATAGTTGACGCTGGTGAAAGAGAGGAAAAGTAACAAGAAGACAAGTGGAAAAGTATGAGAGTGAGCATACACATATATAAAGGCCGTGTGGTCCAAATTCAGGGGCTGCATCCTTCTAAGGACTCGTCCTCCCCGGTCTACGTAGGACGGGTCATTCGTTGACTGGGTGGACCACCGGATGTTAGATCGCGGTCAAGTGAGCCGACACTTGGAAATACGCCGCCAAGCCAGCTGACACTAGGGCTCTTACAAACATTAGCTTCATGCATACATGGTGCATTGTGGGTCATAACAGCCTGAGCTCTTCTCCACAACATTTGCCTCAGTGCTGGTGACATTGTGGGCCCTGGGAATGAGCTGGAGGACTATGTAGCAGAGGATGAACCTGGTTTGGAAAAATCAGCGGTCCTCTCTGGTGGGACAAACTGTCTTCTGAACACGTCTTAGTGATGTGGCAGCAGTCAATAGAGGCAGCCCTAGACGACGCAGAGGACAGTACGAAGAAGCTGCCCTAAGCCCTCTCTGCAGACCAACCTGAATGATGTTCCCCTCGTCAACCAGAAAATACCAGCCAGAAGTCTCAGCTGGAGAACTCCATCCACATCTCTCAGCTGGAGAACTCCATCCACATCTCTCAGCTGGAGAACTCCATCCACATCTCTCAGCTGGAGAACTCCATCCACATCTCTCAGCTGGAGAACTCCATCCACATCTCTCCATCCACATCTCTCAGCTGGAGAACTCCATCCACATCTCTCAGCTGGAGAACTCCATCCACATCTCTCAGCTGGAACTCCATCCACATCTCTGATCTTTATTCAGTGTGTTTATTCCAATAAAGCCTAAAGAATGGTCCAGGAAGAGCTCATTCAGGTTAATCATGCATGAGTAACTATATATAACCACACAATAATGTATCTTTATATCAATTTTTTTTCCAATTTTCAATAGCCATTGTAAATTGTTCAAAGTAAGCTCTATGTTCATACCTTTAAAAAATGTAATAATCATGCAACTGTTAATAAAATGACTTAATGATATTTCAGATGTGTTTTAATCAATTTATTTATAACAACCATGGAACAACTAAATAACCAATGTGACAAAAACATAAATTGGCAAACAGAAAACAGTCGATCCATCCGGTCCCTCCTCTCATCTCGTCAGCCTCCCTTTGCTGCTTCATGTCCTAAACAAGCAATTAAAACACAGTTTACAAAAAAAGCAACACAAAAACTTTTAGGAAACCTATATTTATTAACATGATCAGTCATAAGTTATATATTCAATGCACTGTTGCACATGTACATACAGTATTTTTTCATTACAAAAATAAAATAATCTCATTTGTTTTTGGCCAACAATGGGTGACATTCCCATCCAGATTTACCATAATTATATTCATAAAATAGATAGAAAATAAGTGCAGATGAGGAACATGGCAACTGTGTTAATTTGTGAATTTTAAAACTATAGTTTTTACAGCAGAACACAAGAGATCATATACTATGAACACAGGTTATGTGGTGTTTGAGGCTTAATAAGACTCCTCTAAGCATTAGGTGTGTAATTGGATTTATTCTTCTACCTCCATGCCACCGTGGCACGATTTTGCACCGGAAAAGAGGTAATTTACCCTAAAAGGAGTCGTTTTTTTGCTTTCTTTGCAAAAACCAAAATTAGGAGTACATAATACAATACACAGAAAACCATTATACCACCATGGGAGCTCGTTTATGAGCGATAGTTAACAAAATAATATTAAAATACATGTCTATACAAACAACAAAAGCCAAACAACACAACCGCTTTAAGTTTTTAATTTTTATACCGCCATATTTGAATAAACTTACATTTAAAACTGTACTCTTCGCGGGCGCTGTCTCCCGTTTCGTCCGCTATTGATGCTGGAACACAAATCTCCCGGCAATGCCCCGACATCATTCTCCTGCACTGTGTGGAATTGGGAATCAATTTGAATTATGTTACACCTTTTGCGGGGGTAGGGATAAAAAAAAAAAAACGCCATATCATTTTCTTTATCGTTTTAATTAGGCCATGGAACGAGCTACGTTGAATTGCAAAATGAACAAGCAGTTTTGATTTCTGCAAATGCATTTTAATTTTCAACTTTGACATTAAATTGAATTTTGTAACTATTTTGGGGTGCAATTTGAATATTAAATCTTAAACATCCTTTTCTATTTAATTTGAATTAAGTTACAGAATGAGCAATGTTGAATTGTAAAATGAAAAAGCAGTTTGGATTATTTTTATTTTATTTTATTTATGAGTCAAAAATAGTTGCTAGATTTTGAAAATGAAAAAGCATTTCTGCTAATCCCTTTTAATTTGATTTATTTTACATATATGCTTCCAAACAGAGGAAGAAGGAATAGCCGATTGTAATATCCAACATTAGACAAAAAGTGAACACAACAGCAGCCACAAAAGAATTGTTGAAGTGAGTACATTTTTAAACCAGGAAACTTTAAAATATGCATACATACATGAAACAGGTGTGCAATGCTACATGTAAGTAGTTATTTGCATCAACTTGCTAGCATTTGAAATTGTTTATGCTAATCTTTCATGTAACTTTGCATGCCACAAAAGTTAGCTTGCCCTCATACTGGCTAATTATATGTTGACAGTATATGGTTACTTGATCTTGAGTTAATATGTCATTCATATCTGACAACATTGTTTTCCAATTTTTTATTTGGTTTGTATTCCCGGTGTTATGTTATGATGTGGTCCTCAGCAAAAATTGACTATTGCACCTGCTGGTGATCTGAGTCCATGTACAATCAGGCAGTTCATGTTTTTTATTTAAAACAAATAATAGAAAAAACACTATTTTTAATTTAAAAAAAACAAAAGCAAAAAAACAAACATTGGGGATAAAGTGGAAACATTCAATACCTTCAATATCAGTGTGACAAGAGAGGACTTGTTTCATAGGGGCCTTAAACAGTGGAGCAGGCAAAAAAGGACATCCCCTAAGAATCTTCTCTAGTTGTCCTTTATTGGCGAATATGGAATCGACCAAAGGGCGCTTCTGAAAAAGTTCCACACAGGTATGTTTTCCAAACCTTGACCAACAGTGTTAATGAAAAGTAAATTTCTTATTTTACATAATTGGATCAGTTCTGCATTTAACAGACACTGTGTTTTTACTGCAATGATAAGAGGAATAGAGAGACATTTCTTTGAAGGACATTGCCAAAAATCCAAAGTACAGTATTACTGACTACCAGGACAACAATTTCAAGTATGTGACACTGTGTCATCATAGCACATGTAATTTGCAAAAAAAAAATTGTCATGAAAGATTTTGAATTTTATTGAATAGAATTCTACAGTACCCTACACTTTAAAAATGTGTGTTTCTTATGAAATAATTTGTGGGGAGATGTTTGCCACAAGTTTGGCACAGGGGGGGCCAGCTCCAAACTTTATCAAAAAATGGTGCTACCACTTTATTTGCCATGGAGAGCTACAGAATGATGGCATGTCCAGTGAAGTGAAAATTTGGAAATGAAAAACTTGATCAAGGAGGATTTTGTCCTCAGTCACCCATAAGGAAGGCGGTCTTTGTATCAGGAACCACCTACTACTCCAGGTTGTTCTCCTCCCAGGTAACAGTCTTACAAGTTCTTCTCACCGAGCAGCTCCACGACGCGCTCCTCCCCTGTGTCAGCTGACAGGCGAACAGCTGATCTCCTTTGACGCTCTCACGTCTCCACCCTCGGCCTGTTACGCCTCCCTTCAGCCGAAAACAGCCGGAAAACAAAAGGGAGGCACCAATATCTGCGCACCCTTAGTGTGCATAGCGCAAGTTGTGCGGCAGAGGTGAAACGATACTCACAGGCCGTGAGTACAAGCAATGATGTGCACACGTCTCCCGCAAAACTGCGAGCGGCAGACAGGCAGCGCAAGGCAGATCATCGACCTGTGCGGCGAACCTCGCTCGCTTCTCAAAACAGAGGTGAAACGGTACTCGCAGGTGAGGCAGCCCTGCCTGTCTGCCTCTTGTAGTTTTGCCGGAGACATACAGTGCGCCAGTCATCGCTTGTGGTGTTCCGGCCAGTGGGTTTTGCTGTCCTGCCTCAGCTCCATTTCTGTGCAGACTAACATGTTTTTGCGCACCTGTAACAAAGCAGCTGCATTGCTGCGCTCCTCCTCCTGACTATAGAAGAGACTATAGGATTAGTGTGTGTCTGACAGGGTGGGGGGCGTGGCATCACGATGGTGGCTCTCAATCGTGATGTCGGTCAGCCATCACGATGGACGATGACATCATCCATCGGCAGAACCCTACTGGCAGCTGACCTGTAAGGTTTCTGACCTGTAAGTGTCCCTTCCAGAGGACATCTTTAAATTAAGCTTCTTTCACAAGTCAAACAAAGTTAAACGTACCTGTAATTGCTTATTTTCCTCCACACCCCATACTTAACTGATGGCAGCCAATTCTGAAGACTTTCATCCCATAGCTCTTTAGCTATTTAAAACAGGTCTGGAAGCTTTGTGCTAAATACAGTTAGCTTTGCGATGTATATTTTTTTATCATCAGCACAAAGATGGTTTAGATTATCTAAAGTTGTAATACCTACATTTCTAGGTTTCATTTTGTTAGCCTAACTGTTCAACCACGAAAGCACGGCTTTGGATACTAGGTGTGGAAGCTCTTTTTGCCCTCCAGTGTTGTACGCATGTGTGAAATTACCCAGATGCAAACAATAACATTCAACGTACCTATAATAAGCTAAATGTGGAGGGTGTTGTGAAAGATGCTGGGGGACGCTGTTGAGCTATTTCCATCGCAACTTAAAAAAAAAAAAACTTAAAATATGTACATTTCACACAGACCTGACGTGTCTGCAAAAAAACAGAATTTTTGTATATGTTTAGGCCTCCAAAGAGCCAATTCATTTTTGCTAAAAATAAACATGACACATACAGTAGGTCTTTGCAGTGCTATCGCTGCTCAGGCCAAATCTTCTTCTCTTTCAGCCTTTCCCTTCAGGGGTCGCCACAGCAAATTATCTGTCTCCATTTAATCCTATCCTATGCATTCTCTACCCTCACACCAACTAACTTCATGTCCTCTTTCACCACATCCATAAATCTCCTTTTTGGTCTTCCTCTCTGCCTCCTGCCTGTTGGCTTCAACCTCAGCATCCTTCTACCAATATACCAGTGTTTCTCAAACTTTTTTTGATCATTCCCCACTTTGGACAAGCCCCCCATGCTTTTATCGCCCCCACAGAATGGTGACCACGCCTGATTTTTAAAGTGTTTTATTTATTTAAATAGCCGAGTTAGTCTACAAGTTTTTAAGGCTATAAATTAGTTGGAAAAAGGAGTTGCGCACTGGTATAAAACCGGCTCAGAAATATATGCTGTCAGTAGTTGCTACATGTAGAACTTCAGCTCACAGTTGGAGAAAATAAAAGTTGTAGTTTTATCACAAATACAAAGCTTTCAAAAGTACAAAATAAAATAAAAAATAAATAAAATAAATAAAGAGCAAGATACTCATCCCTGTATTTCCTCCGTGGTTGACCGTTTGACTTATCTGACTCTGAAACGTTCCCTGATCTTTTTAGATATTTGTATATTTTGTAGATGGAATCTGATAATGTGGCTACTTCAGCTTGTTTTGTTCTGCTGCGATATATTCCAACGTCAAACTCCCAGCCCGATGTTCCAGGTCCCGGTTCGGTTTACAATGATGATCACACTTGCTAATTTATTTGAGTGTGTTTAATTTTGTGAGAGGGGGGAGCTGGTTGATTTAATTTACAGTGCAGTGAAACATTCACAACGACAGAATCTAGGGGAAAAACTATTTAAATCCCATTGATGTCACGCCCCACCTGCAATACCTCTGCGCCCCACTAGTGGGGCTCGCCCCATAGTTTGAGAAACACTGCGATATACTCTTCGTCTTTCCTCTGAACATGTCCAAACCATCTCAGTCTAGTCTCTCTGACTTTATCTCCAAAATATCTAACATGGGCTGTCCCTCTGATGTACTCATTCTTGATTCTATCCATTCTCGTTACTTCCAACACTCAACATCTTCAGTTTTGTTACCTCCAGTTCTGCTTCCTGTCTTTTCCTCATTGGTACTGTCTCTAAACCATTAACTATAGCTGGTCTCACTACTGTCTTGTACACTTTTCCTTTCATTCTTGCTCAAACTCTTATCACAGATCACACCTGAGACTTTTCTCTACCCATTTCAATTAGCTTGAACACGCTTCTTCACCTCTTTTCCACACTCTCCGTTGCTTTGGACCGTTGACCCTAAGTACTTAAAGTCCTCGACTGTCTTTACTTTCACTCCCTGTAACTATACTTTTCCACTTGTCTCCCTCTCATTTACACATTCTGTCTTGTTGGAACTAATCTTCATTCCTCTCTTTTCCAGTACACACCTCCACCTCTCTAGTTTTTTCTCTACCTGTGCACTGGTCTCACTTCAGATCACTGCTCGGGCTAAAAAATTTAAAAAAACTGCTCAGAGCTTATATTATGTCCTAGGCTCTATTTCTCATTGGCTGCTGGAAACCCCTGTTTGAGGTTGGGTCAGGAATCACTTCAAACTACTCGACTACGACCAGATTTGGCTTAAATAATTAAAACATGTTATTGACAGACTAAAGGCTCATTTATGCTTCCCTTTCGTATGTAATTAGCACAGTCCGTCTTTAATGTATTTATACTTCTGGTGTGCTGAACGTACGTCCAGTTCGCCAGCCTACCAGGAGAGGAGAACATTTTGCCTTATTAACCTATTAACTACATCATCTTCCTTACAACATAAGGCGATAATGCTAAATGGTGAAAATCACTTCAAAATTTAAGGGCAAACCATAACTTTCCCATTCTGTAATGGATATTTGCCATGTATGTTATGGCAAAACATTACATTATTTCTACGGATGAGCAATTTGCTTCTTATGTGATATATGTATTATCAGTGAATCTTATTAGGATTTAATATCGTCTATACTAGGGATGGAAAAAAACAGGACATGTATGTACCATGAAAAAAGTTTAATCCCAACTGTTTCTTTGTTTGTCTTTATCCCTAGGCGCCGGTGAGCTCACATCATAGATGTGCAGGTAATTCTGGACAACTTTTTAGTGTTGAGTATCAAATCAAACTTCAAGAGTTGATTCAATTCAGATTCTCAAGTGTTAGAATCGACTATCACGATGCGATCCAATCTGTTCCAATTTGATATTGAAATGTCAGTGCTGCTAAAAACTGTTTTTGAGCTGTTACCTTAATTATATGCCTGTTTTCCAATGATGCAACACTGGGTGAGTTACAGTTCACCAGGGAAAACTCTATTAACCCTTTCAGACCTAAACCTTAAAATGCCCGTATGGACTTTTCCCTCCTATTCTAGCTGTAAAAAGGGCAAACAATGTTAAAGAATTTAATTGAATTTTGGACGTCCAAATCAATTTTTAGGAATTTTTACAAGAATCGATTAGGAATCAATTCTTTAATTTTTTCAACACAGCACTAACAACCTCTCTTCAAAACTTGTTCCTGCCATTACGTAGTTTTCTAGACGTCGTTCTTTGGTTTGCCTGGACTACTGTTTTGTTTCCTCTCTTTCTCCTTCATCTTCTCTTTGTCTGTCCTCAAATGGTTCTCCTTTATGTCTTTTGTCTCCATGATGCAACACTGCTTATAGGGTAATGCACGGTACTCCATATATTTTCTCACCCGCAAGCATGTGAAGATCGTACCAAAACTAAGCATGAGAAGACGCAATTGACGGACGTCTAGCTCTGAATGCGTAATTTGCGTAGAGCATAAATGAGTCTGGATATTGGGTTGGGCTAGTTCTCTTTGCAACTTTTGTGAAACCCTTAAAAAAACATAAATATCAGGCAGAACTCTTCTCCTCCTCTCCTCACACTACTGTCTTCATCTCTCTAACACAGATTTGCTTGCCAACCTCTGCCGACCGTCCCCAACTACTGCAGACTCTTACTGACTGCATTATGAACACAGTGGAAGACACCTATCTCCAGTGGAGATTCTCCACACTGTCTGTAGCTGTATGAAAACCCATTGACACATAAAAGAAAAGGGAGGATACATGAGAGCCTTTCCCAAAGCGCTTCCTAGGATTGTTTGTCAGTTGGTTGGACCCTGATGGAGCCTTGTAGAGGAAGGATGCTAAATGTGTCTTTTTAGGTGAATATCTTCAGCATTTGGTTTCATTCATCTCCCAGTTTTTGTTTCATTTCAGTTCACATTTCTTGATAACTTTAAATCACACCACTAAACATTTATACCCAGCCACCTGTGTCAAGGTTAACTGTGTTTTACACAGTTTTACACAGTTAACCTTGACACGGATGTTTTACACAGTTTGCATTAAAATACATAAAGAAAATCCAACAATGTTGATTAAAATATTCGAATAAAAGGAAGAGCGAGAGAATAACACAATCATCAGAGCCTTTTAGGTGATTTTAACCATTAAAGAGATCACATCTACACAGGATTGTTGGGCATTTGCTGGTTTTAAGTTTGAAAGAAGTAGACACGGTGCTGCGGCAGTATGTCTCCAGATGTTGTTATTCTTCCTATGGAAAACATTTAGCAGACATCAATTATTCTTGATTTTTAGATTATTCCAAACTTTTTTCAAATCTAAATTTTGGACCTTAGACCCAATGAAATGGTCATACATTGTCTTAAAAAAGAAGTTTAATCCTAATTGAAGCTCTAATTGAACCGGCCTGCTGGCATTGTTGTAGCTGCACTTTTTATTGAAAATCTAATAATCTGAAAATGTAGGATGTGATTTAATGTTTTTTTTAAACGTATTATGAAGCTAACTTAAATAAACCTGTTTACAAGAATCAAATTTAATCTGTGTATCAGTTTACTATGACTTTATGACTTTAACTCAATTTACCCATAGAATAAGTTTTACATAAAGATAAATGATGACCATTGCAGATTTAGGCCCTAAAAAGCATTTATCTGTGATTGTTGTTTTAGACACCAAAACTGTAGTAAATGTAGTCCATTGAAATGTCAAATTTTGTAATAATAGTGCAGTGATAAATTAAAATGTGAAAAACAACATTGGTATAACCATTTCATAAACGCAGTGCTGAATTCTCAACAGAAAAGGTTTTACAAAATTCTTACTTGTTGCTTTTATATGTTAAAATAAAGCTAAGTCCCATGTATAATCTCTCATCCTCCTCACATCTAAGCACTGTTTTGTTTTGATCAATCACCCAAAATCCATCAAGGATAAAAATTGTAAAGAGAGCAGTATATAATTTTAAAAGGCATTTAATCACAAGGTTAATTGATTTCCACAACCAATTGAAGTTAATCAATATACAGTTAAGAAAATTATTGATTTCACAAAAAATATGTATAGAACCATTTATTTATCTAAATTCTTTAATTAATTTAAATGCTGTTTAATTCTGTGAAACATTTATAGTGTGAATGTTTACTTGACTGATTTCACCTCCGTTTTGTTACAAAGCGTAGATAAAAATGATCCCTTTAGCAGTAAAACACCTCCAACCAGACTTTCCTGTATCTCTGTAATGAATAAAACAACATTAGTGCCTCTGATGGTTCATACCTATTCTCTGCAGGTTTATTTTGGGGTTCCAGCAGATTTCCAGCAGTCTGCGCTGACGATCCAGCTCTTCCTCGTACTGGACGATGGTTTTATCAAACTCTGAGAATATTTCATCTGCAGCAGCGGTCATTCGCTCCCTGATAAAGTCTCTCAGAGACTGAGAAGAAGACATTGTTGCTGCAGAGACACTAATATTCCGGTCAGGAGACTCAATAAAGCTAAATGCTAACTGACCCAGGAAGCTGGAAAGGAAAGTCGTCGCTCACTATCGCCACCTGCTGGATAGAACAGCTAACTAAACTGCAGGGATATTTTAAAATCATTTTAACGTGATTTCAGGAATCAAAATGGAATTCAGACAAACAATTGTGTAACTTAATAAGTTATTTTTCGAATTTTAACAGGGACACTGCTAGATATAGGGCTCTATAGAGGCACAAGCCCCCTACAGCTCTGTGTAATAAAACTTGGTTTAATAACTTTGTTAGTGAGATGGACATGATATATTCAATCATGTCCATACCTTTGCTAAGCTCGTTAGTGTCTATTTCAAACATCTGCTGCTATTAATAGAATACCAACTGATACAAATTAAAGAAACAAGCTTCACAGAAAACAACAATTTAGACAAACTGCAGCACAAACTTGAATATGTTTTTAGATCTGTTAACAGTAGCAGTGAACTCGGGCTAATTTTTCTAAAAGGCACAATTGGCAGAACTGCACTTTAAAAACATTATTTTGATATGCTGCTTAGTTGTGCTATGTCATTGAAACCCCAGTAGGCAATGTTGGTAGGTTATAAAGCAAGAGCTACCTGCATTGTAACCGTTTTCTGTCTAACTTCTCAACTGTTGCTTTTTAGTCTTTTCTTCCATTCTCTCCATCCCCATCTCTCTCCTTCTCTCCATCTCTATCGTCCTGTTTGTTGTCAATCAAAAGTGAACCATGCAGAGGTGGTGCAAATCTCCGCAGCCTCTAAATCGCCATTGTCAAAAGGTGCATGCCCTTCTTTTTCAAAAGAATAGAGCTATGTGTGAGTGACATAACATTATCCACAAAATAACATGTTCTCTGGGCTGCTGGAGTGGCTTTTATACCAGGATCATCCATTTTAGGGTTAATGGAGATAGGACGATATAGTGAGAATCGAATAATTGTGGGCCTATTTAGAGTTTTTGAAAAGGGGTACACACAAACAAACAAACAGGGTGAAAAAACAGTTCAGAAACATCTCAGAATCAGTTAAAAGGAATATTTAAACAAAGTTGTTTTCAAGACTGAATATTGCTAGCGACTATTTTCTGACCCAGAATGCGGTCATGACTGGTTCTGAATGAGTATTATATAGCAGGCAGTCACTCACTCATCTTGCTGGTACTGTGTTCCGCCACAGAATCTCTTAGTGGTGTGCATGTACCGGACCGTCAACCCTCCACAACGCTGCGCATCAAAATGTATAAATCTCTACAGAATAACAGTCTGCTCACTGGTGCAAGTATAATGCTGTATATGACTTTATTGGTGAGTTCCATTTGTAGTCGGTACCTGGAAATTTCGACTTCCGAGTGGGAAAAATCAACTGGATTACTTCCAAAGTCAGACTTCCCACTCGAAATTCAGAGATTTATGTTTTGCTCTGACTTTGACTTTCAATATCAAATCAAACTTTATTTATAAAGAGCTTTTCATACAAGAAATTGCATCACAAATTGCTTTACAGATTAAAATGACCCCACATAAACCACCTTCCCTTCCCTCCCCCACAGATTTAAACGCATGATCACAGTTATACCCCCCTCCCCCCAACCCAACTCCCATCCATACACAGTTAAAAACGACAATAAAAAAGGACATTGGGCCGAGTGCAGATGAACCACACAAGGATCGCTATCAGAGGAGCCATCTGCACCGACAGCAGTACATCAACCAGCAGCCGAGGCACCACCACAGGGCACCCGGTGGAGGCAAGGCCAAGACCCCCACCTCCACCCAAGCTCCACCTGGAGAGCACCCAGGCAGCCACAGCCGACCACCACTCCTGGGCAGAGGGCTCCCACAGAGGAAACACTGGAACGGGGATTAAGATAAATTAAAGTATAAAAATAAACAGTAAATTAATGTGCTAAGATTAAATAGTAAAACACTGATAAAAATATAATCATATAAAACATGCAAAGCAATTAAATAGACAATAATCAATAGTAATCAGTTAAAAGCTAGGCTAAAAAGGTGAGTCTTGAGCCTGCTCTTAAAAACATGAACGTTCTCTGCGGCCCTGAGGTCCTCTGGCAGCCTGTTCCAGAGGTGAGGGCCATAAAACTGGAAAGACGCCTCGCCATGCCTGTGTGTCCTGACTTTTGGGGTGACAAGGAGACGGCTGCCAGAGGTTGAAATGGTAAAAGTTCAGAGAGATAAGAAGGCCCAAGACCATTAAGACACTTAAAGTGTAACTGAACCCCATGAAAAAGCATAACCCCGCCCCCAGACAACATTTGAAAATTCTACAAAGTGGGCGGTGCCAGGAAGAACGGAGGGGTATGGCCAAGTGTGGAGGAAAAGCGGAGACAGTGACAGCTCCCTCAGTCTGACACTGAAACATGGACAGTGACCAAAGCGACGTTGGCAGTTTTGCAACTGATTGATCTGATCGACGTTCATCTGTTTTGAATGTTAGCCTATGTTAGCATCACCACTCAGAGACTGGACTCATCCTGTCTCCCTCTTAGGGTTGAACGGTGGCCACTGCATTTGAATTTTGTGATTGGTGGAGAGCGGTACATCTTTACGTCACAGGCATTGCCTGCGTCACAGCAGCCATGGTCTCACAGACACGCCCCGTGGGTTTTGGTATAAAACTATCAGACATACTCTCCCCCCCCCCACCCCCCCGTGGCGAGTTTGGAGTTGAATGCGTTTTTCAGGTTACCGTTATTATCACATTGGCACTTAG
The DNA here is from genome assembly GCA_963556495.2 of Valencia hispanica. Classification (NCBI taxonomy): domain Eukaryota; kingdom Metazoa; phylum Chordata; class Actinopteri; order Cyprinodontiformes; family Valenciidae; genus Valencia; species Valencia hispanica. Next base: position 29,249,489 of record OY747704.1, read on the forward strand.
TTAGCATAACTAACATACTGTTTTGAACGTTAGCCTATGTTAGCATTACCACTCAGAGACCGGACCCATCCTGTCTCTCTCTGCCTCAGCAGCGCCGGCATCGGGCAGCGCTGACTCAGCGCTGTGAGCCAGTGGATCTCCTCCGTCGTCACCGGAGGTAGAGGGGTAGAGGGAGGCTTTATGGAGGCCAGCGGCCTCGAGCTGTATCAATTCGAGCCGCTGGCTCAGGGCGCTGGGTCAGCACTGTCCGAGGCCGGTGCTGAACACATCCCTCTGAACACACCCTCCCCACTGTCAAATATGGTGGTGGAAGCATCATGCTCTGAGGGTGCTTCTCTTCAGCAGGGACAGGGAAGCTGGTCAGAGTTGATGGGAAGATGGATGGAGCCAAATACAGGGCAATCTTGGAAGAAAACCTCTTGGAGTCTGTAAAAGACTTGAGACTGGGGCGAAGGTTCACCTTCCAGCAGGACAACGACCCTAAACATAAAGCCAGGGCAACAATGGAATGGTTTAAAACAAAACATATCCATGTGTTAGAATGGCCCAGTCAAAGTCCAGATCTAAATCCAATCGAGAATCTGTGGCAAGATCTGAAAGCTGCTGTTCACAAACGCTGTCCATCTAATCTGACTGAGCTGGAGCTGTTTTGCAAAGAAGAATGGGCAAGAATTTCAGTCTGTAGATGTGCAAAGCTGGTAGAGACATACCCTAAAAGACTGGCAGCTGGAATTACAGCAAAAGGTGGTTCTACAAAGTATTGACTCAGGGGGCTGAATAATTACGCACACCCCACTTTTCAGTTATTTATTTGCAAAAAATGTTTGGGATCATTTATGATTTTCGTTCCACTTCTCACGTGTACACCACTTTGTATTGGTCTTTCACGTAGAGTTCCAATAAAATTGATTCATGTTTGTGGCTGTAATGTGACAAAATGTGGAAAAGTTCAAGGGGGCCGAATACTTTTGCAAGCTACTGTATTACTGTGACAGACTGGGGTTTTTCTGGAGGGTGCAATAAGACCATGCATCCACCGGAAACTACAGGACGAAGACCATTACATATTACAAAATACATGTTATATTAGTAACGTGATTTTGAATAAGATTACAGTATACATCATAATGAAATAATCCTGCATTGTGAAACAATGACTAATGCTAAGTGCATTAAAAGCCTTTAAGTGGCAGCAATAGTAGTTTTTGAATTGCAAATATTTTAATACATGTTGTAAATTTACATTTCACCAAGTCACTTGTTTCCTGGAAGGCAGAATCTGATGATGAAGTGCCCCCAGGAATGCCATCAACCACTGGTTGGCCCTTATTCATGGACAGAGCCAACTCCTCAGCTAGGGTGACGGGATATGGTGGTGGCCCCCCACCAGTTAGACGGGCCTCAACTTTCTTTCGATTAGCTACACGATAGGAATAATAAACAAAAATTACTTAATAGGCTTATAAATCTGGATTAATTATTTGATTTTAATCTTACGTTTTTGTAGAAAGTTTTAGTGTTTCATCTTGACTTGGGACAGAGTTCTTCTGGCTCCAGAAGGATTGCATCTAATTAAACAAGAAGTCTATATATGTCTAAGTCAATTAACAATATTTTTGTACTCTTAACATATTGGTGGCAAAAGAAAGTAATTCTTGAAAGGTTATTCAACATACTGAAACAAATTTTAAATTAGACATATCCTCCAGCACCCCGCTACCCTAAGTGGGAAAAAGGAGTGGAAAATGAATGAATAATTAAAATGAAGAGTTTTGAGAGTTATATCTGTTAAACTCACGCATTAACTCTCTTGGTTATTTTTTGCCAAGCCAACGCTCTCTCTTTTGCTGCTGCAGCTGTATTGCTTTTCTTCAGAATTATTAGCTTGAATTCCTCATAAGGTTCTGAAAAATATGACGCCCTTTTGTTTCCCCCTTCACTTTCCATTGTGACTCGTGAATTCGGTGATCCATTGAGAGGGTCTTTATGTATTCAGGGTGCGTGCTCATGAACTCCGGTTAACAAGCACTAGGTTGAATATTCAGATTCTTATCAGGTGTTCTGAAACCGACATACTCAGGCTAAGCAGGTTCTGGGTTGATTTACCATGAGTTCAGAGTTTACCACATGGTAAGGTAACCAATCATTCTGGAACGGACCCCAGGTGTAAGGAAAAGAATAACTAAAGCAAGGCATGAATTATATGAAAATGTAAACAGAAAAACCCAAGCAATCCAGATCCTGACAAAATGTCCCAAAAATTCAGCTGCAAATATAAATGATGAAGTTCAGCTTGTGAATTTTTAGGTATCTTTCCATGAAAATGAACCTTGTAGTATGGCAAGAGCAGCTGATTCATTATTCCCATAAGACATTCAAATGTTAGCTTCCCATTGAGTTTTCCAGAAATCTGAACCTGAAGCCACAGAATGTTTCATTGAGAAAATAGAAATCTGCCTTAAAGTCTTCGTAAAAAAATAAGAAAAAGTCTTCATATAAAAAATAAGAAAAAAATTCCTTTCTATTTAGCCAATCATGATTGTCTCTCACATTCAATGAACAAAATGACAAAGACAGATTAGAAAATAGAACGAAAAACTCTCCTAAAGATTGAAGTTTAGTGAAAGCATAAACATTATTTTCATCACCTTAGGTATGTCAAAAACTTAAGGTAAATTGTTACCCTGATTTTATAATACCTGCATTTTAATAACTTGCATAAATCAGAAATAAAGAAAAGAGGAGAAAAGAGGAGAAAAGGAGCAGAGTGTATCATTTAAATGTGATTTTCTTCCCATCAATGAAGGCCGTGGCTCTAATGAAGGAGTGGGAAAGACTTCCCATGTTTGCCTCATTATTATGAGTCTATAATTTGTTGCATAACTTCTTATCGTTGGTGGTTAGATCCTAACCAAGTTTTTCTGTTCTTGTTTTGAAGAACTCCGAGCCCGTTTAAAGATTTCCAGACTAGATCTTTGGTTGATCTTGACATGAATCTTATCATCACTGGTCGATTCCTGTTACTTTCTTTCCGCCCAATTTGGTGGCTCACATCTATGAAGAAACATGGATCTTGTCCAATATCTAGAGCAGTGGCCTTGCAGATTTCTATCACTTATTGGTTGACCTCCTCTCCTTCCTGTTCTTCAGGTCATACAGATAAAGTTTTCACCTTCTGCTGTAATGCTCCATCTCATTCACCTCACCATTATGACTTTATAGTGATCATCACTAGAATCCACAACAAGTTTTTTATTTGTTGGACTTCTGTGAATAGAAATTCTGAAGTTTCCTTGAGATCCTCGGTGGTGTCAGCATTTCTTTTGGTCATTGCAGGGAGGTTTTCTTAGATTTTTGTAGCTAAGCTGTGTAATATTCTCTTGTAGCTGAGAGAGTGTCAGCTTTATTTTCTATTTCTCCAACAGAATTGTACATCAATTCAAATCATAATTCAAATCATAATTCAAATTCAAAATTACTTTTTATCGTTGAGCTTCCGGTTCCTCGTGTTCCTCTAACATTCAAATAAATTCAATTCAAAAATACTATATTGATCCCAGAGGGAAATGTTGTTGTATCTAATATTATCCAAGTTTCTTCAAGGAGTTGTTGTAAATTTGTCTCTGTGTTGCGCTGTGATTGACTGGCAGCTTGTCTAGGGTGTATCCTGCATCTGCACGATTTGCCCGCATCATATTTGAGTATTTGTTCTTCATTCATACTAAGAAAACAAGTCCTATTTGGTGCAAGATTAATATTTGGTGAAATATGATTGTTATATGCTTGCAGTAATATCAACAACAATAATAATAATAATAATAATAATAATAATAATAATAATAATAATACACTTGAGTAATATACTTTGGACTGATAATCATAGACAAGGATCTGTCTCTCCACAAGATGTCAGTATCTCTCTAATCAACCAACAGTGTTTGTACATGTTTTTGTCTTTCTTGCATGAAAAACAAAGCAACAGAAGACAGTTTGTTAAAATACATACATTCACAAATATGGATTGTGCATTTTATCATTTAACAATACTTTGCACTAAATGGAGCTACTTTTAACCACTTCCTATTCAGTCAAAGTTGTTCTCTTTAGCTTTTGTGAAGCGGAGCAGACTGTATCTTTACAAGACTGATAAGTAGAACTAACTGTTTGAGAACAAAATGGAGGATCAGAGCTGGTAAACATATGTCACAGCTGAATTGGGAGATTTTCTAAACGCAGCGATTTAAGGTTGCAGATGTTTAATCACCTTCAAGTTCAAGGAGGGAGTTTAAGTATACTAGGGTCTTTTTCACAAACAAGGGTAAAAATGGAGTGTTATTATGGAGTTAACTCCATATGTTAGATCAATAGGCAAATTGGTGTGATGCAAGTGCTTTACCGGTCTGTCATTGTGAAGAGAGAACTGGGCCAAAAGACAAAGCTCTCGATTTACATCCATATACTCCATATACTTTCCCACCCTCATCCATGGCCAGAGCTTTTAATAGTAACTGAAAGAACGAGATCACAGATTCAAATGGCAGAAAGGAGTTTCCTTCACAAGGTGTCTGGTCTCTCCCTTAAAGATAGGGTAAGAAGCTTAGTCATCCGGGAGGGGCACAGAGTAGAGTCGCTGCTCCTCCACACTGAGAGGAGTCAGTTGAGGTGGCTCTGGCATCTGGTTAGGAAGCCACTTGGTTGCCTCCCTGGTGAGGTGTTCCGGGCACGTCCCACGGGGAGGAGGCCCAGAGGAAGACCCAGGACACGTTGGAGGGATTGTTTCTCAGCTGGCCTAGAAAGGCCTTTGGATTCCTCCTGAGGAGCTGGCCCAAGTGACTAGGTAGAGGGATGGCATTGTCTCTCTGCTTAAGCTGCTGCCCCCGCGACTCGATCGCGCATTAAGTGGAAAACAATGGATGGATGGTGTTTAATCACAAAATAATTTGGTAAAAAACAATGAGCAAGCCAATCATTATGTATTGAAGATCTTTTTGCGTTTTAATGTTTTAAACCTTCTAGGATCCACCTGAATGGATGACCCCTATTGTAGGTTAACATTGCCCAGGCAATTGTGAAACTGGGACACCGTCCTGGAGTTAGCTCTGGGGAGAAGCTCACTCCTGAGCACATGGTTATTTGGTCCTGCTCTGAGGGCTTGCCTGGGAACAGCAGTATCAGGAAACCTCTTCCATGTTGTCCCACAACCTGCAGGGAGGAACAATTGTTTTGCAATCCAACCTGGGTTGCAGGTGTGGACTGGGAACTAGACATACTTATTCACAATTGATTTCCTGGCGTTTATACAGATAAAAATAAGATAATAATCAATAGATCCATCCATCCATTTTCTATACCCGTCCATCCTATGCAGGGTTGCGGGGGGGCTGGTGCCTATCTCCAGCAGTCAAGGGGCAAGGAACACCCTGAACAGTTTGCCAGGCCATCACAGAGACATACAGGACAAACAACCACACACACTCATACCTAAGGGCAATTTAGAGAAACCAATTCACCTAACAGTCATGTTTTTGGACTTTGGGAGGAAGCCGGATTACCTGGAGAGAACCCACGCATGCACAGGGAGAAACTGCAAACTACATGCAGAAAGGATTTGAACCCAGGACCTTCTTGCTGCAAGGTAACTGTGCTACCAACTGCGCCACTGTGCAGCCAATAATCAATAGATAAAAAAAAAAGAAGAAAAAAAAAAGAAGAATAAAATCAATTTAAAAGGCAATAAAATATGAAATGAAATTATGTCGAAGGAAAGGCACTTTGTGGCACTGATCTGGAAAGAGAAGGCTTTGGCTCCTTTTCTGTAGTTGTATGTCAAACAATGGTTAAAGGAACATGGGGCAGGATTTGTAAATAAAATAATCATGCATGTCCAGTTATTTAATGCTGTTGGGTGATGAAGCGTTATAAACCAAAAAGAATGAGCCCACCCACGTATCGCTCCATTTTCTTAAACTGGCTGTGTGCTGCAGAATGTGCTGCAGTTCGGGGCCCGAATTTCCCGCGCTGTCCTACGGGTGTGACGTCAATTGACACTGCGTGTGCGTTCTCGATAGCTTTAAAAGAGGAAGAAAAACGGTCGCAGACCTCCATTGATTCAATTGTTAGAATGGATTGTTCTGCAACTGGGAAACGACCAAGGACGACTCACAGCCCACTAAAAAGTGGCACTAAAAAAAGAAGTATGTCACTGTGAAGAGGTATGTTTTTTTGTGAAGCGTTTGTGCGCGCCCCCGTGCTGCTGGCTGCAGTTACTTGCAGCGTCGGCCGCGTCGCTCGTGAGTTTTGTTTCTTCATTCTGCCCCATGCTCCTTTAAGATTACCCAAGCATCTTGAAGTCTCTGGATGATTTCCGGGTAGAAGTGCCATCCAGAAATTCTGTTGTGCTCTTGAGGTTTTGATATGGAGGAACAGCCTCTACAATCTCAATCTAATTAGTGTTTTGTTATTGAATTTCTGTTACTGGCCAAACAAAAAACATATTCGAGTTCAAGGTTGTTCAGAGGACCTACTGGTGAACATGAGCAGTAATGTAATGCCATCAAGGTGAACAATGGAGGCTCTAGGACTTGTTTGTTTGTGGGGACTCCTAACACAACAGATAAATACTTGGTAGCAAGAAACAACAACAAGAGAATTTTCCAGGGTCTAGTCTGAGAAAGGGATTGCTCACCCAGACACCGGATATTGGACACAGGATACTGTTGGGTGGTGAATGAAACACTTTGATATTCTACCACAATCTAATCCTGCTGTCCTCTTTCTTTGGAGCAGCCAAAGTATGAGGAGTTGAGAAAAGGCGAGTCCATCAGTATGGCAAAGGCTGCAGGGGAAGCTAAAAAAGCTACCCGTCGCAGGGGACAAAAGGTGGACAAGAGTCTGGTGAGGTGGTAGAAGTTCCGTGTTAAAAGTGTTTGGCTGTTGCTGTTTTTTATGTTACACAGAACAATTTGTCAACACATTTGGAGAGGTATGAAAAGGGCAGTGGTCCTAATTTTTAAGAGAAAGGAAAAGTGTTCCAACTATCATAAGATTACATTTCTCAGCCTACATTGAATAACCTACTAGAGGTTGTTGGAGGGGTGGTCCACGAGTATTGGGGAACCTTGAGTTAGTTTTAAGGGCTATCTGATGCTTGTATAATGACATGCTGTCCACATGCTTGGTACAAAGTTGAGATTGACCCAGTGCAGTTGTACTTCAGCAGTCCTGCCTCTTATTCCAATCCTGTTTATGGAGATCATCAACAGGATCTCAAGGCATGGTCTTGAAGAGGATAATGACTGATTTAGAATTTTGTGCTTCAATTGAATATAATTTTTTACTTTTTTGGTGATGATTGTTGGGGGTTATTTAGTAATCCAATTTCAGTCATGCAAATATCCGGAAAATTCATGTAATGTGATCCACTAAGTTCTCATTTATACAGTAAAAACATCAAATGTTTTCCTGTGGCCCATGAGGAACAGCTTTCTCAAAACACTCCTGGAAAGATCTAGAGAAGTATGATGCATTTCACTGGACTTGTTTTTTCTTCATTCCTCATTTAATCATACCAGAAATCTCACTCAGAGTTAACTGTTTTCTCTATCTTGTATTATAATATGCCTGGCAAAAGTCTTTAACAAATTTATTTCATTTGTTTTCTGGTGGAGCTTTGGCAAACCGAGAGCCTAAATTCATGCTCACCATGTCCACATTTAAAAAAGTCAGAAAAGAGAGGTTTCTTAATATTAGAAGAGTTTCTGTCTTCAGAGATTAAAAAGTGGTTAAAGGTTATCTTATCCTATCACTGTTGAGCACGAGAAACAAATAGGTGGGTGTGAAGTAGAGGTGGAGTTTTTGTCTCATGTCTTCTCTGTATAAAAACTGTTGTAGCTCTGTGTTACGCAGCTTAAGAGAAGCTGGCAGTGCATGGGGCCTTAGGTTATTCTGGGACATATGCCAGGATCACACTGTACGAAGGTAGGGGCACTTTTTAAATTATCACTGAAGTCTACATTGTCCAGCAAAACACTGAAAGGTTATTGGAATGCAAATAAAAAGGTTTGTTTGAGAGGGCTAATGTTTAAAAAAATTAAGAGAAAATATTTTTTGCCTTTTTGTTCTGGTGCTTGAGAGGATTGATTTCAGTATATTACAATTAAAAAGATTTTAGAAAATAGGAAGAAAACAGCTAGGTTTTATTAACTTACAACAATGAATGGTGAAAGTTAATATTTTATCTTTTCTATTTCATGTTGACAAAGTCAAGATAGAGAAGCGTATTTTACCATTGTTCTTTGCGGGAAATATTTAATATGAAAGAGTTACTAATGTTAATTTTTTACATTCTACAGAGTGTAAACTCCAAAAAGTAGATACCTATTATTTGTGAACAAATGCTCTCGTAAGCCAAAAGGTATAAAAGACAAGTTTAAAATAATGAGGGAATTTCTTTCTGCATTGAAGCAATAACTTACATTTAAATTGCCAATATTTTGTTTTAAAACTGTACATCTATATAAACTTTTAACAGTTTACACTTAAGTATATTTCCTTAGGATATTCACAAGAATATCAGCAGCTCCACTTCTGCACCTGTTCCAATCAGCCCTTCTGCTCCAGTCTTTACTGTAAGTTTGAGTTTATTCTTTAACTTAACTAATGGGCCAAGTTGTATGACTGACGCAGTGTGTGAAATTATTTACATCCAGGAGCTCAGTTCCCTAATGGCCCATCCTGAGAACATGCCCTCGCAGGAAGACAGAAGGGAGGGCCAAGCAAGGCCTGCAGGACCATCATCTCTGCACAGGACCTGGGACCGCTTCCTCAAAGGGGTGTCCTACTTCTCAGGAGACATGGAGGTGTTTGGAAAATGGATGAAGAGTAAGTCAAATTTAACACATAGGTGTTACCCTGAATAACAGAGCAGTGCTGTAGTGCAAAATAGAGCACAGACCCCTCTCAAAGTAATAATATTAAAGCTTAGCTGTTGTCCTAAGGAAAATTGAGATGTACCTTTTGCCACTAATAAACATTTCCGAGCCTTAATATGTAATTTGTCAACCTTTCCTCAATGTGATAAACCTATTTTTGCTGCTCCTTCCAGAACAGTTTTTCTTGTTGCAGCTACTGGACTGGGTTTTGCGTGGAGCAGCCCAGGTGATGTTTGTTAACAACCCTCTGAGTGGCCTTGTCATTTTTGCTGGTCTCATCCTGCAAAATTATTGGTGGGCCCTCAATGGTTTTGTGGGGACCCTCTTTGCAACCATTTCCGCTCTCATTCTGCGACAAAGCAGGTGAGAAAATAACATGTATCTGGAATAAATCATATTGTGAGATTATAAATGAAGGTTTTTAGGTTAAAGTAAGTCGAAGTATGTAAGGTATGTCTTAATTTGATAAAGTAAGTCTGCAAAATTCAAACAGTAGTGAGTAAGTTGCACTGATCAGTTACAATTACTTTCTCTTAGGGGTGCAATAGCTGCAGGACTTTATGGATACAACGGCATCCTAGTGGGTCTCCTGATGGCTGTATTCTCCAATGCAGGAGACTGGTACTGGTGGCTTCTACTGCCCAACATATTCATGTCCATGATGTGGTAAGCAGTCATACTAAGAGAATCAAAGCAAAATGTGCTGACTGTCAATGCAGGCCTCAACTTTCTGAAACATTTCCAAAAAATATTGAAAGACAGTTTCAGGATTTTTGGTTTTCTTGATTTTTTTTTATTTTTTGAGAACTACGAACAAGTTTTTATTTTATTTAACTTGCTAACTTGTCTCTCAACACAATAGTAATTTTGAACATTACTTTGCAGAAAACTACTAAAAATCTCAAATGCAGTCATTTTTCATACGTAGAATAAATAGGTTCATCTTCATTTTAGACCTAATGCTGAAAAAAAGTTTTAACTTAAAGAAGTTTAGTAATCAATATTTGTTGGAATCACCTGGATTTTACATCTAGTTTCATTTGTGTTCGCATGCTCTTCACCCATCGTTTACATTGATATTGTTTCAAATCATTATCTAATCAGAACCTCATTAAAAATAAAATTATGTGATGGGGTGGAAATTAACACACTCATTACAATGTAATTACTGTCACACTTACAGATGTACTCATTTTAGTCAAATTTATTTCTCCAAGAGCTTTTTCTTCAACCCTATTCCAGTCAGGCATTAAGAAAGTCAAGTGCTTTGGTGTTTTATTTAAGATGCATAAAGAGCTGCAATGGTTAACTACAGCATGCATGTTTGTCATGAACTTGAGTCTTTTTAATAAATTATGTTTTGCGTTGTTGCATTCAGTCCGATTGTGTCCAGTGCCCTGGCTTCAATTAACAGCCGCTGGGATCTGCCGGTGTTCACTCTGCCATTCAACATCCTGGTGTGTCTCCACATGGTTGCCACCGGCCACTATAACCACCACTTTCCCCAAGTCCTCATTCAGCCGCGCTCAGAACTCCCCAACATCACCTGGTCTGAAATCGATGTGGCAAAGGTCAGCAACAGAACCCTTTTTTTCAGTTTTTTTCATTGCACTGCATCATCTCTAACAAGATAGTGTTGATGTGCTCTTATGCTGCAGAATACCTTTTAGGTTGTATCTGTTTTTAAAGCCAAAAAAAGCTTCTTAGGTTTCTCATTGTTTGCATTTGCAATGATTTAAAAAAAATTCTTCTTTTTAGCTGTTCAGGTCAGTACCAGTAGGAATAGGCCAAGTGTATGGCTGCGACAACCCTTGGACAGGAGGGATCTTCATCATCTCCCTCTTCATCTCTTCACCCATCACCTGTGCCCATGCTGTCCTGGGATCTGCTGTAGGCATGGTGTCAGGTAAGGGATCGGAACAAAGTATATCATGCCTCTGATACAGCAACAATAAACCACATTATATTTCCTTCCTTCTGTGGTTGCAGAATCAAGATGAAAAAATAAAAAATCTCAAATCCTTAGTGGCCTCCAAAAGGCTTCCTTCCAGGATCACCTTGGACTTAGCTCATCTATCTCCCCAATAATGTGGTTCAGATTTCATGTTTCTGCTGAAGGAGCACATCCACACAGCATAAGGCAACCCCAAGCTTTATATATTTAAAAAAATCTACATATTTTTCTTTCATTTCACAAATAGGTGGTATTTTATGTTATACAAAATACAAATAAAATAGATTGAAGTTTGTGGTTGTAACATAAGATCTGAAAACATTCGAGGACTATGACTATTTCTGCATTTCACTATGTATCTATTAAGTGTCATGGTTGTCACAGAACTGACTCTTAAGCATACACAGCAACACTCGGGACTCAGAGAAAGAGTTTGAGAAGTTTTATTAAAGTTCTGCAGGTCAGGTTCTGAAGAGAGCAGACTGGGTCGACAGAAGGCGAGGACGCCACTGGAAGGTAAGGATATGGGTGAGGATTGATAAAGAATAATATGGAAGATTGGAGACGGACGAATAACTCACTGGAAGGACTGAAGAGGGAGGTAAGGATTCGGAGGCCGGAGGTTATAGAGAGCGGTAGGAATCTCAGGTGAGTCTTCCTTTGTTGCAGGTGTTGACGGAGTTGACGGCGGGTCTCCAGGATGCGTGACACGGTGTAGACTTGACCCCCGTCGATCATGCGGGCTGGTGGAGGGGTAGGAGGCGAGGGACACAAGGGACTCACGGAAACAGGTCTGATCTGGGAGACGTGGAACACTAGATGGACACGAAGGGAAGACGGGAGCTTCAGACGAACCGCCACAGGGTTCAGGACCGCAAGGATAGGTAAGGGACCCAAGAAACGTGGGGCGAGTTTCCTGGAAGTGGCTTTCAGGTTGATATTCCTGGCGGATAACCACACCATCTGACCAGGGATGTAGGATGGTGTGGAAGAACGGTGGCGGTCAGCGTACTTCTTGTTCTGAAAAGAGGTCAGTTGAAGGGCTGCCCGGGTTTGAAACCAGATTCTCTTGCAGGAGTTGATGTATGTTTGAACCGAAGGAAGTACAGAATCAGGGACAGAATTGGGCAGCAATGAAGGTTGGAAACCGACTGAGGCTTCAAATGGAGACCGACTAGTGGCAGCAGAAATGTGCGTGTTATGAGCGTACTCAATCCAAGGTAAGTAAGCGCTCCATGACTGTGAATTGGTGGAACACACACACCTGAGGGCATCTTTGACCTCCTGGTTGTGTGTCTCACAGTGGCTGATAGTTTCGGGGTGAAAACCCGAAGACAAACATGGTTCGGCACCGAGTGAGCGACAAAACTCTCCAAACCTGAGAGGAGAATTGAGGACCTCTATCCGAGGTGATTTCTGAGGGAATGCCATGCAGTCGGAAGACATGGTTGAAAAGGAGTTTGGCCCTCTGGATTGCAGAGGGAAGTCTGGATAAGGGCACTAGGTGGCAGGCCTTAGAAAATCGATCAATGATCGTGAGGATGACAGTTTTACCCTTGGAAAGCGGGAGACCAGTAACGAAGTCCAGGGTGATGTGGGACCAAGGCTGGAATGGACAGGGGTTGCAGGAGACCAGAGGGGGTTCAGTGGGTATTCTTGTTTCTATTACAGATATGGCAAGCAGAAACAAACTCCTTGACATCTTTGTTGAGGCCCGGCCACCAGAAATACCGCCGCAGGCAAGCCACCGTTCTGCTGACCCCCGGATGGCAGGTGAACTTTGAGGAATGTGCCCATAAGATGGCTTTGGATCGGACGGAGGAAGGAACAAACCGTCTACCGGGTGGACCACCCCCGGGGTCAGGCTCCAGCTGGGAAGCGGCATCAATCTGTTGCTCCAGGTCCCACGAAAGGTTCCCAATCCTGAGGGTGGCAGGACGGGCTCAGGGGTCTCGGGGTCAGAATCAGGGGAAAACTGTCTGGACAGAGCGTCTGGTTTCGTGTTTTTAGATCCGGGTCTGTAAGTGATGTTGAAGTTGAACCTGGAGAAGAATAGGGACCAACGAAACTGTCTGGGGTTGAGACGTTTGGCACTTCTAAGGTATGCCAAATTCTTACGATTTGTTAGGATCAGAATCGGTAATTCGGTTCCCTCCACCCTGTGCCTCCACTCCTCCAAGGCACGTTTGATGGCCAAGAGTTCCCGGTCCCCCACATCGTATCGGCTCTCTGTGGGAGAAAATCTTTTAGAAAAGAAGGCACACGGGTGGAGCTTACCATCGGCCGTGGAACGTTGGGAAAGGACTGCGCCAACGCCAGTGTTAGAGGCGTTGACATCCAGGATGAATTGAGCCTCTGGGTCTGGTTGAATCAGAATGGGAGTTTGGGTGAAGCGCCGTTTAAGTTCCTTGAATGCACGGTCCGCCTCTGAGTTCCAGGAAAAAACCTGTTTGGTGGAAGTTAAAGCAGTGAGAGCAGCTGCAATGACGCTAAAACCTCTGATAAAGTGTCTGTAAAAGTTGGCGAAGCCAAGGAACCGTTGGAGCTGCTTTCTGGTCTCAGGGGTGGGCCACTCCTCCACTGCTCGGACTTTGAGTGGATCCGACTTCATACATCCTGCTTCAAAAATGTAGCCTAAAAAGACCACAGATGATTTATGAAACTCACATTTTTCGGCCTTGACGTATAGACTACTCTCCAATAGCCTGGTAAGGACCTGCCGGACGTGGACTCTGTGTTCTTGAAGATTTCTGGAAAAAATGAGAATGTCGTCGAGATATACAAAAACAAAAATATTAAGAAAATCGCGGAGGACATCATTAATGAGGGCCTGAAAAACTGCTGGAGCATTGGAAATACCAAACAGCATGACCAGGTATTCGAAATTGCCTATGTGGGTTTTGAAGGCGGTCTTCCATTCATCTCCTTCTCGGATTCTGATCAAACGGTAAGCATTGCGGAGATCTAGTTTCGTGAAGACTTTGGCTTCTCGGACTGGTTCAAAAGCAGAAGAAATAAGAGGTACGGAATATAAATTTTTTATGGAGATGTCATTCAGGGCCCTATAATAAATGCATGGACGGAGGGTCTTGTCTTTCTTTTCAACGAAAAAAAACCCGGCGCCCATGGGAGAGGTGGACGGGCGGATCAAACCTGCTTTAAGTGACTCATTGATATATTTCTCCATAGCTTCTCTTTCTTTTTTGGCCAGGCTGAAGACTCTATCAGCAGGCAGAGGAGAACCAGGCATGAGCTCGATGGCACAATCGTACGGATGGTGAGGAGGAAGAGAAAGGGCTTTTTCCTTGCTGAAGACGGGGTAGAGGTCGTGATACTCTGAAGGAACTGAAGTAATATCAGATAGCGGCTCTGAACTTTCCGTAGTCTCATAACGAGGAAAAGCAGAACGTAGACAATCCGCATGACAAGGCGTACTCCAAAACTCAATTTGTCCGTTAGACCAGTTAATGACAGGATTGTGTTTTTTAAGCCAAGGGTATCCAAGAACAATATCTGAATCGGTGATGGGAAAAACCAACAGACTAATTTCCTCATGATGATTTCCAGAAGTTATGAGGGTGAGATCTTTAGTTTTCTGGGAAATAGTAGTTAACTGGTGACCATCTAACGCTGAAACGCAGAAATTTCTATGAAGAGGTTCTACAGGGACAGAAAGTTGTTGAACCAACTGGAGACTGATCAAACTTTGCTCAGATCCAGAATCAATTAAAGCATTGATGGACAGGTGGCGCTCTCCTACCACAAGAGTAGCTGGAAACGGAAATCTGGGAGGTTGAGATGGGGCGCCCGCCAGAACTCCCAGCGTTAACGACGGGCTCCTCCTTTTGGGCGAATTGGACAGACAGCAATAAAATGCCCCTTGGTTCCACAGTACAAACAGGCCCGATCCTCCATCCGTTTTTGGCGCTGTGCCGGAGTGAGCCGAGTTTTCCCGATCTGCATGGGCTCTGAATCATCGTAGTAGAGAGTGCCCCCTGAGCTGGAATCTGGAACAGGTTGAGGCTGAAAAACAACTGGAGAAGATGAATATTGTGCTCTGATTGTTGATCTTTCCCTGATACGTGAATCAATCTTTATCGCTAATTTTATGAGGTCGTCCAAGGAATGAGGTAGGTCGGGTGTAGCCAGTTGGTCTTTTATATTTTCATTTAAGGACTGGAAAAAAGCAGCTTTTAGTGATGGTCTGTTCCAACCAGATTCTGCAGCCAGGATGCGGAAGTCAATGGAGAGCTCAGCCACGGACCTGTCACCTTGTTTGAGACTCCATAGGCGTTTAGCTGTCTCTTCCTCACCAATCGAGGGACAGAAAATTAGTTCAAAATGTGTACAGAACTCACGGTAAGTTAAAGTGGCAAGATCAGTCTGACTGAAACGGGCGTTTGCCCATTTAAGGGCTCGGTCACGGAATATGGCAATGCAGTAGGAGATTTTGTTAGTATCAGAAGAGAACTGGGTCGGGGATCTTTCAAAGGCTGGAGCACATTGCATGAGGAAACCTTTACTTTTACTCATCTCCCCTGAGAACGGTTCGGGCGAAGGAGATACAACTTCTCTGAAGGGTGAATGGAAAACTGTCTGAGCTTCTGCTGCAGAAGTATTCGGGTTGCTGGAAGTCGCGGATCTGGATCTGGTGGAACGGAGTTCGTTTAACATTTGCGTTATCTGATTAAGTCCTTGCTGAAAACTTTGTTGCTGTTGGACCAAATTCTGGAGTACAGCTTCGTGTCTACCTAGCATGGCTCCCTGTTTTGAGAGAGCCGAGTGCAGCTGTGTAGCAGAGTCGATTTGGTCAGATGATTCTGTCATGGTTGTCACAGAACTGACTCTTAAGCACACACAGCAACACTCGGGACTCAGAGAAAGAGTTTGAGAAGTTTTATTAAAGTTCTGCAGGTCAGGTTCTGAAGAGAGCAGACTGGGTCGACAGAAGGCGAGGACGCCACTGGAAGGTAAGGATATGGGTGAAGATTCATAAAGAATAATATGGAAGATTGGAGACGGACGAATAACTCACTGGAAGGACTGAAGATCCGGACTGGAGAGGGAGGTAAGGATTCAGAGGCCGGAGGTTATAGAAAGCGGTAGGAATCTCAGGTGAGTCTTCCTTTGTTGAAGGTGTTGACGGAGCTGAGCGCCGGAGCGGAACTACCTGGAGCAGTGACAGCAGGGCGATGGAGGAGGAGCGGCCCCAAGGGAGACGAACGTCGGTGGTGGATTGTGAGACCCGGACTTCAGAGAGACGCAGAGGATTTCAACGGAGGAACCCAGGATCGCGGGAGAAGCTCGGGAGGACGACTAGAGACCACAAAGGAGAATACAGGTAAGACTAGGCAGGAAGACTTGTATCGAAGACAAGAGTTGAGGTCAGTTACCACTCATGGGAACGGAATCATCTGACGCTCGTCTGGTGGAACCGCTCCTGTAAAATACTGCCAGCGCTGATGAGGTAACCAGCTCCAGGTGTGTCAGCTCAATCCTCAGCACCTGAGGAAGGAAGAGGAAATGGCTCCCTCTGCTGGATCTTGCCGGATCCTGACATTAAGTGGTAAAATATCCATTATATAAATCACATATTACATTTAGCAGAACACTGTGCTGCTCCTGTTGCTTTGACTTATTATTTCTGCTTCTTTGTGTATTCATTTTTTGCTCACAGGTCTGGCTTTATCTGCTCCTTTTGAGGACATTTACTTTGGTCTCTGGGGATACAACTGTGTGCTAGCCTGCATCGCTGTAGGAGGGATGTTTTACGCTCTCACCTGGCAGGTGCACTTGCTTGCCATCACATGTGGTGAGTAGATACCCACAGAGATAAAGCCTCCATCTAAAAGATGTGGGTGTGACGCGCAACAAGGATCTGGTATTTCTGATATGCGATCACACTTGTTATATCACAGGATTTTAAAACTTTTTCTCCTCTGTAGGTTTTTTCTGTGCATACCTCGGCTCAGCCATTGCCAACGTCATGTCCACGGTAAGCACACAGAAAACTGTACCACCACATTTCGATAAGCCACTTATTCGTATCTTATACTGTATTTGTTTATTCCAGTTTGGTCTGCCGGCATGCACCTGGCCTTTCTGTCTCTCTGCCCTCACCTTCCTCCTCCTAACTACGGGGACCAGGAGAATATTCAAGCTGCCGCTGGCCAAAGTCACCTACCCTGAGAAAAACCTGGCCTTCTACTGGAGGCTGAAGAAGCAAGAGAAGGCAGAGAAGGCAGTGAAAGAGAGGAAAGCAAGAGAAGAGCAGCTAAACGCTATCAATGAGGAGGTGATACTGAATGACAAAGATCAACTTAAACTGGACCTTGAAAAAATGGAAGAGGCGAAGAAAGAAAGTGAAAAAAACAATACGACTGATGTGAATGAGAGGATCAATGTAGAAGAAACAAACAGACAAAATTTTTTATCTGAGGTTGTTCTTGCTGACCAAGTCTAAAACACTTTTATTTTTAATAGTGAAGTGAAAGTGGGTAGTGGCACTGAAATGTTCAAAGAGCATAAATATATGTAGTTGTTACAATTATTTTCATATTCAGTACACCTATTGTCAATATTTATATTGTCACATGTTTTCTTTTTTGATTAGCACCTTATTTGTGCACTTGTTTTAATGTGGGAGCTTATTTTTTGTATTAAAATAAATATTGGTGTTTTCATAAAGTTCCTTACTAAAGCCAAATATAAAATAAAACAGTGGATAAAAATAACTAACAAATTACTACATAAAGTAACCTAATTAGTTGAAAACATCCACACATATATTAAACTGTCTAGCTGGGAAGGAGAGCATTAATCTCAGAGGTAGACAGGTAAAGTAACACTGGAGGAGCTGCAGAGATGAACAGTTCTGTTGGGAGAATCTGTCAACAAGGTAATTAGTCATAGACTACACAAATCAGGTCTTTGTGGACAGGTGGCTAAAGAAAAGTTGTTGTGTTTAGAGAGCCGTAAAAGTTATCTCTGAAAACATGTAAGATATAGGTAAGACCAAGGTTAAACTTTTTCACTGACATGAAAAACACTACAAGTGGAGAAAAAGTAACACTGCTTCTTATCGTCGCAAACGTATCATCCCCACCGATGTTGCCACCATCAAAAAGGTGAAAACCTTTTAGAGGCTGCAAAAGACTTGAGACTAGGGTGAAGGTTCACTTTCCATCAGGACAATGATCGTAAATAGTAGGAATGTAAGAAAATATTGATACGCTGCTATCAACATTCAAAAGCAATGTATCGATTTTTTATTTTTTTATTTTTCAGAATTTGAATGGAACCGTTGATGACAGTAATTTTTGTAGAAAAATTTAAGGTATGACAGCTAGTTGGTGGCTGTTTTCACCTTCTTCGTTCCAGTGGATCAACTAGATCTAGTAATAAAACTGGATGTGTTAAAGTATAAAACAGGTTGGAGTGTTTACAATGCTGTGACAGTTTTTCTACAGTTAAATTAAATTTTAAAAATAACAATATATTGTCTTACTCATAGTATCGCAATATATTGCAATATATTGTATTGTCCCCCCGTATCACCATACATATTGTATCACCAAATTCTTGCCAATAGACATCCCTACTACACATCCCTAAAGTTAGAGCTACATTAGCAGGGTTTGGGTTCAAGTTTATTCATAAGTTAGAAGGGCCTAGTCAAAGTCCAAATATACGGTAAATGCAATTTGGGATTTGGCAAACTAAACCTTTGTTTGTTAAGAATCATATATTGTTTTACCTTCATGCACTATTTCCTCTTGGTCTATCCTATCAATTTACAATAAAATGCAAAGATGTTTGTGCTTGTTCAATGGGAATTAACTTTAAACAGTAAATGTTTAAATCTCTTTGGACTTCTTTATCAAATTCCCATCACACCTAAAACCAGTTGGAGCTTTGCCTATGATCACAAGGACAAAGTTTTCTATCTGGTAGCAACTAACAACCTTGATATGACTTTATCGGGATCTTATGTTACTGTAGGTTTAGTCCCAATTCACAAGATGGATCACAAATTCTTAAGATGCCATCCTGATTGCACAAAATGTGTGAATAAATGTGACCCTGATGAGGCCTTACTGCCAGAAAAAGGGCTTAGGAGACTTAGCCGTTTACATATCTGGCTAAGTGTTCTTGCACAATGAGCCTGAGAGCTTCCAGAGACCAGTGCCGTTGCTACTTTAAATTGTTAATTCAGAGAATCAGATTAAAAGTGGTCTGAGTGGGTGGGGGAAAAAAAATTCTTCCCACTTCCAACTGTTTAAGATTTTAGTATTATTTAAAGAAGAGAAAACGGCAATTTTCTTCTGATGTTGTATTTAAAAAAATGGATGCTTTCCTGCAAAGGCCACACCATATATTTATAAGTGATTTATACATTTTGTCAGATTTGTGAAATCTCACAAGATCACACCTTTTGTGCCAGGTTGCAGGTTAAAGCTGTGCTCTAATGAAACTATGCAACAGCAATCTTTATGGAAACCTGTTGCACCTCCTTCCTCAGTCCAAACATTTGAGATAGAAAGACATGATAAGTGTCATGCAAGATTAGATAAGGGAACCAGAGACTTCCAGAAGCCTTTGGAGAAAACTCAGATGTAAAACTCCAGTCTTTCATGGTCACATGCCTCATAGAGAGATTATATAACACTCAAGTGTCATTCCTCTGTCAACTGATGCTACATCACTCTGCCATTTTGATTTATAGCGATAGTCATATTTTCTTACAAGTACTTTAACATGAATATGTTTAGTGAAAGACTTAGAGCAACACAAACCAACTCATGATAACATTTGAATCAATCATATATTGTTTTTAAGTATTTTTACTGTCTGTAAAAAAAAAAAAAAAAAAAAAAAACCTTCACAAGTGCTGGTTAATACAGAGCACAGTAGGCTTAATAGACAGAACTATACGGTTGTCCCATAACATCAGATTTTGGAGTTTGAGCTTGCATAACGACCAAGGAACAAGGAAAGTCCAAAGTGACATTAAGATGCTGGCTTAATTGATGGATATGAATGTAATTTCATTGGTATATCAGTTCCATTGTTCAGGTCAGTTTTGGTTGTTTAATAACTTGTATAACACAGTTGTTTAAAAACAACATAGTACAATGAAAATTTTTTGAGTTGTGTGCTTTGACCCCCCTAAAGTGCTGATTTCTTTTCTTCAGTTAAATGGCACAATGGAATAAAATATTCCCTGCTGAATGTCGCAGCCGGCCACATTTTACAAAAATCACATCGAACATATAGAGAAGAGGTTAGTAGGTAACCTGCAAAAATTTTTGCATTGATGTTCCAAAAAAACTACCTGGGCTGCAGATAATTTCTTCTGGTAACCTCCTGATAATTATATGTGGTCATATATGTAATCATAAATAGATTTTCATGATGATGCTTTGCGTGCAGAGTAGGCCTACAAAGCTGTTTACTTTCTTTGGGGAATTATAGGACCTCACTCAGCAGTATTTATGGTTTTAAGATCTGAGGGCAGGGATGCTTTAGGATCAGAATGCTGATAATTTCCATTATTGTTTGGGTGCTTCAATTAAAAGTCCTGTATCAGGTTAGGAGCCCAGTTCTGCCAAAACAAAATGGAAGAGTGCTGTCTTTGTACTCCATCACTACATGCACATCAGACATGTGATGCCATAACAGAGAAAACACTTAGTGTGGCTGTAAGAGACAACTCTATTAGTGCAAGGCTGCTGTGCCATGTGTGAGTAATGAGCATAAAACGTCACCTGGGTGCACTATCCAAGCATGCCTGTAAGAGAAAGGTCATCACACATTCACGGAAGCCTTATGTAACTTCAGTGGAAAATGCAGTTTGACAAGCCTAAAGTTAGACAGTCATGCTGACTGAAACTGTATAGTTTAGACATTTCACGGTGAGCTCTGTAGAAATAGTGTAAAATATAAAGTCAGTCATTGTAAAACTGAGCAAGATGTCAAAGATGTGGAAAAAAAAGATGTGAAACTTTTAAATGTATCAGATTCATACCAGCTTAACTTTCCCACGTCTCATTACAACCACAAACCTCTGTGTATTTTGAGTGGTTTAATATCTTGGAACAAGAGGAAATGGATCAAAAATGACCTGTGGTTTGAAAATATCTGTTACAAATAAATATTTGAAAAGTGTGCCATTCCTTAGTATTAAGTCTATTGTAGTGTTGGCAGGACACAAATTAAATCTATTTGGCCAATCAACTTTTAGAAGTCTTCTAACTGGGGTGCACGGTGGCGCAGCTGGTAGAGCAGCTCACCTCATAGCTAGAAGGTCCGCCGGGGACGCTGTGGGTGCTGAGGGTGTGTTTGTTCCCCCACATCATCGGCACCCACACCCTGGGTGGGGTTGGCGAAAGGGCCTTTCTGTGTGGAGTTTGCATCTTCTCACCGTTTTCCCTTGAGCAGCTAATGTGAGCTACTCCCACAAAAACATGCACTATATACTGCCTCCAACTGGCCGGCCGGGGAGCCTGAAGGGATGGGGAGGATATGGCTGGATTAACGTGATCGTTCCACGTGCTACGTCCAGCCGGGGAAACCCCGCCCCATCAGGTGAAAAGCCTGCTCACTCCCCAAGCATGAAGGAGGCTTGAGTTTCAGTGCGGGGCCCTCCCGGGGCTGGCAGAGGGAGAGCGGAACCCCAGGACTAGAACTAGGTAGAAGCACTGGATAAAAAAAAAAAGTCCTCTAACTGATTAATATAATCAAACCAAACTGAACCTCTTGGCTTACATGCAAAATCCTATGTGTGCTGGAAAACTAACATTTTACACCAGCATAAACACCCCTGTAAAATTAGGTGGAGGCAGCATCGTGCTGTGGAGAGAATTTTCTTTTTTTGCTTGTCAGAGCAAAGGGAAAGATAGACACAGCTAAAAACCGTATAATGCTTTTCTGCTTCAGACTCCCTTAAGCTGATTTATAAAAAGAATGGGTTAATTTCAGTCTCTAAATATATAAAGCTAGTAAAGACCCCAAAAGACCTGCAATTGTATCCAAGTCTAATTTTGCATTCCTCTTCATAATCATGCACTACTATATGTATAAGATAAAACTAAAAAAACAACATTGATGTTTGTGGTTGTAATGTGACAAAACGTTGAAAAGTTGAAGGGGTTAAAGGGCTTTTGCAAGTGTATAAATTGTATGCTGCATGTCTAGCAGGCTGATTGATTGATCTGAACTCATTGTCATTCATATTCACTAAAAGGTTCAGTTAATGTAAACGGCGACCTGTTCATATTGCTTACTTTACCCCAACCTAAGTCCTTCTAGACAGTTTTTCTACACATCAGTCATGTTTCATCATACAAGTTGATCTGATAAGATATAATCTGATTTAAAACCACTGATACAGGGACACCATGCCCTTGGTAACAGTGCTAATGTCAGCTTGACCTTTGGATGGGCTGCATTGTTTGGATTGCTGCTATTCTTCTAATGAGGGTTGTCACCGAAAGTGGAAAACAATGACAGATAGTTGAAAGACCAACACCAGGTAGTGCACAACTGAAGTAAAAAAAAAATAAAAAATACATTGGCTGTCATATGTTTTTATAAAGTAAAATCTTGAAATGTGCCACATGCATTTGTTATCAGACTTGAATATTCTGATACCCATGTATGAAAGTTTAGTACTGGAGCTAAACACAGGACAATTATGGAAGAAAAATGTAACTTCTTAGAGGCTTATGAAGACTTGAAAGCAGAGGTTTACTTTCCAGCAGACCAGCAACCTCCCAGTTACAGTGAAATGGTTCAACTCAGAACATATGTATCTCTTAGAATAGTCTAGACCTACATTTAATTGTAAAATTCGGGCAGGACGTTTTGGCAAGATGTTCAAATCCATCTGAACTATCTGAGTTTGAGCTATTTTGCAAATAAGAATGCACAAATATCTCACACTCTATATGTGGTAAAGCTAGTAGAGACTGAAGTGGCAGCTGTAAGAACAGTCTCCAGACCTAAATCCAATGGAAAATCTTTGGAGAGAGCTGAAACTCTGTGATGCTCAGCGACAGCCCCGAAACCTGACAGATCTAGAGAAGATCTGTGTGGAGGAGTGGGCCAAATTGCCTGTTGCAGTGTGAGCAAACCTAGTCCAGAACTACCGGAAACGTTTGACCTCTGTAATTGCAAACAAAGGCTTCTGCACCAAATATTAACACTAATTTTCTCAGGTGTTCAAATACTTATCTGGAGCAATACAATACAAATAAATTCTTTGAAAAAAATCAGACAATGTGATTTCCTAAAAAATGCTGTCTCTCACAGTGGAATTGCAACTCCAATGTGAATTTCTAAGTGGGAGAACTTGCAAAAATTTGTTCAAATGTTCCTCACTGTATATTGGTAGTGTAGAAGGTTGGCCAATGGCGGACTCAGAGTTACTGCAGAAAGCATGCTGGACCAAAGAACCACGGTGAGGCAGGCATCTTCAGAGCTCTGATTTAGTTTCATTTTTCCCACAGACAAGGTGACACCACAGCCCAGCTCACAGTAGGACTCCCTTCCCCCCCCCCAAGCCATCTCTGAAGCCACCTTTAAATATGGTGGATCAGACTATAAACAAAAATAAGAGGGGAATGTTAAACTAAATAAATCTATAGGAGTCAACACTTAAACAGTTAAAATTAGATGGTACTGCTAACCATTAAGTAACTACAAAACTAACAACCAAGAAAAACTAAATAAATGAAAACAATAATAATAGACAAAACAAAAGAAAAGGCCTCCACATCCACCCCTCTCCATTTCAGCTAGTGACTCATCTCAGCCAGTTGCTTGATGATATGATGAACCACAGGTGGTGTTCCCTGGGAGCCCTCCATGGCATGCTTCATGGAACACTCCCCTCTGGTGGACACTTAAAAACAGAGGGGTAAGTGGACAGAAAACAAAAGAACAAAATCACTTGGTCAGCTTTCACCTTTAAAGGAGAGGATACGATTTTACTCACCTGATCTCGTTTAGTGGATTGTAGATGTGCAGATAGAAGGTGTTAGCAAGTCTTCTGGTAACTGGGTAGAGAAGGGGCTAAGGAATAATGTCTCATTATAACTTACACACACAATGCACTAGCAGCATCAGTAACTATTGAAAATCATATAAATCTCATTAAATAAAATATACTAAATAATAAATAAATAATGTATTGCATGGAAATAGTGAATTTTGTCAGAAAGCCTAAATTGCAAACTTAGTGAAAGGAAAGAGAGGAGCACATTATAATATTTATCCTCACAATCACTATATTACTACTTTGTTTGTTAAGTAAATTATTATAACATTAATAATTTAACAACAAATAGTGAAGTTTTTCCAATCAGTGCATGAATAGATATGCTCAAGGTCAGTTTTGTTGTGTTTCCAAACACTACAACTGATGAATGTGCTAAAGGTTTCCTTAGACATAACTGTTGGAGTAACATAAAGCCTAATCATTTGGGTCATTCTGCTATCTTTAATTGTAGTGAGTGTAGAGGATAATATCAGCACATAAGAAGTGACAGGTCAAGCACAATATCTAGATCTGGAGAAAAAAGCAAATTGTCACAGTTCGAGGTTGTTTTGGGTTATCTTTCGTTATTTCCTTATGCTTTAGAGATCTTAGTTGTTACCTTGTCATTTTAGTTCATTCCTTTTTGTATTCTCGTCTCTTGATCCTTTTGTGTTAATGCTAGTTTGTTCTTAAGTTAATTTCTTTTTTTTTTTCCTGACTTTTATTTCCTGTGTCTTGATTCTCTACTTTTTTTAACCTTTCACCCAACCCCAGCACTGCCAGTTGCTCCTTTGTTTCTATCTCTCTCTCTACCACACCCTGCCTGCCTGGTCTCCTCTTACAGCTGCAACCTGTTTCAATCTATCCACCTGTTCCAATAATCAACCTCCCAGGATTGTTTCACATTGACGTGGTGGCAAGATCATATATTTGACTCCAACATCTCTCTGCCAAGCTTCCTGAATGTACGAGCAGAGAGACATCTTAAGAGGAGTAGGAAAAGAAAGGGACGTGGAGTAGCAGTGCTTGTCAACAACAGATGGTGTCATCCATTACATTACTGTGAAGTGTCGTCTCTGCAGTCCAGATGTTGAACTCTTGGCAGTAAGTTTTTGTCCATATTGTTTACCAAGAGAGTTTACCAATGTTATTCTGGCAGCTGTTTACTTTCCACCTTCAGCTGTTGCCAACAATGCATGTGATATCAGTTCTGTTGTTGCTAAGCTTTAGACAATACCCCAATGCAATTGTGGCTATATCTGGTGATTTTAATGATGCCTCACTCTCTACTACACTTCCAACATTTCAACAATTTGTAAGCTGCTCCACACGAGAAAAACAAGACCTTGGATTTTTTTTATGCAAATGTATAGGATTCATACATGTCCAAGACCTCATCTGGGACAATTACACTCTTGTTTTTCTCTGCTCAGCATATAAACCACTTATTCAGAGGCAACCTGTGACAAAGGGAACTGTGAGAAACTAGTCACAGGAAGCTGAAGAAGTCCTGCAGGGTAGTTTGAGACTACAAACTGGATGAGTGTAACACCTTGCTCTGACCAACCAGTGCGTTATTGTGGACAAATATGCACAGAATCAGGATTTGATTTGAAAAGTACAATATTTATTAGGAATAAAAACTAAAAGTCAACCTAAAATATGAATCCACCCTTTAAAGTGCAATGTGCAGATGGCCAGCCAAGGGAGGGTCAATGCAAAGGTCAACGGAATGGTCTCTTTCAGCCAGTGCCGCGGCGAAGCCTTATCATAGAGTAGCAATACTTGAGCTTTCCCCCAGTCGTCCCAGTATTTACTAACTGGCATCAATGGCTGGATCTGGCCATCGTAGTTTATCCAGCCCAGACTCGAGGTCTCCCCTCAGTTTTGATGTTTTTCAGTCTGGTTTCCGAGCTCACCACAGCACTGAGATTGCCCTCGTCAATGTTTTCAATGATATCCACATAAATACAGACTGTAGTAGAACCACAGTGCTGGTTCTGTTGGAGCTTAGTGCAGCATTTGACACTGTTGATCATGATATACAGTGGCTTGCAAAAGTATTCGGCCCCCTTGAACTTTTCCACATTTTGTAACATTACAGCCACAAACATGAATCAATTTTATTGGAATTCCACGTGAAAGACCAAAACAAAGTGTTGTACACGTGCGACGTGGAACGAAAATCATACATGATTCCAAACATTTTTTGCAAATAAATAACTGAAAAGTGGGGTGTGCGTAATTATTCAGCCCCCTTTGGTCTGAGTGCAGTCAGTTGCCCATAGACATTGTCTGATGAGTGCTAATGACTAAATAGAGGCACCTGTGTGTAATCTAATGTCAGTACAAATACAGCTGCCCTGTGACGGCCTCAGAGGTTGTCTAAGAGAATGCTGGGAGCAACAACACCATGAAGTCCAAAGAACACACCCGACAGGTCAGGGATAAAGTTATTGAGAAATTTAAAGCAGGCTAGGCTACAAAAAGATTTCCCAAGCCTTGAGCATCCCACGGAGCACTGTTCAAGCGATCATTCAGAAATGGAAGGAGTATGGCACAACTGTAAACCTACCAAGACAAAGCCGTCCACCTAAACTCACAGGCCGAACAAGGAGAGCGCTGATCAGAAATGCAGCCAAGAGGCCCATGGTGACTCTGGACGAGCTGCAGAGATCTACAGCTCAGGTGGGGGAATCTGTCCATAGGACAACTATTAGTCGTGCACTGCACAAAGTTGGCCTTTATGGAAGAGTGGCAAGAAGAAAGAAAACCATAAGAAGTCCCGTTTGCAGTTTGCCACAAGCCATGTGGGGGACACAGCAAACATGTGGAAGAAGGTGCTCTGGTCAGATGAGACCAAAATTGAACTTTTTGGCCAAAATGCAAAACGCTATGTGTGGCGGAAAACTAACACTGCACATCACTCTGAACACACCATCCCCACTGTCAAATATGGTGGTGGCAGCATCATGCTCTGGGGGTGCTTCTCTTCACCAGGGACAGGGAAGCTGGTCAGAGTTGATGGGAAGATGGATGGAGCCAAATACAGGGTAATCTTGGAAGAAAACCTCTTGGAGTCTGCAAAAGACTTGAGACTGGGGCGGAGGTTCACCTTCCAGCAGGACAACGACCCTAAACATAAAGCCAGGGCAACAATGGAATGGTTTAAAACAAAACATATCCATGTGTTAGAATGGCCCAGTCAAAGTCCAGATCTAAATCCAATCGAGAATCTGTGGCAAGATCTGAAAACTGCTGTTCACAAACGCTGTCCATCTAATCTGACTGAGCTGGGCCTGTGTTGCAAAGAAGAATGGGCAAGAATTTCAGTCTCTAGATGTGCAAAGCTGGTAGAGACATACCCTAAAAGACTGGCAGCTGGAATTGCAGCAAAAGGTGGTTCTACAAAGTATTGACTCAGGGGGCTGAATAATTACGCACACCCCACTTTTCAGTTATTTATTTGTAAAAAATGTTTGGAATCATGTATGATTTTCATTCCACTTCTCACGTGTACACCACTTCATGTTTGTGGCTGTAATGTGACAAAATGTGGAAAAGTTCAAGGGGCCCGAATACTTTTGCAAGCCACTGTATTATTGGAATGACTGGAGAGCTAGGTCGGACTCTCTGGTACATTACTTGGCTGGTTTGAGTCTTACATAAAGAACAGGGACTTCTTTGTTTCAATAGGAAACTTTTCATCAGAACAAACAGAAATCACATCTGGGGTGCCCCAGGGCTCCATCCTGGGCCCCCTCTTATTTAATATCTACATGCTCCCACTAGGCAAGATTATAGCAACCAATAAGATTAGCTACCATAACTACGCGGATGACACTCAGCTTTACATTACAATGTCACCAGGTGACTCTGAACCCATTCAAACCCTAAATCAATGCAACGACCAAATAAATGGATGGATGTGCCATAACTTTCTCCAGCTGAATAGAAACAAAACTGAAGCAATTACTTTTGGACCCAAAGATGATCGATCAAGAGTCAGCACACAGCTTCAATTAATACAGCTAGGAACTACTGATCAGGCCCGAAACCTAGGTGTAGTTATGGACTCAGACCTGAACCTCCAGGGTCACATAAAGGCAATAACAAGGTCAGCCTTCTATCACCTGAAGAACATTTCTAGGATTAAAGGACTAATGTTGCAACAGGACCTCGAAAAACTCATCCATGTGTTTACCTTTAGTCGGATTGATGTGTCTTTACAGGTCTGCGTAAAAAGTCAATAAGACAGCTGCAGCTGATCCAGGACGCTGCTGCTTGTGTCCTCACTAGAATCAGGAAAGTAGAGCACATCATCCCAGTTCTAAAGTACTTACACTGGCTCCCTGTAGCTTAGAGAATACACTTCAAAATGCTCCCACTAGTTTATAAATCACTGAATGGCCTAGCACCAAAGTATGTTGAAGACTTGTTGTTAATATACCAACCCACCATAACACTCAGGTCCTCAAATTCCAGTCTACCCAACATCCCTAGAATTAGAAACAAAAATGGAGAAGCAGCTTTCAGGTTCTATGTTCCTCTACTCTGGAACAAACTTCCATACGACTGCAAAGCTACTGAAACACTGAGCCATTTTAAATCAAAAAGTCTAGCTTTCTCACTAGATTGCCCTTAAGAGACATGAGAGTCAAATGATTCAGCCTTTCCTGTATCATTGTGGTTTTGAGTCTATTTTTTTATTATTTTAATATTAGAGAAGGATCGCTCACCACTTGCATTTGTGACAGGGAATGTGAGGTAAAGTCTAAGCACAATATCCACATTTGGCAAGATGTCCTGTAGGTCAAACTTCACTCACAATTTTGCATAAAACATGATCACCCATCAGCTGATCAACTCCTCACATCTTTTAGAAGAAAGATAGGAAGGTGTTCCTGCACCTGCATTTGCGTATTTTTCTATGTGAGACTTTAGAAAGGGATCAAACTTGCAGATTAACTCCAGAATTCCCAGGTAATTCCCACTATATCAGCCCTGTCAAAAACGTTACTGGAGCCTCTAAGAGCCAGTCCCCTCTCTGCCAAAACCTTGACAGACACAACTCTGAAGTCTAATATGCACACTCTGATATGCGCACGCTTCTGCAGTTCTGAGTCTATCTTCCCGCTGGCTGATGCAAGTGTAATATATGTCACCATAGCTTTTCTTTTCTTGCTATTTTCGTGCTCCTTCATGTGTTCCATTGCATGCCTCCAGTCACTGAAACCCTTTTCAAAGCACAACTGACTTTTAGCATTGCTGAAAACGCGACATGCAAAGCAAAACACAGCTCCTGTGGAGAGTAAAGCCTAGTTTATACTTCTCCTTCTGCAGAGGTGCGGAGACACGCAGCAACATTGTCCGTCGACGCAAGGGCTCTCTGTCACCCAAGCAAGGACGCATGGAGTAGAGCCCAATCTCTTTCACTATCTGACAAACGCAACGGGGAGCGCATGTTTATAAGATAAGAGATACTTTAACAATCCCCATGGGGAAATTCAGTTTCAAGTGTAACCCATCCAAGATGATACAAACACTTACAAACATTAACACAATACAGGATTGGAAGACCATAGTGGCAGCTGGCTTTACCAGCACCCCTTTAGTGGACAGAAATGATTCAGAATAGGTAGGGGATGGAGAAAAAATTGCCTCTAAGCCCTGTCCCCTATTGAAGGACACAGCTGAGGTGCTAAAAAACCCACCTGAATACATATAAAGTACATATATCATTCACAACACATGATAACACAAGGCAGGAAGAGTGGTTCTGGGAACCCCCACTTGGCAGACTGGGTGCGCGGCTTAGCACGTTCCACTAACCCACCTTGCGGGAGTGGGAGTGAGAGTCTTAGAGTACCCCGTGCATGTCTGTAGCTGTGGGGTGAGCGTGCGTGCATGTATGCGTGCATTAATGTGAGACCATGAAACTCCTCTCAGTTAAATCCCAGAGTCTGTCACCTGTGATGTAATATACGACTTTGGGGCAGAGTTAGGGAGCTCACAGGTTCATGTGGGGGATGGTGGAGTGGGGTGGGATGGAGCGTCCTTTTACACACGAATCCAATGGAGTTTTTTGTTTGGTCTACCAAGACCAGGGAGTAGAAAGGAAGATCACTTTTTCTCTTGCCTCAGAGTCTGTCAGTGATCCGAGTTCAGTCCAAATGGCCAAATTGTGGGTCAGATTACCTTCCAGCCGGCTAAGAACTTCTCCAAGCTATTACCCATGCAGCGAAACGAGTCCAATTTTTCTTCCACATCGCAAATAGTCAGTGTTGACAGCACAGCAACCTTCCTGTAGCCCGGCCAGCCTGCCAATTGCTGCCTTTGAGCTTGGGAATTAGCATACCTCAGAAAATCCACCAGTGATATTCAGCAGATATCTAATTATCAAGAATCAAATTATATAAATGTTTCCAACATCCTCGAAGATCAAAAGTGAGAGACACAAGATCCTCCACAATGTTCCATCGGAACAACTCGGCTCTCCTTTTACGCCGTTCTCCGGGAAAAAAATTATGAATTGTATTAAGAAACCAGCTGACCAGAACCAGATCCAGAACGGTTGTTCTTTCTGGAGGAGAATGCAGAGAGGCTCCAAAAATAGTTGAGAAAACAAAAAAATACAGAAGTAGAGAACAGTAGGGAGAGAAAGAGAAAAGCGTCCATCTTTGCGGAGAGCAGGAAGTAGAGAAGTCTGTGTTTGGTCAGCCCAACATCAACCCCAGATCATTTCACAAGAACAATATAATTTGTAGTCAATGCAGCTTTTGGGCCCTCGATGCTTTATATTGCAAGGTCAGTTTATCTAATATGGTCTTTTGCCGATTTTGAACACCAGGATGTGTAGAGTACTACAAAATAGACCACTGTTTGTTTGTTTACATGTATTTTTAGAGTATTCAATGAGCTGCACTTCTAGTAAAAAGCTTTCCAGTACAATCAAAACTCACTCTCTGTCAGCTAATGATCCTTGAGTGGATGTGTGTTTACAAGTAAATAAAAGTAAATAACCTGTCATCGACCGGAGACCAGAAAAGGTCTGCACCCTCTACCTGTGCTGGCAGAGAATTGCTTTGCAACACTGACACACCAACGGAGACGTATGAAAGGAAAACGTATCTGTCAATACGTGTGTGTGTGGTTGCAAACTTACTAATGGAGAATTATACAGCTGCTTAAAGGAGTCACTGTCTTTGTCATGTTTGATGAGAGTGAGGACCCAAATGCAGCAGAGTAAAATATGAATGATTTAATTACAACGAAAAACAAAGAACATAAATTTACAAAACTTACAGCCCAACACCGTGCAGGACATTTGGCATTTGCCAGAGAATACCAAGATTAGCAAATTGGCCACTGGTGCCCTGTGCTCTTCACAGATGAAAGCAGGTTCACACTGAGCATATGTGACAGACGTGACAGAGTCTGGAGACACAGTGAAGAACGTTCTGCTGCATGCAACATCCTCTAGCATGACCGGTTTGGCAGTGGGTCAGTAATGGTGTGGGGTGGCATTTCTTTGGGGAGGGGGCGCACAGCCCTCCATGTGCTTGCCAGAAGTAACCTGACTGCCATTAGGTACTGAGATGAGATCCTCAGACCCCTTGTGAGACCATTTGTAGGTGAGGTTGGCCCTGGGTTCCTCCTAATGCAAGACAATCCTACACCTCTTGTGGCTGGTGTGTGTCAGAGGTTCCTTCAAGAGGAAGGCATTGATGCTATGGACTGGCCCGCCTGTTCCCCAGCTCTGAATCCAATTGACCACATCTGGGACATCATGTCTTGCTTCATCCAACAACGGCACGTTGCACCACAGACTGTCCAGGAGTTGGTGGATGCTTTAGTCCAGGTCTTGGAGGAGATCCCACAGGAGAACATCCGCCACCTCATCAGGAGCATGCCCAGATGTTGTAGGGAGGTCATACAGGCACGTGGAGGCCAGACACACACACACACACACACACACACTACGGAGCCTCATTTTGACTTGTTTTAAGGTCATTACATCAAAGTTGGATCAGCCTGTAGTGTGTTTCCACTTTCATTTTGAGTGTGACTCCAAATTCAGACCACCATGGGTTTATAGAGTTGATTTCCATTGATAATTTGTGTGATTTTGTCAGCACTTTTAATCATGTAAAGAAGTATTTCATGAGAATATTTCATTCATTCAAATCTAGGATGTGTTATTTTAGTGTTCCCTTTAGTTTTTTGAGAAGTTTAGTTTCATTGATGAAGTAGGCTACAGTGTTTACCATATGTTCAATATTTACAAATGGCACAACAGGCTCAGCAGATTGAAAATGACATTAGAACAACAAAGCTTGTGTACAAGCAAGAGGTTTTATTTCAACATAAACTTTAGGTGTGTCTGTGTCTCGTGCTTTTTTGGTTAAAATATGAATTTTCTTCCTTCACTGAAGTTACCAGTGTTGGGCAGAGTGTCCAGAAATTTTACTCAATAGTAGCAAAACCTCATTATATTATTACTCAAGCAAAAGTAAAATGTTGTCAGGGATGTGTGTGAAGTATGGACCCAAACGCAGACGCTGAGGAAGTGCAGGATGTTTATTAAAGGTGGAGGTGATGGTGATGAAGAGGACGACGGCAGGAACGGAGAGACTGGACAGCGGGCAGGAACGAGACAGCAGGGAAGGCACACGAGACATCAATAATGATCTGGCACTGAGTGAAAGGAAGTGATGGGTTTTAAAGGCAGGAGGTGAGTAGGATCAGGTGTGGTTGATTGGACAGGTGCAGACAATGAGGAGTGAATAGGGCAGCGTGACAGGACCTCCCCCCTTTAAAGGCGGATTCCAGACGCCTTAGGAGCAAGAAGGAAAAGGGGGAAAAAAAAGGAAGCACCCATGCCAGGGTGGGTGGAGGGGGCCCACAGAAGGAGGGCCCAAGTCTATTTGATCGCAGCAGGGAGCACCGGAGTGAATAGGGCAGCGTGACAAATGTACACTGTAGTAAAACTACTCCTAAATGTAATTTATTTTCCAAAAATGTATTTAAGTAAATATAACTAGTTACTACCTCCCTCTGTTTAGAGATGTAACAAAAACCACCTCCCTAAATTTTTCTGCTCATAAACTAATTTAAAGACGCACACAAAACCAGAGAAACCTATTTTAGGAGCTATGTCGCCATCTCCTGGTAAGATAAAGTACATCGTGAGTTAAAAGAAGCAGGATTATTTTTTGACAGCATTGCCGTGGTTCTGTAATTGTCTCTGTACATTAAATAACTCTGCTAGTCTGTGGTTCTGTTGCTTTCAGATAGAAGTCCCTTTTAGTAGTCTTCAGATGACTGTCTTGCTGAAGATCTTATATTTACTGTTCTAGGTATAATTATGTAATCAGTTTACCACATCTATTACTTTACATTCATGATTTAGATTATTTTAATTTAAAATCCGTTCAAAACTTAAGATGAAGTGGATTGATTACACTCATCTTGGTACTTTACACTTGTAAAATTTGGGAAGATTGCTTCAGAGAAAAGATAGTAAGAGGTTTGATGCTGATCAGATTATTTGATTGTATCAAACACAGAAAGCCCCCAAAAAGAAGAAGCTTAAAATCAATAATAATGGGCAGAAATTGGGGGCTGAACAGTGGCTTAGTATGTAGCACTGTTCTGGTCCTGGGTTTTAATTCCAGGCTGCATGTTCTCCCTGTGCATGCATGGGTTCCCTCTGGATACTTCAGCTTTCTCCCATCGTCCAAAAACATGGCTATTAACTTAATAATTTTCTCTAATCTTTTCTTCTTTCAAGGATATCTCTTATCATTGTTATGCGAATGATATACAGTTGTATATTTCTTTTCCTCCTAATGAAGTTTCTAAGATACACGTCTTGCTTAATTATCGTGACTTAGTTAAAGCCTGGATGGCAGAAAATTATCTTCAATAGAATGAAGACAAAACTGAAGTAATTATGTTAGGAAAAATCTAGTAAAGATGAAAGAGTTTCTAAAACTCTGGGTGTTTCTGCCAAATCCACTATCAGAAACCTTGGGATAATCTTTGACTCTGCATTTACTTTTGATAGTCGTGTTAAATTGTTAAAGTATTGCTAAACTAAGCCATATAGTCTCTTGTCCTGAGATAGAAATTTTTCTTAATGTGTTTGTATCATCTTGGTTAGATTATTGTAATGCACTGTACACGTCTGTCCAAAACCTCCCTTGATTGTTTACAGACAGTTCAGAATGCTGCTGCTAGGCTGTTGACGAGGTCCTCGAAATCTTCTCACATACATACAGTAACTCCTTTACTGATGGATCTTCATTGGTTACCGATTTACTATGGCATGCATTTCAAAATCCTGGTTCAGACATGGAGAGCTCTTCATGGACAAACTCCAGCCTACATCTCGGATCTGTTACATCCATACTCCCCCACAAGAGCTGTGAGGTCCTGTGAGCAAGACTTTCTGTATGTTCCTCATACCAGATTGAAAAGCAAAGGAGGCAACTTTTTCTTCTGTGGCTCCAAGACTGGAACTCTCTTCCTCCGTCTTTGAGATCAGTGGACTTAGTTGTATCTTTTAAACGACAGCTTAAAACATATCTTTTTCAATCTGCTTTCATCTAACTTTGTATTGTCTATTTTTATACCGTTTGTCAAAGCACTTTGTGATGTTTATCTTGAAAAGTGCTATATAAATATCATTGTGCTTTAAATTGTTCTCAGGTGTGAATGTGTGCGTGCATGGTTGTTTGTCCCTTGTGTCTATGTTGCCCTGCCATGGACTGGCGACCTGTCCAGGTTGTACCCTGCCACTCGCCCGACGATCACTGGAGATAGGCACGGCACAACCCCCCCTTGTTAATAGTTAATTTACAAAGGACTGTCAGTTTTTGATATAAAACTGTACTATTCAAAAAACATTCCAACAATGAAGCTAAAAAATATTTAAGGCTTGAAATAATTAGGAGAGATGAAAGTATATTACAGATATTTGCTGGTTTAGACAGATGCCAGTATGTGTATAACAGTGAGAGATGAATTAATGAACCTATCATGCAGATTCTAATGCTCGAGAGGAAGTATTATGATCTGGGCTTAGTTCACACAGCCAGGTCCAAGTCTCACCAGGTGTCTTTACTCTGAAAAAACATGTATGTGATCATATTTGTGTAAATACAGTTATCTTTCAGAGATCATATGTCTAATCAAGGGGTGTTCATCTCCTGATCACCTCAACAGCTAAAGTTCTTTAGGTTTTAGACGTTCCCCAGGTTAAAACATGCCTGAATCAAATAAAAGGGTGACCTGCTGAGGAGGTGACTAAGCTGCTTTGATATAGGGACACATCTTAAACATGGAGGGTTCTAGAGGACTGGAGGAAGCCCACCACTGGTTTAATGCAAGATCCAAGTATATGATTGATGATATTCAAATTAGTAAAGAGGGGTTTAGAAGCATGGAGAGCTTCCATGCACATATAAACTAACACAGAAATAACAGAATGTTGGGTACTCAGTAGAGACTTTTGTATGAAACAACTCTGTAATAAAGAATTCAAGATTTAAGAGGAAAATGTACCCATCTCTGGACAGAAAGACATGTTATGATATTGGATGAGCTAATCAAAATGGCTGCTCAGCTAAAGCTCTGATCAAACTTAAAGGTATTCTGACAAAATGTGTTTTCACTTCTAAGGTAGCACATTTTGCAATAAATGCCAGAGTTGTACAATGAATACCACTGAAGAAGACTTGGATGCAACGTAACTTTATTTGGAGTATCAATAATGATTATCAATTCAACGGTTTGCTTCATCAAAAAGGCTTGTAAAGCACAGGAACTTGAACTTCAGTTTTTGAAAGAAAGAAAAAAAACGGCAAAAATAGAACAGATGAACAATGAGGGAAAATCTGACAGATGATGGAGTTCCCGTTCAATTTCTAACAAAAATAAAAATATTTTTTCCCTAGAATACTTAGTCAAATTTCTAGCAATAAAATCTCTAAAGCATCTGAAGCACATCTTCTTAGTGCAAAAAAAGGAACATCTGAGTTCTGCTGCATAAAATATGGTGTCCTCCTACAGTCTTGTGTAACACAGGAAAGTATCTGGTCAATCAATAACTGGAAAATAAACAAGAAAACTGAATAAAATCCTCTCAGTGAGTGCAATCAGTGAGAGGATGACAAAATAATCGGCTGCAATATTAATTATTTTCAAGCAGAATTAAACTGTGATGACATACTTTACATAGCCCGATTAAAAAAAGTAATTTTGCTTCCTCTTTGGAAATGTATAAAGACATTTTTCCAGACTGAAATTTCTGGATTTTTTTTTCTACATATCTAAATAAATTTCTACTAAACAATTTGAACCTAACTGAATAGTAGTCCTACAATCTATAGATTCAACACTGATTTTTGGAGTGACATAAGGACAATGCATTTTTAAAATGTTTGGATTAGTCCAATAATGTAATATCCTAGACTAAATGCAGATTCTCTAAGGTACAGTTAAAAAACATTGGTGCCTTTATTTAGTTTGTAGAGACTTCTAAAAATATAAGTTCAAGTGCTTTGTTGAATATTTTAAACCCAATTTAGGAACCACAGGTCCAGTTTAATCTGAGTTTAAAGATGTCTGGAGACCAAATGGGGAGTAAAATAGTAGTTTTCTGACTTTCTGAGAATGCATTTGGTCAGTAATTGTAAACCAAAATACTCATGGGTAAAATGGTAAATGCGTAATTTGTTAAGTTAAAGATTAAGCAAGGAAATTTAATATATATTAATGAATAAACATTTGGAAAATGTAAGGAAGAAAAAGGAGGAAAATCAAGCATTTTATTTATACTAGGTTCTCTTTTTTCCCATACTTATCCAGATTAGGAAAATGCTGAAAGCAATTCCAGAGTTTCAGGACTGTGTGAGGAACCCTTTGCACAGTCATCTCCATCAATAATGAGGTCTTTATTGAGTCGTCTTCTCTGAAGGTACCATTAAGAGGAACATTTTCACAGCTCTCTTGAGTTGCCTTTGAGGGTGTAAGATGAACTCAATATTATGTAACTACACTCTGTTTAACATGTGAAACAAAAGAAACTTAAATTGCAACATGCTGATAAAGATAACAGTAAGGTGAATCTTAAGAAAGTGCCTCTCTGGACGTGCTTCAGTCTTTAAATAACATTTCAGAAAAAAAAAAGAGTCACATGTGAAGACCGTGAATAAATAACGAATTCTGAGGAGTGACACAAAACCTGTGTTTTTTTAGACTAATAAACAAAAACAGATAAACACTTACAGTATGCCTAATATGCACAGTAGCCCTTGTAACACAACATTCATCAGCAAATGACCTCCTTTTGGTTGTCTAAATGAGGAAATATGGAAATAACAAAAAAGCGTTGACCTGAATAATTTGAACTTCACTCTATACACAAACACAACAGAAATCGAGTTGTAAAATATTAAAAGTCAATATGC
Organism: Valencia hispanica; assembly: GCA_963556495.2. Taxonomy (NCBI): domain Eukaryota; kingdom Metazoa; phylum Chordata; class Actinopteri; order Cyprinodontiformes; family Valenciidae; genus Valencia; species Valencia hispanica. The sequence goes on from OY747704.1 coordinate 29,286,887, forward strand.
CTAAAATGTTTTTTTCAAAACCACATTGCCTACCATATTTACATTATCGTTACAACTTTACACAGGTGTGGACTAAAAAAAAGAAAAAACAGAAAGAAACAAAGAGTAGAAGCAATAAAAGTAGAGTAAAACATGTGGATCAGAGCTAAAGTGTGAGAAACTGAATAAAGAGACTGCTTGGCTCCAGTGTTGGCTGCCTGCTCTCACCTGCCGTAAGACACATTGGGTGATTTAAACCTGCACTGGTTTTCAGTACATCCTTTACTGCACACAGTGGGAAGGCTTCTTACTACATTCAACTGATGCCAAAACAGTTTGGCACTTTAAGCTATCAATTTATCATCTAACCTGACTATTATAAACATCGAAAAATGTTTTAGTTATAGGAGTGATAGGGATTTAACAAAACTGCACCTCTCTGTTCCTCACTTCTGAAGAACATTGTACCCCCTCATCTTCATACACAAATTGGCTGTTTTAACACAGAGACTGATGTTGACATTAATCTTAACTTGGATTTATCAAGAAAACATTTAATAGTTTAAATGGTTGGGTGCCTGAGATGCAGCAGGGGCTAAATGAGGTTTTTTTCTTTCTTTAATTTATGATTGTCTAATAAAGCACAGGGTTTAGATGAGAACTGTAGAGGTTTGGTCGACAGCATAAAACACAAGGTGTGTTAAAGCCTGATAACGGCGAGTCAGACAGACAATCAAAACCACCCTGAGCTATCAAGTAAAACTGACAGGACTCATCTCAGAAACTTTTCATCCAGCAAGAGCTGTTGATTATTGCTCTGATCTGGATACTGGGAGTTAAGGGACAGAGTCCAAAAATAGTGCAAACGCTGCTGCTGTCTTGAAGATGCACCCCCACCTGCTTGTCATCGGGGTGGATTCAGGTTTAATGAACCTTCCTAAAGCCATTTTCCAATAGATTGTAAGTTTCTTTCCATCCACCGTTTGTTTAGCCTGATGGTCTCCAGAGCCTCCTGTACACTCCTCATCTGAGAGCCACGTTGCTTCAGGCTGGAGAAGAAAGCCTGAACCTGCAAGACAAAGAAAGTGATTAAAAGACTTTTAATCACTCAAAACAACTTCACAGGCTAATTTCCTAATATATTATATATACTACTGTAGAAGAAATTTCTTTGTTTATTCTTATTGTTTCACTGATTTGTTTCATTTCATAAAATTTGTTTATTCAGTTAAAGATATGTATTTCAGAGTTACTTGTGTGCCGACTTCTCAGCTCCTGCATCCGGAACTGTTTTTATCAATTGAGAGTTATCTTCTGACCTTGGAGATGTTCAGCTCCTGCAGCTGCACGGAAAACCCTAATAAGGATTGTTTTCTCGTAAGACACTAACTGAGGAACCAGGGTTAACCGGTTCGTGGGGATGGGAGGGGGTGGTTCAGGTATATGAGTTACAGATATATACTCATGTCTTTGTAATAACTGTAGTGTCTCTTTTGACTTCTCCTTGCTCCAAGTAATAAACTTTGTTGAAACCAGCTGATCGTTTTCATCTCATCAGGACTCCTCAGAATTTCCACCACACTACATATATACTAATATCCTTTGAACTTATTCACGTTTTGTCACATAACTGGGTTTTTATGTCAGGCCAACACACCAAGTAACATACATGGTTTTGACAAATAAAAACCCTAAAAAATGTGGTGTCCATCTATAAATAGCCACAATGAGTCAGCACTTTGTAAATCACCTTCTGCTGCAATGACCAGTTTTTCAAATATATACACAGTTTTACAAATACTTGCCCATTCATCTTTGCAAAATAGCTCAAGCACAGTCAGATTAGAAGAAGACATCCAATGCTACAACTTCCCAACTTCACATAGGTCTGGGCCAGTCTAATACATTTGAACCATTTCATTGTAGCTCTGGCTGTATGTTTAGGATCTTTGTCCTGCTGGAAGGTGAATCTCTGCACCACTCTCAGGACGTTTAAAGCATCTAACAGGTTTCAGGATTGCTCTATATTTAGCTTTATCCATCTTCACATCAACTCTGACCAAGTTCCCTGACCGAACAGAAAAAAACATCCCCAGTGCATGATGCTGCCACCACCATGTTTAACTGCAGGAATGGTGTGTTCAGGGTTATGTGCAGTATTCGTTTTTCACCAAACACTCAGCATGTAACAAACCTCTGAGGCCCTCACAGAACACCTGGATTTATACTGAGATTAATAACACTCAATAGGACTCTATTTACTAATTAGACGACAGATGGTTGCACTGGATTTAGGGACATCAGAGCAGAGTGGGTTCGCAATCAGGCGCTACTTTGTGTTGGTCAATCATCTAACATCATATTGTACATTTCTGAAATGTATACATACCTGATCAAGATGTGCCTGTGTGGAAAACTGGGAAGTAGTGGCTTTAACAATTGTCTGGATGGCGAAAGAGCCCACAGGAAACCTACGGCCAGAAGCATAGTGAGCTCTAATTACACTCAGAAGTCCTGATCTTTGAATTATCATAAGGGATATGAAGAGACTTACTTCTCTATGAGGCGGTCCCAGTTCACTTGTATAAAATCCCAAGCAAACAAATAGCCAGCAAAATCATTACACACAGTGTTGATGATCAGAGGCAGCTCCTGAGTCTGGATGATATCCCCATTCAGACCTGCCTTGAGAATCCTGCACAGATCCAAATAAAGAGTTCAGATACTTGACACAAAGCATGCCTATTCATATGCATATGAAAGTACTCTTGTATCAAAACTTCTGTTCTTTTTGTGTTTCTGCTCTGTCTTCTCAAATCTCCAGACGTTCGTGGCAGATGGCCGCTTGTACTGATCCAGGTTCTGCTGGAGGTTTCTTCCTGTTAAAGGGGAGTTTTTCTTCTCAGCTGTCGCTACATGCTTGCTCAGTATGAGGGATTGCTGTGGTTGGAAGTCTGCATCAACGGGACGCAACCTCAAGTCAATGACTCGATGCAGTCTGCTGGGATTCCTTAAATAGGAAACTAACTTATACTTTAAACTAATTGGAATGTTTGTATGATTGTATTGACATGACTTGTCTTATAAAGGGCCTTGAGATTACATCTGTTGTGAATCGGCGCTACATGAATCAACTGGATTGAATATTCCTTGACCATAAAGCAACAAGAGTAAATTATTGTAGTACGAAGAGTGAGAGGAGAAGAAAATAAACAAAATATGTCTTCTTATATAAGTCAACCAATAAACCCTGTCTCTTAATTGGTTAGTAAGTTTCTCATACATCAGTTTAATTTGTTGTATTGGTTGTATTTACAGCATAGAAATAAAAAAATGCATTTAGAAACTTGTATAAAAAAAATCTCCTATACAAAATAGTCTGTCCAGAGCAGAGCAAAACCAGATTATTTTTGCAATACATTCAATATCTTTCCATCCCACAGCCATGCTGAAAAGACGTCCTAGTAAAGACGCTCTTCCTCTTTGGTAGTTCATACAGAGAAAACAGTTTAAGCTGAGATATCAGGCAGCTATTTAGTGAGGCCCATTTTAAACAAGCATGCTTCAATCTCAGTGACCAAGCAAGAAAAAGTGTCAGATCAAGACTACTTAAATCCAGTTTTTTGTCAGTCGATTTTATTTATCAGGTTAATAAACACAACACATGCAACACTAAGAGGTTTATTGAGAGTAGCTTGAAAGGAAATGGGAACTTGACCTGGTGCTTTGTATTATAAACTGCTGTATTTTACATTAGCCAGCTATGAAGCTAATTATATTTACAGCAACTTGTCAAAGTATTTATAACACTTGTAAAACTCCACAATTTGACACATTTTCCCACAAACTTCTAAGTATTTTATTGGGATTTTAGGTGATAGACCAACACCAAGCTCTGCACAATAGTAAAGAGGAATTAATTGAAAACAATGTTCTCTAAGAAATGAAAATCTGAGAAGTGGTGTTCATTTACACCCTCCTGAGAAAATACTTTGCAGAACTAACCTTTGCTGCAGTTAAAGCTGCAACGCTTGTGGTATATGTCTCTACCAGCTTTGTACATCTAGAGACTGAAATTTTCCCCATTCTTCATTGCAAAATAGCTCAGGCTCAGTCAGATTGGATGAAGAGTCAGTGAAAATAAAATTTCAAGTCTTGCAATAGATTTTCAACTGGATTTTGGTCCGGAGTTTTCCTGGGCCAATCTAAAACATGAATATGCTTTGATCTAAACCATTTCATTGTAACACTGACTTTATGTTTAGGGTCATTGTCTTTTGGGTGATGAACCTAATGTCAGTCTCCAATCTTCAAAAGCCTCCAACAGATTCTTTTCCAGGACTGCTCCTTTAATCTCCACGATAACTCTGACCAGGTCCCTTGTCTCTGCTGAAGACATGATTGTGCCACCCTCATGTTATACTGCAGGGATGCCATACACTGTTCTGCGTCAAACTGTCCAGTTTTGCTTTCATCTGACCAGAACACCTTCTTCCTCATGTTTGCTGTGTGTGGCTTGTGACTTCTTGAGGCTTTAATTCAATGTTTTTTTGTCACTCATCCATACATGCCAGATTTATGGAGTGCATGATCAATAGTTGTCATGTGAAGAGATTAATTCTCTGCAGCTCCTCCAAGGTTACTGGTTAAGACTAAATTACACACAGATGGGCTTCATTTACTAATTAGTTGACTTCTGAAGACAACTTACTGAGCTAGATTTCATTCAAAAATATTAACGTAAAGGACAATGAAAACAACACTTTCAAGATTTATTAGTAAAAATAGTTGAAAACCATGTATCATTTATTTTACAGCTCCTGAATTATGCACTACTTTGTGTCGGTCTGTCATATGAAATCCAGATAAAATTCAAGGAAGTCCAAGTTCGTAATGCAAAATGTGCAGGATAAAAAAAAAAAACAGGGTGGAGTTTAGTTTAATTAAATATAGTTATAAACCTGTTTAAAACACACACGGGCCTTTACCATGCAATACGACGTGGGTCTTGGGTGGATGCCAGGCCCTTCAGCATCTTCCGCTTCTCTGCATCATTGGTGGTAGATGTGTAGAAGGTGAGCAAGGTTTTCCAGCTATCTTCTGACTGAGCTGCCACTGTAAAGATAGCTTGCTGCAAATCACCTGGAATCCTACAGAAGTAAATATAAAAACACAAATATAAAAAAAACTCAGTTGAGGGCTGCTGCTGCTTTATTATTCCTACATATGCTAATTTACATTAATTTACATTTACATTTAAGGGTTGTTTCTGTAAGTAAAAATATATTTAGGTTATATTGCTTATTCAAAGAGTTGTTTACTTACTTGATGGTGAAATTTGAGTCACTGTATTGTTTGAACAGGGATTTTGCTTTGGCAACACAGCTCTCCTTATTCAGAATACAGGCTGTCGAGACGAGGGCTGAGCGGAGCTCCTGTTTGGATAGACTCTGTTCCTCCTCCCAGGATTGATTTTCCATCAGAGAACCAAAATGATTCAGAATGTAAGCCTGTTGCATATAAAAAAAATCATAAATACATTATCTAAACTTTTCTCCAGTTCAACAGTAGGAAACCTTTGAAATCTGACTGACTTTGTTACAAAAGTAGAAAGTAGTTTACAATTTAATAACATTTAATGCTTTAAATTTGGGGTTAACAGACAATAAAAACAAAATGTTAACTATTTAGATGAAATTTAAACACAACTGACTTTTCCAAACATTTCTATGTAAAGTACCTTCATGCGCGCTACTAAGCCAGACTCCTGTCTTTTATCGAGCAGTCTGTAGATACTATTGAGCTGCAGCAGAGCTTCTGTCACAGGAGAAGTCTCTGTTTCGTTGGGCATGGAGTTCAACAGGTGGAGGACTTGTTCAAAAGGTACACGTCCCAGTCTAACGAACAAACAAAGCAGAGAGAAAAGGTGGAATATTAAAGTGAAATAATGGAGTGGAATTGCTTCTTCAAATTTATAGAATATAGATGTATCTCATGAAAGTAGAATATCACTCAACCGTAAATTTATTCAAGTGATTCAATTCAACCCTGTTAGTGTTCAAAGATATTAATGGAAAGTCAAGTAGAAGGAACAAAAAATGTGGTGGAAAAGGATCCACAAGCAACAGAGATAACCACAGTCTTGGAGAGGATTAAAAAGCAAAGCTCATTCAAGAGTTTGGGAAAGATTCACAAGACCTGAACTGTAGCGCATGAGCTAAAACTGTCACAATCCTTGAGATAAACAACTCCTGAGCAAGAGACACCGGAAGTTTCTTACCAAGGGTCGGGAGAAAAAGAACTGGATTGTTGCTCAGGGGCCCAAAGGCCTCTTTTGAGATTAAACTAAATTTTGCATTTCATTTGTAAATAAAGTTCCAAGATTCTGGAGGAAAAGTGCAGAATCACCAAATCCATTAACCTGTTTCCACTAGACGAGTTCCATGACATTTCTGGTAGGGGGAAGGTAACAGGGAATATATGCTGTCTCCATATAAAATTGGTCCTTTAAGGAATTTGCTAAAACATCAGCATATCCCGACCGTTTCGCCAGTAAGTAGCATAACTGATCCGGGCCAAAAGACGCCCACAGCAGCAGAGAATTATAACAAGAGATCAACAATGGAATAAGCAGGGATGATTGCTGCGTTTCTGATTGCTATTGTTATAAACTGCTTTGCCAGTAACTCTTTCAATTTTACAAAGCCTGGTGTTTGGCAACATTTGCAGATATAATTTCCCTCTGAGTTACAACCAATCAGCATGAGTTAACCACAAGTCCCACCCAGCAACTCTGGACTTTATGTTGTTTGAGGTCAAGTATGCCTTCTCAACATTCAGTGATGATTTGTGGAGGCAAGACATCTGCTGGTGTTGGTCTACTGTGTTATACAAAGTTGCATTGATGCAGTAAATCAGACATACTGAGCCCTGACCAACTACTTAGTGCATATACGCTACTGCACAATGACAGAGCTGTCAGTAAGTCGATGTTTTTGTATTAAAATCAAACTTTTATTGGTCTAACTAAAGATAATTTTTTTCTGAGAAACTGAATATTGGGTTTTCATTAGCTGCAGCCACAATCAATAAAATTAACGGAAATTAAAATCTGAAACCTATAATAGTGAGTCTAAAAAAAGCTTCACTGTTTGAATTGAATTACTAAAGTAAATTAACTATTTGATGACTAAATTTATTTTGGTGCACTCATAAAGTAAGAAAACAATGTTCAGATGTGGTATGTTTACCTGGAGAGAGAAAATATGTTATATATGAGCGAGGCACGGTCTTCAGCTGTGAGAACACCATTGTTTTTGGACAAAGCCTCAATAAGAGCATTCCAACCATCACTTCCATAGTCAACAATGTAGAAGCCAGTATTCTTGTAGTTCAACTTCAGCCACTTTACACTTTCTGGCACCTTCAGACTTTCTATAAACACACAAACATTCATCATTACACACGGTTTCCTAAACAATGCAATGTAAAGGTTTTCAGCGGGGTTAAGCTTTGTACTGTACGTGTCTTGAGCTTCAGAGTGAAAGTCTGTCTGCACTCCGGGGCCAAACTACAGCTGTTGTTGACGTATGTGATGGGAATATTCCACAGTCTGAACAGAGATCAAAGCACGGTGAAGTTTCACTTTGCATTTCTCATGACAAGGGTGGAGATGACACCCACCTGGATCTTTTTGTGGTGTTGTCAAACGTGAACAGGAAAGGTTCCTGGGAAAAGGTCACCTGATCTCCTTTGCGACTCACAATAACCAATGGGAAGCCTTTCTGGTATGTCCATGAACTCATCATCTCGATAAAATTCTGACCTGATGTGGAAACCTCAACATGGATGAAATAAGCAAGATGGTAGAGGTGTCATTTGAAGTGTTACATGTGAATGATAAAGATTCTGGTAAGAATAAAATTGTATCTAATATTAATGGCATAGAAACAGAGGAAATTGTTAGCAGTTCAAGATTCTCTAACGCAGCTTTTAAGACCTGTTTAACACAGTGACGACATGATCTATTTGAAACCAAACGGGATGATAAGCATCAATATGTGCAGAACTGGCAGCAGAAAGGAAGCTTCATGCTTGCAGACAATTAATCATTCAACTGATGACTCTGAGTTTAAAGCTTCACTTTGAGAAATCATGCTAAAGTCACTAACAGATCTGCCATATAACAAAAATATATAGAAAAGTATACTTTTTGTTTATAATAAAACTCCTAAAAACTATCCAGTTATTCAGAATCGTAAAACTAACAAAAGAAGTTATTTTTTTAATGAAAACAAAGTACTACTTTCAGGCTGCATGAAAGCAGTACTGATGATAAAAGCCTATGACCAGAGATGCACCAATCACATTTTTATGTGCCAGTTTTCTTCAAGGGCCAACTTGTTCAATCTGATTTTCTGTTTAAGCACTAAAACACTTTCAAACTCATTTGTTCCTTTTATTCAACCAAGATCTATAACACTGACCGGCAAAAGGCAAAGGGCTACAGGCAAATTGACAAAAATACCCATTTTGAATCCAGCAGAAAATCTATTACTCACATATAAAATCAAATACTATTCATCTTCATTTGTTTTAACAAACTAAAAGCCAGGTGATACAACATAGTATATGTTTATAGACTAAAAAATTAGTTTTCATTTTTGAAGCATTTACTGATCATAAATGAAGAGGATTTTTCAGTGTTTGACCTACATATTAAGAATAAAGTAAAAAAGAAATCAATGGCCGACTGACTGGTGTGTAGTGATTACTTATAAAGACATTAAAACGAATGCACACATATCAAACATGTGTAAAAGCACACACATACCTGTGTAAGGCTATTCCAAAGGTCCTTGGTTTCTGTATTTAATCCACTAAATGTTTTCAGATACTGAATAATGCCCTTTTTGAACTGCTGCTCATTTGGCAAGGATGCATTCAGCATCAGGAGAAGCGATGCACCCTGGAGAGCAGAGGCACAAAACATCCAGAATTAGAACCAAGATGGATCATTAACCACAGCTATAGCGGAGTGTAAGGTCCAGTAGAAATCTTTCTCTGGGGTAAGAAATTAAAAACGGATATTTGGCAAAAGAACACAGAATCTTTTGTGAACACAGCAAGTTATAAACTACCTCAATATATCTTTATGCTATGGCCTTACAAAGCTAGGCTTTCTGCTAATCTTTAAAAGTTTTCTTGATCAGAAAATAAATAGTTCTCTGGGCTTTTTAAACATCTTTCATTGCTTTCTTTGAACTTTGGCTGCTTTTCAATCATTTTTTGTTCACTTCTGAAAAGTAATTTAACATAATTAGAGCTCGTGGAGTCTGGGCTTAAAAATAAGAAAGCAGACAAATGGAGGACAAAAGAAGCAGCATCAGGTGATAACTAGCCATCTACAGCAGATGAATAGCATGGGAAGAAACTGGAAAATAATCCAGTAAAGATGCAAGACTGCTTTAGTTGGTCATCTACTCTATACCGGAAATTCAGCCAATGGCTCTTTGGGAATCACCTTCATTTTATTTGTGAAACTGTATTATTGTTGGTATGTTTATAAGTTCAACATAGCAGATTGTAAAAAATGTTGCCTTTTAGACAGCCTGCTGGTAAATCCCATTCACAACTGGGACTATCTGTCCTAAGTGAAATGATTCTGTCACATGAATGAAGACAGTCCAGATGCATTCAGGATAGTTTCCCTCAGACCACCTAGGGTGTGGCCTTTTATCTGCATTAGTTTAGCAGTGTAAAAGCTTTCCATCTTCAGATCCACTTAAAGCCAACAGGGGAATCATTTGGAAGACATTGATGAAGAGGTGGTGTGAGAGAAGTTTCCCTTTTAAATGGAGAGTAAAAGATAGGTGGTACAAGTTTAGAGACGGCCTATCAGAGCGATCGAAGATCATTAACCTCCGATAACAAAAACAACAGAGCTTGAAATGTATAACATTCTGCTGATTTACTGACTTTATGCATTATTTTAGACATTTGTATTCCTCCACCAAAACATTGATTTCCATTGGAAATGTGCTAATCAGTTGGTGCACTGACGAGCTTGCTAGGTTATAAATGGTGCTAACACACTGTAGGACCATTGACTGACATGAGTTATTAATTGGGCGGTTCTCTGATAATACTATACATTTGATAAACAGTGTTTTAATACATGATATACAGCTGCTGGGTAATGTAAAATAAACAGTTGTCTTTTGCTTTCTGGTAGAAATTTTGACACTTTACATTCATTTCTTCAACCATGACAGAAAGTTATAGGCAGTTGCAAACCAGCATTTTAATAATAAAATAGATTAGATGAACGTGGTGATTTTATTTTTCTCTTTAGGGTGAAGTTTATCCAGGCAATTTCTGAAACGGATTGTATCCACTGTGGTAAATATGCTGTAGTGTAAATAACTCATGAATATGAGTTAATAAATAGTGTGTTGTATATTTACTCAATGACACGGTGGTTCTCAATGCGATACTGCAGTGTGTAGAGCAGCTGATGGTCACTTTTGGCTGCAGTGGAGCTATTAAAGGTTGGAATCATCAGTGTTTGTGTGCTGACACCGAGCTCTATTATTTTTTGTCCTTTAAATCTCACATACCAAGTATGCTAAGCTATAGCTTATCAAGAGCATTGGGGCAAATAAATCCACAAAATGTAATTTGAATCTCAACTAGTTAATGTTGAAATAATAGCATAATTCAGGTGGGTGAATATATTTATGATGTTACAGAGACATCAGCACACCTGTTTATGTCCTGTATTGCAGACAACCCTTGGACATGACTGTGTTTATCTGCAGTTAAATAAGGGTAGCTAGGATCTAGTTACTCAGGAAGGATTTTATGCCAGGTTGAGCTATTTTCAAGGTCTACTGGTGGCAGAATCAGCAAGGTCTCATGTTAATAACAGCTCTAAACATGGTCTATGTATGCCTAATTGGCTCATAGGTCAGAGTTAGGAGGCTTAAGTAACAAAAAGAATAATTCTCAGAAAATGATCCGGTATGGAACTGAGAACTGAGAAGCCAGTTTAAAGAAAAACTAAACAAAAAAAACCCCCCAAAAGATGGCGGGTCAAAAATCCACCAGGACCGTAACAGAAAACAACAAAGTCTAACTCTCCTTGGAAGCAAGCTAAAAAGAAATGAGGGTTGGCCAAACACTGTTGCATTGCATTGTATCTCTATATTGTATATTACACTTAAAGCAGTACCTTTTCATAGGAGACAGAGTCAAACATTTCTTCAACTTGTTCTGGTGAATTAACCTCTGTAGACACAGGGTGGGAGGAGTTTAACGCATCCATGTCCATGGCTCTGAACCGCACAGACAGGAATAAATTACCCTGCAATAAAAATATAGAAACAATACTTATTGCAAAAGTACACAAAAATTATCTGCCATAAAAACGTAGGTATTCACTGGTAAAATGTTCAAACGTACAGTGTCAAGATTGGGCAATATTTCCTGCAACGACATGTACTCCATGTACGTGGCGAAGCCTTCGTTGAGCCAGAGGTCATTCCACCAGCTCATGGTTACCAAGTTTCCAAACCACTGAAACACAGAGATGGATCAGCATAATCAGTCTCTGCTCCTTTCATAGAGATGTCAAACAATAAACACAATTGGCTACCTGATGAGCCAGCTCATGGGCTATTACAGAAGCTACTACTTGTTGTTCGAGAAGGGAGGAATTGTTGCCCAACAGCAAGGTTGTCTCCCTAAAAGTGATAAGCCCCCAGTTTTCCATGGCTCCTGCCAAGAAGTCAGGAATGGCCACCAAATCTGACAAAAGAGCAATGAAGCAGAAATGTGAGCAAAAGGGGCACAATAATAGCAAAAGAGGTATAATAAGTTGTGTTGTGGTTCTGCTTACCTAGTTTCTTTAGTGGGTACTCAATCTCAAATAAACAGTTGTAAAACTGCAGCAGTTTGGAAGCTGTGGCCAAAGCAAAGGCAGTCTGTTCTTTCTTCTCTGGTACGGAATATACAGAGACCTGAAACCAACAGACATGGATACACATCACACATACACATAATGAAATTATGCAACCAACACAATGTTTTCAAACAAATTATAGATTATTATGGGCCTGAACTGACAGCAAGAAATAGTCATTTGTAAACCTACCATGGTTCCTGAAGCATTGCTCCTGACAGGAGTGAGGTTAGCAACAATAAAGGCCACCAGATATGTGCTCATACTGACATTGGTCTTCTCAAACTCATCCTGCTCAAGGCCATTGGAAAGAAGTGTGGTTTTGGCCTGAAACGCAGAGTGATGGAATTATATCATTAAAGCCCAACTTGCAGGTAAATAAAGGTGGTTGTAAAAAACAAAAAGTAGATAAATAAAACATGCCTACAATCGGAGCTGCAGATTTAAGGGGGTTATGACCATAAACATAAACCCCTCTAAAGGTAGTGTGAAGTGTATAGATTATAGTTGGTACAGCCCATCAGCTGGATGTATGAATTGGGCTTTAACTTCCTGACTGATCTGTTGAGATTTTGCGTTAATGCTTCCACAAAATTTTATTTTCTCATTATGCCATCTATGTTGTGAAGCCCACCAGGTCATCCTGACAAAAGAGAAATGAAGTAGAAATGTGTGCAAAGGGGGAGAAATGAAAGAAAAAAACCCACTTAACATGACGCTGCCACCCCTGTACCTCACCGTTATTTTTTATTTTATTTTTTTGTTTTATGCAACAACTGGACCTGCTGAGGGATCACAGACTACAGGATTTATCAAACCAACCAAAGTCAACTGAACACATCAAACTCTTGGAGAGTGACAGTTTAAAGGGTAAACAAACATACCAGTAGGTAAGTTCACAGATAATATTTCTCTATCCGACAAGTTAATTTCTAAAATGGTGTTCACTGTCTTGTTTTTTTATATGCTTTCAGCATATAAAAATTATTTATGTGAGGTTATTAGAAATTACTTTCAGTTTTAGCTTTATTCCTAAAATGTTTATGTTTTTCTACCTTGACAGACAACACACAGATATTTATAATTTATAATAAACAACCTAATTCTAATTGCAAATATTTTATTCATAAATATTAATTCTTAAAAATGTAATGTAAATAACATGCAAAACGTTCTGATTTTATTCAGCAAATCTTTTAAGGTTGTGAGTTTAAGAGCATTTTAATCTTTAAGCGCAACTTTTTCAATTATTCTTATTTTTTAAGGCTCTTCTCTTTATTTAAGACTTGTATCTGAGTGTCTTTTCTCTTTTGTCCATTATTTTTTATTTTGCGCATAATTTTAGTTAGAAGAGAGGTTGTATTACAAATAAAGTTTTTTTTAAAAGCTAAGGTTGTGTCCCAGCCTCTACTTTTCATTAGCTGTTGGAGGCACCTGTTGCTGTTGAGTCACTGATCGTTTCACAAATGGAAACAGGAATTCGTCCAGATTTTGGTTGAAAAAAACGGCTCTGTGTCCCCAAAACAGATGGAGACTTCAACCCAAGCCAACTCTAGTCTCTGCTGACTGTACCAAACTAGTGCAGACAAGTGAAGATCTTTCCCAACAACTTGTGGGTAAAATTGGGCAAAAAATAAAATGGAAATTGGGTGCTTTCTCACCATCTTAAGGTGCAGAAATTACCATCATACAGCTTTGATGGGAGTATAGCACTATATTATTTGGACCTATTTTATCTTACAGGTTGAACAACTAATAGAACAATACCTGAGGCATGTTTGAAAGAGTTGTGTAGTTTGGTTTTCTGTTGATTCTTATCAGGAAGGTGGCTTTGAAAGATGGCTCATCAAAACAAGGGAAGGCCTTCCTGGCTGACAGCGGCTCAAACTGTGTTGCTGCAAGGACTCTATGAGTAAAAGATGAAGGTTATTAGCTACATATTTTCAAATCATTAACATAAGTCAAAAATATGTTTTTAATTGTTGTCTTTACATGTTGTTTTCATTAGTGTCGCATTAAGAGTTGGGATAATTTCAAAAAAATGTCAAAAGCATTTAGTTGAAACACAAATACAATTGTTGAAATTTACCTTTTTTTTCCATCTTTATCAGTGTACGAGCTGTTGTAGAAACCATCATAGGTGTGTGAGAGGTTAGCAGAGTAATTAAAAGTTAGAACACACTGTTGCCCTGTTTTCAGCTCCTCTGAGAACTTAACGGCAATCTGCTGTCGGGGTTTGTACTCCAGCACAGTCACATCCTGTGGCGGCCCATCCCCCAGCTGGAAGAGAAGACATGTCCAATGAGGAACAAGACAGCAAAGCCAAAAATAAAATATTTTACTGACTCTCCTTTCAATCCAACCTTAAATGTGGCTTTGGTAATGTTGAGATTAGCAGCATGGAGCACAATTCGCTTTGTGTTGTGAAGCACAGACATTTCAATGACGGTTCTGCCAGTAAAGGTCATGTTGTCGAGGTTGGGGGTCAAGGTGAGCTCATAGCTGAGTGGTCGGATGCTGTGAGGCAGTCTGAATTCGGCCCATGGGAACAGTTCACCGTTTGTGGAGTTAGGATAGACTGGCTCAAGAGGTGTGGTCTTGTTTGGTTTTGGACAACCAGCCTGTAGAAGGATTTAGGTTAAAAAGTGAGAAAGAGAGTAAGGCAGTGGTGGAGCAAGAGGTAAAAGAATATACTTCAAAAATATTTTTTTCTACCCTGGTAAAGGTGCAGCCAGGTAGGAAGTACAGCACCATGGTCATCGAGGCTACTATCACCAGGACTAACACACACACAACCAGGGTGCGAGCCGAAGGTCGCGAACATGACCTGAGAACAAAAACAGATTAAAGTTTTTTACTTAACTAAAATGTTTTTATGTATGTCATATAATTATATTTTTTCAAAGTAAAACAATGTTTCAATCAGATAAATCTTATAAAGACTTCTTTAGGACCTTTAAAGTAGCTATTATGAAAATGTAAGATTTACATGGAATACAACAAGTATGCAAACAAAGTATACAAATTATATTAACCTAATAAATCACCATCTAACTTAAAAAAGCTTATTTTAGGGAGCACACAACTCCTGTTTAGAAGTTTTCCACTGGCTCTCATTTTATACTCATTTCAAGGCTTTAGTCCTCACTTCTTAAACGTTGGATGGTCTAGCCCCAGCATACATTTCTGACCTTTAGTGCTCTAACACTCATCCCCAGACCTCAGATCGGTCAGAGGCTGCTGGTGGAACCTCAGGCCCTTCTTAAAACCAGAGGTGACCGGCCTTTTAAAGCTGTAGCTCCCAGGTTGTGGAAGACCTGGATCACCTTCTTTTTGCTGCGTTGATTCATTACATTCTTTCAAAAAGCAGCTACAGACACCTTTTCCAGACCAGCTTGAATATAACTAGAACAGGATTGCAGGGTTTTTGTCACAAGCTTTAGATTTTTCTCTGACATTTATATTTTAACTGTTGTGTAATTTGTTGTTTTTATCCTATGATAACTGCTATAGCAAAAAAATTTACTTCATTACTGACTTTCTTATAATAAACAGCTACCTTTATTTTTCCCCTTTATTTTTCAGCCCTGGATCTGGAGTCCATTCATTTAACACCTTGGTTATAGAACTTCAACACCATTTGTATTCAGTAAGCTTCATTACTGGAAACGCACCAATAAATCCTCTTGAGATCAGAATCTGACAACAACTCTGACTGTTGATAGGCAGATTCAATTTAAAAAAAAATTTATCTAACCAAATGCATCAAAACCAAGAAGTCTCATCATTTTTGGTGAATAAATGTATCAACCAACAGCATCTAATGTGCATCTAGTGCTTAATTTGATTTTACTAATTAAACACATAAAATAATCAAGTCGGGCCTCAAAGAAAACAGGAAATCAGTGTCAGCCTGGAAACGCCCAATCTCTATTCATTACGGTTATTGCCGACATGTTTTAGGATTGTTGGATTGAAACCAAAATAAGACTCTAATTAAAGCTGCAAGCAGCCTCGAACGGCCCTCGCAGCAAAGCAAAAATTTTTTTCAAAAGGCACAATATGGCAGCTTTTGACAAAAATGGCTGACTTCCTGTGGGGTATGAACCCTGGCTTCAAAATACTTTAATAGGTTTTCATACACTGTATATGTACTGACATTCACAATCCTAGATGAAAGCATTGCTTGGGGAGAGTAGTTTTAATTATTCTAGGGGGCGCTGTCCAGGAATTAGGCCCCACCCACCAAATATTTGCATACATATGGGTTGGACAAATATTCAGGCTGTTTAATTTGGTGCAGATCGGAATATGTATGTTGAAATTAGAGGCAAACGTATTTCCATGGCGTGACGCTATGATTCGCCATGCCGCCAGAGCCACACCCTCTTTTAAAAACTCTAAGTACTAGACAAGAAGTTACACCAAATTGTTATCAGTCACTGACCACAGCCAGATGTTGATTAGTTAATACGAAGAAAATACAGATTTTTCTATGTAAAACATTACACATCCTGTTCTCAGGGGGCGGGACTTAAGTGACATGACCACATTACCAAATGAATGTGTTCAGTGGTGCTATGTTATGAGAACCAGGAAGTTTGGCACAGCTGTGACCTTGTATGTTGAGGTTAATACACCATGTCCGACTATGGCGAAAAGCCTGACTTTGAGGCTTAGCCACGCCCACATGCTTTGATGCAACAAAATTCTTTTGATACCTTTTGATCCCCAATGCCTTAAGTCTGTCCTCGCTCGTTTTGAGGTCTGAAAGTGAAAAGCTCTGGGAGGAGTTCGATCAAATACGACGAATTTACATGGGACAAAAAGGTTGGGCTGGATTCAAAATGGCCAACTTCCTGTGGGGTTTGGACCATGGCTCCAAGAGACTTTTTGGTAGGTCCTGACACACTCTATTGGTATCCTGGATTTCATAATCCTCTGATAAAATATGGTTTTAGTGATTCTAGGGGGCGCTTTAGGGAAGATAGACCACGCCCACCACAGTTTTGCATTAATATCTCTTAAGGGTAAGACCAGTAACCATGCGGTTCAATATGGTGTGGTTTAAATAAGTTTTGTGGAACTTGGAGCCAAATGTATGGCCGTGGCGTGATGCCGGACTTCGCCACACCGCCACAGCCCCACCCTCTTTCGAAAACTCTCAGTACTGGATACAGACACCAATTTGTTTACAGTCACTGTGCATGGTTTAATGTTGATTAAGTCAAGGGGGTAAAATAGGGACCTTTCACAGCAAAACCTTACACGTCCTATTCTGAGGGGGCGGGGCTTAAGTGATATTACAATCTGACCATCAGGATTCGTCAGGGACCTGATGACCATCCACCACAGCAGTTTTCATCCCTCTGTGACTTTCTGAATAGGAGATATAAGAACTTTAATAATTTTGCCGTTTAGTCAAATTTTGAGGCCTGGCCCCGCCCCCTCAACATACACGAAAACTCATGATTTTGATAACTTTAGATCCCCCATGCCTGAAGGCCATCTTGAGCGATGTACAAGCCGATCGGTCGAAATCTCTAGGAGGAGTTCGTCAAAGTTCGACATGAGTGAAATGTGAAAACTGACCCAAAATGGCCGACTTCCTGTACATTTTTGTTCATGACATTGATATTTTTTGGGGGGGATTCCTTGGAGATTTCTAACAGTGTACCAAAGGCCATACCTCTACGTTAAACCATGGGGAATAGGTAATCTATAGGGGGCACTGTCGAGCAATTTTGCAGGAACTTTTACCGTTTCACAGGACATGGCAGTACACAACTAATTCCTTCTGATGGAGTTTTTTGTCACCCTGCAACATGGACCTTGTTGTTTTGGCAGCCATCTCTACAAATTGCACACTGACTGAATGTTGTCATTACATGTAAAAAATATACCTGAAAAAAAATAAGAGCACAATGTAATGCTAAATACATTAAAGATCTGCAGAAACTCAGTCTTTAATAGTGCAGACATATTAGAGGCAACAGTTCTGAAAGAAACAATGCCTGGAACAGGTTTTCAGTGTAGTGTGTATTCTGTGGTAAATCATTTACTTAAAACACGATAAATAATGTATCTGCTTTAACGTTTTAATTGGCACTATTTAGACGGCAAATCTAAGGATCTAAATTTTTGAAGGAATACACAATCACCATCACAATAATTGTTCATTTAGGATGGTAAATACTTTTGTATTTCATTCAAAATAACAGTTGAGTAACCCCCCCCCCCCTCCTTTTTTTTAAGAGAAACTTCTCTCTCCTACACAAGGTGTGACATATTGCATGTGCTCCTAACACCAATAATTGAATTCTCAAAGCAGGAAGACTAGATATTTTCGAATGGTCTTCTTTTATCTTCTTACGCTATACTTTTCAGAGAGAAATCATAATGGGCCAAAATCGGTACTAGTACTAGTCGAAGTTTTAGAAAGACTGGTAACCTGAAACTGGACACGAATTACATTCACTCATACTTGACCATGAGGTAAAAGTCATGTAACAATGATCCCAAGATCTAACCATAACTATCTCCTGGAAGAGAATTGAAGTTAATAAAGTTTTTAAAAATTTTAAGACATCAAAAGCAATTCAACATTTTTGATGACCACGGTCGAGTGTTACCTTGATGGAGACTGCCTGACGTAAGGGGACGAAATGGATCTGTGAGAAGAGCTCCGGTTCATAAACGACATTCCTAGAAGACGTGCAGAAGACTCGCAGTCTTCTTCATCGTCGTCCATGTCGTTTTCTCCCAGGCCACGCACCAGTAACCGTGAGCTGCGAGGCTCAAACGCCACCTCATCAGGGTCAAGAGTGGGAAATGTCTAAAGAGATCACGGGCAATTTAAGGGTCATCACTCAGAAAAAATGCCTTCCTGCGTAAACTATTTAGCATGGTGTGCAGTAGGGAGAGAAGAGACACAGACAGGTAAAAACCTGGGGAGGAGGCAGGTCCAGCACCTTGCTGAAGTATTCATTCATTCCTTTTTCAGATTATTTTATTGGGGTTATATATGGTAGACCAACACAAATGAGTGCAAAATGTGTAGTTGAAGGAAAAGTATGTGTTTTTAAAGAAAGTTTAACAAATCTAAAGGTTTGCATTTATTTTCCGTCCCCTTTACTTTACAGTGCAACCAACTTCCTTCAGATATCACCAGATTAGGAAAAAGACCTCACCTCCGTAATCTCTGCATTAATACAACTCTTATGGTGGTGGCAGCATCATGCTGTGGGTACGCTTTTCTTCAGTAGGAACAAGGAAGCAGGTTAGATTAGATGACTAAATCTAATCTAAGAGCAATCCTAGCACCAAAGTGTATTGAAGATCTGCTATTACTATACCAACCCATCAGACCACTCAGGTCCTCTAATTCCAGTCTACTCAACATCCCTAGAATTAAAACCAAACATGGAGAAGCAGCTTTCAGTTTCTATGCTCCTCTAATCTGGAACAAACTTCCAGACAACTGATAAGATGCTTAAACTCTGAGTTCTTTTAAATCACAACTAAAAACGTATCTGTTTAGAGCTGCCTTTGAGTAATGCTTTCATGTATCATGTTTTGTTTTGTTTATGCTTCTTGCTGTTTCTACATTATATGCTTTGTAATGCCTTGATGTATCTGTGTTAGCTTCTTGCTTTATTGCTGTTTTTACTTTATATGCTTTGTAATGCCTTGATGTATCTGTGTGTGCTTCTTGCTTTATTGCTGTTTTTACTTTATATGCTTTGTAATGCCTTGATGTATCTGTGTGTGCTTCTTGCTTTATTGCTGTTTTTACTTTATATGCTTTGTAATGCCTTGATGTATCTGTGTGTGCTTCTTGCTTTATTGCTGTTTTTACTTTATATGCTTTGTCTGCGTTTTACTGCTGTTTTTATTGTACCTCATGTAAAGCACCTTGAATCACCTTGTTGTTGAAAGTGTGCTATACAAATAAAATTGCCTTGCCTTGCCTAGAAAAAAACCTGTTACATACTGAAAAGACTTGAAAAAGAACATAGGTTTATCTTCTTGCAAGACAAAGCCATTAAACATAGTTCAGATCGCAGTATATTATTGAGTTAAAAAGGCCTAGTCAAAGTACACAACTACATCCAATTGGGAATAGGTGGAAAGAATTGAAAACTGATGCTTTCCATCTAAACTGATTCAACTTGAGCTATTTTGCAAACAAGAATGGGCAAAAGCCTCAGTCTCTAGATGTGCAACGCTGATAGAGACATTACTGTGAAAGTTATTTTTGCAAAGAACTCAAGACTCAGTAGAGTTGAAAACAAATACAAGCAACATTTTTCAGATGCGTTTCCCCTAAAAATCATAAAACCGTGTATGATTTTCCTTCTGCTTTGCAACTGTGCACAACTTTGTGTTGGTCTCACACATAAAATCCCAATAAAACATCCTTAAGTTTTGGGTATAAACTGAAAAATATGAAAAACATTCAAGGGGTATAAAAACCTTTGCAAGGCCCAATACATGGGATTCAGTTCTAGTGCAAATAAATATCTGAAAACAATGGGGAGAGGTGTTTTGGATTAACAATATATTACAAACATTCTTCACCTTTGTGAGCACATCTGTTTGGTGACCTATGGTAGCAACTAGACTACCACATTTTCTAAAAATGTGCCATTTTGCGTAACTTTAACCCTTTTCAATGATCAAAATATAACACTGGCATACTGGAAATGTGCTGGAGTCTTTGGCCAAATCCACCACATCAGGCTCTTCTTCGAACATGCTGTTCTCGATCATGTTCCTCGGCAGGTTAGCTCGCTCTGTGAAGCACAAGGAAAAGAAAACAAATAATTCTCAAAAGGGAAATTGAGCTGTTTGTCTAAGAGAGGCATACCGAAACAGAATACAAATGTTGAATTACACAGGCACAAAGTGAGTTTGATCTGTTTATGTTTGCAGACTTTGAGGAGGAAATTTTTTCTCATAATGCGGTGACAAATCTCCAGTTTTGATACAAACACTCGCATCACTGACAGGGTTTCTGCAGCTTCCTGTTAGTACACATTCAATAATGTTTCCCTTTGTGGCACTCTGACCTAAATACCCACCAAAAAACAGGTTTGTCTGCCTGCACAGACATTTTAGTTTCCATCTATTTAAGATGGGTATCATTAAAAGAAGTTTAAATGCCAGAAAATTGAACAAGTACAGAAGCATGCAGCGGTTACAAGCTGAAGCACAAGCAAAAGAACACAACATTCATTGCCTTTTTTGTCACATGCAACTGTTGCATAGAAAAAAACCTTCACTTCCGCAAACCAAAATGCATCTCCAGCAGCAGGAAAAGAATAAAGCTTTGTTTTACTACATGCATGCCATTTTCCCGCAGACAGAGTCTTTACTCCCAAAGTAATTTGTGAAACAATCAGAGGCATGTTCAGCTTCCTAATTCAATAACTATATAAGTAAGACACTGTGCACTATGTCCTAGCAATCTGCCCCTGCTTTTATAGGTGATGAGCAGTGCATCATCTCAGTACTTGATGGATGTGAGGGGAAAGCAGAGAGACTGTAAACACCTACTAAAATCATGCCAACAAACACAGCTGAGCTTTAACTCCACAAAAAACATGTCAGCACCCCAGACATGTGAAAGCTGTATTATCTGAGTCTGTCTGCTTAGTTACTGTGTTTCAGACTATACACACAGTCTCTGTCTGGACCACACTGCTGTGGTATGAATGTCTATTAATAGGCAAGGAGCTAAGTAGTTCGGTGCTGTGTAATGTCCAGAAGAGTTTATGACAAAAATAATACCCATACAGTCACATTATGCTTTGGATACCGTCACTTTTACCACCTTTGGTGTATTGCAGTGTTATCACAATAATATATAAGTCATGTAACCAGAAAGGCATGTTTGAATGTGAGAGGGAAGTGAATAGGTCGGTTATCACCAAACCAGGCAAATGTAATTTACATGTGTTATCTGCTAACTGTGGTTTTCCTGTTACTTAATACATTTATCATCTTTACCTCACCGTCAGCTTCTACAGCGTCTTGCAAATGTATTCATGTAGGTTCTTCACATTTTGTCACCTTATGACCACAAACCATGATGTATTTTATTGCTGTATTGCAGTACGGTAAAACATGGTGGTGGTGGCAGCAGCATCATGCTGGGTTTATTCAGCAGACAAGGAAGCTGATTAGAGTTGATGAGAGGATGGATAAAGCTGTAGATTATTGACTGATGCAGGTCACACATTTCAGACTTGTGTCTAATGAACAAAATTTGTTTCCTTTCACTACAAAGTAATGTATAACTTTATGTTCATCTATAACAGTAAATCTCCCCAAAAGTAGATTAAAGTTTGTGATTTTAAAGTTACAAAATGTGGAAAATCTTAATGGCTATGGTTACTTTTGCAATAACCTACAGTTACATATGTATCAGTCAGCTAGTTAGTTTTTCCTTCAGCTCATGAACACACAACATAAACAGTACACTGCAGCACAGCATACATACATTTAGATGTTTGTTTTCACATTCTTTCATCATCTGATCAAAAACCTGATTGTGAAATTCAAGTTTGGTCTTGTGCTAAAATAGGACAAACTGGTAAGTAAGATTTTTCAAAGATAAACAGAAAAGAGAAGTTGAACCGCTGTGATTTGACTGCTTCTCGGTTTGCTTTTTAGCTGCTATACTGTTATGTTTAGTAACGCCCTGGGACCAAATCAATGGCTATGAAATAACTGACTTATAACTATTTACAAAACATTTCTAGCCTTATACTAAGAAGCTGTAACCTGAGTAAATATATGAGTAAACAACACTGCAGTGCTTTCACTTTAAACAGGAAAACAAGTTCCTGTTTATTTGCTCAAGCAATCTTTTATATCCTGTTTCACAACGCTGTTTAGCTCATATAAACTATGGGTTTTCAATATGATATATACAAATTTCTGCTGTGCATCAAGCAAAGTCATTGAAGCTGCCATCTCTCATGGCAGCAGACTGACCCGACAGTCATTAGCTGGCCTGCTGCTGTTAGCTACAGATGCAGCTCCCCACCGTCTTTCGTCCTTACCTGCGGCGTTACTGTCAAACAGATCCATGGTGATTTATCTCAAAGACTCACTCCTGTCCAGAAAGAGCCGGGAAAACTCTGATCGTTCAAGGACGTCCGAGCGGGGCGATGTTTTACGGCTGGCCACAACCCACCACAAGCTCACAGTTAATATCAGCAACCTCCCCCCACTGTCACAGGCTGAACAGCATTCAGACGGCTAATGTTAGCCGCTCACAACTTCACCCCTCATGGTTAGCTTTTCAAGGAAAACCGGTAAATAGAGTAGCTTTGTCTTAATATTTAACTACTGTCAAAGCGAAAAAATAAATCTCAGTCCAACGTGTTAGGCTAACTACAGCTGAATCAAATGACACTTTCCTCCTCTCCGGACCAGTTGTTGACAACGTTCCGGCCACTTACAGAGCTACCATCCAATTGGATCATACTAACAGGGGGCGGGGCTAGCGCTCTGTACGTACAAATGTACGTAAACACGCTACTTTGCTAAACTTCTGAGGACATCGCATTGTTATAAACTTTAGCTCTCATATTCTAAGCTCTCAAATCGTAACATGTACTAATATAAGAAATTGACAGGTTTTAAGGCAGTTTATGATAACAATATTAAATACACTATGCATGACGGTTGTAATAATTTGGGGGGTTTAATTACATTTTAAACCAGATGTTACTGTATAAAAAGACCCACCTCCTTTTATTACCATTGCCAGACATTAAATCAGACTTAACCTTTCCTGTTTTAAACGTCAGAATAATGAACAATACAAAAATTTCTTGAATTTCATTTGGTACCTCTTCAAATTCAGGTTTACATAGCCTACAGTCGTGGCCAAAAGTTTTGAGAATGACACAAATATTAGTTTTCACAAAGATTGCTGCAAATCTACTTTTAGATATTTGTTTCAGTTGTTTCTGTGATGTACTGAAATATAATTACAAGCACTTTATACGTTTCAAAGGCTTTTATTGATAATTGCATGACATTTATGCAAAGAGTCAGTATTTGCAGTGTTGGCCCTTCTTTTTCAGGACCTCTGCAATTCGACTGGGCATGCTCTCAATCAACTTCTGGTCCAAATCCTGACTGATAGCAACCCATTCTTTCATAATCACTTCTTGGAGTTTGTCAGAATTAGTGGGTTTTTGTTTGTCCACCCGCCTCTTGAGGACTGACCACAAGTTCTCAATGGGATTAAGATCTGGGGAGTTTCCAGGCCATGGACTGAAAATTTAAACGTTTTGGTCCCCGAGCCACTTAGTTATAACTTTTGCCTTATGGCACGGTGCTTCATCGTGCTGGAAAATGCATTGTTCTTCACCAAACTGTTGTTGGATTGTTGGAAGAAGTTGCTATTGGAGGGTGTTTTGGTACCATTCTTTATTCATGGTTGTGTTTTTGGGCAAAATTGTAAGTGAGCCCACTCCCTTGGATGAGAAGCAACCCCACACATGAATGGTCTCAGGATGCGTTACTGTTGGCATGACACAGGACTGAGGGTAGCGCTCACCTTTTCTTCTCCGGACAAGCCTTTTTCCAGATGCCCCAAACAATCGGAAAGAGGCTTCATTGGAGAATATGACTTTGCCCCAGGCCTCAGCAGTCCATTCACCATACTTTCTGCAGAAGATCAATCTGTCCCTGATGTTTTTTTGGGAGAGAAGTGGCTTCTTTGCTGCCCTTCTTGACACCAGGCCATCTTCCAAGTCTTCGCCTCACTGTGCGTGCAGATGCGCTCACACCTGCCTGCTGCCATTCCTGAGCAAGCTCTGCACTGGTGGCACTCCGATCCCACAGCTGAATCCTCTTTAGGAGACGATCCTGGACTTTCTTGGACGACCTGAAGCCTTCTTAACAAGAATTGAACCTCTTTCCTTGAAGTTCTTGATAATCCTATAAATTGTTGATTTTGGTGCAATTTTAGTAGCCACAATATCCTTGCCTGTGAAGCCATTTTTATGCAACGCAATGATGGCTGCACGCGTTTCTTTGCAGGTCATCATGGTTAACAATGGAAGAACAATGATTTCAAGCATCACTCTCCTTTTAACATGTAAAGTCTGCCATTCTAAGGACTATGCAATTCATCTGATCACTGTTCAAACATTCTGGCGTATATGCAAATTGCTATTATAAAACCTTAAGCAGCAACTTTTCCAATTTCGAATATTTAAGTAATTCTCAAAACTTTTGGCCACGACTGTACATTTTATTAGTAGCCTATTTGGTAGTTTTCTCTTCACACTGTATGGCTTAAGTCAAAACGTTTTAGTTGTCCTTCCACAAGCTTCTCACAACAGTCTGTTGTAATTATGCTCAATTCCTCCAAACAGAACTGGTGTAACTGAGTCAGGTTTGTTTCCTGCCTGTATGTCTTCAAGTTCATATTACAATAATGCTCTTCTATCAAGTTTCCCAAAGAAGAGTCTGTCAGATGGCACAAAATGCAGAAGCAAGGCCTTTGACAACTAGAGTCTAGACTCTCTGCGCTGACATCCAATAGAGGCTGAAGCAAATGATTAGGTTCTGCTTTTATTGTATAAATTAGTAAATAGTATAGTGCCTGCGTGTTTGTCTGAGCTGATCCCCTATACACTAGTACATCTGCTGCATTTACAGGGTACTTAAATGTTTAGTATCCCCAGGGTTTGCATAAAAACAGTGGGTTAGTGAGCTTTTTGTATTAGGTACCAAAACTATGACAATCTACCTCTAGCGGTATTTTTACTGTTCATCAGTCAAAATTAAAGACCCAGTTTTTTAACACAGCATTGTGGCTTTGAATTGTCAGTACATCACCCTGTCCTGTTTATGCTTAATTTATCATACATTTGATTACTCTTCCGCTTTAAGCAGAACATTTTTTAATTAATTTTGTTTCCACTAATATTGTTAATATTATTATTTTATTATTTTTTTTGTTTTCATCTTCTATTTGAGTGTCTTTACTTTTTCAATATATATAAAACAACACAAACAAAGGTGCCAGGTATAGTGAATCCCTTTATTGTCCACTTGTTGATCTTTGCTTTCTATCTGAAGCACAAATGTAAATGACAACAAAGTGTTCATGGAACCCACAGTCTGCCATCTGCCATTTTTAATTAACTCTTTTACTTTAACAAACAACTTCCCAGACATTTACAATTTTTAGATTTACAAAACAGTTTCATTATCTGAAACAGGTTTCCCATACAAAATTCTCAAAATATTTTAAAAGTCTCCTCCTTCGGGGGGTTGCTTGTATATTTCCGCTGTCTGTCATTTTACCTGCTCATTCAGCCAGTCTCTCAGAGTTTCCAAGTTCCTCTGAACCCAGCGAATATTTTTTTGCATATTGTCTAGGGCAAGCTGTGTTGCTCTCAGTTGAGAAGCCTGCTCTTTGATGGATTCAAAAAACGACTGCACCTGAGGAATAAGAAAAAAACAAATTACCAAATAAATAGCGTCACAACAAGTTTTAGCTGAGTTTATGTTGAAGATATTTAAATATATTCAAACAAGCTCAGCAAGTTCCAGCCAGGGCAAATGCAATTAAATCTGTTTTCCAACCAAACTACTTGTGTTTAATTGGTTTTCCATTGTATAGGAAGCCAATTTAATATGATAATGTACATTCCTTTTCTTAGACTTCCCCAACTAGAATAATTAAAAAACATGGATTTTACAGCTGAATATTTAATGAATTGGAAAACATACAATCATGCAAATAAATGCTTTTAAGAGTTACAAATGTTTTGAATCTCCCATTAACACAGTAAATGTTTTTAAATGATTTTTAAATATGATATATAGTAGCAGATGTCATGTTTAAAATAAAAAAGGTATTAAAAAGGTTAAAGTATAAATGTACTTCAGTGAGCTCCTCTTTAGATGAAAACTGTCCCGTAGTCCCAATAATCATGGTCCGGATGCAGGATGAACCTAACTGGAACCTGCATGTAAAAAAGAAAATTTTCAGAGATCCAAAAACTTAAGAGTATTGAAATTAACCCCATCTGGTCCACCAGATACTGGGCTGCATGGAAATTGTAAGGCCATGCTGTTGTGTTTACCTGACACTGATAACATGAGTAGCTTGATGGGTAAAATACAACTTTCAGAAAATAAGTAAAGAGCAGCACTTTGATGATATCACGTTATGAAAATGAGTCATACTGACTTTTCAACCAATGTGTCCCAGTTCTGTTTGACAAAGTTCCAGGCGAGACGATATCCCTTCGGACTACGGGCCACCATCCAAACAACATGAGACAGGTCCTGTGATCGGATCACATCTCCTTTCAGACCCATTGCCAGGAGGCTGCAAAAAATACACATTTGTGTGATACACACCAAGGGAGTTGCACTGTGATGGACATAATCATTTACGCCACATGATGGTAGCACAATCTGCTCAATGAAAGCAGAAAAAGGCCTCCAGCACCTTTGCAGCTTGTCTGTGTGTTTGCTAGTTGCCAGAGCAAAGAGGATCTTTTTTTTCTGGGCTTCAGAGAGGGAAATCTTGTACGTGTTTAGGAGTGAGGTCCAGCCATAGTCATCCTGAGCTCCCACTGAGAACACTGTCTCTGCCACATCGGTAGGCAAGCTATAGTAAACAAAAGTACAGACATTGATGTTAGAGACATATCAAAGTATACAGCCCATCCTCTCACAGGATAGATGATATTATGTTTTAACACAAGCATAAGATCAGGCAATCACATGGTATAACTACAATTTAATTGGCCATTTAAATCCTCAAATAGCCATTTATTACAACAAAGTTATGCTAAATACCATCTCTAAATGCACAATACATCGACGAGGGAAGCAGTTGATCTACAGGAGCAGTGACCTCACCAGGTGCAAATCCAGTCAGCTAAGAACAGGAAGCTAAGGCTGCAATTTAAACAAAATTGGGCAATAAAAGATTGGAATCCTGGTCCGATGTGCCTTGATTTCAGCTACAGCATTCAGATGGTGGGGTCAGAGTTTGACAGGAACAACATGAAAGCATGTATCCATCCTGCCTTGTATCTATTAAGGTTGCAACCAGTGGTGGTGTGATTGAAGTGGTGTGAATCTCACAGCCAGTCTGAATATTGTTGCTGATCATATCTCTTTATGAACACAGTGTACCATTCCTTTGATGGCCTCAGCATGCAGAATGCTGCACAATGTCACCAGACACAAACCTCTCAAACTGGTTTCCTGAACATGACAGTGAGGTCACTGTTGTCTGAGGGCCTCCTCAGTCGCCAGATCTCACTTAAGACAGAGCACTTTCTGGATGTGGTAGAACAGGAGATTCACAAATCCAGAGCAACTGTGTTAAGCCGTCATGTCAATATGGACCAAAATCTCAGAGGAATGTTTCAGACACCTTGTTGAATCTGTGCTACTAGGAATTTAAGCAAACTAATAAAATGATAGGTTAGTGAAGGTTTATATTTGTTACAATGTGATTTAGACAGACTTCAATGTTCCATTGGAACGGAGCCAGTCTTTGAAGTGCTGATTTGCACGCTCCAGACAGGGGGGGTATTCCAGGTGACAAGCCAGAGAGAGGACCTCTGACCTCAGACGTCGCTCAGACACAGTGCCGCTGTCACTCCATGTCTGCTGGTTGATGACGGCACGGAAAAAATGCAGGATGTACTTCTGCTCAGAGACAGAAAAGAAGCACTTCACTTTTGGAAAATATCATAATAAAATTAAAAGTAGGAGATACTGTGATGTGTTACTCTCTTACTGCCAGGTTCTTAGTTAAAATGGGCTCATCTCTCTTCTCGATAATGTGGTAGAAGACCTCCAGATAACCCAGTCCTTGGAGAAGAGGCACGTTGTGTTTCTCAAGTTGTAGATAGCCAATCAGGTCCAAGGCCTTATTAAGTGGGAGATGCCCCGCCCTTTACAAAGAGAAAACTAAATTCTTACTTTATTTGCAGAAATAAAGTTTTCTTACTATCTCAAATGTGAAAAACGTTGTTCCTTACGTGACCAACTGAAAAGCATTGTGTATCAAGTGAGTTCTATCCTTGTAGCTCAGAGCAGTGTGGTTTTCCCTCAGAAGTTTAGCCATCACATCCCAACCATCGTCAGCATAATGAACCACATAATAGCCGGTCATATCAGAGTTCATTTTCACCCAGTTGGCCTCTTCTCCGATGTGTATACTGTCTATAAAACAAAACAAGTGTTGAATAATCACAAAGGTGAAAACAAGAGAACTTCATGCAGGATATTATTTCATCTCTTACCTGTGGGAGAAGTCATCAGATGTCTGTGGATGGTGCTGGAAGTATCAGTCTTGTATGTCAGAGGAATATGCCAAAGGAAACTAATCAAACAAATAGTGTATAGGAATTTCAAAATAGGTCAATTTTTACACATTTAATCCTAAAGTTTGAAAGGCACATTGAACAATTAATAGTTGTGAAGTTACCCCTTTTGCACAGCAGGCCACTGAGGATCAGAGGGAAGAATTGTCCTCAAGAACCGATTTTGTTGGAGCAACAGTCTAGGCCCCTTTCTCGTTACCGTCACCAGAGGAATCCCTTTCTGGAAAGTCCAAGTGTTCATTATGGCTGTCAGGTTCAGGTGTTCCCCTGCAAACAGATACTGCAGAATGACATTGACAGTCAGTACTTGCAAACACAATTGTTGAAATGTTGTGACATCAGGACGGTTACTGAAAGTTTAGATGTTCTACTCACTGCATTCTTGGAGGCCTGGTCACTGCTGTAACAGTGTTTTCCTGAAGTGAAGTCACCCTCTGAGCATGTCTGAAAAGTTATGGAACGGCGTCTTGTTTTTTATTAAATATATCACTTTAGATAGAGTTCCTTTGAAAACATGGTCAGTTTTGGCAAAACTATGCACACCATACATTTAATCTTTATAGAGTCTGGAAAATTAAATTATCAACACATCACTTTGTTCTTTTTTTGATATAAAGACCTTATTCAACTGCAAAAGCAGAAAGACAAAATTAAAATTGCCCTCTCATAACTATAAATGTGACAGGATATAAAGGAACAAAGAATAACAGGGGGGGAAAAAACCATGTTGTCTTACATTAGATAGACTGTCCCACAGGTCTTGATTGTGGGCATTTCCGTAGCTGAACTTGCGGAGGTATCGCACTATCCCACCCTGAAAAACTTCTTCAGTCAGGAAGTGTCGCAGCATGTGCAGGATACATGCTCCCTGAAAAGGTTTCAGTCATCAAATATTAGATGTCATGAAGACCAGACCTGAGAATGTGTGAAAGTTTTGTGCTCTCTAAGTGTGTACAGACTGCATTTGTAACGTCAAATACAAAAAGGTCATGTTCAACTTATATGAACATTCGAACTCTAATAAGGCAAATTATTAAGGCAACTATATGTTAGGAAAATTCTCTACTTTTGTTACTTTTGTGTTTGCAACATACTCAATTCGGGAGTATTATAAATTGTGACCTAAACAGAGAGATTATACCTTGTCATAGGAAACTGTGTCAAACATCTCTTCGATCTGGGTAGGGCTCTCTGCTGGGCTCGAGATAGGTCGAGAAGAGTTCAAAGAATCAAGACCAACTGCTGCAAAAAATGTGTGCAGTAGATACTCCTCCTGCAAGAACAAGATAAGTAACAGAAATATAAATCTTATTTTTAGGGAATAATTGTGATATATTTGTCAGGGATAAAACAAGTTACCACTTTGAGGTCAGGGTAGGTGGCCTCCACAGAAATGTATTCCATGTATCTGGCAAATCCTTCATTCAACCAGAGGTCGTTCCACCATTCCATGGTCACCAAGTTCCCAAACCACTGCAGGATAAACTAAAGAATTAGGCTCTGACTCTATGTCAAAAACTAGGAAATCTAAACTAGCAAAGTTAGACAATATCCTAATGCATAATTGAGCTGCACTTTCATATTCCCACCTGATGGGCAAGTTCATGACCAATGACCATTGTAACCCAGAGTTTATCAGAAATAGATGATGTGAGGGGGTCATAGAGAAGGCTGGTCTCTCTGTAGGTGGTCAATCCCCAGTTCTCCATTGCACCAACCTGGAAGTCTGGGATGGCAATCAGATCTGGAAGATAAAAATATAAGTAATAAAAAACAAAGGGTAAAGATTGGACATAAGACATAGAAAATTATTATGTTATACCTTGTTTGGGTAAAGGGTAGCGAATGTTGAAGTACTCCTCATAGAAGTTAAGCATTTTAACTGCCACCTCCAAAGCATAGTGGGTTTGCATCCACTTCTCTGGCGCAGCATAGATGGACACCTACAAAGAAATCAAAACCAAGCTGTTGAACAAGAATTCATGGTTGAGAAGGTAACAGTTCAAGCAAAAAACAGCAGGGTAGAGGATCATAAAGACCTACCTTCACCCCAGAAGATGTTGTTGCACTGACAGACTTGAAGTCACAAACGATGAAAGCTACAAGGTATGTGCTCATTGTTACGCTTGGGGCGAACTGATCTTCAAGAAGGTCACCGTTGAGTTGTACTGTCTTGATCTGAAACCCAGGGGAACTTTGAGATCTTTTTTTATATCAATGTTTGAAATGATTTTCAAAGGTTCAGCACTCACTACTGGCATGTTGGAGAGAGAAATGTAGTCCGGGCTCCTCCTGATCCGCACAGAAAAATTGGCTTTGAAGCTCGGCTCGTCGAAACAAGGAAATGCCATTCGCGCGCTTGTGGGTTCAAAGTGAGTGGAAGCTAGGTTTCTGAAAATAGATTGTCGGGCTATTGTTGCAGAAGATGTGTGTTGGCTAAGTTTTACAAATATGCTGAGAAGCAGGAAACCTGCTCTCACCTGGTCTTGCCTTCACCGGTTCTGTAGGTGCTTTTGTAGAAACCATAAAATCCCTCCGCTAGCTCTGCTTCAAACTCTATATACAAAAAATACTTCTGCCCGCGGCTGAGAATCCTTGGAGAAAAAATTCCTATTTGCTCGTGGGAAGGGTTGTGAAGAACTGGAAGAACCTAAGACAGGAGAAGATTGTTAAGCTGATAGGTGACTTTAAAAGAAGGTAATCCCACTTGCATTTCCAACTACCTGATCAGATAGAAGAGCGAGGTTATGGTCTAAAATTGTGGCCTTTGAGATTTGAAGACCCTTGCTGTGTAAAACAACCCAGTTTGTGTTGTTCTGGACATCAATCTGGATCTGCACCGTACCTGTGAAACTGGGAGTTGTGAAGTTGGGGTGCAGAAGAAGGTGGTAGTGAAGAGGGACAATGTACCTGAGACAGAAACATGACAGTTAATTAATTAGTGATTCAAGATGCAGATAATTCAGTTTTTTGCTTCTATAAAAGTGGCAATACAAAAACATGCAGAGCATACCTTGGCAGGCGAAGACGGCTCCAGGGGAAGGACAGATTACCATCACCCATGGGAGAATGTTCTGCGGTTGGACTAGGGAGGCTTGTCACCTGCTGTGAACTCTGGGAGGGCTGAGACCCAACCAGATACATCTTGAAAGCCAACAGTGCTAAAAGCCTTACTGGAATCATTGCAAAGGGAATGTCTGTCAGTAAAACGGATGAAAATGATGCCAACCCGTTTGACAGGTTGACTGTAAGCTCTGAACTCATTTAATCATAACCCAAACACTGAGGTCAACCACAGTAAGGACCACCTAACGAAAGTAAAATGATTGCTTCTCTGGGATTCCTCTTTTGAACCTGAAAGACATGAACAGAGGAAAAAAAAGTTTTAGATCTCTTGAAAGATAATGTATCCATGCATATGTTAATTTTATTAAAGGTTTTAAAGTAAGAAACCTCCCTTTTCCCACAAACCCAAACTATTTAAAATGAGACTCTGAAATGAATTTAGGATTATTACAATTTAAATTGTTAAATTCATGTGAACTAGTTATATATCCTTTTATGGAAACTGTCTCCTACTGTAGCGGAGCTCCTGCTACATCCAAGAAAAAGCTGTATTGATATTATGTTTTTCTTTCCTGTAAGAACTCCTGGCTCAGTGATTACGTGTTTAGCTGAGTGGGTCTGTTAGGTTCCTTACGTGTTTGGGTTTCGAGTTTTAGTTATTTCATTTCTTTATTCAGTGTACCTTAACACTTTAGTTTATTTCTTGGTATTTTGTTATGTGTTATTTGAGTTTTTCCTTCCACCACATTTTCTCACCCTCTTTTACCCTCAGGTGCTCTTATGTTAGGTTTCTTGTCTTTTATTTACTTAGGTTCATAGTTAGTCCTTATTCCTCTTTAATATAGTTCTGTCCAGTCCTTTCTTATGTTTTGTTCCTGGCCTTCCTCTCTGTTTTCCTTGCCATTCTGCACTCCTTCCCAGCTACTAATTGCCTCCACCTGTTCTCTCCCTCTCACCTGCAACTGCTTCCCACTAATCAGTCCTCAGGTTTCTCTGCCCTTTCCTCACTCCCTCCTCAGTTTTAAACAGTTCTCCTTCACCCACTTCTCGCTGGTTCCTCGTCAAAGATTACGTCATTCTACCCCTCGTGTTTTCTTGTCTGGGTCAGCCTCCTTGAGTTTTTGGAGTTCTACTGAATAAATCATGGGAAACAATTTCTCAAAACCACTCTCTGCATCTGAGTCTGTCCCAACATTCACAACAGCGTCTCTTTCCTAGTCGGAATCATTCACGGAGCTACTGTTGCTATTAACTCTCTAGAGGCTTTCTTTCCCATAAAACACACTGTCCAGTGGCTCTCTGTTTTTGTGTCTTGTTCCTGTCTCCATAAACCTCAGCCAGTATGGAACATGGCTGCTCATGCTAAACCTTAATCGGGTGGAAGATTCTTCCTGTTGAAAGGAATAGTTCTTCTCCACTGTTGCCACATTGTTGTTGGGACCCCTGTTTGTTTTTACTAATGGTTTCCCACTGGTGTTCCGACTGGTGTTAAAACATGCAAATATGGCTATACATGCAGATGACACAACATTATTAGCATCTGCACAAACTGAATGTCAACTTAATGATATTTTAAGGGAGGAAGTCACACAGTGGATTGGAACCAACAAATTAGAAATTAATGCTGAAAAAACTAAATGTATGGTGGTTAGACCAAGAGACAAATTTCACCAACATTACTTTTAACTCTAGGTAATACCGTTTTGCAGAAAAGGGGGAGAAGTATGGGCACATTTAAATTTTGCAGTAAATGTATTCCTCAGTGGCAGTCCAAACCCCTAGGTTATTCACTAGTACTTTCTCATTTAGATTATGCATCAGCTGTTTGGTCTAACATGAGAGAAAATAATTTACACAAGTTACAAGTGGCCCAAAACAAAGCCACACAAATTGTCTTGGGTTGCCCAATAGTTGCATGATAGATGATAACTGTGATAACTGTGATAGATAACTGAAGTTTTCCCTGATACCATTCATCAGGAATGTCATTACTAAAATAACTGAAATTATATATGATAAATAAATTTTAAAAAATCAGAAAATTATAATTATGTTACACATCAGACAAGTGAAATAAGATGTGTACTACCTAGAACTAATAAAATGCAGCGAGTGGTGGATTACACAGCCATAGTTGCATGGGATGCACTAGTTACAATACAGTTGCAATTTTGTACGAAAAGCACTTTATAAATAAAGATTGATTGATTGATTGATTGATTTTTACGCTTGCATTTATCTTTGTGGTGTTTTGTTTTTATGTGTTATTTTGCTACAAAGGTTTATATGTGAGCTTCCATGGATTACTTTGATTGTTTGTGTGTGCCTGCATGTGGGTACATGGTTTTTATGGAAATATATAAAACACTTGTAATAAAAATGAAGGAGACCCCAGGAAAGATTACTCCTGTACTAAGACAGGAGCTAATGGGGTTCTTAATAAAATAAACAGAATAAGCAAACATTTGTTTAAGATTGCCTTATGATCTGGAGCTAGACTGTATCTAATTAAAGGTAAATAGGACTGTGAGATTGTATTAAATTAGAATTATATACAGTCCAAGCTCTTTTTTTATGACTTGGAATGAGTTGTCTTGAGATATTTCTTATGAATTGACATTATATAAATAAACTGGACTGAACTTAACTGTAGTGCCATAAACATATGGGTATTGTATATTTTGTTTAGACGCTTGTGTAGCTATGAAGCAAAAATATCGGACTGCCGAAAATAAAAAGACTAAACTATTCTCACGGAGCAGGTGGAGAAAAACTGCTAAGAATAACTGGGCTGTACACATGCTCAGTTAATTCTGGCACACAGAGATCAGCTGAACATCAAACCATAACAAATCCCTTCATATAAAAGAATCAAACATGTAAGCAAAAACGAGACGTGTGGTCAGAAAAGAAGAAGAGGACAGAGCTACAGCAGGTGACAGCAGCTGCAGTTCAAATCAGGTTGCAGGAACATTCTTAAAGCTGCACTATACCAAACTTCTTATTTAAAGCAATCAGTCATAGCTCTGAGAAATCCACACGCTAAGTATAGTTTTAGAAATCGGCTTGAACTTAACTCTGCTTCTGCTGTAAGAGAATTGAAGAAATACAAAAAAGCAGTACCTCGATTACTTTAGCTTCATCATGCTTCCTTGATGTTCCTGCTTTTCAGTTTCACTTTCTCTTTTAAGCTACCCGCCCACTGAAAATAAGAAAAACTGCTTAAATCAGTTTGTAGGTGTGTGTGTGAGGGAGAAGATGGTGGACCTTTAGATGCCAGGAAACAGGGAACAATGTTTCCTTATGAATTGAGAAATAAATGTTGAGGAAAGTGTTTAAAACAATTTACATGTGTACATTTATTGTGTCACATACCTATGTGTGTGTGTGTGTGTGTGTGTGTGTGCAGGTGTTGCTGATATAATCTCACCTCGGATGTAACAGCCCAGCACAGGTGGTTCTCTAGTTGTTTCAATATTATTCTTAATGCCCTCTCCTCATTTTCCTGTAGTTTAATGAATCCCAACCCAGCGTCACTGTTATGGCTTGTGTTAGATTGTCTTTCTCTCTTCCTCCCTCTGTGTTTATGGGTGTTAAGGTTTGTGGGTGTGTTGGTAGGGTGTTAGGGGTTTCCATTGTTAGTATAAGGTCACAACAATGAGACATGCCAATGACCCACAATGCAATGCTCCTGGCAAAGCCCTCTTTTAATGCACTCGCACACAAGCCACACAAACACACACAAACTCACACACATACAGCAGGCACT
Organism: Valencia hispanica; assembly: GCA_963556495.2. Taxonomy (NCBI): domain Eukaryota; kingdom Metazoa; phylum Chordata; class Actinopteri; order Cyprinodontiformes; family Valenciidae; genus Valencia; species Valencia hispanica. Next base: position 29,323,056 of record OY747704.1, read on the forward strand.
GATCAGGGCTGTTAAAAGTCAGATTAACTACAGGCTAGAAATGACTGAGCCACCCAGAGGACTCATTTATCTTCCTATTATCTATCTATGGACAGGTAAGACCTTCAACTATCTTATTTAGCTAATTAAGAAAAAAAATATGCAAAATATATGTTTTTGCAGTAAAACACTCAACCTTTACAGAGGTAAAGCTGTATGTGCTGTACATTACTTCCAGCGTTACTTAGCAAATTCAAAATTGTGTTTTGTATCTAAATTTTAGAAAATAAAGTTAGACACAAAATTAAGTTAGGAGCTAATGCCTTGCTCTAATTTTCAAGTCTCTTTTTCGGAATAGATTTTCAGGTGCTTTTAATAACATTTAAAATCGTTGAGATCTCAAGATCTAAAAGCATCAGAGACCACTGATGCTTTATAGAGCAAACTTTCTATTTGCTCAGGTTTGTTGTTTAGTTTAGTCGTTTAAATAAAACAAACCTAAATTAATATTGTCTTACTTAGACTAATAATATCTGAAGTAGTATTTAACAATTAGTTTACATTTCTACTAAATGTACATTATATATTATATTCTTTTTTGTTGTGATTTAATCAAAATGTTTTAGCATTGTTTTTGTAATTAAAGACACTCTTATTAGGACTTTTTATCTGTGCATCTTGGATTTTCGTTCCATGTCATTGGATGAATTTTCCTCCGAAGTCTCCTTCTTATCATCATCACAGTTGTGTTTCCTCACAACAGGCTTCACCTCTGTCAAAACACATTTACTCTACTTTTTTTTATTTCCTCAATGCTTAGTGTTTTTTTAGTTCCTTAGTTTTTTCAATCCCTGTTTTATTGCCTGATGTTTTGCTCTATAAATTGATTATTTAATAAATTTTCCCACCTCTGCCAATAATAGAATATTTTTAAGCATACGAGCCCTCATTCTTGCAGCCTCTTTCATCTTCTTTTGTTTTAGTTTACTTATGAACCTTTTGCTGTGATTCTTTTCTTGTCGCAGGAGGGGTGGAGGGTAATGTGCTGGCTTCTCTGGCCCCTCCAGTCCACCTCTCAGGGGAGAAACTTGGCTTGACCTTGCTGGTCTGTGTGGTGAGCGACTTCAGGAGAGGTCACCTGGAGATCAGCTGGAGGTCAGCCACAGATCAGGAATACACCAACATTGCTTCATACAACAGTGCTGTAACCAGGAAGCATCGTGGCCACAGTGTTGTGGCTATGATCACAGTGGTCACCAGTAACTGGCCGTCTTACAGCTGCTCTGTGCGTCGCAGGAAACACTCAAAAGCCACAAAAAGACCAAGCATCACCTCGACAGGTAATGCTGATCAGAGTCTGAGTTTATTTTTCATAAATTTGAGGCAACAGCATTTTCAATTAGTTTCCTAATATTTATGTTATTCCCAAATGTGAAGATGAACTGTGCAACAGCGATGAAGAGAGAGAAGGTAAAATCCTGAGAAAGGTCCTCAATAAAAAATGACCAGTTTGTCAAGCAGCCTCAACATGTTTATGTATGGTTTGATCTCCAGATGTTGCTGTGAGGACGAACACTGTGGTCGTGCTGTATATGCGCCTCCTTCTGATGAAGATAATAGTCTTTGATGCACTGATGACTATTTATGTTGTTATTAAGTGGTAAGACTAAATCATTAAATAGAACACTATGATGTCATTCATTATAAGAAAGTACACGTTAATGCTCAACTCCTGGAGCTGGACCACTCTTGTAGGTTATTTTGCCTTGACATACAGGTGATGGTAGTAGTGATTCAAGATGGCAAAGCCTAAGGTATCGGCTTCATGCATGAACATTGAACCATTTTAACATTTGGATATCTCCACTTCATGACTTTATTTCTGGTCAAGTTTGAAAAGTTTTTTTTTTCTTAGAAAATAGGAATTAAAGTAAAGCATCGGACTTAGGATTTTGATTTGTTTTGCCTAAACCTGAGGCTGTCACCCACCTGAAACTGTGTTTCTTACCAGTAGATTTTGTAATTTATTGCCTCTAATAGGCTACTGTAGGTGTTAAAGATACGATATGAAGAACATGGCAAAAGAAAACTTGAGAACTCCTGAGAAGAAGCTTGATGAATTTGGGCCTTTTTTAAATACACAGATTCATTTACATTTTACAAGGTCAAGGAACTATTTGGTTAAACGTGCACCAGGTGTTAAAGCATTTGTGTTTTATTTCTTTCAGGCAAATAATGGGTAAACATGATATTAGAACAGGTTTCACTGGAGCACTGTTGTTGACCTAGAGGCTATGCAAACTATTTTAAAATTTAAAGATAATTTAATTTCACCTATCTTCAAAATGAGCAGGAACCCTAATGTGTCTACAAATGAAGAGAGTAACCAATAGGTTTCTGCATTATTCCAGATGTTGCTGATTAACTACATGTATGTTTCAGGATAAAGATTAAAGAATTTTGGAAAAAACTCTTAACAAAATGTTTGCATTTTATTTTTTAGATACTTGTAAATGAAGATGTTTGGAAACAGAAAGTGTTGCTGAAAAGAAACCAGAGCAACTGAAGCTTCTTCTTTTGTCATCTCTGAGATTATTTCTACACCCAAAGATGAAAGGAACGCTCAAACACTTTATGGTTAACTTCACAAAGACGGTTTTGGAGTGAGTTTTTGGGAAAGTTGCGGGACAAAAGAAGCAATCCTCAAGCCTTTACTGCTCTGAACTGGTAGTGGCGCCCTTTTTCAGGGTTTTTTTTTCACATCCCAGGTGTCACTGACTGTGGCAGTTGAAAAGAGATCCTGTTTGTGAGGCCAAGTCTGATGGTATCTGATCAAAACATAACCTCACACAGGTGGATCAATGCTCGTAAAGTTTGTGTGCTTTTAAAGATGTGTGGAGCTCTTGTGTTTAGTTTTATGAAAAAAACATGTTAATATAGAACTAAATGTGATTTCTGTTTAAATTTTAGACAGTTTAATTACAAAGGAATCATAGCAGTTTTATATTTTGTGAAATTACACTTCAAAAAATCCATGTGTTTTATTGGGATTTTATGTGAAAGATCAACACAGAGCATTGCATAGTTGAGAAGTGAAAATAAAATAATGGTTTTCAACATGTTTTAATTGCGTCTCTGAAAATTCTGATGTCTGATTCTTCTCAAAGCATGAATATGTTTTAATATAAAATATTCCACTGTACATTTGGCTGTATGTTTAGGGTCATTGTGCTGCTGGAAAGTCAACCTCAGACCTAGTCTCAAATGTTTTGCATGCTCTACCAGGTTTTCTTTCACCACTTGAATTATCTTGTTGCTGAAAGTGTGCTATACAAACAAAAATGCCTTGCCATTGGCGTTTATTAAGCTCCCTTATCTCTGACCAGGTTCCTTGTCCCTTCTGACCCACAGCATGATGTTGCTCACACTATGTATCCACTCATTAGGTGACATTTGAAGGTAATTGGTTGCCCTCGAATTTTCTTTTGGGTATGAAAGCATTGCAGGGAAATCTGATTTACATTTTTTTGGAATTTTGAAAACCATGTGTTATTTTCCTTATACTTCCCAGTTAATAACTACTCTACCCACCTCTGTTTAAAACAGCTTGATAACAGAGACCAGACAAGAGAAGACTAAGATTCCACTGAAGAAAATCCCCTTGGACTTACTCTAGCATCCTTTAATTCATTTTTGTTTTTGAGTATTGTATTGATCCATTTTATTCCATGAACAGCTATTTAACATTAAAAGTTGTTTTAGATCATCAGCCTTCCAAGGACTGCAGAAGAAATTGCCCTTTAAGTCTAAATCTGGTATAAATTCATGATGGAATGCAGTGGCTATGTTTATTATGACATTTTACAAAACACCAGTTCAGCAGCCTTTTATTACTGTTTATATAGTTAAAATGTTAAAATATCAAATACATGACTGTTTTGACTTCATCATGTGTAATTAAAAGACCAGCAGACTTCGATTCTTCCAATTTTTTTAGTTAGTTTTTTTTTAGCGCTTTTAGTAACACACTGACATAGCAAGGGAGCACCACTAGGTGGCAGCACAATCACATCTGACATTTTATTTAAATAATTATCCAACATCAATAATATGGAGCTTAACTTCCTCTACAGGACACTACGTTCATAAATAAGTTAAAGTATTTCAACACTGACCAGTCACTCTTCACCAAACCGACACTCACATGATGAAAGGAGCTCACACAACGGCTAAAACTAAAGTTGATTGAAGAAACTGGGAATAAATATACAGAATGTTATATGTTCAATAGAGCAGACAATTCTACAAGTCATTGATTCCCATTTCACAGTGCTTATAAAGACACATTTCAATAACCTGAAGAGTTTTGTTTACCTCCAGTATTTTACTTGTATCCCAATATGAAACACCTTACCAAAGGATAAACTGCTTTACAGCAGCAAGTTTAAATTAAAAAGAGAATGAATGAAGGTGCTGGTTTGGTGGGGAGTCACGATTCGTGTGTACATAAACAATGCCATTGTCTTTGGTAAAAATCAAAACAATAAAGGGTAGCAGTCTGCACTTTCCATATCAGGTGCTTTACTGAAATCTTTGTTAATCTTGATGGTTCCTTTCCAGGAATATACCAGGTACCCCTGGGTTCTTAGAGCTTGCTATCTGAAACTTATCAGGTACTCTTCTAGAACTTTTGTGGAGCTTACCAAGAGCTACGTCTCAACATAATATAGCCCTGTTGCTGAAAGTAGTTTCTAGGAAAATACCTGGTTAGTTCAATAAAAGCTCCAGGAAAGTGTGTGGTAAGTTTCAGAAAACAGCCTGCAAGCTCCAGAGAAGTACTTTGTAAATTCTTGGGAAGTACTCTGTAAATTAATGGAAAGTTAACAGTAAGGTCCAAGAAGATTCCAGGAAAGCACCTGGTAAATCACCACAAAGCATTTCCTATGCTTCATGAAAGTTTTGGGGAAATACCTGGTATGTTCCCGGAAAGTAACCAGTAAATTCATGAAGGTTCCAACTCCAGGAAAGTTCCAGAATTGTACCTGGAAAGTAATCAATAAGCTAAAATAATCTTGCAGAAACGTACCTAGTAAGTTCCAGAAAGCACACTTTAAGTTCAAGGAAAATTTTGGGGAAAGTGCTTGGCAAGTTCCAAGAAAGTTCCTTAAAATAATCTCTTACTACCAGAAAAGTACCAGCTGTTTTATGTAGAGGGACAAAAAACACAGTATAACCATTACATGTTGGCAAAAAGTTTGAAATACCTCTAATGTGAGTCACATAAATTAAAGCAAACATTCACCAGTTGTTAAAAATATTCGAAACCCTTACAAACCCACGCATACACACACGGCTGGAATCAAATAACAACCAAGTAGTACTGATGGCATTTGTTGCAACAATAAACCTAATACATTCAACGGAAAAGCTCACATTAACTGACTTTAAAAGAGATGCTAACACAGATCAGCTGCTGGAAGAATGGTTCATTTTAGCATCAATGGCAGCTCCTCAAATTCAATTCATTCTGAAAGGAGCAAACAAAAAAGCAACAACAAATACTTGAATAGTTATTGGTTTTTGGTGGAAAAAACAGAAACACTGACTGGCACTATGTAAAAAATGTTAAAATAAAGTGCTTTTGTTAAAACAAACCTCCTCTGACTGAGCTATTTAAAAAAATTACATAAAATGACATTTAAAATAACAATCTTTACACTATCACACTGTGCACTTAAGAAAAAAAGTACCTATTTACAGTTGATTCTCATTGTCAGTTGCATTCAATGATTCAGACTCTGCCAGGTGAAATGTAGTTAGTACTGCCAGGCTTTCCCGTGCGCACACATCCTATTTCCAATAACTGTCCGACCTGCTGTTTTTTCTCTGCATCAGTGCTCAGTATCAGTGCTCATCTAAACAAATCCTCTCTAAAGTCCTTTCGTGGTGCACATTCATGCATTCAGGCACACGGGGCCATTCTCACATGAATACAACGCTCAGAGCACACAGCAGGAGCAGGGTGAGCTTTTTGATAAGCTGAGAGTCTGAGTGGAAGTAGGAGGCTGCAGAGCCGTGGGGGTATATCCTCCATCTATCCCGGTGTGGATGAAGGCTCTCCATGTCCTTCTGGGCGCTGTGTGCAGCCAATGTGAAGTTAGCATCTCCAGTAGTCAGAAGATCAAACACACAAGAGTGGAAGTAGATGTCCAGGACTTCCAGTTGCTCACTGCAGCGCTCCTTTGCCCCTTCCATGGCAAAAACATGTGTAGCACCAAAGGGGTATACCTGCGTCTGTGAGGAGTAGCTGGGCCGACGCAGCTGCTGTCGCTGCAGGCCGAGTGCAGGTGGAGAAAGCGGCAAAGGGAGGTGTCCTGCCTGGTCGATGCGCTCGCTGCTGGGGCAGCCGTTAAGACAGAGCTGAAGGTCCTGGGTATCATCATAGGCCCGAGCCAGCTCCTCTGGGATCCGCACGGCCAACGTCAGGTAGCGCCCCAGTTGGCGAATAATTACAGTCACACCGATGTAGCCAGCATGCAGCTCCACGTGGCGCCCAGGGCTGCGTTCAGAGATCCACAGAGCCCGGACCTTCTGGGCCACACCGTCAGCACTGAAGGAGGTGTGGATGGGGTCTCCGCTGCTCACTGTTCCATCATCAAAGGCAGCAGGGAGGCTGTCTGTGACGGCCTGGTAGACCCTCTGGTCTGTGCAGCCCTCATAAGGCTTGAAGATGATGGTGATCTACAGTGACAAACAGCATATAAATTGTTTGTATTGTCAAGATTCAGAATCAGAATGAATTTGAGAAGGATTAATTCCTGTCACATTATTCAGGTCTTCGACTCTGATGTGTCTGATCATTAATCTGAGCTATGTTGTATAGGTTTAATCAGGTAGGTGGCAGGTGATGGTCATTTCAAGTGTTTCCAGTTTTCTGGATTCAGAATGGTGCTGTCTTTTGCACGGGCCAAGAGTTAATTGGTATCCGCCAGGTGCAACGTTTTGTACCTGGGTTGATTACCAATTTTCTGTAATTTACTCAAAGACTGCTAAAGGAAAATGAAGTTGTTTGCCACAAACAAATAAGATCTATCACCAGTAGATTGCCTAGAGTTTGGTTTGATTTGGGGTCATAATCGGTCAAAATAAATACGAATGAAGGGTAATTTAACTCAGTAATTCCTAAAAATATTTAACTACAACAAAACTGAACTGATCATGGCTGATCATGTACTTCAATTAATGAATTGACGTACATGATTATGAAAGGGTTGGTTTACAGACACGGAATTTATATTTTATAAAGGAATAACAGTAGTTTAAAAGATTCAGCCTTGATCACTCATATATATATATATATATATATATATATATATATATATATATATATATATATATATATATATATATATATATATATATATATATATATATATATATATAAAGCCACACACAGTGAGACACAATCATCCCACAATATTTCAGAAATGACTTGATGACTTTCTAACAAGTTGTAATTTGACACAGCTATGAAAACATGCTGACACATGAACACACACACACACACACACACACACACGCTCATGGGGTGTGCAGACGTAGCAGTGGATACAGGGTGTGGTGTGTGAGCATTACGGTTAGCTCTGGCATCATAGTTCCGGTGAATGGCTGCTTTGTTCACATGACAGCCGTGAGGAATGAGGCCTGGCAGCCCATTAAGCCTGGAGGGCTGTTAATGTGGGTGTATATGAATGTGTGCGTGTGCATGTGTGTGTGTTTGAGTCTAATAGTCGTGACTAATAACTCGCCCCACCTCTGACACAAGGTCAAACCTTCAGCTCCAAAGTGTAGAAAACCGGCTTTTTGCTCTCTCTCTGCGTGCGCGGGTGTATGCCACGGTGTTGGTCGATAGGTGTGTGTGCATGTGCTTTAATAATTAAAGCTATACTCTAAGCTAGAAAGGGCCAATCATCAGGGGAAACATCAACATTGCTTCTTTAACACCACAAAGATCACCTTGTGCGGCTCTTCACCCATGTAGTGCTGTGCACAGATGTGTGTATGAGTATCTTTGCTGTTGCACAGGGACTTCTTAACACACAAAGTGCTTTAAGAAGACTGAAAGGAGTGCTACTTATGAACTTACAAGGCCCATATCCCCTTACATAGACACACAAATGCTTCCAAACACACTTGTAAGTAAACAGTGGCTCCTTTAACGCATCTCATTCCGCCGTATTAGCGGTCAGGCTATATGCAGCCGTTAACCAAGTTATGTTTGCTGCACTGCTGCAGTCACAAGAGGCAGTCACAAGATATAGGCCACTTGCTTTGCACCTGTGTGCCCGTGGAAGCCAGAGACACACAGATGGAGTCTGGAAGACAGTTAAGTAGAGCAAGTGTGTTTTCTGGTTTCCCACTGATAAAGATTTCTTATTTTGTGGCAAAGAAAAGCAGCAAACAAAAAGAACACACACAAGAGAGAAAAACTATGTCAATCTTGCCTTCCAAGTAGTTTTTTTAACCTTAATAAAGAAAAATTACAAATATACAGAGCTGTACTTTCCACCTGACTCCTCCCGGGTTTGATGCGGAAATCAAGAATCCAAACCTTTTCTGATGCACTGAAATATGCACTTCACACAACACTTTTCAGTGTGGGCACTGTTACTGAGAGAAGAACATCTAAAATTTGTCATTTTCAATATTAAATCAAGTCAGACGAAAAACACATAGATGTGAGATGTTAATTAAAAGGAAACCAAGTTATCTGCATCATCCAGAGTCATGTATGCAACCCATTCGAGTCAGAGAGACAGAGAGAGCCGGACTATCAGGAGATAAAGGGAAGTCTCTATTTTTTAAGTTATTCTGTTTTGCTGTGAACATGTCTGTTATGGGACATTTGGAAATGTTGGCAGCCTTTTGGAAATCGTCAGTGCTAATGCCAACCCTGTAATCAGTTTGCCCTTGTTATAATTTTTTTTTACAAAGCCCATTTTACAAAGCTGTTCTCTTTGACACATGTAAACGTACTGACTGTCAGGTTAATGATCAAAAGAAACCAAAACTCAGAAGAAAAACGTACATTTTATAGATTCTCACCTTGTTGGTTGCAGTTGCACTGGAGCCAGGAACCACAGGAACATTAGTGACCTGCACCGACAGATAATCATTATCAATGAGAGGCCACGCCCCCTCCACCTTACAAGTCTGGAAGCTGTCCTTAAATGTTCTCAGATGTGGGTCCCCAAACAGCCCACAGAACAAGTACCCAGGCCGTAAGCGGCTGTGACCATGGCTGTGAGAGTGAGAGTGGATGTGGGAGTGTGTGTGGGTATGCTGGGTGCGGCTGTGATAGTTGCAGGGTTCAGGGGGGATCTCGGGATTCTCAGAGGGAATTGGGCCATCTCTGGAACAGTTCCTCTGACTCATGAGGTCCGAGATGCCCAGCACAGCTGAGTGGAAAACCAGGTTTCCCCGGCAGGCCTTAGCTGTCCTCTGGGTGCAGGCTGAGTATGCGCGCAGAGCCTTGCAAAACTCAATGTGAAAGTCATCCACAGCAGCTGTCAGGTGGGAGGTCAGGGAGACGAAGTCAGTGGTGCACTTCTGAATTCGACACTGGGTGGTAGCCACCTGGCACTGACCTGAACGGGAAAAACAAAGGTCGTCACAGATACCTTTAAAAGACCAAATGAATATGTTTGCACTAAAGGACACATGCAGAGGCAACAATAAATGTCTGATCATTTGGATTTAAACCTGATCTTTCAAGAACAGGCTAAGGTTGATGTGTGAGTCTTTGATCTTCGACTTACAATGCTCTATGCTGTTACAGTCCAAGCCAATAAAAGTAGAAAAAGGACCAGCAGCTGATTAAAGGTCTTGATCAATCCGTAGTGCCGCTTTGTGAGTGCTATAAACCTAAAGTGTAATAAACCAAAGAGCGCCTAGACAGAACGATGAAGCAACTGCATCCCACAAATCGTGAGATTATACTGCCTGTAGACCAAAGAAGCACATAAAACAGAGCTTCACAGTGAGACGGAGCAAGGCTTGGTAAGTAAGCTGCACATACAGAGCCTTGCAAAACTATTTGTACCCCCAGAATTTTTTCCCTTTTTCACATAATTCATTATGTATTTAATAGTTATTTAATCTGATGCAACAAAACAAAACAGTGTTTAATTGTGAATAAAGAAAAAAATTATACTTGATTTTGTAAACTTTTACAAATGAAAGTCTCAATATATATTTCCATTTAGCACCCTTTACTCCTACTAAGATATGTCTGTTCACCTAAACTAACAGGCCAGATAAGGAGACCATTAAACAGAGAGCAGCATAGAAACCCATGGAAACCTTGGAAGAGCTGCAGATATCTACAGCTCAGGTGGAAAACGTGTTGACAAGACAAATGTTAGTTATGTACACCATAAATCTGGTTTCAAGTAAGAAAATGTTGAAAGAAAGTGCAGTTTCCCATAGCCCATGAAGAGCGCAGAACAAATGTGCTCTCATCAGATGAGAGTGACATGTAGCTACTTGATCTAAAATAAGAAAAATGCTACGTGTGGAGGAAACCCAACACCCTAAAAACATCGTCCCCACTGTGAATCATGGTGGTGGTAGAATCATGTTGAGGGGAGGTTTCCTCAGCCACAGGCAAGTTGATATGAGTTGATAACTATAAGGTTTACCTTACACTGACAATAAAGATACCAGGTTAAAATAGCAAAGTTAAAGCAAAAACATAAATCCAATTAAGAATATTTAGGAAAACTTTAAATTATTCAGGCGTTTATGGTAATTATTCCTCGACATCTTTATATTTAGATGCTTGAAAGAAATTGCAAGATATAAATTTTGAGCCAAAATGTCCTTAGTTTGTGTAGTTTTCCCAGTGTTGTATAAAGAATAGTGCGAAAGGCAAAAAGTAAAACTTCAAAACACATTTGTAAGACATTCTTTATGTGACACGTGGCATTGCACCATACTTTTGAGATATTTATTTAAAGATGTAACTTTTTTCTTCTACTTCACAATTAAGATGTAATTTGTGCTGGTTGTACTGTCAAACTGAATTTCCCCTGGTGAGATCAATAAAGTATTCATTCATTCATTCAGTCAGTCACATAAAATATTCCAATAAAGCACTCTCAAGATTGTGAATGTAACGAGACAAATTGCGAAGAAGTTCAAGGAGAATAAATGTCATGTATTCTCATGATTTATGGAAACCTTGATAAGTGGTCTGTTTGTATCCCTCACTTTAAAAGGAATAAACACATGATCAAAAATTCACCATCACACTCTCGAGAACTGATTTCTTGGTCTGAAATTGTCTGTGATTTTATATGTTTCCATGTTTCTATGTGGAACGGTGGGTCAAAACAAGCCTTTTGTATCACTGATCATCAGATGCAGAGAGAGGGTTAGAGCCAGAGAGAGATTAGAGACCAGACCTAATGCATCAGTCACAGCGTCCTCCTATTAGATTAGTCCAGAGAGGAAGAGAGGGAGAGGAAGGCTAGAGAGAGGCCAACTGCACACAAACACAAGCAGTGATCAGAAAAAAATTATGGTATGACTCTGATGTCTGAGCAAAAGAACCAAAATGGGCACTCTCTATCAGTTTCACACGTAGATTCCTACCACCACTTAGGCCAAATAAGTAGGAAAGTCCATGATCTCCACTCTTTGTGGACGTAAAAGGAAGTCATGTCCCACCATGTGAGGGCAGTGCTGCTCTGCATTTCAACAACGAAAATCAGGGTGCAGATGTAGACCCCTCACTCACAGCTGGCTTCCAAATCTCTCCCCTGCCTGTTAAATACTGACACCAGCCCCAAGATATGCCCACACATACAAGCACAGGCTGCACAGACTGTCTGAGCACTGAGGGTGCATTGTGTCTGTTGCCCTGGCACTCCAAAAGCCTTCCTTCTTTTTCTTTCTATCAAGCCTGCAGGACCCAAATACTGCTGCTAGGAGTCTAATCGGAGGAAGTTGACTTTCTTTTAGAAGGTTTCAGGATTTGGAGCTATGATAAATAAATGCTAAAGAAACTATTCAGTAAGTGTTTTATTGCAAAGAAGGGTACTTGTTCTGCAACTGAAGGGTTCAGACTTAAAAGTATCCCTTGAGACATCTTTTGTATAGCTTTTAGCCTTGAAAATGTGCTGAAAACTAGACTTGTTATAGCCATATAGGTCCTGTCCAGGTTTAACCAAAACAAAGGCATTAATAGTCAGGCGTGGTAAGTCTGTTTGATGAGCCCCAACTATCTTTCAACCATATTTTCATCTTAATAGATGTCTTTTGGCAGAAGACTGTTCACATTTCACTTTGGAACCATAATTTTACGTTGCTCAAATGGAAGGGAAAATCGTCTTTTATTGTTTGTTCAATTAAGTCAATTGACTTGCAAAGATTAAAATTGACAAGAAGCCTCTGAAGAAAAGTTTGCACTAGCTCCAAATGAATCACTGACAAGCCGTTGCTGAATTCTGGGCTGCCATAAGGAGTTTTAATGTGGTAATTAAATATGTCCCATCTAAGGTTACTTATTAAAGAGAATTATCTTATCTTTGTTCTCGGGGGATTCTCGTAATCTTCTTATGTATTCATAGCTGTTCTTTCAAAAGAAAATCCAATCTATGCATATAAATAAGGAACTTACGGTAAAGCAAGTAAAGGTGGTGAATACGGTAAAGGCTTAAAAATTTTATTAAGAAGAGAATAAAGAAACCCCGAAGTAGGGATATGATGTGTCCAGAGGCTTGTCTGTATTATCCCCTGTAGCAAAGTTTCTATTAAAGACACAATAAAAGCCACAACTTTCAGCAAAATTATACCCATGTCTCCATATTTCTATTATTTTCATTGTTTTCTTCACTTTATCTGGTATTGCACTTCTCTGGGCTTCAGGTCACCACTTGCCTGTTCTCCTGCATCCCGAGGCAGCTTCTCTATTATCAGACAGAGGTCAGGAGATCCCAGACTTGAATTTATTTATCTGTTCTTTGTCTCTGAACCTTTTCTGATCTACAGAGATCCGATTAAAAAAATCGGATCTACTGGGATCATCTCTTGACCGAGCAAACAGCTTGTGAAGTGCTTATTGATCACCTTGTTGTGTGCACTCTCTCACGTTCTCTACCAGCATGCACTCGCCTAAACCCCAGCAACAATAGCTCCTAATAACCCAGACGTTCCCTGTTTTCCTGTGCAAACACTCATAGAGCTGACAGCCAATGACATATGTCTCAACAAAAATAACACAAGCAAAACATTATTCACACCTTTTAGCAAATAAAACATTCTGTTTGCCTCAGCAAACCAAATAATACACATTCTTTCCTGGTGAGGCATGTGTGGCAGCCAGGAGGTGCAGAGAAGGTTTGAAAGTAAGCTGGGTTCTGTGTGCTCCACAGGGCTGAGTGTGTGTGCAGAAAGAAAGGGGGGTGGGGGTTGTCCTCCTGCTGAGGAGTGTTAAACTAATTACAGGAGGTGTGATCACCTAAAAAATACCCAATAACCCCTCTGCACACACAGAGAGACATAAAAATGTTGGGGATAAGGCAAGATTGTATTGCACATGAAGAAACTAGATTTTTCTCTCAGATAAACTAAACATTTGACTCTCAGCTCAAATCTGTGTAAATTAAGAACTTGCCTAAATGGTTTCCGGTTTGGATCACTAACAGATCAACTCTAAATGAAACAATTAGACATTAAAGGAATTTTTGATTGCTTTTAATGCTTCACTTTCCAATCTAGATTATCCAGTTAGAATTAAATACCAATTTGTTGTGCTTTTTTATGTCTAGCAACACTACAGACGGAGTTTTAACTTGGATTTCAAAATATATGTTTTGTATGGACAGGAGGAGAAGTAGCAGCCCTATTTCCCCCTCCTCTTCCCCTCCTCCATGAGCCATTAAGGGGCAGACAGGAGAATGACGGCCCAGGAGAGAGGAGGAGAAACTCGATCCGGGCTCAGACTGCTGCACTGCCGCTTTGGAAAGAGCCTTTGTCAGGCAGTAGTGGTGCTGGGCCCCGACACAAAATGCGTACAAACGCTTAATAACTCACTAATAATCTGGAATCTCAGAAAAGCGCGAACTGAAATTAGGTGTTATAAAGTAAAGTTGCCTAAACATACAATAAAGTGGTAAAATGACAGATTCGACGCGTGTTTGACCTAAAGATTAGAGGGTTTAGTTACCTATGTGAGCACCGCAGCAGAGACCGATGATCAGCAGCAGCAGCGGCCGCAAGCGGCGCACCACAGACGGGGAAGCGAGGCGCTCAGCCCCGCGGTAACAGCATCTGGCTCTCCCCATCCCCGTCCATGCAGGGCCAGGAGGGGAGAGTGGACAGGGTCCCAAAGAGCGGGGACGGGTGGTGTCCAGGCCTCCTCACCTCCTCTTCTTCCTCACTCTTTTCTCCGTCCTCTCCTTCTCGGGTGCGTGGGGGCATTCAAGCACAGCTGCTCCGCGGAATGCAGGGTGGAGGCGGGGAAGGAGGAGAAGCAGACTGGAGGAGAAAAAACAAACAAAGTGCGAAGTCACTTTACTCCGACGACACTTTTACTTTTCTCCCAGGTTCCACGTGTGTTAGGAGCGCTCCCTGGGTCGACGGTCAGACTTTTTCTCTGATTATGATCGCTCTCCCTTCCTCTACGACACCCAACAATCACATCTCTCCCTCCCCTCATCAAACAGGGATTTCTCCTCCACTCTCGCCACTCCACTCCCCTTTCACTTTCTCCTCCTCCTTCTCCTCATCCCCCCTCCTCCTCCTCTGGCTCTCCAACAAATCAATACAGAATCAACCAAACCCTGCTAGCGGAAAACCCGCCTACCCTGAGACAAGAGGAGACAACTTTAACAGAGAAGACTCCGCAATAAAAAGAGTTAAACAGTGACAAGCAATGATTTCAGTGTTAAACGCAACAATAAAACAGAATATCTTTGAACTGTTAATTTCCCCAGTTCAATGGAGAAGCGGAAACACATTTATTATGTTGATCAAGATGCACAATGGCTCATTTCGATATATTTATGTTAACATTGATAAAAATCGCTTAAAGTAAATGACCCCCCCCCCCCCCCCCAAAAAAAAAAAAACAACAAACTTTTTTCTGAAAATAATCAGAATACACGAAACAATAAATAATTACTTTCAACAGAGAATTATATGTATTTCTCTGTACAAATGCACCTAACACCTAGGTGTCATTTTGATTGAATTACTGCATCAGTGCAGCGTGGCATGGAGGCGGCCCTGCTGTATTCAGGAAGCCCAGGTTACTTTAACAGAGTTCTTCAGTTCATCTGCATCCTTGGTACAGTGGCTTGCAAAAGTATTCGGCCCCCTTGAACTTTTCCACATTTTGTCACATTACAGCCACAAACATGAATCAATTTTATTGGAATTCCACGTGAAAGACCAAAACAAAGTGGTGTACACATGAGATGTGGAACGAAAATCATACATGATTCCAAACATTTTTTACAAATAAATAACTGAAAAGTGGGGTGTGCGTAATTATTCAGCCCCCTGAGTCAATACTTTGTAGAACCACCTTTTGCTGCAATTCCAGCTGCCAGTCTTTTAGGGTATGTCTCTACCAGCTTTGCACATCTAGAGACTGAAATTTTTGCCCATTCTTCTTTGCAAAACAGCTCCAGCTCAGTCAGATTAGATGGACAGCGTTTGTGAACAGCAGTTTTCAGATCTTGCCACAGATTCTCGATTGGATTTAGATCTGGACTTTGACTGGGCCATTCTAACACATGGATATGTTTTGTTTTAAACCATTCCATTGTTGCCCTGGCTTTATGTTTAGGGTCGTTGTCCTGCTGGAAGGTGAAGCTCCGCCCCAGTCTCAAGTCCTTTGCAGACTCCAAGAGGTTTTCTTCCAAGATTGCCCTGTATTTGGCTCCACCCATCTTCCCATCAACTCTGACCAGCTTCCCTGTCCCTGCTGAAGAGAAACACCCCCAGAGCATGATGCTGCCACCACCATATTTGACAGTGGGGATGGTGTGTTCAGAGGGATGTGCAGTGTTAGTTTTCCGCCACACATAGCGTTTTGCATTTTGGCCAAAATGTTCCATTTTGGCCTCATCTGACCAGAGCACCTTCTTCCACATGTTTGCTGTGTCCCCCACATGACTTGTGGCAAACTGCAAACGGGACTTCTTATGGTTTTCTTTTAACAATGGCTTTCTTCTTGCCACTCTTCCATAAAGGCCAATTTTGTGCAGTGCACGACTAATAGTTGTCCTATGGACAGATTCCCCCACCTGAGCTGTAGATCTCTGCAGCTCATCCAGAGTCACCATGGGCCTCTTGGCTGCATTTCTGATCAGCGCTCTCCTTGTTTGGCCTGTGAGTTTAGGTGGACGGCCTTGTCTTGGTAGGTTTACAGTCGTGTCATACTCCTTCCATTTCTGAATGATCGCTTGAACAGCGCTCCGTGGGATGTTCAAGGCTTGGGAAATGTTTTTGTAGCCTAAGCCTGCTTTAAATTTCTCAATAACTTTATCCCTGACCTGTCTGGTGTGTTCTTTGGACTTCATGGTGTTGTTGCTCCCAACGTTCTCTTAGACAACCTCTGAGGCCGTCACAGGGCAGCTGTATTTGTACTGACATTAGATTACACACAGGTGCCTCTATTTAGTCATTAGCAGTCATCAGGCAATGTCTATGGGCAACTGACTGCACTCAGACCAAAGGGCGCTGAATAATTACGCACACCCCACTTTTCAGTTATTTATTTGTAAAATATGTTTGGAATCATGTATGATTTTCGTTCCACTTCTCACGTGTACACCACTTTGTATTGGTCTTTCACGTGGAATTCCAATAAAATTGATTCATGTTTGTGGCTGTAATGTGACAAAATGTGGAAAAGTTCAAGGGGGCCGAATACTTTTGCAAGCCACTGTATGTCTCGTTTTCCTCTTGACAATAAATCATAGGTTTCCTCTATGATTTAGATCAGGTAAATTAGCTGGCCAATCAAGTAGAGCACTGTTCTGACTTTAGACTTGATAAAACGCAGTGGACCAACACCGGCAGATGAAAGGGCTCCCCAAAGCATCATAGATTTCAACTGGACGTTACCAGATCATCTTTCTTTCCTTGGTTTACAAATGAAATGCAAAATGAAGGACTTTCATTTGAAAATATGACTATAGACAATTGAGCTAAGTTCCAGTGTTTTTTTTCATTTCCCCAGGTAAGACTCATCTGACATTTCTGGTTCAGGAGCAGTTTAAGAGAAGGAATGTCACTACTGCAGCCCTTGTCCTGGATATGTCTGGGTGTAGAGGCTATTGAAGCAAAGTCCACATCTTGTGTATCTTCCCCAAACTCTTGAATGAGCTTTGGTTTTATAACAGTTTTTCTTTTCACTAAGTTTTCAATGACTACGTTTGATGGGCTGCACAGCGGCTAAATTGGTAGCACTTTTGCCTTGCAGCAAGAAGGTCCTGGGTTTGAATCCCGCTCTATGTGATCCTGCAAGAATAGGTACTGTAGGTGTAGACAATGGATAGATGTTTGAATGCAGCACTTTGAACAAAGGGCTTCTTTACTAAGAACCGGTGGTGGCTCAGATAGGCTACATTGAAACCAGAAGTTAGCATCTTCTGTATAAAACAACATATTTCCTTTTTTCTCACTGTCTGACATTAAATCAGACCTAATTTTCTTGTTTTAGGTGGGCTAGCATCACCAAACATATTTATATTTGCTAAATGCAAGAATTATTACACAGAGAGATATCTTTTGGACTTTGTTTAAATTCAAATGTTTAGATACCATTCCTTAGTATTTGGTGGAATGGCACTTTAAACTGTTTGACCTTGGGGATTATTTCACAAGTCTCTCATAGTATTTTGTTGGAGTTTGGGCCGATTCCTAACAGAACTGGTCAGGTTTGTAGGCTTTGCCACACACAAAATACACTGTTTCTGCTCTGAGTCAAATTAGTTCACTGTTCGAGCAATGAGCATATTTTTTATATTTGTTTTTACTTGATGAAATCAGTTTGAAACCAATACTTTTAAACATAATTATGTAATTAAATGTGTTTCGCCTCTTATCTTGATGCCAAGAAGAGCACACTATGAGAGAAGCTCTTTGAGACACAGACACCAAAGAGTTAACAGACCAACCCTCATAAATCATAAAGTCAAGTCGAGAGAAGTGCCGAAAGGTACACAGGCAGTGTAAACACCACTCAGAGATCATCGCAGACACTGAATATATGCAAAACAACATCTACCTTGCTATTGTAGGAAATAAATGAATCACTACACACCCTGTTTCAAGATGTATTATGAAATGTGTTTTTTTAATTACCAAGGTTTGAACCTGAGCCAGAACTTACCCAACTGAAGGATATAAAGTAGGTCAGGCATCAAAGGGAGCCCTTAACTTCTAAAGTCCCAGATAATCTTTTACACACCATATATTGTCCATATCTGTGCTGGTTATGTGTGCCGTGTGTGTTTTCACTGTTTTTGTCTGCTTTTATCGTCCTGGCTCAACTTGTGTCTCTGCCGTAAATAAACCCTCGCTGTAGTTGGTAGTTTATGAGCTTCTATGTGAGTTAAATCCAACTAGTTTCACTCTGATGTGACTCATAACCAGCGTGTTAACTCAAATCACTGCTGGCAAAAATTTGGTCATGGTCACTCGTTTTATCCTGAATGTGTCAGTATAAACAAGCATACATAGAGTGACTTTAAAGCTCATGGAGATTTCACAGTAAATGTGGCCAAGGGAGATGTGTGCAGCTCCAACAGGCTCTCCTATTAGATTATGCTTGCTTCCTGTTTGCGGCAGTACTCTCTGATCTCACCGGGGAACAAGGCTGCATGTGTGTGTCAGTGTGTAAGGAAATCATGTCTAATATACAATTGTTGTTCATGCATACTTTCATTCTAGAGACTGGAATAGGTCAAGAGGCTTTAAACAATATTAAAGGGAAAGTATATCAGTGGAATAACTAATACCTACAACCCTGTTAATGAGAATGTTGGAAACATTTGTAAAATATATGACTAAAAGATCCAGAGACAGTGTTTTAACCTCCCTTATACATTCTATAAAGTGTAAAGCAATATAATCCTGTCCACAAAGTTATGCTCTCTATTACACTCTATATACACTACACTATTTATTATGACTAATTTAACAATAAGCATATCAATTGGCAATAGAATTTGGTAAACTTTAGGGCTGAGGATCAAACCCTGACATTTTGATGGGAAATCAACCATTACTTAAGTAAAGTCATCAAGCTAATCTTTCATTGAGATTTGACATATTTTAGGCCCTATATTTGAGACCAAATGTAAAACAAAACATTTTGAGCACCTGACAACACATTACAATGCTGACAATATTTCAATCAGATTTTTTAAAAGCAAAATCTTTCTTCTGCACATGTTTTCAAATGTATTTTTTTAAAGGACCTGAACATAGCTGAGAAGACTGTCCATGCACCCTTTAATAATGGAAAGAGATTCTTCACATGTCTTTCTCTTTCTAAAATCAAACCTATTTTTTTCTGAAACAGGTTGGTGTTCCATCTATTCTTTGTTTCGTTATTGGTCTTTTTTTTATTTTTATAAATATTTCACCGTGCAGCAATTCTCATTAAGGATTAATCAGTCTATACAGCTCAGAATGACAAGGATCTTTGGAGACTTAATGGAAAAAAATAGTGATAGTGTGACAGACAAGAATCAGAATCAGAAAGGTTTTAGTTGCGATATATGTGAACATGTTTACAACAATAGGAAATTGCAGCAGTACTTTGCGCAAACATAAAAGAAAGAGACTCCACTGTCAGAATACCAGAAGTGGCTAAATCCTTATCCCAGTGGTGTCTAAACCTTTTGTCATTTAGCCCTAAATCTTCAAGAATAAAATAAAGAGCATTTTATTTTGTAGGAAAATGAATGTGTAAATCACTGCTGATCCGAAACTTAAAACATTTGCATTATTGCAAGGCAAGGCAAGGCAAGGCAAGGCAAGGCAAGGCAAGGCAAGGCAAGGCAAGGCAAGGCAAGGCAAGGCAAGGCAAGGCAAGGCAAGGCAAGGCAAGGCAAGGCAAGGCTCTTTGTATAGCACAATTTAAACAAGTTAATTTAATGTTCTTTACATGATTAAGGGGTAAAATAAAAATAGCAGTAAAACACAGAAAAAGCATACAAAGTAAAAACATCAATAAAGCAAGAAACACACACAAAACATATGATACATGAAGACGATACTCAAAGGCAGCTCTAAACAGATTTGTTTTTAGTTGTGATTTAAAAGAACTGTGTTTCAGCAGCCTTGCAGTTGTCTGGAAGTTTTTTCCAGATTGGGGGAACATAGAAACTGAAAGCTGCTTCTCCATGTTTGGTTCTGATTCTAAGGATGTTGAGTAGACTGGAATTAGAGGACTTGAGTGGTCTGGTGGGTTGGTATTGTAACAGTAGATCTTCAATATAAGTTGGTGCTAAGCCATTTAATGATTTATTAACTAGTAAAAGTATTTTTAAGTCTATTCTTTGAGCTACAGGGAGCCAGTGTAAGGACTTTAGAACTGGAGTGATGTGGTCTACTTTCCTGGGCCTAGTGAAAGTAAAAGAAGGCATCCAGTTTGCAAATATTTTCGGTTTTAGGCTAGATTGAAGAAAACTTTTGTTTATACTCAGAAATAAAATAGGATTTTGGTCATTTTTTCTGCATGAAAATTGTTCCTGTTTTTATCCAACTTTATAACTTCATCAAAGACAGATTTGGGTTTTCCAATGTCTGCTCTTGAGTAAAAGTCACTGGATAGATATGGTCCTGTTTACTGTGAAAATAAAGAGAAAAAATATATGTGGTTAATAAAAGATGAATATCTTGTGTGTTTTTAACATTTCACATTTGTAAATAAAAAGTCTCCATTTGCATCAACATCTGTGCTGGTGGGCCAAATTTGTATCATTCCTCCAAAAGGTCCTTAGGCCACACTTTGGGCACCCCTGACATTGTCACTTAACAACGTTATAGGTAGCATATCCATTGGATCTGGGATTCGTGCTAAACTAATGGGCTTTTACGAGTTTTTAGAGAATCTAGGTAGCAGTTGTGCACTCCTGGATAAAATACTTAAACTGGTCATTCTCAAGTTTTCTTAATATATGATTAAAATGTCCGAAATAAACCTCTAGTCATTTATGGATATCACATTGAACTTTACCTCACTTTGGAGTTAGTGACTGACAATTAGCTATTTTTGTATTGTAATCAATTAAGAGGTTAGGAAAGTTTGTTTGGAAGTTTGTTGCGGTTTCTCTAATTTCTGGGGAAGTCTCAGATTTTTGTCCGTTTATTGAAGCAAACTCAAATGATAAGATTATTGTCTTCTTGATCAGGGGCTGAATAGCCAAGAGCTGAAGTGACAGACAGCGACAATGACAAATCGGTATGCTTGTAATGTGGTCTGCTTGAAAACAGAGGCCTGGCAACAACCCTACAAGCTATGAAGTGGATTGGAATATATAGAAATTCACCTGTGTTGCCATTTTATTGTTTATGTTAATTCCTTGGATGATGAAATTAACATTTTACAGCTGTAAGCACACACTCAGGACATACATCTACAGGTAAGACAAGGCTGTGCTTTTGTGTTTGACTGGCTCCAAGACACCTTCTGACCAGGGAATCCACCAGGACATGCTAGTGGTGCTAGCAGTTGAATCCTTTTGTGGAGATGAAACAGCTGCTATGCTGTATGACCCTCTTGTTAGACGCTCAGATACTGAAAACTTTCAGCACTGAACCTCGGAATATATGACAATCTGGTCATCATGCTACATACGTTATGTCAGTTTTCATACTGTTTATGGCAGGCGTTTACAAGTGTTCCCCTCGTAATTTTTTCAAAGTACTCACCTTCAACCAAGCTAATGGAAATTTTAGATATGACTAAGTATCCATTAGTTTTAGAAACAGCAAATAATAGCAATAAATGATCTGTAAGGGTGTCATATAAAATACATTTGTTCATCTTGCCAGCTGAGTAAAAGCAGTCTGAGCTTCCTGGTGGTCCACTCCAGCACCCTGCAGAGACACTTAATGCTGTTTAACTTTAATATGCCACCCAGTTGTACATCCTGGATACCAAATATTGGGGCCTGCATTAAACAACCCATGATTGGACAGTTTGACAGCTTCTCTCTCCAGCTTCTCTCCTCTGTCAGCGAGTCGAGTAGCTCACTGCAGAATAAAGCACACGCACAGGTGAACATTTCATTCACACAAACACAATGAACATAAAGGAGTTAATTCAATTACACGCGTACCAAAGGTGTTATTATTCAGCACTAATTACATATTTCATTCCAATCACACATCTGCTAAAACAGACAGACCCCTAGACAACAAATTATGTCCCGTTCATTAAGATTAATACGATATAATATATACAGATTCAGCTAATCAGTTGTACCACAACTGAGACAAGGGAGCAGAGGAAGCCAACAACAACCCCCTTCCCTACACACAGAGATGGAACTCCCCATGTGCTGATTTGCTGCCCTCAGGTACAAAGACTGTCTGTTTTTGAACATCGACCTTGTCTTCACCTCCACACCTCTGCCTCCTTTCTCCACTTGTGCCTCTATTCACCTTCACACCCCACCCCAACTCCAAACAGACCATTGCTCAACAGCTTGCACAATTCCACAATGCACCTGTGTATGTGTGTGTGTGTGTGTGTTGTCTGAGTGTGTGTGGTGGGTGTACAAGTGTTAGGAGCTTGAATTGTGGCAAACACATCAAAGGCTGAGTTTGGACAAGATGTAATTATTCATCCTTTAAGTATTACATGGTTTGTTTAAAAAAAAGAGAAAAAAGGATTTGCAAAAAGTTTTTTTTCCTGCAGAAAATCTGTGTGCTAAAAAAGCAAGACAATTAGTTAAGTTCTGAAAAAAAAACCCATCTCAACATGAATTTTGGAAATGCTTTAAAATAGAATTTTTAATGAGAACTTCTCATTTTTTTGTAGCTTCACATCACTAACATTTGAACAACGCTGACATCTTAATGCATCGACATTGATGCAAGTTTTGATACTTCAAATCCGTAGTTTGATTCTGAACCTTGACCCCCATGTGAAACTCAGATACAGTCACTGGAAGAATCGGCATACATGCTATAGTATGAATAATTATAATAAATAAACGTAGAGTAAATACAGAAACAGTTTGCTTGTAAGCATAACAACTTTTTCAGCAACTCATGCCTGTATTTCACACAAGTTATTCATCTTTTCATTCTCAGTGTGAGACACCAGAGTACCTAGCCACCTGAATACTGAGTAGGCCTAAAACATTTGTGGTAAAGGTAAATGGAGGCACTGCAGGTGTCTGGGGTTAAATTCCTGATGTGAGATGATAATTGTACAGATGAAATCAAAGTATCAAAGCCCATAGTAATGTGAGTGGAAATTTATTTATTTATTTATTTAAACATTCAATGGAGGATCAGCCCCATGAGATGCTACATCTCGTTTTCATGGGGGTCCACAAAGTCATCCAAAGAAAGCAGTCGCTAAATACAGTCAAAATAACAATACAATATTATTACCAAAAATAAATACAACAAAAGAATAACAGACATTCACACAGTTACTCAGACATCCACACACACATTGTGGCTCGCATCGTTCCCTCCCCCCCCCCCATCCCAGTTGAGACGCAAATACAATCTTTTTCAGAATACAGTTCCTTAAATACTCGGGCCATATACATATACATTTATACATAATTTAAGATGCATAAACAATCGTTCCAAATTGAACAAACAAGTAACAATTTGTGCACCCATTCATAACTTTAGTACATGCTGAGTGTAGAATACTAATAGCATAAACAAATATTTTGGAGATAAATTAGCAAGGCCTTACCAAACAAAGAAAAAGAGGTAAGCGAGCGTATAGATGCTGGAAGATTATTCCAGTCATGAGGGGCTCTAACACAGAAAGCATTTTTCCCGATTTCCCTATTAACCCTAGGAACGGTAAGAAAATTATGTTCATTATGTCGCAGGCTATATGGTGAATTATAAGGCACTAGGTATTGCTTTAGATATTGCGGATATTTGTAATGAAAACATTTAAAGATGAACTGTAACCAGTGATAATGTCTTCTAGCTGAAGGTGCAAGCCACGACAGCCGTTCATATGGCAAACAGTGATGTGTCCTGTAGGGGCATCGAAGGGCAAATCGGCACAGACTGTGGCACACTACATCAAGAGAGTGTAGGGTGGAAGCTGTAGTATTAAAATGTATGATGTCACCATAGTCCAGGGTTGGAAGCAACAGTTGCAAAACAATTATTTTCCTTACCTTAGAATTAAAACAGTCTATCGACTGATATAGAGTTTTTAGACGGTAATTGATTTTATTAGTAAGAGCATTGATGTGAGCTTTAAATGAGAGATCAGCCTCCAACCAAACTCCAAGATATTTAAATTTCTCAGTTGGCATGAGAACTGAAGAGTCCATAAAGTGTAGGTTGAGATTATTACTATCCTTCTTCTGGAAAAGCATGCAATAAGATTTAGATTTATTAATCAAGAGTTTATTTACTGTCAGCCACTGCTGAACACAATCAAAATTATGCTGTAGAGAAGAATTTATGTCGGAAATATTTGATTTGGAGCAATATAAGATTGTGTCATCTGCATAGAGATGAATATTAGTTTCCAAACAGCTGAGTGGCAAGTCATTAATAAAAATGGAGAATAACAAAGGCCCAAGAGAGGAGCCCTGTGGTATACCTTTATCAACGATTGTAAAGTTTGACAGGCTATTCCTAAAGGATACACATTGTCTGCGATGATGGAGGTACGAGTTAAACCAAAAGAGAGATGAGGGGGATAACCCAATTAGGTGTAATTTATCTAGGAGTAAGTAGTGATCGACGAAATTTTGAAAGATCTAGAAAGATAGCACCAGTACACATATTTCGATCTAAGTTAATGAAAATATCATTTGTAATTTTTAACAGAGCAGTGGCAGTTGAGAAATGTTTCCTGAAGCCTGACTGGTATTGAGATAGTAGGTTGTTATGAGCAATATAATTAGATAATTGAACAAGAACTATTTTCTCAAAAATCTTGACAGTGCTATTTATCATTGAGATTGGTCTGTAATTATTAATGTTTTGGGTGTCTCCTCTTTTATGCAATGGAATGACTTTGGTGCACTTCCATGCCAAAGGCACTTCACAAATTAAAAATGAAAGATTAAAAAGTTCAGCCAATGGAGCAGACAGGATATGAGAAGTCAGTTTAATAAACTTACCCTCAATGCCATCAGGGCCAGGGCCACATGATGAGGATAACTGGCCAATGGCCTGCTGAACATCAGTCGGACTAACCAGTTTAAAAGTAAAAGAGCTGGTGCTGGGCTGGAAATTAACAGACAAATCCGAGTGTGAAAGCAGAGACTGTGCCTGTGATGTATGAGAGAAATAATGACTAAAAGCATTAGAGATCACAGCTGGATCATTGACCGTTTCATTATTAATATTCATATTACTTGGAGTCTTATTAGACTTCCCAAGCAGGTTATGTATTTTTTTCCAAAATTGTTTGGGATTATTAAAATCATTTGAGAGACTATGCCTGTAGTAATTGGCTTTAGCGTTCCTTGTCTGTGTGGTACATAAGTTCCTCAGCCTTTTGTATACCTCCCAATCACAAGGAAGTTTCAAAGTTTTGTGTTTATTCCAGGCTTTATCTCTCTGCTTAAACAAGCGAATAAGATCCCCATTTACCCATGGTAGGTGATGTCCTTTAACCTTAATCGTTGTCCATGGTGCATGTTTATCAATGACTTTCATAAATTCGGTATATAAGAAATCCCAGGCCTCATTCACCTCGGGAATTAAACTAAGTCTATTCCAGGGTGTCCTTCCCACATCTTCCACAAATAAATCACTGTTAAAAGTTTTCATTTCACGAATTTTAATAAGTTTGGAAGGAGAATGGGGAATAGCAATTTTCCAGTTGCAATATATAATAGAATGGTCACTGAAACAATCCAAAAGAACACCAGATTTTGTTATTCGGTTAGGATGTGTAACTAATGTCCAGTCAAGAAGAGATTTACAGCTTAGGCCGATCCTTGTAGGCTCTGTAATCATTTGTATAAAATTTGAACCATTGAATATGTTGCGTACCGTAAGTGAACATGGGTCCAACCAATTTAAATTAAAGTCCCCCATTAATATAACTTCAGATGAATCACAAATCGAAAAAAAGAGTGTCTAAAATGCTTTGCACCGATTCTAAAGTGGGTGATGTTGGGGGGCGATATGTATTACCAATTATTTGTTTTTTATTTTCATGAAGAATAACCTTCACAAAGATACTTTTTAAAAATATTCAGATATAACTTTAGGAATAACTAATTGTGACCCCAAGTTTGATGAAATATAAGTGGCAACTCCGCCACCTCTAGATGCTCTATCTGACCTGTATATTGTGTAGTTGTCCAGATTGACGTTACAGTCTGCTATGCTTTCATTTAGCCAGGTTTCAGATAGTGTTATTATGTTTGGATTGTTATAGACAAGCCATGCCCTTAGCTGATGAATTTTAGGAACTAAGCTACGAATATTTAAATGAATTGCATAAAGACCTTTACCCATTAAGTACAGGTATAAAAATTGCAAAAGTGATACCAACTTTGATGAGAATTAGGGCAGGATAAACATGAGAGCAGAACCAAAATCAAACCCCGCATACACATACTCACATACCCATACACACAGACATAGGTAAACAAATACAAATATCTCATAGCAAACCACAAATTGGATCATTATTTGCTCACTCCCATATAAAAATATTACTGAGAATGATCGACTGCAAATTTTACTCAGAAAAAAAAGTAGACCTATCTACAATACATTACAAATGTCTCAATTTTTCTTAACTAAGATGATATCAGCAGAAAATAAACATTAAAACTCAGTAAGTGGACTACAAAACAGGGGATAGAGATCCATACCATTGAAGATAGATAATTCTTCTGCAAATCATATCTAATCTAAGAGTCAAACGCGAGTCATGTCTTCTAACAAAATGACGTCAGACGCTAAAAGCCCATCATGCCAGAAAGGCATAAATAAACAAAAAACCTAGAAGAGCAAGCCAAGTTAAAAACAGTAGAAGCAAGAGTTATTTTACATCTTCCGAATTGGGTAAGTCAAAGGCGTCAATAAACGTAGACGTCTCAGATATGTCAGTAAATAGCTTCTGGTCAGATCCACGCGTAAACTTGATGGTGGCTGGATATAGTAGAAAAGCTTGAAATCCCAGGTACGAGCCTTGTTCATTATGGGGAAGCATACACGTCTTTGTCGTGCGGTGGGATCACTATAGTCTGCAGTGAAGCGAATTACCTGGCCATCCACAGTCACCAGTGACTTTCTTGCGTGTCCTAAAATCCGATCTCTGTCTGAGACCCGGAGAAAGTTCAAGATCAAGGCTCGTGGAGGAGCTCGGGCCTTTCGAGGAGGACCAGTGCGATGTGCTCTCATGATCTCCGGGGCGCAACTGGCCAGATCAGGAAACCACTTGGGAAGGCTGCGCGCCAGGTAGGCCATAGGGTGATTTTCATCCACTCCTTCTTTCAGATTTATGATTCGGAGATTATTCCTCCTATTCCGATCCTCCATCAGATTTAGTTTATGTTGAAGTTTCTCCAAGGTGTCTTTATGCTGGATGACATCAGATTCTACTCGCTTCATACATGCTTGTAGAGAAGTTGTGATCTTGCGCTGGGAATCCAGGTCTTTGGAGTGTTGATCTAGAGTCATTTTAATGGAATCCTGGTTTTCCAAATGTTCGAAGCAATCCTTGGCTTTTTTATCGGCTTCGGCAAAAAACCTTTGCAGCGTTTCCTCCAGAGACGCCATGGACAGTCCACCATGTGAGGTTGTGTCCACATTTTCAAGCTGTGGATTCGCATAATCAATCAATCAATAACATCCTTTAATAGTCTGTTTGATAGCTGTGCTTCTCCAGGACCAACCTTCTGTAGTGTTTTACCTGAGAGGATCTTATCAGACCATCCTGTGTCCTTGTACACTTACCAGTACTCCACTGTTACAAAGAGGAGACTTCAACTGATGCTGGATTCAAGTTTCAGAAAGGGTATACAAAAAATATAAAAATGTGGAGGAGATGTAAAGTCATCTCAGTAAAACCCAGATCAATACAAGAGAGATTATCACATTGATCTTTTTCTCTCACACGATGTCTTATTATCATTTACTCTGACCTATATGTCAATGTGTACTGATTGATGGCAGTGCCTTAAAAACCACAACACAATACTGACACCACAGTTTAAAGGTTTTTTTCCTCTAATTTGTACATGTTGCATAAGTGTTGCCACTTCATTTGTATTTGATATTTTTAGGTTTGAAAATGTTTTCAAACAACATCTGAACATGAACAAAACAGATTTTAATGTTGCAATGCAAAGTGCAAAGGACCAAAGAGGATTGAATTACATCCCACTGCATAAAACTTATTCAAATTCCCTCATGGAATAAGAGACTAAGGCCCTGGAATCGACCTCCAAACTTCCCAGATGTGAATCCTATCCAACATCTCTGGGATATGTTTGAACAACCCTGATCCACAGTGAGGCGATAGGGCACATTTTTAACAACCTGGTGCTAAACACCACAGGACATAAAGAAGTCTTGTCTCAGCAGATCAAAGCTCTTCTGGGAGCTTGAGAATGAGTTTTTGATACAGTAAACACATACAGCACTTTTACATCAGACAGAATCCACATACAAACTATGCTTACATGTTGATGCATATTAATTTTGACAAAATATGCAGCAAAAGATATTGGCCACTTCGTTGGGTATACTCTTGTTCAAAAGCTTGTTTACACAAATAGTGAATTAGCAAATTGCAAAGCAGCACCTCAATGCATTTAGATGTCTAAACCTGTTGAAAACAATTTGAAGTTGAAAATGTGTGTCAGGATGGGGATGACATTTTTTTAAATATATTTTTAAACAATGATGGTTGTTGATGCCAGTTGGGTTAGTGTCCCAGTGTTTCACGAACTACTGTTCTGCTGGGATTTATACCTTCAACCATCTGTTTGGTTTACAAAGAAGTATCCGAAAAAGAAAAAAATATTATGTTTGAGGGAGTTGTGTGGACAAATAATGTTAGAGGTTAGAAGAGAATAGACAGACTGTCCTGAAATGATAGAAAGGCAACAGTGGCTTAAATAACCACTTGTTGCAACCAGGTTATGCAGGTTACTCTCTGATCACACAAGATGTCGAAACCTTGAAGCATATCAGTTACAGCAGCTGAAGATGTTAATTGGCTGCAAAACAAAATTGTCTGGTCCAATGAGTCTCGATTTCAGCTGTAGCATTCAGGGTCACAATCTGGCATAAACAACAATGAACTGAGCATAACTTAAACACCACCGAGTGGGGACTATTGCTGAGCACATCCACCCATCTTTTGATTGTTACTTCCATAAAGGAACATGTCAGTGACTTTACTGTACTCCAATGGCCTCCACACATGGGCAGTTCTAGACAGGGGCCAACGGGGGCCAGTGCCCCTGTAGAACTGATCCTGGCCCTTCTTATGGCCCCTGTACTGCAGAAATAATACTAAATCAGTTTTTTAAGATGATTTAGGACAGAAACCACAACTATTATCTCTTAGACAGATTTCATATCTTACCTTTAAAGTTTTATTTCGACAATGAGTTAAAAATTAATGTGTTGAACTTTTAGCTTCAGCCATATTGAGTTTCATCTGCTGGATAAGTAGCCACAAGAGTCCCTTTGGCTCATTAAATATATTAAACGATGACATATTGAAATATTGTTTCATTCTTTTGTCTTGTGCCCCCATGAACAAACTCTGGCCCCACCCTGGCCCCCCTGGTAAATTTGGTCTAGAACCGCCACTGCCTCCACAGTCAACAGATCTCGAACAAATTGAGCACCATTGGGATTCAAAGATACAAATCCTGGCTGTACAGCTGATAAACTTTCAGCAACCGAGGGGATGCTATCATATAAGCTTAGACAAAAAATGTCTGAGTAATGTTTCAGACATCTTTTTGAATCTGTTCTAAAAAACAAAAAGGCAATTAAGAAGGGAAAAGGGAGTCTTAACAGTGAGGGTTCATAAGATCCTCAATAGGCTTAACCTGAATTCATTTTTCATCTTGCTGATGCAATTTATTGAAATTTGATTTTCTCTTACCATTTTGAACAGATGTTTTTTAGTCACATGTATCCATTAATTTAGAACTACAATGACCATGCTTTAAGTAGAAACACCTGAAATGGAAAGCATCCTTGGTCTCCAGGGAAACTTTCCATTTTTAGTATGAGGTGGATTTGTTTTTTGAAAGAAAAATATACTGATGATTTGCTGAAACAGCCATAGAGTGAGATCATTAGACTTTATTATATGTCAGTTATTTATTTGATTAAACTCTGCATCAGCTTTGTTTTGTACTCCTTAGACTATACTCGTCTTTCACTTCATCCTCTGTGTAGAAACATCTGAAGCGTACACAGCTGCATCTGACAGTGCAGTCACAACGAACCCTTTGTTTTCCCTGAGCAGACACACACACACACACACACACACACACACACACACACACACACACACACACACACACACACACACACACACACGTCCACATTTGCACACACAGAGCTGTAAGAAAGAAGCAGCTGAAGGATGTAATAGGGCAGATGAGGATCATGGGGTTGCAGTTTGGTTTGGGTCAGGCTGAATTTTTGGCAGCTGCATGACAAAAGATGTGCTATTAAAATTGCTCCCTTCTCGCCTCCAGCTTGCTCTGTACTGAAACTTGTTTTGTCACTCACTCCGCCAGCTTGAAGAAGCCGAAGTCTTGTGAATTAATCAACAATCATTTAATGATGAGAAACATAATTTTTTACACGTGTGTACCACTTTAGGGCAATTAAAGACAGGAATAACATTCAGATTCTGCTTTCTTTACATCTCTACTTTCAGCCTGGGGTACACACATCTCAATTGCCAACGTGTACAAAGGCCGGTTACTTTTTCTCATTGTACTTCTTCCAAAGCAAGCACACACATGTGTGCACACTTTTAGGCCTCACGGGTGTTTTAAATCTACAGATGGTCAGCTTACGTCTTCTGCTCCTGTCTTCTTCAAGGAGTTAACACATACCTTTGTCAACACACATATTCACAGAAGCTATAGGTATCTATAAATCCCTCATACTCCAGAGCCATATGCTCATACCTGTCTGTAAGGAGGAAGCCAGAACACAGGTGAGCTTCTTGCATTCCTTCAACTTGAAAACATGACAGAAATACAGATCGAGTAGCAGACACGGAGAAGGGTAGAACGCCAATCTCCCCCCTATCCTTCCCAAATCCAGCTGTGAGTGCCTTCCACTCTTTTCCTCCCTCTCTCCTCCCATCTCTTCCCCTTGGGATAGAGTGCTTGCAGAGAAGCAGATGGGTGGAATGCATAATATATAGACAATTTTGGGGGGCTGGGAAGATGTGTGTTCGTGTGTGTGTGCGTGCGTGCGTGTGTGTGTGTGAGTTGTTAGTCTATTGGGACAAGTCTGCAGAGTCATTATAGATCTAATGGTTGTGTTTTAGAAGCTACACCGTGCCAATCTCATTTGAAGTGCAAAAGCCAGATAAGTGTGAAACGTTTCATTACTCACGCCTGGTGCGCAAAGTCACAACTTTGAATCCTGCATGTAAATAAATTAAATGTGTGTCCGCTTGTGTTGACATTCATCATGAATGGGAATGTTTTAGAGAAAGGTCTAAATCCAGATCATCTAGTGTTGAATGTTTTGTTCTTCTCGGATGCGGCTGTTCGGCTCCCTCAATCATGTAGACTTTATTTCCCTAATTACTTTGATCACAGCAATGTATCATAATGCCATGTAATTAGCAATCCATTGTAACCTAACAAGGCCTCCTCAGGCATAGGTAATGGATTTTGGAAAGACAAGCTGAGCTGAGGCATGACTAATTTAAAACGGGTAAGTATAATTAAAGACTTCTCACTAGAAGGAGATTCTGTATCTCACCAGCCCAGCTGCTGCTATGAAATGCTGGTGTTTCATGTTTCTGCAAATAACGGATTAGGATGATTTCAGCTATGTCTGATTTAAAAGCCCTTAGTTTCTGTCAAAGATCACTACATTTTTACTTCAAAATTAGCACATTTGCTTAAACTATTGCTGAACTTATCAAACCAGAAGCAGCGCTGGTACATTAAAGGAATATTTATTTTTTCTTCTGCTCAGGTTGCTAATACTTTGTCATAGAACGTCACTGAGCACAATCTCTGATAGGAAGAGGACCGCAACTAGAGTCAGCACAACTAGGAATAATCTTCTAACAGCCATGAACAATAGTAAGATGGAGTAATAGCTTAGCGGTCTTGGTTTCACAACCTATAATGTTGTTTTTCTGTTATATGGCACCAAATTAGTCCAAAGCAACTAACAGTTTGGTGCATAATCAAGTGAAGATTGTATTGTATTGCCTCTGATGGAGGCATTCAGTTAGCCTGTATACCATACTATACCAACATCTATGGAGGACCGTCCCTGCCAAAATTGAAAATAAATAAACAAATATTGAAATAAATAAATACAATACAAATAAATAAATGAATGTGGGAATAAATAAAAAAGTATTTATTTATTTCAACATAAATAATTTTTTTCAACATTTATTTAATTGCTTATTTACAAACTTATTTATTTATTTCCACATTTATTTATTTATTTCAACATTTCCACATTTATTTAGTTATTTCCACAAAGCCTGATTGGTCAGCTCCAAGACTCCTTTTTAACAAACTTGTCTCTGTATTACTGCACTAGTGGCAGCTTACTACCTATGGAGGTGCTTTAGGTGTGAGGTGCTGGGGTGCAGGGTTAGCAAGTGAAGGCTAAACCTCCCGGTCTAGCTTTTAGCTTAGCTAGTTCGAAGGTAGAGGGTAGGTAGCACCTCATAACAGAGCGCTCAGCCCGCCTTCATGTTTCGTCTGAGGTTTTTGACAACGTTTCACAACCACCTGTCCATGTCTCACATTGAATTCCCCACTCAGGACCGCAGTCTCAGACACTTGAGTCAAGCCTCTTCTGAAGATTAGCGTCGCGCATACATAGTGCATTACGGTAATAGAGCATTAGAACGGCCTTGTCAAGTCAAGTCAGGTTTATTTATATAGCCCATTTCATACACAAAACGGTAGCCCAATGTGCTTTCCACAGTTAAAAGTTAAAGTGTCACATCATATTAAGTAAAATATTATCATGGAGTATTAACATGGAACATAGTACACAAGAATAAAGGCAAATTGAGTAATTTGCGTAAATTTGCGTAAATTTGAGCAAAAAATTACTTAAAAGTAAGAATATAGAACAGAGATAAAACAGCACAGAATAGGTATACATACAAAACCCATAGAATAAATATAACAGCCCAGATAAAGACTTAGTAGACCACAGATGCATGGGTTGATGGAAAGCATCATGGAAAAGTTTGGTTTTTAATCTGGATTTAAAAATGGAAATGGTGGGAGAGGTCTTGATTTCAATTGGAAGACAGTTCCAAAGACGGACCGTATAGTAGCTAAAAGCAGCCTCTCCGTGCTTGGTGCGGGCACTGGGTTGGACCAGTTGGAATTTTTCTGCTGACCTGAGTGATTTTGAGGGGCGATTTGTTTCAAACATCTCTTCTATATACAGAGGTCCTTGCCCATTTAGTGATTTAAAAGCAAGTAAAAGAACTTTAAAATCTACTCTATAATTTACTGGTAGCCAATGTAAAGATTTTAAGATTGGTGTGATCATTTCGCCTTGCAGGCGAAAACAATGAAATGAAGAGGAAGCCAGAGACTTAACCATAACATTTTTTATTTATGACCTACCTACTACTTTTCCATACTATGTCCAGAAAAAATATGTCACTGTAAATTTTTGGGAAAACATCCAGTCAAATACCTGATAATGCCTATCCAGGATAGGTGTTTGTGTCACTTTCAGGAATATACTTCTCCAAAATGCTAAGAAGTGACAACAAACTCGCTGTAAATTATGTTAACGGGTCATCTATACTGTGACCAAATAAATATTTCTTGATGCTGTGGGAATACATGTCACATTTAATGTTTCACGTAAAAGACAATAAAACGGTTACATTTGATTTAATAAATAATAGCCCACCTGATTCGCACAGTCTCTCACGCAGTTTTATGCTGTGCATCTCAAAACAGGTTGTTTGCAAAAGAACTCATATTATTCTTTCAAATGCAAACCTTTATTTACAACCATGCAAACCTCTTTCTGCACATATGCAAACTTGAAATTTTCAAGCAGATATTTTCTGCTAGTTTGCAAAAGCTGACTAATCAGGCTTTAGGCCAGTGTTAGAAACGTCCCCCTTATTAGAATACACTTCTGTAAATAATTGATTGTGGAAATAAATAAATAAATAAATAAATAAATAAATAAATAAATAAATAAATAAATAAATAAATAAATATGGATAAATATGGAAATAAATAAATAAATAAATAAATAAATAAAAGAAAATAAATAAACAAATAAATAAGTAAATGGGAAAATAAATAAATGAATGCAGAAATAAATAAATAAATGTGGAAATAAATAAATGTGGAAATAGCTATATAAATACATGTGGAAATAAATAAGAAAGTCAATAAATTGTAAATAAATAAATACATGTGGAAATAATTAACTAAAATTTTATTTATTCCCACATATATTTATTTATTTTCAATTGTATTTACCCATTTATTTATTTATTTCCACATTTATTTATTAATTGCTATATTTATTTATTTACAGATGTATTTTAAATTTTATGTATTTATTTGTTTTTATATTTATTTATTTACACATGTATTTATTTATATCTATTCTATTTATTTTATTTTTTGTATTTATCTATTTATTTACAAATGTATTTCCAATTTTATTTATTTATTTACACATTTATGTAGTTATTTAATTATTTCCACATTTATTTATTTATTTATTTATTTATTTATTGTCAATTCCGGCAAGGATGGTCCTCCATACGTACCAAACCATCCTAAACAATACCCTACTACATTATGCCACATCATACCAGTGCTGTACACAGTCATACCATATAATGCAGAAGTTTTTACCAGAAATACTTATTATAAAATATAAATCCTTGGAATTGGAAATTCAAGAATCTCCAGAAGTTCTTTCTCAACTGCTATTTCTTTTAACTGTGGACTTCCTTGGTTTTTCACTTATGAAGTTAAGCATCTTGAAGAAGATTTGTTATGTGAGTCACAGTACGAGATCCAAATAAATCATTGAAAACCACATTTATATATTCAAAGCACATGCCCACACCATATTCACTCATTTAGAGTTCTTGCAGCACTTTGCAGAGTGGGACGAACCTTGGGTGCTGGATATCTCTCAAGGACACTTCAACAAGTTGTGGGGGAAGCTGGAGTCTGAACTGAGCTAATTACCTAATTAGCAGACAACTGCAGTATTTGAGAAATACTGACATTAGTTACAGAAACCTCTACATTCCAAAGTAGCAACACAGCAGAACTCCAAGTGACACTAAACAATAGCATTGGATGGTTACAGCTTTTCCCTGAACACAGCACGTATCGTGAACGTGGCGTGGTTTAGGTTGACATACAGTTGAGAACAGAGTGTGAGAACAATAGAGGCAAGAATGAACATGAGAAAGTTGGCAGGTAGCTTCTCTCTGGAGATTCATTAGGCTCGTCAGAAATGATGCCTGTAAATATGCTTGCACAGCTCCTTTGTGAGCATGCACAAAAATACATAAACATTTGCACATGAGTGTGGGTTGCTGCAGGTGTAAGGAGCTCTGTCTACTGACAGGTAGTACCATCGGGACAGAGAAATTTGTAATCACACTGTGAAGACAGCAGGTGGCATATCTCCAAACAGCTTCCGCAGGAATTAATGGATTCAGATCAGCATTTAGTGCTTTGCAAAACACTCAAGTCTTGAATTTGATATTTATCATGTCTAAATATTATAGAATGTCACAATTTTATAGACTTTTAAACAACATAACAGCTAGTATCGTACCAGATTATTTTATATTCTAAAATACATTTTATGTTGCAAAAACTGCATTGTGCACATATTTGTGTAAATCTTATAGTGGTCAAACTTTTAAATTATGAGAAACAGACAAAAACTGATTGAAAAATTATGAAACCGTGATCATAGATGCTTATAAACTCTTTAAAATAATCAAAAAGGATTTGTAGTTTTCCTATGAATATTAGCTTTAGGGAAGTTCAAATATATCTAAAAAAAATATTTTCCTGTTAACATCTACTAATGTACAATGGGCTAAGTGGGAAGCCAGAGGTTCTCCTGCTCATTGTAGATAGAAACAGTGCTCAACAGGATAAAAAGCTCCTAAAACATTGTTCAATGATCTGTAACAGCAAACACTGTGTTAAATCACAGGTAAAAGCTTGAACTGGAGAAAACAGTTCAAGAAGCACTGCTTCGTCTTGCCCTGTCTGAATTTATCAGTAAGTGCCTTGTATATGTTTGTTTATGCTGAAACGCTTAGGATGAAAACTGACTAACAGATGATGACACAATCTGAAATCTATGATGCAAGCTGTGCAAGCAGGAGACTTCTTTGTGTGAATGTGTGCACATGATTGCATGCATATGCATGTTCCCCTTGGCATGGAGTGCTATGTGTCTGGGCTCTGGGCGGTGTGTAAATCCCAGCGTTTAGGAGGCAGACAGAATCACCGTCTGTGTCCACAGCTGTTCTCACAGCTCTGTCTCTACCTTCTCGCTCACAAAGACGTGTTCACTTTGCACACACAAGGACACATGGAGACTTTAAGGCATGAAGACACAAGCACACAAGGAGCTTTCTGTCGATGAATAGGAGGCTTTCTTTACAGGAAGCAGGCCAGAGAGCAAAGAGGCAGCCCCCAGATGAAGCCTCTCATCCCAGAAAGGATCTCAGAGGGAGATGGAGAGAAGCTCCACACAGGCAGCTGGAAGCTTGATGACTGTTCCATGTGTTCATGTCTCACTGGAGATCCATAAACTTTGACCATGACGGCCTGGGGCACATTGTGTGTGTGTGTATTCTCAAAAAGTCAGAAACAGACAGAAAACAACATGGATGAACACATATTATATTTCCTCTTCACCTTCTGTTCACCACATTAAGTGGATTTTGATTTATTTTGGTTCTATAAACACCATATACAATTATTTATTTTGATAGACCAACACAAAGTGGCACCTATTTGTGAAGTGGAAGGAGAGAGAATGTAGAGGATATTTCCAAGAAAGAGACAATAAGAAAACCATTGTTGAAAGAAAGTCACAAGAAATCCAGCATAAAGTTAGCCGAAAGCCATGTAAGAGGCACAGAAAACATGTAGAAGAAGATACCAAAGCTGAACCTTTTGGCCTACAGCAGGAACTGGGAAGGTGATCAGAGTTGATGGAAAGATGGATCGAGTTAATTAAAGGACAATGTTGAGAAGAAAACCTGTTAAGTAGGGTTCACAGTGGGCAAATATTGGCTGTCTTTCCCAAAGCCTGTTGTCATAAAAGAGCCATGAGAAATTTTCTAGGTCGGAGCTTGAATAAATGGTTTATGGTTGTCCAGCTTCACAGATCTACTGGCTGCTGATTCTGTTCTCTGGCTGACAGAGATGACCTTTGACAAATATTGAGCAGTTGGAGATTTTTGTGGAAATGTCTGAGTCTTGTGTTCTTTTGCCTCACCATGAGCACTTTGCTTTTTTTTTCTTTCCTGGTATTTCTCCTTTTAGCATTCAACTCTTGCAATAGGGACATTAACACCAGTGACTCGCAGCCCATTAAGTGCTGGACTGAATTGTCCGTCCGACCTGTCTGAGCTGATTTTTACAGTAGCAACAAATTTTGTAGTATGGCCTCTTCCATCTTACACTGTGGCAATGTTGAGCTTGCCACATATGATAGGGTGACCATATTTTGACTTCCATAAAAAGAGGACACTTGACTAATTCCTGAAACACTTCAACAAATGCTTTGTTTTGTTAAAAATACTTTTGATTTCAACATATTCAATGTGTTCCTTCTTTATGTGCTAAGAAAAAATTATTCCTTGATCTGTAAAAAGAATGTGAAAAGTGGAAATGTCCCCGGAAAAAAAGAGGACAGCTGGTTACCCTAATAACAAATGACATTTTCAAGTCCTGTACAATTCTGAAAACCATATGCTGCAAAAGACTTAAGACTGAGATAGAGTTTCACCTGCCTGCTGGACAGCAGTCAGAAAAACAGCATCCTCATGTTCATGGAGGGAGGACTTATTTAAATAAAGACTAACAAAACCGAGGAGGAAGAAGGAAATGAACTGCTGGGGCTTATTAGTATGTTTGTAACACACTGGAGTTTCTTACTGCCAAAGAAACATATTAAACAGTGTCCGTAATTAAGTGGGATATTTTTACGCAAACACATTCTGTATACTCAGTGGGAGCTCAGTATATATTTTCACCTCAACTTTCTCTGAAATGATCCGGCTAACACGGCGGCATTTCTCCCTTTTCCTGCTTCCAGAGGGGAACTCGGCTGGGGCTTCGGGATCATGGGTCTATGTTTCCGTGACAACCAGACATCATCCCTGAATGATTACACTAAAAAAACAGACTGAATAATTTAGACAGATCCCTTTTTAAACAGCATGTCAGTTCACATCAGTGGCCACAGACACCACCCTTGGCACCCTGTTGACAGGTCCACCCAGGCGGGGTGAAGGTTGGGGAAAGTCGTCTAATAACAATGTTACTGATGGATGCATCATGATGACTGATCCTAATATCTCTATATTCAGACCAGAGCTTGGTCTAAAATCCAATCCCATTTGATGTAAAGCCTTAATGCTGAATTTGAGCATCAATTACACTGTCAAAAAAAGAGTCTGCTCACACAAGAGGCCAGAACAAACAGTACAACAGGGAACACCAACTAATTAAAGCTCAGCCCTGTTTGTTTGGTGCTTAAGCCAAGAAAGATAAGGGAGAACCAGTTAAATAAAAAATGCACATGGCTTCTGATCAAAATTCAAAAGATATCATCCATCAGAGGTAATCCTCGTGTGCGATTTTCTTCATTTAAAACAAAGCCAAGGAAATCAGCAACAATGACTGAGAATTTATCAGGATAATGTATCAAGCAAAATGATTTGAAGTACGTTTAATTAATGGAGACTGATTTTTTTTACCAAGTTTATAGGGAGTACAATATGGAGAATATGAAAATTTAAGAGCTCTTCCAGTATGAAAGCACACCTTTATTCCTCTGATCTTTGTTTCTCCTCTATTTGACATAATTTAATATTATTAGTACATTAATAATGTAGACTATCTTCAGGATCATGGAGGTACTCAATGAAAAAGCGATGCTCAATAATGCAGATTTTTACATTTGCACAAAAATAAAGAAAGCAAGAGAGCATGAGCAGACGTCACTCACAGCTCCTGCCAATGGCCTATTCATATAGAACCAAATATTTGCCCTCATGATTCCTCCTGCTTTCCTCATGACTCTGGTGTTAGGAAATACTCAGACACCATTGTGTCTGCATGCATTAATGAGTGTGTATGTGGGTGGGTGTGGAGCTGCATGTGTGCATTCATATGTTTGGGTGTGCTCTCCCAATAATTTACGAGCAGGCATACACACAAACACACGCAGACACACACACACACACACACACACACACCCCACACACACACACAAACACACACACACACCCCCCCCCCCACACACACACACACAAACACACACACACCCCACACACACACACACACACACACACACACACACACACACACACCCCACACACACACACAAACACACACCCCACACACACACACACACACACCCACACCCCACACACACACACCCCACACACACACACACACACAAACACACACACACACACCCCCCCCCCCACACAAACACACACCCCCCCCCCACACAAACACACACCCCACACACACACACACACACACAAACACACACCCCACACACACACACACACACCCCCACACCCCACACACACACACACACACCCCACACACACACACACACACACACATTTGGTACTGAATAAACTATTAAAAAAACCTTTAGAAAATAAACTGAATCTGACAAACGTTTAATGACATTTCTTGTTGCTTATTTGATATTTAACACAAATCAGACTTTACTTTTGAGTAAGTGAAATATTTCATATACTGAAAAAGACAAGGACAATTAATATCCTTTATTTAGATTTATTTATTCAGGCCTACAAAGGTTACAGAGTTATTTCTAGTCAAGTAATTTGCATCATGGTAGAAGAAGTGGATGTGGTTGAGGACTCTAAATAACTCAGTGTTCACCTAGACGTCCGACTGGACTGGAGAGTGAACAGTGAAACCGTCTACAAGAAGGGACAGAGCAGACTCTACTTCTTGAGGAAGCTTAGGTCATTCAAAGTTTCCCGCAAGATGCTGCAGATCTTCTACAAGTCTGTTGTGGAGAGTGTAATCTCTTCCAAATCCATCTGCTGGGGTAGCAGCATCAGAGCCAGTGACTTAAAAAGGCTCAACAACCTGATAAAGAAAGCTGGTTCTGTTCTTGGGACGACTGTGGAACCACAGGAAATGATGATGCAAAGAAGGATTCTTCACAAAATCAAGAGGACAACCCTAAGCATCCTCTCCATTAGACTATAATACAACAACAGTGTCTTCATTCGGAGGTTACTTCAGTTTTGCTGTAACACAGATTACTACATGCTACAGCTACATGCACCCTGTAGAAGAACAAACTCTTTCATCCCATCCTCTAATATGTGTGTGTAGGATTGTGAGTACTTGTACTTTTATTATTTATTATTGTGGATTATTGTGGTAGGGATTACCAAACTGAATTGCCCCATGTGAGATAAATAAAGTTTTCTGAATCTGAATACAGAAGCTCCTTCCTGCACACAGCCATCAGCATCTACAACAACTCTTTGAAAAGTTTAATATGAACTACGACAACACTTAATTTCCCTCTGGGATCAATAAAGTATTTTTGAATTTGAATCTAATTAGAATTTTCAGATACAGTCCCTGGTTGAGCTTTTCTGCTAAAAACACAAGATGATAAACAAAAACAAGAATCAAAAGGCTACACATTAAAAAATAAACAAACAATGAAAATTAAAGAAAAATCTAATGTATTTATAAAAAGACTTAGGAAGAAAAAATACAACCTTCTTTAAAACATTCCAGCTGCATCAAGGACATAATAAAAAACATGCAAAAACAGAAACTAGAAAGGAGCACATATTTGCTGCTGAAGAAAGTCTCAATAGTTTTCCTAAAATTATAAAATTAATCATAGATTTTTGTTTCTGTAGTGTCATGACAAATTAACATAGAGGTGGTGGCAGCAAGTTTTCACCATTGATAAGGTCACCAAAACTTATAGACGTCTATATTTACCATCAGATAGTTTGTTCAACCCTTAATGAGCTAACTGATGAAGCTGTCTCAGCTTTGAAGGGCGATGTCTTCACGCTGCACTTTTCAGATTGTTAGAATGTTACTTTTATCAGCGATGTTTGAGTGCTTTAGCTGTATGTTTTTTTTGGTCAGTGTTGTTGAACAGCCCCTGACCTGGCAATGTTTCACTCCAGGTTGTTTTCAAATGTTGTACCCAGCACATATTAAAGATTACCTGATGCAGAAAAGCAAACTTATGACACCGAGCCCCCTCAATGTGTAACTGTTCTTGGGGTATTTTTTTCTTTTAACGTTTTGTTCTTCGTTCTGTAAACATGGATCCGATACGCCTGGTAAAAAAAACAACATTGGTCTCATCAGTTCTAACAATATCCTCCCAACATCTTTGGGGTTAGTGAACATTTTGCCAAGATCCAGTCTGTCTGTTTTGTATTTTTCTTTCAGGTCTATAGTCCCTCCAGGTCTTCTTCCACGGAGACTATGGTTCAAAATGTAACGTATGGTGTGAACAGAAGCTGATGTACATTAACCAAGGTTACCTCAGAGTTAATCTTTGATTTAGGTGGTTTTCTTAACTCTTTTTCTACTATCTGTAGGAAGATTAACCAGTCATGTCACTATATAGTTTATGTTGCATGCTTTGCTCTGTTCTTGCCTTTGCTCCAATTGCTGCAGGATGCTGCTGCAGCCTTGTTCCTTTGCACCAGCTGGCTCACCTTTATATAATCTTTGTTCTCCCTGCTCCCTGCCAGATCATTTATTGCCTTTGGTCTCAGCATTCCAGCAGGACCACATTTATGTTTCAAAAGCTTTGTCTGCAATCACATCGGCCTTTCATTCTTAATGGATTTCATTCATGATCTGTGAGCAAAAGGATAATCAAGTTTTTCCCTGCCTTGATTCTACCACTAGTCCTGCTTTCACTCAGTCTGTAAGTGGAAAATTATATCTTTTTGGCGACTGCTTCCCCAAGGATACTGAGTTTGAGTTTATTTCGACTTTTCACACTCAATTCCACGCTTGGATTTGATTGTTTGTTGGATCTCAGTCTGCTGAAATCAACCTGCTCTAATCAACTTGCTTTGGTCAGTGTATTGACCTGTCTTAGCAGCACTCTGTTACCACTTAAGCAACTATCTATGCTTCGTGTTGTCCCCTTCCTCTTCTTAAACTTTGTCAGCCTTTTTCATCATCCTCTTCTATTTCTCGGCTGTACTCACCAGCCCGATCACCTTCACAGGTCTACCATTCCCATGAGGAATCACTTAACCACCAAAAGAGGAGCACCTGAAGTAATTGTTGCACCATTTCTTTTGAGAATCATCTTTGAAGAAATCTCTAACCAGTCTTTCACTCAAAGAAACCAGTTGTAGAGATGAAGGCAGCCAAAACAGAATCTTTCAGCAATAGACTTTTTAAACATTTCTCCTGGTCAGCTAACTATTGGACCCAACCAAACAAACACGGTTCCTTAAACACCTGGTTAGTATTGGGTTCAACTTCATTTTGCCTTCAAAACTGCCTAATTTTTTTGTGGATCCAAAATTTTAAAAGAAACATTTCTCAGAGATTGTAACCACTGAGATCATTGGAGTAGAATGAATTTATTGTCAAATTTAGGAAATCAGTTTTAGAGGATTTGAGCTGTGCAACATGGTGAGTTATCTTGCTGGAAGGAGCCATCAGAAGATAGGCACTATGGTCATTAACTGGTGGACGTGCCCAGCAGCAATACTAAGGTAGGCTGTGGTTAATTAACTATACTAAAAAGGGCTGAAAGTGTGCCCAAAAAATATCTTCTTTACTGTCACACCATCAGCAGTCATTTCACTAGCTACAGTAGGACCACGCTTCAGAAATCTGGGTTTAAAAGTTAATTGAAGGAATGGGATGAGGGATGAAAGGTCTGGGGAGATGTTAAGAAAACTCAGCATGGGGGTGCAGTCTTCAGGAATTTGCCTTTCCTGAGCCTGCTCAGGACCTCCCCTAGACAGATCCTGAAAAAGAGAGATGTTAGAGGAGGCTAGGATTACGAGTGGTCTGTACTGTAGGGTGAGAGAGAGGATGACTGGATGTTGGGATATGAGGGAAGGGATGTAGGGATGGGATGTAGGGATGGGATGTAGGGATGAGTGAAGGGATGAGGGAGGGGATGAGGATGTGAGGGTTTCAATTAGTTTATTTATATAGCACCAATTCACAACAGATGTAATCTCAAGGCACCTTACAAGAAAAGTCATTTCAATACAAACATTCCAATCAATTTAAAAGTTGTCCGTTTAAAGAATCCCAGCAGATTGCATCGAGTCATTGACTGGCAGTTGTGGGCCCCTTTGATGCAGACTCCAACCACAACAATCCCTCAGCAATCCCTCATACTGAGCAAGCATTTAGTGACAGTGGAGAGGAAAAACTCCCCTTTAACAGGAAGAAACCTCCAGCAGAACTTGGCTCAGTACGAGCGGCCATCTGCCACGACCGTCTGGGGGTTTGAGAAGACAGAGCACCAACACAGAAAGAACAAAATAACTGATGTAAGAGTACTTTCTGTACTAAAGAAAGTAAAAAGGATGAGGCCAATTAGAGGGTC
The DNA here is from genome assembly GCA_963556495.2 of Valencia hispanica. Lineage (NCBI taxonomy): Eukaryota > Metazoa > Chordata > Actinopteri > Cyprinodontiformes > Valenciidae > Valencia > Valencia hispanica. The sequence goes on from OY747704.1 coordinate 29,367,348, forward strand.
GGGAAGGCAGGGCTGCAAAAACGATCGCTATGCGGGCTGGGTTTATATAGACTGCAGAGTAATTAGATATGCGATCCAGGCGTGAGACACCAGGTGAATCGTGTTTGGGTAAATTGCTGAGTGTGAAGTGGATTTGGGGCATGGTCCTGCTCCCAAACTTAAGTTAACACTTTAACTCCATTTGTTTATGCCAAACTCTGAATTTCTTGTGAAGTCAGCTCATTCTCTGAAAACCCAGAAGATTTTTGTGAATTGTTTCTGGTTGTAATGGATCCGAATGCAGAGACTTGGCTGGAAGGATCAAGGTGCTTCAAAGATTTAATAATAATCCCAGAAAACAGGCTAAAAGCAACAAGAGATAAGGCACAACAGATGATCTGGTACTGGGCAAAACAGAAATCTGTTAATGCTTATGGGACTGATTACTGGAATGCTACACAGGTGAGTTAAGAGCTAAAGCAGTTGGGTAAAAGTACAAACAGAACATGAGCCAACCCTATAGAGGGATTTTTTTTTTTTTTATCAACACCACGGATGAGCGGGCAACCGGGAGACTCACACCTGGTCTTAACCAAATTTGTCCATACCTGTACACCAGAATCTCTCATAACTGTATCTGAATCTGGTTTAAATTTCTGGCTATGGTGCTGCTGCTCCAATTTATTGGTTGTGGTTTTCATTTTAAAAATATACCCATAGGGTCTTTCTTTCTTTTTCTTCTCCTGACTCAATATTTGGACCTAATATTTGACCTTATTTCTAGTTGTGGGATTTTGGGAAAGGAATCCTCCTGACACACCCTGTCATCTCTTACACATGCTCACACACACTCCCCTGTCACCCCACCAAGCTTCAGGCAATGCACCTGGGTACAACTCACACATGCAAAGACACATAGATAGAGACATTACCCCTTGCAAATGAAAAGAACTAAACATACTTTATACCTTTACAAACAAATTATGCTATCTCATTGAAAAACAGCTAGATAAATTTTGCATTAACCTCTGAGTTTCTTCGGTATATACTGCAGCTTCTAAGATCTCTCGTCAGGTGGTCTCCCATTAGGTGTTATAAAAGCTAAAACTCCACGGTCACATGGGAAATGACATATACGCACATGCAACTTGAAAACCTCTAAGAGACACATAGCAGGATTGATCTCCCTCTGCGGTATTGATCTACCAACCCCCAAGTCAGACAAGAAGATACCAGCTGTGTCGAGCCGTTTGGTTCCTGGAGCGTCCCCCTCCCGAGAGGAAGATGAAAATAATGATGCCGCAAGCTTCTTTCAGAGAAATTCTGCAGGCTGCAAAAGGGCAGGAAGTCCACAGGGACATCACTGAGGAAGGTCGCTCTAAGCTCTTTTTAACCTCTGCCCTCTGTCCTTCTTAAAGTGTGTACTGTGTGTGGATAGAAGCTTTTTTAGTGCAATAGAGAAAATAATAAGGAACAGTTGTGTCTTTTTTCTCCAAAGCTAGTTTTGTTTCTGGGTATATGAGAGCCCAATCTGCAAAAACATCAAGGCCATGTTATTGGTTGGACAGTTTCATTGTGTTTTATGATAAGTGGGCTTTTAGATTTTCTCTTTTTATATTAAATCTGGACATGTTGATAAAGCTAAGACTACAATGAAATTATGAGGGGAAGATAAAGAAAACAGACAGAAAAAAGTACGCCTTTGCACACATTTATTGACCATGTTCACTAACTAGCATAGCAAGGGAATACTGACTGGGTGAGAAAATCTTTTAGGGATGTCCTGATCAGTATTATATTGTGGATTGATATGGATCCAAATTATTCTGGTTTAGTTATTTGTCATTACATGCCGCAGTTCAATACTTAACCAAGTATAAATAAATACATGACATATGCGTGAAAGCCCAGTAGCTTTAAAGAGCAGAGAAAAAACAAACTATGTTTCTTAAGCATTCCATGTTCTAATTTAGTATCATGATTGCGTTATAACATTAACCCGTGAAGTTCAGGATGCTGGTGGATTGCTTTTTTTAAAAACATGGACAGATTCTGCAAGTTAGCCTCCATGTGCCTCTCCAAAATGGGGTTAACCTGGTCAAAAAGCTGACAAGTAGAACGGGCAGTTTTGCTCTTTGTTTTTTAAAGGTCTCGTTCAAGGAGAAACTGTGTAATACATTTACTTTTTGAAATACAATCGGTCTCTCTGAGTTGCATATGCATGCTGCACCTGAAACTTTTCTCCGACCCCCATTGCTGCATTGGGCACAAAAAGGAAATAGACGGCAAAAAGAAAAAGTCAGTCTCTTCCATGTCACAGAGAAAATGAGTATTCATGGTCTTACCTACCTTGGCTTGCAACAACCCACGGGAAGGCGGTATTGGTTTTGCGGCCAGGAGAGAGCAGGACAAGCCTCGGCTAGTAGAAGCTAACCATTAGCAGCTCCACAACATTGCGTAACACATTTGGGCTTGTGTTATTTGTGGACATAGCACATCAGCATTGTATTTTTTACCCAAGAAAGAAGAGCTGAGGAAGAAACTGTTGGAATTTGTCTTGGAGCACCACCAGCGACTTAAGTTAAAGTAGTTATTAGGGCTGTCAAAATTAATGCGTTAACACAGCTCGATTAATTTGTAGAGTTAATGCAATAACCTCTTTTTACCCATTGACGCATGCACAGAACGACCTGCCCTGTTTATCCCATAATTCAACCCACACTGCTTTCAGGGTTCCATGTAAATGGCTCTTCTCAGTCGCAGGTCATAAAGAGAGATTGGTCTGCATCACTCGCTTCTCCACTGCGTGTGTTGTCTGCAAAAAGAGACACGATCATGTCTTGTGTTGTTTGTTGCACAAATCACTTTTATAAAAACAACGAAACGTGCAAGTTCTACAGAATTCCTTCAACTCGCACCACTTTCAAGGCAAACCAAAGACGTCTTTGGTTGCAAGCTATCACAAAAAAGATTGGAAGGCAATCCTGCAGATGATTAAAAAGATGATTTAAAAAAGTTAACATCGCTAACCAACACTGCAGCTGCAAGATGACTACCAATAATGCTATGTACAGTGCCAGTCACACCATTTGCTTGTCTATCCGCCGTGTTGATGAACAAATAATCCCTCTATTGTTCAGAAGAAATGATCAGCTTTACATTTAGAAAATGTTTATCAGTTGGTTTGCCTTAACAACTGGCTAAAAGATAAATAGGTTAAAAGGGCCACTATTAGTTATTTCTTCAAAGGCTGCATAAGAGCCAATCAGAGGCAAGACGTTTGCATATCATGAATATTAAAGAGTTAGACTCCTAAATGGTTACTGGCCTGTACTTCTATAGCACTTTACTTAGTCCTTGAGGACCCCAGAGGGCTTCTCACTACATTCCGTCATTCACCCATTCACACACTACAAGCTACATTGTAGCCACAGCTGTCCTGGGGCACACTGACAGAAGCAAGGTGGGTGAAGTGTCTTGCCCAGGGACACAACAGGACGAAGGGAGGACTCGAACCGGCAACAAGACGAACTCATGTTTCCCCCTACCTACTCCTCTGACAAACGTTAGCCTCTTTGAACAGGAGCACCAGAGTATTTTTGTCCAGATGAAATCCCTCACAAGTTATTCACTCAGACTACAGACCACAGCAAATTTATTGAAAAAACAAGTGAATGAGACCTTTAAGATTTACCTGACGCGTCCCATATGGATACAGACTTCAATTAACTCATGTGTTCCTCTTGCTGGTGATATTTTTTATCAGGAGAAGTTACTAGAATATCTAGACTAGTGCTAGCATGTTTCCTTTTTTGATGTTACTGGGAGTGTGGCTGAGATAAAACCACAGATAGTTCACAACAGGCATTGGGTGTTGAGTTTAGTCAGGTAATCTGATACGTATCATTTAAAGATATATTGACCCAGGAAGCAAACAACTTTTATATTTTTCTTTGCTGCATGTGATAAATGCAAAAAGTCTGTAAAGGTGTAAAAGCATGTTGAAAAAAAAAAGCTTAATAGGCATAAACTTACAGTTATATATTACTCCCAAATATTGTTTTGTAATTCAGGAGTTTTTTTTAATAACATTCATACCATTTTAGTCTGTATGAGTTATTGATATTGTATTTACATCTTAAATCCACTTGCAAACACTAACAAAGGCTTGAATGTTTCTAATAGATATCATGCAGGAGAAGAATTACTCTGAAGTCTCTGCTGCTTTAAAACAGCTTTAGTTTGAAATCAAATACTCTGGAATAAGATCATATTGTTGTGTTTGATCACAGAGGCCACTGTCCTGGCTGGACTGGAGAAACAGATAAGTGGTTAGAGTAATTCTGAGTTGTCCTGCTTCTGGATGATTTAGGGAAGAGAGAATGGAGGATCTTACTTGCAACTGGACATCGGGTCGCTTGGAGGAGGTAAGTAAAAAACAGTGCACTGAGATCTGCTGGGGACATTTGGCTGGCGTGGTGATTGATCCAGTGTCTCCTAACTGCAGATGGTTGAGCGTTGGAGGGTGGACTGGCAGGAGACCGGCGGAAGGGGTAATAGTGATGGATATTTCCAGAAGGAGCAGTGTGGAGGCAAACATGAACAAGCAGTATTGGAAGAGGTAGTAACAACCGGAAAAGAGAATCTACGAAGAGAACAAGGGTGACTTACTTTGTGGAAAACGTAAATGAAAATGCTTTAACTGAGTTAAGTGCTCAGCCTGTTACAATGCTATGCGCGAGAACCATCTGGCATCAGCCTCCAGGAACCATCCCACTAATAAACGGCCGGGCTGATGAGGCTTATGTGCAACACCTGGTTCAACACCTGCCAGTCACACCCTGCAGAGACAGGTAAGCAGACACAGGCACACCCATACACCCAGCACACAGCCACTGAGTCCTAACAAATATACAAATTATAGAACATGTTCTCCATTGGTGTCACCACTGTGGATATCTAATAAGCTTAAAAAGGCAATTGACACATTTCTTATGATGAGTAGATAACAGTTTTAGTATGTGGATTCAAATGCAGTCAAAAGCAAGATTTGTGCAGATGGTGAATGAAAACAAACCGTAATTAAAGAAAGCAAAAACATAAACCAAGACATTGGTGCTGAGGGATCCTGATAATGAGGACTGAGTTCTGAGGGCGGACAGGCTGAGCTTGAAGCTGGAGTGAGGACATGGGTGAGCCAGGAGCCAGAGGACTGTCAAACATGGAAAGACAACGAGCGCTTAAGGAGAAGCTGGAGAATGGATCACAGGTAGATTACTCGGAACAGGGCATGGTCACGGAGGAACCTTGGAAGGAGCACAGGTAGGATTAACCAGTGATGTTCCCTGTTAAGATGAAGCTCCACCGCATGTGTCATAAAAACCAAAACAGTGCTTCAGAAGCACTGTGTCGATGCTTGATTAGTCTGAGCATCACATGATCAATGACATCTGAAGTTTGGAGTGTGTATATACTGTATATATATATATATATATATATATATATATATATATATACAGTATAAATATATATATACAGTATAAATAAGGACAGTTTATTCAATTGGCAAGCAGGTTGATTGAAGTTGGTGTTTATACTAAAGGTCACTGGATGTCAAACAAGAGGACTGTGTAAGAAAAGCTTCCAGTACTGAACCGTTTTTTGATACAACCTTCAGTGCTTCAAAGAGCTTCATTTGGCCATCTCTAGGATTAACTCAGGTGAGTCACAAGAAATACTTTCTACTTGGAAAATACTAAGAGATACGGAGGGCAAGAGCTTACTACAGATGCAACACTCGGGCGAAGAAGACCTGACAGCCACCCTCCATCATACACCTGCTGATGAGCCTCAATGAGGTGCAGCTGTGATCGGCTGCCAGGCACAGCTCCGCCCTCAAGCTTGATGGACAGGTCCTCGATTTGAGTAGGACCCCTGGTGCAGAATTACCGGAAGGAAACACAGACAGACAAAAAAAGACACCCCAGACTTCTAACAAAACTGAAAGTAGGTTTGGAAAAAGAGCCACAAACAAAAATATAAAAAGGAGAAAATATTCCAAAATAAAACAAGAAGTCAAGCAGTACGTAGATCACGAGTATGCTAAATTCCCTGTCTAAAAAGCAAAGTAGAAATAAAAAACACAATCTAAACCATGAGAGAATACATGCAAAATCAGCAGGTATGTGTTCTCCATGTCAGATTTTACTACTTTCTCTGTCCAGGTGCAGGTTCCACCTGAGCTCCTCAAACATCTGTCTGATCTGACAGACTCCTGCTTAGGTTTCAGACAGCCGTCAATCTCCTCTCTCTGCTGCTCTGCAGAGTCTCCCTCTTCCCTTCGGCCATGCTGTGTTTTTGACAAGCTAGCATGCTCAAAGGGCACTGTCAAGCCTTCAAACTTCATAAAATATAGAAACAGAAATAGATGTAGGGACATCATCAGAGGAGGAAGAGAAGATGAATTGTGGGGATATGAGAGAAATGTAAAAAAATGAAGTAGAAAGACAGATTGAGAGCATGAGGAAAGAGATATGAGCTCTCTGTGGCAAAATACAATAAAGTGCGAAAGGTTCTTCCTTTACTGGATGTCCTCCCCTCAGGGGGTCTGTGACAGAGAGTGCTGCAGAGTCCCACTTAAAAGAGGGGGAAATGACAGGAGCCATTTTTCTCTTTCTCTCTCTGCGGCCCTTCAGGAGGAGATGTGTAGAGGGGTGCATGTCAGAGAGTGACAGAGAGTAAGAAGGAGAGGATAAAGCAAAAGGAAAAAAGAAAGAGTGCGGGGAAGCCCTTGGGTCAAGTAAATCAGGCTTGCATTGAACAGGGGTGTCCCAGAGGATCCTGAGTGGGAAGACAGGTGTCCATAGTCCTCCAGGACAAAGGTTATTCTGAGGCACAACTCATCACACAAACTACAAAAACACACACACATGCATGCACAGAGAGGTGGAGCTGAAATTACCTAGAAAAAACAATTTCCTCCTGCGGTACCTCATTACAATATAACAGCTCTGAGCTCAATATTCTGATTGAATTTAAATGCAAAACACCACAGTGATCAAACAATGAGAACAACAGGCGATGCGAGCTACTTTTATAAACAGTTTACCACTGATTATTCTGAAGCTTATTGTCTCACTGTGTTTTCTGTTCAACTCATAAAGAAGAGAGGCAGCTGACTCAGTGTGCTTCCAAACAACATTTGCATAGTAATAACTCAGTGGCCACAGTTGGAAAGATGAAATGAAATATTGTGGAGCTCACAAAAAAAATATATATGAAGACTTTCAGGTATGATATGTGACAAATACGAATAGCAGGCAAAATAATGTCCACAATGATTGACAGTTACTGCAGTTAAACCTTTGCTTCTTTCTTCCCCTCCGGGTCCATAACATCAGAAAATAAAACCCACAGCAATTCATAATAAAGATTTCTCACATATATATCAAGTGGAGGACTATAGCAAAAGCTGCAGTGCTCCACTTGTGAAAGTAAATCTGTTGGGCTTCTACTTGGTACTCTCCTGCCAGGCAGGACACGTAATAAAAAAAATTATGAATTAAAATAAAAATAAAAGTCACGTACAGCAGACAAAGAAAAAAAAACAAAAATTTAAAGAAAAAAAACCCTTTGTTTACATTAGGTGTGATGGAGTAAGAAGAAACATTAAGACATGTGAAAAAAAGATCCTGAATGCTTTAACTTTCAGAATGCATCAAACAAAAGAAAAACTAACATATTCTATAGGAAACTGATTTAGCTCAGAGCAACAATGTAACGTCAACAATGCAGATGAATCCATTTCAATGATCTCCACAAACATTATCAGTCTTTACTTTTAGAGCAGCAAGCAAATCGTTGTGCGAAAACTGGACAACAGATATTAATTAAATACCCATAAAGAAGAAATACCTACGATGGACTGGTGACCTGTGCAGGATGTATGCTGCTTTGTGCGTAATGACTGCTGGAGATGGGCACCAGTCCCCCCCCCATGACCCTGCAAATATAAGCATTTATAGACAATGGGCATCGAAATATAATCCCTAGATGGTTTGTGAATCTTTTAGTAAAAAAAAAAATTGTGAAATCAAGAAAAAATAATTTCCCCCGCCATATCATAACAGAATACTGGGAATTGCTCTACATTCATCTCCAATACAGGCTGTTCTAGAAAGGAGCGCATCAAAAGCAACACACATTTCAGACATTACAGGAGTTGATGTTTGACTAAATGTATTTAATTGAAAATGTTATGAATAAAAAAAAAATACTCGTAAAAAATTATTCAGACTTCTGGAGTTGTTTTTGTGAGAAAATGTAACCCCCGTCAGACCGGAAGGGACATAGGCGAAGGAAGATCCGTCAGCTCCATCAATAGAAAACAATGGATTTTAATGCTGTATCCGACACTGAAGAAACCTTAAATGTTTACAATAACACATATGATGGAGGACAACCATACAGCTATTAGCCTGCTGCGCGGCCCAGAGAGCAGAGACCAGGGGAAGGATTATAGGCCAAAGAAGAGAGATGGAGCTGTGGTGTCAGGACAATCAGTGGAGAGTTGGGCAGGTGTCGTGGTGAAACTGATGTTAGCATAAACTCGTGCGCTAATGTCACAATTTTGAACAGATTACTTTCATGTACCAGAAAATGAAAAAAAACACTAGTATTTGTCAGTTAATAGTATTGATCCTTGCCAATAATAAACACTAATGACCTTTTCTAAGTTGTCTCAAACTCGTTAATATCTATTCACGTAATGTGGTGTAGCACTTTAGAGAAAGGGGCGACGTACACATTTCCCTGATACCCCTTTTGTACTACTTATTTGAAAACCACTGTATCACTTCAGCCCCTGACAGCGGTGCCGATAAAGTTGTGTGCACTGAAGGGACTGTGCCTTGTGTCAGTCGCACCTGATCTTTGCTTCTGCATCCCATGTTGAACTCCCATCACATCGCTGGGATGGTAATCCTCCGGTCTGATAGTAATCCTCCGGCGTTTTTCGTAGCCGTAGCAGAAGTGAAATCTCGTCTTTTCAGCTGCACAAAACGGACCCAGGAACGGAAGAGGGCACTGTTTTGGTTTTTATTGGGACATTTGTGGACTCGATGTCCTGACAGCCTGTTATTTGTACAGCCTCCACAAACAATAATTTACCATTTTTAAGACAAATGCACTCAATACAAAACTAGTAAACACACTGTCTCTCGATAACACCACTGCTCTACCCGATAACTACCTACTCGCTACACTGGGCTGAGGCTCCACATAGCATATGACTCGCTTACGTCAAACGTCCAGATTATGAAACTTTTTTATTAAAATTTACTTACTGTAAAAACAAAAAATATCCCCAATAAACGTTTCAAACAACATTTTTTATGCATTTTAGAAAATATTTAACCTGCAATATGCTCTTTAAGGCACCATATGTTTATTAATTACATTAATTCATTAGATTTCTTCACTCACTACTGAAAAGCAAGGGGAATACATAGGGGTATAACAGAAATAGCTCAATTAATGTTAGTTACTGTTAGAGTAACTTTAAATAACAGGTTATTCCTAAGGTTAAGATAAATATCCATGTGTTTCTTCAAGGTTACCGGTAGGAGAATGTTGGGTGTCTCTCTTCTTCGTCCTCCATTTCACCCTCACAAATGCTGAAAAATGAAACTCTCACATGCCACAAACAGACACAAGCGCCAGGTGTACACACAGCCAAATACACACATGCAGACAGTCAAAGAGTGAAGGGTCCTGTGGAGTTCATAAGCTAGTGAATAATAAAAGCTCCACATTGGACTGGGCTGTCTATCTGCTCTAAGAATGGCTTGTCTGAGACATGCATATGATTTTTGCTGCATGTGTGTATGTGTGTGTCTGTGCATGCAAATATGTCTGAGTGTCCTCTCTATGGTAACAATATGAATTATTCACTGCTCACCGATGAAGAAGCATTTAGGTTCCCAGGAGTGGAGCTCAGAAGGAGGCCTCACCTCCATCTTCCAGCTCTTTCAGTCTCTTCCACATTTCCTTTTCACCTCCTTCACACTCCCACCGTCATTCCCATTGCTTTGTTTGTTGATATTAACAAAATGTTTGTGACCCCATTGCTTTTCTTTCTATCTTTTTATCACTGTGCGTCTGATTCAGCTGAACCGGATTAAAAACAGAGGGGTCTGGCTTCATATATTAAAATCAAGGTCGGGTTTCAGCTTTTCGTCTTTGAAACTAGGATAGTTTAGTTAGCATCAATTCATTGACTGAACTCAGACTTACACAAATAGAGCCACACAAGCACAAATCACTGAAGGGCACATTTAATCTTCTTATGTGAAAAGAAAATATTGCATGCAAACGCACACACATACTGGATAAAATACACTTAATATGTCCACTAATAAGGCTCCCATTAGCAGAAGGAGGCTTTCACACCTGGGGACAAAATTCCCTTCATCTAATTGGTCTGCTGAGAAATTGGCTAAGCATTTCACATCTGCTGAGAGACAACGCACATACAATTACGCACACATGCAACAACCCTAAACCCATTGCTGAGCTTCTTGGCCAATGTGCACAGCACCACCCTTTTTTTATCCGTTCTTTATCCCCTGGTTCATCCCTCGCTTTCAGCTCCATCGGTCCCAATTACCACAGCCAGGAACCCCCGATCCCTGAAACACCACGCAAACACACCAGCACAAACATGCGCGCACACACACACGAATACAGTGTGAAAACTGCTTGCACTCTTTCCTCACCATAACAACACCAAAGGACAAAGCTGTTTTAGCCTATTCGTATCACCTCTATGCACTCATGGTGTTTTGATAAGTTTTTGTATGTGTTTTTGGAGGAAGGTAGTTTCCCATCCGGAGCAGCCTCTGTGTTGCATATTAAACAAAGCCTGTTTGAAGCTATCCTAATCCTTTCCCATAGCCATCCCTGAATGCACACAGTCTCTCTCACACAGACATTTCAGAACAGATGTTGGAGTCCAGTGCTCAACAACACACTTTGTCCTCTGATAAAAGAAAGGAAAAAGGAAGAATTGGAGATAAAGCACACATGCAGTCACACACGGCTTGCTGTTATCTTCACTGCCAGATGGCAAGCTGCGGTCAGAGCCTTAAAGGCCTTATCTAACCACTATGTACCTCTTTTCAATGTTATGTTTATTTTTGGACTATGGTAAGATTTTGAATGTAGTTAAATAGTTCACATAGTGATTCTGGAATAAAAGAACAAAAATCTGATGAGGATACAAAAATAGAAGAACACTCTGAGGTCGCCATTGGGGCGCAGTGTAGCGAGGGGCAGCACAGTTCTAAACATGGCAGCCTGATGGCTTTCTGTGATGAAGAAAATATGAAGGAGAATTACAGCCAGAATACCACAACATTTATTTTGTGCATGTATGAGCCTCAACAACAGCATGTTGGAGCTGAATGAGCAGCTAACCACTGTGGTGATCCAGATTTATATGTGATTTGAGCTAAGTGTTTAGCAGAGAATTAAATTTTCTGTGTTGTCTTCATTTTTAGAGGCACTGTATTATTATTGTATTTGATCATTTTTACTGATGCATATTAATGTAAATTAACAACACTGGGAACAATGATAGCATTTACACAAACAAATGTAACAGGAATAGACTAAGAATGCTTATTGTCCTACTTCATTTATCATAATTAGACTGTACTGAACAGCATAGGCAGTTAACCAGGACAGTTAAGAGTACTGAACTACTTTATTCCACAAATAAAGTTCCATGTCAACTCGCCCCTTCATCTTTTCCCACTTAATGTTTCATCCGTGTATAGCAGGATAGATTATTTACACCTGCCAAGACTCAGACAGACATGACACCAGAATCCACACTGGAAGTGGAAGGGTGCTGCTTTAGCACCAGATGTGACAATACTGTTTATTTTGTGTGTTTTTATACTATTGTTTAATTTTTTAACAAAACTTGGCAGCACAATGTTTGATGTATTAGCAAAAAAGACAACAACAACAAAAAAAAACAACAACAACCAAGCAAGCAAACAATAAAAAAGCTTTTGTGTGGATACTAATTAAATCATTATGGCTCGTTTATACACCATGCAGCACTATCAAAGTAGGTTTTGTCATTTCAAAACATCAGTTTTCATTTAAGGTAGAAATAAATGTTTTCACCATCCAGCTCGAAATGCAACTAGAAAATGTGTTTTTGAAGTACTTTGTCCAAACTTTATTTGTTCCTGTTTTTTAAATTTATGTTTAGTTGAAAGAAATAGCAGGAAGTAGATGTCTGTACCATTGATCTTTTAGATGCAGGACAGATCTACAATGAGGACAAAGTGAGCATCTAGTCAGGCGCCAATCGCTCAGCAAGGCCCACTATAATCAAACACATTGCCACTTTCTCCAAAATGATTGAGGTCTTTGTCGGTGCTGAAAATGTTTCACACACTGATGAAGTTGGTCAGGATACTATTGAATAAGCAGCTGTAGATGTTAACAACAATGCAACAATTAGATATCGCTGAACTTCCTTAGGTAAAGTGTGACCAAGTGAAATTCTTGAACAGAGATGTCTCCAAACTGCGTCCCCTCCACTCTGTTCATGAAAAGAGCAGACTTCTTCCCTCTCATGTACTCCTAAAAACTGTGCACACACTTAGTACTGAATTTGAGGGGAAAACAAAGAAAAAAGTTAAAACCCTGACTTGATGAGCAGATTAAGAAGCTCTAACAAGTTAACATGATCCTGAACGAGTACTGTAGGCTGGCACTCAAATGGCTAGCAACGGTCCTGATTTGATCTAATAAACTTAAGCTCAGTGTTGTGAAATGTAAGAAAAATGTTAGATTATTTTTTTCAAACAAAAACTTTCAAATGAAATGTGAAAACCATGGTGTGGAGGTAACATGAATGTGCATTTACTAAGTTGTAGTTATTGCTTTGTAAAACCACTTTCCATCTTAATTACAGCTTCAGATCTTTTCGGGTAGGTCTGTACAAGCATTGCAAATCTCCAGACTGAAATTGATCTGCATTTTTAAATGCAACATGGCTCTAGCCTGTGGAAACGTGAAAGATTTGCCACAGATTATCATGTGGATTTAGGCCTGGACTCTGTCTAGGCCACTCTAATACATAAATATGCTTTGACTAAATCAATAGGGAAGAGCACAATGTTATGGTGTAACTCTGTTGTTGCATTCAATGCAGTATTTATTAGCATTCATTACTGGGGTTGACTTGATTTATTTTATGATTGTTGTGCTTCATTGAGAGTTTATTTAGCTGAGTAATGTTCTTGTCTTGTTATTGTCATTCTTGGTAGCTTTTCATTCAGCATTTGTTTCAAACTCTTAATCAGCCCATCAGTTGCCATTCACTCATCATCCCTCCTTGTTTACATAAAACTGTTTTTCTTTCAGTTGTGAGCTCCTCTTCACCTCGTGTTCTATTTTTTAGCTAATTTTACTATGGTTAGAGATTGGTAGAGTATTTTTTTGTTTGGTTGATAATAGCTTGGAAAAAATAAACACACAGATGGATAGATGGATGAACAGATGGTTTTTTCAGTCACCTGCCAAACTAATCCCAAAGGGGCCTTCCAGGATTTATCTGTATCACAATCTGGCCATTAGTAAAAATGTCACTACGAATTTGGGGGCATAAGCAGTGTTGAAAATGGTCTGAGTTATTATGTGAAAACATCTGCCATTTATAACGACACAGAGTGCTTTGAAATGAGTAAAAAACAATTAATGAGTTTAAATCACAGATTGAACTTCTGACAACAAAAACCTCGAAGCATAGGGATAATGATAATGGATCAAATAAAATACAGACTAATATAATTACGAACATGTTCAAATCTATTGACTAAAAACTAACAGCATGTCTGTTTCCTGTCTTGTGAATTAATTTTTATGAGATATGTACTTACAAGTGCATCAGTCCGACCATCACACAGAGGAATTTTACAAAGTAGTACAAACTACTCCATTTTTGTAACTGTTTTACTTGTGCTATTTGATTCTTGTGCTATTTGATTGGATTCACAAAAGCCTATTTCACTACATACATGCAGACACAAACACCCATCAAGTCCAGCAGATGGGAACAATTTACATATATTTTTGCATCAGGTTGCAGTTGTCATCTCTTTTGTCACACAAAAAATGAATTCTGGCTTCTGTGACATGCCTACTCTGTCTTTTGTAGAAACAGCATCAAATCAGCACCAGCTTTTAGCAGACGGTATTTTAATGCAATCTGTGTGATGCATCACCCTAAATGGATCCACATTGCCTTATTTGACCGTAAGCAAACAGTGTGAGTGCAGAGAAGATTGATGCTCTTTAGAGCTGTTTCTGAAGCAGATCTCCCTGTGTAAGGCTGTGTAGGCATGCAAACTGAAAACTAGGAAGCAGTATACCTAAATCAGGCTTCTGAATTTTTACTGAGCTTGGTAGAAGGTAAGGCATAACCATGATATAGGGGAGGAATAACATTTTGATTCATCTGCACCACAATCAACTGCAGTCAGTGGAATCAACTGTTTAACTTCCTGTTTGAAAAATCCCTAAATATATTTATTTGAGAAGGTAAATAATTATTAAGTGTTACTGCTTGTGTTTGTGGCTGTTTCCTCATCAAAGCATGAATGAGCTGGAACATTTTTAATTGTTCATTGCGGTGATATTTCTTATCTCTGTTTTAAATGAGCATGACACCCTATAAATTAAACCACTTGTCCCTCTGTTCACTTTCATGGAGGTATGTATGCATGTTTGTTACATTGAGCAATAAACATATTACCTCAAAATACATCTGGACTCTCAAGTCATCACTTATGGAGATTACGTCCATGAACAATTTCAATGCATTAAATCACATACACACACATTCTGTCATGAAAACAATTATGCTGAAACAGAAGAGATTTGTGAAGGGTTGAGAGCTTTTTAACACACTGCTTCAGAAACTGAAAATAATTGTGGTGCATTTCAATGAAGTGTCCTCTACAGGGACACAGCTGCCAAGCGCAACAGAATACGTTATGCACTCACTCTAAGAGCTGTCCATGAAATAAGTGTGTATTGTGTGCCTATCTACAAAGAGTAGGGACTAAAAAGATGCTACCGACATCTGTGCCAGACATAGAATGCCACACAGACCCATCAAAACTGGGATTTGAGCAACTTTATAAGCATATGAAAGGGTGAGGATTGTAACACAAATGGAAAACGAACACATTCTACCTTAGATAGTTCAGCAAATCAACAGAAATTCTCATTCAAGGAATGTTTGCAAATGCTTCGACTAAAAGAAAAGTTCAACTATTATACCTACACAGTGGCTTTAATAAAACATTAATGAACTCTTCATCCTGATCTTACCTGAACAATGACCAGAATCAGGTCATTGTCAATGAACATAGTAACAAACTGGTGAGTAATTGATCTCAAAATGTTCATGAGGGCAAATATGTTTTACAGATCAAATAGTCTTCTACCTCTTTTACTTTCCTGCAGAGCCTCCAGTAAAAATACAAAATAAAATTTAGTCAGTCTTATAAAGTCTTACCATAATCCTTTTTCAAACATGCACCACTTTCCAAGATGCAAATGGCTGCAATACCCATGCAATGTATAAATAAGCACCTTCATATGATTTCTCACATTTATGCTTAAAGAGCATATTGTAAGTTAAATATTTTCTAAAATGCATATAAAATTTTGTCCAAAAATTACTATTTGAAATGTTTATTGAGGGTATTTTAAATTTCACAATGCATAACAGCACACATTTTAATTAGAATGTTTCATAATTTTGACCTGTGACATAAGAGGGGGGAGTCATATGTTTTGAGCTGCCTCAGCTCAGTAAGTAGTTATCAGGTCAAGTGGTCATGTTATTGAGAGTCAGTGGTCACTAGTTTTAGATTCCGTTCCTTTTTCTTAAAAATGATAAATTATTGTGTTTGTGGAGGCTGTCAGGACATCGAGTCCACAGGTTTCCAAAAAAACCGGCCCCATCTTCAGTGTCTGGTGTGTGTTTTCTGCAGCTGAAACTGCACTTAACTTCTGCTTAAACTATGAAAAACGTGGTCGTTTGTGTTGCTCATTTCAGAACGGAGAATTAAAATCCCAGCGATGTGATGGAGTTTAACTTGGGATACCGAAGCAAGGATCAGGTGCGATTGAAACCAGCCGCAGTAGTGCCGTCTGTGCTTACCAGTGTTGTCAACTGTCTCCAACAGAAAGTAGCTGAAGTTGCCCCAGAAAGTCGCTAGATGTCGCCAGATGACGTCATACGCTAATTTGCATAATGATGATGTCATCACGTGATGAATGAAACAGAAAGGAGGAAATAATTATATTTGGATTAGGATTACAGGGGTTAAACAATACATTATTTAAACTGTGGAAAACATGCTACAGGGAAATGTGACTTCTGTCACATTTCCCTGGAACAAAATTTACAAGATATCAAATTGCAACTGGACATCAAAGACCTTTTAAACAAAATTTAAAGTTCTGGAAAAAATGTTTTTGCTGAGATGTCTCAAGAAGACAAAATTAATACAGAGAATATAGTTGTTGTTTGTTTATTAGTTTTTTGTAAAAAAAAAATAAGTAGGGCATATTTAGCATGCATCAAATGTTTCTTGCCAACCGCCATTAAACAGAAGTTTATTGCTTATGGAATTATTTTCAGTGGCGGGTTTTGTCATAAGTTTTAAATGTCCTACACTTTTGAACGTTCCTTGAATGCACCACAGGTGTGTGATGCAGCATAGTACAGACAAGCTTCTGCCTTAATTCCCGTTGAAAGATCGGTCTTATATACATGCAGATTTATTTTTTACTTTTGAATTAACATTAACTACAAAACAACTTCGTTTGTGAGTGGATGAAATTAACTGAAAAAGGTTTATGATTGGTCAGTCGACATTGTCTGATCATGCTGCAGATGATCTGAGCGTCGGGAAGGACCAAGCTTGGTCTCTAAACTGCAGGAAATATCGGCGACAAAGTTTCACAGAAAGTAGCTAAGGGTGGTCAGAAATGTCACTAGATTTGTTGCTAGGCGCTTTTTGGAAAAAAAGTCGTAAAGGGGGTCTGAAAAGTCGTTAGAAATAGCGACAAAGTCGCTAAGTTGGGAACATTGGTGCTTACAGCTTCATTGGGACCGCTGTCAGTGGCTGCTTCTGGACCTGCTGCAGGTGCGAGACACAATCACGGATCGATCAGAGGCTCAGGTCTACACAGACGGGATCTGTGCATTGCAAGTCTTGTTGTCTAACATCTGCTAATTACAGCTTTGTTGAACGAAAGTTTAGAAGCACTGTGATATGTGGGTTTTAAAAGAAACAGTGAAGCTAGTTTGCAGCACCCAGGTTTATAACGTTAGCTTCGCTTAGCAAGGTCTTGTTTTGACCATTAATCCTTCCCCTGCTCTCCCTCTGGTGTATCTCTGCTCCCTGGGGCGCACAGCAGGCTCTTAGCTGTACGGTTGTGGTCCATCATATGTGTAGTTGTAAACGTTTAAAGTTTTTTCTGTGTCAGAGCCAGCATTAAAATCCATAGTTTTCTATTGAACCAGCTAACCATACTCCCTTCTGCTATGTCACTTCCGGTCTGGCAGAGAGTAAATCTTCTCACAAAAACTTCTCCAAAAGCTAAAATAATTTATGTGTGAGTACATTTTTATTTAGAAACGGTTTCTAATATATTTCTCTAAACAGTGGTTTAAGGGGGGCTCTAACCTGCAAGCTGCACTTTAACATTGTTGAGTAGAAGTCGGGTTAGATGTGGCCTATTCACATAAATCTAACACTTTTAATGGGCCCTAAGTCTGAGCTCAGCCATTTAGTCTCCTCTTATGTAATGCATGTAAAGCATTATGTACCTGCATTTGCATAATGTGCCTGTGCTAAGATGAAGAGTGTAGAATTCACAGCATTCTACTGCATCAAGACATGGTACTTTACTTTTCAATACTGAAGGATCAGAGGACAATCAGTTTAATGCTCTCTGACTGCCTTCAAGCTGTCCAAAGATTCGTTGATAGATTCTGAGAACAGGTTGGGTTACCATCAGTTGGATTCACTTCAAGCATTCAGCATTGGAAATTCAGTGAATTCACTTCAATTCAAATTCAAAAATACTTTATTGATCCCAGAGGGAAATTAAGTGTTGGTATAGCTCATATAATTAATTCTTTAAGGAGTTCTTGTAGATGATGATGGCTGTGGGCAGGAAGGATTTCCTGTAGCGGTCTGTATTGCAGCGAAACTGAAGAAGCCTCCGACTGAAGACGCTCTGTTGTTGTATGACAGTCTCATGAAGAGGATGCTCAGGGCTGTCCATAATTTTTTTGATTTTTTGAAGAATCCTTCTTTGCATTATCATCTCCAGATGTTCCACAGTAGTGCCAAGAACAGAACCAGCCTTCCTTAACAGGTTGTTTAGCCTTTTTAAATCCCTGGCTCTGATGCTGCTACCCCAACAGATGACGGCTGAAGAGATTACACTCTCCACAACAGACTTGTAGAAGATCTGCAGCATCTTGCTGCAAACCCCGAAGGACCTAAGCTTCCTCAAGATGCACAGTCTGCTCTGTCCCTTTTTGTAGACGGCTTCACTGCTGCGCCTCCAGTCCAGTCTGTTGTCAAGGTGAACTCCGAGGTATTTATACTCCTCAACCACCTCCACTTCTTCTCCCATGATGGAAACAGTGTTTGACTTATCCCTGTTTCTTCTGAAATCTACAATCATCTCCTTTGTTTTGTTCACATTCAAGGTGAGACGATTGTTTCCACACCATGTCCCAAAGCGGTGCACCAGCTCTCTGTATTCAGCTTCTTGTCCATCTCTGATACACCCGACAATTGCAGAGTCATTTGAGTATTTCTGCAGATTACAGGTTTCTGATTTGTACTGAAAGTCTGAAGTGTACAGAGTGAAAAGGAATGGTGAGAGTACAGTCCCCTGTGGTGCTCCTGTGCTGCTGACCACCTGGTTTGACACACAATTCTTCCGTCTCACAAATTGTGGTCTGGTAGTCAGGTAGTCATTGATCCAGGTGATTGTTGAGGGCTCCACTTGTGTCTTCAGGAGTTTCTGACAAAGCAAATTAGGCTGAATTGTGTTAAATGCACTGGAGAAATCAAATAACATGATCCTCACAGTGCTGCCTGCTTTGTCCAGATGACAGTGGGTTGGTTGAAGCAGGTGTATGATGGCATCTTCAACTCCAACTCCACAGCGATAAGCAAACTGCAGCTGGTCCTGATACGTTCTTGTTTGCTTACTCAGGGGTGCCAACAGGAGTCTCTCCAGGACCTTCATGATGTGGGATGTCAGGGCAACAGGTCTATAGTCATTGATGACTGATGGGTGAGTTCTCTTTGGTACTGGAACAAGGCAGGATGTCTTCCGCAACACTGGAACCTTCTCCTGAGTTAGGCTAAGGTTGAAGAGGTGCTGCAGAATCCCACAGAGCTGCTCTGCACAGGCCTTCAGGACTTTGGGGCTGACACCATCTGGACCTGCAGCCTTGTTCCGGTTCAGTTTCTCCAGCTGCCTCTTCACCTGACTTTTGGAGACAGACAAGTGGGAGGGGGAGGCAAAGGGGGTAGCAGCATTTCCTGACTTGGTTGAAGTCAAACTTGTGGAAATAGAAGAGTCCATGGCTGAGGTGAAGGATAAAACATCCGAGGTGTAACAGGAAAGCTGTTGATCAGAGGAGAGTGGGATGTCTGTTTGGCTGGGAACAGGAGAGGGGGATGCTAAGCTAGTTCCTGAACTGAACCTGTTAAAGAATGTGTTTAGTTCATTGGCTCTGTCCAAACTTCCATCTATCCAATCCTTCCTGTCCTTAAAGCCTGTGATCTTTCTCATTCCTGACCAGACATCTCTGATATTGTTCCTCTGTAGTTTGTTCTCCAGCTTCTTCCTGTATGCCTCCTTGCTCTCTCCGATCTTGTCCTTAAGTTGCTTCTGTATACTCCTCAGTTATTCCCTGGTGCAATAGGTGCAAACAAAGCATCTGCATAGTGTACAATATCATTAATTAATGTATAACTGAGTCCGGTCTGGTGTAGCTCCAGATCACATTGTATTAGTTACTCTATCAAATGTGTAAGACGTCCGTCCTGGGCTGATATCTACAAGGCATGGTATATCTTTGCAAGGGGATCCTATACTGGGACACAAACAATACTACCGGGTTAACAAAGCTCTACCAACTATACTCCACAGTAGTTTACTGACACAGTCTATACCAAGGGACACGTTAACATAATATTTTTCGTCTTTCTTTTTAGAACAGTGAGGGAAAAATGAAGGCCGTCCATCATTTTTGACAGATTAGTATTCACACCTCAGGTGCAAATACGCAGACATTTTCAACTTTCAACTTTACGCACAGAGTACACATAACTAAATCAATCAAAAAAAATATACCCATGAGAGCATCTGAGCATCATCTCAGACTTGGACACCATACTCACTGCATCTCGCTAACTGGGAGCTGACAGCGCATTGAAGAATGTGGGAGCCAAGTTAATATAGTTCATGAATGCAGTGTTTGTATTTGTTGTTAAAACTTATTTCATATAATTAATACGTTTATGAGTAAATTTGTGGTTAAGATTAAGCTAAAATTATTTGACTGCATTTATGTTTATTTTAGAATGTTTATAGTAAATAAGTTTGCTTTAGAAGCTAGTTTTACGGTTTAAAAGTCTGCACTCTAATTTATGCAAATGAGGGCATGCCATATACCTATACATGGATATCAAGAAGCCAAGAGACTTTTGAAATAAAACTTTGGAAACAGCTACAAGATATCAGTGGCATATATCACCAAGTCTCTTAACTGGCCAATTATCAAGTCGGACGATGGAGAGGCTCTTCACGCTTTCGGTCTCTATCTTACTGGATGTCGTAATGCAATGATAGACTTGGAGTACATGGAGGAGTTGGATAACACAGTCAACATGCGTGCTATTATAGCCAAGCTCCCATACAAACTGAGAGAAAGGTGGAGAATATTTGCTTGTGGAGTATTGGACAGAGAAAAACGCAAAGTCAAGTTTGCAGATCTGGTGGATTTTGTCAATAAGCAGGCCAAGGAAATGTTGCACCCACTGTTTGGTGACATAATGGACAACTTCTTAAAGGTTCAAGTTAAAGGACTAGTGGATGAGAGGTCACAAAGGAGAAGTGGTATCAGAAAAGGATTCCCCACGGCTGCAACTATCACCACTACAAAAGACATGCCCTTTAAGGCAAAGGAAAAGGTCAGTGGAAATCAGACGAGTGCATTTTCCAAACCCTGTTTGTTCTGCCATGGTGAAGTGCACACGATGGAACAGTGCGAGAGGATGAGGAAGTCGCTTCATAAGGAAAAGATTGATTTCTTGCAAACTAAAGGACTGTGCTTCAGCTGTCTTAAGCAGGGACACATGAGTAATTCTTGCAAAGAAAAGGCAAGTTGTCAGGTTTGTGCACAACCACACCCCACGGTATTACACATGAAGACAAAGCCCGTTGGTGCAAACAAAGAGGCAGAGCCTGGAGTAGAAAGAATTGAGAGAGAAGAACAATAATTAGAATCAGTTGTAAATGGATTTGTGGGAATGGATGCACCCACTGATGGTGCAGAGAAACTGGAGCAAATCTTGGCAATAGTTCCAGTCTAAGTAAAACCTAAAAGAGGACACAAGGTGACACACACTTATGCTTTTCTTGACCCTGGCAGCACTGCTTTCTTTTGTACTGAAGAGTTAATGCATTAGCTCAATCTCACTGGCAGGAAGAAAAACATTTTGCTGAAAACAATGGGAGAAGAAAAGGTCGTCAGTAGCCACATGGTGTCTGGATTGGAAATAAGCAGCTTAGACAGTAACGATTTTTTTGAGTTGCCAGAAATGTACAGTCACAGTCACATTCCTATTTCAGTCGTCAACATTCCTTCACAAGATTATGTGGATAGATGGACCTACCTTCAGCAGGTGTCTATACCCAAGATTGAAGCAAAGATTGGACTGCTAATTGGAACTAATGCGCCTAAAACTATCGAACCTTGGGAGACTATAGCCAGTGAAAATGGCGGCCCATATGCTGTGAAGACCAGGCTTGGTTGGACCGTCAGTGAACCTCTCCATGGAAACATTTCCCAAAGTGCAACACATGGGCTGATTCAAGTTTCAGCGAATCGCATATCAGTTAGGACATTGGATGAACTCTGGAACCAACAGTTTAAAAGTGACTTTCCTGAGTGTGAAGGAAATGAGAAAAAAAAAAAATGTCAAGGGAGGATTTGCAGTTTTTAGAAATAGCAACACAGTCAGCTACCCTCGTGGACGGACACTACAGCATCGCTCTACCATTGCGGAACAAGCATATTAAGATGCCCAACAACCGCAAAGTGGCTGAGCAACGTGCTTTAAACTTAAAGAGGAAGTTGGAGAAGAATACTGCTTTCCACGCAGAATATTCAGCTTTCATGAGCAACATCATTGACAAAGGTTACGCAGTGAAAGTTCCAGAAGAAGACCTTGGTCGTGATGCTGGAAAGGTTTGGTACCTGCCACACCACGGAGTTTACCATCCCAAGAAGCACAAGCTTAGAGTGGTCTTTGACTGTGGAGCATCGTACAAAGGCACCTTAAATGATCAGCTATTACAAGGACCAAATCTTACCAGCACCCTTCTTGGAATAATTCTCAGATTTAGGCAAGAGGAATTGGCCATCATGGCAGATGTGGAAGCAATGTTCCACCAAGTCAAGGTAAGCCATGAAGATTCTGACCTTCTCCGATTCCTTTGGTGGACATCTGGTGACATTACTCAGAAGATGGTGGAGTACAAGATGGTGGTTCACTTTTTTGGTGCGATCTCGTCACCAAGCTGCGCCAACTTTGCTCTGCGCAAATGTGCTGAAGACAACCAAGACCAGACCAACAGTCAAGCAGTTGACACAGTGCTACACAATTTCTATGTGAATGATTGTCTGTGAGCACAGCCATCCAGCTTTACCACACTCTGAAAGCTGTATGTCATAAGGGTGGATTCAGGCTTATGAAATGGATAAGTAATAGCAGAGCAGTGCTGTCCGTTATTCCAGAAGAGGAGAGGACAAAAGAGGTTAAAGATCTCGACCTGGATCAGGACCCGCTTCCTATTGAGAGAGCTTTAGGAGTCCATTGGTGTATTCAGTCTGACAGCGTCAGATTCAAAATAATAATGCCAGACAAAGCTCCCACCCGGAGGAACCTCCTGTCCATTGTGAGTTCTGTCTATGACCCACTGGGTATCCTGTCACCAATCACGCTTCAAGCTAAGAAGATTTTGCAAGAGCTTTGCAGGCGGAAGGTTGCGTGGGATGTCATCATGCCAGAAGATCTAGCTCATGAGGGGCTCGAGTGGAAGACCCAGCTTCATCAGCTAGAGAATGTAAGTGTTCCAAGATGTTGTAAACCTCTAAGCTTTGGAGAGGCAGTATACAACCAGCTGCAACATTTCGCTCATGCCAGTGAAGAGGGTTATGGTACAGTTAGCTACTTGCTACAGAAGAACAGCAGCAATGAAGTCCATTGTGCATTCATGCTGGGAAAAGCGAGATTGGCCCCACATAAGCCCGTGACTGTTTCCCGCATGGAACTTACCGCTGCAACCATGGCAGCACGCATGGACAAAGTTCTAGCTTCTGAATTGCAGCTTCCCCTCCCACCATCAGTATTTTGGTCAGATAGTACCACAGTACTTAAGTATATCAGCAACAAAACAAGTAGGTTCCGCACCTTTGTTGCTAACCGCGTGGATGCCATCCTAAAGTGTTCCAGTCTACAACAATGGAGGTGTGTTACACCTCACTGAATCCTGCTGACTTTGCGTTTAGGGGACCGAAGGCAGAGTCTTTCATTCAGTGCCACGCATGGTTACAGGGGCCAGACTTTCTCACCAAACCAATGGAAGAATGGCCAGAGATTGTGCACCCAATTGGAGACCTGACTACAGCTGACCCAGAAGTAAAGAGCGCATTGGTCTGTGCTAACACAGTCCAGGAATGTGACGACGACGTGCTGGGGTTCCTGCAGTACTTCTCATCCTGGTTTCGACTAAAAAGGGCAGTTGCATGGATGCTTAAAGTGAAAAGTATTTTGCTCCAACTGTGTCGCAAAAGGAAAGAGTTAAATGCTACAAAGGCGCAACCTGAACTTGAAAGGGAAATGAAAGGTTTCAAGGACAGCCTGTTTCAAGCAGACGGCTACAAACTAACTCTGGAGAATCTTGCAGAAGCTGAAGAAACAATCATTGGCTATTGCCAGAGTAAAACATTTTCCAAAGAGATTGCCGCACTTTCTAAAGGTCAAGGAGTGAAGAGGACCAGTAATCTATTTAAACTGAATCCAGTATTTGAACAAGGCATCCTCAGGGTTGGAGGAAGACTCAACAGAGCAGCACTACCCGAAGAGTCAAAGCGGCCAGCGATCCTGAATAAGGATCTTCATGTCACAAAGCTTATTCTTAGAGAAATACATGAGAACTTGGGTCATTGTGGTCACAATCATGTCATCTCAAAGTTGAGAACAAAGTTTTGGGTTCCTGGTCCCAACTCTACAGTAAGAAAAATACTCGCTAGGTGTATTGTCTGCCGACGTGCACATGGAGTCGTAGGAAGGCAAAAAATGGCCGACCTGCCTCAAGACAGAGTTCTACAAGATGACCCTCCGTTTACTAACTCTGGGGTGGACTACTTTGGTCTGTTTGAGATTAAGCGCGGACGAAGTATGGTGAAAAGATACAGCATTATTTTTACCTGCCTAACCACTTGTGCTATACACTTGGAGATGGCAGCTTCGATGGACACAGATTCCTTTATCCACGCTCTTCGCCGCTTCATAGCCAGACGAGGTCAGGTAAAGATCCTTCGTTCCAACAATGGAACTAACTTCATTGGTGCGGATCGTGAGCTCAAGAAAGCCATTGAGGAATGGAACCTGTCAAATATTGAAGACCACTTACAACAACAAGGTATTCAGTGGATGTTCAATCCTCCCACAGGATCCCACCATGGAGGTGTCTGGGAGAGACTAATCAAGTCGGTAAAAAAGATCTTAAATGCCACCCTGAGACTGCAGACAGTGGATGAAGAGGGCTTACATACACTCCTGTGTGAGGCAGAGGCCATTATTAACAGTCGGCCAATAACCAAAGTGTCCAGTGATCCAAACGATCTGGAGGTACTCACTCCCAATCACCTCTTGCTTCTCAGGACCAAGCCATCTCTTCCTCCTGGACTGTTTGACAGACAAGATCTCTATGCAAGGAGAAGATGGAAGCAGATACAGTGCATGTCTGACATATTCTGGAAACGTTGGACAAGGGAATATTTGCCCCTGCTTCAAGAAAGGCTGAAGTGGACCCGTCCATCTCGCAACTTTGCAGTTGGAGACATTGTGCTTATTGCTGACGAAACAGCCCCACGCAATTCTTGGATTTCAGTGCGGGTAATTCAAACCATCCCAGACAAGGCAGGAATGGTGCGTCAAGTAAGAGTTAAAACCAAGACAAATACACTGGACAGACCCATTACGAAGATTTGCCTTCTGCAGGAATCAGACTGAAGCAATCACCTACAGAGACTACGTTTTATTTATGTCGTTTATGAAGAACATTTAGATACTTTGGCTCCACAAGTTTTAATTTGGTAATTGTGAAAAAATAGGTTCAAAATTAGGGGCCGGTATGTGGGAGCCAAGTTAATATAGTTCATGAATGCAGTGTTTGTATTTGTTGTTAAAACTTATTTTATATAATTAATACGTTTATGAGTAAATTTGTGGTTAAGACTAAGCTAAAATGATTTGACTGCATTTATGTTTATTTTAGAATGTTTATAGTAAATAAATTTGCTTTAGAAGCTAGTTTTACGGTTTTAAAGTCTGCACTCTAATTTATGCAAATGAGGGCATGCAGCGCTGAAGCAGGGGGAGAGTGAGTAAAAGTTCGTAGAGCAGAGACAAGACGCTGCAGCAGAAGAGTAAAGAGCCCCACGGTTTTTCTACCATAGTGTGTTTTATTGTTGAGGATAAAATTGGCCTGAAAACTTCTGTAAAAGTTTAATGAGCTGTGGAATAAACCTTTTTGTTTTGTATATTTTTACATCGGAGTCCCGTGGAAGTTTTTTCCTCTTCAACTAAACGCACACGAGTGAACAAGGAAAACTGGTCTCATGGCTCTATAAAGAGTTTCTGAGGCTTTGGAGCGCGTCGCTCCCAAAAGCCCGGTGTCGTCCCAATCACTGGCGCATGCTGCGGGATTCCCTCTCGCTAAAGTGATAGCTTGCGGGTTGGGAACAGCTCGATCAGAGTCTTTCTGACTTCTGATCACTTCAGTTGGAGAAATGTTCACTCATTTCAAAACTTTGGCTGACGTGGCGCCTAATTCCAGTCTCCAGTGTGGCAGCGGAGTGTGGATTCAGCCTCCAGAACAACATCTAAATCCCCATGAGAAGTAATCTGTCCAATGCAAAAATCCAAAGCCTCATGACAATAACCGCTGCAGCTATCCCACTATGTGAATACTCACAAATGGGTGCGCATTTCAGTTCAATGCGGAGAAGGAGGAAGTTGTGAGACTGTGCCTTTAGGCCACAGCAGGTGAACCATTTCAAATGCAGTTCTTTACATATATTTTTTATATGTAGTTCTCTGTTCAGCTTGTTTGGATTGAATATTATTTCAAATGAATGAAAATGAAATACTACTGAAAATGTCATTATTCTCATTAAAAAAATTGTTGAGTAAAAGCAGATTATGACTGGATGTTTTGGAGTCTGTCGGTCAAAATGACCCACAACAAAACATTGTAGCACCACCTCTGATCTATATATAAGAATAAGAAAAAAACTCTGTGTTTGAGTTGAAGTATTTGCTGCCTGATTTCATGATAGGGGTCCCTTCAACTAATATAGTTCCTTCAACACAACGCTGCCCATTGGTAAGTTGGTCATCAATTTTAATTGTCACACAGTGTCTTACTTTGTATTTTTCTTCCCTTTTTTATAAGACCAACTCTTTGTAACCTTCACTAAAACATTCAACAAGAATGAGATGCTGTCCATAGGTACATGAAGGGATAATGTTAATCCTGATAATATAATACAATTAATTTCTTAAGTAAATATTATCAAGTGTTAAATGAGTTAAAAAACATATTTGGATCCATTCAGACGTACCATGTTTTACACAGGCTAACTTGATTTTTTTGTTCTGTAATGGGATGCTATTGTTGGAAAAACCTTGACTTAATGAGAACTTTGATGTGTATCTTAATATACTGAAGGTATAAGTTGAATATTAAGTGTTGTACAGACATTTTGACTCCTTTTGTGATTTCGAATGGTATATCAAATCCAAGCTAACGTAAATTACTTAAAAGCACACCTAAACTTGACAAATCTACATTTTTGCCTACCAAAATATTCTGCAGCATTGTGATTTTTAATCATGTTTTTTATATGGATATGATTAGTTACAGTAAATAGCTGTTTATAACTAATATTTGTATTTATAATCTATTAAAAGGCTAAGAGGACTTAAAAAGATGATAGATAACCGGGTTGTCCCTCTCCTTTTAAGCTGTGTGGTCCATTAAGAACTTTGATGGACAGGTTACATTTGATTAATTATAAGATCAGAAGAAATAGAGTTTACCTTGCCCCCTCATTTCAACTGATAAGCAGAAGCTGAAAAAACGCAACATGCATGAATACCTCTTTTTTCAAAACAAAGAGCAATTCAAATACTTACAGAAAAACACCCCCCAAAATTAGGTTCTGAGCTTTAGTGTGATTCTGAGACAATCACTGAACACATCAAAGGGAGAACAGCATCTGTTTT
This sequence comes from Valencia hispanica, assembly GCA_963556495.2. NCBI lineage: Eukaryota > Metazoa > Chordata > Actinopteri > Cyprinodontiformes > Valenciidae > Valencia > Valencia hispanica. Next base: position 29,395,265 of record OY747704.1, read on the forward strand.
TTCTGGCACCTGTAAACCCACTGGAATATTTCAACCCAAAAAAAGATTGATCTATTCTGATTAACAATGCAGAGGAAGAAAAGTCAAGGTGACCAGCCATGGAGGGACAAAGAGAGTAAGAAAATGTGTGTTGACATCTATTACAAAGCCACAATATATGACAATGTTTGTGACCCTGGCCTTATGGATCAAGACATGAATCACTGTAAATTGTGTTTGTTCAACCTAATCTAACCTCCATCCTGAAACTGTGAAGTCAGCACTGCATGTGCTCAACCTCTGTGACACAAACATGGACATACAAACCTGTAAATCAATTTTATTTATAGACAACATGTATTTCTAACATTCGTCTCTTCGTCCATCCAGAACTACAATGAACCAGATTTCAACACCAGGCAGAGGCAGATGGTTAAAAGATGTACAATCCGAGATTTGTCTCTCTACTTCTTCAGACTGTGAAATTTGGAGAAGAATGTGAAAAATCTGAGTGCAATTCTCTGAATATATTGAATAAAATCATTATTACTCAGAAAGGTCTCCTACACCCTTGCAAAATCTCATCTAAGCCTGAAGAAGCAGGTGGTAGACAAAGAGGGCACTGCAGGTAAGTAAGGAAGAACGAAAGAGAGAATCCTGGAAATGGATGAGGACGCCTGGGTAGTAATAGGAGCAATATAGAAGTCAGAATTGGGATCCAACCAGTTTGTTGTTAGCCAGGCTTGGTTCATACACAGAGGTGCCATAGCTAGGGATGTATTTGGAGATGTAAGGCAAGACAGGGAAGTACGAGAGGAGAGGCAATGGTTCAGGATTGAAAGGCAATGGGGACAATTTGGTCCGAGAAGGGCGAACAGAAGATCTGGCACTTGAGGGGAGACTGAGGAGGATCTAAATACTGATTGAACAAGTGAGTGACAAAATGAGATCATTGAGTTCAGCTGAGTTACATGGCTGATCAGAAACCATGAAAATGTTCTATACCAGCTTAATCCTTGCAGGGTCAGTGACAGGCTGGTGCTATCTCCATCGGTCAACTGGTCATGAAACGGAAGATACGTCATGGACAGGGTAACACAGAGACAAAAAGAACAGACAACAATACTCATTAGGTGTTTTAAAAAGACACATCATGGCAGCATATTAAGGCTATATTCCCGGCACGGTGTGTCTTTTGAATGCGGCACGGCGAGGCGCGAATATTGCAGCATTTGTGCCGTCATGCTTGATATTACCACAATATTGCAGCAACGCTGGACTTATAAATGAACATCACGCCTTGGCACAACATATGGTGATGTCAACCACCAGAGAGGAGTGATGACAAAGAAGAGATGTTACACCTCCTCCTCCAGCAACTCTCTTCCCCTTCTCCCATTGTTCATTCTCAGACATCAAGGTCGGACCATGTTTCCAATGAGGTACTGTCCCACCCCACTCCCATCCACTCCACACACAATAACACACACCCACACAGGTTGATGAATGCCCGCTGCTGTGTCCAGCTTCTCGCTGTGACATCATTAATACCACATACTGTCCACAGTGACATCGTTAATAAGTGCCAGGGTGCTGACTCTTCCTTAATGGCCCCTTAAATTTGACAGGCTTGACGTGTTGTCATGCGGCTGTCTCGTGCTGGTGTGTGCGTGAGTGTCTATGTGTTGAGCAGAGAAGCCTGTGCACACAGCACCACCTGATTTACTCAGCAGGCTGCTGTTTGCAGGGTGCAAGCAAATCTGCTCCAGAGATGACGCTCTCTTTTTTTTTTTTTTTTTTTTACAGTGATTGGGATCACAATTTGTCTCATTCAGAGACACATCCACACACATGCAGAGAATAAGCCAACCCCCCTACTTCGATGCCCTACACTAAGCTGAAGATGGATTGTGAATAATTAGGCAGATAATTGCCCAGGCAGGGGAGAAAGAAAAGATCAATGACTGATCTTTAGGCCAGGCAGGGTGTGTTTTTCACCCAGAGGAGATGAGTGAAAGATGAAGGTGCAAATACTGTATAGATTTGTTGTTTAAAGTTGTATTACAATATGATGCATATGCTTTCACAACTTGAGACAATGTCCTAAACATAAAACATTCCAACTGAAGGTGGAAATAAAAACAGCAGTGCTGGCTGCAAAGTAAAAATGGAACCAAGTAATCCTCAAAGGCAACATTTCCAAGGCTGAGTGTTTCATCCTGTGTCTTTGTTTAGTATTACATCAGTCGAAACAGACTTCCTTGTTCTTGCTTGGCAGTGAGAAGATATGAATAAAAAAAAACAAAGAGATGCAGAATAGAGGAGAGAGTAAGGCAGGTCAGGCTGCACCTGCTAAGCAACGGATATATTCTGTCACTGCAAAGCTTCATCTCACCTCCTCCTGTCTCCCACTCTCGCTCTGACACACAGATAGGCTCACAAATCTCCCAACAAAGGCTCGATCAGAGCCTGCTGCTCTTTGTTCAACTTCCTCCGATTCTTAATTTCTCCTGCTCCTACTGCTCTTCTTCTGTGCTCCTCTTTTTCCCTCTTTCTACAGACAAAGGTGAGCACATGCCAGACTGACAATCAGAGCGGGACTTGGAGCATGCATATAATTGGCACGCAGACACAAAGAAACAAACAGACAGACATGCACAAAAGGACATCTCCCATGGCAGCCAGACAACAAAACCTTTATGACATTCGTCTCAGTCATATTTATCTGCAAGCAGAAACACAGCCTCCTCATGTCATCAGGGGTCTTTTTCATTTTTAATGCATTTAATCTTGAATTTATCTACTGTCTTTTATATCAACAAAGAAAAAAACTGGGCCAGTGTCTATGTTTTTACTATTTATGGTTACTGTAGTTTGCAATTCATATTATCAAGGGTAATTGAAAAACATAGGGCAGACAGAGCAGTGGAACATAGGAGGGGGAGGGTATCATGTATTCATATTCAGCCCCCTTTACTCTGACCCCCCTAAATAAAGTCCATTGCAAACAACTGTCTACAGATGTTACCTGTTTAGTCTACCTGTATTTAATTTATTCAAGAACTATCAGGATATATCCAGCCGTTCAGTAAATGCTTAACAAGTTTGTTGGAGAAGATTAGAAAACAAACAGCATCATGAAGACCAAGAAACACAGCAGACAGGTCAGGGAGAAAGTTGGGAACAAGTTTAAAGTACGATTGAATTTAAAACAATATCCCAAATTTTTTGTTTTTGTTTTGTAAATGCACCACACACTTTTAGATTATTTTTTTTTTTAAGTTTGAAAAGCCCTGTATCATTTTCCCTACACCTCAAATCCTGCACTACATTTTGTTAGTCTTACAAAATCCCAATAAAACGCATTCAAGTTTGTGGTTGTAAGGAGAAAATGTTAATACTTTTATAAATTTAGTTTGAAATGCATATTATTGAGGGTTATTGAAATCTGTAAAATGGACCCAGAGGAAAGAGGAGGAGGAGGTGGAGGAGGAAGATGAGGAGGAGGATGAGTGGAATGATAAGAGAAATGTATTACAGACACGAGGGGCAGCTGTGGGTTTAACACTGTAGGAGACAGGCAATCGCAGGTTGAAGCCTTGAGTCGTCAGATAAATCTCCATATGAAAGGAGCTCCGTGGCCCTCTGAAAACCACGTATGCATTTATAATGTAGCTCAAACACAGGACTGGGAATTCACCTACCTCTTCATCTCCTGCTCAGAAGCAGCTGTTCAGAGTACAAGAAATAATCAGTCTGAATTTGACCTGTCCCCTCTCCACCTGCCACGCAACACATTGACCATCAGAAATGTTGTTTTTTGCTGTTGAGCCATTTCATACATAAAGGAGCTGTGATAGCGATGTGACCAGCCTTGTAATCACATGCTAAAAGGAGATTAAGCAGTGTCATTGTGATGTCTGCATTTGCTTCTCACAGCATGCCTTCAGCCCTGCCTGAATAACAGAAAAAATTAATCCCCAACAGCGCAGGCCTGTGTGCTCGTCGGCTGATCTGTGATCTTTGAATGAAATAACGAACCTTACAGGAAAAGCTGGCAGGTGACTGATAACTCAAGTCAAAAAGCATAAAATATGTCAGGTCTCAACAGCTCCTAACAGACGACTGGAAGGATGGTTAACTTTAATGATTTGTTTAGTTTGGAGGCATGTATGTGTGTGCATCTGTCTGTGTGTGTTTATTTTGAGGCATAAGGGACATTAATATTGAAACAGGGCTGTGTGGGAGGATAAATTCAGACACAGTAAATGGGCCAACTTGGTTATTTGCTCGCAACACTTATGCGAGCCAGAGTCATGGCTCGATCTGCTACCAGAACATGGAGGCTGGCTACAACCTAAATAAAGACAAATTCCGGGTTGTGCAGGATGCTCATACTCATAGTGCTTACTAATATAGGTGCACCACATTAAAATAAAATGTCAAAGCTTAATTCATTTATGTCATTTATTTCAAAATGAATTTTTGAAGATTATGTCTTATTACTAAGTAAAGCCCAAAATTTTATTCCTTCGAAAATTAGAATATACATCCATCCATCCGTCCTCTGTACCCGTCCATCCTATGTAGGGATGTGGGGGGTGGGGGGCTGTTGTCTATCTCCAGCAGTCACGGGGCAAAAGGTGGGGTACACCCATGAAAGGTCGCCAGTCCATTGCCGGAATATTACCTCAGACAAACGTAAAATATTTATTAATATATATTGCTGGCTTGGCAGTCTTTCCAGCAGTCATTGGTGACCTTTATAAGCTCCAAAATGATGTTGCTAAAGATACTGGCTATTCACAGTCATGCATATTGTGGAAAATTTAGTGGAAGAAAAAGTTTGGTAAAAGAATGGCATATACAGCAGGAGTAAACAGCCTTGTCATTGTTGTGAATATAAGCCCGCACAGCCACGTTTTGAGGGGTTCCTAGAGGATCCAAACACTGATATAAGGTAGGGAGTCTCCTTTTAAGTCCATTTATCAAGTAAGAAAATAAACCTGCAGGCACAGCATAAGACAACAAGGGAACTGAAATAGAGAAACAGTGAGAAAAACAGGTATGTGGGTGAAGGGATAATCTAGAGAAGAACTAGATCAATTATGAAGTTCATAAATGTTAGATGAATAGCAGAATACCACACAGGTGAATCCCATCAACATAATGCCTATCAGCTCAATGAGAATAACAAATAAACACCAAAATCATACATGGCAAATAGAACAAACACTAAGACAATGAACAGAAACAGAAGAATGACAGAAGACTGAAAAGCCAAGTGGCAGCTAACTGATTCAAGAGTCTGATGGGCTGAGTTGGTGGTTTACAACCATCTGCAGATGTATGTAGGACATGAGCTACAACTCACATTCCTTGTGTTAAGCCACTCCTATCTATCAGAGAAACCATCAGAAACATTATTGTGTCATTTTGCAGTTCATCTGGAAATTGAAGTCCCAGAGTTTGGAAGGAGAATGGAGAAGTACAGAACTCAAGCTGCTGGAAGTCCAGTTGTCATGATTGACAAGTGACTCTAAAGGCCGGTTTATACTTCTGCGTCGTGTCCCTCGCGTAGGGTACGCCGTAACCGTCGTAGCCTCTGCGTAGGTCCGCAGAGGCTTGACGTGCACCTCCTCTGACCTGACGTGCAGCCCGGCGACGCGACGCAGAGACGCGGAAGTACTCCGTTGTGATTGGTCAGTGAGATTACGTTCGCACGTACCATCTTCTAAGTCTCCGTCTTCTCATTTGCTTGCGTTGCAAAGTGTTCAAAAGAAGGATAATTTGTTCGTCTGCTTCCACAATCTCATTGAGACACTGCAACAAGTTGGCCGCCATCGTTGTTCTAAGGAAATACTTCCCGGAACTGAAGTAAACATAAGTAAACCATCAGAAAAACTCCGCCCTATGGAGTTTGCCGACTGATACCAGCCTACTGCCACCTGCAGGTCTGGAAATGAAACAGCAACACAACGCTTTCAGCCCTACGCAGAAGTATAAACACAGCAGTGGGTACGGCGGTTACGGCGTAACCTACGCGACTGATGCGACGCAGAAGTATAAACCAAGCTTAAGTCAAGCAACAACTTCAAACAACGGATAACAGTTTGTTCAATGTTTATTGTGAGCAGGAAATCTGGGACGGTCAAACAGGAACTCGGCGAACGGCAAATACTAGGGAGAAGCAGGTGAGTGGTTAGAATACCATTGAGTGGAGATGAAAGTAAAATTATATTTTGGAGGTGATCTAGGACGTCTGAAGGATGGATTCTTGGAGGAGATAAGTAGGAGACAGATTACTGAGTTTGGCTGGGGATGAGCGGCTGTTTCGGTGGTGGTCCGGTTCTTGTTTCCTGTAGGTTTGTAGGTGGGTGGTTTTATTCCAGGATCTGTTCTTTGCAGGTTGGAGGATTGGAGGGCGGACAGGCAAGCGGCTGCAGAGAACGGTGAAGGTGAGTCTTGTTGTTTTATGTTCCAGAAGGGAGCGGCGGGAGGCTGACCGGGGAGGATTCTAGAGGAACCAGTCCAGCGGTGAATATGGCTTGATTCTTTTTGAAGTTGTGGTGTCCTAAACCAATCATGCAGGAATCTGGAGGGAGGTTGTTGACTAGGAGCGAGGATGTGGATCAGACAAGGAACGCAGGAGCGATCGGGAGTGGATCTGCGGGAGGACAAAGAAGGTAAGTTTAAATGTGGAGTAACACTAAGGAAGAGCATGCTATGGAGAGCAAATTGATTTGGTCTTGTACCACACATAGGAGCGAGAACCAACTGACGTTAGCTCCAGAGGCCGCTCCCCTTTTGAGCTGGAGCAGAGATGACCCTGAAAGGGAACACCTGGTGCAGCGCCTGCCAATCACACCCTGGGAAGAGAAGTAAACGGAACAGAAGGCCCCCAAACTTTTCATCAGAATGAACAGAAATCACATGTGAGGTGCCCCAGGGCTCCATCCTGGGCCCCTGTTATTTAATATCTACACGCTCCCACTAGCCCAGATTATAACAACCAATAAGATTAGCTAACATAACTATGCAGATGATACTCAGCTCTACATTACGATGTCACCAGGTGACTTTGAACCCATCCAAACCCTAGGCAAGGCAAGGCAATTTTAATTGTATAGCACACTTTCAACATCAAGTTGATTCAAGATACATTACATGATTAAGGGGTAAAATAAAAATAGCAGTAAAACACAGACAGAGCATATAAAGTAAAAACAGCAATAAAGCATGAAGCACACAGATACATCAAAGCATTACAAAGCATATAATGTAAAAACCGCAGTAAAACAAGAAGCATACACAAAACATGATACAACAAAGCATTAATCAAAGGCATCTCTAAACAGATACGTTTTTAGTTGTGATTTAAAAGAACTCAGTGTTTCAGCAGCTTTGCAGTCATCTGGAAGTTTGTTCCAGATTAGAGGAACATAGAAACTGAAAGCTGCTTCTCTGTGTTTGTGTCAGGTTCCGTGGGTATTTTAGATTTTTTCCTTCCGCTTCATTTCCTTCCCCTCTGTACCCCAAGCTGCTCTCTTGTTTTGTCCCTTTTGTTTGTGTTTAAACTTAGTTCTTTTTCTTATCTAGTTTTATCATGTTAGGTTATTCCTTGTCTTTATTAGTTTATTCTGGCACTTGTTTGTGTCCTCATTTGTTTCCTTAGTTTATTCCCTCTTGATAGTTTCCTAATTTATTTCTTCCTTCTGCTCTCTAGCATTTCCTTAGGTTTCTTTCCTAGACATATTATCTTTAGTTTCTAGTTTCTTAAGAGTTTTCTCTCTTCTATAGCCATTCTATCTCTCTTCCCAGCTGTTAATTGTTTCCACCTGCTCTCTCCCTCTCACCTGCATCTGATTTCTCTGATTGGTCATTGGTCTCCTCTGTCACTTCCTCATTTCCCCCCCGTGATTTATTCTCCTCTCATTCAGTCACGACTCGCTGGTCCTTCGTCATATTTTCCCTGTGGTTTCTGATTCCTGCCCGGTTCCTGTTTTTTCCTCATCGCTGTTTTTGTTGGTTCTCCTAGTTCTGTAAGTCTATGCTCCTTGTTTTTGTTCCTATTAAATCCTTAAAGTTTTATTTTGCTGCCTTTGGGTCCTTAATAATACGCAAACATGACAGTTTGGTTGTAATTCTAGGGATGTTGAGTAGACTAAAATTAGAGGACCTGAGTGGTCTGGTGGGTTGGTATAGTAACAGCAGATCTTCAACATGCTTTGATGCTAAGCCATTCCATGATTTATAAACTAGTAAAAGTATTTTGAAGTCTATTCTCTGAGCTACAGGGGGGCCGGTGTAAGGACTTTAGAGCTGGGGTGATGTGCTCTACTTTCCTCGTTCTAGTGAGGACACCCTAAGTAAATGCATCGAGCAAATCAATGGATGGATGTGCCATAACATTCTCCAGCTGAATAGAAACAAAACAGAAGTAATTACTTATGGACCCAAAGAGGAACAATCAAGAGTCAGCACACAGCTTCAGTTAATATAGCTAGAAACTACTGATCAGGCCAGAAACCTAGGTGTAGTAATGGACTCAGACCTGAACCTCCAGGGTCACATAAAGGGAATAACAAGGTCAGAGTTCTATCACCTGAAGAACATTTTTAGGATGAAAGGACTGATGTCGCAACAGGACCTAGAAAAACTCATCCATGCATTTATCTTTAGTCGGACTGATTACTGCAACAGCGTCCTCACAGGTCTGCCTAAAAAGTCAATCAGACAGCTGCAGCTGATCCAGAACGCTGCTGCTCGTGTCCTCACTAGAACCAGGAAAGTAGAACACATCACCCTAGTTCTAAAGTTCTTACACTGGCTCCCTGTAGCTCAGAGAATAGACTTCAAAATACTTTTACTAGTTTATAAATCACTGAATGGCTTAGCACTAAAGTATGTTGAAGATCTACTGTTACTATACCAACCCACCAGAACACTCAAGTCCTCTAATTCCAGTCTACTCAACATCCCTAGAATCAGAACCAAACATGGAGAAGCAGCTTTCAGTTTCTATGCTCCTCTAATCTGTAACAAACTTCCAGAAAACTGCAAAGCTGCTGAAACACTGAGTTTCTTTAAATCAATGCTAAAAACCCATCTGTTTAGAGCTGCATTTGAGTAATGCCATGATGTATCATGTTTTGTTTATTCTTCTTGCTGTTTTTACATTTTATGCTTAGTAATGCCTCAATGTATCTGTGTATGCTTCATGCTTTATTGCTGTTTTTACTTTATAGGCCTTGTCTGTGTTTTACTGCTATTTTTATTTTACCTTCTAATCATGTAAAGCATCTTGAATCACCTTGTTGTTGAAAGTGTGCTATACAAATAAAATTGCCTTGCCATACCCCAGCACACAGTAACAGACTCCTAACAGCAGTATGAAGTTTCCACAGTCAGTGTTGACTCGTGGAGCCATCTCCTTTGCTGGTGTTTGTCCACTGGGTTTAATCAAGCCCAAAGGCAGTGCAGTTGTCTACCAGGAGATTTTAGGGCATTTAATGCTTCCCTCTGCTGACAAGCTTTATGAAGATGCTGATTCAATTTTCAGCAATACCTACTTTAATGACTATCTTTACACTGTGTTTAAATTGGCAAGAGCATTGGAATCAGAAACAGCCGAGCCAACAATGCACATGAGCTGCACCTGGGTTTAAAGAAACCTGGGCTGCCTGAACACCTCAGCAGAACCACAGTAAAACACATCAATCTTTGTGTAACGATATATATAATACAGGATTTCCCATTTATATTCAACTTTAATGAGATCAACCCATGCAGTATTTATGAGAAACAACTCAAACAAAATGATGCCAGGAGAGCATGTCTGTCTGCAAAAAAAGCTATAACATGTAAACTAGTCTCCTCAGGCATCATAAAAAGTTTCCTGGGAGTTTTTTTCACTCTGCTCTAAAGGCATGTTGACCTGAAATGTTTTCTCCAAAGTAACATATCTGAGATTTAAACCATGTCAGCAGTATCTCTGCAAACTCTATCAAACTTAATGGAGGAAATAGCTATTTCAGAAGTAGAGTAATGTAATGTTCACAGTCGACTGTGTGCAGTCAAGAACTAGTAACCACACGCTCTGACAAAAATGAGAAACAACAACATTATGCCTTCTCAGCAGAACACAGAGGGCTATAATGGAATAATCTGCTTAACACATTAACTAAGCATTATACTGTCACAAGGTGGTTGATGCACTATTAACAACTGGTGCCATTACTGGGCTACAGGAGCAGAGTGATCATCCACAGGAGCTCTGGTACTGCAGATGTAACATTCCTCATGGGTTTCCAAACACACCTGCAGAGACGTGCTCTGCACTGCAGTTCATGGTCTGCTCATGTTTTTTTCCTGTTTCTCTCCATAAACAGATCTGACAAAAGAACAGAACATGACAGTCTGGTAAATCCAGTTACCCTCCATCCACAGAGGAAATGACCCGGCCCAGGCCATCTGTGATTGGAAGTGTGTGTGTGTGTGTGTGTGTGTGTGTGTCTGTGTGTGTCTGTGTGTGTGTGTCTGTGTGTGTGTGTGTGCGTGTGTGTGTGTGTGTGTGTGCGTGTGTGTGTGCGTGTGTGTGTGTGTGTGTGTTTTAGCAATAAGAGGGGACAGAGTAACGTGAAGAGAAGACTTTTGCCATTGATGCTCATGTTTTATTCAATGGAGCAATGGGATTTTGTGGAATAAAAGCCTTTTTAAACATTAAGGAACAAGTGGGGCCAATGATGTAAAGGAGGACCAGGCAAAAAGTATGACTTCACTTGGCTTTTTTCCTGTTTTATCTCTCTCCCTCTATCTTCTACTCTGTCCTTTGTTTCCATTCTAAGGCTTTCAAACAGAGGAAGCCAGCACAAGGGGCTGAAAGAGTCCGGGTAGAGAAGAGAAGAGCAGTGAAGGAAAGGCACACTCTGGAAAACTTCTGGAGGGGAACAAAATGAAAAGGAAATGAAAGGATGAGATATAATAAGGTGGGGAAGTAAAGGAAAAGAAAGAAAATGCAATGAAATGCAAATGAAAGAAAGGAAACAGCAGGATAGGATAGGATAGGATAGGATAGGATAGGATAGGATAGGATAGGATAGGATAGGATAGGATAGGATGAGAACAGAAGGGTAGGGAAGACAAGGCGCGGAAAGGAAAGAATGGGGCAGGGAACAGAAGTAAAAGATTGAAAATATCAAGAGAGGAAAAGAAAGGATATTGGGAGAAGAATGAAATATGAAAGAAATTTAGAAAATGTAAAAGTAATACAGGAAACATTTGACTAAATAGCAAATAGGAAAATAATAGAACAGAAATGGGAGGGCAGAAAAGAAAAGGAAAGGAAGGAATGTAGAAGGACAAGAAAGGTCAGGATACTGAAAAGAAAAAGAAAAGAAGACATGTAGACATTATTATGTCATACAATTATTAACATGCAAGGGTAAAAAAAACAATAGCTGCATACAAGCTAGGTCTAACCACACATTTATCCACAGACTGATTTTTTTTGTTTGCAGGGAGTGGCTTTAAAATCAATAATTTTTCATGAAGCATTGACCAATGATGTCATTTTCTTAAACTGCCCCTTATTTCAAAGTTTATCTGGTGGCCTTTCTCAGTTACTTTAATGAAAATGGGCAATTAATTAAAATCTCAGCAACTGATTTTTTCCCCTCCCCCATAATGGAATTTTTGATTGCAGTAATTGGTCCCAAGTGATTGCCCCAGGGCATATGCTTGTGATAAATGTTCTTATTAACAGTTTTCCACACTAGAAAACACTCACTGAAGTGATCAAATGCACAATCACTTTCAAATGCTGAAAAGACCAAAAGATGTTTTAATGCATTTCTTTTTCTGAGGAGAATTAGTTATATTTTACTATTTAAAGTTAAAAATTATGACATTTATGTATTCACTAAAAAATCTGCACAAGGCTTTAATATGTACACTAAATTACAAAAAGTATTTGTAGTCTACCTGTGCACTAACATGATTTTGAGTTACATTCCATTTTTAATCAGTAGTGTTTAATATGATGTAAAGCCCACCCTTTGTAGGTATAACAGCTTCAGCTCTTCTGGGAAGGCTTTCCACGAAGGTGTTTTCATTGAAATTTATGACCATTCTTTCAAAAAGGTATTTTTAAGGTCAGACATTGGTGTTGGACAAGAAGGCCTGCCTTGCAGTCACTTCTCTAATTCATCCCAAAAATGTTATCTTGTGTTCAGGCTCTGTGCAGGCCAGTCAAAGCTTTTCTCACCAAACTAGTTTATCCATTTCACTATTAACCTTAATTTGTGCACCGATAAAAAGGGGCCATCTCCAAACTGTTCCCCAAAAGTTTGTTTGTTTATTTCAAACATAAAAAAAACAGTAGTTGCAATCAACACTAAACAGTTGAATTGTTTGAAATGGAGGTAGGTCGAAGTATACACTTTTAAGGCCCTACCCCTTTTACACATTATCATCTTTGAAAAAGGCAAAATAAAAGCCAAACAAAAAATGCATCAATTCACTCTTTTTAACCAACTTACAAATCTGTTTCCCCCCAAAAAAATCAGGAGAAAGTCAAAAACAGAATAATACAGTCAAACAAAACAAAAGGCTCTCATCTCTTTACTACCATCTTTACCTTCCAACATTATTCTGGTTTGTACCATTCTTCCTCATTATTGTATACATAAAAAAATTATACTTTGAATTTTCTTTTTAATTGGCTTATGTTTTTACTTTGTTTTATGTCTGTTAGACCATTCCATATTTTAACCAACTTTTTAGTGTTGTTCTGTAAGCAAGTATTTTTTAAATTGAATTTCCCATGCCTTTCATGAAACAATTACATTTCATTATTAAAGTTGGAAACATGATTTTGCCCAAAATGTTAATGTTTGCTGCAACTTTAGGAGTTCCTTTGTCTGGAACTAAGAGGCCAAGCCTAAAACTTGTGAAAAACAGGTCCACATTAATATTTTCCCTCCACCAAACCTTACAGCTGATAAATGCAGTCAGAAATAAGCCACAATTAATCACTCCACCGAACACATCTGCACACCTCTAGAGTCCAGTAGTGGCTTTTTTTTTTACATCACCTCATGACGCTTCGCTTTGCGGAGAACAAAGGAAACTGGAGACTTTAAATATACTGAGGAGGAGTGGAAGTGACAGAGAAACCAGATGACTAATTTGTGGAAAGCAGATGCAGGTGAGACGGAGAGAAATCAAAGAGATTGGAGATGGAAAGCAGCTGGACGGGGAAACAGAATGGCAAGGAGGAAACAGAAGAAAAACAAAGATATAGGCCTAGACAGAAAATAATCTTAAATGCAAAAGGAAGGACTAACACAGAGGGGTAACTAAGAAGGATGAAATCTAAGTAAATAAATCAGAAGCACAATAGAAACTCAAAGTAAAACCACTACTGAATATAACAAGGAAGTATGGGAGAAAAACAGAACAGAAGAAAACATGAGTATAAACTCTGGATAGAAAAAAACTAAAATCAGAGAACAATCCTAAAAACAATTAAACAAAAGTATAAACTTCAGGTGATTGTAACATATATATATATATATATATATATATATATATATATATATTACCCTGATATTTTTGTTTTTGCTGAATGTTGTAGGTGAAGGCCACTAGTGCCAAAAAACACCTATAAAAATATACCTTATCCACATGTACTTTATCTGTCTTCACCCACTGCTTTTGCTCCAGTTATGTCTTAAACTTGATAGACACTGAGCTTTAAGCGGTAATACCCTTGAGCATGACCTCCCTGGATGTATGTGGGTAGAGTATAGAGTGGCTGCACTGTCTTCATCCTGTCCCAGAAGCCCATACTGGAGATACTCATAGTAAAACACAAAGCATGGTTCTGTTGTGTATGCATGATGTTTTTGCAGTGGCAACTTGCAGGTATTGAGGCAGCTTAAAAGCAATCTTTTAAACATTACACACCAACTTTTTATCTTCCTCTTTCAGAGTTTTATCCCTCTTAAACCTTCACTTTGGCCAACTTCCCATTTGATAAAGTCACAGGAAAGCACACTATGCCTACTTTTAAATTATGACATACTATTTGTAAGGATGTATGCCCCTTAACGTCTTTGCTCTGAAAGAAAAACATACAGCATTGTTTGGTGTCCAAGTCAGGTTGTTTTGATAACCTATGGGTCTTGTCTTTTTAGGGTTTTGTTAACTCAGCATGGTTTTAAAGCAGTTTTGATTTATTAGTTTTTACACATTAAATTTTCTTTCAGATATTTACTTTGCTAGATTATGTGTTCTGTTTCATAAAACATTATTTTAAATTAACTAACACAGTATTGAACGTAAATAACCACGGATTTTTATTTTAAAAAATGATTTAATACAGATGTAATCAAATGTACAAGATGCTTTTTTTTATATTAGAGTTGTATTCAGATGTGAAAAAAGAATCACCTCTGATCTAATTTCTGTTTCCATAAACTGCGATGGTTCAGAACACCATCTACGGAACATAGGAGGATCAGTCCTCATAATGTCTCTGCATAACCTCAACCAAAAAACATTTTGAACTCTCTCTTATTCTCTGACGACTGTGGTAAAATGGTTCAACCAAAGCATTTTAATGCATTGAAGCTGCATTGTGTATTTTTATACTGTTTCACCTTACCAAATAGGTATTTATTTTATGACTACATCATTTTAGACATCATAAAATAAACACTGAGAGCACAAACTAGCAAACGGAGACTTGACACGACAGAATTCATCCAAAACAGATGAAAACAGATGTTCCCATTTATAGGGAGTCTTAATGTAATGAAAATTCGTAAAAGTACCAGGGGTCTCAGAACCTGTAAGAGTGAATGAGGGAAACTGTTTGCACAAATAACCCAAAATGCTCCGCTTGAGGCAGTATGGGCTATTTTTCTATTTCACTACCACCAAATGAATGCATTAAACCTGGGGCACAGCGAGAGTGTGTCTGTGAGGTCAGGCTCGTAAAAAGTGCCCCAGCAGGTGCCTGCTGCACTGCTTCGCTCAGAATTATGCACTCAGTCATACGGGCAGACACGGCTGAGAGGACGCATTTCAGATGTCTTACTCCAGGGCACAACGCTTCTCGTTTCTTACAATCATTTTTAAGGGAGGGTTTTTTTTGGTTGTTTGATATTGCATATGAAAGAAATGTGTTGTGTTTGCTAGTAGGGTCTCTGTAACAGATATGAGCAGTAGTCATAAAACCCGAGAGGTCAGACAGTTAAATGCAGGAGCTGCAGATTCACTGTGCAGATGTCTGTCTGATTACGATGATACACTGTTATGCTGCACGCTGCTGCCAGGGTGTTCTGGTGAAGACTAGACTATGAGCCCTGTGATTGGCCGGCCTCTGGGTGACCTGGAGCTGATGTGAATCTCAAGATAACTTCATGGAGAGCTGCACATGGAGCACGATTCTCTGAGGTTGGCGGAATGCCATTTGAACTTGTATTATTGGCTTCACTCACATGCCAGAAAATGGGTCAAGAACAAGGGCGTCAGTTTGTTTTTAAAATTGCTGGGGAAAATAACCACAAACTTGAGTGTGGTTTGAAGAATCCTGAGGTCAATTATTAATTGTTCATATAGCCTATAAGTACTGATCCATTTCATGTTGGTGCACTGCTGTGTATAAACAGGTGTTGAAATGCAGATCTTTATTCAATCAACAAAAGTTGAAAGCCATATGCTTAAGTGTTTTGTTTTTCAAACGGCACTAAAAACCATCATTAGGCTGTTGGCCTGCAAGAATCATTAAAATCCACATCGTAGCACAAAGAACTATGTTGGCTTTACATACTCGCCCCAGAAGAATATGTGCAACAATAAAACGCGTTCCCTTTGCAACCCTTGCTGTTGTGTGCGGAGAAACTTCAACTCTAACTTACAGTTCAGAGTTCTGCAACGGGGCGGGTACCCGCAGGTGACCCGCATAAAGCTGTTTCATGGGTGGAAAAATACATCAATTAAATTTCATGGGTCAGGGAGGACGTTTCTTTAATGTGGGTGGGTTTGTTTTAATATTTTGAGTAAGATTCCCAAAGAGGATCATGTTGATATATTGTGTTGGTGGAAACAGCATGCGAGAATATTTCCCAAAGTTGAGCTGATGGTGAAATATTCTTGCTATCTAGGCATCCAGCGCTGCCAGAGTGAGATTTTTCTGTGGCTGGATTTGTGATTCAGGAACGGAGAGCACAGTTAAAGCCAGGGGGTGTGGACAATATTTTGTTTCTGCACAGTGACCTCTGCATCAAATACATTTCAGCTGTGCAATATTCCAGAGAAATAAGACAAATAATTAATTGTACTATAGTTAAATCAGGGATCAGGAATCGTGTATTTTCCGTCTTTGACTGTTTTTTTAAAACTTTGATGAAAAAATCGAAAGACATATTCATCCATTCATCCTGGAAATCCACAGCATGCCCTCCTTCTGGATCAGTGGATAAGATGCTGGTCTGGGTCCGCTCCAGCTAAGTGCTCCAAAGCCTCCATAAATCTCCAAGGTGTTGTCAGCTCCCGATAGCGTTGAATTGAGTACGGTGTCCAGGTCTGAGATGATGCTCAGATGCTCTCATTGGAATCTTTTTTTTAATTGATTCAGTTTCCTAAACTCTGTACGTAAAGTTGAAAATGACTGCGCATATGCATCAAGTGGTCAGCGTTGTGAAATGTAAACTTTCAAAATGAAGGACGGCCTTCAGATTTTTCTGTTACAGTTTTTAAAAAACGATCAAAGATAAAATAACACAATCCCTGATTATTATAAATTATGTTACAATGAATTATGTCTGTTTTATTTCTTTGGAATATTGCACAGCTAAAATGTATTTGATGCAGAGATTGCTGTGCAGGAACAAAATATTGTCCACAGTCCCTGGCTTCAACTGTATTTTCTGTTCCTGAATCGCAAATCCAGCCGCAGAAAAATCTCTCTCTGGCAGCGCTGGCTGCCTAGATAGTGAGAACATTCTGCTGTCAGCGCAAAGTTGGAGGAATATTCTGGCATGCTTTATCCACAAACACAATATAGCAACACGATTGTATTTGGGAGTCGTAAACAAATATTTTTTCACCCGCATTAAAAAAACTTCCGCCAGACCCATGAAAATTAATTTGTGTATTTTTCGATCTTGAAACGGGTACCTGCAACAGTGCAGGACTCTGCCCTGAACGTGTTTACAGTGGACTATGAATCTTTTAAAACGTTGGCATACACTTCGAAGAATGCTGCAGCATCTGTACAGAAAGAAAATGTGACTTTATAAGAAAGTGGAATAGAATTATTTAAATAATAGTCCGTTCAGATACCGATTATGTGGAAATTGTGCTGGAAGCACAAGTGGATGTTAAATCTGCGCTGGTAAGAAATTCTGCATCAGGTTTTTAAAAGTGGTCTGTAATATATTCAATATTCATTCAATATTCAATTGAACGAGAAAGTGTGTCCAAACTTTTGGTCAGCAAGAAGCATACACAAAACATGATACATCAAAGCATTACTCAAAGGCAGCTCTAAACAGATATGTTTTTAGCTGTGATTTAAAAGAAAAGTGTTTCAGCAGCTTTGCAGTTTTCTAGAAGTTTGTTACAGATTAGAGGAGCATAGAAACTGAAAGCTGCTTCTCCATGTTTGGTTCTAATTTTAGGGATGTTGAGTAGACTGGAATTAGAGGACCTGAGTGGTCTGGTGGGTTGGTATAGTAACAGTAGATCTTCAATATACTTTGGTGCTAAGCCATTCAATGATTTATTAACTAGTAAAATTATTTTGAAGTCTATTCTCAGAGTCTATTCTCTACAGGGAGCCAGTGTAAGGACTTTAGAACTGGGGTGATGTGTTCTACTTTCCTGGTTCTAGTGAGGACACGAGCAGCAGAATTCTGGATCAGCTGCAGCTGTTTGATTGACTATTTAGGCAGACCTGGGAGGACGCTGTTGCAGTAATCAGTCCGACTAAAGATAAACACATGGATGAGTTTTTCTAGGTCCTGTTGTGACATCAGTCCTTTAATCCTAGAAATGTTCTTCAGGTGATAGAAGGTTGACCTTGTTATTGCTTTTATGTGACCTGGAGGTTCAGGTCTGAGTCCATTACTACACCTAAATTTTGGGCCTGATCAGTAGTTTCTAGCTCGTCGTGCCTTTTTAGGTCCAAGAGTAATTTATTCTGGTTTTTTTCTGTTCAGCTGGAGAAAGTTATGGCACATCCATCCATTGATTTGCTCAATGCATTTACTTAGGGTTTGGAAGGGTTTAAAGTCACCTGGTGACATCACAATGTAAAGCTGAGTATCATCTGCATAGTTATGGTAGCTAATCTTATTGGTTGTTATAATCTGGGCTAGTGGGAGCATGTAGATGCTAAATAAGAGGTCCCCCAGGATGGAGCCCTGGGGCACCTCATCTGTGATATCTGTTCCTTCTGATGAGAAGTTTCCTATTGAAACAAAGAAGTCCCTGTTCTTTATGTAAGACTCGAACCAGCCAAGTAGTGTACCAGAGAGTCTGACCCAGCTCTCTGGTCGTTCCAATAATATATCATGATCAACAGTGTCAAATGCTGCACTGAGGTCCAACAGAACCAGCACTGTGGTTCTACCACATTCTGTATCAGTCCTTCTTTGTCCGCATGCTAAAGAATCTGTTTGCTGCTCTCAATCTCATTGCTTCATATTGTGCAAATGTAACTTTAGTTTCATCCTTTTGTATTGCCATTTCAATTTAATTCAAATCAAATTCAAAACTACATTATTGATCCCAGAGGGAAATTAAGTTAATTTGGGTCTCTACTGCCTCTATAAACACTTCAAACATGAATAAAAATCATCCATTTATTTTTTGGTGCATTTTTGCTGTCAGAAATCTTGTGCTTCTCCAAGTTGTTTTAAAAAGTGCCTTATTGTGACGTCACAATATGCTAAATTTGCATAAAACCACCTATCACCTGTCAAACCCGCCAACCAATTCTATGCCATTCTCATCTGTGGAAAACCTGCAGCCTAGTAACAAGATTGGTGGGCGTGGTCTGCAACTACTAATTTGCATAAAAGTGGAAAATCCCTCTAAACAGCTCATTCTGAAATGGACTGAAATTGTCAAGAATTGAGCTGGTGAGATCACTTTATGTAAAGGTAATTTTGTGGAAAGAACTTCATTGACATGATTTGTACAGAATGTAGACCTATTATAACTTATTTAAAAAGAGGTATAATGTTTTTCCTTTGGCAGTCAACCAAAGATGTATCTAGTCATGTGAAATAAGTTTTCTTGTTTCACTAAGATGTTTAGACATATGGATATTTCATATACATTTTAACAATATGGAAAAATTTAATAAAAAACCAAACAACAAAAACAAAATAATTTTTTATTTTTTTTTTACTTTTTATAAATGCAAGGAATAAATTAGGACCAACTTAAAATGGCCAAAATTACAGAGCTGTATCACATCAAGTGTACATGATAATAACAAATATTTAAGGAGGCTTGCCCTACTGAGATTAACAACATGGTTGATATGTGTCTGAGGCCTTCACATGGATAAATGTAGCATGAGTCTGATAAGGGTTTTAAAAAGGCTTAAAAAGAATCTGAAATCAGTGGAAAGCTATGTAAGGGGAGGCCATTGAAAACAACTGCCAACGTGCCCAGGCCTGGCAAGCAAGTTCACCCTGAAAGTAGACCGGAAGATACTTAAATGAGTCTCCAAAAATATAATCTGGAGACCTTCAGCTATAGCTGTTGTGAAATTGAATGTCTCTACAATCAGAAAGAGACTGCCCTGGTTTAAATTTTAGGGGAGCTTTGAAAGCAGAAAACCTTTTCTCTCTAAGAAAAACAAGGATGTCAGAAGCTAACACCAGGAATTCAGAAGTAATGTTCTCTGGACAGGTGTGACAAAAACAGACTCAAGAGGATAATAGAAAAGGTTTTAGTTTACATAATTTATTTTTTATTCTCCCATGATCTACTCTGCCATGATTAAGTTAAAATGGTGTCATGAAGTTTTGGTCATTTGTGCCCATTTCCATCTTTAGGAATAGTTCATAACCGTGGGCAGCGTAGCGAGCTGTACACCTCGCAGCATTATGTCTTTCTGCGATAAAGATATAAATGAGACTTAAAGACGGAATACTGTACATTTTTCAGGGACTGACAATAAGCAATTAACAGAATGTTAATATTGTTTTCTGGAAACGTGAAGGGGTGCAGCAGTGCAGTGGTATATGTATGGGCCACAACAACAGAAAGATTGAGCTGAGTGAGCAGTTGATGCCTTAAAGATCCAGACTGGTTTGTCAATTACAGTCATTTTGGTTATTATGTGAGATGATGTCCGTATTTTTGCAGGTCTCTACCTGAGAAATTAATTTTTTGTTGTCTTCCTGTTTTCAGACTTTATTTCTGTTTTGATTATGTTTAACAGCACAAGTTAATTTAAACAAACAGAATTGCTGTCGTAGAACAGCATCCACATTTACAGTATGATTCTAAATACTATCCTTTATGACAACACATCTAAGGACTGAGTTGAGACTGATTTTTGTCGTTCATTGTTTATTCTGATATGAATAAAAGAAGCAATTATAAACAAATTTACTCAATAACATAGCTGTTAGGCATAGCACTGCTTTTTTCTGTTAATGCAGCTCCATATCAAAGCACCCTTTCCTCCCTACCCACTTAATGTTCATTTTGAGGATAACAGGGCGAATTGTTTACACCTTGTTCCAACTATGCTCACAGCTTCTTTGTCTGCATAACATGGATTTATAGTGCAACTTTGAGCTAAAGCCATAATTGACTGATTTGGCATCAAATGTGACAGATACTGATTGGTCCGTGTAAATTCATACTATGTTTATTGTTCCCATCAAAACTTGGCAGCACAACATTTTGGCATATTTTCAACAAATTAAATGGTGTGGATGGTAATGACAGAAAGCAAAACCCCTCCATACATTTCACTGAGCTTGAAAAGTAGGTGCATCATTTTCCACGTATGAGAAGGATGAGTCTGTTCACCATCTGGCTCAAAATGTGAGTAAAAAAAATTGTTTTTGACATGCTTGCTTTGAGATATTAGCTTTGTTGAAACACAATAAAAATTGTGATATTTGTCATCTATATTTTATCCCATTTCTTTATATTTGTCTTGTGGTGTAGAAAGTAGCTGCGAGAAGACCTTTATGTAATTTTCTCCTGTCATCTTTCCTCAGTGCCTTAGCTTAGAGCACAAACTCAATGGAGATAGAATAGGGACTTTAGTTTTGTAACTCCCGCCTTGCTGTTGTAGAAACCTCATTACAAGCCCCATCGATGTGTTTGTTTGTAATATGTACTTTTTTAGTCATTTCTTGTTTTCATTTTACATTAGTGCCCCAGTTTCCTTCTCCCCTCTCAGCTGTTTTAGATCACTTAATCATTCACCTGTCCCTTGTTCCAGCAATTACCTTCCAGTATTTATGTTCCTGTTTTTTGCACAGTACCTCCTGTTAAGCTCTGTAAGTCTCATTTTGCCCTCTGTCTCTCTTATAAGTTTGTTTTTTGGTCAATTAAATCCCTCATTCTGGGCATGCCCCCTGTCTGCATTAACAGTGACACTGTGGATATTTTCCTCTTTTCAGATGCTCGGATTTATGAACGGTCATCACCTCAGATTTCCCTGGTCCCTTTACTAACATGCCAATTAATGCCAAAGTGAAGCAGGAAATGATCAACTTGATAATTGACTGTCATGACCAGACTCAATCTGGTGCAACATAAATAAAGTCTGAACACATGAGCTGGTTTAAATGAAGGAAAAATAACCAATTAAAATGCATGTCTTGCATAAATACCATCACAGCTGTGAAACCAAATAGGATAACAATGCTGCTGTAAGACCAAGAGAGATGCAGTGGAGCAGTTTACTTCCCAAAATGACTGTATAGCTTTGTAGAAAAGACATTAATCCCAAAAGATATACCTTTTATGTTGTGACTGTTTGAGATGAAAGGACCCATACGCAGGCAGGAGAGAGGCAACCTCATGGTGAAGGGTCAATTTGATGAAACCACAAAAAGTCTACAACAGTGGTGTCCAAACTTTCAGCCAAAATCATAAAGGTAAAAGTACCCATGGGTCACAAAAACTCAAATTCTTTAAAAACTGAAAAATACTAATCTAATTTTAGATTAATTAATTAAACGTTTTGGTTTTACCCGCTTTAAAATAATAGGATACTTTCACAAAAAAAACAAAGCAGTCTAATTGTGTAGGAAAAGATCTGTAAATCTGTCAGAATCTTTTTTTTTTCTGTTTCCCCTGTAATATATACTCCTCCCCTGCTCTTCTTTGCCAACTCTCTCCCCCAGCCTGTCTTCTGGTCTCCTCTCTCACCTGCAACCTGTTCCAATCAAGCCACTTGTTCCTTGTTCCAGTATGCAGTCTCATCTTGTTCTCTCATTTATCTCATTCATTCTTTTTCGTCATCCTGCCCTGTCCTCTCTTCTCCGTCTACAATTGTTTTATTTTTTTCTTGGACTAGAAAAGGTTTTAGTTTATTCTTAGCAACAAGAACAGGACATGGTTGATTCATTATTCGAAAATGCTCACTGAATCAGAGAAACCTAATGAATGGGTGCACGCACCCCAGTCTGCTTTTGAGTAAGAAAACTAGCAATGAAGTACAAGGAAAGTGTACAAATAATAAACAGAACCCGACAAGAGAATGGATCAAGAAACTAACAAAAAGGTGACAAAGAAATTTGGAAAGTGTTAAATGAACTGTTCACCAGAATAATAGCATGAGGTCTATCAAAGAGAAACTAAAGAATACAGAGCAATAAGCTAGCATTAAAACTCAACAATAAAGAACGGACTAAAAATGGAACATCAAACATGACAAAGCCACCATATCAGAGTCCTGATTATCATGACATAACAACATACAAAAAAGCAGTATGTATGACATTTACTGCTATTTTTTCTTTTTATGGGTCACTTCATCATGCCAGAGGGAATATGCACATTGTGTTGTTTAAGTGGTGTAGATAAGTTGTGTAATTAAGAGGCTTAATTCAGAGATTTGGTAACTATTTATGTCAGCACATCTGAAGCCAATAGACCTATAAAGGACCTATGTTTTACAAAGATATTGATCTCATGCTAATATATAACCAAGACAAATAATAAATTATCTTTAAAAACATCCTCTCTTCACTTCCATCCTTAGATTCATTAAAGTCAAGCTACCTCTGCTGCTGTGATGATTCTGAATGAACAATAGTTTGAATTTAACCTGATTCAAGCTGAAACAAAACAGATTTGTGACCAAAACAGGTTTCAGTGTATCATCTTATTGTCAGATGTAATGTGAAGAATTATAGAGGTTTTGATTCCCATAATGTTTGAGAGAAATCCCAGAAATGGTCCATTTGTCCAGACAGTGAGCTCCTGTCTTCTGGGAGCGGCTTGGCTGCCTTCTGTAGCCTTCAGACATGTTTTAATGGTGAGCCTGAACTTTTGGCTCCTCGGTTTCTCCTGAAATACACACACACACACACACACACGCACACACATACACACACGCACACACCAGTACTGAATTGCATATTTATCAGCCCTAGCCACCTAACCAGTGTCTCTATCTCATTTTTATTCTCCTGTTGTCTCTTGTCAGCCATATTTTTATTCAAAAACATGTTTTTTCTCAAATCAAGTCTTGCACTGCCCAACAATTATGGGTTTTTTCTCTCCTTTTTGGTGATATCCTCTCTTTTGTTCCTTTTTTTCTGTGCACTTATTCTGTCCTCGTGTTTCATTCATCTCAACACTACTCCTCTACTCGTTCCACTCCTTTGTTTTTTAATTTCATAATTTTCACATTTTCTGTGGAAAATGTCATGGTGCCTGCATTTTGGAGTCTTTGTGCTAACATGTGAGAACACAATGTTTCTTCGTAAAAGAAAGAGAAGAAGAAGTTAACTGTGATCAGAGCAGATGGAAGGACAGCAGCTCAGTAATGATGCTTTTTTACACACTTTGTCTCTTTTTTGGCCAGTGGCTCAAACACACACACACACACACACAGCTACCTCAGAGAGAAAAATGGGCTCAACATGAGGGGACACCCTCCTCCTCCCATGTTGGTTAGAGTGGCTGATGGGAGTGGGATGAGGGTCAGATAAAAGAACAATGAGGAGGCATGGAGGCAGGTCTGACAGTGAAAAAGAGGAGAATGAGAGATGGAGAGTAACAAAGGGTGTGGCCACACATTTGGAGAGAGAAACTAGCAACTAGAAAAACTCCAGATTTATTGATTTATTGATCTATATTCATAAATCAATTATTACTTTGTTTAAGACACACAGCAGCCAACATTAAATTTTTGCCTCGTTTCCACTGAGCGGTCCGGTCCGCCTTTTTGTCTGTTTCCATTGTAAAAGCGGCCCATACAGCAGGCCCGTACCGGTCCATTAATGGTTCCCCTTCCGATGTAGGTCCACAGGACAAGGATCCGATACGGTTAGGGCAGAGCTACTGGCGTCACATAACACAGTCCTTTGATTAGGTGAACTCATAAACACTGCAGTAGGTTTAAACGTCACCCCCGCGACAACTTTACACACAGGTCCTCTGTTCTGCACGGAGCCTTTTATTAAACACAGCGGTCGAATTTGTGTAAACAAAAAACAAAAAAGACAAAAAGACAACCACGAGCTGCTGGATGGACTCCATTGTTGTTGTTTCATCCTCCTCTTCGGTTTTCACACTTCACTCACCTCCTTGTCCCTCCAGTATGACGCCACGCAAGCGTTCAGGGTAAACCCCGCTTACTCAAGGAGAGTTCAGTAGGCAGTGCTCCCATGAAAATTCAGAATTTCGCAACACCGGACCGGACCAATGTTCCGCTGAGTGGATACGAGGCTTTTGAGGTAAGTCTTGGAAGGTAATATACTTTCAAAGTCAGAACTGTCTTTAGGAGACATTCCAGATGATTTTTCTGACTTGAAAGATCTAGACTTCTGAGAGTCCAGATATGATCAAATAGTGGACTGGATAGTTAAGAAATTTACTCTGCAAAACATTTAGAATTTATTTATAAGGTTTTGTTGTAAAATCCCTAAATAATACAGGATGTCACAAGTTACATTGTCATATAGGTATTTTAATTGACACTAGCTAATAAGACATGGTTAGTTCAGTCCACTGTCAAAAATGAGAAGAGGAGTAAACAATGGATTAGTTCTCAGAGCAGGCAGAGGGGTACAGCCTGGAAGACCAGCAGAGCAAAGCTCGTTACCAGTGGTACAAATGAGGTTCTTGGCACTATGCATGCCAATGAGAAGAAGGTGAAGCCTAGTGGGTAAAAACACACACAGACATCCACTCTCCGAGCACAACAAATCAGAGCAAAATAATATGGGGAGTGTCACCCAGAAAGCCTACTAACTCTAATACCAACAGAATATACATGGCTCTCCATCTCATTTTATTCACTTATGAGCAGATTCACCATGACATAGCCTGGAGGTGTCATTAACATTTCAGACATGGAAAATTATGCAAACACTCCGCGTGCTGCGATGGCAAGCAGCTCTGCTCGTTTAACTCGTTCGTCCAGCCGCTGAGACGGAACTTTTTTTTCATCTGTCAATGTTCAGCAAAAACAAACATCCTGTCAACATCGCGTACTTTCACATTTACAGCATACTAACCAAAGGGGGGCGGAAATAGACAACAAAGAATGGCTCAGCTGATGCTTCTAAGGAAAACCAATTTCAGAGAAAACACACTCAAGTCGACATCTTGCACATGAAAGATGGTATCCATGAACACTTTCTGCTCCGATCATCTCTTCTGACCGGTTTGGATAAACTGTCCAACTTCATGGCCTGCAAACACAATCTGCTCTTATTTTATTTTATAGCAATCAATTCATGCTTGGCTTAACTGACCATAGTGTGTGTGGGTGTACATGTGTGTTAGTGTCCATCTCAGTTGGTAGCAGTCTTTGTGCAGGTTCTCAGAACATGAGGTGATCAATCACATCATACAGCTTTAGATTAGAGCCCCATCGATCTGGTCTCAGCTCTGACAAACAGCCTGACCCAGAACACATCCACCTGGACAGGACACACACACACATGCATACAGCGTCTTTTTTTTCTATAGTACTCCACTTGATATATGTGTGAAAAATCTTTAGTATGAATTGCTGGGGGTTTTATTGCCTGATGTTATGGACACGGAGACGGAAAATTAAGGGGAAGAAAGAAAGAAGATGAAGAAGAGAGGTAGGAAACAAAAAGTCAAGAGAGAGGGTAAGTTGAAAATACAAGAGAGGAAAGGGAACAAAGAAAACACAGGAAAACATTGAAGTCTGCCTCCATACCCACAGGACGGCAGAGAGAAGGGAAAAAACAAAACAAAACACGAAAAAGGAACATTGACAAAACAAACCTAACAACGTGAACTAAGAACTACACAACCACGCGCTCGACGCACCACCACCACCCCGGGCCAATCCCCACCGCACAACATCCCAGCAACCCACCCCTGCCCCACGTCTGGGCGCCCCACCGATAGCCGCAGCGGATGGACAGCATCCCCAGGCGAAGCTCACCCACCACCTGGACACCAAGTTGTACCAGCTCCCGAGTCCTGATCCCACCCAACGCAGAGTGCCGAGATCAGGCATCCAACAAAGGCCAGGGGCGGTCCAACCCGCCAATGAACCGACCACGCATGGTGCGCACAGAACAGGTGATCGAACGAGCAGAGACGCTGGATCTGTGTCCCGCCGAGCCACCGAGCAGGTACCACCCAACAATCCCAAACCTGGGACCCCTAAAAGAGGTGCCCCAACCAACCAACCAACCAAACCAGATATCGGTCCAGCGCATCGGCCGACAGGCACCCCCCCCCCCCCCCCCCCCCCCCAGGCCCGGCCAGGCACGCACCAGGTCCGAACCGGATTGACCACCGACGCACCAGTAGGCAGGGGCATCCGTCACCGGCGGGGAGTGACGGAGGGGAAATAGGCCCCCCATTAACTGTAAGGCCTGAGGTGAGCCAGGCGAGAGGGCAGATCAAGACCCAACCTGACAGGCAGACAAAGACATACAGACAGTCATACGTTCCCTCCCTCTTAAACACATACATTCTCACTAACTCACCAAGACATCCAAGAAATGACGCTGTACCCTCACTCACACACCCCATACACACTTCATGCTCCCAGGTCCAGGTACCGATGCTCCAGTAGAGCCACCAGCCCCCGAACCCAGAAGATGGACCCCCTACCTTCTAGGACGGAGACAAGCAGACCGCCAAGGGCCCCACAGTGGCGAGGCAGCCCGACAGCCCAGGACCCCGACCAGACCACCTGTTTCTCCTCCGGACCCAAACCCCTGATGGCCGGTAGCGAACAGGGGTGTAAGAAGACCCCTAGCCTCTATCCTCCCGCTCGAGTATGGTGTATAATGTGCATTTAAAACAGAGGGGTGGGATGTGGGGAAGGCAGCCACACATCCCCCACCCCGAGCCCTCAGTGTCTGTATGTGGTTTAACAGTGGGCACCGGCACCAGAGGTGAAGCTGATTGAACCGCTCCCCCTCTGGATGCCGAAAAGTGTGCCCACCCCAAAGTCCCTACATGTGTGTCGCATGAAAATGTTATAAGTGGGAGTGTCTAAGTTGTATATTAAAATTGGGACCCAGGACGGCACGGGATAGCGAGGAGGGAAACCCCTCCTCGCAGCCCAGTGATACCCCAGTGATGTGCCCATGCCCCAAGACCCTATGTGAGTGGTAAAGTGATGGAGCGGGTGGACAGAGGTGTTCTGGGATGGGGAGGGAAGGACTGGGAGACAAAATGTCTTCCCAGGGAGCCAGCTCCCCCACTGACCCCAATAGGCACCACTGTTTCCGGAATTGCGCCGCTCAAGGTGGCAGCATGTTGGAGTAGCTCTGTTACTTTGGTTCATATTTTTTTCTTTCTTTTTTAAAACTTTAATTCTTCCATTTCTGGTAGAAACATATTTTTTGTGGACAACTGTTCTCTCTGGTTTTTAATGCTGTGCAGCTGGAAGGATTTTTGCTGATACTTTTTATTTTTTGACATTTGTTATGACGCATAACCATGGCAACAAGGTGGTTTACAACTGGCAGCAGCTGATTAACATCACAAAAGCTCAAATAAGACCTCAACTACAGCCACAAAACCCTGATGAGTTGAAAAGAAGACGCCATAGATCCAGAGCATCCTCTACATCAGACAACTACAGAGCGTCTTCAGTCAGAGGCTTCTTCAGATCTGCAGAGCACTACAAGAGATCATTCCTACCCACAGCCATCAGCATCTACAACAAATCTTTGAAGGAACTTGCATAATGAGTTACAACAACATTTTATTTCCCTTTGGGATTAATAAAGTAATTTTGAATTGAATTTGAATTGTTCACCGGGATCCACCAGGGGAGGGAGGCCATGGCACGTTCAACCCGGGGCCCACGGCCACAGCACCACCAAGCAACATGGACCCCAAGGCAGTCCCCCCAGCCCCATCCCAGAAGGAGAACTAACTCATTTAAAAGGTTTTTAAAAATATCTGAGACCAGACGTTTTGGTCAAAGCTGGCTGATAAATCCACCTCCCATTTTGAAATAGGGATGGCTATTGATTCATCTAATGTAGATAAAGTTTTGTATATTTTAGACAGCAATTTGGGGGGGTTGAGATTAAGAAAATGTAAAACTTTTGCTGGAATTTGTAATTCAACTGTATTGAGCCTAAATTTACCTTTAATAATAGATTTAATTTGTTGGTATTCTAAGAATTTGTGTTTTTCAATTCCATATTGTGTAATTAATGTATTAAATGGGATAAAGTCTGTTCCTTCAAATATGTGTTCCAGGTATTCAATTCCATTACACCTCCAGTCTGGAAAACTTATCATACATTTTTTTTGCAAGATGTCGGGGTTATTCCAGATGGGTGTACGTCTGCATGGGATTATTGTGGACTCTGTCATTTTTAGAAACTCCCACCATGCTGTCAGAGAGGAGCTGATATTTATGCTTTTAAAGCATTCATGTCGTTTTATATTTGAGCTAATAAATGGTAGGTCTGAAAGTTTTATCTTATTGCATAGTGTCTGTTCTACGTCTATCCAGGACTCGTCTAGGTAGCTATGTTTTAACCATCTTGAGATGTATTGGAGCCTGTTGGCTAAGAAATAATGATGGAAGTTTGGTAGATCTAGACCTCCTTTTTCACTGGTCTTCTGCAGAGTTTTTAAGCTGATACATGGGGGTTTATCTTTCCAAAGAAATTTAGAGATAGAGGAGTCCAGAGATCTAAACCAGTCTAGTGATGGTTTACTTGGGATCATTGAGAATAAGTAGTTGATTCTGGGCAAAACCATCATTTTTATTGAAGCAACCTTCCCATAAGTGATATGGGTAGGGATTTCTATCTAGCAAGATCATCTTCCACTTTTTTTAAAAGTGGGATGTAGTTTAGCTTTATTAAATCTGCCAGTCTTGGTAAGACATTGATACCTAAATAGGTAATATTCCCTGACTGCAGTTGTGTATTAGTTGGATTCTGGACAGAACAATTGATTGGAAGAACTGTAGATTTTAACCAATTTATAGAATAATCTGAAATGTTTGAGTAAGAGTTTATCAACCCGATTACCTGAGAGAAAGAGGTTTGTGAATGCTGGAGAAAAAGTAATACATCATCTGCATAAAGACTGATTTTATGTTCTATGTTATTGCATTTTATGCCTTTAATATTGTGAGTTTGCCTGATTGCTGCAGCTAGTGGTTCAATAAAAATAGCGAACAGGGAGGGAGAGAGAGGACATCCCTGCCTGGTACCTCTCTGAAGATAAAACCTAGATGATGTTTGGTTATTAGTCCTGATACATGCTGTTGGTGAACTGTATAATATTTTCAACCAGTTTATAAAAGAATTTCCAAAGCCAAATTTATGTAAGGTTGCAAATAAGAATTTCCAGTTAACTCTATCAAATGCTTTATCTGCATCTAGAGATAATATATTAGTTTTAATGTTTTTACAGTAAGATAAATCTATTAAATCTATTAATCTACGTGAATTTGTGGATGAATGTCTCCCTTTAATAAAACCAGTTTGATCAGGATGTATTATAAGAGGGGTTACTTTCTCTATCCTTTTTGCAAGGGCTTTGGAGATTATTTTAAGATCAACATTAATGAGGGATATGGGACGATAGCTGGTAGGAAACAAAGGGTCTTTACCTGATTTTAGTAGAAGACTAATGTAGGCAGAATTCATATTTGGTGGGAGTCAGCCATTTTCCTTGGTTTCCTGCAGCATTCTGTTGGTGCCAGAATATTCCAGAATTCTTAATAGGACTCTGCTGGAAATCCATCTGGGCCTGGAGCCTTATTATTGGGCATGCCTTGGAGGGCCTCCTGGAGTTCAGCCGCTGTTAGTGGTGAATCCAGGGCCATCGCATGACTTTCAGATAATTTAGGTAGTGTTATGTTATCCAAAAATTTTTCAATTTCATGATCTGATGGGTTTATCTCTGGTGAGTATAAAGCCTTGTAAAATTCTTTAAAGGTGTTGTTTATTCTTCCAGGATCATATACTGTATTCCCGGTCTGATCTTTAATAGCAGATATAGTTGTTTTTTCTTTATTAATTTTAGGCTGGTTAGCCAAAAATGTACCTGATTTATTATCTTGTTCAAAGTTTTCTATCCTAAGTCTTTGAATTAAGAACTTAGTCTGTTTATTAATAATTTCATTTAATTCTAGCTTTGCTTTACGGATTTTGCCTGGTCTCTCAATTCAATTCAATTCAATTCAAAAATACTTTATTGATCCCAGAGGGAAATTAAGTGTTGGTATAGCTCATATAATTAATTCTTTAAGGAATTGTTGTAGATAATGATGGCTGTGGGCAGGAAGGATTTCCTGTAGCGGTCTGTATTGCAGCGAAACTGAAGAAGCCTCCAACTGAAGATGCTCTGTTGTTGTGTGACTGT
This sequence comes from Valencia hispanica, assembly GCA_963556495.2. NCBI lineage: Eukaryota > Metazoa > Chordata > Actinopteri > Cyprinodontiformes > Valenciidae > Valencia > Valencia hispanica. Next base: position 29,426,315 of record OY747704.1, read on the forward strand.
CTCATGAAGAGGATGCTCAGGGTTGTCCATAATTTTTTTGATTTTATGAAGAATCCTTCTTTGCATTATCATCTCCAGATTTTCCACAGTTGTCCCAAGAACAGAACCAGACTTCTTTATCAGGTTGTTTAGCCTTTTTAAGTCCCTGGCTCTGATGGTGCTACCCCAAACAGATGATGGCTGAAGAGATTACACTCTCCACAACAGACTTGTAGAAGATCTGCAGCATCTTGCTGCAAACCTTGAAGGACCTAAGCTTCCTCAAGAAGTACAGTCTGCTCTGTCCCTTCTTGTAGACGGCTTCACTGTTGCGCCTCCAGTCCAGTCTGTTGTCAAGGTGAACTCCGAGGTATTTATACTCCTCAACCACCTCCACTTCTTCTCCCATGATGGAAACAGTGTTTGACTTATCCCTGTTTCTTCTGAAATCTACAATCATCTCCTTTGTTTTGTTCACATTCAAGGTGAGACGATTGTTTCCACACCATGTCACAAAGCGGTCCACCAACTCTCTGTATTCAGCATCTTGTCCATCTCTGATACACCCGACAATTGCAGAGTCATCTGAGTATTTCTGCAGATGACAGGTCTCTGATTTGTACTGGAAGTCTGAGGTGTACAGAGTAAAAAGGAATGGTGAGAGTACGGTCCCCTGTGGTGCTCCTGTGCTGCTGACCACCTGGTTTGACACACAATTCTTCAGTCTCACAAATTGTGGTCTGTTGGTCAGGTAGTCATTGATCCAGGCGATTGTTGAGGGCTCCACCTGTGTCTTCAGGAGTTTCTGACAAAGCAAATCAGGCTGAATTGTGTTAAATGCACTAGAGAAATCATAGAACATGATCCTCACAGTGCTGCCTGCTTTGTCCAGATGACAGTGGGTTGGTTGAAGTAGGTGGATGATGGCATCTTCAACTCCAACTCCACAGCGATAAGCAAACTGCAGTGGGTCATGATACGTTCTTGTTTGCTTACTCAGGGGTGCCAACAGGAGTCTCTCCAGGACCTTCATGATGTGGGATGTCAGGGCAACGGGTCTATAGTCATTGATGACTGATGGGTGAGTTCTTTTGGGTACTGGAACAAGGCAGGATGTCTTCCACAACACTCTCCTCATCTAGAGAAGCTTCTAATGAATTAATAGTTTCTTCTAATTCCTGAATACGTTTTTTTTTCTATTTTCTTTTTATTTGATGAGAATGAGATTATTTTACCTCTAATCAGAGCTTTCCCTGCCTCCCAAAGAATGGATGGTGATGTACCATGTATATCATTATATTCCAAATAAGAAGCCCACTCTTTTTCAAAATATTTAATAAATTCTTTATCCTTAAGTAGTAATATATTAAATCTCCAATTTTTGCTTTGAGGCGTTTCTGTTTTATTTACTAAAGTTAAAGAAACAGGAGCATGATCGCTAACAGCTATAGGGTGTATCTCAGTGTCTGAAATGTCAGTCAACAGTGAGCTGCTGACTAACAAATAATCCAGTCGAGAATACGAATGGTGGACATTTGAGAAGAAAGTATATTTTTTGTCATTGGGGTGAAGAGATCGCCATGCATCGCAAAGTCCATAATCGCTCATGTACTGTTTGACTATATCTATAGAGTCCATGCTGTGCTGAGTCCCTGCTGTGCTGAGCCTGTCTATTTCTTCATTTAAACCAAAGTTGAGGTCGCCCCCAAGAAGAAGTGAGCAATCCATGTGTTCAAGGAGCACCGAGAAGAAGGAATGAAAGAATGAGGGGTCATTAACATTTGGACCATATACATACAGCGTCTTTTCTTCTGCTGCATTTCATGTAGTGCCTCCTGGGAGCATACACCACACATACACACATACCTGGAATATTTACTGAGAACCGCAGTCTCACACAGCCGGGTCCCTGTGCAGTAAACATTCAAGGTGGGAAGAGTTTTTCCCTGTGGGTGGCTGCTCATTTGTATGCCCCTTTCACTGTGGGTCAGCTCTCCTGCCCCCGGTTCAGAAAAGTAAACACACACTGTCACAGCTTGATGTTTTAATCATAATTTTCAACTAAGACAGGAATGTCAGACATTTTTCTACCTGTGTGAGTGTGCACCGCATTTCACTTATTAATGCTGGGTTTCGTCCTGCTCGATGATGATGTGTGATGAAAGTCCTTGCCTGAGGGTAGAGAGACCAAACAGTGAAAACTCAGAGATGTGCACGGTTTGCAGAATTACTAAGTCTAAGCTCCTACCTGTTTTTGTAATTTTGCCTATATTTGTGTGTGTGTGCGTGTGCTTGTCCGTGTGTGCGCGCATGTGCATGTGCATGTGTTTATTGAGCTTAATCAGAAATCATTAGCACTAGCTATCTAATAAGGATGTCATTGTGTCATTAATTTACTGTTTGAAGATCTCCAGTTGTCTGTTTTGTGAAAAAGCAGTTGGAAAATCAAAGCAATGAACATCTAAAGCTTCTGTGTTTGAGCTCGTGTTGGTATGGAGACTTCTCCAACCACTGCAGAGTAGAGAAGTGAACATGGGCTACAGCTGAAACTTTTCCAACACCCGTTGTTTAAATACATTAAAACTTCTGGTAAGCAGTACAGAATTACTGGGAAATAACCAGAAAACTAACTCTCCAAACTATGATTGGAACTGATCTCAAAAGGCTATGAATAACCACGAACTTATTTGTTTCTCAGAGATCGAAAGGTAAGGATTTTATGGCCTAAATCAGAGCTACATTGTCCAAGTTTGACCTAAGAGGGAAACTTTGGGAAGGGGAAAAGAGTCATTCTCAGAGGTGCCTTTATGATTAGTCAACTTGTCAGCACAAAACAGCTAAAAAGATAAAAAAAAAGAAACCAGCCCCTTACTTGGGGTCCAACATGTTTTAACTATTTTAACTCTCATGGAAGTGACTATGGTCATTGTGCGATGAGGGCTGAGTCTCAGCACAGCTAAACAGCTAAAGGATCAGCCAAGGATCACTCTGAAGAGGTAAGGCAGCCCTGCTGCTTTTGAGGATCAAAGGTAGTTTCTTCTAACCAATTGTTGATATGAAGAGGAACACAATCTAAATAAGCTAACTGGATAAACTTGAGCACAAAAATAATCAAACACCAACTTCATAAACAATACACAAAATTAACAAAATGTATGATGCTTCAGTCATATGTCTGTCCAGTGAGAAAGCTTTCAGAACGAGATGAGTTCATTGATATCAACTCGCATAGAAGAACATCTTCCAGGCTGGATTCATCCTCTGGGGAGGGTTACAGTACTCAGGAGGTTGATCCCAGGGCTGCAGAGGCACAGTCTCTTGTGGAACCAGGTCATCCTCAATGGCAAAAAAGAACTCTGAAACAGGAGCTTGAGACCTTCCTTCCTTGATGTAGGAAAAACTGCAGGAGCATACCATGCTGCATGAAGGTTGTGCTTTGGGGACTGAAGGTGGAGCTCTGGGGATGACAATGGAGGACCTGCAACCATTGGTGGCCTTGGAGAGGTTTCAAGGGGCGTTGAAGGCTTGGGATGAGGCACTGATTCGATGATTGGTTCCTCGATGCCTGAAGATAAGATGCACATGCTGCAACCTGCAGTTTCTTCAACATTGTGCAGGGCTGACTCATTTTGTCAATGTGGATCCTCACCAAAGGTCATAGTCTCTGCTAGATTGCAATTGTCATAGTCTTTGGTTACGTGTAATGATTGTAGTGGACCCAAATGCAGAGGGGACACAGGGAAATCATGATAATTAAGGACTTTAATCATGAAAAAAGGCTGTTTGAATACCAGCTTGGGAAAACTGCAGAGGAGATGAAGGCTGACTGAAACAAAGATTTTCAGTTAGATGAGAAAACAGAGTCAATGGGATTGTGACAAATATAACACCAATATATAACTTTAGCCATGATATCTACACACATTCAGTCATTATTCTCACTAAGACACATCATTAATCTTTTTATTTAAATGTATTGTTAATTATCATTCATTTTAAAGTATTGTGGAGGTCTAAATAAGAATTAAGTGATCAAACTTAATAAAACTCTTTGCTCCAACTCATCAAAGAGAAACTCTCATATGTATCTGATGCAGTAGAGTCTAAATAAACTGGAAAATAAGAACTTATCTAGCTCATTGACTGCACATACTTTGAGATATGGAGCAACAGTTTATAAGGGCTTGTTTCGACTAATGTCATACGAGGCCAGGTATATACTTTATACAAATAAGGAAAACAAGCTATTTTGGAAGTGTTAGCCAGAGAAATGACACAAGCAAACCCTTTTACAGTTCATTTTGATGTGCCAAAACCTCTTGCTGAACTAATAGTGATTTCTAATATTGATGTTTTTATAGAGTCCTGGGACGGGATTTGTATCCTGTTGCATAGCAGCAAAGCAGTGAGTTTCACTAGGATAGACAAGTGTCCAATTGAGATGTACAGGAGGGAAGATTGACCAATGAGAGAGCTGGTCTGATTGTTGGTGATTTACGTTCCTGACATATTTAACCAAATTACCCAGCATCCTCTGCGCTGAGATTACTGTGATGCAGAGTCATTGCCTGTGTGTAAAGTGTGTGTGAGTGTGTTATTATACTTTTTTCTGAGCTACAGATTATGGAGAACTACAAGATGAATTTCGACAAGGGAGATTAAAAAAACTAAAGCAGAAAATGTGTCTACTTTGGGGGTTCATCAGAGATTAGTTTTTACATTATTTTGCAGCAATTGGGCTTACAGTTCTGTTTGACAGGGTTAAACATTATGTTCTGGGTTTATTATCATTGATTGTGAGTCTGGATTGTTGTTGGAACACCCCAAAAATGTATCAGACTATGACAAGCTTCTTTTAACTTTTTTTTAAATAAATCTATATGAACTACAATACACACGGATAGAAAACAAATATGATTAAATCATGTTAACATGCATTTGACTACCTGACTTCCCAACAACTAAACAAGTAATTTAAGATTTTGAACTAAGTGGGTTTAGGTCTTACTTATCAATATGTTGTGAAGGAATAATAACGACGACACAAGAGCTAGGATCGATCACTTCAATCAACTCTTCTCCTCTAACAGTAAACCAGAACACATATATATGATGCCCAAAAACATATTTTTGAATCCAAACATCCTGTTGACATCCTGTTGTCTGGGTGTGAATGGAGCCCCCTGGTGGTCTTCCACAATGTAAACAACAATACAACAGTGAATAAATGCATGGATTTCTGTATTAGACCAAGAAAAACTGTATAACCCCTCCTTTCCACCGGACGCGTAAGCAGCACGTTACAGGAGCAGCACGTCATATGCAGCGGATAGCCACCGCTGTAGTCAATAGAACCCTTTCCACCTTTCAAAGTGTTTTTTGTGATTTTCACACAATCAGGAGCGTCATGTCGCAAGACTTTTCTAAATATATGTGGCAGTCCTATTTTCTACGCGGTACGCCTCTGAAACGCGTAAATTTCGACATTTTGGATAGGGGAAGACAGGAAATCAAACGGCTCGGCATCCGGAAATTTTCAAAATAAAAAAATGTGTTGCTTTGCAGTTGCTTCACTTAAAAAAAAGTCACCACCTGTGCGGCCCGGTAAGAAGTCAGTTCCTCGCGAGAGGGTCTCATTTGTGTGTCATCACACAAATGAGCGATTTTGGATATTCCCTGACATAACATAAACTTATTGGGGAATGTAAAACGGACATAACATTAAACAGAGACCTTTTGGAGCCATGTTGTCTTTTCATGCTTGTTGTGTTTACTGATGAAACAACGTGTGATTTTGCTAATCTCGCGTGATTTTGGGCTCTCTCGGTGACAGCTGCTTCCCTGCTGCTATGCGTCTCCATGCGCATAGCAGGAAAGGGCCAAGCAGCAGAATACGCAAGTGAAACGTGCTGCTCCTGTAATGCGCCGCTTACGCAGAGGGCTAACAGCTAAAAGGCCAGACTGACTGCAGGGCTCCATGTAAAGGTGGGCCAGAAATTGTTCTCAAGAAAGAGTAGCACTATTTCAATATTTTTTTACTCAAATAAATGGTAAATGGCCTGTACTTGTATAGCGCTTCACACTACATTCAGGCCACGTACACACGTAGCTTACTTTAATAACTTTCTATGTTCTAACTTTTACATACAGCAGCAATTGAGCTTGTAAAAACAAGCAAGAAAAAAGCGCTTTGACAATCGATATTGCCAACACATCTCTAAGGCCTAAATGCTGTTTCTGAGTGTAAATACAAGAGATGTCGGGGAATTTTTGTCGCGGAAAGTGACGTTGCATAACCCAAAACTCCAGTTATTTCTGTCCGCACACAAACTTCTAAAATGGCACACTGACAGAAGTGAGGGTGCCGAACACTGGCGCCACCAGTAGGCAAGGCGGGTGAAGTGCCTTGCCTAATGACACAACGACTGAGACGGGAGGAGTTCAAACCAGCAAATGGAAATAAGAAGGTAGCTACACAAAAAATACTCAAGTAAATGTGAAAAAAAGTATTCAGTAAATAGCAACATGAGAACTTGAATAGTTCTGTTTATTCTGATTTATTTGGTGATGTAATCATACAAACAAAATGTAAAACTTGTTGCAGGTTCTGGTAGTATAATTAATAAAAAAAATACTAAAATAAATTACATAATTACTAAAAAAACAACAAAAAAAAGATCTCAGGTTTCCACAACATAAAACCTTTGAAACCAATACTCACAGTAGCTCCTTTCAAACAGGCCATGAAAAACAGTAATTTTCCGGACTTTGTCTGTTTTGCTCTTGAGTCTGAAAGCAATCTTCAGGACTTTGCCTGGATACTCTTTACCGGTAATTTTACTGATGAAGACCTAGTAACAAGAGTGGACTTTTCGCGGTATGGTGTTTGCATTCAGATTATCAGGTAATGTTCCGGATAAGCTGGAGGGGTGTGGGGTGGTGGGGCAAAGGGGAGGGGGGCAGGGAGCGCACGCATTGATGACGTATAAATGTCACTATTTTCCTTTCAGCTTCTTCATTGATGTCTCTTAAGCGTTTCCATGTGCACAAAATTGCACACATCACAAAGACAAACACTGTGTGTAGATCTGCTGTTTCGTCGACCATCTTTGCAATAATCCCTTTGTTTGGGGAAATAACATGTACGCCTGACGCCATAAGTTACTGTCATATTCACATACAACCCCCCATCCCACAGACATTCATCAGGATCGTCCGGTACATTTCTTGCTGTGTGAAAGCAGCTGAAAGGCAATGTTCCAGAAAAAAGTGGTATATCTGAAAACACAACTCCGGTTAAATACCAGATGGAATAGTCTGCAAATATTCCAGTCTAAAAACGGCTAGTGTGTAATGTATACATGTTAGAATATTACGTCCTTCACTCTCTCGTTTACAAACTAGAAGTCTAAGTCGTAGGGTTGAGTTGCCATAAAGTGCATTCAAGTAAGAGTAGGGTCACTTCAAAATAATATTACATAAGTAGGAGTAAAAAGCATGGTGCAGTAAAACTACTCAAAGAAGTAGGCCTACTATTAAAAAATGACTCATGTAAAAGTAACTGAGTGAATGTAACTAGTCACAATCCCCTCTGCCTGTGTGATCTATTATTTAATTTCAGCTGCTGCTCTCTTGGCCCTCAAAGACAGACAGTGGAAGGCTGTCTCATTTCACGCTTGCAGTAGTTAATGCTATTAGACTAGACACGCAGATTTACTCATATGCCCACCCCTACTGATATATATGCAAATACTCAGCAGCAAGATGAGGGTACTACCAGATGGCCTGAGCAACATCTGTAATAAACGGCAGCTTTCCTATTGCAGTGGTATGCAGTCATGTTCTGCCTCTGTGCCTATACTGTATGTGAGTACACATTTGTACCTTTGGTATGACAAATGTTTGACCAGTCCCTGGTGATCCCATTACAAGAGCCTGAGAAGCAAGTCTTATGAGTGTGTGTGCGTGTGTTTGATGGAGAAGATCATCTCAGGACTGCAGTTATTTAGCAGCACTCTCTATCACTGTGGCATGTTATTATCTGGCTGGGGTCGAAGTTACATCACTCATACTTACACATACACACGGGGTTGGGTGTGTGAGCACCCAAATAAACAGCACATGCTCACAGAGACACAGATCTGTATTGTTTTTTGTGTGTTTTTCATTCTTCATCACTAAGCAACAACCTCCAGGTCTGAAAAGGCTACAGATCTTGGGGGGATGCACGACACTGATTTAAAGAAAATTGTTAATTTAAATTGAACCTCCATGTTCAAAGCTTCTAAGATCACAAATAGAAGAAACTATTTTACAGAAAGATATCAAATAAATAGTGACTATGGGAGTAAAATGATCCATCAAGTTTGTGAAAAAACGTGACACAAGATTTTAGCAATAGTTTTGGGAGGGAAACTAAAAGATTTTTGTTTTTGTTCCTTTTTACAAATGATCAATTGTTTATTACAGAATCTGTAATCAGCATAGAGTATTCCAGACAAGGTTTTACTTGTCAATTGATCAGTTTTTATGTTTGGTTATTATAAGGTGGACCTAGAGCCAAATAGATAAAAGATTGGAAATTGACATTTTGTGTTTTCTAATGAAGATTTCATGAATCGTCTCTGCTGGTGTTTAACAAAGTCTACATTCACAACAGCCGTCTACAAGAAAATTATAAGGAACTTCAGGTTTGCTTCTGCTATCAAGCTTTATAGAGGTGCTGATTTCATTTTCCTGTTGGACCTGGCACCTGCCCACACTGCCAAATGTACCAAAGGTGGTTCAATGATGATGGTGTTATTTTGGAGAGAAGCTATGGGGTATTGTCAAGAGGAAGATGGGAGACACTAGATGACCTGAAGGCTGATATTAAAGCAATCTGGGCTTATATTACACCTGAGCAGAGCCACAGACTGACTGATCTGTATTTCATCCAAAAGAAGCCCCAACCAAGTATCAAGTTGTTTGGTTTTTAATTAATCAATCTTTATTTATAAAGCACTTTTTATACAAAATTGCATCTCAAAGTGCTTTACAGATTAAAACTACCCCACATAAAACCACATTCCCATCCCTCCCCTAAAGAATTAAAAACATGATCGCAGTTATAACCCCCTCCCTCCAAACCAACCCTCATGCACATACACTTAAAAGCAAAAATTAAAAGGACATTGGGCCGATTGCATATGAGCCAGGTAAGGAAATGCCATCAGAGGAGCCATCTGGACCGGCAGCAGCACATCAGAAGCAGCAGCCGAGGCACCGACACAGGGCGCCCAGTGGAGGCAAGGCCAAGACCCCCACCTCCACCCAAGCGCTACCTGGAGAGCACCCAGGAAGCCAACCACTGCTCCCGACGCAGAGGGCTCCCCATTTGTTGTTTCCAGCTTTATTCCATTATTATTATTTACATAATTTCTCAATCAAATGTAAATCTGCTCAGCTTCATATCTGGCCTGAGATTAAATGGAAAAATAAATTGCACATTTAAGTTATTTAAGTAATTTCTCAGCATGAAAAGAAGTATAGAAGTAACTTAAATCGAGGACTACTTCTCGCTGACACCCAGATTTGGTCGAACTGGTTGCCAACTTTGAAAGTCAGTTCAGCTCATGACTGTAAACTTACACCCAGCTGCAATCAAACTGATATATCTATGCTTACATTGTGTTGATTATTCAGTTGGTTGTGCATATAACACATTCCTGTACATGTAATAGTTTACCATGCATATAAATGCCAACTTTGATGAGAAAACCAAAACATTTGCAGCTTATACTGGTAATGACCTCCAAAATTAACATGTGAAAGTGGTGATTTGTGAAAGTTGGTTTATTATGAGACTTTGCATAGATGCCAGCTTTTAAATGTATATGGAGTTCAAGCTTTAGAGAGAAAAACAGAAATAGCAAAAGCCGTCTCTCACAGGTGCCTATATGTGTCTTTGTGTATCTGTGTCTTGCAGAAGGTTATGCTTCCCCCTGCTCATATTATCCTCAGGCCCCTTGTTTACAAGACCCTTGTAGCGGCACCTGAGAGCCGATTATTGTTTAGGAGACTGGCAGCAGAGCAGGCAGAGAAAGTAGATCCCTTCTCTTCTCTTCTAATCTAATCAAATTTGATGTTTCCAAACACACAGCGGCTGGCTGAAGGCACTGCGATGATAACCCAGGGACAAAGCCCACGCTTGTTGCTGCAGACTTACCTAAGCTTCTCCAATTCCTGCCTCAATTTAGCATTCTCTCCCCGAGGCTTAGAGCTGGAAAACAACATGAAAGCAATTTAACCGGGTGACACTGCATATGTGTGCTGTACTCTTTGTTTGTGCGTGTGTGTGTGTGATATTTTTTGTCCGCTGGGTTATGAGGGCATTTCCTCTATGTTACCACTTTATATCAAAGAGACACAGAAATCCTAGATGAAATGCCTGCAGCCTCTCCATAAATACTTCATCTTTTTACAAACAGCTGCCATATCTTTATACTTTTACAGTAAGTTTTTTTCACTTATTTTTAAAACCAGTGCTTTCTAAAAAATATTCATACTCCAAACATTTCTCACTTCTGGTTTTGTACAAACCACAAGCATCAGTGTATTTTATCAGGATTTTACCAACACAAAGCATTCCTGTTGGGATTCTGCATCTGTGTGCTGGTGGGTGGCTGTGTTCTCTTCCTACCTTCCCTGTAGGGCGTGGCAGTCAGCAGGTGCTCCTGGTTGTCCCTCATCAACCTCCAGCTCAAAAGGGGAGCGGTTCCTGCATGCTGGTGCCAGTTGGTTCTCGCCTCAAGCGTGGTACATGGCTAAACCTGATTCCGAGCTTACAAGTAAGAAGATTTTTTGATCCGGATTATTCACGTGACTAAGATCTGAACCTGACCCAGGTGGGGGACCTCCAGGTCGTCTTTACGTACCATCTTCACTCTGAGCACGGACCATTCACTGGGGTCATTCATCCAGATTCTCCTGCCACCCCGGAACCAGCCGAACTGTTGCCCTTCTCCGCAGATACTTCTGGTGGCCATCTCTTAACAAAGATGTGGCTGAGTATGTATCTTCCTGTCGAACATGTAACCAGAACAAATCCTCCCATCAGTCTCCAGCAGGTTTGCTCCAGCCGCTCCCCATCCCAACTCGGCCCTGGTCCCATATCGCACTGGACTTCATAACCGGACTACCCTCATCAAAAGGTAAAACAGTCATACTCTCTATCATTGATCGCTTTTCCAAAGCCTGTCATCTGATCACTCTCTCCAAGCTCCCATCATCCACAGTAACAGCTCGTCTTCTCATCAATCACATTTTCCGTCTTCATGGCATTCCCACCGAAATAGTCTCCGACCGAGGACCACAATTTATTTCAGCAGTTTGAAAGCAGTTCTGCTCGGCTCTTGGTCCTAAACCCTGTTTATCCTCCGGATTCCATCCTCAAACAAACGGTCAGTGCGAACGATTAAACCAAGATATAGAAAACACACGCCGTTGTCTGTGCAGCCAAAACCCCAACACCTGGTCAATTCATCTACCTTGGGTTGAATACTCACACAATGCACAAATCTCCTCAGCTACTAATCTCTTACCCTTTGAGGTCACCCTCGGTTATCAACCTCCACTCCTCCCAGTTACTTTTCCAGACCCAGTTGTTCCCTCGGTCCATGCTCACATCCGTGCCATCAGGCGTATTTGGGATCAGACTCACTCAGCCCTCGGAAGAACCTCTACCCAAAACAAGATCTTAGCAGACAGGAAAAGGAGAAACCCCCTCCACCCGCATGATTCATAGATGGACATCCCGCATACACTGTCCGTCGCATCCTGGATGTGCGTCCTCGGGGCTGTGGCCGCCAATACCTGGTGGATTGGGAAGGTTAGGGTGCCGAGGAACGCAGATGTGTTCCTTGCTCATTCATACTGGATGACCAGCTCATTTCGGACTTCAAATCTTCCTTGGCTTCTACGTCCGGTCGGCCGCCAGGAGGCGTCCGTTAGAGGGGGGGGTAACTGTTGGGATTCTGTATCTGTGTGCTGGTGGGTGGCTGTGTTCTCTTCCTACCTTCCCTGTAGGGCGTGGCAGTCAGCAGGTGCTCCTGGTTGTCCCTCATCAACCTCCAGCTCAAAAGGGGAGCGGTTCCTGCATGCTGGTGCCAGTTGGTTCTCGCCTCAAGCGTGGTACATGGCTAAACCTGATTCCGAGCTTACAAGTAAGAAGATTTTTTGATCCGGATTATTCACGTGACTAAGATCTGAACCTGACCCAGGTGGGGGACCTCCAGGTCGTCTTTACGTACCATCTTCACTCTGAGCACGGACCATTCACTGGGGTCATTCATCCAGATTCTCCTGCCACCCCGGAACCAGCCGAACTGTTGCCCTTCTCCGCAGATACTTCTGGTGGCCGTCTCTTAACAAAGATGTGGCTGAGTATGTATCTTCCTGTCGAACATGTAACCAGAACAAATCCTCCCATCAGTCTCCAGCAGGTTTGCTCCAGCCGCTCCCCATCCCAACTCGGCCCTGGTCCCATATCGCACTGGACTTCATAACCGGACTACCCTCATCAAAAGGTAAAACAGTCATACTCTCTATCATTGATCGCTTTTCCAAAGCCTGTCATCTGATCACTCTCTCCAAGCTCCCATCATCCACAGTAACAGCTCGTCTTCTCATCAATCACATTTTCCGTCTTCATGGCATTCCCACCGAAATAGTCTCCGACCGAGGACCACAATTTATTTCAGCAGTTTGAAAGCAGTTCTGCTCGGCTCTTGGTCCTAAACCCTGTTTATCCTCCGGATTCCATCCTCAAACAAACGGTCAGTGCGAACGATTAAACCAAGATATAGAAAACACACGCCGTTGTCTGTGCAGTCAAAACCCCAACACCTGGTCAATTCATCTACCTTGGGTTGAATACTCACACAATGCACAAATCTCCTCAGCTACTAATCTCTTACCCTTTGAGGTCACCCTCGGTTATCAACCTCCACTCCTCCCAGTTACTTTTCCAGACCCAGTTGTTCCCTCGGTCCATGCTCACATCCGTGCCATCAGGCGTATTTGGGATCAGACTCACTCAGCCCTCGGAAGAACCTCTACCCAAAACAAGATCTTAGCAGACAGGAAAAGGAGAAACCCCCTCCACCCGCATGATTCATAGATGGACATCCCGCATACACTGTCCGTCGCATCCTGGATGTGCGTCCTCGGGGCTGTGGCCGCCAATACCTGGTGGATTGGGAAGGTTAGGGTGCCGAGGAACGCAGATGTGTTCCTTGCTCATTCATACTGGATGACCAGCTCATTTCGGACTTCAAATCTTCCTTGGCTTCTACGTCCGGTCGGCCGCCAGGAGGCGTCCGTTAGAGGGGGGGGTAACTGTTGGGATTCTGTATCTGTGTGCTGGTGGGTGGCTGTGTTCTCTTCCTACCTTCCCTGTAGGGCGTGGCAGTCAGCAGGTGCTCCTGGTTGTCCCTCATTACCTCCAGCTCAAAAGGGGAGCGGTTCCTGCATGCTGGTGCCAGTTGGTTCTCGCCTCAAGCGTGGTACATGGCTAAACCTGATTCCGAGCTTACAAGTAAGAAGATTTTTTGATCCTGAATATTCACGTGACTAAGATCCTTCTGTAACCTACAGACCCTTCCTGAACCGGGAAACAACTTACCCGTTCCCTCCAAGCTGAGACTCTCCCTCCTCCGGATCCGTGCCTGTTCAGCCTCTGCACCGCTCCCCATCTGGTGGTCCTCATCTGCTCACCTGCCGCCCTGTCACTTTTCCTCTGCTCGCCTGTCCGTCTTCACACCAGCTCCTACAAATAGGAACAGAGAATCTTACCTTCCTCAGAGGTAAAACCGGACAATCTACTACCCACATTCACTTCCAGCCGACCGCAGATCACAGAACCCAACTTACCTTCTCCGAGTTCTCTTACTCCCGGACTTCCAGTAAGAACATCCCCTTCTTAATTATCTCATTTTCTACTTACCCTGCCGTTAACCATCCACCTTTCCTCTCTGACAGTTCGCCTTGGTTATTCCAGTTCCCGATCACTCCTGAGACGTCGTCCTGAGTGTATTTAAATAAATTCACATTTAAGATTAAGCTGGGAGAAGTTTGGAGAGGCCATGGAAAATGGCTTCCGTACGGCTTCGAAGCGATTCTAGTCCACCATCCGGCGTCTCGGGCGTGGGGGAGGGGGGGGGGTGGTGATCTGCCACCAACACTGTTTACAGTGGGGATGGTGTCCTGCTGACCTCGACGCGGGACGTTTTGGGTCGGTGGATGGAATACTTCGAAGACCTCCTCAATCCCACCAGCACGCCTTCCAATCTGGAAGCAGGGTTTGGGGACTTGGGGTCGGTCTCTCCAATCTCTGGTGACCGAGGTCGTCAAAAAGCTCCTCGGTGGCAAGGCTCCGGGGGTGGATGAGATTCGACCGGAGTTCCTCAAGGCTCTGGATGTTGTGGGGCTGTGTTGGTTAACGCGGCTCTGCAATATTGCGTGGACATCGGGGGCAGTTCCCTTGGATTGGCAGACCGGGGTGGTGGTCCCCCTGTTTAAAAAGGGGGACCACAGGGTGTGTTCCAACTACAGGGGGATCACATTTCTGAGCCTCCCTGGTAAGGTCTATTCAGGGGTTCTGGAGAGGAGGGTCCGACGGATAGTCGAACCTCGGATCCAGGAGGAACAAAGCGGTTTTCGTCCTGGCCGTGGAACACTGGACCAGCTCTACACCCACAGCAGGGTCCTGGAGGGTGCGTGGGAATTCGCCCAACCGGTCTACATGTGTTTTGTGGACTTGGAGAAGGCGTTCGACCGTGTCCCTCGGGGGGCCATGTGGGGGGTGCTCCGGGAGTATGTGGTACCGGGCCCCTTGATACGGGCTGTTAGGTCCCTGTACGACCGGTGCCAGAGTTTGGTTCGCATTGCCGGCAGTAAGTCGGGCTTGTTTCCAGTGAGAGTTGGACTCCGCCAAGGTTGCCCTTTGTCACCGATCCTGTTCCTAACTTTTATGGACAGGATTTCTAGGCGCAGCCAAGGCGTTGAAGGGATCCGTTTTGGTGGCCTCAGGATCGGGTCTCTGCTTTTTGCAGATGACGTGGTCCTGTTGGCTTCATCGGAACGTGATCTACAGCTTTCCCTGGAGCGGTTCGCAGCCGAGTGTGAAGCGGCTGGGATGAGAATCAGCACCTCCAAATCCGAGGCCATGGTTTTGAGCCGGAAAAGGGTGGGGTGCCTTCTCCGGGTCGGGGATGGGGTCCTTCCCCAAGTGGAGGAGTTTAAGTATCTGGGGGTCTTGTTCACGAATGAGGGAAAAATGGAGCGGGAGATTGATAGACGGATTGGTAGGGCATCTGCAGTTATGCGGGTGCTTTACCGGTCTGTCGTGGTGAAGAGAGAGCTGAGCAGAAAGGCGAAGCTCTTGATTTACCGGTCGATCTACGTTCCTACCCTCATCTATGGTCACGAACTCTGGGTGGTGACCGAAAGAACGAGATCACGGATACAAGCGGCTGAAATGAGTTTCCTCCGCAGAGTGTCTGGGCTCTCCCTTAGAGATAGGGTGAGAAGCTCAGTCATCCGGAGGGGGCTCAGAGTAGAGCCGCTGCTTCTCCACATCGAGAGGAGTCAGTCGAGGTGGCTCGGGCATCTGGTCAGGATGCCTCCTGGACGCCTCCCTGCTGAGGTGTTTCAGGCACGTCTCACCGGAGGAAGGCCCAGGACACGCTGGAGGGACTATGTTTCTCGGCTGGCCTGGGAGCGCCTTGGGGTTCCCCCAGAGGAGCTGGAACAAGTGGCTGGGGAGAGGGAAGTCTGGGTCTCTTTGCTTAGGCTGCTGCCCCCACGACCCGACCCTGGATAAGCGGAAGAAAATGGATGGATGGATGGATGGATGGATTAAGCTACTCCTTGTTGTCCGACTCTGTTTGTGTGCTGATTCTGAGTCTAAGCAAACCAATCATGTCAATTCCACAGTGGGTTTTTTCAACAAATCAAAACCTGAAAATCAGTTTTGCTATACTCTTTTAATTTTCATATGATGGATTGACTAAATCTCCATGAGATGTTGAAAGCCAGAGTATTGTTTTATAGCCTGACACTGCTTTAAAGTTCTCCACCACTTTGTCTCTGATCTGTCTGCAGTTTTCTTTTGTCTGTTTGTTCACCAATGCTCTCTAACAAAACTTTGAGGTCTTTAGACATACAAATAGCATTTCATTTTCTATCCACTTCCCCAGTATGCACTACTTTGTATTAGTTTGTAATACACAATCCAAATAAAATTATACAGAAGTTCATAGAGCAGAAATACTTTTTTCAAGGTTGTGAGTCTTGGATATAAGCACAGGATGACACTGTGAATATTTTAGTAATTTCAAGGTTTTTTACATAATTATTATTAAAACATAACAGAGTTTTTTTAAATCAATGCAGTAATAAGTGGAGGGCTGACTGCTTTGATATACTATGTGTGCATCAGATGTAGCGATCCCTCCCAGTCAGTGCTACAGAGATCCTTTCATCACTTTGACCTGCCCTGCTCTCACTTTCATCTCACACCGAGGGACTCATTAATTTCTTATCAAAGGAGACTGATTCACTGCAGGTCTGTGGACAATATTCAACAATTTATGCACAGAAAAGGGATGGTTCATCATGTTTCAAACAAATAAGGAGCAATGAGAGCTGCCATAAACATACTGGAAGTGGAGTTGAATTCTGTCCATCATTCCCATTGGCCACGTTTTAATCCATGCAACCTGGAGATGGACAGAGCTGTTCAGAGCTAAAGCACAGCGAAAAGCTTTTTTTCAGCACATCTGGAAAGAAGACACTCACTGTTTGAGTGTGCATGGGTCTGTGTGCACACATGGAGGAATGGCTGTTACGCCACGTTCCAGATAGTTCCACACAAAGGAGGGGCCAGGTTCTCGCTGCATGCTCCCAGTTAGACTCCACCAGCACACCGTTGACTGCTCTGTCCAGACTCTGACCAACAAGCAGTGCCTCGGTGTGTTCCTGTGTCAGAAGCTGCATAACAACATGTTTTTGCTTTGAAACTTTATTTCTACAGTTGCTGAGAGTTGGAGCCTTTAGTTAGGTAAATGATTGGCACATCTCTGCATTGAATGCAGGATTTTCTTTTTACAGAGAAGACTGATGAGAAATTGAGTTAGAGGATGGTATGATGATTCAATCTGAATCAGACATGGCCTCTAATTACTGTCAGCCAATCAAGTTAGAGAGTTATCATGTGATTCTGCTTTTTCTCACCATGATATGAAAGACAAAAATATTTGAAATTAGATATGAGAGGAACAGGAAAGAGGACATGACAGAACAAAGAGAAGCCAACATAGAGAAAAGCTTATTGACAAGTTTATTTTTAAGAGCGTAAAAAGGAGCAAAATAGCTGTAAAATTAATCAAATGTGAGTAAGATTTTTAGCTTCTGACTAACAAAGTAGTTCTGGCTGAGGTTTGTGATTCTGACTATGGTTAATTTACTCAATAATTGCAAATAACAGGGAATAACAACCACCATTATACAGTTTTTACTCATTTGCATCCTCGATTATTACAGGAAACGTGATCAGAACTCCCCAAACCCCGTCATTACCCACTCCATCCAAAGTGGCAGTCCAAAATTCGGGGAACACAATTACAGAACCTGTGCTGCATTGCTCTCTTTTACAGTAACAATATTTATGATCAATACTAAACACCAAGCTTCATTTAGGACTAAACGTCATCGGGAAATAATCGAAAAAAGGTGTCTTGATGCCTAAAAGCATGCCTAATAATGCAACAATATCAGAGACAAAAACAACTGTTCATATGACTCTTATGGTGCTACAGCGCCATCTAGCTTCAGAATAAAGAATTTCACATCATCTGCTGTTCATTTGAAAGCGCCTTTCAAAGTGTTTTCTGTTTTATTTAAACGTTACAACTACCTGTGTACGTACAAGGTGGTATCACGTTTAATAAGCATTGTCTCAACATTGTCTTGTTTTCTACATACTATAAGTTCTTTTAGTTTGAAGCATATTTACAATCTCATATCAAATCAAACTTTATTTATAAAGCACTTTTCATACAAGAAATTGCATCACAAAGTGCTTAACAGATTAAAATTACCCCACATAAACCACATTCCCATCCCTCCCCCACTGATTTAAAATCATGGTCACAGTTATACCCCTCTCCCCCCAACCCAAATCCCATGCACACACAGTGAAAAATAACAGTAAAAAAGGACATCGGGCCGAGTTCAGATGAACCATGCAATGAAACGCCATCAGAGGAGCCATCTGCACAGGCAGCGGTAGATGAACAGCAGCAGCCGAGGCGCTGACACTGGGTGCCCAGTGGAGGCATCCTCCATATACACCCTGTTGCCATGAACTGACAAGTATTCATGCTGTACAAAACCAAGTGATGCTGCAACAGTTGTGTAGATAACCAATGATGCTGTTGTGGCATTATAGTAAACTGTCCATCAGCAGATCTATTTTTTTAAGACAAAACCCATCTATTTTCCTGTTGAATAAACACTATGCTGTTATATCTCAATAAATCAGTAAAAAGTTTATTTCACTTCATTCAATTCAAAAAGAAAATTTCCTTTATGAAACAGACCTTTTTTGTTTTGTTAATTTTGATGAAGGCGACTTACACCCGATGAAAACTTGATAAGGTGCATAAGCAACGATGATAATCTCAGCCTTGGCTTTTGAAGCAAAGAACCTTTAATAGTGGATGGAGTTCACAAGGCTTTGACATCACCTGGGGACAGAGCCACAACCAGGGTCAGATTTGGGAGGATGTGACCCCTGCATAATGCTCCTTTCTCTATGCTTAGATGTAGACATTCTAATCTGGTTTGTGCTAGATATCAGCATTGGTCCAATTCAATAACTCTGATTTCTTTTTCTCTCTGTCAACTTGAAAATGTTGAACATTTGAGTCAGATGGTTTTCCAGAGAATTTTCTAATTTCTTCAGGTGATCGTGAGAGTCGCTTCTGGACCAGTCGACAGCTAACCCGGCTTGATACCTTAAGACATGATGGTACCAGACTTTTTCCAAACCTGGGAACATTTGAAGCTTTGAAAAAGATTTTGTCACATTGTCTGCCCATGTTTACTTAACACAATTTTATTAAGGTATTGAGGTTAAATAAATAAACAAAACCTATCATCTAAAAATATTTTATTTCTTTATTTCGTGAGTAATCGAGAGCCAGGAAACTGTTAGGTTCCTAATCATTCTCATTTAAATTACAATTTTTCTGTATTGCTAAAACCCATTTATTGAAACCTTCACCCATTTTCTCAAAACCTTAACACAAATCTAAAAATTCTAACATTCACCAAACCCCAAACTATTACGTCAAAACCAGTCATGAGTTCTAAACCAAACACTGTGTTCATTAATGCACACACCAAGTAAAATCTATTCATCACAAAACATTAGTTAGACACTGCATCTAATAATTGAAGGCACAGCATCCACAATTATTGTGATTAGAGAGATATGAAGTGCTGAATGTATATAACAAAAATAAATAAATGAAACAAAATAAAAACACCAAAATAAAAACCACATTACATAATTTCATCAGTAATAAATCAGTAATGTTTTTGGTCATCCTCCTTGTCCTCTTCCTCCTCATCCACCACCTCTTCTTCCTCTCTGTGTCGATCCATTGTAGATGCACATGTGCCGCTTGTAAACTCTGAACTGACTTTTATCCTGCCCAATTGATCTGATCACATCACCAGATATATGTGTTGAATTGTGAGTTGTTGTGTCTAGAAGATGACAGTTGTATTTTAGTTGTGTTCACGTTGCTGCTAGTGTTTACAGCTTTACTATAGAGCTCCGGGAGTTGACGTCACTTCTCCCAGCATGCAACAGTTCAAATCGACTGGGCGCCATTGTGGCAGGCAGTGTCCCGCAGTTGTTATTTGCAGCTAATCCAAACTTAGAAACGGTAAATTTGGTGGATACCTGTTGCGCCCCAGGATTTCATAACAGACGTGGACGAGATAAGAAAGAAACGTTCTAGGATTAACAAGGATCCAGAACGCAGAAGACGATGGATCATTGCCATGAAACGCGCTAGAGATCTGAGAAAAATGAAGCCGTTTCATTTAGTCTTTGGGAGTGATTCACCTGTAATTCAGATTTAATGCCGTTTGTTTGATAACTGCTCTTGTATCATTAAGTGATGCAAATTGACAGCTCTCTGTTTTACAATGTTGCCTTTAGAAATAAAAATAATTTTAATTATTTCCTGAGATTAATGAACACACAAGATGTCGGTCACAGACCGCGGTGAAGTTAGTTTTAAGTTGGATATTCGACGGACATTCGTTTCATTAAAGCGGAGACTCCCTCCGACGTCTCACCGACAACTGCTCTCATGGAGCGGATACATCGCAGCTGAAGACTCCTGAAGGGGGTGGTTTCGGTTTGGGACCATCAATACATTTCCAGACATCCCAGAAAATAAGACAACACCTGTGAGATCTCCTGACAAAGTAACGCCCAAATATTGATGCGTTGTTGCTCGACACCTGAGATACACGACACACCGATATATTGATTAAAAAAATTATCTATAATGTAATATTTCTTATTAATTTTTTACTGTAATAGTGAGGGGTCTTCTTCAGTAGCTTCCAGTTCATGTGACTGAGTGACACCAAATCAATCTTAAAATGTCTTAATACATCTAAAGAACAAGACACTAATTTATTTCAAATTTGAATGCAAATCATATTTTATATTAATATTTTACTGTAATATTTAATGTATATATGTATTACATTTAATATGTAATGTGTATATGGAATTGTGAAATGTGTTCAGTGACTGAGAATGTGTTTAAGGTTTTGAGAAAAAGATTGGATTAGTTTGGCAAATTGTGTCTACGTACCAGAGCAGTGTTTAAGTTTCGGCCAAAATGGTATTTGATTTGAAAATGAGGTTTAGGCCACTGAGAATTTGGTTTAGAGAATGGAGTTTAGTGTTTTAGCAATTCAGAAAAACTGTAATAAACACTTCAACAAAATGACATGTATAGATAGTAATACTGTGTGAATCCAGAGTCATCCTCTCTTGCTCAGTCACGTTTGTTCTCCTTTAGAGTTTAAATCCATTCTGCAATCTTAGTGGAACCCTTTAGGATTGCTGTTGAAACATTTGCGAATAAACATTAAAAGAGAATGCCAATTTAACAGTTTATTAGGAAGAGAGAGGGTCAGGGAACTTCCATCGCCAAATGCCACCATCGGCGCTGGCACTGACCAGGATGCAGTTGTTGGTGCAGATCCTGGTGCAGGTAACACTAGCACCAAGAGGCATACCTACATGGGTCACTTCTCCGAGCATATAGTCCCACACCTTCACCTGCATGTCATCTCCACCTGGCAATACAAAAGGAAAAAACATGTTTTAATAACATGAGAGAAAACTAAAACTGTCTTACAGTGTCAGCAGGGGAGGAGAAACCATGGGCGCTTAAAGTACTTTGCCTTTGCCCCTTACTAAGGGGACAGAGGCTACCTCCTCAGGTCTGTTCACCTTTCCTTTTATTCAGATGAATGTAATAAACAAAAACTAAAGAAGCAAATACTTGTGTATTTAATAAAAGATCAAGCCCTGATAAAGAAACTCTAAAAACCGTCAAGCAAGAGATATGAACAGCTGTTGGCTGGTGGACTTTCCTCTACCTTGTACATTTTAGGACATCCTCAGACGCCAGACCATCAAAAAATAAAGCATAGCTTTTCATTCAAAAAGTTGTCGTACCACTGACTGAAAGGTATCGTCGGAAACAAGTCTCCTGCAGGTGGCGCCACTGTCAGATCCCAGCTAAGTTGTATTGCAATACACAGACTACATGTATTAATTACAAACATTTACTGTGCTGTGGACTGAACCCTCCCCACGGAGCAGAACTGGGCAACCGCCTGTGCATAGTGGAGACTGAATCTGCGCACTGCTGCCACACCAACTGGCATTAAGCGTCACTTCAGCCAAAGTTTTGAAATAAGGGAAAAAGTATCTAATTGACGAGATCAGATTTTGAGAAGACTCTCTGAACGAAGGTTTTTCTGATCACCTCAGCGGGAGAAAACCTCACTGCATGCAACCTTCTTGCATCGGTGGTTAAGCTGCAGCGGTCTGTGTCCAGTACAGTAACAGATACGCTCTACCTGAGTAACTCTTCAACATGCTGTCAACTCCTGGATAGCAAAATACATTGGGTACGGTGTCCAGATCTGAGATGATGCTCTCATGGGAATCTATTTTGATTGATTTAGATATATGTACTCTGTGCATAAAGTTGAAAATGTCAGCGTGTCTAAGTAGTCAGGGGTGTGAATGACAATCTGTCAAAATTCTTGAGAGTTTAAATGAAGGCAACTGGACTTGGTTCATGTTTTTAAGAGCAGGCTCAAGACACACCTTTTTATATAGCTTTTAACTGATTATTATTTATTAAATCTGTTTAATTACTCTGCATGTTTTGATTGAATTTGTTTTTAACTTTTAGCTGGCTATGTATCAAATATTGTTTATCGGCTTTGTATTTTTATTTGATCATATCTTATAATTGTTTTAATTGTAATATTTTAACTTATTTTAGTCTTCCTTCCAGTGTTTTCTCCATGGGAGCCCTCTGCCTCAGGGCCGGTAGTCGGCTGTGGCTGCCTTGGTGCTCTCCAGGTGGTGCTTGGGTGGAGATGGGGATACCAGCCCTCCCTCCTCTGGGCTCCCTGGGTCAGTGCCTTGGCTACTGCTGTTGACCTGCTGCTGCCGATGTAGATGGCTCCCATGATGACGTTTCCTGGCTCATCTGTACTCAGCCCGTTTTGGTTTTGTCTATTGTTGCTTTTATGTGTGTGTGTGCGTGCATGGGAGATGGGGGGTTATAGTTGTGGTGATGTTTTTTACTTTTGGGTTTTGGGGAAGGGAGAGGGGGGGTGTGGGTCATTTTAACCTGTAAAGCACTTTGAGAAACTTTGTTGTGGTTTGAAAAGCGCTTCATAAATAAAGTTTGATTTGATTTGATTTTGATTTTTTCTAGTTGTCTTGAAAATGTTTCGTCTCTCATCCAAGAGGCTACTTCAGTTCTGAAAACTGGATTGGGAATATCAGATTTATAAGTCTAAGGTTGAGGCTCACTAATGGGGCTATCGTTATACCTAACGAGGCTATCAGGGTTGCTTAAGCTTCTAAACACTAATCTGTCAGTATGTCCGATGCCCTTCAGATTTTTCCATCAGTTTTTAAAAAGCCGGTCAAATACGGAAAATATTCTGTTAACGTGCCCCCTATTCTGACTGCATTTTTTTCTGATGCCTTTCAGTCAGAGGTATGACAACTTTTTAAATAGAAAGTGGTGCTTTTTTTCTATAGTCTGACTTCTGAGGATGTCCTAAAATGTAGGCCTACATCGTACCTATCATGAGAAGTCTTTTAAAAGCATAGAAATCCCTTCTGTGATGATCATGGCTATCTACAAAATATCTCTGAAGTTTACATATACATATCTTGGGCATGATTGTCATATTCATTTTGGGCTTTTAATGATGCAAATCTTAAAGACAAGATTTTGGACAAGTTTGAATATACAGTGGACAATCTCTGAGGATGGGTTTTGGGTAGGGCATCGCAGAAGCCTAATGTTAGACTGCTTTATTCAGTCTAAAACAAGTTTTTATGTTTATTTAGGATCACTGTCCCGTTAGAACTGTGTCCAGGTTTTAATGATGTGATCCCAACTGTTGCTCTGTGATGAAAGAAAATTGTTTAGTAATGTTAAGAACAACCAGGGAACCACCAAGAAACTGGAACACCAGTTTACCACCAACACGGGCTGAGACGGTGCCAACCCTCAAATGTGGCTATTTTAAACAATTCACTCTGAAGAAGAAATCTATGAAAGGAAATAAATACTTTTTCATAACACTGTATGTAAACTTCTGACTAGAACTGTATGTGATGAGCTATAAACACAAAAGAACAAACTAACTACACTTGGCTCAGATCAGAAACACTGGTGACACAATGCAGGAGCAACATTGAGAGCAACAGACCTGTCACAAAGTGGCTGCCGTCCTGTGTGATGTGCATGCTGTTGATGGCCCCTGACTGGGAGGACTCCAGTTCTCTGATAGAAGAGCCATCCAACACATCCCAGTAAGTGACCTGATAATCAGATTAGCACACAGACAAACCGAGGTTACAGTGGCACTGGCAGCTATGATGGATTCAGCTCTTGACATAAGAGAGAGTTAAGTTCTGGTTATTGGGTAAATTCTTAAATTAAAGAACCACTTTATAAATACTACATTCTGACAAGGCGAGGCCGCTGATGAGGCAAGAGGACATATCTATATATTGTCATACTGTTGTATCATTTCATCACATTATAATACTCTTCATTTTGGCGATAGTCAATGTGTCTTCTTGCTACCTGTTGCTATATTTAAAACTCCTGGCTAACATTTTACTAGCTTATTTGAATCAGATTTACTCTTCCCTGCAGTCTGACGGATGTTAAAGTAGCAGGCCTTGCAATAGGTGGTTATGGACAAATGTTACTTATGGCACAGGCAGCAGAAACATCAGAGTTACTGCTGGGCAAGAGAAGTTGTGTCTTTCTTGTTATTTACTCAAACTGATTAAAACCTCCCAAGTGAGGTGCTGCAATTGTTAGCAAAGGTGGAATTAAAATCCACCCTCTCACTGAGGCTCCAGAAGAAGATTTTGTTTAGTTACATATCAATTTCCTAGGTTAAGAAAAAGTCCGGACAGCACTGCAACACATGCTAAACAGGTTGCACACCAGAGTGATTTAAGGTTTCTACAAACTGAAGGAAATTACAGAGCCTTGGAGGGAGATCATTTGTAAACATCAGTTTAAAAGTTCTGCCATAAATTGTAAATTGGATTTAGGTCTGGATGTTCTTACACATGAATATGGTGTGATTTAAACCAGGGGTGTCCAAAGTGCGGCTCAGGACCCATCTGTGGCCCCTGTACTGATTTTCTGTGGCTGTGTGTAAGGCCAAATCAAGATTTGGGTGCACCCAGGTCCGGTGAGATATTTGTGATGGTATTTACTATAAAATTCAATATATCACTAAAACTTTGGTTCTAATTTGAAAAAAATACATCTGCCATTTCTAGGGGGCCATATTTGTATCCTTCTTGAATAGCGGTCGGGGGCCATAAAAAATCAGCCCAGCACAAATCTGGCCATTATGAAAGAGGGGTAAGAAAGAAAACCACGCTATGAGGTCCCACTTAAAGTTGATCTTAAACTATGTGGGGCACAGCAAACATGGGGAAGTGTAGTGGGAAGGTAACACTGCACATTAACATGAACAAACCATTCAAACCGAGTCTGAGAGCTTGAGCTGTTTTGTGAAGCAGAATGTACAAGAATTTCAGTCTCTAGATGTGCAAAGGTGATGGAGACACACCAAAAGACTTTCAGCTGTAACTGCAGCAAAAAGTGGTTCTGAATACAAATACACACCAGACATCGTTTACATTTTTATTTGTAAAATAATTGGGTTTTAGTCACACACAAAAAAATCAATTTACATTTATATGCTATTTTGTGTTGACCGATCACATTCAATCCCAATAAAATACTTTTAAGTTTGTGGTTGTAATGTCAAGACATAGGAAAAGCTTTAAGGGGTGTGAAGACTTTTGAGGGACATTGAAAAACTGTTTCAGAATGTTGTGTAAAGGTTCTGAACACACCTTCCTATCAGTTCCACTGGTGATGATCTGGTATTCATCTGGATGGTAGCACACGGTTCGGAAAAGAGTGTTGGCGATCATCCTTTGAAGGCTTACAAACCGTCTGAACAAGGAGACACAGAAGACCAGATGAACAGTTCGTAGAACACTGGAGGAGTTTTACTGATGTTCTTTAAGCTAAAACAACATCCACCCTGTCCCAACCCAAAATTTAACCAATATAAGCCCGCTAAGTCTAGTCTCTTATGATGGTTTCATTTCCAGAAAAACCTGCTAAAGGTAGCTCTAAAAAAAAAAATGGATGTGATCTTTCTGGATGTGTCATCGGACAAGAGTCACAAAAACGTTTCCTCTTGTCTCCAAGAGGCAATAATCAAAGTAAATAGAAAATTTATGTTGGGATGGCTTTTCCTTTGTTTTCAAGGTTAGAGTTTTGGAAAATTTATATTGTTCTGTAATGTACTCACATTTACCATTCTAAAAAGACGTTTGAAAGTAAGAAAGAAGCATGTTGTTCAATGATATTAAGCACAATAAATGCACTTCATTTTATTAATTCTCACAAGCCAGAAACAACATTAGTATTTTATTCTTATTACAAACACAAAGAAAGCTGTTTCACAGCTCCCTTCACATCTCTCATTTGTATCCTTTTTTACAACAATTTGTAGAATTTTCATTCCATCTTTTATTTGAAATTTAAATCAGGGATGGATGGATGGATGGATGGATGGATTGTCCCCACCTATCCTGACCTGAAAACCACTTAAATTCTCATCTTTTCCTGACTGAATGCCCCCCCCCCTCCCCCCCCAATGTTCTGTTGCTCTCTTTCAGGGGCCTGTCACTGAATCGCGCAGTGATTGTTTAACTGCATGCCACAATAAAATTATGTAGTAATATGCCTTGAAACATCTTTTCCACCTCTCTTGATCTTAGCAAAATCAAATTTGTTAAGTTTAAGTGTGTGTGCTCTTTCCAGTGCTGAAGTGTGTGATGTATACTCTCCAGACTACTCACACTAAGTCCCAGATGATGCAGGTGCCATCAGAGCTGGCTGTGACGCACTCTTTGTCATTGCTCTTGATTTTGACACAAGACACAGCAGCTTTGTGCTCTGCCATTGTCTCCAGCAAGTGATGGCCATGAGGCAGCAGCTCCCAAACACGTACCTGCAAATGGGTAACAAACTCATTCTTCTCCATTACTATTTCTTATTTTGTTAAACCAATACGACGCTTTGAAGCATCCTGCTTTTTATTTTATCATTTTGTAAATAAATAGCTTCTCATATTGTGCAACCGGAGAAGACACCATTTTCCGAAAATGTTAATTTTTCTTGTTTTCATCTTTTGAGCTAAACATTGCATCTGGAGTGTGAATATTAAGATATAGTGACCTGCCCCTCTCCTCCTCCACTGACAATCTTCTTGCAGTCCCTGGTGCCGGCAATGGCTGTCACATCCATTCTGTGTGCGTTGTTAATGATGAGCATCAGCTTCCCTTCCAGCGGTTCAAACACGCGAATCTTACCATCGTTCCACGCTAGAACCCAAAGAAAAATCAGTATTTCCACTGCTGTGAAGGTAAGCAATACTTTGTACAAGTCAACTGGGTAACAACTCCGTGTTGTTCATAGACGGATACAGTACAAAAGATTCAGAGTGTTGTCACATTACAACCCCAACTTCAATGTTTTTCATTGGAATTTCATGTAAAAGACGAATACCATGTAATGCCCAAATATGTTGTAGAGAAAAAAGAAAAGTAGTTTTCAAAAAAAAATTATGAGACAAACTCTGAATAGTGTGGTATGTGTTTACAATCAGTATCCATTTACTCCTAAATACAATCCAGAACATCTACAAGACTTTATAAATCTCCAAAATTGGTAAGTAGAGTCCATCTGTTCATACTTGAATCTCAGTATAAATCCTGTGAATCTGTGAAGGCCGTGAGGATTTGTTTGAGAACATTAGTGGACAAAAATCATAATGAAAACCAAGAAACACCACAGACTGGTCAGGAAGAAGGTTTCGGAGTAAAGCAGGGTTAGAGGATAGCAGTAGGTCCCAACCATTTTTCCTTGAGGACCCCTTTACCTGTGTCTAAGACAAGCCTGGACCTCCCAACTCCTACCCGCACACATGCATTAAAAAGAGATTCATTTCAAAGTTTTATTTGCAAAAAATAAACAGCAAATTGTAAACTTTTGTATTTGTTCTTCTTGTTTTACACTGTAGCTATGTAGAAAATTTTCTTTTTGTTTTTTGGAATTGTTGAATGTAATGTTTACAAATACAGTGGCTTGCAAAAGTTTTCAGCCCCCTTGAACTTTTCCACATTTTGTCACATTACAGCCACAAACATGAATCACTTTTATTGGAATTCCACGTGAAAGACCAATACAAAGTGGTGTACACGTGAGAAGTGAAACGAAAATCATACATGATTCCAACATTTTTTTACAAATAAATAACTGAAAAGTGCAGTGTGCGTAATTATTCAGCCCCCTAAATCAAAGCTTTGTAGAACCAACGTTTGCTGCAATTCCAGCTGCCAGTCTTTTAGGGTATGTCTCTACCAGCTTTGCACATCTAGAGACTGAAATTCTCACCCATTCCTCTTTGCAAAACAGCTCCAGCTCAGTCAGATTAGATGGACAGCGTTTGTGAACATTAGTTTTCAGATCTTGCCACAGATTCTTGATTGGATTTAGATCTGGACTTTGACTGGGCCATTTTAACACATGGATATGTTTTGTTTTAAACCATCCCATTGTTGCCCTGGCTTTATGTTTAGGGTCGTTGTCCTGCTGGAAGGTGAACCTCCGCCCCAGTCTCAAGTCTTTTGCAGACTCCAAGAGGTTTTCTTCCAAGATTGCCCTGTATTTGGCTCCATCCATCTTCCCATCAACTCTGACCAGCTTCCCTGTCCCTGCTGAAGAGAAGCACCCCCAGAGCATGATGCTGCCACCACCATATTTGACAGTGGGGATGGTGTGTTCAGAGTGATGTGCAGTGTTAGTTCGGACGGGACTTCTTATGGTTTTCCTTTAACAATGGCTTTCTTCTTGCCACTCTTCCATAAAGGCCAACTTTGTGCAGTGCACGACTAATAGTTGTCCTATGGACAGATTCCACCACCTGAGCTGTAGATCTCTGCAGCTCGTCCAGAGTCACCATGGGCCTCTTGGCTGCATTTCTGATCAGCGCTCTCCTTGTTCGGCCTGTGAGTTTAGGTGGACGGCCTTGTCTTGGTAGGTTTACAGTTGTGCCATACTCCTTCCATTTCTGAATGATCGCTTGAACAGCGCTCCGTGGGATGTTCAAGGCTTGGGAAATCTTTTTGTAGCCTAAGCCTGCTTTAAATTTCTCAATAACTTTATCCCTGACCTGTCTGGTGTGTTCTTTGGACTTCATGGTGTTGTTGTTCCCACCATTCTTTTAGAGAACCTCTGAGGCCGTCACAGGGCAGCTGTATTTGTACTGACATTAGATTACACACAGGCGCACTCTATTTAGTCATTAGCACTCATCAGACAATGTCTATGGGCAACTGACTGCACTGTAAGTAGTGTACAGCGATGGCTGTAATGTGACAAAATGTGGAAATGTTCAAGGGGGCCGAATACTTTTGCAAGCCACTGTATCATTTTGGTAACCTCACAATCTCAACATAGACAAAATTGTGCAAACTCCCTCCAATCTCTAGGGTCCTGGACCCCAGGTAGGGACCCACGGGTATTTATGCTCCTTACTTTGTAGGAACAGTTTAAGATGGCCCCTTTCTGTTCAAATACATTAGTGCATAAAGCACTGCCCACAAAGACATGTTTGAACAAGTTCAGTGTGGAAAAACATGAGTTGTGACTTTAAGCTTGACCTTTTGAAGGAATTAAAGGGAAGACTGCAAGCTAAATTTTCTCATCCAACAAACTTGCTTCTAGAAGAATGGTCAAATGTCAGCTTTACTAAACCTTGAGAAATGCATACCCAGGTGAGGTCAAGCCATTATAGCTGCAAAGGGTGGCCCAACTTCACACTGAATTCTATAGATTTCAAATGGGAAGTCACACAGGTTCATATGTGTGCTAAGTCATACATACCACAAGAAGGGCTGTTGCAGTTTGCCTCAAGTCATTTAGGGGACAAAGCAAAACGTGAGGAAGAAGATGATCAGGTCAGATGAGACAAAAACTGAACTTTCTGGGAAACTCCGCATGCCAAACATCATGAAGACTGAAATAGCACATTCCCCTAAACACCTTATCCCCACAGTGAAACATGACAGCATCACGCTGCGGGAAGACTTGAAAACTGCAGTTCACTAAAACTCTCCTTCCAATTTATCAAGTTATTTTGCATTGAAGAATAGGCAAAGGTTGAAAGAGACTAACCAAAAAAACTTAAACTGAAGTTAAAGGTGGTTCTACAAAGTACTGACTCAGGGGATAAAATCAAACCAGGTATCATTTTCATCTTCACATTATGCACAACTTTGTGTTGGTCTGTCTAACGGGATCCCAATAAAATATGTTGAAGTTTGCGGCTGTAATGTGTCAAATGTAAAATAGTTAGAGAAGTGTGAACATGTTTGCAAGACGCTGTAGATGCGCTGCCTGACTCTCACCACTGATGATGCTTCGCCCATCAATCATAAAGTCCAGGGCATTGCAGGTCATGTTGGGCACAGTGATGCGCAGCAGCTCTTTGGGCTTGCCGACAAGCCACAGTCTGATGTCTTCCTCAGAGCAAGTTGCAAACAACTGAGAAGTGGCACTAGAACACATTAAAAGAAACAAAGTAAAAATTATTGACCTGCAGTTTGTCCAACTTCATAGTAGATGTTGCATAAATATGCCACCCTCCAATGAGCAAACTAGGGAATTGAGGTCATGCCGAAGAAACACTCGCATTATTGTAAATCAGGGGTGTCATTCTCAAATACATAGTTGGCCAAAATTAAAAGCTTGATATTCATTGGAAAAATGTCTACGATTGAGGATGTTTTTTCTTTTTTTCAGGTATTACAATAAACCTTTTCAGATGAAAACAATAGAGGGTACTTACAGAGGGTAAATATCAAATAAAAGACAAAACAAATGTTAAGAATCTTATGCATCTTTCTCTGTTTGTAGTTTTCTGAACTATATTTCACCTGTGTGGTAAAATTTACCTCAGCCTGTTATAACCTTTTATCACAGGCTCATAATAAGAATAATTTATTTAAATGAAAATCCAACCATTCAAGTGTCTGCGAGTAGCACGGAAAGGTGCATAAGGAAAACATTAATCAAAGCTTAGTTTTCTACTTTAATCTTCTGATGCCCTCTAGTCCTAGCCAGATACCTGACATCTCTTCTTCTACCAATATGACTGGGAGTACCATGAGGTCACAATTAAATGCACACAGAGCACGAGGGGCCCGTGGGTCCTGATGGACGTGCTAATGCACCAGCAGAACATTCAGGGATTTGAAGTATTAGTGGTGCATGTGGTGTCCAGCAGTGAGCCAGCTGTAGTTGAGATTCTGAATTATTTTTTGGGCCAAAAATAATTATGCTGGATGTGACTTTGACACCTATGTTGTAAAACTTGCAGCCTGTCAAGGTTTATGAATTCCCCTATAGGGAAACATACACCATCACTGTCACTGTTCAAGGTTGTTTTGGTTTATGTTTGATTATTTCCTTATGGGTTAGGTATCCTAGCTGTTATCTTGCCATTTTAGTTTATTCCATTGTGTTTTATTCTTTTCTCTTGCCCATTTGTGTTAATGCTTGTATTTCTTAGGTTAGTATTTATCTTTCTCTTTGGTTTCTATTCCCTGTGTCTCTACTTTGTTTATCTTTCACCTTCCCTCAGCCTGCCAGTTTCCTCCCTGCTCTCCTTCACAGCTGCAACTGGTTTCAACCAACCATCTGTTGCTTGTCCAGTAATCAGGTCTCCCAGTACTTAAGCTCCTCTCATTCAGTCATTTTCTGTTAGATAGTACTGTTTGTATTTAAGGTGTCCTTGTGCTAGTACTGTAACTTGATCTGTTTAAGTTTTTTTTTCTGTTAAATATCACTTTTTTTCAATAAGATCTCTGCCCCTGGGTCCTTTACAAACCACATCATGACAATTAGAAACTGTTACTTGGATGTAAAATCACTGTGACTGAAATTGAGAATCAAGTCTGTTTCTGTCTAAATGTAAATGTGAGACAGGCAAACACAAGAAGTGAAGGACACTGACACTTTCTGATGCACCGCAACTTTCCTCTAAGACGCCCTCAAAAAAATCCTGGCACACATGGAAAAATGGTGGGGAAGCTGAACTCTTGTCAACTTCAATAATTTAAAACGCTGGAATAATTTTTTTACTCACAATTTTGTCAAATATCTCAAACTGATTCAGTTTCACAACTTTGGACTTGGAGCAACAAACAGCATTGTGCAACATTTGTTTGAAGCTGTTGCTACCAAAGGTGGTAGTACGTGTGAAACACAGGCACTCTGTTGGGAGTGAAAAATGCGGCTCTCTACATCATGCTCAAGATAGCAGCAGCGCACAAAACCTTGCCAAAGGACAAGCCATGATGGTATATGCACCATCTTAGTAAGAATTTGTGTCTGTACATGCCTGCATGTTGCTTTAGGTAGCTCAGTGTGTTATACCAACAGCTGCAAACATTTTGTGTTATGTTTTTATTGTTCACAATGGTAGGGTCTGACATCTTTTTTTACAAGCACATTTAACAGCTTGCATTTAGTTAGACTTTGAATTCAGGTCAATTCCCAGAAGGGATGTTTGAAATAAAAGCAAGTTTTGGAAAATATATTTCATGTAATTTCTTAGTTTATTTTTAAGAAAGGATTTAGAGAGAAAAAAATATATTAAAATTTGAAATTGAATTTGGTATGAAAAAAAGTCAGATGTTTAGTTTTTAAGCCATATCACCCAGCCCTAATCATCAGTGATCTCTTTGACTCTCCCAGCCTGAACTGCCTGAGTAAAACTTACAAAGGAATGGCTATGTCCTTCACGGAACTCCTGTGGCCAGTGGATATGAGCTCAGCTTCGAAATTCTCAAAACTGAGGCGGTACATCTGAGCTGCCTCTGTGCCGACAAAGAACTGTTCTCCCCCTTCACTGACAGCAATAGATGTCACCCCGTTGTCCAGCTGGACTTGCCTATCGGGAAGATGAAGGAGGGAAATAAAAAGCATCTGCCAATTAAACACTGTAAGGTTTCAGTGTCAAATGTTGCTCTACTTTTTTGAAGATAATCCAAATGATGCAAACCGTAATTCTCACCTGATAATTTTGAAGTTATTTTTAGAGCACAGAGCCAAGATACCAGATCCAGAGCCAACAAGCAGGTCTCCAGACTCCAACACCTTGAGAACACTGACACCCTGAACAGAAAACCCAATGACTAATATCATTTTCTATCAATCTGAAAATAAAAAGCATCTAAGATGCGCCTTCCAAAGGCATTAATACCTCCCAACCTTTTTCATATTTTGTTAAAGTACATTAGAGAACAAACAGCATTATGAAGATCAAGGAACAGAGCACACAGGTCAGGAAGAAAGTCATTTAATTTATGCCTCAAAGTGGAGAAAGAATAACACAGAGAATTTGCCCAAAAATCAGTCTACAGGTCAATGGTAACTCTGGACGAGCTGCAGAGATTAAAAGCTCATGTGGAGGAATCTGTTGATATGATGTTAGTCATACACTCCACAGTAGGAGACACAGCAAACATGTGGATGGAGAGGCTCTGGTCAGATGCTATTAAGATCTAACTTTTTTAATAAGTCCAAAACGCCATGTGTGACAAAACGCCTTGGCCACACTATCCACAAAGGCGTGGCAGCATCATGCTGTGGGGATGCTTTTCTTCGGCATGGACAGGGAAAATGATTACAGTTAATGGGAAGATGGATTTGGTTAAACACAGAACAATCCTGGAAGATATCATGGTTCCACAAAGTATTGGCTCAGAGATAGTGGTGCTTAAAAAACAAAACAAATATTCTCTGATTCTGAATGGATTGGTATAAAAATTATTAGAAATCGATTTGTGCGTCCAAAAATCTATTTAATAGTTTAACATTGTTTGTCCTTTTTACTGCTAAAATAGGAGGGAAAAGTCCAGATGGGCATTTTAAGGGTTAGGTTTGAAAGGGTTTATACAGTTTCCCCCGGTGAACTGTAACCTCACCCAGTGTTGCGTCATTTAATCATGTAATTAAGGTAACGACTCAAAAAAGTTT
Organism: Valencia hispanica; assembly: GCA_963556495.2. NCBI lineage: Eukaryota > Metazoa > Chordata > Actinopteri > Cyprinodontiformes > Valenciidae > Valencia > Valencia hispanica. Next base: position 29,460,355 of record OY747704.1, read on the forward strand.
TCATTAGCAATGACCCATTTCAATATTGAATTGTAACAGATTGGATTGGATTAGATTGTGATAATCGATTCTAACTCTTGAGAATTGGAATCGAATCGTTTCTTGAAATTTGAATCGATAGCCAGCTCTACTCAGAGGACTACAAAAAAAATATTTTATTTGTAAGAAAATGTTGAAAGTCACATCAATTTCCTTCAACTTCCAAACTATGGACCAACAAACGCAATTATGTTTTTGAATGTCACATAAAATTCCAAGAAAATACATAGAAGATAATGGTTGTACATGAGCGATTGCTTGTGTTTCTTAATGAGCATTTAATCATAATAACTTCACTCTCAGACATGTAAGAAAGCAACTGTGTACCATTAGAAATAAAAGAATACTGGATGTGATGACTTACCTTATTGTACTTGTCTTTAACTGGACCAGAATTCTTCAGAAGCTTCATCCTGATGTTGATTTTCATTATGTCCCCACTTGTAGTGCCACAGAACATATACTGATCATCCTCTGAAATCTGTACAAAAACGTTTAATGGTTTCAAAACATCACACCCACTACACTTTTTTTCTAATTATGTCTTATGATTTCCTGAATATTATATTTCCAACTTTAAATTTTCTGTGCTATGGCATAATTGTGGAGAGGTAATAGAGATCTGGAGCAAAATGTGAACATGACCTCATACCTCTATACATTTCACATTCCTCTTCAGCTTGCCTGTCCTGCAGTCAGTGGGCCAGATCTTTCTGTTGGCAAGATCCAACTCCCAGATTCGCACTGTTCCACTGGCAAAAAAAGTACCAATAAGACTGCTGCTGCTTGAAAAGACGTTTCTTAAACAGGCAAAGGCCTATTAGCATGTATACCCATTTTTTTTTTTTTTTTTTTGTCAAGCTGTCACAATTGTTTAAAGTCCTTTAAATGAGATGTCAGAGAAGTGACTGAGTAACTACAGTTTACATCGGCTCTGCTACCTGTTGCTGGCACTGCAAGTCAGCTGGATAAAAGTGAGTTCTTAAACATTTCCTTAGACTGGATGGAAATAATTTCACTACAACGCCTGACAAACTGCAAGCAGGATGTCTGTTAAGTAGGTTGGTGAGTAGAGCACTTAGCCCAGCCTATTAACTAATATCAACTTGTCATACTTCGTTGGTCTACGAAGAAAACATTGATCACAGTCTTAGCTTGAAAAGTACCATTAAATTTATTAGGATTTTTTAAAGTTGATGTATGAAAATAATAAACGCAAACAATAAATCCATCCCTCCATCCATTATCTTTACACGTCTATCCTATGCAAGGTTGTGGGGGGGGGGGGGGGGGGGGGGCTGGTACCACTACTGGTACAAATACCAGTAGTGGTACTTGGGTGCCTTTAGTAATGCTCAGGAGAAATGGTTTAATTTATTGTATAAACCGTGAATATAAACGTATTAGCTGTGATGTAATGAATGTCAATGAACCAGCAAAATGGGTCATTAGCTACTTATACGGTTTTCCATTTGCCATCCATCCATCTGTCCGTCCATCCGTCCATCCACTCTCTTCCACTTACCTGGGATCGGGTCATGGGGGCAGCAGCTTAAGCAGAGAGACCCTCTTCCCACCCACTGGGCCACCTCCATGAGGGGGAATCCTGAGGTGTTCCTAGGCCAGCTGAGAAAGATAGTCCCTCCAGCATGTCCTGGGTCTTCCTCTGGTCTCTTCCCGGTGGGACGTGCCCGAAACACCTCACCAGGGAGGCATCCAAGAGACACCATAATTAGATGCCCGAGCCACTTCAACTGGCTCTGCTCGATGTGGAGGAGCAGTGGCTCTACTCTGAGTCCCTCCGGATGACTGAGCTTCTCACCCTATCTCTAGGGGAGAGCCCAGACACCCTGTGGAGAAAACTCATTTCAGACACTTTAATCCGTGATCTCGTTCTTTTGGTCACTACCCAGAGCTCATGAACAATAGATGAGGGTAGGAACGTAGATCGAATGATAAATCACTCTCTTCACTCCGACAGACCAGTCCCACGCCCCCATTACTGCAGACACCGCACCAATGCCTATCAATCCCGTTACATTTTTCCCTCATTCGTGAACAAGACTCCCAGATACTTAAACTCCTCCACTTGGGGCAGGACCTCATCCCCAACCCGGAGAAGGCACTTTACCCTTTAACCGGCTCTAGACCATGGTCTCAGATTGCTGATTCTCATCCCAGCTGCTTCACAGTCAGCTGCAAATAGCTCGAGCGAAAGCTGTAGATCACTTGGTGAAGCCAACAGAACCACATAATCTGCAAAACGCAGAGACCCGATCCTTAGGCCACCAAAATGGATACCCTCAACACTTTGGCTTCCCCTAGAAATCCTGTCCATAAATGGTATGTACAGAATTGTTGACAAAGGGCAACCTTGGCAGAGTCAAACTTTCACTGAAAATGAACCAGACTTACTGCCGGCAATGCATACTAAGCTCTAACAATGGTCATACAGCCACCTAACAACCTGTATCAAGGGGCCTGGTACCCCATACTCCCGGAGTACCCCTCGCAGGACTCCCCAAGGGACATGGTCCAATGCCTTCTCCAGGTTCACAGTACACATGTAGACCGGTTGGGCAAACTCCCATGCACCCTCCAGGACCCTGCTGAGGGTGTGGAGCTGGTCCAGTGTTCCCTGGCCAGGACAAAAACTGTATTGTTTCTCCTGAATCTTAGGTTCAACTATCTGGCGGACCCTCCTCTCCAGAACCCCTTCAAATATCTTACCAGCGAGGCTCAGGAGTGTGATCCCCTGCAGTTGGAACACAATCTGTGGTCCCCCTTTAAATAGAGGGACCACCACCATGGTCTGACAATCCAAGGGAACAGCCCCCCGATGCCCACGCAATATTGCAGAGGTGCGTTGACCAACACAGCCCCACAACATCCAGAGCCTTAAGCTCCGGGCAAATCTCATCCACCCCCAGGGCCTTGCCACCAAGGACCTTTTTATCCACTTCAGTGACCTCAGCACCAGAGATTGGAGAGCCCAACTCAAAGTCCCCAGACTTCACTTCCACATTGGAAAGTGTGCTGGTGGGATTGAGGAGGTTTTCGAAGTACTTCACCCACTGACTGACGATGTCCTGAGTCGAGTTTAGCAGCACACCATCCCCACTATAAACAGTGTTGGTGACGCAACACATCCCCCTCCTGAGACGCCGTATTCCAGACCAAAATTGCCTCGAAGCCGTACACAAGTCGTGCTCTATGGCCTGACCGAACTCCTACCATGACCACCTCACCACAAGGTAGTGGTAAGTGGATAGCTCCATCCCTCTTTACCCGAGTGTCCAAAACATGTGGCTCAGTGGTACCAGCTGTGGCTACGATGTAACTTGCCATTACCAGTGTGTGAATGTGCAGCTGAATGAATTAACCTCTGTAGTTCCATCATGGACACAGGAATGACTTCCAACCCAGACTGATTATGTTCCAGTTCCAAGGTAAACAATCAGTGGGATTTCCTCGTTTTGTCACTCACCAGGCTAACTGCTACAAGCAAAACAAGCTAATAACATTGTATTTTGCATTTTGTATTTTCAAACTCTGTAGCCAGGGTTTTTTAAAAGAGGTTATAGTATGATGTACGAAACGGCTTTAATCAGATACAAATCAACTTAATTCCAAGGAAATTTTGTTTCAATAATGTTTCTACTACGTTTAATGTGTGTGGCAGCCATATTGGATTTTAAGGACAGGATTAGTGAGAAAGATTCCAACTTCAAGAGACATAAGTGGTAATTTAATAATTAAACTTTCAACTTGGAAGTTAAAGTAAAATGGGGCAGATAATTCAACAGCACCCTTGCACCAATCATGCAGAACTAATAAATAAGACGGTTGTTTTTAATGACATGGTAACACAAATAAAAGGTCCAAATGTTGTTGTACTTTACATAAATCCTTCTTGTTATGACAAAACTACACTGAACAAAAATACACTAAACACACTTGTTTTAGCTCCCATTTTTCATGAGCTGAATTCAAAGATCTGAAACATTTTCTATATACACAAAAGGCCACCTACTCTCAAATATTGTTCAGAAATATGTCTAAATCTGTGTTAGCGAGCACTTCTCCTTTGCCAAGATGATCCATCCCACCTTACAGGTGTGGCATATCAAGGGGCTGATTAGACAGCATGAATATAGCATTGGTGTGCCTTAGACTGGCCACAATAAAAGGCCATTCTGAAATGTGCAGTTTTACTTTGTGGGGAGATTCAGGGGGGCAATATGATGCTGGAACATGAGGTGATGGATGTAGATGAATGGCAAAATGAGCCACTTGATCCACAGGTTTGACATCCGCTCACCCACACGTCAAACACGCTGTCTGGAATCTGCCTTTAACAGTGAAAACTGGGATTCATCCGTGAACAGAACGCCTCTCCAACGAGCCAGACACCATCGAATGTGAACATTTGCCCTCTCAAGTTGGTCCAGGTCCAGACCCCGATGAGGATGACGAAGATGCAGATGAGCTTCCCTGATACGGTTTCTGACAGTTTGTGCAGAAATTATTTGGTTATTCAAACCAATTGTTGCAGCACCAGTCTGGGTGGCTAATCTCAAACAATCATGGACGTGAACATGCTGGATGTGGAGGTCCTGGGCTTGTGTGGTTACACGTGGTCTGTGGTTGTGAGGCCAGTTAGATGTACTGGCAAATTCTCTGAAACTCCTTTGGAGATGGCTTATGGTAGAGAAATTAACATTCATTTCATGGGCAACAGCTCTGGTAGACTTTCCTGCTGTCAACATGCCAATTGCACGCTCTCTAGAAAGTTGCGACATCTGTGGCATTGTGCTGTTTGATCAAACTGCATATTTCAGGGTGGCCTTTTATTGTGGACAATCTAAGACACACCTGAGCAATATTCATGCTGTCTAATCAGCACCTTGATATGGCACACCTATAAAGTGGGATGGATTATCTTGGCAAAGGAGAAGTGCTCACGAACACAGATTTAGACAGATTTGTAAACAATATTTGAGAGTAGTGGGTCTTTTGTGTATATAGAACATGTTTTAGATTTTTGAATTCAGCTCATGAAAAATGGGAGCGAAAGCAAAAGTTGCGTTTATATTTTTGCTCAGTGTATAAAACCATGGAATTTTTATTCAACATTATTTAATCATGAGAACATGCCTAGCTTAGTTCTGACACATCACCGAATGAGAGGAGACATCATCCACCCACTTGCCAGCCGAAGCAAAGATGTTGTCATCAGTGTTGAAGTATTCCACAGTGAGGCAGTGACCGTGAGCTGAAGCTGTGCTCCTACAGATGGCCTGTTTGGTCTCGATGTTCCAAACAACGATGCTAAGAAACACACAGCAAACACCTTGCATATCTCCTGCTCATCAGATGTTTATCCTGCATGGCGGTCAGATTTTACAGGGCTCTAAATCTTTAAAGGCTTTGCTGTTTACCTGCCATCATCTTGGCCCCCAAGAGACACCAGGTATTCGTCACTGGGAGAGAAGGCGACTGCTTCGACCTTAGCTTTGTGGAGCACTAGCTGGGCATGGATTGTTCTCTCTGCATAATTCCAGATGATCACAGCTGCCTGGAGACAAGTAAAGCTGTATTTGGAGAGTATAAGAAAATCTACAATGCAAAGGTTTTGTGAGTATGGCTACCTTGAAGCCCATGAAGTTGACCTGCCCAGAGGCAATGTAGGATCCACTTTTGGACACAGACATGCAGGACACGTTGTTTGAGTGTCCATGGAGAAACTCCTGCTTGCCATCATCCATTCTTTTCAGGATGATAATACTTCCCAGAGGATAGATAAGGTGCTTCCTGTCTGGATGGAGCCTCAGGCCAAAGGGCACATGTCCTGATAAGCAATACATGATGAGAACGAATAAATACAGGCATCAACGGACCTGGAATCTGCATATATTCTTTAAACATCCCAGGATATCATGAATAAATCTTATGCCCCTTTTCCACTAGGGTCGGCTCAGCCTGGTTGTGTTTCCATTGCCATCTCAGGAATGTGGTAGTGGGCGAGGACACGGGTGGGCTCAGCGTATCATAGGTTCCAGTAAAAATCAGTCATCACCCACCATTTTCCGACATTACAGATGCCGATGCTGGAGTCGGTATCTAGCCCACCCGCTCTCCCGTTGCTCGCTGGCCTTTCACCATAAATGGCCCATATCTGCAAAGCACTTCCAGTGCTTGTGGTCTGCCCCACACCAGTCGTTGTGGTCCTTCATGGCTCAATATTCACACTTAATTTTTTTTTATTTTCCCCCAGCAATGTTTCGAACTCGCTGGAAACCATGCGTTGCCATTCTGTGTGACATCACTTCACACGCCAGGCCAATCAGTGGCTACCACTACGTAGGTAGGAGTGAGAGATAAATCACTTGACAAGACCAATAAGTCCATAGGTGGGCGTGTTGGGTTGCCTCGGCCCGCTTTGAACTGAGACAGAGGTAGTCTGAAAAAAGGGGCCGAGCCGACTCTAGTGGAAAGGGGGAATTATATTATATACAAGTAAAAAAGAACACTGCTGCTGATAGACTTAAATGTCCCCACTGATGAATTATTCATGATTATTCTGTTCATAGCTATTTTAAACATCTAAAATATTATAAAAGTTTTAGTATTATATTATAAAAGTATTAGTAGTAAGCAAAAGTAACTTTTGAAACTTTTTGTGAAATACCTTTAATAAAAAAGTGCAATTTCTGGTAAGAAAGGAACCTCCTCTCCCCCGCACCCATTTATTCCTAAAGAAAATGGCTAAAATGACACAGTTGTGTTTTCCATCAGGAGGACTTGATTGGATATCAACAGAAAGTATTTTAAAGAAGACTTGCTGTGCTTAATTCTTAGATGTTTATATTGGTGCACCTGACTGATCAGAGAACACCATGCTGAGATCCAAAGAGCTCCCAGAGGTCCCCAGGAAGAGGACCGTAGGAGCGTATGAGTCTGGGGAGGGATTAAAGAGGTCTAAAAAGGATCTGAAATCACGCTTTCCTCTTTACAAAAACATTATTTACAAGAGAGGGGCATTTAAAACAACTTCCACCCTGCACAGGTCTGGCTCTCCAACAAATTAAACATTAAAGCAGACCACAAGATGCTAAAAGAAGTCTGTTGAAATGTTAAAATATCATCACAGCACGCCCCAGGTGCAACAGGTTAAGTTGGGTCTACCAAAGGAAATCCTCACAATGTGGCCAGAAAACCTCTAGAGGTACATCTGATGTATCCTGATCAGATGGTCGAACCATCTCATGACTGTTTTCCATGTGAAGGAGCACTGACTAGTTCAAGCTCAAAAGTTCAGTTTGGAAGATGGACTTCCTCAGCCTATTTCCAAGCTGGCCACCCTATGAAAGAAGTAAATTTTAGGCACCTGTATTGGTAACACAGACTTTAAAGAATGGTTACAGATATAAGTAAGAAGTAAATCAGAAAATCTGCTCTGTGTTTTGATACAAGAGAACTTTTTTGAAAGTGCAGGTTTTCAAAAACTCTTTTAGTGTTGTAAACTGTTCACATGTGGCCCACTTCGCACATTCTCACTCCTCATTTCTGCTCTAGAAAATACAACCATGTTTTTTCCACATCTGTCTCCCTTTATCCTGACTCAGTGTCAAGGGCGTCAGTTTCTTTTTTAAATTGCTGGGGACAATTATCATTAATTATTCATGTAGCTTATATTTATTCATCCATTTCATGATGGTGCACTGCAACGTATAAACAGGTGTTGAAATGCAGATCTTTATTCAATCAATAAAAGTTGAAAGCCATATGCTTAAGTGTTTTGTTTTTCAAACGACACTAAAAACCATCATTAGGCTGTTGGCCTGCAATAATCATTAAAATCCACATCGTAGCACAAAGAACAATGTTGGCTTTACATACTCGCCCCAGAAGAATATGTGCAACAATAAAACACGTTCCCTTTGCAACCCTTGCTGTTGTGTGTGGAGAAACTTCAACTCTAGCTTACAGTTCAGAGTGCTGCAACGGGGCAGGTGACCCGATAAAGTTGTTTCACATTCAGCTATCGAATATTCCAGAGAAATAAAAGGCAAATAATTAATTGTACTATAATTTACATTAAAGGGGGTATATGCAATTTTCTGAAATTTAAACTTGCGACTGACACCTGTGGCCAAAAAACTGAACCGCTCTTCCTTTCTGCTCGCTCTCGCAGCACGCGCTCGTACGCCGATCGCTCTCAATCTTCGATCTTTTTCGGGCACTTGTCAGGGGTTTAACTTTCTTAGTCTTATGTGGAGTTACTGTTGGTGTCAGAGTTGTCCTGGGTCTTTTCTGTGTATTTGCACAATCCATTGAACTGCTTACGAGTGCTGACTAGCGGTGGTGGCAATGTGATCTGAAACATTTAACATGAACGTGCTTGACGTCACATCCGCAGACAGCGCGAGAAAAATCGGACCCGACAGATAATAGAAAAAATTGGATACAGGCTTATAGGTGCACCCACTGTGAGCTGACAAGGTGTCAGTATGCTCATCAGGAGATGTTTGAGTCATAAATGGTCAAATAAAAAAGCTATTGTTACGTTTATTTTGGGGAAAAAGTTACATATAGCCTCTTTAAATCAGGGATCGCGTTATTTTCCGTCTTTGACTGTTTTTTAAAACTTTGATCTGAAGTCATATACAATTATTTTTATTATTAATTTGAGTTAATAGTCAGTCTGAACAAGCGGAACAAAGAATTTCCATTGTGCCATCACACATGGAGCAGATGAAAATAATGTACTAAATATACACATTTTACCTGCTGTGGCTTTAACGTACAGTCTCACAACTTTCTCATGGTCCATGGACGTGAATTGCGTACTTGCTTGGAGGCTAAATCCGCTCTGGTCCCACACTGCAGACTGGAATAGAAAGCGCCACTTCTTTCTGAAACAGGACTTTCCTGATTGCTTCAGCAGGAGGAAATCCACAGCATGCGCTCCTTCTGGATCAGTGGATAAGATGCTGGTCTGCGTCCGCTCCAGCTAAGTGCTCCAAAGCCTCCATAAATCTCCAAGGTGTTGTCAGCTCCCAATAGCGTTGAATTGAGTACGGTGTCCAGGTCTGAGATGATGCTCAGATGCTCTCATTGGAATCTTTTTTTAATTGATTCAGTTTCCTAAACTCTGTACGTAAAGTTGAAAATGACTGCGCATATGCATCAAGTGGTCAGCGTTGTGAAATGTAAACTTTCAAAATGAAGGACGGCCTTCAGATTTTTCTGTTACAGTTTTTAAAAAACAATCAAAGATAAAATAACACAATCCCTGATTGATTATAAATTATGTTACAATGAATTATGTCCCTTTTATTTCTTTGGAATATTGCACAGCTGAAATGTATTTGATGCAGAGATTGCTGTGCAGGAACAAAATATTGTCCACAGTCCCTGGCTTCAACTGTATTTTCTGTTCCTGAATCGCAAATCCAGCCGCAGAAAAATCTCTCTCTGGCAGCGCTGGCTGCCTAGATAGTGAGAACATTCTGCTGTCAGCGCAAAGTTGGAGGAATATTCTGGCATGCTCTCTCTACAAACACAATATATCAACAAGATTGTATTTGGGAGTCTTAAGCACAAACATTTTATATAAATATTTTTTCACCCGCAGTAAAAAAAAAATTCTGCCAGACCCATGAAATTTAATTTGTGTATTTTTTTTATCTTGAAACGGGTACCTGCAACAGTGCAGGACTCTGCCCTGAACGTGTTTGCAGCGAACTACGAATCTTTTAAAACCTTGGCATACACTTTGAAGAAAGCTGCAGCATCTGTATAGAAAGAAAACATAAGAAAGTGGAAAGGAATTATTTAAATAATAGTCCGATCAGATACTGATTATGTGGAAATGGTGCTGGAAGCACAAGTGGATGTTAAATCTGCGCTGGTAAGAAATTCTGCATCGGGGTTTGTTTTTTTTTTGAAAATTATTTTTTATTGAACATTTTCAAAATTATAACGGTACAGCACAGTACAAATATAGATGATCTAAAGTTCAAATTACAGTTTTTCTCAATTGTTTACACACAAATTCTGATACTTGAGACACAATGACCACAACATGTAACTCATTCACCAATCCCCGAATATATTCTGCTAAACTACAAGCCCAGTTCCTGCTTTACACTCAAATTGCAGTTCTAAAACACAGTTTTATCAAAACACACACAATTCTTTGCTTTAGGCAAAATTTTCATGCAGAAAATATCTTGTTTTTACAAGGAACAGTGCCATTCAAATATGGACACTGACTTATCGTTACGTTTTACAATTAGCAATCAGAGCTTTAGCATAAAAGGGCAACAGGTGAGCTCAGTGGCGGTCCTAGACCATTTGGTGCTCTAGGCGAGCTTGACTGGCGCCCCTTGCCCACGAAAAAAGAAGTAATGTCCAAAGAATTGCACATTTATTTAAATAATGATAGTATAACAATAACAATATAACAACATGTGCAAAAGAATAAAGCTGTTCAATAATAAATATACAAAAAAACATTTAACTTGAACAGTAGTGCAACATCTGAGAACAAAAAGTGCACACTAAAGAATCCAAACAAAAAATAAACGTTTAACTTGAACAGTAGTGCAACATCGGATGGCTTTTGCTGTTTCATGTTCAGTAAGCCGTCGACACACAGCCAACCGACAGACCGCTCGTCAGTGTGTGCGCCCCGCGCAAGCTTGTGACCCTGACTTATGACAGCTAAAGGTCACGTCAGAATTGTCATTTATTTTTATTTAAGTTTAATTTATTTTATGTCAAAGTATTGTTATAGATAGAGGGATGGCAAAAACTGTTAAAAAATAAAAAGACATAAAATAAGAAATTCTCGCCGCATTTTTGCCGCCCCTCACTAGATGGCGCCCTAGGCAAGCGCCTATGTCGCCTGTAGGAAGGACCGCCACTGGGTGAGCTCTTCTGTTTTGGAGCAATGGATGCCAACATTGGAAACAGAGGCAGAGCCAGAGGAGTGAGAGTAAGAGGAGGAGGACGGGGAGGACGAGGACGAGAAAGGCCAAGGACACATCTCTGATGAGATCCGAGCCAATTAGGTTGATCATGTGGTCAAATGTCTACATGTCTACAGGGTGCCATTGGAACGCAATTCAGAATAAGTCAAAGAATTGCGATATAACAATGTGCAAGTGAGTCCCACAATTGATGCATACTCTCAACACTGAATACAGTAAATTACACATATTTCAATTTTATCATAATGATTGTGCTTCACAATAGTGACCACTCCATGTCTATTTCTGATATTGTCATGTGTATTTCAGAGAGTCCTTGAGCTAGAGGTGGCTGCAGTGGAGCAGCAATGATCTCAAAAGTCATTATAATGTCTAACCTTTCAGGTAAGAACTCTCTGGTTTCCCTGAACTTTGCTTAACTTTGCTGTAAAGAGGTCCTTTTGGTCGTTAATAACAAATCTTAGTCTTTCCAAAGAGATAGTCCGACATCAAAGACCTCCAAAGATGTATTGAAAGAGGTTAATCTCCTACCCATTTGGTCATCACAGTCTTCCGGCCCATCATCATTTGAATTTAAATAAGAAGGAAATGTGCCCTTACATGATCTTAATGTTTCAGGGATACATCCCAATAGACATAATAGTGGATTAGGCTGTAATTGCTGTTTGATTATCACACTAACCTCTGCACATACAGTTTGACAAAATCATTACATTTTTTCGCATTGCCAGAGGCAGTGAAATCTTGTTCCTAAAATATTTTTCCATTTTGGGTAATTTGGAGAGACCCCTGCTGTACATCCAAAAATAATTAGTGGCCATCTTATATCTTACCAGCCTCATTACTATTCAATTCAATTCAGTTTATTTATATAGCGCCGGTTCACAACAGATGTCATCTCAAGGCACTTTACAAGAAAAGTCATTTCAATACATTTATACAAACAATCCAATTGGCTAAAAAATTTCCTATTTAAGGAATCCTAGCAGATTGCGTCAGTCATTGGCGTGAGGTTGGGCCCCGTTGATGCAGACTTTCCAACCACAGCAATCCTTCAGCAATCCCTCATACTGAGCAAGGATGTAGCGGAAACACTCCCCTTTAACAGGAAGAAACCTCCAATTATTTGTGTTGTGATGTCATCAACCCAACTACCAACAAAGCAGAATTTGAGCTTTGTTTTTTTTCAGTAAAAGGGTGAGATTTGGGGAAATATGGCAATGGAAACCCTACTTCATTACCCAGTTGTTGTTCTGCTGTATGTGTACATTTGTTAGTGGAAAATAAATACACCTATGCAAAGCATCTTTAAAATATATTTTCATTGTATCGGTTTGCAACAGCAAACAGTGTCCCATTTTATCTAGCTCCTCGCGCATCTAATTGTAAACTTGTTCTCAGGAAACAAAACTCCAAATTCAAAAATTTTCTGATATCTTCCACAGGCGTAAATGAGCGCTAACCTTGGTAGGAGGCATAGACGGACTTACCGTTGAAACCGACGACAGCCTCCAACTCCAGCTGAGGAATGCTTCGAGCTTCTTCACCCATGGCTGAAAATCTAAAACCTAACTATGTCTATCAGGAAGTGTTGAAACAAATGCCACGTTAAATAATCTTTTCAACATTCAAAGCGCTAGTTGGATAACACCGCCGTCAACGGGCACCCAGAATGCACCAAACAAACAGTCACCTAGCAACAAGAAGCGGCCACAACGGCCACTCCAGTGAGCTGCTTTCAACGACTTTCGGAAATTTCAACGCTCTTGTAGTCCCCTGGTTCAAAGTACGAATATATGGAAGTCGATTTTTGCAACTGCGAGAAAAGAGAATGTCTCATAATTATAACTGACCAATGTCATGACAATAAAATACAAATTATTAAATTGAAAAATAGCAGCAGGTGTAAAAAGGAGAGAAAATATGAGGGTAAATCTCTGAAATTATATGAAAACCAGATGTATCAAGGATATGAGCTACAGCTGTCACATTTCTTGTTAAACCTCTCCTGAATGAAAAGAAAAGAAAAAGAAACATAATATTTGGTCTAAACAGAGAAAAAGATTAGGCCATCTGTGCTCCAAAGACCTTTGTTCAGATACAACTGAATTTCACATTTCATTTGGAAATCAAGGTAGAGTCTGGAAGAAAGGTGGAGACGAACAGAATTCTATTCCATACAATTCTAGTTGCTTAAGGTCCAGTGTGATGTTTTCAGTCACTGATGGCTTTAGGAGCCATGCCACCTGCTGGTGTTGGTCCACTAGGTTTTTGTCAAGTCCAAGGTCAGCCAGAGTAGGCTATTTCATGCATTAGCATATGCCCAGACCTCCAAAACTATACCCTTTTAATGACCAATGTATCACCATGTTGGATTTGCCAGAAAGTTCACCTGACCTAAACTCCATAGAGATTCGAACTGCCCATAAGAACATGAGAGACTCCAGACCCAACAATGCAGGGGAGATCACACCAAAAATAAAGCATGTGGCGTCAGAAAGTAACAAAGAGAAGATTTAAAGATACGAAAAGATACGACATTACTTTGGACAACGCAGATGGAGAGACCTTTCCAAATGCACTAAGTTTGTTTGTTATTATGGTTTAGAAAAAGCATGACTGATCACATATTTAGGTAGATTTGTCTTGATACCTTTTCAGCCTCTAGTACAGCAGGTGGCGCAATGTATTCGGGAGCTAGTTGACGCCATAGAGGAAGTAGAATGTCCTTCTCCCACATGTGTTTACTAAAGCTGTAGTGGAAAACCGGTTTATATTTTTAATCTGTTCACAGTATTAGCTGTAATATGGGGAAGCTAAATGTTATCATGCTGAGATATTTATCTCGAGATGACTTCCGAGTTCTCACCGCTGTAAGTAACGATATTACTGCTTGGTTTTAAAAGGATTAGCATGCGTTAGCTTAGCTCCGTTTGTCAGAATAACTAAGCCATCGTGAGCTAAGTTTCACCAACAACACTGTTATTGATGTTGCCACGGTAAACGAGTCGTTTAAAGTCATATTTATTGTTTCTTAATTTAATTACACTCATCGTTTATGTCATTGAGACAGATTGAAAACGATGTAAGAGAAGAACACAGTATAAAAGTAATAATAATTGTCTTAGTGTCAAATCTCTAAAGTTTTTTTTTTCTGTGCAATTATACGCTTTGTAAAATCCTTTAATTTGTGCAAAGGGTCAATTTTTTTAATAGGCTGTATTGCTCAAAGTGAAAGATGGCATGTCAACATAAACAACACAAATAATCTGTATACTACATATATTGTTTTCACTGTTCTAGATATAATCAAGAAGTTATACCTACTGTAAACCTCTTTTTTTAGCTGATCAGGTAAAAAAGAAGCAGGTATATTCATGAGAATTAAATTGTCATTAGAAGCCTGGATAAATTTGAAAAAATGGTAGAAAGTTGCTAAAGTAGTCAGACAACAAAAACTAAAAAAAAACTGTTTCAATGCAACCATAATGTCTTCCCACCTAGATGGTAGCCTTATGTTTCTCTAAATTCTTCTCTCACAGGTTGAGATGGGGATGAAGAACCATGAAATTGTTCCAGTGAGTCTTCTGTCATCCATTGCCTGCCTCAAACATGGTGGCTGCAATAAGATCCTCAGAGAACTCGTGAAACACAAACTTGTGGTTTACGAACGCTCCAAAAGTAAGACCTTGGGTTTTTGTGTCCGTTATTGTGGTGGTAATGTTAACATGTGGGTCATTAATTCCGATGTGTATTGGTTTTAGCCGTGCAGGGCTACAGGTTGAACTACGGAGGATACGATTACTTGGCTTTAAAGACTTTGTCCTCCAGAGAAGTGATTCTGTCAGTCGGTAACCAGATGGGTGTGGGCAAAGAGTCAGGTGAGAGAAAAATTTCAGTTATATACACTGCTAAAAAAAATTAAGGGAACACTTAAACAACACAATGTAACTCCAAGTCAATCACACTTCTTTGAAATCAAACTGTCCACTTAGGAAGCAACGCTGATTGACAATCAATTTCACATGCTGTTGTGCAAATGGAATAGACAACAGGTGGAAATTATTGGCAATTATCAAGACACCCCCAATAAAGGAGTGGTTCTACAAGTGGTGACCACAGACCACTTCTCAGTTCCTATGCTTTCTAGCTGATGTTTTGGTCACTTTTGAATGCTGGTGGTGCTTTCACTCTAGAGGTAGCATGAGACGGAGTCTACAACCCACACAAGTGGCTCAGGTTGTGCAGCTCATCCGGGATGGCAACAACCCAGCAGCTGGACAGCTACCTCCTCCTTTGTACAAGGATGAACAGGAGGAGCCCTGCCAGAGTCCTGCAAAATGACCAGCAGGCCACAAATGCGCATGTGTCTGCTCAAACGCTCAGAAACTAACTCCATGAGGGTGATATGAGGGCCCAACGTCCACAGGGGGAGGTTGTGCTTACAGCCCAACAGCGTGCAGGACATTTGCATTTGCCAGAGAACACCACAGACTGTTAAGGATTTCGCGGATGCTTTAGTCCAGGTCTGGGAGGAGATCCCTCAGGAAACCATCAGTCACCTCATCAGGAGCATGCCCAGGTGTTGTAGGGAGGTCATACAGGCACGTGGAGGCCACACACACTACTGAGCCTCATTTTGACTTGTTTTAAGGACATTACATCAATTGGATCAGCCTGTAGTGTGTTTTTCCACTTTTTTATTTTTGAGTGTGACTCCAAATCCAGACCTCCATGGGTTGATAAATTTGATTTGCTTTGATAATTCTTGTGATTTTGTTGTCTACACATTCAACTATGTAAAGAACAAAGCATTTAATAAGAATATGTCATTCAGTCAGATCTAGGATGTTATTTTAGTGTTCCCTTTATTTTTTGAGCAGTGTATATTCACTATTACTATAAATTCAGTTTGGCTGTAGTGATTTTTGTAGAATTCAGTTACACTCATAATTTCTTCAATAATGTTTAAGCTATTACTGTATTTAAAATCTCAGAATCAGCATGTTGTTACCTCTAATCTACAAATTAAAGTTTAATAAAAAAAAGTCTAAACTTTGAGTCAAAAGAAATGGAAAATAACATTATATTCTATCTTTTCTACAGCCTAAATAAAAATGTTATTCCTTGTTTCCATCTACTGTTTTTAGATATTTATATTGTTGCAAGTCCAAATGGGGAGCAGTACGCTCTGAAACTGCACAGGCTTGGTCGTGCCTCTTTCAGGAACCTAAAAAACAAGAGGGATTACCACAAACACAGGAGAAATATGTCCTGGCTTTACCTCTCACGCCTTTCTGCCATGAAGGAGTTCGCCTACATGAAGGTAAAAGGCTACATCAGTGGATTTAGGTCATGTAGAGCAGCAGTTGTGAAAAAGTAACAGTTTAAATAAACAATCCCTCTTTCCAGGCTCTGTATGAGCGAGGCTTTCCTGTTCCCAAACCTGTGGATTATAACAGACATGCTATTGTGATGGAGTTCATTAATGGATATCCTCTGTGCGTATACTGGCCATCCTCCACCTTAATCTGCATACAGCAATTATAGCGATACATTACCTCTGTGTTCTTCTCTCATATTCTGAGTGTATTTTCCCACTGCTGCAGATGTCAGGTACACGAGCTGAAGGACCTTTCAGCGCTGTACAGCGAGTTCATGGAGCTCATTGTCAAACTGGCCAATCATGGCCTGATTCACGGAGACTTCAATGAGTTCAACCTCATCCTGGATGACCAGGACCATATAACTCTGATTGACTTCCCTCAGATGGTGTCTACATCTCACTCGAATGCTGAATGGTGCGTTTTTGTTCCTGAAGATTAAAATAGATTGTCAAATCATAAAGTTTCCTCACATCTCCAACCTTTGTCTGCAGGTACTTCGACCGTGATGTCAAATGCATCAGAGACTTCTTTGCAAAGAGATTTAATTATGAAAGCGAGCTCTTTCCCACTTTCAAAGATATCAGGTAACTTTTCGTATTTCTTTAGTTAAAACGTTTAATTACCTTTGTAGGAAGTGTTGTTTTGCTGAAAATTCACCGAATATTTACAGGCTGCACAATATATTGCAAATATATACAGTAAGTGCAATATTAGATTATATTCAGTAGCAAGAGGATTATTTGGAATGCAACATTTGTTTATTATATGAAATTAAGTGCAAATAAACCAATTTCATACGTAGGAAGTGTCCCACTTTATTAATTCCAAATCTCGTTTGATGTGTGTTTGGGATTATTGTCCAACTGTGTCCAAGTTCTAACCATCTAGTCTTTGAATTGAAGGGAATTTGGAGGTGATCCTCCTTTTTCATTATCCTGTACACAAAGGGTCTGCAACATCAGTCTTTAAGGGCCGGTGTCCTGCAACTTTGAGATTTGTCTCTGCTTCAACACACTTAGCAGGACTCTGGAGAACTGCATACTGAGGAGGTAATTCAGCCATTTGATTCAGGTGTGTTGAACCAGGGACGCATCTAAAAGTTTGAGTTGCAGATCCCCATTGTACAAGTGGCAGCAAAGCAAACCCTCAGCATGATACTGCCATCACCATGTTTAAACAGTTGGTACAGTGTTGTTAGGATTTAAAGCCTTTTGTTTATTCTTCCAAGCATTCTTCTTCTTTGTTTGGCCTTTCCATGTGGGTATATTCCATTTTCAGTATAGCTTAAAGGTTTCTGGAGAAGCTGCTACTTGCTTGGCACTCTAAGCGCATGGCTTTATACAGTGAAACTGGAGTTTTATCATTTTCCAGCACAAGCAATGCTTGAGCTTCTGTGGTTCACTGATTGGTTTTGAACATATCAGCCAAATTGCCTTCATCTGAGGGTGGCAGTTTGGGTCAGATGGTCATTAATAATTAGTAATTCAGGCACAACTGGGTTTTCCAAATGGGACAGTGGACCTGAACATAAAAACTGGTTTTGAAAAGGTTAATGCAACTTAATATTAAGCATCTCAAAGGCCTAAAAATAATAAAGATTAAATGTTAGAGTGTTTATACAAGTTTGATTTGATTAAAAAAATCTACACAGTAAGTTTAAACTTTTTCCTCCAAAGTTGTTTATAAAATTACTGCTATGGTATTGCTATGATGAGTGTATGTGAGCTTTTGAAAGGAACTTTATTTATTGTGAAGAATGTCCAGCCTGCGCTGCGAGCTTGGGTTGGAATATTTCTTACAAGAGCTTTGTTTATTTCCTCAGGCGATCCTATTCTCTCGATGTTGAAGTGTCAGCCAGCGGCTTTACCAAAGATTTGCAGACTAATGCTGAATTACTACATCCAGCTGGACCCGAAGACCAAGAACTGGAGGAGGATGATGAAGAAGAAGAAGAATCAGATGAAGAGGCAGAACAGGGGGAAGGGGGTTTTGACATGGATGAGTATAAACACGCAATGTTGGAACTTGAGGGACTGAAAGTCAGTGAAACGTCTGCAGGGAGACGAGATCAGGAGGAGGAAAGCAGTGATGAATCAAAAGAAGTTCCAGAGGTGGTCTCTGCAGATGGAGGTCAGGAGGAAACAGGAACAGGGTTTGAGGAAGAGTTGAAGGAAGCAGAAGATCCAGAGTGTCCAGAGCTGGCTGAGCTTTCTGCCTCCAACAAAGAGTTCAAGCCATTCAGGTAATTTCGGGCGAATGCTGACAAAATCACACCTTTTGAGATGAAGTACACTTTTAGATACAGACCTTTTAATAATAGTTGGAGCCTAAAAGTTTGGAGCCTTAAGTTGTATATCTTAAAACGCTCTAAAATACATTAACTATTTCAATTTTTGCCCATACTTAATATTTATCCCATCCTTTAACAACGATGCTTACAAACATTCTGCATGCGCTCTTCGCTCCAAATTCATATTGATAAATATATCTTTAGAGTTTCAGCTTTTACAAAAAATGACTTTTAGTTTCAGTTTCCTGCTGCAAGTAAAGCACCACCCCCCCCCAACTGTTGCAGATGGAAAGCTGAAGTAAAAAAAAGATCACAGCTTGAAATTGATTTCTACATAGTGTTGATATGTATATTTGCTGACCCAGTTCACTTCACCCAGGCATGAATTGAAACAGACACATTGGTATATTTCTAATGTAGTATTACTGCATCTCTGGACAGCCCTATGATTAAACATTCTCAGTTTACATAAACTCTTTCTGAATACAAATTTAGGTATCGTTCATTGATTCATCTGAGGGCTGCATGTCAGTGAATGTGAGGGGCTAAATCTTATATGGTCACAAATCCTTATTGGGTGAGGTGTCGTTTGAAAATCTCTATCTATTTTAAAAGATTTTAAATCTACTAGACTAAACATTTTTAATGATTGTTCAATTCAGGAGCCAATGTCAGCTGATCACCCCTAAACCATCCCTGGTCTGTACACTTTAGACTGCTACCATACATTTACATTGTGATTGTGTCCCACTTAACTCACTCACCAATGGTGTTCTGGATATTCTTGCAGTCTATCCATTTTTTTTAACAGTGACAGATATTTTATTCTAACAGAAGTTTCTGCTGGACAGGCTTTTGTTTCTAAAGATAATTCTGACTTGAAACATTTACCTATGCGTTTTTAATAAACTCAAGTTTTGCTTCCATTGAAGATGTTTTCATAGAGACCAGTTTTCCGCTTTGAATCCGAATCAGCTTTATTTGCCAAGATTGTGTGCACAAACAGTGAATTTGACTTTGATTTGCTAGGCAAATGTTAGCATGTTTACTTCTTGTTTTGATTTGACTTGTTGATAATTTGGCCAAGACAAGAAAGTGCAAAGAAGTAGCATTTCTGCTTAATAATAAACTTACCATTTCGCTTTTAACATAATATTTAACGACTGGAGCAGGTAACAAGACAGAAATATTGGTAGTTGCTATTGCGAATTGTCTTTCTTTTAATGGTGAATGTCATTGAAATGGGAGATAAACACTTCCACACTGGAAAAAAATTACTCAGTAGATCCACAAAACACAACCGATAATACAGTTACTCAAAGATTTTTAAAACTAGAGCTAAAAGTTGCAGCCCCACAGTCTGTTGGGAGCCCTGCTGTCAAGAAGTTACTGATGTTACTGGAAGTGAGGTTCAATCAGAGTCTTGATCAGGACCCTAGTCTGATGCTTGGAATCACATGAGGGAAATAAAAGTAAGCAATCTTAATATAAGACAAACTTTTTGTTTGCAGGGACTTAGACAGTCTTCAACAGATTGCAGAACATAGGAGGAGGAGAACTGACAGTGAAGCCACCATGGGCAGCATCGGGAGCTGCTCCACCATTCCCCCGGTAAGTAAAGGCTCCCAATGAGGTCTGCAGGTTTCCTAAACATATCAATATAGCCACAGATACTCTTTCTGTACTCCTTCCTGTGGGGACGACTGTGGCTCAAGAGTTAGGAATTCATCTTGTAACCGGAGGGTTGCTGATTCAAACCCCATCTCCGTTTGTCTCAGTTGTTGTGTCCTTGGGCAAGACACTTCACCCTTCTGCCTACTGGGTTGTAGAGAGATAGAGCTGTGGTGTCAGGACAATCAGTGGAGAGTCGGGCAGCTATCATGGTGAGACTGATGTTGGCATAAACTCGTGTGCTAATGCCACAATTTCGTAAAGAATACTATCATGTACCACAAAATAAAAAAAAACACTAGTATTTCTCAGCTAATATAGTATTGATCCTTGCCAATAATAAACACTAATGACCTTTTCTAAGTTGTCTCAAACTCGTTAATATCCGTTCACGTAACGTGGTATAGCACTTTAGAGAGAGAGAGGTGAAGTATACATTTTCCTGATACCCCTTTTGTACTACTCATTTGACAACCACTGTATCACTTCGCATCTAATTTTTGATATTGTTCTTTCAACAAAGTTGGTAATTAGGAGCGTAGACAACAAGACTTATTACTATGCCAAGATCGTGTCTGTAGAGCTGAGCCTCTGATGGATTCGTGACCTCGTCTCCTGCCTGCTGCAGCCCCAGAAGCAGCCCCTGACAGCGGTGGCGATAAAGTTGTGTGCACTGAAGTAACTGCGCCCTGTCAGTCGCGCCTGATCTTTGCTTCTGCATCCCATGTTGAACTCCATCACATCGCTGGACCCAATCCTCCGGTCTGAAGTGAGCGGCACAAATGACCGCATTTTTTGTAGCCGTAGCAGAAGTGAAATCTCATCTTTTCACCTGCACAAAACGCACCCAGGAACGGAAGAGGGCTCCGTTTTTGCTTTTAGTTGGACATTTGTAGACTCGATGTCCTGACAGCCTGCTGTTTGGACAGCCTCCACAAACACAATAATTTACAGTTTTTAAGACAAATGCACCCAATATAAAACTAGTGAACACACTGACTCTCGATAACACCACTGCTCTACCCGATAACTACCTACTCGCTACACTGAGCTGAGGCCGCGCATAGCATATGACTCCCTTCGCTTACGTCACACGTCCAGATTATAAAACTTTTTTATTAAAATTAGTGGCGTTATGTACTGTAAAAAGAACAAATGTCCTCACTAAACGTTTCAAATAGTAATTTTGCACAACATTTTATATGCACTTTAGAAAATATTTAACCTGCAATATGCTGTTTAAAGGCTCAGGAACTAAATGAGTCTATATCATATATTAGTTTCACCTATTAAGTTGAAATACTCAAATAAATGAACTTTTGCACAATATTCTAATTTTTCTAGTTTCACCTGTAGCACTAAAGAAACTCTTTTGCCTTGATGAATTGTAATTATCATAGCATCAATAGTTACAGGTTTGGGGGAAAATCTGTTGTGTTCTGCAGGTTTTGCTGCAAAGTCCCCACATGATGTTGCAGTTTTTAAAATATTTCGCTATAGATGCACCCTGTGTCTCTATTAATACTGATGTTTGTGCTGCAGGAGGTCGTACGTCAGAAAGTGCGGCAACAGCTCACCAAACAGCAGAAGGCAGCACAGAGGAGACGTCTGCAGAAGGGCGAGGCTAACCTGGTCACCAAAACCAGAAGGGAGAACCAAAATAACATCAAGTCCAGCATGGAGAGCGCCTCCTTCTGGGGATAACATGTAATTGCAGGCGGTCTGCAATAACCAGCAAGCATGATTTATGTTGACATGTTTTTTGGCCATATTTTAGGTTATTCTGCTCCTTCTCCAGAAAAACTGGACATTTTACATCAAGGATGGAGAAAAGGACACAAGAAGAGTCTGCACAGCAACTTGAACTATATTATACTATCAATACTACTCAAAGAGAAATCACAAAATAAAATGTATCTCCCTCAGAACAGGTCCCTTTTCTGTTCAAACTACATTTTTACTGTAAATATCATATTTTACAGAGTGCTTTACAATGAAATCATACATTAATGATGAGGTGTGACATCTGAAGGTTTCGAATTTATAAAACTAACAATATTGAAGTAAAACGCTCATGCTGCATCAGGTGTGATGTACAACTTTTCAAACTTTTCAAAACGGCTGCAAAAGATTGAATGGTTGTGAATTAATTTATTGATAAAATTACTGACTATTTTCGGTGTTCTGTTGTAGCAAGCAGAACGAATCCATTAGTGACATGCTTTTTACTAAAGATACAGTTCGTACACCTGCTATAGATAAAACCAGTTGAGTTACTCTGAAGGGAAAAAGTAAGACTTAGTTGCTAAGAAACTGCTTTCTGTCAGAATTTGGCTAATTTATGTGTAAGCAGCTTTTATAAAGGGGGTGAATTCACAGTTGAACAAAAGCCATTCGTATTGAAAGGGATGAATGGAGCTCAGACTCTGAACTCAGTGGGTTCAAATTTGAGTGTGACGTAAAAAATATCCCACCCCCCACTAGTCCTAAATACTAATCATTGGGCAGTTGCCCCTTTGACAGTTTTTTAACCATGAAAATAAAAAAAATTACTGGACCTGCAATGTTTTTATGTTCAGCTAATTATTATTTTTTGCTCTGAGAATAGTGCTGTCTGATTCCTTGGCAAATCTTTGCAGGTCTTAAACTGTCTGGCTCTGTTCAGGGATTAGCCAGCTGCACAGCCCAGAGGGGAGGGGCCCGGCATTCCTGCCCTGCACCTCTGTCAATGTGCTGAGAGACTGAGGGGCCCTCTGAGCTAATTGGTGCAGAGAGTGACAAAAGGGGGTCTGCTTCAAAAGAGAAACCCTGGTCTGATGTTCACACTGGAGAGGAGGATGAAGTTTGACAAATGGATTCTCCTTTATACTCTGACTTATAAAGTTTTACTTTAGATTTTTTGATGGACCAGTTAAAACGCTGACCAAATGTTTTTGAGGTGGCAGCAGAACTACATTTTGGATGAAGATGAGCTACATGCAACTGGAGGAGAGCATCATGTCATACCTATCACAAAGTGAAACGGATGACAGCCCCCAAGACTGTGAGTAACTGAGTAAAAAAGAAAACAGGTTATAAAGCTACTATCCTGGCCTGTTTTTGTAAAATGAATATTAACTTTAGATCAAAGATTTTCACTCACGGAACAGACCATACATGCCTCTGTGTGGTGACATCACATGAGGGATAAAGTAGCTGATCAGGGTCCTTTGAATACATCATTTATATATTATTTTTCAAAAGTTTTAATTAAGTTTCTTCTGTTTAGCTGTTTACTTGTTTTCAGTACAATAGCCAATCATTTACACTGTATGGACTGCATGGATTTCTAGACCACTTTGGAACAATAAAACACTTGGTAGCAGTTTGTGTTAGGGACCAGGACAGATTGCACAGATTTGATGAAAAAAGATTTCAATTATGTTAAAAAACGTTTTTGTAAAAACTATTTTGTCGAACTGATGCATTCAAATAAGATATTTGTTTAGTTTCAATTATGTTTCTTGCTGAGCTACTCCATCCTGTTTCGGTTCTGGCTTAGATGGTACTCTAGGAAAGCCCCTCTTCTGTGGCCCAACAACTTATGGTGGTCCTAATGCCAAAAGATTTTAAGGTAGAGTTGATCAGTTTGTTCTTGTGCCTTAAAAAACTGTGCATTAGCCTTTTACTGAAAGACCGAATCAAAAACGACAACTTTAACCCAAAAAAATTCTTTTTTTAAAAGTCTGGGCTTAGACTGCTCCCAAGGCTATGTCACTCTGGACAACGAGTCCAATTGTCCTGACTACATCACCTGAAATTCTATAAACTATGATGGCCAGGCAGAAACACTTTAATGAGCCTGTCCTGCCAATTTCCCTCACCCGCAGTACATTGCCCTCATTTCAGTTAGTTCTTCCAGTGGGAAGAACATCCATCACTGCAGTCAGAGGTCAAAAGTTGTGAATTTAGACTATTCAGTGGCACTCTGTCACTAGTAAAGGCGACACAAGCAGAAGGCTAAATTCACTCAATTTATGAGGGACTAAAATGCACAGAGCATTTAAACAGCTATACAAGTGATGAGTTGTACCAGTTAAAGCTCTAAAGAGGATTGTCTTTTTCACCGTTTGCTTCAGCTTTGCCATCCATGGCAGCATCCATTATGGCCTGTAGGCCATCAAAGTCAAACTCTGACTCATAAAACATAAGGTTGAACCTCTTGCAACTAAGTGCACCTTGAATACTACCAAATCTATTTTCTGTCCAAAGTTGCTTGTCCACCATAATGTCTGCTAATACAAGCTGATCAGTTCAGTTTTTGTGCCTCTTGTGATGTCATCAACCCAAATACACACAAAGTAAAATTAGGCATCTCTGTTTCCACTGTGGGTTGTATAGATCTTTGTATCTTTGAGAAATCCTGAATTGAAAATCCACACCTCATCACTAAGCTTTGCTTTTTTTGTCAGTTAACATTTGATAATGAAAAAACACCACCAGTCTAGTTAATACATTTAGAATTAAATGCAAAGTTAGCTTCAAAAATTGGCAGTATAGTGTGTTACCTGTAATTGCAGCTGAGTGGATTAGAAGTCATAACTGCTGCTACAAATTGAACTGAAGTCACCTGCACTACAGAAAATGAAGGATACTGGAATGTTAAAACCTTTTACTGGGTCAGAATAAGCTGATCTGAGTAACATATCTGAATGTAGGTTTCTCTTGAGCTTCTACTTTTACTTAAATAAACATATGCAGGAATGCTGCCATATTATATACATAGTTCTGTTTGTATATTTAGATTAAGTACTCTGCGCAGCGCTGAAGGATAAAAAATATTGTGAAACCTATAATCACAGACTCATGCAAGATGTTACTGAATTACTTCATGAATGTTTTAAACATTTTGACATCCATCTGTGTGCAGTTAATGTGGTGGGCATTTTGCATAACTTCTGGGAGCAAAAGCAGACGGCTCAGTCTAATGACTCCTCCACTGAGTCAGACAGGTTTTGTGGGAAATCTGGCAGCCACACAGACAGCCTGCTGTTGTACGAGTCAGCCCCTTCCCCCGGTCCCCCCTACGTCTGCTACGTCAAGCTGCCGGGAGGAAGCTGCTTTGGCAACTTTAAGGTGATGTCATTCCTGCTGCTCTTTTATACAAAATACCTTTACTTTTAAACGGGTTAGTGGCAAAAATACTCACACTGACCCAATTCTACATCAGGACGTTTGTTGTGTTTAAGGTATGTTCACGTTTTGATTATTTGATTCAACTATAAAATGTATGAATTCTAATATCGAAGTTAAAACTGTCATGTGTTAAAATGCTTTATTCAGATTTCATTGAGTCAGTTCCGACCTCTTCAAATGCATTTGTTGACTTGTGTTTATCACAGTAGAAATAGACTGCAGATTATTGCCAAAACATTAAATAAATTAGTGTGCAGAAAATAACATTTAAGTGGCCTGGGGAGCCTACATAAGACAAGGGGTTCATAAATAGTAGAGAAGATTTTTTGATAAAACGTACAGCTGCTTTCATCTGGCTAGAGATGTAGCATGCCATAAATCTTTTATCCCATCTATAGAATCAGAACCAGCTGTATTGTCCAAGATTGTGTGCACAAACAATGAATTTGAATTCAGTTTTCAATCGCTCACAGTGTACAGAAATTAAATATAAATGTATAAATAGACTAGTAGAAATAAAATAAGGATGAGTAGCATTTTTTAAACAACTTTAATGTTAACTTATATTTTTTGTTCTTATTGCATTATTTTATCAAATTATGGCTTTCTTTTTTAAATATTTAATTTTGTATTTATTGTTCTTTTATTGACTAAACTATAGATAAAGAAAATGTAAAGAACAAACCAGTTCAATGGACAGAGAATTATTGTATTTTAACATCAAAGATGCTTCCCAAAGAGTGATTTTAGTAAGTACCTGGTATTTGGATCATCTAAACAATGATGAATCACTCTGGTCCTGTTTCAGGGTTTTATTTCTATTTCTTTCAGATGTGGTTGAAATGGCGTAGAGAGCTTCCTATGCTTGGCACTTCTTATTTTGTCATACACTTCACCACTTATGTTTAAAGCACACACTGCTCAACGTGTTCATTTTACCAGAAAAAATGTGGTTCCTTGAAGCATGAAGAAATTAGGACAGGTTTAATACTACTTCACTGTGCTGTACATGTGGATCATTTAGTGGTTTATATTGCTGATCAGATTCTGCTTTGCCTCTCAGTGGCCTTATTGTGAGCCAGCCAGCAGCCTCCAGCTCAGAGAAGGTCTTGTTAATGGTTACGTTTGGATGCTTGTAAGGTTTAATCTTAACAGTGGTTTGAGATCTGATCACATGACAATGGCGAAGTCTAAGATTTCCCTGAAATTTCAGCTTAAAGTGACTTGTTTTCTTGCCTCCTTTACATCATAAATTACTAGGTTTTTTTACATTTCAATCCTTTTCATGCCTCCTCAGGTGTGTGACACCCAAGCGGAGGCTCGCAGGGATGCAGCTCGTGTGGCTCTGATGAACTCACTGGTGAATGAGCTGCCGTGTCGACGTATCACCATAGACTTTATCACTCATAGTCTGAATCAAGCCGCTACAGAATGTGCTGTGAGTATTTGGTCCTACCAGATCTCTTTGGTTTAACTTAACTCACAATGAATATTAACCTGCAGGATGTCTTTAAATAAAGGTCCCCATGGAGGATGGATGTGACTCAAGCACCAGCATAGGGACCTACAGTTTGCTGCTTCAGTCCTACATGGGACGGACCATGCTGGAGTTCCAGGTAAAACTATAAACCCATTGTGCAAAAAGATATTTTCTCAACTTGTGAAATCATGAAGTGTCAAGTGGTAGGCATGGTTTTCTTTTTTGTGAGATGTCTGTGTGCCCGTTTGTATTGATAAAGTGCCAGTAATCCATATCCTTTTAACTGTTTGAAATTTTTTCACATTGTATATTATTGGGATTTTATGCGGTATACCAAAATACTGAAGTGAGAGGAAAGGGGGTGCGTATGTTTTCGCAAGTAAGAAACAACCTGCATTTGTCTTACCCTGTAGCCCCTCTTAGTCTGATAACCTTTAATAAAATCAGGTGCAGACAACACAGGTGTACCTGTACTTTCATCTTAGTATAAACACAGCTGATGTTTGAAGGGCTCAGAGGTTTGTCAGATAACATTAATAGACATAGCCTCTACTGTGAAACACAGTAGTGGCAGCATTATCTGCGGGGATGCTGTTCTTTAGGAGGAGGAGGAAAGCAGGTCAGAGTTGATGAGAAAATGCATGGAGCTAAATACAGGGCAGAGAACTTATTGCAGACAATAAAACAAGCCTGTAGCGAAAATTCACCTTCCAGCAGTATACTAGCAGTATAGTTTATATTTACACCTTCTGACTGCCTCATTAATTCATCAGTCTGTTACCAGGAATATCTGTCCACACTCTTTGACCTTGAAAGAGAGACTGAGGCATGAAACACCTCATATTTCTACCTCTGAGTAAATAAACACATCTGCAGACAGGAGGAACAATAGGCAGATGACATGTGTTCATTAATTATTATTATTATTATTATTATTTTCCTCTTTATCATTATACCCACATGATCATATGCTGATATCTAGTCCCACTGATATGTTTTATGCATCCAGTGAGTGCAATCTGAGTCACGTGGTTACATGTAGCGCCATAAACAACAAAGACTTTTATCCTCAGACAAATTAAATATAATGTTTCCCATCTGTGTCCCATTAAAGCAGTTTAAGTCTCAATACAGACTCAATGTTTAACACTAATGTCCCTGTCTCTTAATGCATAGCAGCTGTTCTGCCAGATGATGTTTCACAAATCAGGATCAAACCTCTGCTGTGTGACATCTTGTCAGATCAATAACACACAGTATCGATATGATTTAAGCTGAAATGTAAACATTTTATAATTAGACTACCGCATCCCCCAAGTAGTCATGCCTCATGAGCTTTTCACTGATTTTTCTATGTTACAACCACACACTTCAATGTGCTTTATTGTAATTGTATGTGATAGACCAACACAACACAAAGTATTGTATGTGGATTCGAAAGGATTTTTACCAGAAAACATCTGAAAGTGTGCCATACATTTGCATTCACGCCCTGCCCCCCACCCCCACACCACAGTGATATTTTGTGGAACTGCCTTTTACTACAATTACAGCTGCAAGCCCTTTAGAATATGTCTCTACCAGCTGTGCACATCTGGAAACGAACATTTTCACCCTAGTCTCAAGTCTTGTGCAGGAAAGCATCCCGATAGCCTAATGCCTAATGTTTGCACCGCCATATTTAACTGTCAGGGCACAGTTTTCAAGGTCATGTGCACTGTTTTCTCGTCACGAATAACGTTTTACATGGAGGGAAAAAAGTTACGATTTTCTCTTTCTTCCACTTGTTTGCTGTGTCCCCTTCGTGACTTGTGGTAAACTGTAAATGGGATTTCTTATGCTTTTCTTTCACATATGACTTTCTTCATGAAGACCAAATGTGCTGTGCAGTGGATTTTTGTAGTTCCTCTAGAGTTACAATGAGTCTCTGGGTTGCTTCCAGTCCTCTGTGAGATGCTCAAAGCTTGGAATAATGTTATATAACCTGATCCTGCTTTAAATTTCTCCCCAACTTTCTCCCTAACCTGTCTGCTGTGTTTCTTTGTGTTCATGATGCTGTTTGTTCACTAATGCTTTCTAACAAACCTGTGAAGCCTTCACAGAACATTGCATTTATTACATACCGTTACATACAGATGGACCCTATTTACTAATTAGATTACTTCTGAAGGTAAATGGTTGCACTGGATTTTATGTGGAAGTATCAGAATAAAGACGTCTGATTTGAAATTACTTTTTAGAGTTTTGTTTGTAAAATTTGTTGAAAACCATGTATCCTTTTCCTTTTGCGTTACAGTACTTTTTACTGGTTTATCACATAAAATGTCCAATAAAACATATTTTGATAAAGTTCCAAAATGTGAAAAAGTTCATGGGGTTTTGTTGCTTTTGCGATGCACTTTTACAAACATTGATTTGGAAGTTTGCTACTGATTTCACACCCTCTTGCTCCTCTTTCTTCAGGAGATGATGACAGTTTTCCAGCTGTTGCAGTGGAACGGGACACTGAAGGCTCTGAGGGAACAGCGGTTCTCTCGACAGGTAAAAATCGGACCAAACAGCAACGGCGTGGTGTGGGGCTGCTTGGATCTCACTGAGATAAGCCCAAAAGTAAAATATTTTAAAGGGGGACTCATTAGATAGGTACAATAGTGTTGTCATAAACACAGTTCTTTGATTTGGACTTGTTAGACAGTTTTGTTTACTGAATACAAAATAAACGGTTAAATAGTAATAAACAATAGTAATAAACATAATAATTAAACTTAAATAGTAAAATTAATACCTATTTTTTTAAGACATTTTAAAATATTTTATAGAATTTCAGTTTGTTAGATGCTTTATTCCTCCCTAATTTATCTGCTATTAAACAGTCATAACTGCATGCTTTCCTCCCCTTTGTCCCAGAGTGTGATTACCTACTACTCCCAGCGAGGACTTGATGAGTGCATGAGGAGCAGCATGGCTCTAGATTGGCTTGGGCAGGAGCAGAAGTCACCTGGGCTCCTAGCAATGGAACTGCAAATGGCGCAGAGGGAGTTGGTGTTAGCACGACGTCGAGGCATAGAGCTGCGCTTCTACAAAGAGAAAACAGAGATCCTCAACCTGGCCCTCAGTCAAGCATATATTCACCACACACCTGGAGTTTTCAGCCCATATCCAAGTCACACAGGCCAACAGGAACAGCTCCCCTTGCACATATTATACAGCTAGAATACAGATGTCCAAACGTCTCCGCAAGCCCTGCATAATAACACAATGCAAACTTCTAAAGACACACCCTCTACCAGCCCGTTACTATTTTCACAGTGCATGTTTATGCCTTTATATTACCCTAAATACAATGAATAAGAAATGAAAAGAATGTGCATCGCCTATCATTGTGAATGGTCTAAGAGACATCAGAAATGATGACACATGTTAGTGGTCATAATGTTTTCTGGTTCTTTTATTATTAGGTTTACGGGAATAAAAATTAACAAAAAAAATGTAATATGTATTATTAACACTTTGAAACCAGTCAATGTTGAAAATAACATGTTTGATATGATAAAACCCCTACAATTCAATGCATGTGCTGCTTTAACCATAAAACACTGATACTCTAACCTAAGACCATGCTCACTGTTTGCATATTAGCTTTGGCTCTGTTTCTTTGTTTTCCTTTGTGTTTTATATCACAAAATGTTGCCTGAAACTTAAATAAATTGATAATATATCATTATTTTCAATGTTTTAAACAATATTCATATTTATATAACAATTCAGTGGTGTCCCTATCTACCTATATACGGAGTCAGGTGAGCTTGTTACTAGATGTAGAAAAGTTAGTTGTAAGCGCTGTCTCAGATGGTGTCTCATAATCTTTACTAGTAAAAATCTTTACTAGTAAAGATCATGAGGGTAAAAGCTCTAACTGAGCTTGAGGTATGTTATAAAGAAGCATGGGCACATTTTTCAGTGTCCAGATATGCAAAGTGTTAAGACAATTGACTAAAGACTTTCCATTGTAATTGCATTAAAAGGTGGTTCTACAGAGTATTGACCCTGGAGGCTGAACACAAATGCATACCACACTTTCGGAATATTTGTACCTGTAAAATATTTAGAAAACAGTGTATCATTTCCCTATAACTCCATAATTATGCACTAACCTTTATTTCTATAGCACATAAAATATTGATAAAATACATTGAGTGTTTCTGTTGGCTGGCCATTTCTTATGTTTGGATTAACACTGCAACACTGGTTGTTTTAGAATATCCTTCTTAAAAAGGGGGTGTTTTTTTAGAGACATAACTTCTTTAATTTTACGATGCAGTTGTTTTTGTTACCGTTTTCTTTTCTTTATTGTCTTCCTTACTGGTCTCATTGCGCATGTTCCTTTGATTACTTCTTTTCTTTTTAATTTCAAGCACGTACAGTAGTTTTAAACGTGACCTAAAGACTGGACAGCGTCAGCGTAACGTTTGGCCGCTCTCGTTTGCCGTAGAGAGGTGGAGTAGTCACGTGTTTACAGATTGCGATCTTGTAGTTCCTGGAACAGACAAAACAAAACAAATGACAGCTGACCATGAGACTGGGCTTACCGTCGCATGACACCTTATTTGACGAGTTGACATGTTGTTTTAATAAAGGTAAAAACCCCTGGAAAGACAGAGTAGACCGTAGGGGAAACATAAATTAGCATAAATCAATCGTTACGAACGAGGATCTAGGGATTAGCCTAGTTTAGCTAACAGGGTTTTATAAACAAACACTGGTTTCGCTTTCCTAAGAATTGTTTGGATACCATGCTTACCCTATAAGGCATTCAGATGGTTGCCTGACTGAAGCATATTTCAAACATCGCTTTTTGATATTTGTAAAGGACATTTTTTTTTATCTTGGCAGCCACAGACGGGACTTGACTCGCCGTTCCAGCTGCTGCATGTTTTTTATTATCTTGAGAACAGACGATGGCCTATTGTTTTCCGGTGTTCGTTGTCTCCACCGGGACGCTGACCAGAGGACTGCGTGTTTAGCTGTAGTCTGAGTTGATGGGATCTGGCCGCTAAACATGGAGGCTGTCAAACCTAAGAAGACCAAAACAAAAACCAACGGAAAATCTCAGGTGATTACCACAAACACATCACAGTCATCTCTGAAGCCTTTTCTTCAGATCATTGTGAGGCCAGTTCCTACAAGTCTAGCTGCTACATGTTTGCATCTAAAACCAGATGAACGCAGTAAAATGCAATTTCCCCCCCGTTTTGTTAAACTAGTAGTCAAGTTATAATCTGAGAACCAACTGACTGATCTTGATCATCAGTGAAACAGTTATTAGTGATAAAGCTTATTTTAGGGTGTTAGTGTTCAAAAAGCATAATTTGTTTATTATCCAAATTCATAAAAAGGCCATGTAACAATAACTTTTGTAAAAAATATTGTATTATTTGGAAAACAATCTGTCTTGATAAAGGAACGTACAAATTTACATACACATTTTAGTTAAATATTCCTCATAAAGTTTGACCCAGATCATAACATTTTTGTAGCTATAAATAATTTCTTAATTTTCTAACCTTTTAGCCCATTTCATAACTTTCCAGTATGGTTGAGGTCAGGGGTTTCCAGAAACCTATTGTAAGCCTGTTTATCCACTCTAAGACAAGTTTTGACATGTGAGTAGGATAGTTGTCCTGTTGGGTCATCCAAATGTGTCCAAGTTCAACCATCTAGCTGTTGATTTGAGGTGAATTGAAATAATTTTCACGTAGTCCTCTATTTTTCTTATACCACCCACTGTATGCAATATAAGTAAGTAAAATGTATTTCTAAAGCACATTTAAACACAGTTTACACTGACCAAAGTGCTATAACAGAAAATAAATTGGAAAAAACATAAAAGATAGACACAAAATATACAGCTAAAGTACATGTGATGGAAGTAAAAAATCTGACTTACATCAGCAACAAGGCAAAACAATTAGAAAGGTCACTTGCAGAGAAACAGACCCTCAGCATGATACTGACATCGCCATGGTTACCAGTTGCTACTGTCTTCTTTAGTTTCAAAGCCTCACCTTGACTTCTCCCAACATATTTAATGTCAAATTGTTAAATCTTTTTCACCTCTTACCACACAGAAATCTCCAGAAGCTCTTTCTGTGTGGCAAACATTTACTTTCAGTTGAGCTCAAGGGTACTCATTTTTGAGCAGAGACTTCTTTGTTGTTCAGCACCCTCTCAGACAATAATAACATTAATGATGCTTGTTTTCCCACAGCTTTCAGTTCACATCAGGCTTGAGCCTCAGTGGTTCCTGGATTGTTCCTAATCCTGTTAATAAAATACATTTCATTGTAAAGAATAATATGTTTAATACATAAAACACACTACAAATTGTAAATTAGACCACAGGTTTGACTATTGAAAGAGAGATCATATTTCCTCTGTTTTAGCTTCCCTTCATTGGCTCCCTGTTAAACCCAGAATAGAATTGAAGATCCTTCTTCTTACATATAAAGCCCTTAATAATCAGCTCCATCATACATCAGAGATCTGATTGGTCCATATGTTCCTAACAGAGCACTTTGCTCTCAGACTGCAGGTTTGCTGCTGGTTCCTAGGGTTTCTAAAAGTAGAATGGGAGGCAGATCTTTTAGTTATCAGGCTCCTCTCCTGTGGAACCAGCTCCCAGCTTTAGTCCGTGAGGCAGACACTCTGTTTATTTTTAAGGTCAGGCTTAAAACTTTCCTTTTTGATAAAGCTTATAGTTAGAGTGGCTTAGGTCATCCTGAGCTATCTCTGTAGTTATGCTGCTATAGGCTTAGACTGCTGGAGGACAGACTTACCACTTTTCTTCACTCTGCTTTTTTCCTCTTCTACTACTCTCCAGTTGTGTTTTTTGCTGTTATTTCAACTGTTAACTTTTTCTCTCAGTATTTTTCTCTCCATAGAAGCCTGATCTGGCATGCTGCTTAGCTGCAATGCCCTGCTGGGCGGAGGGCATCGACTGGGATGATGCTCCCAGTAACTGAGCCTCCCCGTGTCCTGTTATCAACTTTTTACTTTTTTTAACATAGAAACTACTCTTACATCAGTTCTTCTGTTCTTTCTGTGTCTCTGTTCTGTCTTCTTAAACCTCAGACAGTCGTGGCAGATGGCCGCTCCTACTGAGCCTGGTTCTGTTGGAGGTTTCTTCCTGTTGAAGGGGAGTTTTTCCTCTTCACTGTCGCTACATGTTTGCTCAGTATGAAGAATTGCTGTGGTTGGAGTCTGCATCAACGGGGCTCAACCTCAAGTCAATGACTCAATATGATCTGCTGGGATTCCTTTAATGGAAAACGTTTAAACTGATTGTATGATTGAATTGAAATGACTTTTTTTGTAAAGTGCCTTGAGATGACATCTGTTGTGAATCGGCGTTATATATATTAACTGAATTGAAACTGAATTGAACTTGTCTGCCATATTAGTAGCAGTAATTGGTGTTATGTGCTAGACATGTACACAACTATTGGACAAAAAGAGTTTCTAACAAGGTGAAAAAATATTTGTGTTCTCAGTTGGGCAAGAAGCAGAAGCAAGCAGATGAGGATAAAAAATCCCCAGCTCCATTCGGTGTCTATGATGAGGCATCCACCTCTGGTTTCACTGAGATCCCTCTCAGTCTCCCCTTTTCTCCATCTCAGGCCAAAGATGATCAGCAGAATCCTGTCCAAACCACAGACACAGCAGCACAGCCATCAGAATTGCCCTCAGAGAAAGAAGATCCCTCCTCAACACAGACTCAAAATACATCAGAGTTGACTGAGACTCTGCAGTCATGTCTGAATCTGTCAGCAGAGACGCCACAGGTGACAGTGCAACAGAAAGAGCCAAACAAAGAGGAAAACGAAGATGATGGGGTGGAAGCTCAGCCCCCTGAGCTCAAAGCTGCATCACAAACCAATAAATCAGAAAAAGACATGCAGTTGTGGAATCAACCTTTTGTGACAGCTCAGTTTGGCAACCCGAGTGCTCCTGCACTGTACCCATCTCTTCCAGCACTGGAGGAGGATTCTGTGATGCAGATCTACGAGAAAGCTGTGAAAAACTGTGCGAGGGAACCTGCAGTGTTGGCACTGCCGGAGCAGGAATCCTCTCCCCTGAGTTTGAAACCTCTGAAGTCTGTAGCTGAGCTTTCAAGGAGCAAACTGTACCCAGAATTACCCAAAACAGCCCCAGAGATGCAGGTAATCTCACTGACCATAAAGGTGACATTCATACTGCTCTTGACACAGAAACCTATCTATGGTCATAACAAACTATCATTTTAAGTTTGTATCAGGCAGAGAAATACTGAGTGGTACATCTATATCAGGGGTTCCTAACTCCAGATTCAAGTGTGTTTCAGAAGGGATACATCTAAAAGTGGCAGGATAGTAGCTCTGGAGGACTGGAGTTGGACACCCATCTATTTCATATTAACGTGAAGCTACAGCATCATCTACTCTGATTGGCACCCCTAGAAAATGAATAGGTTGTTTAACGCCGCAGTGTAACCTCACACTGAAATATTTAGAAAAATCCTATCTTTGGCATTTTAAGGAAAGTTGTTTGAAACAAAGTGACTGATGGAATGATAACTGGCACCCCTAACTGTCCCAGCAGTCAGTGGGTAATCCACAATGTGGCACAGAGGCTTAATTCTGTTAAACATAAATTGGGAAAGACAAGAGAACATGTAACAACAAGGGAGGCAGGTTTGTGACAGAACATCTTCAAGAAATTGCTACTTGCCTAAATCTCCCCAGTGTCTTCCTTCATAGGAATAGTTTTATAGTCAGATTAGTTATTCCATTACGCACTGTTAGAATGGTAAGGCAAAGGAAACAAAAATCTTGAAAGCTCACTGTCAGAGACTTGCAGCATAGATCGGCATCTTAGAATCACGAAATCTCCATAACAACCTTTTATTTTAGAGCTTTTTGCGTAAGTTAAGTTGGGGTGCTAATAAATGTTTCTGGCTTTAGGTGTCTTCTCAAACTAGATGGTTCGTATTAGAAACAATTTTTATTAGATATTCCGATAGTATAGCTGACATCTATCATCTGTTTATCAGATTTTAGTCGGTGACTAATTTTGCCATGTTGCTCACTTGTGCCATTTCTTCGGCAGGCCTTTTCCCTGGAGCAGCTGAGTGTATGGGAGCCAGGCGAAGGGCTGCGAACTTGGCTGGAAGGCGTTGAGGTTTGTGCTGCCCAGTTCTGTGCTCTGGCTCATCAGGAGAACCATGAACTGACAGAACTGCTGCAGAACTACTGGCGCTGCCGCAGACACCTTAACCAGTCGCACACACAGCTCCACACTCAGTCCTCTGACTGCAGGAGCACACAGAATCGGCTCTGGAGCTTCAGAGATGAACAGCTCACACTTCAGGTGTTTTATTATTGCTATACCTTTAGACCAATGAAGGAAAACTATAAAGGGACTCTGCTTTAATCTCTTTTATGCATCAATTCCTACAGGGTGTGTGTGCAGACCAGACTAAGGTTTGTGGATACCATCGTTTCCAGCAGGCGGAGTTCAGTCAGAGTGTTCTGGCAGAGCTGCGGGTGCTGTTTGAGATATGCAGTGAGCTCCTTCACCAAAAGGTGGTGCTGCATGCCTATACTGCTCTGCTGTCACGCCTACAGGTTGAATCCTATTTGTATCGTCTACTAAAAGGTGAGACTTTTAAAAGCTTTCTTGTCTCAGAGGAACTCCAAGATGTTGATTCCAAACATAACTTCACCGCTAATGTGAACTGGAGATCAAGTAGTTTTCTTATTTTTGTTTTATTCTAGATTGCTCTGGAAGCCAAACCCAGCCTTGTTCTCTCCAGCCTCTGAAAGAGGCCATCAGCGTCCTGTTTAGCTTCACACGTAGAGTCCTTGATGACACACAGTTCCAGACAGACATCCATCAGTGGTTGGAGAGACTGGTAAGCACATTTTTACACCACCTTAATGAGCTGAATTAATTTGTTTTTGACATTCTACAAGTGTTTTTTCTGATCAACCATCTGCCAGGTTGTTGTCCTGTTGCGTATTGGAGGGTCTAATGAGCACCTTTACTTGCTGTGCCATCTTCTCTGCTCTCCTGCTGGGGTGGGAAAGTGGGCGGCACCATTCCTTCAGGTAAATCAAGGACACACATTTCTTTTTTTTAACCTACCAGTGCTTTCATGAATCGTTGACCTATTGTTTTTCTTTTCAGATTCAGATTCAAGTTTTGGGGAACAACTCTGGAGTGCAACATTTTATGCAAGCATTAGCCATCTTGATGTCACCTGCCAGGTAAATGTAAAAGGTTTTAATGCAGTTCTTATCCAACTAGCCATATAGTGCCACCCACATTTAGTAGGAGAATCTAGTCTAAAAACATTTTCAACCTTTGATTTAGGCACATGTTTTTCAAGTTCAGAAATAAATGTTTTTTTAACAGAATCACAGGTGCCGCAGTTATTGGCACCCTTGCACAAAGCCTTTTTGGTACCCTAGGCGAGAATGTTTTTTTGCTTTTATTATTGTTTTTATCTTGGATTTTGGATGAGTATCCTGCTGAAACACTAATTGGCAACCAATTTTTAGTTTTCAGTTGCCCAGTTTAACAGATTTTTATATAAAGTGTCCCAGGCCCTATGGGGGAAAAAACAGGCCCACAGTATCAGCTCCTCCACCATAATGGACAGATGATAAACTGAATTTTCAATTAATTAAACTTATTTGTGAAGCACATTTCATACAGATAGGTACAATACAAAGTGCTTTACAGATGTTAGAAATTGACATAAATTAACTAAAAAATAGTTTAAAATAAAATAATTGAACCATTATAGAAGATGAGGAAGTGAGAAAAACTCCATCGTGCAATGAAGAAACACTGGAACCATAAATAGAAATAATAGAAATACAGGCTGTAGACCAACATATCTGTAACTACATGTAAAGTTTTCCATCATTTCAGTCAACATTTATTTCACAACAGACCAATTTCAAGTGTTTGGCGCAGACATGCTCAGTTTTAGTCCCCTCTAACCAAAGAAAACTGTCCGATTAGCTTTATCAAACTCCATGGGTTTATGATTATGATTGTAGGACTCAAAAGTTTTTTTTCATTTGTTTTTTTGGTCTCACTCCCAGACAACCAGCTGTCATGTAGATCACCTCAAATCGTTCTCACGGTGATGCCAATATGTTGCTCTTGGCTTCAGTTCTTTGACAATCAGCTTCAGAGAAATTGCTTCTCTTACAATCCTCCTCTGTGGTGACAAAATAAACTTGGATCTCTGCCTAGCCTGCTGGTTACTGTTTGAAACAAAAAGATTTCTGTGTCACGTCTAATTTATACCACAAGTAAACAGAAAATTATTGAGTTCCTAGATGCTTTAATCAAAATAAGAAAATCTAAACATACATTAAAAAACCCCAATTCAGATAGATTTATTTTAGAGGAATTATTAGCAGTGCAAATAGATGTGGCAGTAATTTGGATAAAAGATGTGACTTCTTCAAGTCGGATTTTTAGCTCTACTAAACAAAGCAGTGGTTGGATTTTTTTATGTGTGAAATTATGTTACTCCAATGAAAGATGAATTTATTTTAAGGCCTTTCGTCCATCTGAACTGCTGGGTCCATAAGTGTGAACAGTGATGTCTTCTGTTTTTTATGAAAACACTGAATTTTACTCCTCTGACCAGTTTGTTCTTTTTTTTTTACAGGCATCGTGCAGAGTTTCTGGGTCATATGAAGCCCTGTGAGAGCCAGAGCTCAGCAGCTTCAGGACCCGAGTCTGGAAACTGGACCCTTGTTGATGAAGGTGGAGAGGAGGTAACTTTTAATTTTCTCCCAAAATATAAAACAATTAACATTTTTAGATTAAACTAGTTTGAACAGAAAGATATCTAAAAATAACAACTGTCTTAATATGCAACCATATTATCATTATATAGAAACATTCCTTACACTGCTTTATTTTAATTTGAGTCTTTTTAGCATATTATGAATACAGTTAAATATACAGGCTGCTTGTGCTTGAAGAATGGTTGCATCACTGAGTGGTTTAGAAATGTAGACTGTGATTTTTTGTTTTAAACCGAACGTTTTAATGTTTTAACTGCCGAGGTGCGTCATTTAAAGTCATTTAAACTGCAGAGAAAATGAACACCTATGACTCCTTAAGTATCAGTCCTCTTGCTTTAAAATATGATTGCGCTCAGCAGTAATCACTTCCTGGGAGCAGAGGTCGTTGTAAGGCATTTACAATTCATTTTATCTGTTTAGTTATATATGGTTTATTTTTCTATATTTAGTCAGCTGTTAGCTAAGAACCCTGTGCTTCTTTCAATGAAAAAATAAGCAGGTGTTAAATGAAGCTTCTCCAGACATTTCAAAAATAAATGAAATATGTGGTCTCTGATCTTTTACTTTGATGGTGTTTAGGATGAGGATCCAGAGAGCTGCTGGCTCCTGCTCTGTGAGGAAGATCTGATCTCCCTACTGAGCCAGTTCCCTTTCCAGCAGCTCTACTCGCACATGTTGGGCATGAGCAAACAGGGTATGAAGTTCAATGCTTCTGTCCGTCTAGTGTTTTTACAGTTGCAACACAGACATATCACATTATCACATACGTGTATCATAATATCATATTAATTTGGGTCTTTACCCAATGCATTTAAGCTGTCCAGGGTGAAATGATAATACAACATTGTGCTTCATAAGATATAGTTACACACGTTTAAGTTTATTTTGGATTCACTCCCATTTCTTTTTTTGCGTTTTGCATAGTCCATTTATCTGAACAGAGATGAGTTCAGGGCCATGCCAGAAGCCTAATATTAGCTTGCTTTATTTGTTTCAAAACCAGTTATCTGATGGTTTAGGGATTATTATTTGATTGCAACACCTAACATTGTTGAAGCTTCTACTATCTGCCTCAAACCGGTGTCCTCAGATGAAACAATTCGTTAGGGCGTTCAAGAGAAACAAGACACTGTAACACCAGTTACCTGAATGAGGCCAGTTTGACATAAGTTGGAACAAATGTCATCTCAAAACAAGTTTTATGTTAAGATGTGGCAAAGATTATGCTTTTGGAGGAGTCACAGTGAGGTTTTTAAACCTCTGAATACTGACCACAAGCACGGTGCTGGTAGTATCATAGTGTACACCTCTAGCCCTGGTGCATTACACAAGTTAGAGTAATGAAGGAGGATTGTTTTATAATTCTTCAACCTAACCTCAAGACTACAGCTAGAAGGTTGACTCTTGACGCAGTTGCGTGTTCCAACTTAAAAATGATCCAAACACTCCTCTAACTGACTTTATTTGGCTATGGTAAACTAAGCCTAAACTTCTGGAATGATTTAGCAAAGCCTCAACCTCAACCACAATGCTGTGTCTGTGCCAAGAAAACAGCCAATTTACACTAGCTCACACAGTTATGACTAGAACAGTGGCCAAGGTGCAACTTGCTTCACTCCAGATGTAA
The DNA here is from genome assembly GCA_963556495.2 of Valencia hispanica. Taxonomy (NCBI): domain Eukaryota; kingdom Metazoa; phylum Chordata; class Actinopteri; order Cyprinodontiformes; family Valenciidae; genus Valencia; species Valencia hispanica. The sequence goes on from OY747704.1 coordinate 29,500,894, forward strand.
GTTGGGATGTGGGAATGTATTTAAACATGTATATATAATAATCTCTGTGGATTAGAGAAAATCCACTGTCAATTTGAAACTTGTCCAGCCAATTAAAAAGTGTAATTGAAGTTGCTTGTTGAATATTCACTAAACCCTGGAAAAGGAACAGGTCAAATGCATCAGTAAAACCTTCAAATTAATATGCAGATGATGAGTGTATTTACTGTTCTATCCAATTACATGAAATGACACACCGCTCCACCTCCAGGTGTCTATGAGCCTCAGGCCTGCTCCAGTCAGAAGATGATGCGTGTCTTTGCGTTTGCTTCCTCGCTCATTGAAATTCTTGCCCATGGCCTCCAAACTTACAACAGAGCACGTTACAGGCAACTCGTCAAACGAATAGGACACATCATCCGGTCAGTGCACGAGTCATAGTCGCAAATTCTGCATGTTCATTCTGCTTGTGGTGATAGTGGGATAGTGTCAGAAATTACAATAACCGAAAGGTTTTACACCCCTTGTGTCCTTCAGAATGACAGTGTGCTACGTCAGTGACCACTGGGCCCAGTATGTGAGCGTGACTGATGCTGGTGGGTCCAGCTCTCATGTGCACTCTTTAACTCTGGAAAAACTGCAGCTGGAATATGATCATCTCTTCCTCAGAGCTGTCTTACATGTTCTCAGAAACAAAAGGTGAGAGGAGCCGTCCTTAACTTTTCATCTCATCTTGGAAACAATTATTCAGTATTTATTTCTTCTATTTTCCCTCCCACAGGTTGGGCATTTGGTTGTTTATGTCTGAGATGCCCTATGGGACTTTGTCCAGCTCTATGCTTTGGAAGGTCCTTTATGTCATGCAGTGTGCAGAAACAGCTGGACTAGAAACTCTCAGCAATGTTGGTGACACACAATCCTGCATTCAGGCTCTCAGAGGTATTGTTCTACACACAGTTTAAGATGTGATCTCTCCAAACTCTGTCATCTTTAAATATCAAACACTTTGTATTAATGCTTTTGCACAGCCACACAATTCCCTTGTCAAACTCAAATTTGATGCATTTTGCACTTCTGCTGTGATGGGACTTATAAAGGGATGTCATCTGTGTTGGTCTGAATTATCATTGTGATGTTTTTGTGTCTGTTCCAGACCTGACACACCAGGAGAGATTTGAGGCGTGGTTGTGTGAAGTGAACAGCTCTGACGGCATCTCCCTCCTCACTGCACTGGCACACATGGCGACACCCACTCAGCACTTTGACCCCACATTCATCTCAACCATAACTCTGCTGATTTACCAGGTATGGGAAGGAGAGTCATAATGCAATGTAAAAAATACCAGCAAGTCAGATGAGCATAATTAAAGACCAATTTAGAAGATAAACAAGTTGAGTTTTAGTGGCCTTCAAAAGTATTCATGTCCCTTAAACCTTTCCACATTTTGTCAAATTACTATCACAAACCTCAGGTTATTTAATGGAATTTTATGAGGTAGACAGACACGGCGTTGGCTTTTTTCTTGCCAGTTACATCTAGCACACAAGGAATAGTTGTCAATCAAGTATCCCAACTGAGCTCCAAAGTTACCGTGGGCCTCTTTGATGCAGATGCTTATCTTATTAATACCCTCCTACTTTACCTGGCCGGTCACGTCTTTGTAGGTTTGCAGTTGTATACTCTTTCCACTTTCAGCTGTCGCTCTGTTCCTTGGTCTTCATGATACTTTTTGTTCACTAATGTTCTCTAGTAAACGTCTGAAGCCTTCATAGACCAGCTGGATTTATACTGAGATCAGATTACACACAGATGGAGTCTATTTACTCATTAGGTAAATTGATTTTGCTGGATGTTGTCTTGGTAGATCAGAGTATATGGGGCTGGATATAAATGCATGTCCCAGTCAGGAAAACATGTATTATTTTCCAACCACTTCACAAATATGCATTACTCTTATTGGTTTATCACATAAAATTTAAGTAAAATGTAATCAGAGTTGTGATTCTAACAAATAAAAACCCTTGAAAGGCGCAGTAATAAAGTTTGGAGACACAATAAAGGGGGAAAAACAGATAGTTTGTATTGTTAAATATTAACTTATTCTCCTTTCCCGGAATATCTGTGATAATTATAGTTTTAAAATGACATTTGTTATCTATTTTCATAAACGGTGAGCATCTTATCTGTTCTTCTACTTTCATAGAGTACAATCGATCTATTTCTAGGTCCAAACTGCATAACTCTGGTTAATGATTATCTCTTCTCATTTAATCTCCTTTAACCTACTCTTTCTTGGTATTCCTCAGGTGTCCTATGTTAGTTTGTCTACCAGAGAAACTTACTCTAAGGTGGGGAGGGAGCTGCTGGCTGCCATAGCAACAGCCCATCCCTATATCATCTCTGTGCTCCTGGAGAGACTGAGAGACACCATCCAGACTGTAGGAATGGTTAGTTCCTCTATTCTTTAACTGCAAATGAAAGATTAATATTCTATTGGGTCAAATAATTAGTTATATTAAATGAATAACAACATAACAAATTAGATATTTGTATAATTTTTCAGATGCACTAGTTCTTGTTTTGTGCATTTTAGATGGCGCTGTACTTGTGTAAAGAGCTTCCTCTGAGTTTGTGGAAGCCAAAGAGAGAGGAAATATCTGTGATCGGAGCCTGGCTGCTCCAGAACCCGCTTTCTGCAGTGGAGAACAGACTGGCATGTGTAATCCTGGAGGGTCTGAACTGGGGTTACGCTCAGGTGGTCACATGTGTACTGAATTGTGTCTGATTAATTTAGTCAACCTTTTGGTAGTTTAAAGATGTCTACAATGTTTACAATGTGTCTACAATGCAGGATGGCTCTTTGGCGCTGCCTTCAGTCCTCCACAGTGAGGTGGCTCTGCTGGTAGCTGAAGCCTATCAGAAATACCTCACAGACAAACCATACAGTGGCCTCTTATCCGAGGGAATCAAGCAGGTGACATGTCCCTCTTTTCTTACAGACAGCTTCAGCACTGAACTCATTTCCTATTTCCAAAAACATCTCCTTTTTTCTGCCTTTAGGTGTCTTATCTAGCCAGCGTTCTTCGTCTGGGTGTGTCTCCAGAAGCATCCTTTAGTCAGTGGGCGTGGCAGCTGATGCTGAGGCTGAAGCTCCATGGTAACACCCAGAACCCTAAAGGAGCCTGGACTGTCCCAGCCTTGGCCTCCAACCCACCTCCAGAGCTTACCCACGCTCCCAGCATGCACTCTGTTCTCAGGGCTGTAAAAGCTGGCCTCCCTATTGGTTGCTACTTGTCCCTTGCCATGACAACAGTGGGACACAGGTTTGTTCCCACCCACAGAAAGTGTGAGATTTACTTTTAGAAGTTGAATTAGTTGTAATTTGTATAATTTATTGTTCCAGTCTGGAGAACTTCTGCACGGATGGAGTTGAGTTGTTAAAAAGTCTAATTCAGTCTCGCTACCTGAGAGCTGCTGTGCATCTGCTGGATAATATCCTGCCCCCCACCTACCCTCTAAGCTTTTATCTCCTGAACAACTCACAGTAAGTCAGGAAAATCTTTCACACACCATGTTGAGGCTACAGCTGCATCTTCTACCAGACTAACATATTTTCCGGCAACTCTCATCTTCTGCCAGCTTTGTTAGCTGCATCCAGTTGTTTTTGCAGTATGACAGTGTGTGTCCTCAAGGTGTGACACAGCAGGTCACACACCGGGTGGCGCCGCTGCTCACTGGAACCAACTATGGGGACAACGTCCGTCTGCTGAACAGCGTCATTCAGGTACATCATTATGAATTATGTAATGACAACAGATCTGAAGTTTTCGGGAAACAAAAAAGCAATATAGCGAAATTAAAAGTATTTGAAGAAAATATGAAATTTAAAGTACAATGTTTAGCTCTGATCAGAAATTTAAATACTTTCACCAGCGGCATAATGGACATATTATTCTTTAGGTTTTAATGATGCATTTGATTTGTTTTTTCTGGGGCAAACTGATGATATGGGAAACAATTTTCTTCGATGAAAAGAACCATGCATAGACAGACTGAATTATTGCCCCTGTTTGTGATAGATTTGAGTAATGTATTTCTAACCCAGATAATACCAACGAATACGATTGGTTACCATAACTATGCAGATGGCATCACACTCAGCTTTACGTTACAATGTCACCAGTTGACTTTGAACCCATCCTAATTGAATGCATAGAGCAAATCAATGGATAGATGTTCCATAATTGTCTTTAGCTGTATAGAAACAAAACTGAAGTAATTATTTTTGGACCTAAAGAGGAACGATCAATAGTCAGCACACAGCTTTAGTTAACAGAGCTAGAAACTACTGATCAGGCCCAAAATCTAGGTGTAGTGATGGACTCAGACCTGAACCTCCAGGGTCACATAAAGGCAACAAGAAGGTCAGCCTTCGATCACCTGAAGAACATTTCTAAGAGTAAAGGACAGATGTCACAACACGACGTCAAAAAACTCATCCATGATCTTTAGTGGATTGATTACTGCAACAGTGTCTTCACAGGTCTAGCTAAAAAGTAAATCAGACAGCTGCAGCTGATCCAGAACGCTGCCGCTCGTGTCCTCCCTAGAACCAGAAAAGTAGAGCACATCACCCCAGTTCTAAAGTCCTTACACTGGCTCCCTGTAGCTCAGAGAATAGACTTCAAATGCTTTTACTAGTTTCATAAATCATTGAATGTCTTAGCACCAAAGTATGTTGAAGATCTGTTGTTACTATACCAACCCCCCCATACCACTCAGGTCTTCCAACTCTAGTCTACTAATCATCCCTAGAATTAGAAGCAGACATGGAGAAGCAGCTTTCAGTTTCTGTGGTCCTCTTATCTTGAGCAAACTTCCAGACCACTGCAAAGCTGCTGAAACACTAAATTCCTTTTAATCAAAGCAAAAACCCATCTGTTTAGAGCTGCCTTTGAGTAGCTGATTAATAACTGTTGGAATGTAATAACAGTAGTATGTTTTAATGTTCTTCATATTTTTGATGTGTTTTCTGTTTTCATTGTTGTTTTATTGCTGCTTTTATTTTATCCCCTATTCATGAAAAGCACCTGGAATTGACTTGAAAGTGTGCTATAAAAATGAATTTGCCTTGCCATTATGCCATCACTAAATAAAAGAACACTGGTTGTACGGTCATGATTTTTCCTCACATTTTTGAAAAAAATTATAACAAGAAGAAAAATAAATGATCTTTTATCTCTAAAAGTTTGAAGATGTTTGATATTTTTTCCATCAGAGTCATGTGGTGGAGAGCTCCCGGGCCGGTCGTGTTGGTGGCGCCGCTGTTTTGGAGTTTTGGGTGGGAATTCTGACTCAGCAGAATCTGTGGTATCGTGACAAAACGGTCCTTTTCCTCATGGATCAGATCTGCTGTGCTGCCTTCGTTCACCACCAGGAAGAATGTGTGCAGAAGCTTCTGTACCAGCAGCATAAGGTATTTGCAGTGTTTACATAATTGAGGGATTCTTTTGAGTTTAAAAGGTGGAGATGATTGCAGCTCTGCAAACTGCCTTCAGCTGTGGTAAATAACTGCACCATTAATCTTTGATTGTTGTCTGTTTATATGCTTTATGCAGAATGCTTTGGGTTACCATGGAGATCGGGGTCTGCTATCCTCTCTGGTTGGCTGGATCGCTGGAAATGCCACGCCATCCTTCATCGAGGGCCAGTCCCTGAGCGGAGAAGTAAGGATTCCCAAAGCTACAATCCACACAGGTGCTGTAAACAGTCCCAGTGACCATGCTGCTATTTACTGCAGGTTTGGTTTGCATGGCTCGTCCTGAACACGGAGGGCATGTTTGAGGAAGAATCTCAGTTGAGATGCTGTGTCGAGAATGAGCTGCTGTCTGAGCCCAGCATCTCCCCGGATCAAGCCTTAAAGGTTAGATACACAATTAAACGTTCTAGTTTGTGAAATGTTTACTCTTGAACTGGTATTTGGAGTTTTCTCGGCAGTTTTACACTGCAGCACTACTGAAAACTGTGCTGATCCAAAGTTTACATATATTTATCATTAGTTAGAATTTATTGTGGGCTTTCCCTGATACACAAACAGGCCTGGTTTATAAATAGAGACTCAAATATAAATGTACACACATTTTCCCCGAGCTTAAAAGTGTCCATTTAGAAGAAACGATTCTTTCTTGGTTTTCATCCTCGCCATGTTCATTTAAAACTTAATATATTCCAGTTTATGATGAGGTTCTGCCTTGCTTTCCTGAGTTGGTTTTGATCTGATGCTGACAGTTTGGGTCAAAGGGTTTAAACTTGGACACAACTGAAGCTGGCTTTGGAATGGGTGAAGAAGATAAACATTAACTTTCTGTATTGACCCAGACCTCAGCTATATAGAAAATGTTTCAACTATGTTTAAAGTATTGGTCTATGCCAGAAAACCCAAACATTTGAATGTTACTCCGCCAATCCAGACACGTAGCGTGGTCAAATATCCAATCTTTATTATGCCAAAAATGGCAACAGAAACCCTTTGGTTTCTCAACAGCTGGCTAATTGAAATGGAACCAAGTTTTAGTAGAGATGTATGAATATATTTGAGCCTGTATCTACAATTCTGAACTTGTGCACCCATTTCCTGTTTAGAAAATAGCAGAAGTTGTATGATATAGAATTACTTCACTTTGGGAAAAAAGAACAATTAAATTGAATCACTGCACAAGAAATAATAATGACATTCATGGCCAAAATGATTAAAAGGCTTAAAAAGGCTCAACAACCTGTAAAGAAGGCTGGTTCTGTTCTGGGGACGACTCTGAGACATCTGCAGACGATTATGCAAAAAATGATTCTTCATAAAATCAATAAAACTATGGACAACCTTGAGTATCTTCTTTATGAGACTATCCTACAACAACAGAGTGTCTTCAGTCTGAGGATTCTTCAGTTTCGCTGCAACACAGACCGCTACAGGAAATCCTTCCTGCCCACAGCAATTACGATCTATAACAACTCCTTGAAGAATTGAATAATATGAGCTACAACAACACTTAATTTCCCCTCTGGGATCAATAAAGTTTTTTTTTTATTGAATTGAAGTAAATGTTTCACCAGTTCTGTCCCAGTGCTTATGAACAAACAACAATCAAATATACAGGACTTTGCAGAAGATTTAATAACAAACCTTTTTGGTGTCTTATCAGAAGCCAGAAGACCTTTTAAAGCTTTTCAGAAAGCTTAAAAATCTCTTGATCAAGTCCACTTAGGAGATTAGAGGAAAGTTTGGCTTCTCAGAGCCTAAATATTAACAGACTGGAGATAAATACTGTACTAGTATTACTCAGCAATTTAGCATTATTTAATGTATAATCAGCCTCTGATACATGACAAGAGTGTTTCTGTGTCTGAGCTAGAAGGCACAGCAGAGGCTGAAGTTGCCTGTAGCTCCATCTCTGCAGCGTCTTCAGGTGTATCGCTGGGCTTGTCAGGCCTTGGCCACGCCACCAGACCACCCCCTCCTTCCCCTCATCTGGCAGAAGTTCCTGCAGCTTTATCTCAGACAGCCCGGACCAGAGTATGGGTAAGAGGAATTTTTATATATAAAAAAAAAAAACTACAATAAGGAAACAAAACAACAAAAGTTTCTGTTTACTCGTTGCCCACCAGCCTGGCTGCCGGGGGATGCATCGGTAGAAGGTTCTTCCAGACTTCTTCTCAGGCTGCTTTGCTAAAAGATCTGAGGCAGAGAATACAAGAAGTGTCTGATTTCCACCATACAGCCAGCCAGGTTCTCAGGGTGCCCCCACCACAGACCCCTTCATCAGAGAGCCAGGAGGACGAAAGCCCCCATTATCCCCAACCGCTTTACCTCACCTCTCCCCAGCTCCACTCAGAACTGGTTAGGTAAGTTCCTGATGATGAGCATAACCCCTGTTATTTTAAAGCTGCTGTACTGTAGCTAATCTGCTGGTTTTTTTGGCTGCAGGCTGTTTGGTGTGTTTGCTTTGTGGTTGGATGATGATACTCTGCAGAAGCAGGAGGTGTACCTTCCCTCTCTTCCACCAGAGTATGAGCCTTACAGACTGGCACAGGTCATGCAGCGGCAGCAGGTCAGTGAGTCCTCATCTTTCACATTTGGGTTGGTGGGAAAAAAACGATGAGACTGCAAAATCTATAATGGCTCATTACTTTCCATTGTAACTGGATGTTTTGTTTCAGGAACTGTGGCTGGAGTACGTGGACCAGGAGCGTCTGCAGTATGATAAACAGGAGGTGTTGTCTCTGTGGGAGAAGGTGCAGAGCGAGCCAGCTTTCCTGCAGACCCAGAACCTGGGCTTCACTGACTACACGAGCCTGAGGAACGGTATGAATCTGAGCCCATCAGAAGTGTAAACTGTCTGCATCAGTAGAGATGCAGTAATAATAGTGTGGTCAACAAATATTTTTATACTAGTATTTTAAAATGTTTTCACCTATGCATTGTTGTATCCATCCATCCATCCATCCATTTTTCAGGGGGGGGATGTTGTAAAGTGTCCCTGTGTTCCATTGTTCTTGCTGTTCATCCGTTCGTCAAATGCAATAAACAAATATGTGAATAACTGTGTTCTAAAACATTCTTAGAGGCTTTCTGTTTACCCTCTGTGTTCTGTATATGTGGATCCAGCACGAGATCGCATCATGTCCAACCTGGAAAAGCACCCAGTTCCCCTTCCAGCTCCTGAGCTCCAGCAGCTTCAGGCTCCAGTGGCCGAGGTTCCTGCCTCCTTCCTCACTGATCCTAAAGCTTCTGCTAAACTTTTACAGCAGGACCTCAGGATTCTACAGGACCAGGCCAGGTACATGGATATCAAAGACATGCAAGCAGGTTTTTGCACTCACCCGCAATTTGTTGTGGGGGGAAAAAGATACCTGTTGTTTCTAAAATAATTCAACTTGTTGTAGGATTGCAGTTGCACGCGAATCACAGCAGGTGGCGATGGAGCAAGAGCTATTGGAGGGCCTTCCTTTGCTCTTCAAGAACCGACCAGAGCAAGTTAGCATGGCCCTGGAGTGTAAAGGGAAGGGAGGGCAGCCGTGTCAGGGAGCCGCAAACATCACTGTCACGGTACAGCCCTCCTCAGTTCGATAAAACTGCATGTCAGAGGATAATTTTGTGGAATTTGTCTGATGTGTGTGTATCTGTTTAGTGTGAGCGTGTCCAGAGACAGGAGGCGGTGCACAACCAGATAACATCACTGCGAAGAGACATCAAGAAGTTGCAGACTGATGCAATGGCTCCTCCACCTCAGAGCCTGGCCCAAGCTGCAGTTCACACTGAGAACTTTATCACGTCAGTAGAAACACATGTTCCTACTTCAAACAATATTAACAATACTTAAAGTACAGCTGAATGAAAAGGAACAGCCTAATTAGTTTAAAGGACATGTCTTAACTTCTTTACTCAGGGCTCTGGTGAATATTTATAAAGCACAGAAATCTCCGGTGGTGCAGCAAGTTGGTGTGTCTGCCTTTTACCAGGTGGTCTCCTTTGTGTGTGAGGACACCCTGCGACACCCCCCGACACGACAATATCTCTCATCGTGTGTGGAGATACTCGGACAGGTGTGAACACTCCCCCAAACACCAGCAGACACGCACTAAAACCAGCCAAACTATTGAAGTACAAATCTACCGTACATCGAGGTTCTAATAACCTCAGTGGGTTATTTGGGTTGGGGTTGGTTGTTAAACCATTTTCAAGAATGAAGGATTGTTACCCTGTTTGGCAAAAAGAGAATCTAGGGAATCTGCTTTTTGGAGCTTGGAAAGAAAAAACCCGAACTGGGAAAAAGCGAGTAATTTTCTTCCTTCACCAGTTTCAGAGTTTGAATTTATAATTGTAATTTTGGTGCGCAGGTTTTTATCCAGAGCAATGCAAAGGAGTGTGGTCGTGTCCTGAAGACCATCCTGGAGCAGAGGCTTCTTTGTCCCCTCCTTTCCCCGTTCTTTACTCCAAACGCAGCTCCTGATCAGTTTGTCTTCCTCTACCAAGACGTGGTGACGTCCCTTCACCTCGACACTGCTGATGTCATTTTCATGCTGCTCACTAAGGTTTGCTCATATGCATATATGTAGAAAAAAACATGACAAATACTGGTACACTGCATACATATATACAGCTCTTCAGCTGGTTCATGTTCTTTTGTAGTTCGATTTGTCCCAATGGTTGAATGAGGCTCATCCCGTGTTTTCGGAGAGAACCCGTTTGCTGGAGCTAGTCCACGGAGCTCTGTGTGTCTGCGGCCGAGACCCTGAGCCAGAACTTCTCACTCCCTTTCACCTCTTCGCCAAACACTGGACCTTGATTTTACGCCACCATTTTCCCGACCATTACAGCGACTGCCTACGTCTGCTAATGACCAGTAAGTTTAGTTTAAACACACCGATGAATGCTTTAGTTTAGTTCTATTTACATAGTCGTCCCAATGTAAAATAAATCTTTGCTACATATATAAAGCATAGTGCAGATGTTTAGATGCGGACACAGTTAGTTTCTGTTTCCAAAAGGTAATTTGTTGGTGTTTATAGTGCCTTGCAAAAGCATTAATAGAGTTTTTAGCATAAATACCAAAAACTTTATTGTATTTTATTAGGGTTTATATGGTATAAACCAGCATAACGTTGTGCATATTTGGTAATAAGTGGAAGGAAAATATTGCATGTTTTTAAACACTTTACATAATTGCCTGAGTCTAAAAAAAGTGCATGGCTCTGTATGTAGTTCAGAATAAAGGTGAGCCTGAAAATGTCCGTTTATCTTCACAGACAGCCTCTATTTAAGTCTTGTTTGTGATGTTTGACATTACCAAACCATTACTCTTCCTTCAGCCCCTGCAGAAAACAGCATTTATCCCTCTGAAATTATGCCTCCCACTCATATTTTTACAGACAGAAGATTAAACTGATAAATAAACGAGATGGAGATTGACTCATTCTAAGGAGTCAGACGCTAATCTTAAAGGATTTGACTTTGGAGAACATCATGAAGATGCATTGAATGTCTTAGCTATTTATTATTCTGTATGTCAATGTTTGATGCATAGTTTTTTTTTTTATTAAAAGCGCATTATAATCTCATTAGGTTCTTCAGATCAGCTGCTGAGTCCAGAGTCCTGGAAAGTGACACTGCGAGTGCTGGGCTGCTTGCCTCCATCCCGTGGTTCTAAAAATAAACCTGAACAGTCGTTCAGCTCTGCAGTCGGAGCCACAGCTTCCCCTCATAGATCCCCCATAAGTCTCTCTCCTCAGCAGGTAACTCATGTCGTTAGTTTTCATTTAAACTTTCCTTTTTTATCAGTTTATCGTATAGTCAACAAATTTTGTAATCTTTATCTGATTCCAACAGGCGGAGGAGACAGTCAATTGGCTCAGTGACTACTTCCTGCGAAGTCGCCTCAATAAGGCAGACCTCCGCAGCTTCGGCCTCTACTCTGCCTGGGTTCCCTACATCAGTGATGTCGTCACCTTCTGGGAACATCTGGTTGGTTGCCTTATTAACACACAGGTCAGCAGCTGCACCAGAGAGCCAGTAGGCAGCAGCAAAGTAATAAAAGGTAAAAATATGAAACACTGTATATCAGTGAAGATAAAGCTGATGATGCTTGGCCTTTTAGTTTTGTGTGGATCTTTTGTTTACTGTCATTATGAAAGAAAATGTAATTCCTCCCACAGCTCTGCGAGATTTGCACGGTAAGCTGGTGAACTTGTTTAAACCGTGGATCTTTCCTCTGGATACTGCTGATGGAGGGTAAGTGTGTTACAGCATCTGCTCTTATGCAGCTTTAAGAAGAGACGAGCTTTGTGTGAAATAGGACAGACTCTAGAAACGTGCAAAACATCAACATTTTTGCAATCCTATTCTTAACCTTTTATTTATCTAGTCATGAATCTGTTTTACCATAGTTTTATTTTTGCATTATATATAAAACATCTAGTGGGGACAAGACGTAAGTGGATCTCCTAATTCAAAGCTTTTACATATTAGCTCATGTTAAAAACACTTATTTTCCCTCTTTTTATTTGAGGCCCTCTTTTCAGGCCTCACGTAGTAAATTGTATAGTTCTAAAGTTCATGACCTTGCAATAATACTTGCATGGAGGAATGCCTCTTGTTACTAAACAGAACTTTGCAGCATGATTTACAGGTTGGACCAGAACAGATTCAAAGACCTGTAAAGAAATAGATCTTGGACATACAAAATAAACTGCACACAATATCACAATTACTATCATTATAAAATGAAAAAAAGTAGAATACAATATGTTTTGATTGAACAAATCTTACAATAAATCTTCTCAGGTTCCATAAACTATCTTAGAAATGTATGAAATTTATTTTATACTGTTTTTTGTTTCCATTTTACCTTTTCAAAAAGAGAAAATGTAGGATTTCTCCTAAGAATTGCTCACATAAGCATTTCAAATACCTACAGACCTGATCAAAAGTTTAAGACCACTTGAAAAATGGCACAAAAAAAAAATATTTTGCACAGTTGGCCCTTTTCTTTTTTTTCTTTTTTTTTTTTTTACGTGTCCTGTCTGGCAGTGTGGCACTCAGAATTGGTGTCCGAGAGCCAAGTAGAAGCCCAGCAGATTTACTTTCACAAGTGGAGCATTACGGCTTTTGCTATAGTGCTCCGCTTGATATGTTTGTATAAGAAATCTTTATCAGAAATTGAATTTGCTTGCCCTCTTCCACATTCCTGAGATGGCAATGGAAACACAACCAGGCCGTGCTGGGGCGGGCAGACCCTAGTGGAAAAGGAGCTTTATTCTCCTGGAAGAAGTCCCTTGTCCTGCAGGCATTGTGTACCGTAGTGTTGTCCTGTTGACAAACCCAGTCAATACCACAAAGACGAGGGCCCTCAGTCATGACGGATGCTCTTTGCAACATCTGGACGTAACCAGCGGCCATTTGACGTTCCTGCACCTTCTGAAGCTCCATTGCTCCACTGAAGGACGAAGCACCCCAGACCATTATGGCGCCCCCTTCACTGTGGCTCTTAGAAAACATTTCAGGCGGTATCTGCTTGTCATGCCAGTATCATTGGAAACCATCAGAACCATCAAGTTCAGAAACTTTTGTCCACCTTTCAATATCTTATGTTTGGTGCTCTCTTGCAAAGTCCGAACGGTCAGTTCTGACGTTTTTTGTTTTTGAAGCCCTTTAGTCCCAGATGCCATCTAATGGTTATGGGGCTGCAGTCGGCACTTAATTTGGTTCGAGGATGGTCCAGTGTCTTGACAGACAGCCAATTGGATCCTCCGGCTCAGTGCTGGTGAAATTTCTTTGGGTCTTCCACTTGACTATTTTGTTCCATAACCCTTAGAAAACAGGAAAGTTTTTCTGCCTTTGCCATCAGAACGTCATGACAGTGTGACTACCTGACAGAATATGACAATGAATCTACATTTTGCCCCAATTTGGCCTTTTAAAGGCATGTGGTCCTAAGCTTTTGATCAGCTGTAAAATAGCCCGTTTCAGTTTATGCGTTGTTTTTTTATAAGTTGCATGCTAAAAAAATGTTTTGTCTCATTCCCATTTCTTCTTGTTGCATGTCGAAGCTCTGCTTGGAACCTTGTTAAGATCCAGCCATGCAAAATATGATTTTCTTTGCCATTTTCCAAGTGGTCCTAAACTTTTGATTGGGACTACATTACTGCAAGACCGCAAATATATTGGAATATTAATATTGCATGAATTCACACTTTGCAGGCCAATATGATATTCAGCCAGTTTGAGGGAGTCCTCCTGCATCCCAGCATGATTCAGGCTCGTTTTGTAGTCACAATTATTGGCTCTGCTAGACACAAAAGAATACCGTATAAGAGAAACGTGATATGTGCTTCCGATTGTATCACAACATTTTCTTTCTATTTTGTTGTGACAGCAATAAAAGTGACAATAAAGAGCATTTAAAACTGTATCACATTTTTACTAAGAATGTTCTATCTTTGCATACAGTTAGACTCTCACAAACACAAGCACTGTTCTCACAGTGTAGTAGTTCATTTGCAATATTCAGTGTAACACTAGTAACATAAAAAAGTGAAATTGTCCTGCTAAACGACACACTACTATGTACATCATATTTTATTACTCTATCATAACTAACAGTAGAAAAAATTGTTTAAACAGTACAAGTAACAATCCCAAACCTACTGATTTGCAAACTTGATCAGTTATAGTTTATAAACACAAATAGGAAAAATAAAATGTTATCACTTATTTAGTGATTGTACAAAATTTCCTTGCTAATTTTGCATACTCAGTTTCTCCAATTTCATTTTTCATTTTTAAAATAAATAGCATAGTTATGCTATAGTATATTTTTAAGTTTAGACAGATCTAATCCTTGTCTGAGTTTTTTGTTTACCTGCTGCTATGTAAAACATTTAGCTGAAAAGCAGATTTAACAACTATCATAAGAAAATAATTATTACCATAAAAAGTAGAAGTAAAATAAATAGTACATTTAATATGTTTGTGTCCCAGTAATGCGAAGTGTTACCCCTGGCTGGAGACAGATGCGAGTGGAGCAGGATGTCTGGTCGGTCTGTACGTTCAGCTCACCGACGTGCTCCATCACAAATTCAGGGGTACGTTTTTTACTTCTTTTAAACCTGAAAGCTAAAAATAAACCGAAACATATTCTATTTTTATTTTTATTTTTAATCTGACCCCCTGTATTTGTGCATATTAATATTTCAGATCGCCTGCTGCCTGGTCAGAGAGGTGCTCTGTGGCTGTGTTTAATGCAGTACTGTGAGAGCTGTACCTCCCCCCGCACGCCTGAGTACCTGCTGTACCTGTACCACACACACCTCCGCAGCCTTCCCTGGAGACACCTGCATCCTGACACTCAGCTCATGGAGCATTTTTTCAATGTGAGACATAGTCTGACCGCTGCTCCCAACTTATTAAGTTATTAAGTCTTTTTGCAGATGTTTAACGTGTTATGGCAATGAATTTGTCTGCATCTATATTCAAATAAAGTTTACTCAAACTCGGCCGCTCACATGTTTGCTGGTGTGTTTTGTCTTTGAAATCTTTGTCTTCAGGTGGAGAGAGGAAGTCCCAAGAGCTGCTTCCTTTTCATGGGTGAACTGATGTGTGAAGTGAACTGGGTCAGTGTTTTAAGCGACCATTTAGAAACACCTCCCAGCTCTACAACATATCCAGCTCTGTCAGGTGTCACTGCGCAGAAGGACTCGCACACCATGTTGGTTTATCTGTTGTACATGCTGGTGTTTCTGGCCAAAGAAGAACAGCTCCTCAGTAAACGGGTGCGTCCCAACGTCTTAGAAATCAAGTCACTGTCAGAGATCTCATTATTTATCAGGTTCATGTTTTCCTTCTAAACCTCCAGGACTCCCCTCTGCTCAGTCTGCTGGTTCAGTCCACCTCTCTGCCCTGGTACCAACTGGACCTGTCATCGTACCAGGGCATTCTGGGATACGTAGACACCCACTATCCTCCATCTCTGCTGCTCACAGTGGATTCTGCCCCCCAGCTGCTCCTGAAGTTACTTCGTAGTGCTGCGGGGCTCCATCCACATCCCAGTGAAGCTCCACACCAGGTCTGACAAAATAATGATTTTTATTTCCAAAATCAGACGTTTTAAAGCACCAGGAAAATATAGAAAAGATAAAAATAGTCATTAAAAATAATTCAGACTCTTGTCTGTGTTCAAACATGCAAGTCTTCTTAAAATTAAATTTCTCCAACATAAGGAGTAATAATCTCACTGATAACACACTCCAGTTCAAGAAAGCTGTACATGGTATGATTCATTTTGATCTCATTCTCCCAAGATCTAAACTATGTTAATATTTCTGTAAACAAACCTAGCGTTTTGAGGTAGCAGTGGGATTATTTTGCAAAAATTAGTCATTCTTTGGCACCAAGGTTCATTATCGCTGTCATGACACTCAGAGATAATTTGTAGCACAAAAGCATCCATGATGGATGTTTTAAGCTTGAAGCAGCTAACAAACATCACTGTCATCGATCACTTCTGGATTAAAATAAACAAATTGACCCACATTCCCAAAAAGATTAAGATTAGATAGATTAATATAATAGGGTTATTAGGCATGTATCTCAAGAGACTAAGTTCGAGGGCCCAGGGTGTTGAGAAAGTAAAAGTGTTATAACCGGAAATTGAACTTGAGTTGTTGTAATAACATTATTATTATAAGATGATATACATAGAAATGCACCAATCAGTCAGGCAGAGAGCGTATTCGGCCAATTTTCCCCTGACAGGTTAAATCAAACGTCATGATTTGAAGTCTGCATTAATCAAACAACACCTTGTACTTTTGATGCAACTTTTCTGGTTTAGTCAGATGAAGGCTGGGGACATACTGTATGCTTTAAAGCATAAATAGAGATAATGTTATGATTCCTTCAGTTTCTCTTGAATTCAAAACTTAGATTTCAATCAAAAAACCTGCAGCATATTTATTATCTTTCTGTTTTTATCAATGGATCCAAGAAATCCAGAGATGGGTATTGCCCTGGAAAAAGCCTGATTGGTGCATCTTGACGTGGCCTGGTATAACAACAATATAAACTTGAGATCTGAGAAATGACTTGAGGTCATTTCCACAAACATCACATTCCAGATGAAGAATACATTACTATCTCAAAACAGGTCTAATAATCTTAACATGAATAAATAATTAATCTTAACAAACTTAGATTAGATTACCATAGATATAGAATATAAGCTTAGGAAGTTAGTATGTTTATAAATATATTTATATTTGTATGAGGACCAATACAGCAACAGAGAACAGACTTTAGAGCTGAGAATATAAAAACTTTTAATCTTTTATTATTGCACCACTGTTGCCCCAGACTGGCACATCTTTTGTCTTAATAGGAGTCTTGCATCATCCACACTAAATTAGACTTAACAATCCAGATTTCTTTACCATCCCTGATTCACACACATAAAAGTAACACATCTTATAGCCGCAACAGCAAAATCCTTGCTTCTAATTATTTTTGGAGACTAGCTGATGCAATGCTTTGTCTAGCATGTTGATCATGTTGCTAAGAAAAGGTAGAATCAGCAGAAAAATCTTTGGAAAATGCATTCATGCAATAACTTACTTAATGTAAATCTGAGCATGTCTTTGTTTGCATCACATTTCCCTTTTTAGTTAAAATTTGACATTCTTCTTTACATAAATCTGTTTCTGTGAAGATTTGTTTCATCACTGAGAATCATTTCAGCTGAAACCAGAAAAAACTGACACTCTATGATCCTATTCCTGTCAGGAGGAGACCCTGAAGGCCGGAGGCTACGTCTCTTGGTCTGTGAAGTCGCTGGTGACACTGGAGCAAGGAGGTGCGATCAATCTTAGCAGCCTGGAGGCTCAGCTAGAGACACTTCTGGAAAGCGTTGTTACCTTCAACCCACCAGGTGACCTGTCCTCAACAGTAGCGACGGCATCAAGCAACTTTATTAAATTCTCTCATTGTCTTGGGTTCACCCTTCTCTCCCCTTTTCCCTCTGCAGAGGTGGGGTTAGAGCAGAGACACATGGCATTCTGTGGTCTTTTCAGCGACACCTTGACTTTGCTCAATGGGGTGGGGGTTTCAACAGGTGAGGCGCTGGCTGCTCACGTCATTACCTGGCTGGACAGGAAGGGGAGGGGCTGTCCTATTCTGCCTTTGCTCACAGCCTGCTCCCGGTGTCTCGCATCAGTGCGACACATGACGCGCATTATGGAGGCCTGCATCACAGCGTACTTCAACCATGGTAAGCAAGTTTGTTTTACCCCCTTTTTTATTTATTCAGTTCTGTACATAAACCCGTTGCATATGAGATTTGATCACCTACAAAAGTATTCATTCTCCTTTAACTATTGGTTATTGTAAAAACACAAACTTGAATTAAGTTTTTTTGGCATTTTATGTGACAGACCAACACAAATAAAGACATAATTGTGAAATTATAGATAAAATATTCAGATTTTCTTTGGGAAAAAAACTAAAAACTGCGGAATGCATTTGTATTCATCCTCTTTTAAACTAATATCCCTAAATAGGGTCTTGTCCAACCAGTTGCCTTCAGAAGTCACCCAGTTAGTGAATAGCGTCCCCTCTGCGTGTAATTTAATATCAGCATAAATTCAGCTGGTCTGTGAAGACCTCATAGGTTTGCTAGAAAACAAACAGCATCATGAAAACCAAGGAGCACAGCAAACGGGTCAGGGAGAAAACTGTGGAGACAGTTAAAGCAGGGTTAGGTTGTAAAAAAAAATCAAGCTTTGATCATCCTAAATAGCAGTTTTCAATCCACCATTTGAACCCGGTAACAGTTTGGCACAGCTGCAAATCAAATCAATTTTATGAAAAAGTGTTTAAAGAAACCCATTAGAAGTACTTTTTAGGGTTTTGTCAAAAGCCATGTAGGGGACACGGCAAACATGGGGAAGAACGTGCTCTGGTCAGATAAAAACAAAATTAAACTTTTTTGCCTTCATGTAACATACTAACACTGTACCCTGACCCTAAAGACATCACCCCCACAGTGAAGGGAAGCCTTTCCTTAGGAGGAACAGGGAGGCTAATCAGAGTTGCAGGGAGCTAAATCCAGGACAATCCTGGAAGGAAACATGTTAGAGGCTGCAATACTAGAGGCAGTGGTGGAGGTTCATCTTCCAGTAGGAGAACAACTCTAAAATCCTGCCAAAGCTACATTGGAAAGGTTTAGATTAAAGCATGTTTATGTGTTAGAATGGCCCAGTCAAAGCCCAGACATTAATCCAATTATGAATTTGTGCCATGACTTGAACATTTCCACTTTTGGAACTTCAGGGTAATTTAATCAGATCTTTTTCTGACAAAATTATCTGTTGGCCCGCTCTTCTCAGCCGCCGTGTCTCCATACACAATCGACCCTTTAAGGAATCAGCTAAAGACATCTGCATATTATGACTGTTTCAGCAGCAAGTAGCGTCACTTGTCAGTGCAAAAAGGCGCCCAGAGCAGCAGAAATACCAAGAGATTGACATGACAGAAGCAGGGCTTGTTCCTGTTTGCTGTTATAAACTGGCGAAGCCAGTAACACTTATTTTTACAAAGCTGGTTATTTGGTGATGTCTGCTCATTTCCCTCTGAATTACAACCAATCAGCGTGACTTAACCACAGCTCCCGCTGAGCGACTCAAATCAGGCCATCCTTTTTGAACATCTCCAAACAGCACATGCATTTGTAAGAAAATTCAGTACAACCTGTATAAACCTGGATAAAATAAACGGGATCATCGCACAAACAAGATGTTCTGGTCAATTAATAGAAGCGCGTCAAAAACACTTCTCCGCCTTCACCCAGCTGATTGACTACTAGTAAAGTCAGTACACCATTGGTTCCTGAAATGGCCCCAAAACGGCCCTGTCGAACCACCCCGATGAAGTGGAGACACGCGCATACCGGGAAGGTCCGGTCAAATTGCCTTGAAGTTCCAATAGTGGAAATGCGCCTATTGCTATTTACAGAAACTCTCCATCCAGTCTGACTGAGCTTGAGCCACTTTGTAATATAAGAAGGGGCAAATATCTAAAATTTCAGATGTGAAACCTGGATCTGCCCTAAAAGACAAGACATCTGAAAAGTTTGCATGACACACTTTTCAGGTATTTTTTTATTTGGATAGAAGTCATGAAAATGAATATTCACCTTCCAGTTCAGTGTGTTATCTTGGTGTTGGTACATAGCATAAAATCCCTTTTCCAAGACATTGTATGGTTTTCTTTCCCTCACTATCAAATAAGCTTGATTTGATCCTTGTTGCGTTTGTTCAAGCTGAGGAAGAGTCTGTAGGTTGGGGCCCTGTGTTGGCGTCGCTGCAGGTGCCTGAGCTCACAATGGATGACTTCCTCTCCGAGAGCCAATCAGGAGGCAGCTTCCTGACACTCTATGCCTTCATCTTGCAACGCCTCAATAGCGAATACACAGCAGCCAATCAGAGGAGGATCCTGGCTCTCATTAACACATGGACCATGCAGGTCTTTCCCAGGTTTGAACTTAATTGATTTTAAATGCTCTGTAATCTGCAGCTGTAGTAGAGACTTCGATAGTCAAATTCTTGTCTGTCTCCAGCGGCCCAGGTGATGAAGCTAAGCTGTTCCTTTGGTGGCACAAAGCTCTGAATCTGTCGGTGGAGCAGCTGCAGCCCCAGGCAGGAAACACTGAAGTGTCAGGGGTCATCATGGGGCTGGCGCGGCTACAGACCAGGCTGCTTCAGCTGGGAGAAGAGAGACTGAACTCAGGGCTGCTTGGAGCCATAGGCCTCGGGAAGAGGTCTCCTGTTTCTAATAAGTGAGCTTCCATCTATTGTAATACCAGATAAAAAGAAAACCTTATTCTGTATTGATTTGCAGGGTTTTTGCAAAGTCTAAATAGGTGATAAATATTTTATGTAATCATCATTGGGATGTAAAAGTATTAAATATGTTCAGATTTTCAACACTAGATTTTTTATTATATTTAGGTAAACCTTACATTTGTAAGTTTATACTATATGCATTGCATGAAATGAATATAGATAGAAACAAATTAAATATAGGAATAAATAAAAATAAATAAATAAATTTGAGATATGCAAAACAAGTCTCCTCTGGCTTGAAAACAGTGATGTCAGGACTTCACTAAAGCTAAATACTGTAGGCGCTGAGTTATTTCATATCCTAGGTGTAAAGGAACACGATTCACATGTGGAAAACACCAATTCATCTTGACATTTTCATATTCAGCTTGCTTTGGTAATTGGGTGAGTTTGAGCTCTTTTTGTCTGGTTCTTGTTGGCCTTAAATTTAAATCTTAGAAGTTTTGAAGAGCTCCTAAAAAGTGTTAAAGTTTACTTCCAGAAAGGTGCAGAACCCTGATTTGACATGATAAAGGATTTGTCTCTGTTCAGATTCAGGGTGGTGGTCCGTTGCCTGGCAGCATTCCTGTCCCTCCAGATTCCATCAGAGGCCGAGCTTAGACTCCAACCCACCCCAGATTTACAGTTTTCTGCAAAAGCACAACAGGTATGCACAATACTCAGTTTTTTTTATACTTTTCTGCAACAATCTCTTAAAACTATCTTGAATTTCCTGTTTGTTGGATGCAGATGTTGGGGATGTTGGAGACCATGTCCAGCAATAAGCAGTACGCTGAGCTACAGGAGGCTTTAAATAAGGCAATCCAATTCATCCGTTACCCAGGGCACTGTGTCAAGGATGGACCCCGCCTCCTGGCTCTGCTGGTCAACCTTCTGTACTCGGACCTCAGATATCTGCACGTCCTCCATTAACCTTGATTTTATTTATTTTTTTTACCCTGGCAAGCACTCAAAATATGAAAGACTTTCGCCTCCCGCAGCCGGAACTGGGAAGAGTAAACATTTGTGGAGATGAAAACATAGCGGAGATCAAGGTTTTCAATAGTGACACTGATCCTGAGGACCTTTGTTATTCTGTCAGTGAGGGCTGTGCATGATAGAAACTGTGACGAATCATGACGCTTTACAGAAATCCAAACATTTAATTTTGTGCCAATCTCTGACATTTTAGCACTTTACTTTTGTGTCTCGTGTTCATGCCTCATCAGTGTGCTTTCAGCACCATGTGTTTTTATAAGTTAGATAGGATGTGGTGGGTATTTACTGAAGGAGCATTGATGAATGAGAGTTCAGTGCTGCGCTGTAGGTGTGAGTTTTACACCAACGTGTGGAATCTCAGCAGAGAAAAAGATGAAGCGTCCACAGATTACTGGAAGGACAGATCTAATAGGGCAATAGTTTTAATAGTATGTTCTTAAAATGGGGAGGGAAACATTCAAGGACTGTTTTTATTTCCTAATGTATGGCAAGTCTTTTGCACTTGATCAGTCTGAAATCTCCCACCTCGGTACTGTACATATCCAGATGTATCAACCTTTTTTCATTCTAAACCAGAAGTGCTCTACCTGCATTTGCCAAAGAGTGGTTATTGTTTTTTTTCCTTTGTTCATTTTGCCTAAGCCCTGGTTTCATCCATCTGTGTGTCCTGAAAGCACACCAAGCACCACTTATAATGTGCCCAACCACTTGGCTTCCTTATAAAGCAGTGTGTGCAGAATGTCATGCAGATGGCTAATGCTGCAGGTATTTCTCAGAGAGAGAGAGGGGGAGAAAGAAAGAGAGAGAGATGTGAAGGTGTCTGAGCTTTCATGCAGTTTGACATTCACAGACCTACAGATTTTTAAATCGAAGCGAACGTTCAGGACTGTTTTAACATTTATTTACCCTCCTCAGCTCATTTCTCCTGTTGCTCTGTGCCATCTCAAGAACAGTTGAGCTGCACTTCGGCAGCCTGGACCTTGTTTTATCACTGATGTCGGTGTTATATGGGGACTGTTAATTTTGAAAGCTTTTCTTTTTTTTCCTTATGAGTCACTGATGGAGAAATGCTCTGCTGGAAGACAGCACAAAGTGGGGGGAGTTATAGAGCCAAGCTGCGCAAAGGAGGCAAGACAAGTAAATAAAGTTGACTGAATGTATCATTGCTGTGTTTTGATTTTTAACCTGCTGTATTACCTGTATTATTATGGTATGAAACTTCTGAGACTGATCAAAAGTTTCAGTAAAGGTAACATGGAAACTAATTCAAGGGAGTAAGTAATTAAGATTAAACCCATAAGATAACACTGATCTGCTACTTTGCCAGGTTTAACTGCTCAAACATGACCAGTAAATTAGTCCTACAATGGCCATGATGAGGAAAGATCATGCCAGTGGCAAGTTTACATACACCTACCATAGGAATGGTTTTCATATCAACTTTAGGCCATAGATGTATTTCAAACAACTTCAGTAAAGGTTACATTTATGAGTTATTCTCTTATCTTCAAAGGTTCCAAATTATACAAACAGGCTCAAATATATAAAAATACCCCTATTGATGTTTGGTTAAATGTAGCCCTGTCACAATAAATCAATCACTCGAAAAATTCAAATGAGCCCGATAATTTGTCCAGCCACATTAATCTCCATTTGCATGTTCGTTTGTTTTCCTCACGTCTCTCTCCTAACAAAGAGAGCTAATGAAAAAAGGAATATATTGACCATATATCCATAGTGGCAGAGTATAATGGGAATCTTGTTTTTGTGAGTTAGTTTGGACTTTTTGCTTACAAAACTTCTAATCAGTAGTTTTTCCTGTTTTTCTTGTTTGAACCAATTGATTGGGGATTCATCAATTTTTTCTTATTGTTTTGTTTATTTATATTTGATATTAAAAATGTCTTCCAGTTCCAGAAGTGATAAAGGTTCTTTAGAATTAAAGTTTATTGATCGTTCAGAGGTTGTTCATGCATTATTACATTAGTTGAAAATGTTCTCAAATCGATAATATTATTGTTTATCGCAATAATTTCTGAGGCAATTTATCATCCAGCAAAGTTTATTGTAACAGGTCTAGTTAAATGTTTCACAGCAAGTTGCAGCACTGGTATCCATCAGCAAGTTTCTGGCATAAATTATATTTGACCACTGATTGGTTTCCTACAGCAGACCTAGCTTTAGGGATAGTTTAAGTTCGATGCCTTGGGGAAACCATTTCAAAAGCTTGATTTGTCTCTTGCTAAACCAGATTTGATATGTTTTGGATATTAGTCCTGTTGTAATTTCCTAAAGAGTCAAATTTTTAAACGTCTTACTTGTTAAATTGAAATTAGGTTGACGAATTTAGAAGTATACTCTCCTTGATTATTCCATTCAATTCAGTTTATTATATAGCACCAAATCACGTTATCTCAAGACACAGAACGAAAAGTTGTTTTAATCCAATCATACGTAAATTATTCCCCCTATATTGTGTGATACACTCATACTCATGCACTCAAGCATCATGCTTTCTCATGATGGGGGGGTACAGGGGGCAGAACTCAATCTGGGTGTCTAATGTCTTTCATGCTTTGATAGACCGAATGTCCGGGTCGGTATAGATCTTTGTCTGGGATGGGGCCAGGGGCACTGCCTTGGACCCTGTGGGGCTTGGTGGTGCTGCAGCCATGGGCCCCGGGGTGGATGTGCCAGGGCCTCCCTCCCTTGGTGGATCTTGGTGAACGGGGGTGCTTATTGGAGTAAGTGGGGGAGCTGGCTCCCAGGGAAGGCATTTTGTCCCCCAATCCCTCCCTCCCCATCTCCAGACACCTCTGACTGCCTGCTCCATCACTTTACCACTCATATAGGGCCTTTGGGTGTAGGCACGTCACTGGGGTGCGGGGAGGGGTTTCCATCTCCGCTACCTAATGGCAGTCTGGGTCCCAATGTTACTGTACAACTTAGACACCCTCAATTGTAACATTCTCATGAGACACACATGTTTTCTCCATCCTAGACGGTGTGGGGACCACCTCCTGGGTCCTGGGGCTGGTTGCTCTGCTGCGTTATCAGTACCTGGACCAGGGAGTATAGAGTGTGTATGGGAGTATGAGTTGGTGTACAGCGTCATTTCTTGTGTGTCTTGGTGTGCAGGTGAGAGTGTATGTGTGTAAGAGGGAGGGAACGTATGACTGTGTCTGCGTGTTCCTGTGCATCCGTCAGGTTAGGTCTTGGGCTACCTTCTAGCCTGCCGCATCTCTGGCCCCCCACCAAATAAGGGGCCTATTTTCCCTCCGTTACTCCCTGCCGGTGACTGATGCCTCTGCACACCGGTGTGTTGATGGTCCTCTGTGTCCAGGGCTTGGTGCTGGGGGACATGCCGGTTCATCCCTGGTGCCTGCCCGGGTGGACCGGGGTATCGGTCGGCCACTGTGCCGGTGCGCCTCTTTGGAAGAGGCTGGATTGGGCATTGTTTGGGGGTGGCTCAGCGGGGGTTGGGTCCGCCGTCTCCACTTGATCTCCTGTTCTGTATGTTTCTTGCTTGGTCAGTTCATTGGTGGGTTTGGTTGACCTGGGTTGGATGCTTGGTCTTGGTGTTCTGCAGTGTGTCGGAGTAAAATTCGGCAGTTGGTTGAGCTCGGTGTCCGTTTGCTGGCTGGTCTTGGCCTGGAGATGCCTTCCGCCCGCTGGGGCTATTGGTGTGGTGCCCCGACATTGGGCGGGGAGGGGCATTGGAATGTTGGCTGTGGGGATTGGACTGGGCTGGGGACGGCTGGTCATGGCCCCTGTGGCCTGTCCCTGGTGGGATCCGCCCAGGCGTAGCCAGGTGCCGGCAGAGCCTGTGGGCTCATTGCTGTGGGCCCCCAGGTCCCTGCATGTAGCCGCTTAATTTTCCCCCGGGCTCTCCCCTGCTGCTCTCTGGGGGGTGTGGTCAGCCCTGCGTTGGTCTGCCTGGGGCCTCTGTACTCTGAGGGTCCTTTGGATGTCTATGTCTCTCATCTCCTTTGTGTCTGCGTCAATTCCTGGGAGGCGGATCGATGACTCCTCACACCAGTTATTGAATACTCATATGAAATGAAATGAAAAACATATGGAGAAACCTTATATGCACCAGCATGCTCATACACACAGACACACATAGGTCTGGGGATTCCGTTGATTACAGAAACATTCTTGGACTTACGTTTCCACATACAGGTCCTTCTCAAAAAATTAGCGTATTGTGATAAAGTTCATTCTTTTCCATAATGTAATGATAAAAATTTAACTTTCATATATTTTTGATTCATTGCACACCAACTGAAATATTTCAGGTCTTTTATTGTTTTAAAACTGATGATTTTGGCATACAGCTCATGAAAACCCAAAATTCATATCTCAAAAAATTAGCATATCATGAAAAGGTTCTCTAAACGAGCTATTAACCTAATCATCTGAATCAACTAATTAACTCTAAATACCTGCAAAAGATTCCTGAGGCTTTTAAAAACTCCCAGCCTGGTTCATTACTCAAAACCGGTAAGACTGCCGACCTGACTGCTGCCCAGAAGGCCATCATTGACACCCTCAAGCAAAAGGGTAAGACACAGAAAGAAATTTGTGAATGAATAGGCTGTTCCCAGAGTGCTGTATCAAGGCACCTCAGTGGGAAGTCTGTGGGAAGGAAAAAGTGTGGCAGAAAACGCTGCACAACGAGAAGAGGGGACCGGACCCTGAGGAAGATTGTGGAGAAGGACCGATTCCAGACCTTGGGGGACCTGCGGAAGCAGTGGACTGAGTCTGGAGTAGAAACATCCAGAGCCACCTTGCACAGGCGTGTGCAGGCAATGGGCTACAGGTGCCACATTCCCCAGGTCAAGCCACTTTTGAACCAGAAACAGCGGCAGAAGCGCCTCACCTGGGCTATAGAGAAGCAGCACTGGACTGTTACTCAGTGGTCCAAAGTACTTGCATGTCATTCGGAAATCAAGGTGCCAGAGTCTGGAGGAAGACTGGGGAGAAGGAAATGCCAAAATGCCTGAAGTCCAGTCTCAAGTACCCACAGTCAGTGATGGTCTGGGGTGCCATGTCAGCTGCTGGTGTTGGTCCACTGTGTTTAATCAAGGGCAGGGTCAATGCAGCTAGCTATCAGGAGATTTTGGAGCACTTCATGCTTCCATCTGCTGAAAAGCTTTATGGAGATGAAGATTTCATTTTTCAGCACGACCTGGCACCTGCTCACAGTGCCAAAACCACTGGTAAATGGTTTACTGACCATGGTATTACTGTGCTCAATTGGCCTGCCAACTCTCCTGACCTGAACCCCATAGAGAATCTGTGGGATATTGTGAAGAGGAAGTTGAGAGACGCAAGACCCAACACTCTGGATGAGCTTAAGGCCGCTATCGCAGCATCCTGGGCCTCCATAACACCTCAGCAGTGCCACAGGCTGATTGCCTCCATGCCACGCCGCATTGAAGCAGTCATTTCTGCAAAAGGATTCCCGACCAAGTATTAAGTGCATAACTGAACATAATTATTTGAAGGTTGACTTTTTTTGTATTAACACTTTTCTTTTATTGGTCGGATGAAATATGCTAATTCTTTGAGATAGGAATTTTGGGTTTTCATGAGCTGTATGCCAAAATCATCAGTTTTAAAACAATAAAAGACCTGAAATATTTCAGTTGGTGTGCAATGAATCTAAAATATATGAAAGTTTAATTTTTATCATTACATTATGAAAAAGAATGAACTTTATCACAATACGCTAATTTTTTTAGAAGGACCTGTATATGGAGACATATAAATAAAAAAAAGAAGCTTAATCTTTGTTTCATCTTATTTTAAAGCTTTTCTGGTTGTGGAACATTATGGTTGGAAAAAGAAACAACAAAAACACTTCACTTATCAGCTTCAAGTTAAAATGTGAGTTCTTTATCTCTTCATTTATCTATACGCCACACAATAATATTAAATACCAAAATAATTCAATTCGGATTAAATATTAATGAACGTAAATTATACCATAGCTTGAAACTGTGACTTTGAATGAATAATTGAGCAATGAGAATGACAACATAACTTTAACTTGTTGCAAGCATGAACTTATGACATTAATTCTAGTTGACTATTTCAGATCAGAGGTTGATGAATCTGTGAAAAGTAAAATACAATAATTTTAAAAGTTCACTGAAATTCTAAACTAGATTAGCTGACTCAAGATGAGATTTAGCAGAATGTAAAACAGCCAGAGTGTTTGTAACGTGCGTCAGAAGAGTTTTTAGCACCCGATCAGGTTTTAGCAGAAACCGAAAGTGTGTTGACCTTTGCTCCATGTCCCAGAGAAGGTATGACCCCTGGTGTGGTCAGCAATCATTAGTTCAGTTGCAGTCTTCTCCAGGTGGTTCTCCAGTTAAGCTTCTGCCGGATCTGGAAGCGCAACTCTTAGTTCTAGTAGCATGGTGTCCGCAGTAGTTCACTCTGCAGCTTAAACTGGCTTTCTGGTGCCCAGGAGATACTGAACTTAGTTACGTTGCTGAATACATTTATTAAACATCCTGCAGATCTATCTAAGCTGAGTGATAAAGTTTCTGATAAAAATGAAGAAATTAATCCAATACAAACATGTTATATCAGATACGTCTTGGCTGATTTATTTTTTGTCTCCTGCACCCTGTTTGTACTCTCTGCTCTGATGTATTTATTCTCCCTGTTTAAGAAATTTATTTTCTGTCCTAGGTTCAAATAATTTCTGCCATCTTCTTCTGCCAGCAGTAATACAGGAGGGCTTGGTCAGACCTCAGCCAATACAGAACCTCCTCATGGCCTGCCTGTGTCAAAGTTTTAAGTTTTAAGTTTTATATGTTTATGATTACCTGCATGATTAGGCTGAGATAATTAAACAACAGATGAAGGAATAAGTTCTTGGCATTCTTTGAAGAGCAAGTTACTACACATGTATGTGGAATAATAAACAATGACTTTCCAAAATACAAGAGTTTATTACAAAAAGAATTAAACTTTCAGTCAAAATACTTGAATCAACAAACTTACTAAGCTAATAATAGACAACTAAACTATTAAATAAAAGAAGAATGAATGATAAAACTACCAAAAGTAAAACAGTAAAATGGACAAATATGGAAAGAAGTATAAACAATAACCAATAAATTGATTGTGATGTCACAGTTTAGTATAAATATTTATGCTTAAAGACCAAGGCTTGTATTGAAAAGTTTTGGGAGTGAAGCTAAGTTAATCTTCAACTAACTGTAATTAGTTTAACACTACTTAGCACCTTTTGGTTTGTGTACAAACAGCCAATTCACAATGCAAAGCAGAAGTGAAGACCAAAAACATTCTTTGAAGGAAGTCATATTCCATTAAATCATTTGCTGAATTAAAAATCAATATCCTTTGCAGAATTGAGTCTATTTTAAGGATCAGTCAACTATCTATTTTAAAACTGATCTGTATTTTACATACCGTAAGCAATCTTTGTTGCTTATGAGCTCTTGCCGAAACAAAACGTGCGGCACTCATAGCCACTATGTTTAGCTTATCACCAAAGAACAAAGGAAAACTCCGGTCGGATGGAGTAACTCATGTTGCATGATTTATAACGACTCTTTCTCAGTCAGAAATCTTTGAAAATCCTGTTTATACCCAAACAATTGAAGAATGAAATCTTATAAATGCAGCAAAAACATAGTGAAATAGACAATCAAAACAGACCTTAATTTGTTTATTTTAAGCTGATTTATCTCTGCCCAGACACAACCTTACTTGAGCGATTCATAGATCTCCATTGAAGGGGGACGCCGTTGTTTGAAAAGACCGGTGATAAAGCAAAGGAACCAGCTGTTATAGCTGTTCAGTTAGCAGTAGCTGTGGGGCGCTAACGGAGAGGCATCGGATGCACCGTTTTCCAGAAGTCAGGTTGTCCGGTTCATCCAGCACATCCAGCTCAGTACAGCAATCTTCTCCCATGGACCGTTCCCTTTTCACGGGCAGCCTTCAGCTCTGCACCTCTTGACTCGGCGGCTCCGGGTGAGGACCTCTGGGCTTGTGCAGCATGCAGCAGCGTGTCGGCAAAGAGAGTCTCTGTCTCTTGGTGGAATCTGTAATTCAAAAGATTCCTTCTGCAGACTGTACAGGTATTTTGGATCCAAAAAGCTTCTTCTAGAAGCCCCCTCCCCTGTCCATCGAAGGAAGTTTAAAGCTCACCTCTCCTTTCAGGTTGCCCATGGACAAAGAGGCTTGAGTTCCAGCGAACACTTAGTTTATTTGGGGTTTGGGCATCCACAAATTCTCCTCTTCCTGTTGAAACAAAGAGTGCATTGTGTGATTTAGCACTCTTATCAGCTGGAGCTCTGTGTTTTGGTCCGGATATCACAGCTGTATTCCAACAACTACAACAAGACAGCTCTAAACATACATTCTGTTTAGTGCAATTGTTTCATGGTCCAGGTGTGGATAATTTCTGGCAGGTGCTGTGAAGCAGGAAATGTAGGAGATTCTTTGAGTGGAAGTGGGGTTGAGATAACCTGAGGAGGATTTACTTATCTTTGGATTTGATGTTGAAACTTTGTAGTGATTTTATCTGAGTTCAAATGAAGTGTGATACCAACTGGGGACCCTTCATAGATGACTCCTTCCTTGTCAGATTGAGGGGTTTCTTTGTTACCACCCAATACATAAAAATGTAGAGAGAGGTTGACCCAGGCTCTACATGATTTTTATAACTTTACCAGAGCTGCCAATAAATGTGGAAGATAATGGTTGTTTATTAATATTTTTCCTTTACTTCTTCTCCAGACTCAGTGCTATTTAAGTGTTGGGAACCAGTGTTTTAAAAAGTCCTAAAATTAATTTTTCAATGCCCAACCTTTCTAGTTATTACAGCTTCCTTCTTTGACAAGCATCAATGTGACTGGCTTTCACATGATGTCATTGTTGTTGAGGTACAGTACATGTCCTCAATTTAAAAACGGAGCGTTCATTCAGGAAAATCGGGGGGGAGGGCTGTGTCTAAATGGAGCTATGTGCTTTTGTGTGCATGCTTCATTCCAGCCACCTCATTTGACACCAACACGTCTGCCAGAGAGAAACCTCTGTTAAGGCACCATTGGTCTCTATGGTTACAGGACAGCCGAAGTGAGGGGGGAGAGGAAGACGAGGAGGTGGGAGATGCTTACAGACACTCAGTGCTGCCTCTTCTTGCATCTCAAAAATAGCCTCAGTGTGCTCTGCTGTCTCTCACCGTTTATTCCACCGTCTGTTCTGCCGTCTCACAGCTCTGCTGGTGAAGTACTCTGAAGTAGTTTGGATCCAAGGGAAATCTTGCTCTCAAGTATTAGCCTCATAGGATGCATCGCACACACTGTGTACATATGCACATTCTCAGAGGAGCCATGTCGAGATTCCTGGCAGATACATGACTGTCTAGCAGATTCCTCTGTCTGCGTACAAACCCAGTCAGGTCAGGAATAGCAGTTCCCAGGCTGTTTTAGTGCGCACTCAGCATCAGACCAGCACGTGAATGAACTCACTTCAGTTACCAGTCATTAAGACACAGAAATATGATTTCATTCTCTGAATCAATGAGTCAGAGATTGTGATCTCATGACTGGTGTGACAGCCTTCCTTGGTTAGCAGGGCCTGTTGGATTTCTTTCTTGTGCTTTCTTGTGCTACCATCATTTAAAATCAGACCTTTACATGCACTCGTCATAAAAATGAATTCTCTATTAATTTAGTCTTTCAATAATGTATTTAAAGGGATATTCCACCCCTAAGTTAAATTTAGTCTGTTGCCATATTCCCCAGAGTTTGATACGTGAGAAAAAGCATTTTGTAAGCAGCCGAATCATTAATTATCATTAATCTGGCAGCAGTCCGTTTGCTTTAGCTTAGCATAAACAATGCAAGTGAATGGTAACAGAATTTTGCGTGCAAAATTCACAAAAATTACTTCATAATGTTCCTAATTTTTCCCTGTGACCTCAATAATCATATTGATTGCAAATGAAAGTAATAAGTAACATAAAGGAATTACAGCAGCTGATTTAGACTTGGGACTACATTACGACAAAGCACCTCTGTAAGCCACCGCGTTATTATTAATATAAAATTAATATATTATGTAATAGTAATATATATTAGATCTGTCAAACGATAAAAAATTCTAATCTAATTAATCACAGGGTAGCTGTGAACTTTCCTAAATACAACTAAAAATAACATTTTCGGTGTAAATAAAGGACAAAACCGAGAGCTGTTCTTTTTTTAAAGAAACACAAGAGAGATGCATGTTTGTTTGTTCCGCTGTTTTTATGTCTCGTTTGTACATTAACAACCCCTCCCTGGTGTTACAGAGTTATACATCACTCACAATGTAATTTCATGCAAGGTAATTTCATGAACTTTAAAATGCTTCCACTTTTGATCAAAACCAGTGTCTCTGTGGGCTTACATCGTGGCCCATGAGCCAGTTCGTGACGCTTTATATAGACTAATTGCAGTTTCATGATGATTCCCTCATTGCATTTCAGCCTCACAGATTGAACTGAGGCTGCATGAATCAAACTCTGCTGCTAAACAGCTGTCTCTCTGTGAACAGAAGTCCCTTCCTGCTGCCAAAACACAGGGACTCTTCAGCTGGACCCACAGGAATGTCCCTGAATGTCCCTCTGCACAGCAGCTTCTCTACATGCTCACATTGTTTTGAATGTTAAGCCTGTGTGTGTGTGTGTGTGTGTGTGTGTGTGTGTGTGTGTGTGTGTGTGTGTGTGTGTGTGTGTGTGTGTGTGTGTGTGTGTGTGTGTGTGTGTGTGTGTGTGTGTTGCTCACAGCATATCTGCGTGTGTCAGACAGACTCCTTCATCCAGACGCCCACCTTTTTCACACCTCCTCGCCTCGCCGGTGACTCAAACTTAAATGAGTTTTTATTTCTCTCTCCAGCTCTTCCTCTGGCATCGACCAATCAGAGCAGAAGTGGCCTGCTGAGCATACCTTTATGGGCACTTAACGATAAAAGTCATCAATAAGGACTCAGACCTTCAACGCTGCTGGTCTAATGTGATGTTTTTCTGAGAAGGGGACAGGCTGGTTATTATTTATATCAGGACTGAGAACACTGTTGAAGCCAAAGGGAAATATTTAAAAATTTCGCCCCCGGGATGTTTATCGTTTTACTTTGTTCCAAGCAGTAAATCTCTCAATTGTAAACAAGATAGAAAATCCTCTGATGAGGGAACATTTTGCTTAGAAAGCCTGTGTTGACTCATTTCTAGATAAGGGGACTGATGAGTCAGAGGCTTAGTATAAAAGTAAGGTGTCATATTTAGCTAAAATTAGTCCCAGACCAAGGCGGAACTGATGGCAGTCAAACTCTTCAGGCCTGCACTGGGCCAACAGGTTGGATTCTATATGTTAGCTAGTTTGGTTTGGGACTTATTCAGGTTTAAGTTTTTGTTTTCAAACAATGTGTTTTTACAGAAACATGCCTAAAAAAATAATAATCAAAATAGTTAAAAACTGTCCATAAATAATATTGAGAATCACATATGTGATACATTAGTTGTTGCCAACAACATTTCACTACAGAGAGAGTGTTTGTTTGTTTGTTTGTTTGTTTGTTTGTTTGTTTGATTATTTATTTTTGCACAATCTCTATGCTCTTCCTCTCTTTAACCCACCAAGCAACATTTATGTGTTGTTTGACAGACCATATTCAGTTTTTTGAGGGTCTACCAGATTTTTGGTTAAAATCTCGCATTTTAAGGATTTCATGATGTCACACACTCTAGCAAGCTTCCCAAGGGCTCTAGAACACAATCAGGCCCACACCATCACAGATCCTCCACCTTACTTAACAGTGGGTTTGAGGTGCTTTTTCACATATCCATCCTTTGTTTCACAACAATCCGGAGTGTTTGTTTCTGAAAGGCTCAACCTTACACCTCAATCCAACAAAAGTCCCTGTAAGCTTTCCATGTTTACGGTAAGACAACAAAAAAACAAAAACGTTTTTACATCACACCCAAAAATTTGCTTAGTATAACATATGGCTAGTGTATCATGGTTGTTATTGGAGAAATTATCATACTAGATGCTATCCTTTGCTGCAGTTTTTCAACAGTGAGCTTCGGAAAGTTTCTTACCTCTCCTTCCCTCCTCACTGTATGTGATGGTATGATAAATAAGGCTCCTCATCCAGCCTTGTGGCTAAAAGAAATGGCCCTCTGTGTCAGATTTGGATACCAAGGAAACAAAACTCAAGAATCACTAATTGACACTTCTGATCAACAAACACATTAAATTTTACATTTATTTTAAATAATTATTAGTAAAAGTACCAACAACCGTACCCCGGGTGATTTTGGTGAAAACAATAACTTCTCAATGTGAGAAATAAATGCACTAAATAAATCCACTCAAATGGTTTTTCCTGCGTGAGATTGTGGTTCTGCAATAAACCACAAGCTTATTTTGTGGATTTTGATATAACTTTATAATATTCTGTTTTAATAATCATTGTTTTATGTTCTGTTTTGTGAAAAAAACAGTTTTGTGAAAGTTAGTAGAAAGTAGGTTATAGCATTTATATTTGAGGTATATTGAAGACATACAAACTGTTGAAAAAAAGAAGACATAATGTGTAACTTTTTAAACTACAGTGTGCTACAGAACCTCTTAAACTGTGTATTAAGTACTTTTTAATAGTTTTCCTGATTTTAATTGTTGCTCAGTATATTTAATAAAGAGTCCTGACACAAGTGTTTCTTTTTTGAAGGTCTCTCCTAGGGGTCAAGGCCTGGTTATTTCAGCAGAGCTGTCTAAACTTAGATTTTAAGTGGGGGTAAACCTTTAGTGTTGTGCCTGTGAAGGGCATTCCTGGTTTTAATTTCAAGAGTTGGTTGTTCTCAGAATTTTTATTTGGGTGCCCACCTCTAGCAAGGTCCAGCAGCTACAACAGTGCCATGTCCCTCCTTCATACATATGTTGTTGATCATTTATACATATTTAACACACCTTGTTCCACAGTTAATTATCAGGCTGATAATGAATAAATTAAGTATGCAACTGGTTTCCTGATGATAAAATCCTCCATTTCTAGTTATTTATCAAAGAAGCAATAGTCCAATCAGTCTTTTATCATCTTAGGATCTTGGCGACCTTACCTTACCTTCCAGCCATCAACTTCGAACATGTTATTCATCTGTTTGTTACTTGCAGATTGAATTTTTGCAACTCCCTTTACACAGGACTGGATTTGTTTCTATTGAGTCCCCTTCAGCTGGTGCAAAATGCAGCTGCTCCTCTGCTGACTGCCACAAAACGGACCGAGCATATCACCCCTGTGTTCAAATCACTTCACTGGCTTCCTGTTTCTTTCAGGATTCATTTGAAAGTTTTGCTGTTTTCTTCTAAATGTTTAAATGGCTTAGCCCCCTCTAACCTGTCGGAGCTTCTTATGTTCTACACACCAGCTAGAACCATGAAATCCAGCTCGCAGCTGCATCTGGTTGTGCCGAGAACTAAATACAAGTCCCGTGGTGACAGAGCCTTTTCGGTGGTAACCCTTACACTGTGGAATAGTCTTCCTTTTAATATTAGGTCTGCTGTATCCTTGGTTTCTTTTACATATTTATTGAAAACATGCTTTTATGATTTGGCTTTTAATCAAACGTAGTTCTCGGTAACCTTTTGTAGTATGAGTGTGTTTTTATTACCTTGTATGTCTGTTCTTTAATTATTGTATTCCTCTTCTTTCAAATTTTTATCTCTGTTTTATTTGTGTGAAGCACTTTGGGCAGTTGTTACTGTTGAAAATGTGCTATATAAATAAACTTGACTAGACTAGTAGAATAATGCGTTTGGTAATACTTAACAATTAAAGAATGCGTTCAATATTTTCCAATCTCAGACAAAAGAAGCAGAAATTGTTCAAATAACTCTAAATTATGACTGTGTTAACACAACGTTCACACTATCAACCTTTTTCTTACTTGCTGTCACAGCTGGTAACAGTAGTGGTTTTTGATATGGGTGGCATGCTCAATACCCAGGGCACCTCTGCATCGAGGGAAAACAAACAAGCACTGGAAAGCAAACAATAATATGTCAGCTATGCCTAAAAGGAGTGTTCTATTGCTTACTTGCATATGCAGTAATTTATGAAGGGTTTCACCCCCAGTGTTGTGAACAGTGCGCGTACTGTAGGAAAATGTGGCTGTGCCTACAGGAGGCTAATGTCGCTGAAGTTGGTAGCTGGTGCCTTTCTCTGGTTGTCATCGGGTTAGAGGTGGATTACATCACACGGCAACACAGAGACACCCAAAACAAACAAACAACTATAGCCTAATGCACATTCATACCTTATGGCCATTTAGCACAACCAGTTTACCTAAGAGTCATGTTGCTGGATTATGGGAGGAAGTTGGAGTATCCGGAGAGGACTCATGCATTCACAGGAAGAACGTGCAAACTCCTTGCAGGAAAAGCCCATTTGGGATTCAAACCTGGGACCTCTTGCTGCAAGGCAACAGTGCTACCCAAAAGGAGCCAGGTACCATTCATACAAGAGCTGGGACATTTTTCAACAGTTCCTGTGTGAATTCAAGTTTTTTTTGGAGGGTGGGACTGTAAGCGGTTCCAAAGTCCGCTTGTGTCTCGGGCTGGACCTCATTTTGAAGTTTAGTGATAAAGCCTTGGATGAAATTCGTGAAAGAAAAGAGAGATAGAAGTCAGGTTAATTTAAAGGCTCCATGCTGTGATTTAATGATTGTAGCC
Organism: Valencia hispanica; assembly: GCA_963556495.2. Taxonomy (NCBI): domain Eukaryota; kingdom Metazoa; phylum Chordata; class Actinopteri; order Cyprinodontiformes; family Valenciidae; genus Valencia; species Valencia hispanica. Next base: position 29,537,059 of record OY747704.1, read on the forward strand.
TTTACAGAGATAGAAGGTGAAAATGAGGGTGTGAGTGGAGTCATCTCATGACTCAGACCAGGCATGAGGCACAACTGTAGCACCGCGCGCAAGGACGCGCACCCCCACATTTTTTTTTACATCAGGATCCAAACTCCGTCTCTGCTCAGTGAACTCACCACTATCATCTGGCCAATCTAGTGAGAACCGGAAAAAAACCCCACATCGATTTGGCATCTTTGAGGAAAACTTAATTTTTAGTTTTTGTAAGCGGATCCAAGAGATCCAGAAAAAAAACGACTCCTGCAGCAGGCTTGCTGAGGGGGCTGGGTCTGGTCTGGTCTCCAGCCCAGGCTCCATATTTCAGGCACAAGTCCAGGAACGGACACAGCAGCAGCAGGGTCGGTAAGGACATTTTTAAATCCAGTTCACACTTTTAAAGGATCATAAAGTTTATGAAGGGGTTTGATTTTCCAAACCATCAGCAAGGAGTTCGGTTATTTAAGCTTTAATATCCGTAACAACAGACATCGATTAAAACAAGTTTTTCTCCTTGATTCCTGGAACCAGTTTGCTTCCGCTCCCCCCATCATCGCAGCACTGGTACAGATTTGGCTCTGAGGTTTTCCACCGAGACGTCAGGCAAGCGGGCGGACCTAAGCGTTCGGTCACTGGTTATTTCAGAGCGTGTGATCCCCGCCGGTCGGTGCTGGGTCCTGACGTCAAGTTATTATAAGGAGGCAACGGAACCGGAGCGGCTGGGCAGACAGCAGGGCTGAAAGGGAGAAAGGAGCGCAGAAACTGGCTGGAGGAAGCAGGACCATGCTGATCTGATTCCTCATTGACAGGCCATTCTGGTAGGGCTTTGTCTTCAATTCTATTACATGGTCTGTGAGCCTATATATAAGCATGTATTTGTCGGAATATGGGCGGAAATATTGAGCTTTATTTTTGGCATTGCATCGCAAATTGGAACTGTTTCTTTAAGTAGAGGCACCAGAAAAAAAAGATCCTCCTCATTTTTCTCTCTGGAGACTGCTGTGCCCTGTTCGGAGGCACTGCAGTGAGGGGGGTCTCTCCTGCCCGTAAGGCTGGTGGAAGACAATAGAGATGCAGGCAGTCCATCAGCATGGTCTGTAGTTGGTCGAATCCTTCTGCTTTTTCAGTAGGAAAATCTCCTGCAGTCCCAGACAAGGTGGTTGAAGAGAAATTATTCTGGAGCTACCAGGCAGAGTTGATAAGGAGAAGCCCTTTTGGATACAGTAAGATGAAGGGGATTCCTCTGCTCTCCATCTCAGACTACATCAGCACCATATCACCATGGCAACAGTTGGTGAAACCAGCACTCTCTGTTCCCAACATATCACTTAATAGATCTCACTCTAAGTCTCCAAAAGGAGATTTGGAGGGTGCATGCCATATCCAGTGGCGGCCTAAGCTTGTCTGAGGTCCTGAGCAGAATTTCTTTTGGGGGCATATTTCCAGTTAAACCCAATATATACAATACATGCTTAGGAGATTGGAGAAGAGGGAGTGAAGTTTGATTTTTGTTTGAAATTCGTTTTTCCAAGTCAAGTCTTAGGTGTTTAATAACTAAAAGTAAGATTGTTACATCAGCTCTATGCCAGCTAGGTTGCAGATAACACTGCATTGTTGTATTGAAGCATACAATTTTATTGTTATGCCTAAATTAACATGGATGTCTTGTTTCAGAAAACCTTAACACATAGAAATGTAATGAACTGGTGTGGATTATCTTGAAACTTAGCATGGTGCAATATTTACCAAGTTACAAATATAAGTCTGTGTTTCAGTTTAAGGAAAAAGAGTAGAAATACATCAACAACTGTTAATGTTGAGTTCTTTACAAGAAACAAATATTAGGTAAATTTATTTTGAAGAACCACAAGTTGTCAGGTTCTGTGGGTTTTTGTTTGTTTTTCTTCCACTTGATTTTCTTCCCCTCTGTGCCCCAAGCTGCTTTCTTGTTTTGTCCCTCCTGTTTGTGTTTAAACTTAGTTCTTTTCCTTATGTAGTATTGCCATTGTTAAGTTATTCCTTGTCTTTATTAGTTTATTCTGGCACTTCCTTGTTTCTGTTTCTTCTTCTTGATCTTAGATATTTTCACCTTTTGTTTGTGTCCTCATTTGTTTCCTTAGTTTATTCCCTCTAGATAGTTTACTATTTATTTCTCCCTTCTGTTTTCCAGTGTTTCCTTTAGATTCCCTTCCAGACATATTATCTTTAGTTTCTAGTTTCTTTAGAGTTTTCTTTCTCCCTACAATTCTACCTCTCTTCCCAGCTGTTGATTGTTTCCACCTGCTCTCTCCCTCTCACCTGCACCTGATTCCCCTAATTGGTCATTGGTCTCCTCTCACTTCCTCATTTCCTCCCCAGTATAAATTATTCTCTCATTCAGTCACTACTCGCTGATCCGTCGTCATTCTTTCCCTGCCTGTTCCTGTTTTTCCTTCCTCATCCCAGTATTTTGGTTCTCCGAGTTCAGCAAGTTTTGTTCCTTGTTTTTGTTACTAATAAATCATTTAAGTTTTAGTTTTTGCTGCCTTTGGGTCCTATTTTACATGCAAACATGACAGAACGGACCAGCCTCAAATTGGACCCAGCAGCTGACTCGTCCGATCAGGACTGGAACAGACTACATGTTATAGTCAAACTGTTTTACGATACCATGGCTGGCACACCCGACCCACGGATCAGGCTGAGGGTGGCTGAACTCAGCATTTCCCACCTGCTGAGGTGGCTACCCTATTTGGAGATGCTGGGGCTGGAAGAAATGCTAAATGAAGCTGAGTTTCATAGACACCAGGCCATCTCGGATCTGTCCAAAATCAGTCCACCATCCACCTCCGTTCCCTCACTCATCCGTATCCCACGTTACCTTTCTGACCCCCAATACAATTCTGGGGACAGCTCATCTTCCGCCACGGTTCCAGAACCTTCCCCAGTCACCAAGCTACGCTGTAACCGTCGCCGCAATAAGAAAAAGTCCGCTTCTACCATGGAAGCCCCACCACCACCCACCACTTCACTTAATCCACCACAGGTCAAGGAGGACAAACTTTTTGATTTTTTTTACGGGGACAGAACAGATTTTTTTAGTTTTTCTGAGGGTCCTCACTCAGCCTCAGCCCATTTTCAGTCACCCCAGTCAGCCACAGCTCGCTCCAACCCGGCCTCAACTTCCTCTCAGCCTGCAGGGGGTGTTCCCCTGGCTCCTGTTTCCTCAGGGAGTGCCCGGGTGAACAGTCCCCTGACTCCTGTTTCCACAGGGGGTGTTCCAGATAACACACCCCTGACTCCTGTTTCCACAGGGGGTGTTCTGGATAGCACGCTCCTGACTCCTTGTTCCTCAGGGGGTGTCCAAAAGGACACGCCCCTGTCTCCCGACACCACTGAGGGTGTCCAAAAGGACACGCCTTGGGTTCCTGACTCCGCAGGGGGTGTCCCGGAGAACACGCCTCTAGCTCCTGACTCCGCAGGGGTTGTTTCGGAAGACACACCTCTGGCTCCTGACTCCGCAGAGGGTGTTCTGGAGGACATGGCTCTGGTTCCTGACTCCGCAGAGGGTGTTCCGGAGGACACGCCTCTGGTTCCTGACTCCGCAGAGGGTGTTCCGGAGGACACGCCTCTGGCTTCTGACTCCGCAGAGGGTGTTCCGGAGGACACGCCTCTGGTTCCTGACTCCGCAGAGGGTGTTCCGGAGGACACGCCTCTGGTTCCTGATTCCGCAGGGGGTGTTCCGAAAGACACGCCTCTGGTTCCTGACTCCGCAGGGGGTGTTCCGGAGGACACGCCTTTAGCTCCTGACTCTGCCAAGGGTCTCCAGAGGGACATAACCTCAGGGTCTTCAGTGCCTTGTCGTGGGTCTTCAGCTCCACGTCGTGGGTCTTCAGCGCCACGTCGTGGGTCCTCTACGCCTCGTCGTCGGTCCTCTAAGTCTCGTCGACGGTTCTCTACGCCTCGTCGTCGGTCCTTTACGCCACGTCGTGGGTCCTCTACTCCTCTCCGAGGGTCTTCTACTCCTCCCCGAGAGTTCTCCACTCCGCCTCTTCAGGGTTCCCAGCGTCCTACCAAGGTCCCCTTAGTCGACGCCGTTTCCCAAGACACAAGGTTCTCTGCAGCTGGTTCCCAAGACACAAGGTTCTCTGCAGCCCGTTCCCAAGACACAAGGTTCTCTGCAGCCCGTTCCCAAGACACAAGGTTCTCTGCAGCCCGTTCCCAAGACACAAGGTTCTCTCCAGCCCGTTCCCAAGACACAAGGTTCTCTGCAGCCCGTTCCCAAGACACAAGGTTCTCTCCAGCCCGTTCCCAAGACACAAGGTTCTCTCCAGCCCGTTCCCAAGACACAAGGTTCTCTGCAGGCCGTTCCCAAGACACAAGGTTCTCTCCAGCCCGTTCCCAAGACACAAGGTTCTCTGCAGGCCGTTTCCCAAGACACAAGGTTCTCTGCAGCTGGTTCCCAAGACACAAGGTTCTCTGCAGCCGGTTCCCAAGACACAAGGTTCTCTCCAGCCCGTTCCCAAGACACAAGGTTCTCTGCAGCCCGTTCCCAAGACACAAGGTTCTCTGCAGCCCGTTCCCAAGACACAAGGTTCTCTCCAGCCCGTTCCCAAGACACAAGGTTCTCTGCAGCCCGTTCCCAAGACACAAGGTTCTCTCCAGCCCGTTCCCAAGACACAAGGTTCTCTGCAGCCGGCCTCCAAGACACAAGGTTCTCTGCAGCCGACCTCCAAGACACAAGGTTCTCTGCAGCCGGCCTCCTCGTCTCCTGCTCCTGCGTCGCCAGCCTCCTCGTCTCCTGGTTCCTCGTCGCCGGCCTCCTCGTCGCCGGCCTCCTCGTCGCCGGCCTCCTCGTCTCCTGGTTCCTCGTCGCCGGCCTCCTCGTCTCCTGCTCCTTCGTCGCTGGCCTCCCAGGTTCCTGCTCCTTCGTCGCCGGCCTCCCAGGTTCCTGCTCCTTCGTCGCCGGCCTCCCAGGTTCCTGCTCCTTCGGCGCCCACCTCCCAGGTTCCTGCTCCTTTGTCGCCGGCCTCCCAGGTTCCTGCTCCTTCGTTGCAGGGCTCAGGACTTTAGTTCGTTTGTTTTGTCTCTTGATTACTCATTAATTACAGCATTAGTGCAGTGTGGCATTTAGGTGATCAGCTTGTGGTCCTGCTGGCGTGTTAAGGAAGCCCAGGTTGCTTTAATAAGGACCTTCATCTCAACTGCATTGTTGGGTTTGGTGTCTCTCATCTTTCTCAGAGCAATACACTCTAGATTATCTATGGAGTTCAAGTCAGTTTTCTGGCCAATCTTGAATATCGTTAAAATGGTAATTAAAATCAGTTTTGGTACCTTTAGCAGTGCTGGAAAATTAAAACTACATCTCCATGTAGCTTGTCTGCAGAATAAAGCATGAACTGCTCTAAGATTAAGAACTTTAAGCAACTTAGATTCTTTGTCTCTCCACTCTGCCTCCAGACTGTGATCTTTATTTAAAAATAAAATGCAGAATTTACTTTCATCTGAAAAGAGGGCTTTGGACCACTGAGCAACAGTCTAGTCTCACTCCAGCTGTGTTCCTCACATATAAATCTCCCACAAACCCTTGCTTTGCTTCATCATTCTCTAAAGGATGTGGTTATTCCTGGTATTTCTGCATCTTTTTCTCCCACACATTATCCCCCCATTCAACTGAATTGGGGGTTCCATTAGCTGTAAACCATAATAAACAGCTAAAATAACTGCGTGTAGTAAAGGGATATTAGTTAGTTCAGTTGAATTGCTGAAGTAAATGTACTTTTCAATGAAATTACTGAAAGTTACTGAGGTGCATCTCAGTATCTATCTCAGTACCTATCATTCTGATCAGCATCTGTCTCAGAGGACTGTTATGAGACTCTTATTCTGTCCTTTGTTTCACCAGTGATACAGCACAGTCTGAGCTAAAGAGTGGGCTTCTGAGTCCTGAGAGGTCCAGGTATGGGGAAGGACTACTACAAGACCCTTGGGATCTCCAAGGGTTCCAACGAGGATGAGATCAAGAAGGCCTACCGGCGCATGGCGCTGCGCTTCCATCCAGACAAGAACACAGATCCAAACGCGGAGGAGAAATTTAAGGAAATTGCAGAGGCCTATGAGGTACTCAGTGACCCAAAGAAACGGGTTGTCTATGACCAGCTGGGAGAGGAAGGTAAGGAGAACACAAGTGCTGTTATTCTTTTCCAGATTTAATCACTGAGTGAAAACCTTTAGAGCGCATGCAGAAAAGCCTGCAGGGCTCCCATTGTCTGAGAAGCCTACAGACATTACGATTGAGATAACTCAGGCACAGATCTAATATCACAAAAGCGGGCCTCACTAAAGTAATAATCCTGTCGTCTTCATGTCTTTTTGTTTTATGTGTGCGATTGTTGGTTATCATAATATCAACAACTCTTACCAGGTCAAATCACTTACAGTCCACCTTAGCTGCTGGTGTGTGCATGAATGTGTGTGTATGTGTTCCCTGACAGACAGATGGTTCGAGATCATGATGCTGTTGTGATATGAATAGCAGCAACTGCTGTCGTTTGCATTTGTGGGCGTTTTGTGCATGCATGTGTGTATTTGTGTGAGTTTGTTGTTTGCAGTGACCTCGTATTTCAGTCATTGCTCCTCCACCGGCAACACTGCTGGAAGATCAGTGATGCTGTGGGAATTTTCCCGCCCACGTTGGTTTATTCTCTCTGCTGTTATCTACTCTCTGTGTGCTTTTTGAGCATGGTCCTCTGTCTGGTATATGACTTGGTACAGACTTCCCAAAACATTTTTCATTTCAAATTTGTGTATATTTCCAAGGTCAATTTTTCAAGATTTTTCTTGCAGTTTTAATAAATTCTGAACATTTTAGTACAAAATGTTGACCTTAAACTGTCAAAATAGCCATCTTATCAGTAGGTTCCACAAATCTCAAAACAATACAATATTGTAACTGGCTCCTGTATTTGTAGTCTAGTTTAGCACCATTATAGTGCTTTTTTGTCGCCTGTACTAACTTCTAAGCTTTTATTATATGGTCAATAATACTTTATTATATACAATATTGAAGGTTGACCACAGGCCCAGGTAACCCTGAATTTAAAGGTATCTAAACTTAAAAAAGGTTATGAAATGACCCTTTTTTTAAATTTCAAATGTTTTGTATACATGATGTGTGAAACATTAAAGTCAAGGTCTGATGCAGCAAATCAAAGAAAAAAGAATGTAGAAAACTAAAGACAAGAAATAAGTCAGATAAGTCATGCATTTATTCATTCTAAATCATAGTTTTTTCGTACTTATCCACACCTGAAAAATGGTTACAAAAATACCTGACTCTTCCAGGCTGTTCAATACTGGGAACAAAGCCTTGTTTGTGTAAGAAGATGTTCACAGATGCAGGGGGTTTGAGTTTGTGTTGGTGCTGTGAAGCATTTCTTAGCCCTCTGTTCTGTTGCAGGTTTGAAAACAGGAGGGAGCAGCTCTTCAGGTGCTCCTGGCAGCTCAGCGCATCACTACACTTTCCATGGAGACCCTCATGCCACCTTTGCATCTTTCTTTGGGGGCTCCAACCCCTTCGACATGTTCTTCAGCTCCAGTCGCAGCCACAGCCGCTCCAATGGTTTCCCCTTCCACAACGACCACAGTAACGGGGCAGAGCAGGACACAGAGATGGATGAGGATGACCCCTTTGCTCATTTTGGGAGACAGTTTGGTTTTCCTGGAGGAATGAACAATGGCTTTCCAGGGGATGGACGCAGGAGGAGGGGGCCAGCTCCGTCAGAGCGTGTAGGGACTAACCGAAAGCACCAGGATGCTCCGGTGGTCCACGAGCTGAAGGTCTCACTGGAGGAGATCTTCCATGGCTGCACCAAACGTATGAAGATCACTCGCCGCAGGCTGAATCCAGACGGGCGGAGCATGAGAACTGAGGACAAGATCCTCAACATTGTCATCAAGAAGGGCTGGAAGGAGGGGACCAAGATTACTTTCCCAAAGGAGGGGGACGAGACCCCTGAGAACATTCCTGCCGACATAGTGTTTGTCCTTAAAGACAAGGGACATGCCCACTTCAAAAGAGATGGTTCCAATATCATTTATAACTGCAAGATAACCCTAAAAGAGGTACGTCCAACTTCTATCATCTCTGTTTATCTTCTTATGTTGCAGTTCTACCCACAGATTAGTTGCTAATTCTTTAGAGGGTGGGAGTTTGATTCCAAGTGGATCCAGTCAGGCAAAAACTTACTGCAATCATGCAGCTGGAGAGATTTGGAACAATATGCAAAAATGGTTTAGACAGTGACTTTCAAAAGTATTCATAATCATTGAACTTTTTCATCTTTTATCATGTTACAACCACACACTTTATTGTATGTTATCAGGATTTTATGTGGCAGATAGGAGTGCATAAATGGGAAGTAAGGGGAAATATTTTTTTTACATATAAAAATGATTTGATCACTTAAGTCAGGTATGTTTTAGCAGGGAAAAATATAATATATTGAGGACACAGGAGTCGCCCATCTCTGTTATAAAATAATATCCCCAAACTTTGAACAGGTCAATGAAAACAGAAGCCATTATGGTACAGCTACAAACCTACCAAGACATGGGTGTCCACCTAAACTGACCGGCTGTTAAAGGAGAACATTAATCAGAGAAGAAGTCCATGGTAACTCTGGAGGAGCTGCCGTGATCCACAGTTTAGATGTGAAAATATTTGTAGGCCACAATAAATGGATTAGAATGGCCCAGTCAAAGTCCAGAAGACCAGGAGTCCCAAAGACTTGTTCTGTACACTGCTGAATTACATATTCTGAGTACAAATGCAAGCCACACTTTTCAGATTTTGTTATAATGTATTTTATAATTTCTTTCTTTCTCTCTTTCTTTCTTTCTTTCTTTCTTTCTTTCTTTCTTTCTTTCTTTCTTTCTTTCTTTCTTTCTTTCTTTCTTTCTTTCTTTCTTTCTTTCTTTCTTTCTTTCTTTCTTTCTTTCTTTCTTTCTTTCTTTCTTTCTTCGTTTATTAAAAATTTAAACCAATATATAATTTCCCTTTACTTCAACATTACTTTTATTTGTGTTGGTCTGTCACATAAGATCTTAATAAAACACTTGATTCTGCTCCTTATATTAATCTCTGATGAGGCGGCTCTGGATGTGGTCATTGCTGGAGGTCAGGATCAGTCGGAGCAGAGTCTCTGCCACCAAGGTGTGAGAGAAGAAGGAGGAATGTGGTGTCCTGGTGTGACAGACATAGAACCATCATCCTCATTTGTAATGTGCATCAGCATAAAATGATATACATAAACACATAAGACAGCACACAAGTATCTGTCTCCTGCAAACACATTCAGTTAAAGATGGATTGTAGTGTTACAGTGGTGACAATCCCGGCTGTTTTTATTGCAACTGGCAGGATATTTAATTGGCCGCTCCTACGGTTTCGAGGGCAGCGGGTCCACCATTGCTTTAGTGTTTCCATTAAGGTTGCTGAGTCCTGGTCTGCAGTTCACATAGTCAACCTAATGGTAGGTGCTCTCAGAGCACCAGGGACATCAACACATGTCTTTGTACTTAGCTTAAGCCAGTTTTCACAGTTTTCTTGTGAATGCTCCAGCGACTTTTGCAAATAACCACCTGGGAATTACAGCAGTGGCCTCACATAGTGAATCTGCACAGACTAGAGCATATTGACTTATTGAGTCATATTTAAAGCTGGAGATGTCGTCTAATCAAACCTGCAGGCGATTAAGTTTGCACTTTGCAACTCCCACAGCAAAAACCTTCTCATCTTTCCACAGCCAGATAAGAGAGTTAAGTCTGTTGGAGTTAAACATGAGATGAGGCAGAGTAGGGGAAATGTGTCTGGGGTGGGGGCTGCATCCCGGGAGTTTTAGGGAAGTGGGTCAGTTGATTTAGTTTCCAAAGGAAAAAGGAATTCATTTATCTCTCCTCCTTCTGCTCTGCTTTCTTCGAAAATGCTGAGGAATCCTGCAGTAAAAACCGAGCATCAAATGCGCGCTGCACACACCACAATCTATCAAACTGTGAAATATGTCATGCAACACATAAAACAACTTCTGTCACAAGATAATTGGTCCCATAAATAAAAGACAGCTTCGAAGGACCAAGGCAGAAATGCTAGGATGTGTTGATGTTCAATGTATGAGTGTTAAATATCATGTCAGATTTTGATTGCTGGATTCTTTCCTACCTATGAGGTTGCTCAGTTTTGTTTTCTACCAAAAGCATGCCTCAGTAGACAGCCTTAGTTTAATGCTGCCAGGTCTACTTTACCATGCTGTGACACTCATGGGGAGACGTTCAGCCCTGCAGTGTCTTCACTGTGACACCAGTCACAAGCAATAGGAGATGTAGCTCAAACATGACACACTGAATTCTCTAGAATCAAATACTATTCAAACCTATAGGAGACCAGAATGTGGCAATAATAATGGCTTGGTGTGCTTCAATCAAAATGGGACATCTTTCTTACATCTACTTAACTACTGGTGAGGATGTTGAATTTCTGAAAATGTAAAATAACATGCTTTTTCTAGTGGGTTTTGTGCTTAAATGGAAAAGTATAAATACTATAAATCCAGATTAGCTGGACCCGGAGACTGAAGCTAGTAGCTTGTTCCACAGGGAACAATACCAAAGTAAACATCTATCATCTTAAAGCACCTCTAGTATTGAAATAGTCATAGCAGTTATTGCAAATGGTGGATGTGGTATGTCACTGTATAAGACAAGTTATTTCAGATTTTTTGAAAAAAACGTTATCCTGTTAAAAATGTATCTTGTTTAAAAATGAATTTGTTTGTTTGTTTGTGCCAGCCTCTGTGGTATTGTTGTCTGAGCAGAGCCTTATGCAATCACTGATCAGATGGCAGTGTGCGTTCACTGTTATGGCAACCTGTCTGTGTGTGTAAGATCTGCATTGGTGAATGAAAGTGATTTGGAGGATGAGGCTCTAAACCGGCCAATAGGCCCGGTCAAAGGGTAATGTATGTAGTGGGTGACGGGACGCTCATGTCATGGCTGAAAAAACACTGTCTGTGCTCTGAGACAGCTGCTCCGCTTAACCCGAAACTCAGTGGTCCATATCTAGTGCCCATCAGACGGTACAAGAAAACCCAACAACGTTCCTAATAGAACATTTACCATATACAGACCTATATGTGCTCAGAGGTTAAGCCTCTGTAAATGCACAATTACATCATGAAAAGCTGGTGTACTGAAGGTTAATAGTGCTTGGAATTGGCTTTATATTAGATTCTCTATTCTCTTTTATGTTTGCCTTCAGTAATATCCGGCTTTATGAATTTGCTACAGTACTCTGCTGGACACATGCATTCTCAAAAACAAGTCTGTATAAAGAGGTAACATGGGCCCCCTTTCCCATGAGCTCACCACCAGTGGGAGGGGCCATAGGGGTCAGGTGCAATGGTGGATGTGTGGTAGCCGAAGGTGGGTACCTTGGCAGTCTGATTCTCGGCTGCAGAAGCTGGGGGGGGGGGTCTGCCACCAACACTGTTTACATTGGGGTTGTTGCGGTGCTGACCTCAACACGGGACGCATTGGGTCGGTGGATAAAATACTTCGAAGACCTTCTCAATCTCACCAGCATGCCTTCTAATCTGGAAGCAGAGTCTGGGGACTTTGGGTTGGGCTCTCCAATCTCTGGTGCTGAGGTCACCGAGGTTGTTAAAAAGCTCCTCTGTAGCAAGGCTCCTGGGGTAGATGAGATTTGCCCGGAATTCCTGAAGGCTCTGGATGTTGTAGGGCTGTGTTGGTTAACGCGGCGCTGCAATATTGTGTGGACAACGGGGGGCAGTTCCCTTGGATTGGCAGACCGGGGTGGTGGTCCCTCTGTTTAAAAAGGGGGACCACAGATTGTGTTCAAACTACAGGCGGATCACACTTCTGAGCCTCCCTGGTAAGGTCTATTTAGGGGTTCTGGAAAGGAAGGTCCGACAGATAGTCAAACCTCGGATCCAGGATGACCAATACGGTTTTTGTCCTGGCTGTGGAACACTGGACCAGCTCTACACCCTCAGCAGGGTCCTGGAGGGTGCATGGGAGTTCGTCCCAACCAGTCTACGTGTGTTTCGTGTCTTGGAGAAGGCGTTTAACCTGTTGTCCTGTGGGGGGTTCTCCGGAAGTATGGGATACTGGACCCCTTGATACGAGCTGTTAGATCCCTTTACGACCAGTGTCATAGCTTGGTTCGCATTGCTGGCCATAAGTTGGGGTGGTTTCCGGTGAGAGTTTGGGTCCGCCAAGGTTGCCCTTTGTCACCGATCCTGTTTATAACTTTTATGGACAAGATTTCAAGGTGCAGCCAAGGTGTTGAGGGGATCCGTGTCAGGATCACGGCCTGATAGACCGATAGGAGTGTTGCGTGCGGCTGAGACCCAAGCGCGGTGATAGACGAGCGAGGGAAGGACAGTAGCACGCGGTTTAGTATAGTAATCCCTGAACGTGAGGACTGATCTGTCGAGAAAGCTGGGATAACAAGATCTAACGAGACGGTAGGATCGGGTGATTGTGAGGATTGGGAAATCCGCTACACCCGGGAACTAGCGATGCTTGGAAGCACAGCTGCGGAGCTCGGGACATGTAAAAAGTGATGTCAGAGCGGCGAGCTGGTGAGTAGCTCCTCCTTAAATGGGAAATCCTCCAGATCACATGACCGCCGTCTGACAGGACCCCCCCTTAATGACCGGCGCCTGACGGTCCAGAATGATGGCGGTTGAAGTCTGCAATCAGAGATGGGTCCAAAATGTGACTGGATGGAACCCAGGAGCGTTCCTCAGGACCATAGCCAGCCCAATCAACCAGGTATTGGATTCCTCGGCCCCGACGGCAAGAGTCCAAAATCCGCCTGACTGTAAAGGTAGGACCTCCATCTATGACTCTTGGAGCTGGGGGGGGAGTGGGGGTGGGGGTCAGTGGAGAGGTGATGTGTCGCTTAAGCTGGGACACATGAAAAACAGGGTGAACTCTCAGCGCAGATGGGAGGCGCAAGCGATAAGTGACTGGGTTGATCTTTGTCAGCACCTCGTAGGGCCCTACAAACTTGGGAGTGAGCTTACTGGATTCAGTGTGGAGCTTAAGGTGTCTGGTGGAGAGCCAAACCTGATTGCCAGGCTGGAAGGAGGGGCCTGGGCGGTGTCTGCGGCGGTGCTGCCTGACGGACTGAGAGTTGGCTCTGGAAATAGCCGCCCTAGCTTTAACCCAAGCCAGACGGCAGCGGCGGACAAACAGCTGGGCTGCGGGGACTTCAACATCAGTCTCCTGATGCTCAAAGAGGGGGGGGCAGAACCCCTGGCAGAGTTCAAAGGGACAAAACCCCGCGGAGGAAGAGACATGGAGGTTGTGGGAAAGCTCTGCCCACAGTAGATACCTGGGCCAGCGCGAATGTTGGGAAGCCACGAAGCATCGCAGGAATCGACCTAGTTGTTGGTTAAACCGTTCGGTCTGGCCATTGGTCTAGGGGTGGTAGCCAGAGGAGAGACTGACCGAGGCCCCGACGAGGCGACAAAAGGCTCTCCAAAACCTAGCCGAAAACTGGGGACCCCTGTCGGAGACAACGTTCTTGGCGAAGCCGTGCAGGCGGACAACATGTTCCAGCAAGAGCTCGGCTGTGCGTTTGGCAGAGGGTAGACCGGGCAGGGCCACCAAGTGGACGGCTTTAGAAAACCGATCCACAATGGTGAGGATGGTATTCAGACCGTCAACCGGGGGGAGACCGGTGACAAAGTCCAACCCAATGTGAGACCAGGGGCGTCTCGGAACTGGAAGGGGTTGAAGTTCCCCTGCAAGGGAGGAGGAAGAGGGTTTAGAACGGGTGCAGACGTCACAGGCTGAGACGAATTCGTGGACGTCGCGGTTCATGGAGGGCCACCAGAGTGCGCGTTTAAGGAACTGCAACGTCCTTACAGGACCAGGGTGTCCTGAAAAGGGAGAGGAGTGACCCCAGATTAAAGCCTCCTGACGGCATCCCGAGGGGACATAGAGGCGGCCCGGAGGTGTCTCCGGAGGGGCGGGTTCTTCGCGCAGGGCTACCTGGATAGAGTCCTCCAAAGGCCAACGGAGGGGAGCCAGAAAGCGTTGGGCGGGCAAAATGGGATCGGGGTCAGCCTGGGGGGAAGAATGGGAGAACTGTCTGGAAAGAGAATCTGCTTTAATGTTCTTTGAGCCAGGGCGGTAGGCGAGGTGGAAATTGTAAGGCTCGAAAAACAAGGCCCAGCGGGCCTGTCTGGGGTTAACCTACTTGGCTGAACGAAGGTGAATCAAGTTCTGGTGATCAGTCCATATGAGAAATGGTTCACGGGCCCCCAAGAGCCAATGACGCCACTCCTCTAGGGCCCATTTAATGGCTAGCAGCTCTCGGTTGCCAACGCCATACCTCTGTTGGGTCTTTGAAAACTTCCGCGAGAAATAACAGCAGGGGTGTAATTTGTCATCAGGACCTCTTTGGGAAAGAACAGCCCCTGCACCCACATCAGAGGCGTCTACCTCTACCACGAAGGGCCTCTCAGGGTCGGGGTGCAACAGTATGGGAGCCGAGGTGAACAGGCGGAGAAGGTGTCGGAAGGATCGGACAGCCTCGGGAGGGAGGCTAAAGGGCCGAGGCTGGTTAGACGGTTTGGTGAGGGAGGTAAGGGGTGCTGCGACTGTAGAAAAGCCCTCAAAATCTTGAGTCTATGGTTTTTTGTTGTTGTTGTTAAGTTCCTTTTAATATTGTTGTTCTGCATTACTCTGGAGTTATTTCACCGGAGGAGCTGTTCAGGGAATTATTATGGGCGTGACGTCATCGTTAAGTTTCGTTTTCGGGGTTACTCTTTTTTCTTTCTTCATCCTCTGCATGTCGCTGCATGGTTCTGCAGCTCTGCTAATGAATGGTGTGTGTGCGTAGATGACGAGTAAGTACTGTATATGCATATTGCATATTATGTTAATATGAGTCTAAGTTATTTTTATCTGTGAGGATGCTCTGTGTTTGAGTTCATTCACTTTATCTGTCGACTCAGGTTTCCTGGTTGCTCCGCAGCGCTGGGTGAATAAATATGCCACATTTAAGTGATGTATGAATGTTTGTTCGTTGTATAAGTTGAAAGCAATCCATAGAGTATTGTTGCAGCACAGAAATCCGACATAGTTTAGAGAATTTCGGATTTGAACTGAGGCTAACCGCTAGCGGAAGTAACCGGCTAATAGTCAAGCTACTTTGCTTATCCCAAACCGGAAGTAGTTCATAATGTTGTCGGTAGCTTGACGAACCGGAGATTTTGCCTGTTAGATGTGTGCTGATGGCAAGTTGGTGGATTGTGATTTCTGAGTATTAAGTTTACATTCTAACTTAATGTGTGGAGTTTTGCAGATAATCGATGTACAGATGTTGGGTTTATTTGTGTATTTTGGGTTGGTTTACCTAAGTTATCTTTATTATTTTTTAGGAAACCACATGCACCTGTATCTGTCCCGCTGCACTATCCAACCTGTGAACAGATGTGGAAAATAATAAAGAAAGAAAAGAACACCAGATTTCTCTCCTCATATCCTTCCTGCTCTGAGTGGCTTTAAGTGGTGCTCTGGCCAGCACTGTCAGTGTGAACAGAGTGATACTCCCGAACCAGCACCTTTGTGCAGAGCACATTTGATTCTCCACTACACAGTATTAGGTTCCCCACTAACAGCGACAGAGCTGAAACCCCGAATAAACCGCCGGTAAAAATTTGCAAACCCCAGGAAGCTCTGTAACTGTCTCAGACTGGACGGCAGAGGCCAGTCAGCAACTGCCCGGACTTTCTGGGGGTCCATGGCCAACCCGTCAGAGGACATGATGTACCCGAGGAAGGAAACAGAATGCTGGTGAAAGGTACATTTCTCCAGCTTGCAAAACAACTTGTTCTCCAGGAGTCTGCTCAGCACTGATCTAACATAATGGGTATGCTCTTCCATGGAGCGGGAGTATATCAAAATGTCGTCTAAGTAAACGAACACCCAGCGCCCCAACATATCCCGGAGGACATCGTTGACAAAGTGCTGGAAGACGGCAGGACTGTTGCAAAGGCCAAACGGCATCACCAAATACTCGCACAGTCCGGTGGGGGTGACGAATGCCGTCTTCCACTCGTCCCCCTCCCTAATACGCACCAAGTTGTAGGCGCTACGGAGGTCCAGCTTAGAGAAAACGGTGGCGCGTGAGAGAGAGTCGAGGGCGGTAGAGATGAGCGGAAGAGGGTAGCGGTTTTTTACCGTCATCCTATTTAGGGCCCGGTAATCTATGCAGGGGCGAAGCCCTCCATCTTTCTTTTTAACAAAAAAGAATCCTGCAGCCGCTGGCGAAGTAGACGGCCTAATGGAACCATTCCGAAGGGCCTCAGCCACATACTCCTCCATGGCTCTCGTCTCTTGGGCAGACAATGAAAAAAGGCGGCCACGGGGAGGGACAGCGCCAGGGAGGAGGTCAATTGCCATATCATAGGGCCGGTGGGGGGGCAAAGTGGAGGCTCGCTCCTTGCTAAAAACAGCGGCGAGATCTCGGTAGGCCGGAGGAATCTCCTCCAGACCCACTGACTCCTGTGAGCCCTTCGAGGCTGCAATGGTCTCAGGGAAGGACCGGTGCTGGCAGCAGTTGGGACCCCAGTTTAAAATGCGGCAAGATGACCAAGAAATATGGGGGTCATGGCGGGAAAACCAAGGGTAGCCCAGTATAAGTGGGGTGGAGCCAGCAGAAACTACCAGGAACCGAATCTGCTCGTGATGGCTGCCTATGGACATGTGTACAGATTGGGTCTGGTGTTGGACTGGATAGGGTTGTAGGGGGCGACCATCCACTGAGGTGACAGGGATGAAGTGGTTAATAGGTGAGAGAGGGACTCCAAGCCGATGAGCCAGGTCCTGATCAATGAAGTTTTCAGCCGCTCCGGTGTCAAGAAGAGCTAATAATGGAAATTGCTGATGTTCGAGGTGGAAAGTGAATTGGAGTTGGAAGCGGGTAGGGGCGGCAGAGGGATTAGGACCAGGTAGAACTCCCCCAAGGTCTACCTGGTCTCTTCGTTTCCCCGGCGTAGTGGGCATTTAGAGAGGCGATGTTTAGGTGAGCCGCAATAGGCGCAAAGCCCCTCACGCCAACGCCGATCGCGCTCTTCTTTAGAGAGTCTTCCAATCTGCATTGGCTCCTCAGTAGAGGAACCGGGCAAATCAGCAGGAAAACCTCCCGAAGCCAAGGGAGGAGGAGGGGTAGAGGATCGGGGAGATCTAAAAGACCTGAACCGACGCGACTCCGGTCGGGGACGAAGCAGGACACGCTGATCGATTTTGAGAGCTAGATCGACAGTAGCATCTAAGGTCTTTGGAGCTTCATGGCCAATCATCTCATCTCTAATATAGCCTGCTAATCCCTCCATAAAGACGGATCGGAGGGCAGCGTCCCCCCAATTCAGCTTGGCGGCCAGGGTACGGAATTCTGAAACGAAATGGCAAACGGACTGATCTCCCTGACGTAGGTGGAGGAGCTGGGACTCCAAATCCACCTCGCTACTGGGTGGAACAAAGGTCTTCTTCAGCTCCTCAACAAACACTGTAAATTGATTACAGGCTGTGGACTTAGAGTAATAAAGGGCGGCAGCCCATTCCTGGGCTCGGCCAGAAAGAAGGGAAGTCAATAAGGCCACTTTAGAGCGCTCTGTTGAATACTTAGTTGGCTGGCATTCAAAAATCATCTCTAACGTCGCGAGCAACCCGTCGGGCCGGCCGTCGACTCCATTCCACTTTTCCGGTAATCCAATCCGGGGTTCCTCGCTGCCCGGCGCGCACTGACGCTGCAGCGTGGTGACGGAGGCGGAAAGCTGGAGAAGCGTCTCGGTCAGGGCTTCCAGCTTGGAACTTTGGCGATCGACAACGCCGCGGAGGTATAATACCTCGGACCTAAGCCGCTCGAATTCCGCTGGGTCTACTTTTGCAGGCTCTGACATCCTGTCAGGATCACGGCCTGATAGACCGATAGGAGTGTTGCGTGCGGCTGAGACCCAAGCGCGGTGATAGACGAGCGAGGGAAGGACAGTAGCACGCGGTTTAGTATAGTAATCCCTGAACGTGAGGACTGATCTGTCGAGAAAGCTGGGATTACAAGATCTAACGAGACGGTAGGATCGGGTGATTGTGAGGATTGGGAAATCCGCTACACCCGGGAACTAGCGATGCTTGGAAGCACAGCTGCGGAGCTCGGGACATGTAAAAAGTGATGTCAGAGCGGCGAGCTGGTGAGTAGCTCCTCCTTAAATGGGAAATCCTCCAGATCACATGACCGCCGTCTGACAATCCGTTTTGGTGGCCTCAGGATCAGGTCTCTGTTTTTTGCAGATGATGTGGTCCTGTTGGCTTCATCGGAACGTAATCTACTGCTTTCGCTGGAGTGGTTTGCAGCCAAGTGTCACGCGGCTGGGATGAGAATCAGCACCTCCAAATCCAAGACCATGGTCTTAAGCCCGAAAAGGGTAGGGTGCCTTCTCCGGGTCTGGGATGAGGTCGTTCCCCAATTGGAGGAGTTTTAAGTATCTGGGGGTCTTGTTCACGAATGAGGGAAAAATGAAACGGGAGATCGATAGATGGATTGGTAAGGCGTCTTCTTTGATGCAGGCGCTGTACCGGTCTGTCGTGGTGAAGAGAGAGCTGAGCCTAAAGGCGAAGCTCTCGATTTACCGGTCGATCTACGTTCCTACCATCATCTATGGTCATGAACTCTGGGTGGTGACCGAAAGAACGAGATCACAGATACAAGCGGCTGAAATGAGTTTCCTCTGCAGAGTGTTTGGGCTCTTCCTTAGATATCCTGCTCCCCCACATTGAGAGGAGTCATTGAGGTGGCTTGGGCATCTGGTCAGGATGCCTCCTGGACGCCTCCCTGGTGAGATGTTCCGGGCACGTCCCACCGGCAGGAGGCCCAGAGGAAGGCCCAGGACACGCTGGAGGGACTATGTTTCTTGGCTGGCCTGGGAACGCCTTGGGATTCCTCCCGAGGAGCTGGCCCAAGTGGCTGGGGAGAGGGAAGTCTGGGTCTCTCTGCTTAAGTT
Organism: Valencia hispanica; assembly: GCA_963556495.2. Classification (NCBI taxonomy): domain Eukaryota; kingdom Metazoa; phylum Chordata; class Actinopteri; order Cyprinodontiformes; family Valenciidae; genus Valencia; species Valencia hispanica. The sequence goes on from OY747704.1 coordinate 29,556,150, forward strand.
GCTGCTCCCGCGACCTGACGCCGGATAAGCGGCAGATGATGGATGGATGGACTCTATCTCCTCATGTTCCACCTAGCTGCTTATTGCTTTTTGGTTAATCTTTTCAGCACTTTTTTCACTGTGTAAATTTGTAATGATGTGGCTGCTATAATTATTAGGATAAACATCTTATTGGTGAGTGTGTTATGTTACTCCAATTACGGTTACCAGTCTTCTCTTGCCTTTTTAGCTAATTTTAAAGTATAAATACACTGCTCAAAAAATAAAGGGAACACTAAAAAAACACATCCTAGATCTGAATGAATGGAATATTCTTATAAAATACTTTGTTCTTTGTATAGTTGAATGTGCTGACAACATAATCACACAAACATTATTAATGGAAATCAAATGTATCAACCCACGGAGGTCTGGATTTTGAGTCAAATTCAAAATTAAAGTTGAAAAACACACTACAGGGCAGGCTGATCCAACTTTGATGGAATGTCCATAAAACAAGTCAAAATGAAGTTCAGTAGTGTGTGTGGCCTCCATGTGCTTGTATGACCTCCCTACAACACCTGGGCATGCTCCTGATGAGGTGGCAGATGGTCTCCTGAGAGATCTCCTCCCAGACCTGGACTAAAGAATCTGCCAACTACTGAACCCAGGGCCAACCACACCAGCATATGTTCTCACAAGTGGCCTGAGGATCTCATCTCTGTACCTAATGGCAGTCAGCCCTCCAAGTGGGGAGCACATGGAGGGCACTGCGGCCCCCCACAGAAATGCCACCCCACATCATTACTGACCCACTGCCAAACCGGTCATGCTGGAGGATGTTGCATGCAGCAGAACGTTCTCCACTGTGTCTCCAGACTCTGTCACGTCTGTCACATATGCTCAGTGTGAACCTGGTTTCATCTGTGAAGAGCACAGGGCACCAGTGGCGAATTTGCCAATCTTGGTGTTCTCTGGCAAATGCCAAATGTCCTGCACAGTGTTGGGCTGTAAGCACAAACCCCACCTTTGGATGACACATGCACATTTGTGGCCTGCTGGAGGTCATTTTGCAGGGTTCTGGTAGGGCTCCTCCTGTTCCTCCTTGCACAAAGGTGGAGGTAGCGGTCTTGCTGCTGGGTTGTTGCCCTCCTACGGCCTCCTCCACATCTCCTGATGTACTGGCCTGTCTCCAGGTAGCGCCTTCATGCTTTAGACACAATGCTGACAGACACAGCAAACCTTCTTGCCACAGCTCGTATTGATGTGCCATCCTGGATGAGCTGCACTACCTGAGCCACTTGTGTGGGTTGTAGACTCCGTCTCATGCTACCACTAGAGTGATAGCACCACCAGCATTCAAACGTGACCAAAACATCAGCCAGAAAATATAGGAACAGATAAGTGGTCTGTGGTCACCACAGAACCACTCCTTTATTGGGGATATCTTCCTAATTGCCTATAATTTCCACCTGTTGTCTATTCCATTAGCACAACAGCATGTGAAATTGATTGTCAATCTGCATTGCTTCCTAAGTGGACAGTTTGATTTCACAGAAGTGTGATTGACTTGGAGTTACATTGTGTTTAAGGGTTCCCTTTATTTTTTTGTAAAGTATACATTAGCATCTTTTTATATATTTTCCATTGAAATGGTTGCATGCAGTACACTGTGAACCACTTGCTTCCGTATCAGTGACTTTTTTTTGGCTTATAACTTTCTGCTGAACAACTGTCAAGTATTCCTCATGTGGAGGTCACAACATAACATTTCTTTGCTAACCTTGCGACGCTTACGTGTCCAGTGGAAAGCAGGGGTGAAGACCTGAACATAGAAAAACATGAAAAAAGTTCACCCTTTTAGGTGGCTTTCTAGGAGAATGTGAGAGAATGTGAGGATGAGGTCCTTCCCCAAGTGGAGGAGTTTAAGTATCTGAGGGTCTTGTTCATGAATGAGGGAAAAATGGAGCGGGAGATTGATAGACGGATTGGTGGGACATCTGCAGTTATGCGGGCGCTGTACCGGTCTGTCGTGGTGAAGAGAGAGCTGAGCCGACCGGTCGATCTACGTTTCTACCCTCATCTATGGTCACAAACTCTGGGTGGTGACCAAAAGAAGGAGATCACGGATAAAAGCAGCTGAAATGAGTGTCCTCCGCAGAGCGTCTGTGCTCTCCTTTTAGAGATAGGGTGAGAAGCTCAGTCATCAGGAGGGGGCTCAGAGTAGAGCCGCATTAGTAGGCTACTTTTAGTTGTTTGAAAATGAGATGTTGTAATATTACAACACTGGATCTCACAGGATTTAATATTATTATGTTATTGCGCTTGTGTAATATTCAAATTTGTGATAAACTGAACTTTAACTTGTCATTAGCTGTAAGTCACTTGAAATCTATTATTTTCTATGTAATGAATCTATATAAGATAAGCTTCCCTTTTTAGATTAAATTACCTAAATAAATTCGCTTTTAAATAATGTTGTGTTTTTTTTGTGTGATTTTTTCATATGGTGCCTATTCACAACAAAAGTAATCTTGAGGCCTCTCGCTTTACAAACACATCCAATCCAATTTCTATTTGGTATTCATCATCCAAAATAGAGTCTATGTTCAATTCAGATCAATCCAGTTAGTTCCTTGCTGTACAATCTGGTCTTATAGTCAGATTCAGATGCCATCACTTACAATACTATTCAATCTTAACTATGATACAGTACCAGATAAGCCATCTTATTATTTGATTTGATTGTTTTAACAGCTTGCACTTATTATTGTTTCATTCTTAGTCTGTTTTTTATCTCAATATTTCAAAGTTACTATTTTGCTTATTTACCTTTACTCTCCTGACCCAAACCCTCCGAATTTGTAACGGCTCTCCATCTGTGTCTCTTCACACCTGACTTTATTATTTTGTTGGTTTTCTTTGTAACAGTTGCTTTTAAGCGTTATAAAAAAAGTCTGTTGTTCATTCAGATATTCAGTCTCAGAGTTAAAATAGTTGTTTAACTTCAGCCTAAATATGCCAAAAGATGCCCAGCACAAAGTCTGTGAAGTCGTTAAAACCCACGTCTCTGAATACATGGTACATTGTGATAAGGAGGTAATGCTAATGTGTGTGTTTGTGTGTGTGTATGCTGGCAGGCATGACTGTGTGGATCTGACAAGCCCTCCAACTATTTACAGGCCCAGCCGATTCCTGCCTCACTTCATTAGCCCAAGATATGAGGGTGCTGCTAAAATTAGTCCCCAGTGCAATGCGGACACACTTGTGCACTCACACAGCGCACAAAGACCTAAAAACTTTTCCAATGCCAAGTTCCTAATGTTCTTTTCCAGAGGCTTTTCTCCAGACCCCACAGCTCAATAGTTCAAGCTAAATTATCTTTAAACAAGAACACTCGTGTTTTTCACACACACGGCACAGAAAACACCACAGCGTTCATCCTGTGATGACATGTTGTAGGGAAAATAAACTCCAGTTTTACCTCATGGAAACATTAGGTCATTAGGATATCAGTGGCTCTGGAATTAATTTCTTTCTAAAGACTTTAACCCTCTGTGTTTTCTCTCTCTTTCCAGGCGCTGTGTGGCTGCACTGTTAGTATTCCCACGCTGGAAAACCGCGTCATCTCACTCCCTTGCCATGACATCGTCAAGCCAGGAACGTTGAAGCGGGTCAGAGGGGAAGGCCTGCCTCTACCTAAGAACCCGTCGCAGCGCGGTGACCTCATTGTGGAGTTTTCTGTCCGTTTTCCCGACAGGATCCCACCTCAGTCCCGAGAGATTATCAGACAGCACCTCCCCCAGTCGTAGGAGGACCCCTCTGAGCTTTCCAACGTCAAACAAAACTACCCATCATACAGTCTCATTTACTCCTCCCATATAAGGTAGTCACGGTTTTATTGTCTTGTGTTGATGCACACAACATCTTAGAGAGATTTCACAGCTGAGAGACAAAGAACTTGGACGGGACTGGCAGGATCAGGATTTAATTTAGCTTTGTATGTGTTGTGTTTTGGTCCAAGCACACACACAAGTACCCAGATTGTAAAGCGGTGCTGAGGATAGACTGTGCACAACTGTGGCTTCTACCCGACCTTCTTTTCTTAACTGTTTTTTACAGATTTATCAGTGGTTTTATAAGCTGTCCTCCTCTCCAATCCTTGTCTTTTTGTGAAAAGGATAAAGTTTGAGATATTTAAAAAAAAAGAAACATTGTTTTCCAAAAGGTTTAAATAGGTTTCTCTTGTTTTTGTTGTTTTTACCTCGAGTGTACCAGCAGCTTGAGTGTTTTCCGCACAAAGCCTGGTTTTAACATAACTCCTTGACTTTTATCTCCATGCTAAAAGAAATAGATTTTAAGTCTGCAAGCTCATTAGTATGGTCGACTTTCCCCAAACAAGTAGACATTTGTTAGGCCAAATTCCACGTGAAGTTCCACATTGCGGTTCAGACTTGGCATGGGCCGGTTCGTAGTCTCAAGGTATTTCCCAAAACTTTCCTTCATTTTAATGCCGCTTCATGGAGATAAATAAGAAGATACTGGTGTTAACGACACCTTTCTCTAGCTGTTTAAAGCAGAGAGTAAAACAGAGCTACGGTTCTCTCATTTGTAGCTCTGCACTGCTGGTTAGCTACCTGAAAGTAGACTACTACTCTTTTTTTATCGCTTACTACAAACAGCAATTCAACTGTTTGGATATATTTTCGGTACAACACAGACTGTGATAATGTGGAAATTATACTACCCTGGGTCACAATTATGTCAGTTCTGCTACAGAATTGACACGAACTGGGACTCAGATATTACAGCAATAATAACATCACTTTATATCACACTAAGCTATACAGATGCTTCATTCATGTCAGCATCCTGGATGATAAAAAATGAAAGTGAAACTGACGACAGGACCTATTTTCCAAATAATTCTCTTAAGTATTTTTTCACCATCAAATTTTATTCCAAGATTGTCAGTGGATCCTTAAAAATAAAAAAAGATGGTGACATCATGAGAAAAGTAACATACTCCATTATGATGCAGCAGACCACTGTGAATTCCACATGCTTGATCCCAATACACATGCTCTATTCAGAACAGGAGCGCATCAATACCCTTCATTTCATTATGTTTAAATCTATATAATCAATCAATCAAATTTTATTTGTAGAGCACTTTACATGATAAAATCAGCACAAAGTACTTTACATGATAAAAACTGAAAAATAAACAGAGAAAACACATTTAAAGATAAATCAATCATGCACAACCAGTTAAATTATCAGCACACACAAGACACATACGCACCCTGTCCTCCGCCCCTTCACTGCAAAAACAAATCTCAATCTGTTCCTATTCTTTTAAGTGAACATACAATTAAAAAACATGTAGAATGATAGCACCATGAGAAAACAATATTGGCAGCGACCTCCATGGCTAAACTGGCAGGGCTTCCAGCGTGAAGGATTGCCATGAAGTCTGTATAAAACAATTCATAAAAACACTTCAGTAACACATAATAATAATATTAATAATAATAATAATAAAATAAACAGATAAATAATATAAAAAACTATAATAATTGAGAATATAAATAAATAAATAAATAAAAAATAAATAAATAAAAATAATAATAAATAATAAGGCAAGCTAAAAAGGTAGGTCTTGAGATTCTTTTTAAAAGCATCAGGACTTTCCGCGGCCCTGAGGTTCTCCGGCAGGCTGTTCCACAGAAAAGGGTTGTAGTGGTAGAACGACCCTTCGCCATAGGTCTTAGTTCTGACTTGTGGTACAACTAAAAGGCCAGTACCCGAAGACCTCAGGGAGCGTGATGGCTCATACTTTAAAAGCAGGTCGAATAAATAAGATGGACCAAGAGTATTAAGACATTTATAAACTTATAAAATAACCTTAAAATTGATCCTAAAACCCACAGGGAGCCAATGCAACGACTTTAAAACTGGTGTAATGTGTCCCTGTCCCCTGGTCCTCGTCAAGGGACAATTAGATTATAATGCACTTTTCAGTTTGACAAGATGAGAATCAGCATGAGAACAACTATAGTTATTTGTCCCGTTATTCTCATCAACAGGTAAATAAATTGAGAAAACCAATTTAACAATTAATAACTGAAATAAATACCTTTTCCCACAATCAATATGTAATAGTGTTTTAGAAGCAATGGGAATAACTTTTTTAATGATTTAATAAAAAAAATAGATTATGTCATGCATTTTGATTTTAAGTTTTCTTGTAATTACTGTCATATTTTTTCTCAAGTTTATCATACCATGAGGATTCCATACCGGCCCATGCCTAGTTCACATTAGCCCATCTTGGTTGATTGAAATGACAATCATTACCTGCAACTGCAGCGTGAGTTTTGATAACAATCTGCTTGTAATAAGGGTGCTTTCCTTCAGGCTCAACTCACTTTCTAAGGGACATACAGGTGCCTTAGCCCAGTGTCAAACCAGTAACACAGGCGAGCGACACTGTAATATATACAAAAAGCCATGAGTGCACAACAGATGATGCCCTATGCTGTGTTAGACTTTACAATACGGAGGTGGTGAAAGTGTAAGTAAGCAATGTAAAGTTTATAAAGTACTGTAAGTAAGGCAAAATTGTTTTTAGAGAGCAATTTGATATGAAACTGAGGATTTTTATAAGTAAATTAATGCAAAGTGCCAAACAAGTAGAGGCAGGATTTTCCCAGAGGGACTAAATGAAGGTTATTCTTACAGCCCCCTGCTTTGTTAGTGTATTATATCCTTGTTCTCTTGTGGCTTTTGAAGGCCATGTCTTGGTGCTAATGTGAGCAGTGCCAACAATAAACCACATTGGTGTCTGCTTTGTGATTTGATAAGGCTTCTTTATTTTGTATATACATACAGCTAGTAGAACACCCTGTTAGGAAACAGGCCTTGCACCAGATGATCTCTTTCTCAACAGCAAGGGGAACTGAAACCTGTTCAGCTCCCCCTCATTTTGTATTTTACATCAGTGATGTAAAGGATACAGAGATGTTTGTATGAGCATGAGTTATGCAGGAAGTTCATGTTGGTCTTATTTATAATGTTTTCACCCTGAGATGTTTAAATGCATTAAAAATGCACTTTTATATTGTAAAAATACTGCGGAAACATCGATGGAATGGGAGAGGCATGAATGTCTGATTGTGTGACTGTTTGTCCTGCCTCTTAAACCCTCAGAGGACACTAAAGTGTGGCTGCAACCAGAGTGTACATGTACCGCTGCTGAAAGACTCGTCGTCACTGCTTGTCTGCATTTGACAATACAGTATTTATTAACTTTTAATAATGCAACAAATAAACCCAATGTGTGAAATGAAGCTTGTGTCATTATTTTATTAATTTTTTTTAGCTTCACTTTGTACTGGAGGATTATGTGATGTAAACACAAAAGCGTAATTTAGAGCTTTGTCATGGCTTCATAAACAAAGTGTTTGCTGCTGAACACAAAATACAAAATTATAACTTTATCCAGGTCTCACATAGTCAAGTAAAGTGCTGTTAAAATGCCTTGTCCCCTTAAAGATTTCTTGCTTTTTCACTTTCTTTGTCACGTTTCTGATCAAATAAATGTTAACATCACACAAAAAATAATCAGAGAAATCACAAAATGCAGGTAGAAAACAAGATTTGATTAATTAAAGGAACAACACCAAACCAACAAATTCTGTGGCATTTTCACTCTAACTTTAGGGTGTCTACTTATTACAACAAACAGGTCTGGTTATGGATAGCTAAAAACCGAGATGCTTCACAAAATGTTTTCCTGGCTGTATGGAGCTCAACTCCATTTGTTGTTTTTCATAATTTGATTCAGCTTCAAACCAAGTATGCTGAAGCTTTCTCCATCTCCATCAGACAGTAGGTTTCAAGGGATCAAAACTTAACTGTTCATGGATTTGAAGGCTCTTATGGTTTATATAAGCCGGAAACATTAGTATCAGCCATGGCACAACCCTTCTGCTTAAAGAGCCCTCAGTCAGCATAAGGTCTCCATTACCTCTCTCAGCTGGATTCTCATTTTATTTATGTGAGCTTTTAGTTTAGTCATAGCAGAATTATTGGAACTGATTCTTTCAGGCAGGTTTCTATGACTCGAGTATCTCTGTTTAGCCCCGGGCACAGTGGAGTTTGGACATTTTCCATAGGTAAACAAACACTTTGACCTCAACTTGGCAAAATTCACTCGGACCGATGAGCCTCATCAGACCCTTGGGGGAATTCTCTGGAGTGATCCCAGGTAGGAACAAAAACAGTCAACACTTTAGTCACTGAGGCAGTTTTAAAAGGAGTGAATTACACTCTCTGGTCTGCAGTCAGGTCAGGAGGCAGTCAGGTCCGATTATTTGTGCAAGACTAAAATCACATGAATCTGCGGCGATGGTTAATGAACGAATTTTGTGGACCACATGGTAGGGAAGGATGTTGCAGATGATTATTCAGCCAAGAGGTCAGCTGCAACAGAATTTTACTGTGACTAATGGTATATTGCTGTGTCAGCCATTTCTAGTGGTACGGTTGGGTTCACAGAAGGTTTATGAATCCTCTGAGAAGCTCTACTTTAAGGGTAGCGACAGCTCACAACAGTAAGTAGGTCAGTAAATATTTAGTTTGCCTGCATGCAAAACGACTTCTGCTCTGTTCCAAGTTTCTGTATTATGTAAAATCCACAGAAATTCATGCAACGCTGCTGCAGGGCAGAGTTAATGAATGCAGATGTGAGTGATAATCACTAACAAAGTATTAGCACAGTCATCGTGACTGGATAAACAGTGCACCTACTTCTACAGGAGTGAAGAGGAGTCCTCAAACACTCGTTTGTCCCTGCCTCTCCTCCATCAGGTTCTCGGAGCTGAAACATGAGCACTTTTGTGACTCTCTCGTGGGGCCAGAGGATGCCCATGGTTGGACTTGGCACGTGGAAGAGTGCTCCAGGTCAGGTAGAGCAATAAATACTCACACAAATTTAACAGAATAAGCCAAAAGATGGTTTTGTATGTTGTTTAAGTGTGAGGTTTAACCATACACTCTCAGGTGAAGCAGGCAGTGCTGACAGCTTTAGACTGTGGCTACAGACACATTGACTGTGCAGCTGCATATGCCAACGAACAAGAGGTTGGAGATGCTTTGGCCATTTGGGTGGGTCCAGGGAAGGTGAGAATCTGTAATAAAAATATTCCTTTTGTATTTGAAATTCTTTAATGTCAGTTTATTTACCTGTTTTAGAGCTGAATCATTGGTCTCAGTGGGAGACAGATGATCCTTTTCCTCAATACAAAACAAGTTTAAGATACCAGTCTACAAGGTTTCCTCAGCTCAGTTTGACCCTTGAAACTAAAAATCAACACATAAAAGATGACGACACAATTTTATACTTTTGTCCCAGAATTTAAGTGAATAAACTGCTGGTGCACAGTCAGCCATGTTGCATTACTGATCCAACATGACTGGCAACTATATTCATCAGGATGTTGGTGTTTCGAAGGTCATTATTCAGACGATACTTGTTATGAAATCTTTGAAAACCACTAGCTTAGCTCATAATACCAGTCATATGTATTACTAGAATAGTTGCCCTCTTAACCCCAGGCTCTGCGGCGTGATGAGGTGTTTGTGACTTCCAAGCTATGGAACACCAAGCATGACCCAGAGGATGTTGAAGAGGCATGCAGGACCAGTCTGGCCCACCTGGGTCTGTCCTACCTTGATCTCTATCTCATGCACTGGCCCATGGCCTTTAAGTGAGTAGCAGATATTTTGGCAAATGATTGCTTCTCTCCCCAGCTTGTATTATGTGCCCTAGAGTCAGTGTTGATGTGAATACCATAAATAGCTGTACTGAGACAGAATGCGGCTATTGCAGGCGGGGGAAGGAACTAATGCCTCGACGAGACGGTGGGAGTGTTTGTTACTCTGACACTCACTACAAAGATACTTGGAAAGCCATGGAGAACCTTGTAGATAAAGGTCTCGTTAAGGCTATTGGTCTGTCCAACTTCAACGCAAGGCAGATTGATGACATCATCAGCGTTGCCAGACACAAACCTGTGGTGAACCAGGTACGGCTGTTCAAACAGAACATCTTGCAAAATACAAGTCCAGAGCTGATCCAAGGCAAGCAAACCAATCTGTTGCTTAGGGCCACAAGGCCAGCATTGGCCCCCTCAAAGCTTTACGTTTTGTAGTCCCTTTTATAAGGAAACTCTCTGAATTTACATCAAATGTTAATAGTTAATTTAATTCAATTCAATTCAAATTCAAAAATACTTTATTGATCCCAGAGGGAAATTAAGTGTTGGTATAGCTCATATAATTAATTCTTTAAGGAGTTGTGGTAGATGATGATGGCTGTGGGGAGGAAGGATTTCCTGTAGCGGTCTGTATTGCAGCGAAACTGAAGAAGCCTCCGACTGAAGACACTCTGTTGTTGTATGACTGTCTTATGAAGAGGATGCTCAGGGTTGTCCATAATTTTTTTGATTTTATGAAGAATCCTTCTTTGCATTATCATCTCCAGATGTTCCACAGTTGTCCCAAGAACAGAACCAGCCTTCTTTATCAGGTTGTTTAGCCTGTTTAAATCCCTGGCTCTGATGCTGCTACCCCAACAGATGGCGGCTGAAGAGATTACACTCTCCACAACAGACTTGTAGAAGATCTGCAGCATCTTGCTGCAAGCCTTGAAGGACCTAAGCTTCCTCAAGAAGTACAGTCTGCTCTGTCCCTTCTTGTAGACGGCTTCACTGTTGCGCCTCCAGTCCAGTCTGTTGTCAAGGTGAACTCTGAGGTATTTATACTCCTCAACCACCTCCACTTCTTCTCCCATGATGGAAACAGTTTTTGACTCATCCCTGTTTCTTCTGAAATCTACAATCATCTCCTTTGTTTTGTTCACATTCAAGGTGAGACGATTGTTTCCACACCATGTCACAAAGCGGTCCACCAGCTCTCTGTATTCAGCTTCTTGTCCATCTCTGATACACCCGACAATTGCGGAGTCATCTGAGTATTTCTGCAGATGACAGGTCTCTGATTTGTGCTGGAAATCTAAGGTGTACAGAGTGAAAAGGAATGGTGAGAGTACGGTCCCCTGTGGTGCTCCTGTGCTGCTGACCACCTGGTTTGATACACAATTCTTCAGTCTCACAAATTGTGGTCTGTTGGTCAGGTAGTCATTGATCCAGGCGATTGTTGAGGGCTCCACTTGTGTCTTCAGGAGTTTCTGACAAAGCAAATCAGGCTGATTTGTGTTAAATGCACTGGAGAAATCAAAGAACATGATCCTCACAGTGCTGCCTGCTTTGTCCAGATGACAGTGAGTTGGTTGAAGTAGGTGGATGATGGCATCTTCAACTCCAACTCCACAGCGATAAGCAAACTGCAGTGGGTCCTGATACGTTCTTGTTTGCTTACTCAGGGGTGCCAACATGAGTCTCTCCAGGACCTTCATGATGTGGGATGTCAGGGCAACAGGTCTATAGTCATTGATGACTGATGGGTGAGTTCTTTTTGGTACTGGAACAAGGCAGGATGTCTTCCACAACACTGGAACCTTCTCCAGAGTTAGGCTAAGGTTGAAGTGGTGCTGCAGAATCCCACAGAGCTGCTCTGCACAGGCCTTCAGGACTCTGGGGCTGACACCATCTGGACCTGGAGCCTTGTTCCGGTTCAGTTTCTGCAGCTGCCTCTTCACCTGACTTTTGGAGACAGACAAGTGGGAGGGGGAGGCAAAGGGGGTAGCAGCATTTCCTGACTTGGTTGAAGTCAAACTTGTGGAATTAGAAGAGTCCATGGCTGAGATGAAGGATAAAACATCAGAGGTGTAACAGGAAAGCTGTTGATCAGAGGACAGTCGGATGTCTATTTGGCTGGGAACAGGAGAGGGGGAGAAAAAAGAATGGAATATTATTTAATTAATAATCCTACATAAATTAAATATTTTTAATTCGACAATTGTGTTAATTTGACAACAGTCATCATTTAGTGGCGCTAGTTTAACCATATTTTGTAGCTTGTGTCTGTGCTGGAGTCACGTTTAATGCACATCATCATGGAATGCCATAGCCAAAAATTTCCATAATATATTACACATTAGTGTTGGCTTACTGGTAAAACCATGATATTGGACATTTGAACAATTTAATAAGACACATTACTTATGCTTTTGAGGTCAACGGGCTTACCTGGAAAAGTGGCCCCTTTAAATCTATTAAATTCATCTTGAGGCCCGATAAAATTTTACACTGGCTCTGTACAAATTGGTTTTTGATCCAAAACTAGATCTGATAATTGTCTCCTATTTTTTCTACAGGTGGAGTGCCACCCTTATCTATCCCAAGTAGACCTCCTGTCACGCTGTCGGTCAGTTCAATACACTTTAAATCAAGGGTCTCAAACTCCAATCTTTGAGGGCCGCAGTTCTAAAAATTGTATGTCTCAGTTTCAACACACCTGAATCAAATAATCAGGTCATCATAGCAGAACCCCATAGAACCTAACTGCCTGCAGAGGAAGCAATTTATCGATTAGATTCAGGTATTCCGGTCCTTGGAACACATCTAAATGTTGCGGGACAGCGGCCCTCGAGGACTGGAGTTTGAGACCCCTGATTTAAATATTTAAACCATAGCCGTCTCAGAGAGCAGAGGCATTCATGACAGCTGTAGGCCTACTCTCACTTCTGTTCCAGGTCTCTAGCAGTGTGTGTGACAGCTTATAGTCCTCTGGGCAGCGGAGACAGACCCTGGGCTTCTCCTGATGAACCTAGTCTGCTGAAGGATCAGCGACTTGGGGCTATCGCCGAGAAATACCAGAAATCTCCCGCTCAGGTGATACTCAGGTGAGACAGAACACCTCAAAGTATTGTTTTTACAACTAACTGTCCTCTGTTACTGTGGATAACGTGACTGCATCATCTGACTCTGCAGGTGGCACATCCAGAGGGGTGTGGTGTGTATCCCCAAAAGTGTGACGGCCTCCAGGATCCAGGAGAATTTGAAGGTGTTTGATTTTTCCTTGTCAGCAGAGGACGTGAAGCTGATCGACTCCTTAAACCGCAACACGCGTTTTATTATTCCAACAGTGGAGGTGAGGCTTTACTGTCAGAAATGACAGCTCTGTCTAAAGTCCTCATGATACGGTTAAATTTTCTCCATGCAGGAATAAAGTCGCAGATTTATTTAAAAAACATTCTAAGTGAGAATGTTTATTTTTCTCTACAGAAGGACGGCAGGAGAGTCTGGAGGGATGGAGAACATCCTCATTTTCCCTTCCATGATCCTTACTGAGCCATCAACAAACACTTTGAAGATGTTTCTCAAATAGACAGAAACAACAATTAAACTGAATCTCAATCAGAACTGGTCCAATCTTTCTGCCAATGTGACACTTTCACAAAACAAAATTTAACGTTTACATTTAATGTATGGAATCTATGGAACAGTAAAAAGTCATCAAGAGTTACACTGTGTGGTCAAAGACAGAACTGTCTCTCAGTCAAATCCAAACACCAGTTATTAACCCTATTAACCAGTCAGCTACATGATGTAACGGATGCAAGTTATTACATTTAAAAATGAAACTGGAATTCATCCACAGTGATAGTGATGTATTTCAATTTCTGTTCATTTTGGTTATGGCTTCCACCAAAAGAACCCCAATTATTTTTACATGAAAGGCAAACCTACATGGTTGGTTCTCCTTTTACATGAATCATTGTATCAGTGCTAAATGTCATGCAGAGGGTTAACCTGATGTTCTGCTCCTCTATTGTTAGTCTGGTGTCTCATCTTTCTCTTGACAATACTCCAGAATCTCTGGACGTCAGAGTTTGCTGGCCAGTCAAGCACATCGACACCATTGTAATTGAACCAGCTTTTGGTACCTTTGGAAGTAGAGGTTCCAAATCCTGCTAGAAAATGAATTGAGGCTCTTTAAAGCTAGCTAGCAGCGTAAAGCATGAAGTGTTTAACCCAGAACAGGCTTTGGCTGAACTGCCAATATCCGAAGCAGGTGTGCTAAAGCGGGGAAGTATCTAAAACATGCAGGGCAGTGTGCCTTGAGGCTCAGGGTTGGGAAACACTGCTCTAAAAGTCCTGGTGGATGGCTGTACTGATTTGATATAACAAAGAGGCCCAAAAAGTGACATGACACTCCAAATCATCACTGATTAATCTTTACACTGAACCTCAAGGGACTTTAGATTCTGTGCCTCTACACTCCTCCAGACTCTGGGACCTTTATTTTAGAATTTACTTTAATCTAGGGACTAGATTTGATCTAATCTTTTCAGTCATCTTCCCGTTCCAGAGTGGCTTAACACAGGGAAACTCACAGCTGTAGTCCATTTCTTAGATATGTGTGGTGGCTCTTCCTTCCACTAAACTTCCCATTCACATGCTTACAGTAGATACAGACCAAAGGTGGTCTGTATCTACTGCTGGACAGACAAGTCAGCAGTATCCCATAAAATTACTTTTAGAATATAAAAATCCTTGGGTTCCCCCGATCGACATAATCCAATTTTGAGAATTTAATAGCTACAAACCATAAATCGACAAAATTAACATTTAAAGCACTGTTAAAATATTTGAGTTCCACCTTTCAAATTGAATTACTAAAATATACTCTCATTCTAATTTCCTGAGAAGCACCTGCAAAGCTGAGCACCACCTCAGCCTGTAAGAAGTGATGTTGACATTATCGAAGGTATTTTAGTATATAGAAATTACAATTCTTCAAAGTTAAAAACCTTTAAAAGTAACCAAAAAAAAAAAACAAGTTAACACCTCGGTAACGTCTCCAATTAGTGAGATTTTATTTGCAACAACATAACCTTGACAAATTTGCAATACATTATATGCTACTGTTTTATTTTTAAAAAAAGAAAAAAATAAAGTCATCAACAATGTTTTTTTTAAATTCAGAATCTAGCAGAAATCCCCATCACTATAGCCATTCCTGTATTTGAGATATACTGACAATGAAGCCACTGAAAAAAAAAACCCAACCCCACCTTCTGACCCTTGTTTGCAGTCACTCACCTTCCATTTTCATCATCCCAGTCCCCCACCCACATCAATGTCAGGGCAAACCAAGTGGCTACATGCTTTCTCCAAGAGAAATTATACAAAATAAAGAAAAAAAAATAAAAAGGAACACATGAAAGAAGCACAAAGTCCTAAAAATGTGGAATCTGGTGAGAATTTATACAGGTGTGATCCCAGGACCGACCACTGTGGGGCAGTAGGCATTTATCCATAAAGATCATCGTCATTATCTTCGTTGAACACAGGACCACTACCAGTTCCCCCTGAGCCGTGACTTGGACCGCTGCCACCTGTAGCACTGGAGGGAAACCTGTGTGGGGGGGAAGGGGGGAAATGTTTGACTTCAGGATCTGATAAAACGTTTTAAAAATGCAGAGTTTTAAACAAAATAAAGGATTTCTTTATATTGACAGGCCAACCAATTTGCTAATTATTGATCAACTTCTTTATGTTCTACAATAAGAGACCCCCCCCTAAGAAGCATAAATAGGTAAACACCTAGAAATATCAGAAAGTATACCTGAAGCTGCCAAAGCCTCGGCTTTGCTGCAGTGTCTGAGCAAACATCTCGTATTTGCGGATGTCGTTGTCACTGACAGAGCGGCGGGCAAATCGCATCGCTTCTTCGAAGTGGTCCTTCCTGATCTCTGGCACGGGATCATCCTCTTCTACCTCCTACGAGGACAAAGATGGATGACATTATGAACAGTTCAGGAGCAGCGGTGAGCAGAGGCTCAGCCAGAAAAAGCACTGACCATAGCGGATGGGTTTGTCTGCCTCTCCCTCTCTCTGCGGATCTCGTTCTCGATGCTCTCTCGGATGGCGAGCTTACAGGCCCGCTGACAGATCTCTGTGAGATCAGCGCCGGAGAAACCATTGGTCATCTTAGCCAAGTAGTCCAAGTCCACATCCTTTTGGACAAAACAAAGAAATTAAGATTTTGTTTTGGGTTTGACTTTATGAAGTCATCCTAACAAGAAGTCTGAACCTATGAACACATAGAAAGACTAGTTGTGAGAGATTGACTAAAGTACAACATAGCATTATTACACCCATCTCAACTCAAACATATAGACCATAAAATGATGGCGAGTAGCAGTCACCTTGCTGATGGGACTCTTGCGCAAGTTGGCCTTCAGGATGCTGATCCTGCTCTTCTCGTCTGGCAGGGGGATGTAGATGAGCTGATCCAGGCGGCCAGGTCTCAGGATGGCGGGGTCGATGATGTCTGGTCTGTTGGTGGCGCCGATGATGAAAACGTTCTTCTTGCTCGACATACCATCCATCTCAGTCAGGATCTGGTTGATAACACGGTCAGCAGCTCCGCCGCCATCTCCCACGTTGCCGCCGCGAGCCTTCGCTATGGAGTCCAACTCGTCGAAGAAGAGGACACACGGAGCAGCCTGACGAGCCTGAAAACACAACGGTGTTGAAAAACAAGCCGCTGAAGGGTTCCCATTCAGCTATTTTGAATTTTTGTACGAATTGAGACTCAAATGTAATACGTTTGGGGATATTGAAAAACATCAAAATATAGATGTCATCTGCATGTTGTAAAATTCATTAAAACACCATGTTGATGCTGGCTTCTGATAGGTAAAAGGGCACCAGTATATTTTTCTGACAATTTAAATCCGCTTCACTTATCTTTGACACATCTAAATTGAATTATCCTTAAAATGAAAGCTGTGAAATGTCCTTTTATTTGATGTTTATCTGCAGGTTCTCTCATCCACTTCTGAAACTAGTCACTAAAAAAAAATTTATTTTGTTTATTTCAGAGCCATTTGTTTTTGTACCAAGGCTGCTCGATTATAGAAAAAAATAATCATGATTATTTTAGTAATAATTGAAATCAAGATTATTCAAACCATTACTGGTTTCCTTTCAAAAAACGTTATTAAAAAAACAATGCAAAATATTTTCTTTGGATATTAAAAAGAAAAAAATATATATTAAATATGCTCCAGTTTCTAAACTAATGTTCTATTAGAGACATCTGCTCACCTGTCCCCTGCTGGCCAGCCCTCACACCTGTCCAAGCAACCTGAGCCGCACGGCCTGATTACATCAAACAGCGCTGTTGGTTTATGTCGGACAAAAGCTAGTGATGGGCAAAATGAAGGCTGCAGCCGAAACCAGTAAATTGGTAAGAGTTTTAATGCCAAAAAGGATAAGCGTCAGCGTCCGCCATGACAAGAAGCTTCCGAATAGTGCAATTGAAAAATCGCAACAGACCGAAACAGAAAAATCGCAATTGAATTTCAATTAATTGCACAGCCTTATTTTCATTTAAAAGATGTTCAGTCTTTTTTTTAAAGCAAATTATCAAGTTGAACAAAAATTCAAATTCAGGCGTGGACATTAACAAAACGTTAATTAAATATTTACATCAATGTAAGAAGAACTACATTTGTTGTTGGGTATGAAAAACAATCTGGTAATGCAAACATTTTTTTTTAATCACTCAATTTTATTTTCTGCATCTGTGATTGTTCCTTTATAGTCCGACTAAAAATAAAAATAAAATAAAAAAAACGTACCTTGTCAAAGATCTCTCTGACATTAGCCTCAGACTCTCCAAACCACATGGTGAGCAGTTCAGGTCCTTTGATGGAGATGAAATTTGCCTGGCACTCATTGGCAATGGCTTTGGCCAGCAGAGTCTTACCACAGCCAGGAGGACCATAGAAAAGTACACCCTTGGAGGGGGTCATGCCAAACTTCAGGAACTTGTCTGGATGCTCCACAGGGTACTGAATTATGCACACAGAGACAACAGTTTCACAATAAGACAATATATTCTAAGTCTTAAAAAAAATTTAAAAATTTTTTTAAAGAACTTTTTTCCCAGCATAATCTCACTCATACCTGCACCAGCTCTTGCAGCTCCCTCTTGACATCTTCCAGACCTCCAATATCGTCCCAGGTGATGTTGGGAACCTCAACAACCGTCTCTCTCAGAGCTGATGGGTTGCTCTGGCTCAAAGCCCACTGCAACAACGCGTTGACCGAGTTAGTATTGACAAAGACGGCCATTACTGGCCAAGTGATTGGTCTAATCACCATTTTAAAAGATAAGATAACAGGTTTACCTTGAAGTCGTCCATGGTAACGGCAAGAGAGTTCATGACTTCAGCATCAATAGTCTCGTCCTCAAGGTCGATCAGGTCCATCTTCTTCCTAATGGCCTGCAGGGCGGCCTCAGAGCAGAGAGCTGCCAGATCTGCACCAACATGGCCGTGGGTCTCATTAGCGACCTGCAAAATAAAAGAAAACCATAAAGATTCTCAATGAGGGAGATATTCTTCAAAGGACAATAAATATATCTAAAGCAACAACTGATTATTTCGGTGGGGGAAATTTTTTTTATATATTTCAGAAAGTTTTGACTATACAGTCATATTCAGGCTCGTTTGTCAGATTCAAAGTTTATGGCTCTTTAGCCCTTTAAAACTGATTTTTCAGGGAGACATTAGAAAATAAGATTTTATGAGTTCTTACACATCCATTAACAAATTTGAATATTTTCACAGTTTTCCCATTTTACTTGTAAAACAAATACAGTGTAGTAGATATAAAGTAGTGACATATTCAAGTACACAGACTAATTTATCCAGATGCTTCAAGTATACTTAAGCCACTATTTTGGAACACTTTTCAAAAACTTTAATAAATGTCAAATACATAAGATTGTTTTTCAGTAGGTTACATTTGCTGTTTTTGTTGTTCCTTAAAGGGGGGGTATTATGCTTCTTCCAGGCACATATTACCCTTCTATAGCACACTCCAATAAAATTGTTACCTTAAGTCTTTTAAAAGCCCGTCATATATCTAAATCCACCTTAAAGAAATTTACTTCCGTATTGGACGCCTTGATTTTCGCCTGTGCCTCTCTAAGACCCTTCTACTCTTTCTGACACTCCCCCTTCAGTTCGTCACATACTGTGCATCATCGCAGCATGCACGGAGTCGGAAAAAAAATCCCCACAAAAAACGCGCAGCTGCAGCTGGTCTGTTACAATTACTGCACCTGGGACTCAGCCGGAGCTTTGTGAGGTGGGGAGGGGTGGGGGAGCTCTGCAGGGGCGAGGCTCTCGGCTGAGTAAGTAAGGTCGGAGGAGGAGATGGGTGGAAAAGACGGGGATAGGTGGGAGCAGGCGTTTCAGCAACCCCGAGAACTACCAGCAGAGACTAAAAGATTACTCTAACATGAGTGAATGGGTCAGAACAACACTTCAGGTATGTTTTTAATGAGGGAAAGACAGGTTCTCAGGATATCAAGCTTCAGAAAGTCAATTTTGCATAATACCCCCCCTTTAAACAAAACAAAAAAATATGTAATGTATGATGCTTTGGTGCCTCATTTCTCAGTGAAATATTTGAACCTACTTAAAATACAAGTTATGGGACAGGGGATGACCTTTTAAAGGGGAATTAAAAGAAGTTGGGGTATAAATAAAAGTGAAATGGTACTTTTGGTGTACTTTTTTTAAAAACCAATTAAAAACAAAACAACAACCTTTCTTAGAAACATTTTGTTAGCCGCATCACCCGACTGAAAGAATAATGTGCACAAACCTGTTCCAAGTCAACATCATCAGCTAGTTTCATGTTCTTGGTGTGAATCTGCAGAATCTCCAACCTGCCCGTTGCGTCAGGGATGCCAATGTCCACTTCTCTGTCAAAACGTCCTAGAAGTGAGACGGTGGAAAGCGCTCAGTGGTTTTAAAATATAACAAAAAACATTTCAGATGCGTGTTAAAATAATTTAAAAACTTTTTTTCAAATTATGATTTAGTAGAAAATATGCATTTGAAACTAAGCAAAATCTCTTTCTCCATAAAGGCTGTCATAAATATTAAATCATATTCTAAAAATGCAAACTGGAGACATGGCTGTAACTGACTGAGCGTGCTCTGATCTGCAGAGCTAACAAAAAATAAAAGCCTGTGGTGTTATGCAGCACTTCGTTTTGCAGGGAAACCCATATCCATTTCACAAAAGGAAACTGAAACTTAGTCCCGAGGGACAATAACATGCATAATAAAAAAAAGGTCCACACTGCAACTTAAAACTGTTAATATAAAACTGCCAGGAACCATTTTGTTGTTGCAACTTTTGAAACAGAGTTCATCTTCAATATACAGTAAATAAACCAAAATACAACCAAGCTACATAGAATACCATTTACCACAGAACTGAAGGTGAAACACACACTGGTTACACCAGCTCTGATCAGCCTAAAGCAATATAAGCACTGCCAAAAAATAAATAAAAAGACTCAAATGAACATATCTGGATGGGGAAAAAAAAATAAGATTTACCAAATCTCCTGAGAGCTGGATCAATGCTGTTGGGTCTGTTGGTGGCAGCCATGACGATCACATGAGCCCTCTGTTTCAGGCCGTCCATAAGAGTCAGCAGCTGGGAAACAATACGCCTCTCCACCTCTCCATGAGTCTGAGAAACAAGCAGAACACACAATACCGCAATTTTAAAGAACCAGGTTTTATGAGAGGTAGTGAAAGATGACCACGCATAAAGAACAAATATTTTTTATACAGATTAATCACTGTGCACTTTTAGTCTGTTAAAAGGTCTGAAAGGGGTTTTGAAATCTTTCAGACCAGCCTTGCGCCACTTTACACTCACCTTCTCTCTCTTTGGAGCAATCGCATCGAGTTCATCAATAAAGATGATGGCAGGAGCATTCTTCTCCGCTTCCTCGAAGGCCTTTCTCAGGTTACTCTCACTCTCTCCAGCCAGCTTACTCATGATCTCAGGGCCTAAAAACACAAAATCATGGTTCTATTTTAGAGAAAGCGCTCCTCTTAGAACCAGGCAGCTATTACACAGAAACTTTGGCGAGTGCACACACACCATTAATTAGGAAAAAGAAAGCTCCTGTTTCATTTGCCACAGCCCTGGCAATCAAGGTTTTTCCAGTTCCAGGTGGTCCATATAGAAGAATTCCACGTGGGGGCTGAAAGTGCAGGGATATTTTAACATTAAGACATTCCCAAAATCTAAAATTATTTTTAGCGACAAATTTGACAGAAAAATTCTTGAAACTCAAGTGTCTTGATGGTATCATACAAATTGAAGTGACAAGTAAACATAATCTAAAGGCATAGGCTTTTTTGAAAGATCAAAACAAGGAATTCAGTGATTAATGGCAGAGGAAAAAATAATCTGTCTCAGGTAAATTCTGTATAAATTCCATTTCACATTTGTTATAAAAAAATACTTTAAATTTTACTCCATTAAGTTACATATTAAAAGCGAATTTTTGAATCTGAAAACAAAGTGCCTCACCTTGACTCCTATGGCCTTGAACAGTGCAGGATGTCTGAGAGGCAGCTCCACCATCTCTTTGATCTGAGCTAACTGCTTCCTAACTCCTCCAATGTCATCATAGCCCACCTCGTTCAGGGACTCCTCCTCATCCTGCAGGTTAAACACCGCTTGGTTCAACTTTTACATTACTTATGACTAATTTAAAACGTATGGCCCGAGTGTGTTCGTACCTCTCTCCTGATTGGCTCACCCTCACAGTGAATGACAGTGTCAGGAGCAACTATGCAGTAGGGGGAAGGATCGGTCTCCACTACCTTGAACTCCACAGCTCTCATGCCTCCTCTGACCAGGAAAATATCACCTTTACAGGTCAAAGGGAAAAAAGAAAGTTACTTCAGAGTTACATGTCAACTTTTACCTGTACAGATTAAAAGCAACGGCACAACAATGAGCAGGAACTCACCTTTGCGGATTGGTCTGTAAGCCTCCAGAAAGTATGGCTTCAGGTAGACTTCAAACAGGTTACCAGTAATTCCCTCTACTGTGTCGTCTATAGGGAGGACATGAATCCTCTTTCCGTACTTCACATCGGGACATGGCTGAATGCTGAAAATGCAATTATAGTTAGCATGACTTAGCGTTTATACACACATGTAGAGGAAAGTGGGACAAGAAGCTGCTCTACCCCACCTGATGACGTCACCAAGACGGACCCTCAGATTGTTGCGGACCACCCTATTCATCCGAACCTTTTCGTCAGAGCAGGTGTCATCTGAGAGCACGATGCACACAGTCTCCCGTCTCTTCTTCCCCTTCATCAGAACTGTGTCACCACGGAAGAGCTGCAGCTCGTCCATCTTGGCCTTAAGACATAAAACAATGAATTCATGAACTAAGCACTTACGTCATTCAGCATCTCACCAAATCAGGATCTGACTTTGTTTCCCTTCTGTGAAAAAAAAAAAAAAAAAAAAAGTTTCTAAATAATTACCTGAGACAAAGAGACCACGCTGTTGTCTTCGTTGATCGACTCATCAACAATCAGTCTGTTGGGCCTGCTCTTTTGTTTCAGAATTGCAGTTTGTAGATCATCATTTTTGGATCTATGAAGGAGAAAGAGGACAGATTCAAATTAAATTATCTTAGTCTCCAGCATTAAGGCTTTCTATGACTAAAAAACACTAAAAACGTTAACATACAAAATAAAAATTACCAAGTTGTTGCCATCAGTTTTATTTCTTTTTCATAAAGAAACCATTCAATGTTGAAACATAGCAATTTGTCTTTTCACCCAAGCCTCCTATTTTGTTACCGTAAATATAGTAATATTGTGCATCAGTTTATTACTCCATTTTGATGAACAATGCACATCAATCTGAAAAAATAAAAGATAGATAGATAGATAGATAGATAGATAGATAGATAGATAGATAGATAGATAGATAGATAGATAGATAGATCACGATATTGTATCCATATTCAAAAACAATGTGCCGATATATATATATTGTTTTTATGAACCATTAATGATGACAGTAATTTTTGTAGAAAAATTTAAGGGGCTATATGCAACTTTCCCCCTCAAAATAAACGTAACAATAGCCTTTTTATTTGACCATTTATGACTCAAACATCTCCTGATGAGCATACTGAGACTTTGTCAGCTCATAGTCGGTGCACCTACAAACCTGTATCCACTGTCGGGTCGGATTTTCCCGCGCTGTCTGCGGATGTGATGTCAAGCGCATTCTTGTTAAATGTTTCAGATCACTCTGCCACCACCGCTAGTCAGCACTCGCAAGCAGTTCAATGGATTGTGTGAATACACAGAAGAGACCAAGGACAACTTTGACACCAATAGTAACTCCACATAAGACTAAAAAAGTTAAACCCCTGACAAGTGCCCGAAAAAGATCGAAGATTGAGAGCGATCGGCGTACGAGCGCGCGCTGCGAGAGCGAGCAGAAAGGAAGAGCGGTTCCATTTTTTGGCTACAGGTGTCAGTCGCGAGTTCAAATTTCAGAAAATTGCATATAGCCCCTTTAAACTTATGACTTGTGCTGTTTTTACCTTCTTCGTTCCAGTGGATCAAACTAGATATAGTAATAAAACTGCATGCGTTTAGAATTCAGCAACAATTTTTCTACAGTTAAATTCAATTTTAAAAGTCACAGTATATTGTATCAACTACTTTGAGGAAATTTAATTACCACTTCAACAAGGTCACTTAGTTATGTTTTGTTTGACAAAGTTCTTATCTACCTATTCGTAGGAATGTGAACTGATCCAAAAGGAATCAGAATCAAACTAAATGAGGGGAAAAAATGCTTAACCATTTCAGATATTAAAATACAGTGAAATTGTATGTGAAATTGAACAACTTTTATGACCAACAACCTTCTTCATTGCTGAAAATATTTAACAAAATCGGAATTAATATAGAGTTGTTTCAGGGTCTGCGTACAAAGTAGGGGTTAAATAAGAGAAGGGGCAAACTGACCTGAAGTCCTCAGTTTTGTACCCAAAAGCAAAATATAAGGAGCAGCACCCTAATCTGTTGGATACATCCTTTTTCTAAGTGTAATGCCTTCTTAATGTAATTTTTTTATTCAGGTTCTCTAGAGAGTTGTTGATTTTATTTAGGGAAGTTTACTTATTTATTTAGAACCAACCACGATCTGAACCAGAATCTTAAACCACTTTAATAAACAGATCCAATGTTATTCTGATCAACTTAATTCATAAAATGCCACTAGTTTTATAACTGTTACAGTGTAATTATATCCTAATTACAATGCAGTGCTACCAGAGTCCGCTGATTTTAATAACGCCAAGTGGTAGGAAATGTCTTATTGACATGCATTTTGAAACATATACTTGGCTTCAGTTTTACCCCGTTCAAATATATGAAGGAGACACGCAGTAAAAATTATCTTAATTTCTCTCTGTAGAGTTTCCATTCCCATAAAAACAACTCTATTGAAGCTATATGGCCCACGTTGTATTGATATGTGTAAACAGGTCGTTTACACAACACCCCAACTACCACCATATAACGTTACGCACAGAACAAAAAAATCCCTAATACTTTTCTACAGTCATAAAACCGCACCAAGCTAAATAAAAAACGTCGCCTTTTTTTCTTGAAACTTCGCGTAATGTTTTGGTAGTTTCCATTTCACGTTGACGGCATGCTAACATTAGCCCTGAGCTAACCGGCTGGCGAGCAGGGGAACGCAGATGACACAGCAAAAGAATCTGAGGAAAAAGAAAAACTTTGTTAACTAACTACGTTCTTTTAAGAACTCCCGTTAAAAGTACATTGTAAAAAAATCTGAAGTGACTCTTCTGTATGTTGTCAAGAGATATCCCAGTTAACGAGTTTAATTTTAACTGAATAGATTCATAGGATTGAGGATCGTCTAAACTGAATTAGCCTGCGTTGCTGCACCGCTTAGCATCGCAGTTCGTCACAACATCATCAACCGTTTGGTCCCGTAAAATTGTCAGCTACTGAGGTAACAATTTGACACAAGCCTGATAGTTGAAATATATTGTGTTCCCCATTTAATATCAATACTAAATAAAAAGATTGAGCAGACACGGGTGGATAGGCCAATTTTCAGTGTGATCCTGGATGGCTTTGGCCTTGAGAGCGTTGCTAAGCTAAACTTAGCATTTGAGTAGCGATGACTGCGCTTTGTGAACTCATACAACTGAGTTACTGCATACCGTTAACCGGCCCGAGAAAGCCATCTGTGGTGACAACCTTTTAATAACAAATAATGAAGCCTATTTAAAGCTGCTAGTAAGTGTTTAACCTGCGTACAATACTGCGGAGGAAGAAGTAACTGACCCCATTAGCTCTTCTGCTAGCAAATTCGCAATGTATTAGCATTTTGAACGTTAGACATTTAAAGGGTAATAGTTAGCTGCCACTGTAACAACAAAAAAACCATCGGCTAAATGTAAATATTTTATATACTTACTCCCCTCCCGAAGCCATGGTCGTCCGCCTGGATTGCTGGTAATAAATAAAGAAATTCTAGCTAAATGTTAAAGAAGCTGAACCGGTTTTCGCAACTGGACGTTCTCTGTGAATTCACACGAAAGAGCAGCAGTTTTCTTTGCCTGCCTTGTGGTTATACCATGAATAACACATTTCCTTCGCTCTGATTGGCTGGAACCACTTCATGAATTTTTTTAACCAATCAGATGCGTCGAGGCTGTTTTTAGTAAGGGCACTGCTAAAGTTTAACCAGTTAGAAAGAAAGGAGAGGAGGTCATTAAGTTTTTTTCTATTGGTTTATTATCAATCCCCACTCATCCAATTAACGCTCACCGCGTTGATACAAATGCAGAACATTAGTTTTGATCATAGTAACAGTGAGTTTACCTCATTTCAGACCTTAAAATATTTTTGAAACGGAAGGAACTGGCATCTTTTTCTGAAAAGATGCAAAAACTAAGCTTGACGTTTTTGTTTCAATAAGAATGTTTTTTTTTAAACAGTATTATGGATTATTGTGATTCTATGGAACAAATTGGGATGCAAATTTATTTGCTGAGACAGAAAAACACAAGTTGAGAAAATAAGCAAGGTTTTCTGAAAACAGAATTACAAGGGGCACTCTAGCAGTTCCCACTAAAATCAACCTCTAAATTCAGTATAGCTTTCATGTGACTAAAGAGAAAGCTGCATTAATAAAATATTTATTTGCACTTCTGTTGGTTTGCTTCTCATTAAGTTGCTACAGCATATAAATGATTAAATGTCTTTATTACCTTATATTACTTATAACGTTTGACCTCGTCACAGAGTACAGGGATTGGCAAAGGTAATTTCCAGTTCCAGCTTTGAAGGTTTGGGAAATACAGTCTAACGATTCATCAGCACCTGTTCCAGGTTTACTGTCTTTCATTATGTTTTATATAGTCTTAGTTTTTACACATTAGAATGGAAGTTTAAGCAATTAGCCTATTCTTTGATAGATGGTATAGCTTTTCAGTGGTTAGAATATATGACGACTGAATCTGGCTGGGATGAGAGTTGGTTTTTAAGTCTGAGACTATGGTTCTCAACCAAAAAAGGGTGGACTGCTTCCAAAGGTAAGGAAGCAGTCCACCTTTAGGGTAAGTAGAAAACAGAGGATGGATTAAAAGTATTATTATTAGTAGTATTATGTCTCCTTTACATTATTAGGGAAGTTCTAAAAGCCCCAACATCCAAAATAAAAAAGTTTTTGAGGTGGTGGTGCAGTCAGCTGTGTGTAATAATGAAAACAGCAACTAGAGCAGGAGTGCCAAGTCCAGTCATTAACAGCTAATATTGGTCAGAGGGCCCGATGGCAGCAGGGAAGCATCTAAAAGGTACAGGATGATTGCTCTGGAGTAGCAAAGACTGCAACTGCTGACTTGCATATAGCAACATACCTAAAGAGGAATATTCACACAAAGGGTTTTCATACATAAAGTTACTTTATTTTATTCTATCCACACATTTGTCTCATTAGCATTTGAATTTTATTGCACAGCTCCCCCATATTCATAAGTGACTAGGTAGGACCAAGTTCTTGTAGTTTTTGCTGCAGCTCATTGGAATCCAACAACGGACCAGACTGAAGTTCTTGTGCGTAAACAGGAAGAGCCCTGCAAGAGAATTGACGTTTCCACCATAAGACAAAACAAAGTAAACAGGTTATGATTAGGTTTAAGGTTGTTTTTTTGTTGTTTTTGCGATTTTAGATCTTTCTTAAAATGAGTGTTTTTCAAACAGGCCTAAATTTCTAATTTATTTTTGACATCTTCCATTTTAAGTTCCCAAATCTAATCAGGTAGAAGATTAGTAGTTGACATGAATTTAGCACGTGTAAGAGCAGAGTACAAGTATCTCACTCTGTTAAGGATGGAATGGGAATGCTCCAGGTCTTTTCCCAACGAGCAGCCGCCTCCCGCTTCCTGTCCAGCCTCCACAGCACCTCCCCACACCAATGCCTGGCACTCACACCCTCTGAAACAGAAAGGACTGCATGATCATGTGACTGAAAACGAGACAATGTAATATAAATACACAAACATACACAGTTGTTCTTAAAATAACATTTTCCCTTCTATTCAGATAAAATCACAGTATCAAGTCACAGAAATAAACAATGACGCAGACACACACTTTGCTTTCTGTCATGTCCACCACTCGTAAGCAGCCCATTCTCTACCTTTAAAATGGATGCAGGTGGGCAGAGTATTTCCACAGTCATTTGATCTGCATTTTGTAGGTGCTTGTTTATAGACAGGTTATTTTTGCATCTGTATTCTCAG
This sequence comes from Valencia hispanica, assembly GCA_963556495.2. NCBI lineage: Eukaryota > Metazoa > Chordata > Actinopteri > Cyprinodontiformes > Valenciidae > Valencia > Valencia hispanica. Next base: position 29,583,827 of record OY747704.1, read on the forward strand.
TCTCTGTGCCACAGCAACTGTTCTGAATGCTTTTGTGTAGATAAATGTGTGTGGGTAGTCATCTTGAACAAAACATAAAACATAAAACAACATAAAAACAACACAATTTTAATGGCATCCCTTATTGTCTATTCAGTATTTAACACACTAATCGAACTTTGTTTTAGATTATTTGTTTAGTTGAAGTTTATATATAATTGAACAAATGAAAATGGCTTCAACATAATAAATGGCACCGTTATCTTGATACTCTAGGGCTGCACTATTTGCAGCAATCACTGCTAACATGCGATCTCTGTGTTTCACAATAAGTCTAACCTCTGAGCTCAGCTTGGATGCTTTGGGATTGTTGACCTCTGTCAGGAGGTAAATGTTTTCATGCCCGTCTGTCTCTTTGTCTCTCTGTCTGTAGCAAGATAACTCAAAAAATTATGGAAGGATTTTGATGAAATTATCAGGAAATGTCTGCAATAGGACGAGGAACAACTGATTAAATCTTGGGGTTGATCCGACATCAAGTGTGTATCCACCCACCAACCAGAGGCGCCATCATGGACCTATCTCCTGTCTCAGACGGCTGACCTCACGCAGAAGCCCCCACTACGGTTGGAGCATATGCACAGCAAATTAATCGAGGATGCGCAAATCTCCCGTCTCTGCTGGAAGAACAAAGCGACAGCACGAACACAGCCATGCATCTCATTAACAGACACTTTATTGGAAAAGTACTGAAGCTAGAATTAGATAAGATGGTATGGGGTGAATGAGTGGGCCTGGTGAAGGTCTGCACTCTCTAAGTGCTTTTCTAGTTTCCTTGGCTATTTTTCTACAACAGGCTCCATCCTCATATCAACCTAGGGTTGCATTCCTTTTTGTGTTTACATATCAGCAGGTTGTTTACAATCGTATGAACTTCATGCTTGTTTTTATAATATTGACAATCATGGTCACAAGAACATGAAGCTGCTTGAAGATGGTCTAGTAGCCTATACCTTTACCACAGACACCTAAGACCTTCTTTCTGAGATCTTGATCTGATGCAAAGCAAAGCAAACTCCGAGGCTGTGGAATGATCTTCCACCTGCACTGCGTTTCATCAGTGAACTGTCTGGTTTTAAAACAACTAAAGATTCATTTATTCAGTCAGGCTTTTTATATCGGAGTTTTACTGACTGTTTTAGCCCATGTATGTTTTTCTTTTTTAAATGTTTTTAGATTTCTTTTCTCACTGTAAAGCACCTTGTGCACATTTTAGATGTTAAGGCACTATACAAATAAATATTGATTGATTGATTGATTGAAATGCGCTGTTAAGAGTAGTAACATTATCCATACACCCAGAGGACACTGTATCTTTAATCGTAGTTGCACTCATGAATTTACAGCTGTGGTGTGCATACCTGGAAGGGCCTGCAGGCTGAGCTGAAGGTCTCTGAGGGCCTCTCTTAGTCGGTCTATCTGGGCGAAGCTGATCCCCCTACCAGCTAAGGAAAGTCCTTTTAGTCTTTGGAGGACGCACAAGTCGATACCCTGCTCAGTGTCTTTATGTGTGCTGGGAATTTGTGGTGAGAAACCTGTAATGAAGCAAACAATTAATAAGAGGAAAAACTAGAGATCCAGTAAAAGGAATCAGATCTTTCTATTTCAAAATATGTATTTTTTTAAATACCCCACCTCTCTTTTTATAGAGCACCTTTACCAACAGGTTGATACACCTACAGTGCAGAAAACCATGCTGTATGTTTATTTATGATCCCACACATAGACAATCTGCATAAAATCTGTCCAAAACCACAGACCTTGTGTAGTGGGTTACTGCTTGTTTCCAGTCCTTCAGCTGAGAGTAGCAGTGACCCTGAAGGAGGTAGGCTGCTGCAGTCCAGAGCAGCCTTACTAACCCATTTTCAGCCTCCTCTCTCACTTCCCTGCTCCCAGTCACACTTCCATCCTCTGGATCCTCCAAAAAAACTTTCTCTGGAAGCAGATCCAGAGTCGTCCCGATGACCTCATTGCAAAGCGCTATACAGTCTCCAGGCCGTCGGGCCATGAGTAAGGCAACCCCAGCCTCAAGGTAGAGTGTGGGTAACTTGGGGAAGGTGGAGTCCGCAGCATGCACCTTAGGCGATAAACAATGAACATGGAAAAAAACGCTTTTCAGAAATACTACTTCAAAAGGTCATATAGGACTGTCCATCAATGTGTTCGCTCTTACTCCATGTTGATCTTCTGAATGAAGAGCAGCAAGCAGGTCCAGATAACACTCCACACCTTCCGACACTCTGTAGAAGCAGCAAAACCCTCATTTACTAACAAAGTAAACATGTTCACTGTTCTCATTTACACGATCTGTATCAGAATAGACATGCTGGTCAAAGGAATACACAGGGACACCATGCTGCTTCTCTCACCTGCTGTGGATCACGCATTTCAGAGCCAAACTGTGAAGGACACTGAGGGCAGACGGGACAGAGAGCAGGCTGCTCAGTGATTGGCTGCAGATAAATAAGGACGGTGAGAGGAGATGGCTTGAAGCCACTGCAGGTTCTGTTGTTGAGGGCAACAGCAACATCTACGGGACAAGAGAGGTTTGATGTTTCAGTATCCAGACTCTGAACCCACTTAATATGTTTCAGTGATAAAAAGTTCCTTTTTTATTTGCTTATTTGGTGCCTGGTCAACACCAAAACACACAGTATTTAGGAAAGGTATTCATATGGCTTAAACCTTTTCCCATTTTGCTACAATACAGCCACAAACCTCAATGTGTTTTATAGGATTTTGTTAGACCAACACAAAGTAGTGCACACTTTTTAAGTGAAAAGAAATCAAGCACTGTTTTACAACTTCTAAATCTTAAAAGAATGGTTACACTGAAACCCCTAAATAAACACCTAAGGAGTAATTAGAGTCCACCTGTGTGTAATTTAATGTCAGTATAAACAGCTGTTCTGTAACCCTAAGTTGAACTTTTTGGCCTGAGCAAAACTGGATGAGGCAGAAAGCCTACATTGCACATCACCCTAAACCTACAATCCTCACAGTGAAAGATGGTGTGGACGGCATCATGCTGTGGGGATGTGTTCAGTCAGTGGAAACAGGAATGATGGATGAGGTTAAATACAGAACAATCCTGGAAGAAAACCTGTTAGGCGCTGCAACAGATAAGAAACCAGGGTGGACAGTCACCTATGAGCAGGACAACAATACAAAACATACAGTGGGGAATAAAAGTATTTAGTAGCCACTGATTGAGCAAGATGACCCACTTAAAAAGATGAGAGGTCTGTAAATTTTATACCTGGGTCATTTAAAGTGTCAGACAAAATGTAAAAAAATAAAAATAAAAATCACATAACGTTCTTAAAGTATTTATCTTTATAATGTTGCAGAAAATAAGTATTTGGTCAATAACAAAAGTTCATTTCAATCCTTTGTCATTGCCAACCACAGTTACTTTACAGAGGTCAAACATTTCCTGTAGGTCTTCACCAGGTTTGCATGGAGCCCCAGATGGAGGGAGATTGTCAGAGATCTTATATTTATTCCATTTTCTAATAATTGCTCCAACAGTTGATCTGTTCTCACCAAACTGCTTTCCTATTGTAGATTGGCTCATTGTGCAGGTGTACAATCTTGTCCCTGGTCCCTGACATCTCTCTGGTCTTGGCCATGGTGGAGGTTGGAGTCTGACTGTCTGCCATTAATACAGGTAACAGGTGGAGGATAGAAGAGCTTCTTAAAGAAGCAGTAACAGGTCTGTAAGGGCCAGAATCTTTGCTTGTTTGTAGGTGCTAAATTAGGGCTGGCCGATATGGCCTCAAATCTATATGGCAATATAATGTGAAACATGTGCGGCAACAATATTTATTACGATATAGTCTTTTCTTCTGTTTATGTCAAAATGACAATTTTTGAAAATTCTCACATTCCAGATACATTACAGCAGAACAGAAACTATAGAATGCCATTTAAAGATCTCATGACATGAAGCTGATTTAATGTAAATGTATTATGACATAATGCATCTTGTCAAAATAAGTGGTTGTGCAAATTTATGAGCCAAACAGACTTGATTTTACGCGATAATTAAAGTTTCAAAAATATTAGCTTAATCGCGGCTTCAAAGCTACGTCTCCGTCTGACGTCAGCGACAGAACCGCTAAGGCTGGACGGTCCGAAAACTACTGCTGTCAGGCCTGATGGAGGCGCTCATATTTGAAGGCTCGGAAGATTCTTCCTCCAGTTTTAGTCTTGAGATAGTTTTAGAGGTGGAAAATGCAGCCAGTTCTGGTGCTTCTAGAGCCATGGAACCGTACAGATACCAGCCGTACACAACGACTGAGATGGATAGTAGAAAGCGGGTCCGAGAAGCTAGCGGGAGAACAGCGGGAGAAGTGACGTCAAGGAAACACAGGTTGGTAAGGATTAGAAATAACTTAATTGTGGCTTCTTTTTATTTTATTTTTATTATTAACAAAATGATATAAATGAGCATAATAATATTAACGTGTAGTGATGTTAGTAGTGACCTGAAAAATAAATATTAGCCTACATGATGTAAATATGGTAAATCAGTTTTCAAACTAAAAATAATAAACTAATCCAGACGTACTTATAAGGTTTGAGACTGATATCGGAAAAATATAATCATATTGTAGGCAAACATTCAAGGCAAACAACAAAGCAAGTAGCCTAAGATTTACTTCGTTACAATTCTTCTTTATGAGTATCGTACCAATTTATTGGTTTCAGGTGAAACACGTTTATTTAATTTCTTTGTCAGACTCACTAAATAGAGTTCGAATTATTCATAATTATAGCAAAACTGCTTTGAATATGTACCTGTCTCTTCTGGACAAGGGCGCCAGTTTGTTTTTAAAACTTCTGGGGACAATTATTGATTATTCATATAGCCTATAATTATTCAGCAGTTAGCGACATAGGCTATATGCGCAGTAATAAAACGCGTTCCCTTTACAACCATTGTCGTTGTTCTGTGCGGGGAAACTTTAACAGTTCAGAGTCCTGCATTGGGCGGCTACCCGCAGATGGAATATTCCAAAGCAATAAAAGAGAAATTATTAATTCTACTATAATTTACATTTAATCAGGGATGCCGTTATTTTCTGTCTTTGACAGTTTTTTTTAATTTTTAAAAAATCTGAAACATTCAATATTATTTAATTCTTCATTCATTTTAGTTAATATTCAGCCCGAACAATCTGAACAAGGAATCTCCATCGTGCCATCACACATGGAGCAGATGAAAACATGTACTAAATATGAACATTTTGCCTGCAGTCTCACAACTTTCTCATGGTCTATGGACGTGAATTGTGCACCTTGTGCATAAGGGAGGCTGAATCCACTCCGCTTGCACACTTCAGACTGGAATAACAAGCGCCACTTCTTTCTCAACTTTCTTATTGCCTCAGCAGGAGGAAATTGTGTTGCATTGAGTGCGGTGTCCAGGTCTGAGATGATGATGCTCAGATGCTCTCATAAGAATCTTTTTGGATTGATTCAGTTTCCTTAACTCTGTACTTAAAGTTGAAAATGATTGTGCGTCTGCATCAAGTGGTCAGTGGCGTAAATTATCAACTTCCACAATAAAGGACGTCTGTTAGTTTGGGTCCACAGGTGCTTCTGATTATTGTACTGATGAATAGAGGTTGCGTCGTAATAAAGTGACGGTAAAAGTTCATCACACAAACACTCTTCACAGGTTTCTTCCTTTTGGTGAATGCACTCACTACCTGATGGAGTAGTGGAGTGGTTGATCCGCGCGTCAGAAAGTGAACTTTTGTGTGATGTCCCTTTTAATTCTTTGAAACATTGTAATCAGAAATTAATTTAATGCAGAGATCTCTGTCCAGAAACAAAATATTGTCCACAGTCCCTGACTTTATCTGCGCTCTCCGTTCCTGAATCACAAATTCAGTCGCAGATAAATCTCTCTGGCAGCGCAGGATAGCGGGAACATTCGGCTATCAGCGCAAAGCTGGGGGAATATTCTGCCATGTTCTCTCCACAAACACAATATATCAACACCATTCTCTTTGGGAGTCGTAAACAAACAAAAGTATTAAATTAATATTTTTTAACCTGCAGTAAAGAAACTTCAGCCAAAGCCATGAAATTTAATTGATGTATTTTTCCATCTTAAAACGGGAACCAGCGGCAATGCAGGACTCTGCCTTGAACGTGTTTGCATACGGACTAGTCTTTTAAAACCTTGACGTATCCACTGCAAAGAATGCTGCAGCATCTAGGCAGAAAGAAATCATGACTGTATGAGAAAGTGCAATGGAGTAATTTAAATAATAGTCCGTTCAGATACTGATTATGTGGAAATTGTGCTGGGAGCACAAGTAGCCTAGATGTTAGATCTGCGCTGGTAAGAAATTCTGCATCAGGTTTAGAAAAGTAGTCGGGACATGCCCCTGGTTTCCCCGGCTAAAATGAGCCTATATGCTTCTGGAAGCACAGATCTAACTGGGCAGTCAGTGGAAGTGGAGCTTGTAGGAGTAGCGATGCTGTTGCTGTCAGTGTCACATCGCAGTCCACGAGCCCCACCACGGTACGGCCACCACACGCTGTCACACTCCTGCTGAACACTGCAGGTAGGCCTACAGCTGCTGGCAGCAACACACACTTGTGTTGAACTAAACAACCCAGGGATTCCTTTATCATAGTAATCAAAACAATTCTGCTCAAAATGTTCCGAACAGAGGAGAGAGGAGGAGGAGGGAGCCCACCACTCACAGATGCTTCTAACCTGTTTCACCCACTTAGACAGTAACTCTGGGTCTTTGGGAAACTTAAATAAACTGACACCGTCCTGGTGTGTATTTGAGCAAAATCCCCCAACACAACGTGAACGCATTGCGATCACTTTTCTTTGTCAAAAATAGAAAACAGCGGTCCCAGTCACAGCTGAAAAGCTGCTGTCAAATGTGCCGACAAACAGAATGCGTTCTCTCGCTAACGTCACTTCCGGCTTTCTGCTTGTTCAGTGCAGCAGTGATACAGTAGTAAAATGCTAGTCACCGCGGTGGTTTTTTGCTCTCAGTAGGATTATACAAGGCGTGTTTATGACTTTGACATAGTCCATTGGGTTCAGATTTCTTTATTTTATGTTATGTTTAAAAATGTCAACTTCGTGTCATGAGGACTTTAAAGAATATGTACTGAGCAAAATGCCTTTACAAAATATTTTGGCTAAAATTATATTATTTCTACCTTGGATGTACAAAGCTGAGAGAGACATACTCTAAAAGACCTGCAGCTATGATTAGAGGAAAGGGTGGTTCTATAAAGTTGTCTTATTGTTTAAAAAAAATGAGCATCCAAATTTTTTTCTTCCACTTCAAAATTATACACTACTTTGTGTTGGTTTGTTAAACGGAATCCAAACAAATTTTTCTTAGAAGCTTTTGGTTGTATTGTGATAAAATGTGGAATTTTTAGGGGCATGAATACTTTTAGAAGCCACAGAGAGATTAATAAATATTCAATTATTTATCTGCGTCTATGAAACATTTTATACAACAAAAGGCATCATATATTTTGAGCATGTTTTTTTGACTGCTAGCAATCGAGGTTACTCACCGAGTGCAGTATGCGAAGAGCCTGTATCTCCGCCTGTGAGTTTTCCAACCGCCTGTAGAGGAGAATGCTCTGGTAGAGAGCACATACACACCGGGGATCTGTCTCCAGAGCCTTTCTATAAAACTGCAGTGCCATGTGAGGGCGGTTCTGGAGACAAGTGCAAACACACACACATGCTCATGGCATTCAAACAACCTTGTATTCTGCTTTTTCTGGCGTTATCAATTACTTGTGTGAGTGGTTTCATGTACCATATGAGCAAGGCAAGAACCTGAGAGGAGGTGTGTGTAAGCTATGAGGGCTCTGGGAGCAGGCAAGGCAGAAGCAGCCTGCAGAGCAGAAAGCGTACTCCAACCCTCAGTCAGCCTTTCAGCACCTTATTAAAACAAAGGGAAAGGAGCAAAACACTTGAGTTGTTAGTTGCTAACAGGACAGGAGAATAACACTGATCGTCTTAAATAACTCAGAGTTGACTTAATAGAAAAAACAAGTGAGGTGTCAGATCCATCTTTCTTACAATTTTGTTTTTATTCTAAACTGTTCTACACTAAAATTCCCAAATATCTGTCGATTTTGAACCATAACAAGGAAAATGTTTGATGTGATCTGGTGTAATTCTTTAGTTTAGTATTCGTTGTACTCTTGTTACACGAGACCTCAGCTTGGTCCAGTCGATTATCTCATTATTATGACACAATTATGAGCTTGATAATTTCATAATTCATTTATCTTGAGATGATAACATTTCAAGCTTGTTTTGATGTTCAACTGGGTTATTATCTTGAGAGATCCCCCTAATTTTGTTATGGTGACCATTTCATTACATCATCATCTCACCATAATATAAGTTTGAGCTTTTTGTTGCGATTACAGTTTAATTGTCCCATAATCTTGAGATAAAGATATTTCAAGTTTGTTTTGTCACAAGAACAGCTTGATTAAGTAGTTCTGTCAAAAAAACATTTGATCATGACTGGTTTTGTTTTGGTGAGGTTCCTACACATTTTTCATGTGAAAACTACAAACCTTAGCAAAACTCGGTCGGACGGACGGATATTTCTGAAAAATCAGTTTTTAGAAACTCAGATTTTTATTTTCTGTGAAACTAATCATAGAAAATAATTTTTTTTTTATCCAGAATTGGAAAATGCTATAACCATATTCTGTTCTTTTCCATATTTTTAATACCTTCCAGTCACCCTTATCTTTATTATATTACTTAGAAAAACAGCCAATGGCCAGTCTGCTATAGTGCTTGTAGTGTGGAGCAGTTGTTATACAGAAACGAGACAATGCCATCACTTTTTTACACCTATGCACCATTCTAAACACAAATGCGGCTCAGATTCAGAAAATAATGCAATGAAAGACAATAACATGGCCTGAGAATTCCCACTGTATTTTATATAATGTGAAGAGACATTTTCTTTAGGAGGATTCCTTGATGCAGAAAAGGAAAGCTGGTGGAGTATTAGTTTTACTTTGACAAAAATTTATTTGGAAAAATGTTTCTTCTACTCAAATTTACTTCACAATTATGTTATTTTTTCTTTAGAATTTGCACAGAACTTAAATTTTTTGTTCAATTACATAATTTTTAAACATTAAATAATATGTTACAAAAAAGTATTTGGCAGCCATCAATTGTGCAAGTTTTCCCACATAAAAATATGAGAGCGGTCTGTAATTTTCATCACTGGTACACTTCAACTGTGAAAGATAGAATGTTAAAGAAAATTCCAGGATATCACATTGTATGATTTTTAAAGAATTTATTTGTATAATGGTGCAGAAAAAAAGTATTTACCCAATAACAAAAGGTCATTGCAATCCTCTGTAAAGGGACGTTGGTTGGCAGTGATGGAGGTCAAACGTTTCCTGTAGGTCTTCACCAGGTTTGCACACTGTAGCTGGTATTTTGGCCCATACTTCCATGCAGATCTTTTCTAGAGCTGTGCTGTTTTGGGACTCTTGCTGTGCAACATGGACTTTCAACTCCTACCACAGATTTTCTATTGGACTGATGTCTGGAGACTGGCTAGGTCACTCCAGAGCCTTGAAATGCTTTTTACATAGCCACGTCTTGCCCGGGCGGTTTGTTTGGTTTCATTATCATGCTGGAAGATCCAGACACGTTTCCTCTTCAATGCTCTCACTGATGGAAGGAGATTTCTACCCAAAATCTCACCATACATGGCCCCATTCATTCTTTCCTTAATATGGATCAGTCGTCCTGTCCCCTTTGCAGAAAAGCAGCCCCAAAGCATAATGTTTCCACCCCAATGCTTCACAGTGGGTAAGGTGTTCTTGGGATGCAACTCAGCCTTCTCCAAACACGGCGAGTGGTGTTTATACCACCTGGATCTTCCAGATGGTCTCTGGCAAACAAACAGGGCTGGACATGTGCTGGCTGAAGCAGGGGGACTGCAGAATTTAATCCATGATGATGTAGTGTGTTGCTAATAGTAAACTTTGTTACTGTGGTCCAAGCTCTGTTCCAGTGTAGTTCTGGGCTGTTTCCTCACCGTTCTCAAGATAATTTGTACCCCACAAGCTGAGATCTTACATGGAGCCCCAGGTTGAGGGAAACGGTCAGTGATCTTGCATTTATTTCATTTTCTAATAATTGCTTCAACAGTTGATCTCTTCTCACCAAGCTGCTTGCCTATTGTAGATTGGTTCATCCCAGTCTTGTGCAGGTGTACAATCTTGTCCCTGGTGTCCTTGGAGAGCTCTCTGGTCTTGGCCATGGTGGAGGATGGAGTCTGACTGTTTGAAGGTGTGGACAGGTGTCTTTTATACAGATAAGTTCAAACAGATGCCATTATTACAGGTAACGAGTGGAGGATAGAAGAGCTTCTTAAAGAAGTAAAAGGTGTGTGAGGGCCAGAATACTTATTTTCTGCACCATTATACAAATAAATCCTTTTTTTTTTTAATCATACAATGTGGTTTCTGGATTTTTCGGTTGAAGTGTACCTATGATGTAAATTACATACCTCTCACCTTTTTTTAGGTGGGACAACATGGACAATTGGTGGCTGCCAAATCCTTTTTTGCCTCACTGCATGATCTCAAGGTCAAGTTTATTTATATATCACATTTCCAACGGTGAAACTGCCCAAAGTGTTTCACAAAACAACACAATAGGGGGAAAAAATTGACAAGAAAAGAAATGCAAATTAGAGGAACAGACATAAGAACACTAATAAAAATCATATTTCCCATACTAAGTGTTATTAAAAGCCAAATTATAAAAATGTGTGTTTAATAAAGTTTTAAAAGTGAACACGGATTGAGCAGACCTAATATTAACAGAAAGACTATTCCAGAGCTTTGGAGCTGCCACCGAAAAAGCTCTGTCACTACAGGACTTGCATTTGGTTCTCGGCACCACTAGATACAGCTGTGAGTTGGACCTCAGGGTTCTGGCTGGTATGTGAGGCAGAAGAAGCTCCGACAGATAAGAGAGGGCTGAGCCATTAAAACTTTTAAAAACAAACAACAGGACTTTAAAATGAATCCTGAAGGAGACGAAGCCAACGAAGCGACTTTAACACTGGGGTGATATGTTCAGTCCGTTTAGTGGCTGTCAACAAGCGAGCGCCTGCGGTCTGGACCAACTGAAGGGGACCCAACAATGACGATTCCAGACCGATGTACAGTGAGTTACAATAGTCCAACCTACAAGTAACAAACAAATGGATGACATGTTCGAAAGTGCTGGCTGGAAGGTATGGTTTAACCTTTGCCTATAGAAGCCTGATTGGACAGCAGCACTGATCTGCCTGAATAGCTTTAAAGAGCCATCGATATAAACCCCGAGACTTTTGACTATCGTTTTACTGAAGGCAGACAATGGGCTCAGAAAGCAGTCGGGGACAGCATTCGATGTAGAATTCCCAAAAAGGACAATCTCAGTTTTAATAAAGAATTAATCGAATCTACTCCTGCCTTTAAGAGTAAGTAGATTTGAAGGTCGTCCTCAAAAACATGAAACAAGACGTTATACTTACGAATGATGAATCCAAGGTGTAATAAGTATAGCACAAACAAAACTGGACCTAAAATAGAACCCTGTGGCATGCCACATTTGAGTGGGGCGCTTTCTGAATTAAATGGACCCAGGGTCACCTAGAACGACCCGTCAAGCAGTCAACCATTAAAGGGTCATGCCCTTCAGCCCAACCGGGATAAAAGATTATCATGGTCAACATTTTATTTCTATTTTGATGTCTGAAAACAAGTACAAGTAGTCAAGAATTGAGTAGCCTTTTTTAGCAAACACTTTTTTACTCTTGAGTAATTTTTTGGGGTTACTACTTTGTATTTTACTTAAGTACAAATATGTTGAAGTAGTGCTACTTTTACTTGAGTACAATTGTTGGCTACTCTACCCACCTCTTCAGTGAGCACACATTACAGCAGAGTGAAAGCTTTGATGTTGCATTGGATTGGTGCTTGTTGATATGACTACATTTATCCAGAACATTTAACTTGTTTAACTTTGAGGTTTTTATGAGTTTTGCTCCATCAAAAAGGTGAAAACCCAAAGACACAACTTTTACTGTACTTTGAAACATAAATCTGGGGCTTTTAGGTCACCAAAAACCTGAAAAATGTAAAAACATTCCATCATTTGTGTGAGGCCAATAGATTTAAAACAACTCATTCAGTGACTGGCTTACATTTTGCAAGGTAAAAACGTTACTCTCCCAATTCAGCCTCCTTGGTTTTCTCTTCTTGAAGCCTCGAGTCTAACATGTTGCACTATTTTTATTCCTTTTTGCTTTGCTTGTTACCGTAAACTGATTATTCCCAGTTACAAAGTTAAATTTAATTCATTATTAAAGGAAATGGATAATAATTTTCTACAAGAAACCTGTTTGATATTTTCTGCACTCTAGACAGTAAAATGATACAATTATGAGAAAATGAAATGAGAGCAGGGGTAAAATTTGAATGCTAGGCTTAAAATTTGTTGAAAGTTGAAGTTTAGTCACAAAAATCTGGAATCAGCATTTTAAACCTTAACAAGTATAAATATTCCTGACCTTGGACAATCACAGTGCAGACCTTCAACAGCTCAACAAGCCTTCTTGGTTCCAAAACCAGTCTGGGAATATTTGGGATCTTTTCCTTTGTGTCAGTCCTACAATCATCCCACACTGGTCCACTTTGTGTCTCTAAAAGCGACAGCTCTTCCTGTATCAAGGAAAAGGAGTGTTCCGTAGGTTATTATATTGATAACACATTAATAAAAACCGCTCAACAATTAAGAAAAAGTAAGCAGAACCAATTCCAGGCTGCAGGTCTGGAAATTAAAGTCACCTGAGTGCCAACTGTGTTTTTTCTGCTGTCAGGCAGAAAATAATTTCAGACTCATATGAAGTGGCCTAAGATATGCTTTAAGTCTGTCTCCTATATTCTCTCCTTAAGTGTTCGAGGACACCTTTAGAACAGCTGATTGGATAATTTGCTGTGACTGTGTTCATGTGCAAAATCCATTTTACTTCAGCTGGCGTTAAATGATGTCGTTGGACGCTGTTAGTGAATCTCATAAATCCATAAATAATGCAAACAATTAATAAATACAACTGATATGTGTGCCAAGTGAAAATGTTACAGTTTCCATTGTTACATTTTAATTTAATTGTTTAAAAGACATTCATTTCTCTGTGGAGCTGATCTCATTAATCATATTTCTGTTTATTTCCAATTCAGTTTGATCATATTTGATATTCATACCATAGTGAATGTAGTGAATTTTTATGTATCAATACATTTAATTATATAAATACATTTATTTCTAATGCCCTAGGTGGCAAGGATGTTTAATGAAAGTCTTTGTCTACATTTTATGCTGTTCTATGTAGAAAACAAATAAACAAAAAACACAATTTCAAAATAGCAATTGCTAGATTGAGAAAAACTAATTAATTGCAGTCCCGTTTTTGCTACAAATGGATCAAGTAAACAAAGTCCGGATGAAGACTTTAATTTAATAAAAGGTAGTCATACCATTTTTTCATTCATTAATACTGGAAGGCTTGATATACAGTGTATACATAAAGTATTCAGACCCCTTTAAATTTGTCACTCTTTGTGTCATTGCAGCCATTTGCTAAAATCAAAAAAGTTCATTTTATTACTCTTTAATGTACACTCAGCACCCAATCTTGACAGAAAAAAACTGAAATGTAGAAATGTTTGCAAACGTATTGAAAAAGAAAAACTGAAATATATCACATGGTCAAAAGTATTCAGACCCTTTGCACAGTATTGAGTTGACGCCCCCTTTTGAGCTAGTACAGCCTTAGTCTTCTTGGGAATGATACAAGTTTTTTACACCTGAATTTGGGGATCCTCTGCCATTCTTCCTCTCAGATCCTCTCCAGTTCTGTCAGGTTGGATGGTGAACGTTGGTGGACAGCCATTTTCAGGTCTCTCCAGAGATGCTCAATTGGGTTTAGGTCAGGGCTCTGGCTGGGCCAGGCAAGAACGGTCACAGAGTTGTTCCGAAGCCACTCCTTTGTTCTTTAAGCTTTGTGATTACGGTCATTAGCCTGTTGAAAGGTGAACCTTCAGCCCAGTCTGAGGTCCTGAGGACTCTGGAAGAGGGTTTCTTCCAGGATATCTCAGTACTTGGCCGCATTCATACGATTTCCTACGATTGCAACCAGCCGTCCTGTCCCAGAAGCTGAAAAACACCCCCACAACATTAAGCTCCCACCACCGTGTTTCACTGTAGGGATTGTATTGAGCAAGTCATAAGCAGTGCCTGATTTTCTCCACACATACCATTTAGAAATAAACTCCAAAAAGTTCAATCTTAGTCTCATCAGACCAGATAATCTTATTTCTCATAGTCTGGGAGTCCATGTGTTTTTTGAAAAACTCTATGCGGGCTTTCATATGTCTTGCACTGAGGAGAGGCTTCCATCGGGCCCCTCTCCCATAAACCCCCAACTAGTGGAGGGCTGCAGTGATAATTGACTTTGTGGAACTTTCTCCCATCTCCCTACTGCATCTCTGCAGCTCAGCCACTGTGGTCTTTGGGTTCTTCTTTACCTCTCTCAGCAAAGCTCTTCTCCCAACTTTACTCAGTTTGGCTGGAAGGCCATGTCTAGGAAGAGTCGTTCCAAACTTTTTCCATTTGAGGATTATCGAAGCCACTGTGCTCTTAGTAACCTGTAGTGCTGTAGAGTCTTTTGTAACCTTGGCCAGATCTGTGCCTTGCCACAATTCTGTCTCTGAGCTCATTGGGCAGTTCCTTCAACCTCATGATTCTCATTTGCTCTGAAATGGGCTGTGAGCTGTAAGGTCTTATATAGACAGGTGTCTGCCTTTCCTAATCAAGTCCAATCAGTTTAATTAAACACAGCTGGACTCCAATGAAGGAGCAAAAACATCTTGAGGATCAGAAGAAATGGACAGCATGTGAGTCAAATATGAGTGTCACTCCAAAGGGTCTGAACATTTATGATCATGAGATAATTCTGTTTTTCTTTTTTAATAAATTTGCAAGAATTTCTACATATCTGTTTTTTCCGTCAAGATGGAGTGCTGAGTGTACATTGATGAGAAATAAAATAAACGTTGTTGATTTTAGCAAATGGCTGCAATGAAACAAAGAGTGACATATTTAAAGAGGTCTGAATACTTTCCATACCCACTGTATATGATGGAATAATAAAGGAATAAACAACTCAATACCAAACAAACTGACACTTAAATTCTTCAGAAAAAAACAATTTTTTAGTTGTTTATTTAAAATAAATGGTATTTTGAAACAGAGTAGGTGACTGTAGTTTATAAGAAATATGAAGCATTTATGAAAAAGCAAGGTATGAGATCTAACAATGACGCCTTAACATGTGCTCATATTACAAAAATAGCATTAAAATCGTTTTTCTGCAGTGGAATTGACAGATATAAACTTAAACTCCAAAACTAGATCATATTATTCTAAACAATGTAAGGTGGTGGGAATGACTATTTAACATACAATGAAACCTACCTGAAAATCTTTCACAATGTTCAGGCAGCTCTTGGCCAGCCATATTCCACACTGCAAACAGAGAAGGCTCAGGACATAGCCATGCAAAGCTGTGCTAGCCACTGATTTAAGAGCTGCTCTCCAAAACAAGGAAGGATCAGAAGAACCAAAATCACCGCCTAATATCTCAAGCACTACCAGGAACAGAGGCAAACAGTAGAAGAGTTAACAAAACGCTTATTATCAGAGAAAGATTGCAATTATGGCAATAAGTGTGTCATCTACAGTACAGTGAAGGTTCCCACGCAGTAACCCACCTCTTTGGGCGGTCTGTGTGAGGAGCAGCTCAGCTTCCTCAAACTGTGACTGAGAAGTAAAGCACACACAGGTGTTGTAAACTATAGAAAGCTCCAGCTGTGCATGATCCAAATGAAGAGGGATGCCTGAGAGAAATAAACATAAGAAAAGAAGCACACGAGATTAAACCTATAGATGAGAGCTTCTTATGGAAGGATAACATTGAGTAAAAGTACCACACACTACAAGTACCCTGATGATTATAGAAAAGTATACAATCTAAATTTTATACTTTTCCAGACTCAAATTTCTAGATTGCTTCTGCAGTTTTTATACCATTCTGGACACCTGAGGACAAAACGTTCACCTTGAGTGGCTTAAATTAGAAGTCTTATCTTTTGGTGTATAGATCGGTTTTTTATGCTTTTTCCTTTGGCATCCGTACCAACTTAGACTACCTCTATTTTAAAATCTGCATCTCCTGATGCCAAATAAGGCTTGGAGCATCCAATAATAACTGCATTTTCCGAGCACAATTTGTGAACTTTGGTAGCTTTAATTCATTTGTTTAAGATATAAAAAAAAACTTGCGATTTTATTGTTTGCCATTTTACCCAGATGCAGTTTAAGGACAACATGTCCAGTTTAACCTGAATTTAAAAGCTGTCTCAAGTCCAAAAATTTGAAAAAAGAATTATAAATGTGTGTGCTCATTTTGCTGTGTGTTTCGTGATTTTTTTAATCACATTATAGTGTAGTCATGAAGAAAATGTTGATAAAGAGTACTTAAGAAAAACTTCACATTCTTTTTGGCAACTACAGACCAAACTTCAGCCTCAGATAATGGACTTTTCTGTTCTGGTTTTGTTAGATCTCAGTGCTGCTTTTGACACAGTCGATCACAATATTCTCCTAGAAAGGCTTGAACATGTTGAAGGGATCAAAGGAACAGCACTAGGCTGGTTTAAATCATTTGTCTGACAGATTCCAGTTTGTTCATGTAAATGATCAATCTTCTTTACACTCAAGGGTTACTTGTGGAATACCACAGGGTTCTGTGCTTGGACCAATTCTTTTTACTATATATATGCTTCCAATTGCTAAAATCAGTAGACAGCACGGGACAAATGTCCACAGTTATGTCAATGATACGCAACTATATTTATCCATAAATCCTGATGAATCCAATCACTTAGGTAGGTAACAGGCATGTCTGAAAGACATAAAAACCTGGATGACTCTAAACTTTCTGCTATTAAATTCTAACAAGACAGAAGGTGCTGTCTTTGGACCAGAAGCTCGAAAGAAGAAACTCCTTAGTCAATCACTTCATCTGGATGGCATTAAATTGGCCTTCAGTAATAACCTTATGAACCTCTGCATTATTTTTGACCAAGACTTGACATTTAAATCCCATATTAAACAGGTCAGTAGGATTTCCTTCTTTTACCTCCAGAATATTGCTAAAACTAGAAACATCCCATCCAGGAGTGATGCTGAGAAACTAGTCCATGCATTTGTTACCTCAAGGCTGGACAACTGTAATCCTACTATCAGGAAGTCCACAAAATGTAATTAAAAGCCTTCAGTTGATCCAAAAGGCGGCAGCAAAAGTTCTGATGAATATTAAATAGAGAGATCATATTTCTTCTGTTTTGGCTTCCATTCATTGGCTCCCTGTTAAACCCAGAATATAATTGAAGATCCTCCTTCTTACATATAAAGCCCTTAATAATCAAGCTCCATCATACATCAGAGATCTAATTGTTTCATATGTTCCCAACAGAGCCCTTTGCTCTCAGACTGCAGGTTTACTTGTAGTTCCTAGGATTTCTAAAAGTAGAATGGGAGGCAGATCCTTTAGTTATAAGGCTCCTCTCCTGTGGAACCAGCTCCCAGTTTTAGTCCGTGAGGCAGACACACTGTCTACTTTTAAAGCCAGGCTTAAAACTTTCCTTTTTTATAAAGCTAATAGTTAGAGTGGCTTAGGATAGCCTGACCCATCTCTGCTTCTATAGGCTTAGACTGCTGGAGGACAGACTGACCAATTTTCTTCACTCTGCTACTTTTCTCTTCTACGACTCTCCAGTTGTATTATTTGCTGTTATTTCGACTGTTAACTTTTATTTTTCTCAGTGTTTTTCTCTCCATAGAAGTTACACCTGGTCTGGCACCCTGGTTAGCTGTGATGTCTTGTTGGATGGGGGCATCAACTAGGATGATGCTCCCAGAAACTGAAGGTTCTCCGTGTCCTGTTATCAACTTTTTACTTTCTAGATCTTTTTGTTCACTAACCCCCAGATGGTCGTGGCAGATGGCCGATAGTAATGAGCCAGGTTCTGGTTCTGCTGGAGGTTTCTTCCTGTTAAAGGGGTTTCGCCACTCCACTGTTGCTATTCGCTTGCTCAGTATGAAAAATTGTTGTGAAGTCAACGACAGCGCAGGCGACTGTCTATTGTCGCAACGTGCTCATCCAGCAGGAGTTAATGCTGCAAGTCAATGACTTGATGCAATCGGCTGGGATTCCTTAAATATAAAACTTTTAAACTGATTGGAATTTTTGTATGATTGAATTGAAATAACTTTTCTTGTAAAGTGCCTTGAGATGAGATCTGTTATGAATTCCCACCAGTGTTTCCCACACATAGACGAATATGTGGCGGTGTGCCACAGATTAAACTCCGACTGCCACAGATTGAAATTGAATTAAATACTCACATTTGTGAGCATTTTGGCAAGTAAAGCCCCAACCTATTCATTTTTAAGTCTTCCCCTGAACAAATCTCAGCCTTTAGGGGGCAGGAAAGTCCCTTAGTCTGTGGCACGATATGGCAGCCTCGCTTCTGTCAGTCTGCCCCAGGGTTCTCCGTGGCAGCTGTGGCTATAATCATAGCTTGCTTCCACCAGTGTGTGAATGTGAGAATGAGTGAATAATGGAGTTGTAAAGCGCTTTGAGAGTCTTGAAAAGCGCTATATAAATGCAAGCCATTATTATTTACCTTCTACTCCACAGAAACCAACGGGAGGCCTATGATTAAATGGTAAGGGATGGAGTGGGTTACTAAGAAGATAGTGGATCACCTTGTATTTTCTTGAGAAGTGTGTGAAAGTCAGAAGACCATCGTCTCTGTCTGAACAGGTTGTGATCTCGGTTCGGAGCATCCTGCTGCTGAAACTCAGTTCAAAACAAACAGAAAATATTATAAGGATGTTTGCATATAATTAGAACTGTCATGATAAAACCTTTTTGCTGGACAATACATTTCCCCATAAATTACTCCTATACACTATAATATTGTTGTTTTGGACCATTTTCAACTAATGTAATAATTAATCCATGTAAACGATTAATAAACTTTCATTTCTAAACATTTATCACAGCAACCGGAACACATTTTACTATCCAATATAAATAAACAAAAGAACCGAAACAGAAAGAAATTGATGAATTCTGTGAACAAAACTTTCCTTCAAAAAATATTAATCACTTGGCTCAGACAAGAAAACAGGCAAAACTTCCAGTTATTGTGGCTGGAAAAATGATCGCGCTCATTTGAATATAGCATTAATTCATTTATTATGACAGGCCTGCATATAATGCTGCCTTACATTCTTAGCCAACCACAACTTAGATGGAAATAATGTATGCTTTAGCTAACGTGATAACTAATATTTAGGAGCTGAATTGTTAACAGGGACGCATCAGCTAACTTTACTTACCTTACAGCCAGATGCCAACAGGTTATTTTCCTGAGTCCAGCTATTCAATAAACCCGGTGACAGAATCATTTAGTCAGAAATTACATCACTTTTTGAAAAAAATAAATAAAAAAAGAACGTGGGGGTTATTTAACTTTCCCTCGTTCTCAACCGGAACTCAACTACCGGAAACAGTTCTGCTTCTTCTGGTATTAATCTGAGAAGTGCATTACCACCCCCTTCCGCTCTGGAGGGTTCAGCACAGAACCAAATGCTGTTAATCAAACCAGGGCGTAAAAATAAACAAATAATGTGATGTTAGGTTAGACCTACTGGTCAAGTTAGGAAATAAAGTTAAGGTGGAGAAAATTTGTCGTAACCACAGCAAAGGGGATTCATACAAGAATAATAAGAGGCTGTACAGTAATTTAGAAAAATGTAAAAACAATTAAAGTCATGACATTAGAAAGATTTGAAAAAAAAACTGTGTCAAATAGCCTACCTATAGCAGCCTACTCAGATTAGGATAAACTATAGAAATGAGCAGGGCATTTTTAAAGTGTAATATGTCTCATTGCATTTGCATATTTGTGCCTAAGAAACAAGAACATTTCCTGCAAAGGAAATATCAATGCTAATGCAGATAAAAACAAAACTGTGCAAATAGCAAAAACAGCAGAGATGCAAAACAGTTCACTGGGTTTGCTATATGCAGTGGTGGTTATAGAGTATAACAGTTGCTGGGAGGAAGGACCTATAATAACGTTCCTTCATGCACCTAGGAAGTAGCAGTCTGTCACTGAAGGCACTCTCCAGGTCTGAAACATCTTCATGCATGGGGTGGGAGACACTGTCCATCAGTGATGTCATTTTAGCCAGAGTCCTTCTGTTTCACTGGGTCAAGGGGAGCATCCCAGGACTGGCCAGGACTTCTTGATGAGTTTATTGCTTAATGTGTATTACAGATTATTCCTGTTTTCTTTTCTTGATTTGATTCTTTCCGTCAAGTTTTTGTCTACAATCAGGTTTGGTTGTTTCCTCTTGGTTACAAAATACACACTTTGGTGTAACAGCTTACCCATTCTTTGTGGTCTGTAAGTTCTTAAACTCCTGAATTCTCCAAACTTAGCTTGAATATTGTACAACCATCTTGATTTTTTCCCTTCTTCCCATTGTTTTGTGTGTTTCCTATTTTTTACATGTCTTTTATATTTAAGATTTATTTCAGATCTTTAATTAGATTATTTAGCTGTTATATCTGTGGTTTCAACCTTTTGTCCTGTGTTGGTATCTAAAGAAAAATTACTGTCAGTACATATATTTTTGGATATACATGAGAAAATCTGGTCAACTTTTTAAATTACTGCATTGTGAACTGGCCAGTGATAAACTTGAATATAGTTAAAAAATACACCTCTTAATGGTTTTGTGCCCTTAATCATCTGTGCTAGTGACATAAATGCAATTATTTCTGTTAAGATAAAACATTTGATTCTTTTCACTTCCATCATATCTGTTATCGTACCAAATATATGTAATGATTTTTTTCTTTATCTCTTTCTTACTGTTGTTTTAAAAACCACAATTCAAATGAAATTAAACAGGATTTAATTTTCCAACCCTCTTATATACTTTAAAGAAAACAGCTTACATTAAATTACTGGGCCTTACCTTTGTTGCTGATGAGTGACAAAGTTGCTGTAAATGTTTAGTAGGAATATCTCCCTCTTTGTCATGTTGTTGCTGCTTTACGAGTAGGCCACATGCTTCAGAGTGGGCTTGGTGATTGTTGCAGGGTCTGTTTTTACTGCTCTGCTTTGGACTAGTTTGAGATGTGTGGTTTCTGCCCAATAAACCGCTGGCCTGGGTTTGTCTAACTTTAATCTGTTCTAAGATATAATTAAGCAAATCAAAAAAAATGTACAGTAAATCATAAGACTTGTTAATTATTTAATTCTGTTTTATTTTTTCTAATATTGTGACATTGACAGTTTCATTGGGTTGGATCCAGTACGTTTGTGCAAATGTTAAAATCACATATATTTGACTCAGTTGTTTTCTACATTTGTATCTACTTAAACCTTGTTTTCCATAATTTTCTTTCCCATTCAGCATTAGACATGTTGGATGGTCCTCCTGACTGTGGCCCTATAGATTAACCCTGAAACGTATTAACAACCATAATCTTCTCAAGTCCAATGACATTTCACCCACCGTCACCTGTAAAGCAGGTGGTGGGTGTGTTCAAGTGTACCTGGTTGCAGAAAACAGTCAGGTCAGTCGTCAGATCCATGTCATATTTGGAAATGGCACTGTTGCATGTCGGAACCATAGGGGGCGATAGTTCCTAAATTTGCCGCGGTATCACTTTTTTCCACTGATATGTGTTGTTCTTGTAGTGCTTGTTTAAAATAAATAAGCATCAAATTTTGACTTGGAAAGCAACTGTTTCCAACTTTTTTTGTTCAACACCACAGATAAGTCTTCTCTTTACGTGCTAGCCTGTTGCCATCCATGAACTTCTCCAAAATACAGTGCTCCCTGCTGCTCAAGCTTGTCACCACATTACAGTTTCAATTGATAGTAACACAATATTTTAATTTGTGTGCATTGTAAATGTTTTTTTTTTGTTTTATAACGTGACTCTTCATATCTTTTTTCTTTGATTCCCACCGTAATTGATTGGCATGTTTAGGCTAAGTATAATTTTATGCTTTATTTTGAGTGTAGTCGGTTCTATTTCTATAAACTTAAAGTTTTATAAATAAAAACATGACTTGCACTATTGCACTCTGGAACTGAAGAGGGCGCTATTTCGTAACCTTTATGTTTATTGAATGAACAATGCATTGTAGCATTTGTAATTTAGAGTAAAACTTCACAGAAAAAACTGTAAAAAAAAAGGGGGGGGGGTTTACAAAAGCAATTGTTAAAGGTAAAACGGTACACTTTTTTTAAAACAAAGCACTAAAGGGTGGAAAAAAGATGAAAGCAAATTAAACCACAGAGTTATTCTGGTTGAAGATTTTCACTTTATCACAAGAGATTAAAAAGTTTGAGGATTCTTGGAGTCTTTAACCAAATCAATGTACTTTTAAACTCATGAGTATGTTAAAGAAAAGATGGATGTTTTCCTGTAAACTTGCATTTGTGGATATGAATTTTTGCCCATGAGATAACATGGGTAAACATCTATGGTATTAATTGTTTTTGTTGTACTTTTTCAAGTCTAAATAACTTTTTTCAAAATAGAATAAATCCTTCAACAATGATTCCTGCAATAAACACACAGATCTTGCCAAACGTTTTGAACATAAGGGCAGAACCAAAACAAATGTACAGCAGAGTCTGGGTAAATATTGCAGAAAAAGTTCACATCAATGTCTAATTTGAATCTGTACATCTACAGTCCCCCCCTTTAATTTGGCTCAGTTGACCTGCTTCATAACAGAGGCCTGTGCAGCAGTATTACTTATCATACTTTTCCTACAAATTGCGGTGGTTCCACACTTCTCAGCAAATGGCAAAGTAAAATTGGTTGCAGCTCTATTAAAAAGAATTAAGAGTAAAACCGAAGAATATAGTTGTAAATTTATTGGTTTAATTATGTTTTGTTTAACAATTTTTGGAAAGTAGCCTATTGTGTAACACCTTACTCTGGCCAACCAGTGCGTTATTGTGGACAAATATGCACAAAATCAGGATCTGATTTGAAAAGTACAGTATTTATTAGAAGTTAAAAAAACTAAAAGTCCAACTAAAAATATTGATGCACCCTTTAAAGTGCAGTGTGCAGATGGCCAGCCAAGGGAGAGTTAATGCAAAGGTAAGTGGAATGGCCTCTTCCAGCCAGTGTTGCGGTGAAGCCATGTCACAGAGCAGCAATACTTGAGTTTTTCCCCAGTCGTCCCAGTATTTGCAAACCGGTAACAATAGCTGGATCTGGCCGTCATAGTTTATCCGGTCCAGACTCGAGGTCTCCCCTCAGCACACCTGCACAAGGTTTCACAGCACCACAGAGATCCCAACTTCATAATGTACATCTACATTAACAGCCAAACAGAAGAGGGAAACAATTACAGCTAACAAAGAGTTTTCACCACATACATTTGACCTGCACAGGGTTTCAGAGCACCACAGAGATCTAGTGTTCTGTGTGCCTTCCACTTAAATACAGTAGAGGAGTGCTTCACTAGCTGATTGAGTGAACCTGTGTCACCACACCCACACAAACTCACAGCAAACTACACTAATATCAGACTGCAATATACAGCTTTTACAATTGTGTTAAAAACGATGAGGAATAAAGGTAAAACAATAATAAAATTGCCTGTCTGTCTGTCTATCTTATGTCTGTAGGTCTAACGACTATCCCATCCCCTTTCCGTTTTTTGCAGCCAGGTCCTTCTCTGTTTTCTCTTTTTTGACAGCCCTGCTTCTAAGAAGTTTTGGTTAGCTACTAAAGAGTGGCTGATTCTAGATATCCCCAATCTTCCAATTTTAACTGTTAAGTATGTTAATCTGCAGCGAGTTTCTGATTTGCCATCTATGGTGAATGTCATTTTTTCCTTCTGGGTAAATATAACATCTATTGCTGTAAATGGAGGGGCCATGTCTCTTGTTTTAATTTTTTTTAAAATCGATTTTATCCTTTTTTTTCACTAAAGCTAATTAGATTGAAATGTGCTAAACGTGTTTTACCCTGTGATTCCAAATATCTTTTATTTTAAATGTTCTGATGCTCCTTTTCATTTTATTCTAATGCCTTAAACATAACCTTCTTTTTTGAGTATGAAAGTATTGTCTTTTTTATCCCAATTAATCACCCATTCGAGAGTTGGTATTTGTTATTTATTTCAGAAAAAACACATACACAAAAAAGGTCCTTCTCGGATTGTTTTTGGCGTTTTGGTGTGAGGTCTGTTTGTTGCTCCGCGGTTCTGCTGCCACTGCAGGCACATCTGTGAATGATAGGAGCAGTTCTGTTGGGTGTCCAGCAGGTGGTGCTGTGAGGAAGCTAGGCTCTGCCACTCAAACCAAATTTTATTTGTGGAGCAAATTAAAAAAATTAAAACATAAACAGAATAAAAAACAAAGCAGTCTTTACACATTGAAGCTAAATCAATCACACACAACCAGGTAAACTCTCAGCACACACAAGGTCATACTGCACCAACACTGCTCACTGTTCTAACTGAAAACACAATAAAAATAAACAGCTATGATACTAAGGAAACGATATATTAGGGATCCAGTCACACTGGAAGCCACCCCACAGCCACAGGGCAGGCAGGTATCCACACCACAGCCATAACACAGAACAACAACAAAAATGTATAAAAATAAATTGGTAATAAATTAAAAAGTCAAATCAAAATAAATAAAATAACTCAATCAAAAGCCAAGGTAAAACGGCAGCTCTTTAGCCTCTTTGTAAAAGATATCAGCAGTTTCTGAGGGTGTGAGGTTGGTCGGGAGGCAGTTCCACAGACTCTTCTAGAAACTTCAATCAGTCCATCTACAACAGCCCTCAAACTGCTAAAAGCTGCTATTTGCTTATGACCCCCAAGGCTCTAAAAATAAACACAAACACTTTACAGGTTTTATTAAATTTAGTTTTTGTTTAGGATGTTGGATCGCCACCAAATTAAATCTCAATCAAATGCAGAAATCTGAGTGCACACAGATCCAGGTCCTAATTGCATTATGGCTGAGTCATACTTGAGCCTGCTGGGACAGCCATTTTTCTAGATGTCCCTGTACAAGGTGACCTCCTGTCCCCTCACTCAGATGCATTCTTCTTGGATTGTTCTGTGTGTTTGTTGTCATCCCTGCATCAGCACATCCTCCAGCTTAATTTCATGCTGTTTCTTCAACACTAAGCATCCATTTTTTTCATAGTCTTAAATCACTAAACAGTCTAAACACATGAATGGACACTCCTGACAGCTATGATCCTCTGCAAACCCTTCCTGGCTCTGTTGCAGCATGCATTTGAGACAAATAACATATTGTTCTCCCCAAAGACAGGTCCCACTTTAACCAATATTTTTCCCCCCAAGCTCTTTCTTTCTCCAGTCAGTGTCAAAGCCCTTTGACCAAGTTGTCGTGGAAAGTTAAAATAAAGGTTTTTTTTCCCCTTTATGTACCTTAACTTAGCCCTCTCCAACAGCTCCTTGCAAAAGTGTTGATACTGTCTGAAACTTTTCATAATTTAGTTACACTACGAGCTACGACCTAAATGTTTTATGTATTTTACTGTGATTTTATGTGACCAACAGAAGTATGTAATGCAGAAGTAAAACAAAAGACAAACAAACAGCATGTTTGTTGTAAATCGTGCAATAAACAAGTTAATATTGTGAGAACTACTTTTACTTACAATAACAGATGCAACACTGTTTTGGCTACTTCTCTGCCATCCTTGCACTCTTGTTTGACTCTTTTGTGCACTCTGCAAATTGGTTCAAGCTTAGTCAGATTAGATAGAAAACATCTCAGAGATACAATTTTCAATTCTTGCCATTTGAGCTTAGGTCTGGACTTTGGTTCATTCTATCACACAAAAAATACTTTGATTTAAACAGCTGGAAAGTGAACCTCCACAGCAGTCTGAAGTCTTTTGCAGTCTTTAATAGGTTTTCATCCAGGATTGCTTGAATTTAGCTTCATCCATCTAGCCAGCCTCTCTTTCAGGCTTTCCTGCAGAAAAGCATCCACAGCATGATGCTGCCACCACCATACTTCAGTAGGGATTGTTGGTTCAGGATGATGTCCACTTCTTATGCTTTCTTTTAAAAAGGTCTTTCTTCTTGCCCCTCTTCCATAATGGCCAGATTTGAGGTGTAAATACATTGAACTGTTGAAGAGGATTGAATACATTACCATGCCACTGTAAGAACCTTTAACATCACATCCGAATTCAGCTGATTCTTCCCTTCATTTATAAAACATGTAGCCCGTCGAGAGACACATGTATGTCCTTGAGCCACCTGGACATAGAAAACAGATCATCACTGCGTGAGTAATTATTAGACTAATGTTACAAGGAATTTAAAGAAAACTGATGGAAGGCACAACATGCTCATAGATCCCATGCTTTCTAGTCGGTGCTAAAAAAAAATTGTAACATACAGGGGAATGGTAAATAAAAGAAACATCTAAGTGCTGACTCTCCATCTTAGATCTCAACAGATCAGGGTATTCACAATTCTCAGGACTGTTGAGGTGTGCTGTGTAAACTCACTCACCCTCAGTTAATCAATAGGTGCTGTACATGCTCTTCAGAGGGAGCTCTATTCTCAGAGCAGACGGCTCTTCACATCATCAGCTCACTTTTTGGGATAATGCTGTGTCATTGTAGCAGAAGGCACACCCTGACACACATACTGTAAAGGTGCTGCTGATCCTGCTGCTGATTATAGTCTATTGTAGTGGTTTGCATTACCTAAAACCAGACAGAGACATGGAGAAATATATTAGTGATCATTAGGCCATCAGAAGTTGTGTTTTTGTTTGAAGTTGGAAATGTAACTCTTTCTTGTATCAACGTTGCATGTCCAGAAAATGCCTTGCTCAAGTAATTGTACACCTTACAATTTTTCACACTTTGCCATGTTACAAAGAGAATCTTCAGAAGGTTTTATGTGATAGACCAATACACAGTCGTGCCTAATTGCTAGACTGTTTGTGATTTGATTTTCATTTGTGCTTTGATCATTGCCTTGCTGTTCATTTATGTTCAGTATGTCTCACCAGTTCATGCAGTTTATTCCTTTGTGTTTGGTTTCCTAGTTCATTCTTGTGTTCTGCTCTGTTCTGTTTGGACTTTTTGCACCTTGGTTTATAGTTTCTTGTGTTTGTAAATTAGTGTCTCTCCTTCAGTTTCTCTGCTTGCATTCTGCCTCCTCTGTTTCACATCTGCTCTGATTAGTTCAACTGGTTCTTTGTCAATTTCCATCCCTGCTTAGTATTTAAGCTCCTGGTTTTTCATTGTTCATTGCTGAATTTTCTTTGTTACACTGTATGTGCTCCATGTCTTGGTTCAATATCTATGCGTTTTATGTTTAATTTGTAAAACCTTCACCATGCGCATCCCAAGTTCCTGTCTGCATTTTGGTCCAAGTTTTTATTTCTTTTGCAAATAATATAAAAAGTGTAGTGTGCATTTACTGTCAGCCCCCTTTTACTCTGATACACCTAAACAAAATGCATCCAGTTGTCTTCAGAAGTCATCTCATTAGTAAATAGAGTCCACCTGTGTATGATTTAATCTGAGTATAAATCCAGCTGTTCTGTGAAGGCCTCAGAGGTTTGTCAGAGAACATAAGGGAACAAACAGCCACATGAAGACCAAGAAACACAACAGACAGTTCAGGGAGAAGGTTGTGGAATCCAAACCAAGGTTGGGTTACAAAACTATATTCCATGCATTAAAGATCTCTCAGAGCTCAGTTCACATCTAGATGAAAACATGTAATGCAACCAGCATCCACCAAAACTGAAAGAGTGATCAAGTAGAGCATCAATCAGAGAAGCAGTAAGATGGTCCATTGTAACCTTGGAGGAGCTATAGATAGCCAAAGGAAAATGATTAGTCATGCACTCCACTAGTCTGGTTTTTATGGAGGAGTGGAACAAAAAACAAACAAACAAACAAAAAAAGCTTAGCTGCTGCAATGTACCACTAGCCAAACAGGACTTGGAGCAAACATGTGGTTCTCAGGTGCAAAAACTAAAGAGCCCTTGAGCAAACCATCCCCATTGGGTAACGCGAAACATGGTAGTGGCAGCATCATACTGTGGGGATGCTATCTTGTGCAAAAACTAAAGAGCCCTTGAGCAAACCATCCCCATTGGGTAACGCGAAACATGGTAGGGGCAGCATCATACTGTGGGGATGCTATCTTTTAGCAGGGAAGCTAACTCGAATTGATAGGAAAATCCATGGAGCTAAATACAGGATGATCTGTTGGAGGCTGCAAAACACTTGAGACCAAGGTAGAAGTTCACCTTCTAATAAGACAACCCTAAACACACAGCCAAAGTGACAATCGAATGGTTTAAATCTAAATAATCTAAATATTTCCACATGTTAGAACGATCCAGAGGTCCAGAACTAAACTTAACTGACAATCTGGGGCAGGATCTGAAAATTAATGTTCACAGAAGCTCTCCACCCATGTCTCAGTGAGGTTTAACCATTTTGAAAAGAGGAATTGGCAAACATTTCAGTCAGTCGATGTTGAAAGCTGTTGGAGAAGACCCCACCCATCCACACCCATCAACAAAAGCTTGCTCTGAAAAGTGTTGACTCAGCATGCTGCAACACAGCGCAGCATGCTACTCTTTTCATATTTCTATTTGTAACTTATGTTGAAAACCATGCATGATTTTCCTCCCACTTCACAACAATGTGCTACTTTCTGTTGGTGTGTCACCTAAAATCTCAATAAAATATAGAGATCTCTGTGGTTATATGATGACAAAATATGAGTTGAAGTGGTGTGAATACTTATATGTTTAGAATATTCTCCTGTATGCCCCAAAACCTTATTTTCTATTCTGACAGTGCCAGAAGGATGCACCAACAAAATAAAAAACAACCATATCATGGACCTATATTACAGATTTTGATTTGATCATTGGGCTTAAATGAGTCAATTCCTAATTCCTGAACTGCATTGTGCCTGTTGTGGTTGTACTCTGACACAAGATGTACAGTGGAAAAGACAGAGAGGGTGACGCTGGAAGGGGAATATGAGTTAGAAACTGAAATGGATGATTAACATTGTAGGCGTTGGGGAAGATATTTGTCCGATTTCTTTGTTTGCAAAGAGTGATAAAAACATGTTCATTTTCCTTCTTTGTTCTCCATCTTACTATGATAAACTGCCTTGGATTTTCTTCAACATAAACCGTGATAAAATACATTCAAGCTTGTGCAAACTTGACAAAATAGGAAATGGTTCAAGGGATGTGAATACTTTTGCAAGGCGAGGTAAGTGTGGAAGTTGTCAATGGCCCAGCAGCTGAGGTGATCCCCAGGAGGGATGATATGCAAACTCACTGCAGCAGCAAACAACAAAAAGCATCAGCAGAACACACTGAAGCTCATCGGTTTACAATTAATATATTATATTTTCTACATCTCTAAAATCTTCAAAAATTACACCTGAGCTGTTTATAGTATTGGTATTTGGAGAATTGAAAGAATTCGGAGCTCCATGTTATATATACATATTAACACTGAAATGTACATAAGATTATTCCTAAGATGTGTTGCATGAAATAAAGTTATTATTGTTTGTAGTTTCATCTTTTTATTTGCTCAGACCGAATGGAGTTCTTTCTGCTCAGCCGGTGGATTTTTAGGAGATGAAAAGATGTCTCTTTAAAAAGACAGAGTCCTTGTGCTGACTAGCGACTTTTCCCTCCCTCCTATAAAAGCGCAGCGCTCTCCCTCCTTTGCAGTCAGTTCTCCCCCGGCCTGGCCAACATGAGTTTCATGGTGGACCACCACTACATGGGCCCGAGCTCGTACCGCAAGGCTCGGCCCGCATCCGTGTCCTCTAGCGGTTTCCACTCCCAGCAGCGCCGCCGCCTCGCCTACAGCCAGCCGTCCTCCATCGAAAGCCTGGAGACCTTGAACGGCGACATGACGCGGAGGAGCGAGAAGGAGATCCTGCAGGCGCTCAACGACCGCTTTGCCGGGTACATCGACAAGGTGCGCAACCTGGAGATGCACAACCGCAACCTGGAGGCAGAAGCGGCGGCGCTGCGGCAGAGCCAGGCTGGGCGCATCTCCGTCGGGGAGCACTACGAGCGGGAGCTGAACGACCTCAGGGGTCTCCTGCAGCAGCTGACCGGGGAGAAGACCCGCGCCGGCCTGGAGCACGAACACCTGGAGGAAGACATCCAGCACCTGCGGGTCAGGCTGGAGGACGAGGCGCGCAACCGAGAGGAGCTGGAGGCTGCAGCCCGCGCCATGAAGAAGTACGTGGAGGAGTGCCGTCTGACGCGGCTGGAGCTGGACAAGAAGCTCCGCGCCCTGGAGGAGGAGGCGACTTTCCTTAAGAAGAACCACGAGGAGGAGGTGGAGGAGCTCCTGGTGCAGATTCAGGGCGCACAGGTGAGCTTCGACCTGAGGGACACGCTCAAGGCGGACGTTACCAGTGCGCTGCGAGAGATCCGCTCACAGCTGGACAGCCACGCGTCAAAGAGCGCAGTGCACGCAGAGGAGTGGTTCAAAGGTGAGACTGACCGGTGGGAAAAGTTTTAGTGGAAAATCGGCAAAGTTCCTCTGTCTATGGTGCTGAAGTCGTTTCTATAGACGACAACTGAGAGCTGTAGTGATTCATCACGTAAAACAACATTGTATTGCTATACATTGTACAACTTAATACCAATCACTTATCCGGTTGCAAACTTTTGCTAGTAAAAAAACAGAAATACTTTTTTAACGCATAGCCTAATTAGGATTTAAATTATATGCACTGCAGTTCTCTTTGTGGCTGCATGGACGCCGCATAATGATAATTTTCACTGATAGAAAGGACAGCTCTGCAGGCGTGAGATGGCACACAGAGAGGAGACTCATTTGCACTCTGGCTTGCTTCCCTTGCATGCAGTGCCTTTTTTTGATGGTGATGGATGCAAAAAAAAGAAAGAAAAGAAACTCCTCTTCAAGGACATCGCATCGGGGGCAGCAGGACAAATTACCTTCTTGGTCCGTGCTACTTCTTCTCATTTGTGTACTTGTAGCTACGTGCAGATACGTTCGATTGGCAATTTTTCCTATAAAAAATAAAAATGCACAGTTTCTCAGACCTTTATGCTTTCGTAGTGCTGCAGATCCAACAACAGTGCCCAAAAACTTGTGCAGCCTATTTCCATGCTGATCCGAGTGTGTAAAAAGTGCAAACTGCATGACCTCTGAGTCCAGCTGACTGCAGCAGAGGTTCATTCCTGAAGGGGAGGAAGCTGAGTCAGACTGACTGACAGATGGACAATGTCAAGGTTACTCGGGCTCCATGTGGTGAAGGAAGGGACTGCCCAAAAGTCTCAAGATGACTCAGAGAAAAAAACATTATCTGATATGTAGCATAAGTCGGTACTGTCAAACTACAACATGCATTTCTTTTTCTTACATCCCCCGCAGTGCGCATGGAGCGCCTGTCCGACGCTGCCATGTACAACCAGGATGCGATCCGTGGGTCCCAGGAGGAGATCGCAGAGTACCGCCGGCAGCTCCAGAGTCGCACCATAGAGCTGGAGACCCTCAGAGGAGCCAAGGAGTCTCTGGAGAGGCAGCGGATGGAGAGCGAAGACAGACACCAGGATGACATCAACTCACTCCAGGCAGGACCAGATATGCACTTTATTTCACACATCATCTCAAATCATCTGTGTGATTCCTGAGCTGGAAGGTTCTGTGTTTTAATTTTGCAGGAGACCATCAATCAACTCGACAATGAGCTGAAAACAACCAAATGGGAGATGGCGAGCCAACTGAGGGACTATCAGGAGCTCCTGAATGTGAAGATGGCTTTGGATATTGAGATTGCTGCATACAGGTTTGTCAGGGTCAAAGAGTACGGTTGTTGTTGGGGTGTTTTTATGTACTAATCCCAAATGTTTTTAACATTGTCAACATCTGTGGTTTTGAAACAGGAAGCTGCTGGAGGGAGAGGAGAATCGTTTCGTGTCAGGTGGCACCCCTTACACCTATCTGGAGAGCAGGATCTCATCCCACATCAAAGTAAAAAGCGAGGAGATCTCAGATACAGTGATCGTGGAGGAGCAGACGGATGAGACACAGGTGACAGAGGTGACAGAAGAGGCGGATGAGGAAGAAGAGGAAGAAAAGAAAGAAGAGGAAGAAGAAGAAGAAAAGGAAGGTGAGGAAACCAAAGAGGATGAAGAAGGTGAAGAAGCAGAGGAGAAGGAGGAAGAAGGAAAGGAAGAAGAGGACAAAGAGGAAGAAAAAGAGGAGGAGAAAGAAGACAAAGAGGAAGAAGTTGAAGAAGAGAAAGCTAAATCTCCTGCTGTGAAATCTCCTGAATCCAAATCACCAGCAGCCAAATCTCCCATGCCCAAATCACCTGCCAAGTCTCCTGCAGGAGACGAGTCAAAATCCCCTCCTAGTAAATCCCCTGAATCTAAATCCCCTGCTCCCAAGACCCCCGAACCAAAATCTCCAGAAAAGGAGAGCGCCAAGCCAGTCGCTGCCAAAGACCCTAAGGAGGAGAAAAAAGAGGAAAAGCCTCAGCCAACCAAAGAGGAGCAGAAGGAGCAGCCTGTGAAGGAAGAGAAGAAGCAGGAATCCAAAGAAAAAGAGCCAGAGAAGGTGGACAAACCTGATGCAAAGAAGGACGAGAAGGCAAAGGAAGAAACACCGAAACCTGAAACTCCCAGCAAGCCTGCTGAGGACAAACCTGCTCCAAAGCCTGAGCCCAAAGAGAGCACTCCTTCTGCTAAAGAGGAGAAGTCATCTGCTCCCAAACAGGAGAAACCAGAGCCTGAGGCAAAGTCTGAAAAAACTGAGAGCAAGAAGGAGGAGAAGAAGGCAGAGGAAAAGCCAGAGAAAACTGAAAGCAAAAAGGAGGAGAAGAAGCCCGAAGAAAAGCCTGCACCTAAGGCAGAACCAGAGAAAACTGAGAGCAAAAAAGAGGAGAAGAAGCCAGACGAGAAGAGTAAAGAGGAGAGTAAAGAAGGAGCAAAGGCAGAGAAAGCTGAAAAGTCCTCTAGCACTGAGTCAAAGGAAACCAAGCAGGAGAAAGCCAAGAAGTAAGACTTATCGCTGCGTTTTTACCTGTAGAGGAGAAGGAGATGCCAAAGAAGAGCGGAGAGCAGGAAGAAGGAGCTGGGCGTACCCAGCTGTACAGACAGGCAGGTAATAGTATGTGAGCAATATTGATTTCTGTAGCAAATAACCACACTGCTCCCCAAGTATGGCCATTACATACCCGCCCCCTCCTAAAAAAAAGCTTCTGATGTATGACTGTAGTGAATGCAGAATGCTCTAAACTCCTTATCTGAATGTGACAACTGCCCTCAATAGATAACAAGTGCATTTAAAAGTGAATCATGATGGGGCCAGCAGGACCCTGCTGTGCCCACACAAGCCTTCAAGGGCAGAGATGTCAAAACTATGTCAAGCTAATGATTGTAAGCAATATTGAAAAAATAATATATATATAATGTTTATTAAAGGAGGTAGAAATCTCTATATTATATTTACAGATTAATATTTTAAGGAGGACTTGAACTTTGCTTGTTGTGCACCTTAATGCTGCTTCTCCAGACAGGTGGCGTCTCACTCTTCCAGTCTGCAAATGCTAAGACAATGATGACTGTGCTATGTATAAACTGCTGAGAATATGCAACATGAAACAGTAAATAAACAATGAATAGTAAAAATATGTGTGCCATCATTTTTTCTTAAAAAAAATACTATAAACCTGTAGAAGTGTGCGGCATAAGAACCTTTGGTGGAGTTTAATGTTGTGTCAGGAGCACTGATACAAGGTGTGAGACCAAAAAAGGTAAACGCCGGGAGCTACTGCACTGCATTGCGGCTAAAGAGAGGGGGAGCTGTGCCCATCCTCAGCAGCCACCGCACCCTTCCTCACATTCAGCAGAGCACACTCATGTATAAATCAGTAGTCCTGCCTTCACTTTCTCTAAGCAGGAGCAGCATCTTTATGATCAAATGTAGTATTACTGATTTTTGATTACCAAGGCGAGGAAATAAACATGGAAAACAGACGCAAAGGTTTTTCTTTTGTTCTTCTCTCAGTTAAATAGGAGGTAATTCTCTGCATTGCTGTTAAAGAGCATTAAACTGCTGCAGAAACAGAAAACTTGAAAAAATAGCCAAATTGTCACATCAAGCAAGAAAACATGCTTTTGTAATTGCAGACAACCCTCGCCTAGCTATAAGATACACCAGATACACTTTTTGCTGACTCTGGGATGATGCATGCATTGGCACGTTTTTCCTCATTGCATCTGATTCTTGACTGAAGCTGCAGAGCACAGAATTTAAAAAGAGTAAAGGAAATCCTCCTGCAGCTTTTCCAAACTCCCTGTCTCAGGCCCCTCCCGTCATAGCTGCATGTTTTTTATGCATACTCCACACAAACTAAAAATAGACCCCTGATCATTGATAGGACTGGATCCTCACTGGCATTATGCCATCATTTGTTTAACCCTTTATCCCCCCTGTAGGTGTAATATCAATGATGGGATGGGTCAGAATGTCCCCCAGCTCATGGCAGAAAACACAGGAGTATTATTTATTTGGTTCTAAGAAGATGACTCAGTGAGGCTAAACAATACAGGATAAACATTGTCGTCAATTTACACACAGAGCTAACTTTGACTGAACATATAAAATGTGTTCCTAATTCAGCTTGTTTCCAGGACCAGAATTAAACAAAGTGAGGCTGCGTTAGCTATTGCAGCTATGCTCTTTACAAACTCCCTGAATACCTGAGTTGCACAGCAACTCTTGACTCCTTCAAATCAGGACTGAAAATAATTTTGCTGACTGAAGGTTGAATTTGATTTTACATTTAAGGTAGCATTTTGTTTTTTTTAATTTTGTGTAATGCTTTTACATGTTTGATATATTAAAGGGTTTTTGTTCTTTAGTGTTTCATTTGATCTCATGCGTGTGTATGAATGGAGCTGTTTAAATAAAACGCTCTCCCTATAGCTGTGTTGTGTACACTAATGTAGGATACGCACAGTTGAAAGACTGAATGTATATGTACCAAAATCAGCTTTCTTCTCACAACACTGGAACTACATTGCTTTGACAAATTTTTGCACAGAATTAACTGCTGCCTTAACCAGGTTAATGGTCTTATTGATGTGTAGTGTCTTCAACTTTTCTTTTTTTGGGGGTCTTTTAAATCTGTGAATTCCCTTTTTCTTTTGCTTTGAATACTTCATGTTCTCAGAGTGAAAAGTCTGCACAACTGCACTACAGCATTTTGCACAAGAATTTGAATCCCTTAAACCTTTTTGTTATGAAACATTACAGCACACTAGTTTCTCTAAATCAGCCCCTCTTCAGCACATTTATCCCACAGAAAGCAGTTGGGCTATAAGCTATATGTCCCCTTTAAGCATTGTTCTCATTCACAATGTTTTCCCACCTGTCCCATCCCCTTAGCTGTTTTCAAAATAAAGATAAAAACAGCAGTTTGCATGTTCTCCCTGTGCATGCGTGGGTTCTCTCCGGGTACTCCAGCTTCCTCCCACACTCAAAAAACATGACTGTTAGGTTAATTGGTCTCTCTAAATTGTCCTTAGGTATGAGTGTGTGTGTGTGTGAGCATGGTTGTTTGTTCTGCATGTCTCTGTGTTGCCCTGCGATGGACTGGCGACCTGTCCAGGTTTTACCCCGCCTCTCACCCCGTGACTGCTGCACCAGCCCCCCCGCATAGGATGGATGGGTACAGATTATGCATGGATAGCAGTTTATCTCTATAGACATGGTTGTGTGTAAACTGAGGACCTTAATACAGATTTAAGGAAAAAATCTGTGCCCCTTGAACTTTTTAATATGTATTTTATTGGGATCCAGTCCTTGAGAGCTACCAACTTGTAACTTTTGGATGCAACCCTGCAATACACATGAATTCCCTCATCAGCACGTCATGTCGAGGACTGGACTGGGCACCCCTATGTTAGACCAACACTAAGTAGTGCATAGTTACAAAGTGAAAGGACAAGGACTTGTTATAAAAGTTATTTAAAATAAAAGCAAAAAAAAAAAACTAAAACCAGAATTAGAAAGCCTAGAAGAAAGTATTTCTTTCAGAATTTAACCAGCTAAAAGACCAAATATGACAAATACTTTTGGAGCTAAAATTGCAGTCAGGAAGTTACATTTAAAAGCCTGATGACCCATTGGTAAAGCTGTTTTTCAGTTTGTTTTTTGAAATTGTGCTTCTGTATTTCATACCAGAGGGCAGGAGAAGAGTTTGTGACCTGGGTGGAAGCAATACATGAGGATTCATGTTGTTTTTCTGAAGTAATCATTCTCTCACATTTCTTCTTTAACCTCTACAGATGGTGCTGTTTGTGTATTGATCACACTTTACTCTTAATATTCCTAATAAAAATCCAGGGCAACTAAATGCTTTAATAAGTCACCTAATTAATAAATAAGTGTCTACCTGTGTGTAATTCAAATTCAGTATAAATACGGCTGTTCTGGCCTCAGAGGTACGCTAAAGGTACAAAGCTGAACTTTTTGGTCTTCACACAAAATGTTCAGGAAAACCAACACTGAAAATCACCCTGAACACCAGCTCTACTGTAAAACATGGTGGCGGCAGAATCATGTTGCAGGGATGCTTTTCTTTATGTGACAGGGAAGCTGGTCAGTTTATGGTAAGATAAATACATGGCTTTCATGGCAGAAAACCTGTTAGAGGCTGCAATGCTGAGGTTCACCTTCCAGAATTACAGCCAGAGATCAAGGCATATTCATGTCCTAGTGGCCCACTCAAAGCCCAGACACCACTGAGACAAGACTTGAAAACTGATACATATGCTCTCCAGGCCTTCCAAGCTTTTTTTTTTTTTTACAGAGGGTTGAAAAATTCAGTCATGTGAGCGAAGCGAGAACACACTATTAATAACCTGCACCTGTAATTACAGTAAAAGATGGTTCTACAAAGTATTTCTGCAGAAGAGCTGTAAAAATCCATGCCACACTTTCCAGATTTTTATTTGTAAACAATGAATCTCTTCCACTTCAAAATTAAGCACTTGAGGATCACATTGTCTCTAACAGTTGACAAGGCATATTTATATATTATTGCCATCTCTAGGATGTTACTCTGCTCTCTACAAATTTTATCTTGAGTGCACAACTTTTTTTGCTCTATGGAGGATACGTATTAATCAAGCTCTGCAGAATTGTTTATATTTAGTGAATGAAAATAATCAAGTTTAGGTCAGCAATGATCATCTGCACCAGAAGGTTTGTCATAAAATATCTCATCTTGTTTGATTGATAAATGAAGTAAATCCCAGTAGATTTCTCAATAAACTGTTTTTGCTACCATTAAAGCCGGGACAATAAAAGAGAGGTCAAAGGCCACCTGCACACACAATGCAAAAACATTGCATTCTGTGTGCATTTCTCTCTGTGGAAATGACTCAGCTCACTCCTTCACTGAACCACATTGGAATAATAATCAGCCTGTTCTCACAAACCTATAAATAGAGCAGGGCAGAGGCTGGAGAACAGAGGACAATCAAGTGAAGGGAAATGCGTGATGCGTGAAAAAGGGCCTGCGTGGATAGGAGCCAAACATAAAGCAGATCCATGATGACAACAACACGTTCTTTTATTTTCAAAATGTTTAAAAATGGGACTTTGTGTTGCTAAGAGGTACAAACACAATATTAGGACAAACATGTACGAAGGCTTAACGGTGACTGAAGAAGCCCTGAGGGTGGTTGTACTTGAACGGCTTCAGGCGGTTTGGACCCCTGAATTCAAACAGAGGGAGAGAGTGTGTTACAGGAAGCATTTATTCAAATTTAATTCTGAAAACTATTTTCAGATTAACTGGATACCTGACGGTGCGCAGACACATTTTTTCTCGTGGGAACTCCCGAGGTCCCTCCACGCTGTCATCTTGTACTTCTGTCTCCAAATACACGTCCAAGCAGACACACAAACGTGCAATCTGATTGGTCAGAAGCTGATGTCCTGGCTTTGGACCCTGCAGCTCATTTTTGAACACATTCACTTCACTCTCCATGGCCTAAAAATGTAAAATGCAAGTTAGAAAAGGAAATGATGAGGGTCGACATGTGTCAAAATGACAAAGAAAAGATCTGGACCTCAATCCAATAATCCATTAAATCAATTAACCCATTCCTTGCAGGGGCGTAAGGTGCACCCTAAACAGGTTACCAGTTTATTACAGGGTAACACAGGGACAGACAGGACAAACAACCATGCCAGACCTAAATCCAGGAGCTTTTTTTGCAAACAATAATTTACTCTACATATGCAAATCTTTTAGAGGCATACCCAAAAATCTGTGATTGCAGCAAAAGGCAGCTCTACAAAGTATTGACAGATTTTTATTTCTAGGAAAGTCAGAAAATCATGCACTCTTTTCCATCTACTTTACAATTATGTACCTTTTTGTGTTGGCCTATGACAAAATAATGCCAAGATGCATTAAGGTTTGCGGATGGGGTATGACCAAATGTGAATAGGTTAGATGGGTAAGAATTCTTTTGCAAGGCACTGTGTGTAATACAGGACTAAAACCTGAAAATATGGCATGCAATTAGAGGATATAATAAACTGAAATGTCCTTACTCTCAGGTTGTCATCAGTGCGTCCACTGCACTCTCCCTTCCAGTTGAGGGACAGGGAGAACAGAGGAGAGATCTCTGGGTAGCGGGGACTCAGGACCACGGCGGCGTGGAGACAAGCTTAAGGGAAAACAGGCATAACGTCTGTAAAGAGATTCACAACAAATGACTCCAGATCTGCTGTCAGTGACCGGACCTACCTGTGCCCCTTTCCACAACTCCCATAAAGTACAGGTCTGTCTCCCTGGCCAGTCCAGCTTCAGTTACATGATGGGTATAGGGCAGTTCCTTTAGAAAATATGACCATGAGCAACACTGTATCATGTGTTCTTGTAATGAATACTGGTGAATATTTTATTTCTTTTACTTACCATGTACTCCTGTTGAGTGATGGTGGTCCACCGCGCCAATCGGGAGATGACCTTGGCAGGAAAGAGGTGCTGACACTCACTGGAGATTGGGATGATGTTGTGCTCTGCAGCCACAAACAGGGTCAGCCTCTTGCACAGCGACTGACAATTAGGATTATTTACAATAAAAAGCTGTAAAGCACCTAAAGAAGCAAACTGTTTGTGCAGAGCCAGGCGCGACTGGACTCGTCCCTTCAGCAGCTTCATGGTGCTCTCCATGTGGCTGGCGCTCAGAGAACTGCCCACCAATACGCCCTGGAAAAACACAGACATAAAGCAACATTTAACAGCAGTAGCTTTGCTTTCCTGTGACACCTCAAGATGTCAGCACACACCTCCGATGCTTCACCAGGAAAATGAAGTCCCCCCAGGTTCTGAACCCACATGTAGGGATATCCCAGCTCCTCCACATAATCACCAAAGGAAACAATCCTAAAGGAAAATTACATGTTAATCCTTCAGCAATGAACTCTCTATTAAAATCCTAGACCCCATTCTTATTCCCCTTGACTGCTTGATGTTCTTACCCGACTTTATCAAACTGGTAGCGATTAGCTGGATTGGGAGTTTCCCTTCCTTGGTCATTGGTGTAGAGACAGCTGAGGAGAGTCTCTGATTTTAGAAGCTCTCTGGAGAAAGAAAAGGCTGTTAGAGGTTCATTTGGCTCTGGAAGGTAGGGTTTATACAAGTTTTCTAAATGCAACACTTTTTCAGACTTTCCTGTTTAGACAGTTCTTTAAGTATAAGCAAAAATGATCAGGGAGAATTTCAAGCAGATGTTTAGAATGGACCCTGTAAGTGGCAGAGTGACAAACAATTGACAAATGGACAGACAGTTGAATAGGCTGATGGACGGATACAAAAAAATGGAAAGACTGATAGACAGATGACACCTTAAATCTGACCATTCACCCATGAGAACGGTTTTTACTTCAAGTTCCTTCAAAATGTCTGAGGTGAACTTTTGCAGCAATCTTAATGACTGTCAATAAGTGACAAGTTGCTCTTAAATGAATTATCTTATTTTTCTCATTTAGTAATTCAAAGAGCCCCTAAAACAAACACTGAATCATAACTATAAATACTGTTTAATGCTAAACTCTGAATTAAACCTGTTGTTTTATTCAGGGGAATGAGTACATATTTGGAGACTTTAAATGTAAAAGCAGCTCCAGGGATAAGATAACATATTGTCAACAGGGATAGTTTGATATTTCCAACCTCTCTAGTCTAAAGAATGTTGTAGAAATAATAATAGAATCCAGTTTTATTATCGTCTATCTAGTGTGAGGTATCTCTTGTGTTACCCCAGATCTGCTTCTGATTGGTTGCTCAGCCCTCATGACAACTCCTTTCTCTGAAGCTCTGGTTCCTAGTGAGCATCTACTCTGAGACTTTGATTCACGGACCATAACCAGCAGCAATTTTCTCCCGACTGAGTTAGAACCAGGACTGATCACCCAGCTGGATTTAGTTATACATATCTCAAAACATACAATGCAAACAATGTCTGGCTATGGTCCTGCAAAGTTTATATTTTGCTTCTTTCCTTCAAAATACCCGGTTCTGAATTCAAAGTGGTAAAGTGCCAAGTCAATCAAAAAAACTGACCCAGAACTGAAAGCCTTCCAGTTTTCTAATCCGTATCACAGAGTAAGTAAATGATAACCAGAATGAATCATTTCTCTATATTAATTTAGCTAATAAATGGTACCGGTTAATGGATGGACAGTCGGATAGATAAGGGACAAATAGATGAAAAGATAGGGGAAATAAGAGAAATGGACCAAAGGACGTTTGAACGGACCAAAAACTGGTGAACGGATAGATTGATGGGTGGCATGATAAATATATGGTTGGATAATAGTTTTATAAAAACTGGAGTTACAAAATGATCAGGAAACACAATTCATTTTCCACACTGTGTCCACACCAGAGATAATAGGAACCCTGTAGAGGGACAGAGGGCTTCAGATCACAGAGTTTATACACACCCAGCGCTGATGGCCGTGCTGAGGTCGGTGGAGGTAGAGACTTTGGTCTTCACAGTCAAAATATTCAGATTCATCAGGTAGAAGAAATGGAGATGGAGAGTGCTGCCATCTGTGGGGACAGTGAGAAATAAAGAGATGCTGAAAAGCCAATTCAATGCTATCTTAACACCCTCTCATCATCCTTTCAATAATCTCCCCAGCAGCAGCCCTCCTGGGTTTGCCTCACACTGCGGCTTGTTAGAGAGAGCAATAACAGGGCGTGGTCAGTGTGGCAGCTAGCAGCACCTGGGGAGAACATTATGCTGACGGTCATCTTTCAACATCCTGTCTCTGCAGTAACACTGAACTCAGTGACACACCCGTCACTCACTCACACCTACGCTGCTCACTTTTTGCTTTTCCTGCACTAAAAAGGCTGCTTGCAGCAGAGGGGGGAAAAAACATGAAGGGAGACTGGGGTAGAAACAAAAGCAGAGAAAATGCTTACAAGATGCTGTAGGTGCTGCAGACCTACGATGCTGCAAGTATCTACCTCCCCTCCCCTCCCACATTAGGTAGAGTTACGCCTGCAATGCAGATCTCCCCCATAATCTGTCACCATGTTCCTTTTGTTGCCAGCAGAGGGAACACTAGGGTCAAGCGGTGTCATGCCACAGCAAAGCGGATCACAATTTCTTTCTCATACAACCATAAGTATAGAGTTACATCACAGCACAGCAAATGCGTGGTGACATTACAAGGTGTGCAGGAGGAAACAACTGTAAATATTAGGTTGGATGCTGTGTAAAGACAGGGAATGTCGCTGCCTGCAGAAAAACCTTTACCTTTACACTCGAGGTCAAAGCTCAGAGACAGAGGGTGCTTTTTAAGCATCTCTCGTCTTTTGTCGTCCAGCTGTCCACCTGTTGTCGGTCTCCTCCTCTTCTGTCAAACACACAGCCACCAAGAAATTTAATTAGAAAACCTAAAAAGGCATAAGCTGTTTGATGATGTCATTTATGAGGAGAATGTAGCTGAAAGGGTTGAGGGTGAATGGAAGGAAAGATTATTCAGCATTTGTGAAATCAGAGGTTAAAGCCAGCCATATGTAATGACATAGAATCTCTAAAAGTTTAGCTTTTTAGGATAAATAAACAAAAATTAACTGATGGTAAAGACAAAAATAAAGAAATATTCAGATGAGCTGCTACAGAAATTGTAAATAAACAACATTTAAATTAAAATCAAATATATAGACTAAAGATATATCTGAAAGTCACCAATTGTCATTGGTTCCACATTTTTCCAGATTCAAGTTTTGGGTGGAGCAGGAACCACCATAAAATAAGGCTATAGCAGTTGTGGCCAAATCCACAAGACCTGAATATCACCCTGAATCAATCAAACAGTCCATCAGTAGGGTTCTGAAGAACCTGATGACATGCTGAGGAGGTATTTCAGCCATATGAATCAGTGTGTCAGGCCAGGGACACATCTCAAATATGCAGAACACAGAATCTTGAGGACTGGAGTTGGCAAAATCACTGATGAATTAACAAACCAACAGATGGATAGACAAAAGGAACAAGCAGATGGATGAAAAGATAAACCAATGGACAAACGGGCAGACGGATGAATAATGGTTAGATGGATGGCTACAGGAAATAAAGTTTGGAGATGCATGTTTTTTTATACAACTTCAGACCTGGAAAAATACTCAATTTGCTATTTTTCCAGACCCTCAATTCATAAATCATACTTTTAATTCACAACTAAAGGTCCATCCTGCCATCAGCCATTTTGATGCTAAAAGCCAGCTTTGCTGTGCTGCTGAGTGTGCATGTCCAAGATGGATTTAGGTTACAGTCACCTCCCCGATCTAGGTAAATATTTCCCAGAATTCCCCACTCGCCTTCGGATGCAGACAGCGATCGATCGCTGCCACTCTCTGACCTACCAGACCACAGTGTGTGGAAAAAACTTCCAAGGAATGTTTGTGTCTCCAGCCCAGAGAAAAGTATATTTATAAAGCAACTGAACTCACTAACCTCTGTGTGTGTGTGTGTGTGTGTGTGTGTATCCTGGAGTAAAGACCTGGCCTGAAACTCACCGTTTTCTCCTGCTCCTCTTCTGCATCTGAATCACTCTCATCATCTAGGAACAGAAGTGTAACTTTTTGAAGAACAGTTATATAAATCTAACAAAATGGACAGAGGAAAAAAAATCAAGAGTTTTTCTTTTGATATGGACAGACTCCAGTGGAATCAGTATGGACTCTCATGTACCTTGGGAATCATCCGGGGGTTTGGAAAGAGCCCTGGCCTCATCCACGTCACCACTGATCGACACACTCAGGTGCTTGTCTGAAATACGAATAAAAAATGCACCAGTTCTTAAACCAAAACATTGTGAGTTGGCAAACTCAGTTTTTCTTAATTATATATCGTATATTCTGTCTTGATTACCACAGGCTTGGCCATAAGCATTTGCTTGAACGAACAGCACATAGAGCGGTGGAGGAAGGTGGCGGGCAATCTCTGCCTGCTTCTGGGTCTTTTCGAACGGCATGGACAGGTACTCCTGCACAGGGACAGATGCCTGTGGAGACAGAGCATAAGGATCAGTTCTGGCTCAGCAGGTAGTCAGCAAAAAGTAAATAAAAGAAATAAAACTAGTTACCATAATTTTCAGACTATTGAGTGCACCTGAATATAAGCCGCACATTTTCATGTTGTAACATGAGATATTTACACAGAAATACTGTTTTTTTGCAGTATGGCACGAAGTCAACACGACAGTAACATGTTTCCTTAGAAAATAAAACATCCTTTAGGCAACCAGAAAAGTGAATGGTTGCCATCTTCATCTTTCTTCACTTAAACCACTGAAGTCTTCTTCAGTGTCTTTATGTCCTCTGAAAGCTTTTGTCGTCTTTTTACACTAACTCAGTTTTTCCTGCTCCCTCCTCCAATGTCTCACCATCGATTCACTGATGTCAAGATTAAGTGCAGTAGCTCTATTTCCTTCTTTGACGGCAAGCTCAATTGCTTTTAACTTAAAAGCTGCATTTCTTCGTGTGCTTTCCATGATGAGGGTGTGTGCATGAAAACTACTGGTAGTGTCTTCTTCAGTGCATAATCTTTCCCCACATCTGTCTCACTCTTTTGCTTCCTGCTATAGTGCTCCCGGAGGCCATTAGCCAGTAAAAATCTAT
This sequence comes from Valencia hispanica, assembly GCA_963556495.2. Classification (NCBI taxonomy): domain Eukaryota; kingdom Metazoa; phylum Chordata; class Actinopteri; order Cyprinodontiformes; family Valenciidae; genus Valencia; species Valencia hispanica. The sequence continues at coordinate 29,628,392 of OY747704.1, forward strand.
AAATTAGCCGTATCGTAATGTAGGACGCAGGGTCCAAAGCGTGTGAAAAAAGTAGCGGCTTATAGTCTGAAAATTACGGTAAGCGTATCAAATAAAACTCCCAAGCCTAAGCTAGAACATAAACAGAAGAACAACAGTTTTTTCTTGAACGGTTTTAACTTACCTGCATGATAGCATTCAGTCCAGGCTGAAGGCTCCTCAGATGCTCCTTCTTCACCTCAATGGTCTTCTGAATTTTCTCCTTTGTGGACTGTGACTCCTTGTATTCCTCAGCCAACCTGAATTCCAAAAAATAAATGTTTATTAACTTCTCTTTACTATCCAAGACTTTAATAAAAGCAACTAGTCAATCCAACTCTAAGTGACTCTGCTTCATATTTTTTTTCACCTCTTCCTCTGTTCAAGCTCCCAGTCAAGTCTTGCCAGAGTGAGCTGGTGGGGATCACTTTTGGTTAGGCTAGGCCGGGAAATCTCCTCCGGAGCGTCCCGGTAAAACTCCTCCTCGCTCACCAAGTCAATTTCTTCATGCTTGGATCTAAAGCACGACAGGAGATGCTAATTAACGTGACAAAATATGAATCTAAAAAAGTCAAAACGAGACATAAACAAGAAAACTAAAAACTCAAACATTTGAGGATTGCTTTCAACCGGATTGTGTTGTTCATAGCTATTGTCACTTAATCAGTCTTTAAAGTTAAATATCAATACATAAAAGCTTACTGTAATGATGTCTCATATACACTACTTCCTTGTATAGGTATTCATACCTCCCTCTACAAATCGAGTCCTGTTACAACCACAAACTTCAATGTATTTTATTAGGCTTTAATGTGATAGCCCGATACAACGTTGCACGCAATTGTGAAGTGGCAGGAGCAGAAAATATGGTTTTGAAAATGTCTTACGCATACAAATCTGAAAAGTGTGGTGTGCATTTGTGGTCAGTCCCTGACTTAATACTTTATAGAATCACCATTCACTCCCATTACATCTTCTGCAGTATGTCTCATTTAGATTTAAACACCCAGAGACTTAAATCATTGTCCATTAATTTTTACAAAACACACCAAACTCAGTCGAATTGGGTGTAAAGCATCTTTGAACATAGGTGTATAAGCATAGCCACAGATTGTTAATTCTGATTGAATTCAGGTCTAAGCTTTGACTGTGCCACTATAACATGTTAACACATTTTACCCAAACTGTTCCACTGTAGCTCTGGCTCTACGCTGTCCTGCTGGAAGGTGAGCCTCCATCCCAGTCTCAAGCTTTCTGGAGCCACCAACAGGTGTTCTTCCAATAAAGGCCTGTATTTAGCTCCATCCAATCCAAACTAATAACTTACCCATTTCCATATTCCATCTGAAGAAAATAATCCCCACAGCATGATGCTGCCACCACCATGTACCACTAAGGTGACGGTGAGTGTAAACATTCTTTGGTGTTCATGGTGCTGTTTTTTTTACTAGTGTTTTCTAACAAACTTCTGAAGTCGTAACAGAACTGGATTCATAATCAGATTAAAGTACACACAGGTGGATTCTATTAATAAATTAGATTACTTCTAAAAACGGGCTGCACTTAATTTTATCTAGGTGTATCAAAGTAAAGGGAGCTGATTACAATGCACACTGTACCTCAGAATTTTAATTTAGATCAAATCTAACATTATCGATCATTTTCCTTCAATGATGCACTATTTTCTGTTGGGCTAATGCACAAAATACATTACATTCAGAGAACGCAGAATGATCAAATTAATACTTTTAGGAGGCACCGTGGTCCAGTCCAATATGCCGAGTTAAACGGTTGGTCATGTTCGTAAATTGTCTCAATAACATTGTAAATGTGTTAGATCTAAAAAAAGGTTGATTTGCACTAACTTGAATTCGAGACACTTGCTGATCTCTTTCTGAAGATGCATAACCTCATAAAGCAGGTTCTGCAACTGAAGATGAAGCACATCGACCTTTTGCTTTGCCTGAGGACAGAAACAAAAATAGCTGGTGAGGTTTCTCCGCAAGATTTACCTGGGGGAAACAAAATAAACAGCAATACATGTATACCTGACAATACGCCAAAACTCAGAACCAGGTTTCCTTGGGATCAAAGATTAAGGACCTTACATGGGATTTATAGTGAACATTCACAATCTAACACAAGCACACAAACTCTTTCTGCAGACTGTGGCATCTGCTGCAGTTTAGATGTTGCAAGGAAAAAAGTGCTTAGTTAAACATTCCTTCAGTGTTCAGCACAAAGGGAACTTGCATCAGCATTTTTTGGTGAATACATAGAATAGTACAACTTAGTTTATCTTTCATGAATAACATTGCGGATGTGCGGGAGAATCACCTCATGTGTCTGGTCTCGTCCTCTCTTTAGTCGCATGTGAGCCAAGCGGTTGAGTTTTTTCAGGTTCATGAAGTGGGTGCAGCCCTGCATGCGTCTCAGCTCCACCTCCACACTCTGAGGAGAAACACACTTGTTAGATATATAATGCCCTTTTACCGCATACACTGCAATTGCAAGAAAGGAGGAATCGGAGGAGCTAAATATCTGCAGCATTGCTTCCAGACATCTTGAAGAGATTTCCTCTCTTAGGGAATGATTCCTGATTAAGAAATATTATGGATGTTAAGAGACAGATTTTAAAGGCAGCAAGTAGTTATTAACTGATCAATGTGTTTGACTACGTGTGGAGCTAAGAAGTATTGCTTCATACTATTTTATGCTGACCTGACTGTTCCCTTCCTTGTTGATTTATTGGATGGGTTCAAAATAATATGGTACGTTAGGTATTTAAAATCAGTAGTAGTTTCCTGCATAATCGTGTGCATCATGTCTTTTCTTATGTTATCTGATGGGATACTTTTGTTCAATCCCACCCTTCACATTAAATAAACTCTTACTTTAAAACTGTAAAAGTACTTTGCTCTAGCTTATATATATATATATATATATATATATATATATATATATATATATATATATATATAAATAAACAGTATTTTGTTTTACTTAACTGCAAGAAAAAGAAAAGTAATCAATGCTGTAGAGAATTGTGAGAGAAAAAAGCCAATCACACTGAATTGAAAAAAAGGAACTCTCTTGTAAGAACAACGGGACACTATGAGGAATATGATGGATTGATGTTTTACCCCCTCCTTGGCTCCATTGGCTTTCAGCTCCTGGATCTCGCTCATGATTGTGGTCAAGCTCTCACATGATTCTTTGTACTGGAGGTAGTCCTGCTCAGGGTCTCTGCCATCCAGCTCCCCCTCCTCGTTATAGACACGTACATCCTGAATAGAAAAAAAACAAAAATAATCCATCTGTATTTATAGAGTTCCCCTTCCTTGTTAGTCACATTTTGTTTAAACAATAAATGTTAAATGGTTTCGATTCATCTATTCAAAAACAGCTTTTTTCTCTCTTTTTTTTTACATAGTTTCCTCTGATTTTCTCCTCTTTCTGATAGGGTTCAATATGCCGCTACGTTACTAAAGATCTATCAAAATGATTATTATGAATCTAGGTTCAGGGGTAAACATCACACCTGGTCATATTCAAGTGTTCAATAAAAATAAAGGGGGAAAAGAATAACATTAGGAATCCCATTGATCAATAGTGAGTCTGCTAATGTCCCAGATGTACAACCAATATTGGTTTATTCAAGGCAGAATGGAGGATTAAATTGTTTCATCTAATTATATAAAAACTATTATGGTGTAATTGTTGACGATACAGGTTACAGTTAACCCACATCCACACTATCCTCAGGGAGCTTTGGTATCCATGTCAATAAAATCCTTTGAGATGGGAAAAAAATAGGAAACCCTATTAAACATGTTGTTCTTTAAAAGAAATGTTCATACATGAACATCTAAACTCGTTTTTTCATCTAATTAAAACAAATAACTTATTTAATGTAGAGGGTGTCCTAAAATTATTCCTTACCAGAAGCTGTGTTTCTATTACATTTCATTGGAAATGTTAAGGGGTTTTATTGTTGTTAAGTTAAAACACAGATCTTGATATTTATCCTCACGGTTTTAAAACAGAAAAAGGCGAGTCGGGTCTCTGGTTCTACGCTCACCTGGTCCGCCTCCCCCCGGCCTCGCTTCGTCTCTGGGGTCGCTCCTTCACCGCGGAGAACCTTCGACTTTCGCTTCTTTAAGGCATCGGTCGACATGGCTGCCTGGGTGTAAATATGGGTGTTTAGACCGGATAAAATAAAACAATTGAAACTTCAGTTTAGTACCATATGTTAGCAATGAGCTAATGTTAGCAACATAGCCTGTGATAGCTTAGCGGATAACAGGTTCAGTGCTCACAGGGACAAATATCCCACCAGACGCTCCCTCCTGACGACTAATATCAACACGATAACTTTAGTATTATATTTCAATTGACTCACGTACCAACTTGTTGGAAAAAGAATTCAACAGTTATTGCTTAATGGTAATTTAACATCAAAAACGGTTCTAGTGTAATTACCACAAAGCGCCGAGTATCGACGGAAGCCTGGACAAGCCAAAAATCAACAATCAAAACGGAGTAAACAGAAATTAGACTGCCACCTACTGTTTTCATATAGCTGCATTTGTCAAGATGTAATAATAATAATAATAATAGAAGTAAATTTACAAAGTATACATCTTTTACTGCATTTGCCCTCATGCATATATTAATCTGTTCACCCCATTTTACTTTTAGTTTTATTTATTGCATGCTTAGAAGTGTTCATTTGATGTTTGCACGAAGTACTGCAGCAATTTCCTAATGTTGTGAACCTGTTCACACATACGGAAATAAAACCTTTGATTCTGATTCAATATCAAATATTTTTGTCATTCCAGTTTCATTACAAAATATTTTATTAAAGCAAAACTACATTATGCTTTTCCAACTGAGTGTTGAATGGAATAGAAACATGCTTTATTGTGGGGAAATGTAGGCTTAACAGCCAAAAAGTAGATTCACACAAGAATAATAAAAGGCTGTACACTAAAGTAATTAAATCGATCTTACCACATTTCAAATTTACATTTGAAAAAAAAATAGTGTTTTGTAAGTACCAATAGCGGCATACTCAGATTAAATGAACAAAGTGTAAAATGTCTCATTGCATTTGTATATTTGTGCCTAAGAAACAAGAACAGACTATTTACAGGGCGTAAGAACACAAATAGAAAACTGTGCTAATACAATATGAATGTAAATAGAATAAAACTGTGCAAATAGCCAAATAAACAGAGATGCAAAACTGTTCACTGGGTTTGTTGGGAACAGTGGTGGTTATAGAGTCTAACAGCTGCTGGGAAGAAGGACCTACAGTAACATCCCTTCATACATCTGAATCCAACAGTCTGTTACTGAATAAAGCTTTTTGCACATTTTCTACATTTTTTGGTTGATTGAAGCAAGACCATCTTCTAGACAGCAAGAGGTTTAACAGCTTATAGACAAATTAAAATGAATCTCTTACACGGAGGGCTTTATTTATGGATCTACTAGAATCTGGTCTCCAAGTGGAGAGTGAGACTCATTTGTCTTTTTGTTTTTGCTCTAATTCCACACTATCCTATTTAAAGGTTGGTGTGGATGATGGAAGTAATTCTTACCCGTTTCAATGACCTAAAGTATATCCTTTGAGATCTTTGGTGCTGAAATTTGTGGAGATCCATAGGGATGTAGACTCCTCATGTAGTGCTTCCCAGGAAAGTTACTGCTGTGGCAAGGAAAATGGACAGCCTTGTTTCTAAACTTCACAATCAAGTTTTGTTAAGGGAGTTATGTAGTAGCTGTCCCCACATCACCTTACTGTTGGATGTTCCATTCTCATTATAGATGATTCCCACCACTCTTTCATCGTTGATGAAAGTAATGAGTTGGTTTGTGCTGGATTTGACATTAGTCATAAACCTGCAGAGGAAAGATTAAAGGACGGAAATCACATCCCTGAGTGATTCCTCTAGTCAGATAGACGGAGGATGATTTAAGATAACGTTATTTCATCTTTCCATAAAAAGCCCAAAGTTGCATTGGAGAAATGTCAATTTAAACAGCTCGTAAACAAATACAGAAATATAGAAAACATGTTTTATTTATGATAAGTAGTATGTCAATGGTAGTTATTAAAAATACTATCCCCTTTTTAAAATCAAATAAAATTTATGCTTTCAACATTTTTGGTTTCCCTTCAGTTCTGAATAAACAAAAAACTGACACTTGTTTGAAAATGTTTTATTCACTCTGACATTTTTAAAATTCATTAAGAGATATGACAAATAACCACTGTACTAATTTACTTGTTAAATCTTTTTACAAATAACAACCAAATGATTCCTCTGTTAAAGTTCACTTTGCCATATCAATGAGACTCTGCAAAGACGTGGGAACCCAAGTCTTTTCCCCCTGCACGAACACAACTCCTCTATCTATGTAGATCACAATACGTCCGAATGTGTAGAGCTGTTTCCCCTCGTGACGTTTGCCTACTAAGGGCATGAAGACAATGTTGTTCTCCTCCGCTTTGGTCTGAATGAGATCTTTAAAGTTTGTTGGCACACCAGTACTGATGCCTCTATGAGCCACACTCTCAGCATCCCTGCGCTCCTGCAGCGCTTCATACTGGAAGTCCTTCCGTCTTTCTGTCTGTGTAAGATATGCAATGTTTTCTCTTGCGCCAGGTTGCATGTATCCCCCTGTGGATGCAAAAGTAAAATCGTGTTTAAATTAATTTCAGTGGGACAACAAGCTCAAGATGTGTTTTCAAAGCGAGACAACTCTTTAAATTTTATTACATATTTTAAAGGAATATGGATACCAACCCATGCCTGAAGACACTGCTCGGTTCATGATGTCCAAAGCTTCGTTGAATTTCTCTTTAATGAGTGGCTGTGCCAACAAGACGTCACTGAACATGCTTTTCCAGCCAAGGTACCACTTGGTAATCTCCTCGTAGTTTGGACTGTTGCTCAGCCACGAACACAACACCTTTAACCAACACAGATATAAAATATTAAAGTAATTTGAGAGAGGCCCGCCTTCTTTGAATTTGTTATTTTACTGACGAGAACTGTTCTTCTATTTGTCCCAATAAAATGTCCTTGTAGAATCAAAGGCCTAACCAAAATACATATTATTCCTATAGATGGCACTCCAGGATCCCTAAAATATCTTAAGTACATGACTCAGAAAACTTTGAAATATTTCATTATTGATTGTAACTTTCAATATTATTGATATGTCAAACTCTGAACAGAAAGATTACATTATTAAAATGACTGAAGGTGAAAACAATAACTTATTTACTAAACCGAAAGTTTTATTATATTATTGAAACTTAAAAGTTCTTCCTTATGGCTAAATAAATCTGTCTTTGAAAAAAGTGTAAAACCTATGTTTTTTTAATTGGCTGTCTAACATAAGGTATTCCTCATGTTACCCCAAATCCACTTCTCATTGGCTGATCAGTCCCTTGTGATGTCTCCTCCCCTGGAAGTGCATGGTGCTGAGCTGCTAAGTCTGTGCTCAGACTAAACCATATACCCCTTTCCCTGTTTTTCGTTTTAATGGAATAGGAAGACTTGATGCCAAATGAAAGCAGTACTTCAGGGATGTCTTTCACTGCAGCATAAACAACTTATCCAAGGCTGTTTTGCATAAAATATGGAAGGACTACCAAGTTGGATCAAAGTGAGGCATTACTTTCAGCTCTAGTGTAAGAGTTCTGGTGATTTATGCAGACAGATCAAGGCTGGTTCCAAACCAGAGTTATTTTTCCCCTTTCTTTTCCCCGCTTAAAGTAAGTATTAGAACTCAGAATTAGACCATAAAGCCATATTCTTTAAGCTTCTACGAGAGTATAATTTTAATTTGTATTTCCCTATCATTTCCTTGGTATAAACTTTCCCTTTAATTTACAGATGTAGAATAAAATGTGTGGTAGTTATAGTTATTTGGTTGAAGTATAATTATCTTTGTAAATAAATCTTTATCCTTAAAAATATTTTAAAATCTCCAAATTTCTTCTGAATCTGTAGAAGAGGTTGCTCAATGGAAAGGTCAAGAATTCCTCCTTTAGACAGATTTTTGGGAGTTATTTTTGGGACTGATTGTTTTATGAACATTAATGTTATTTAATCTAGCTACATCTTGCAAGATAATTAACTTAATAATTTATGATACATTATCTTAACCATTAGGTTTTGATGTGTTTTACTGCAAGTGCATTCGCTAACCTGCAACCATTTTGGAAAGAAGTTTTTATCCAAAAGAGAAACAAGACTGGAGGGAGACAGCATGCCCTCCCAGTCCATCACCCAGTGAAATGGCTCCATCTGCTGCTGGTGAGGGTTGATCACCAGCTCTTCCAGACACAAGGCTTCAACAGTGCACAGAAGAAAGACTAGCATTAGTATCAGAAATAACAAATGGGGAACGGAGAGCAGGAAAGCACACTTTCATTAATAGATTTGTCAAACATAGTCCTGGGAACTGGTGAAGACTTACCTAGTTTAGGGATGATGTTTTTCACCATGAAGGCCTCCCATGCACCTGCTGAGAAAACATTCTTCCAGGGCTGAAGGATAAGGCGGGCTGAGGTGTCACTTGGATGCCACCGTTGCAAAGCGTTGGACAGCTTGCTCCTGATTGGTGGGTAAAGTGGCTCCAGACGTGCTTGGAGCAGAGGCAGCCAAGGGTGGATCCAGGAGTGAATGGGAACAGTGTCCGTTAAAGGGTTCCAGTTATCCACCTGTTTAACAAAGTAAGAAGTCTGCATTTAATATCTACGCTTCTGATGCTGATATTAGGGGGAATACACAAGCATGCGAGCGTGTTCGTCTTGCCTCCCGTTGCAGTCGGGGTAAGATCATCTGCTCCAGCAAATTATCCAGGATCCATGGGGGTAGAAGAGGGGCCCACAAATCCAAACAGTCCACCATTGGCACAACTATTCGGGGCTGCCAGTTCGACACACAGGACCGCATCACTGGGATCCACACCTCCCATAACAGTCTGGATGAATAGATGCACAACAGACACTTGACGAACACATGCGACCAAAATATACAGTACCAGCCAGAAGTTTGAATCCACTCATCAGCATAATTGTAATTAAATTAGGACTTTGATAGCGTTTTAGAAACAATGACAACTTTAATTTGAAAAGAAATAGCTTTATAAATTTGAATTAAGGATTTCTCTAATCCAAACAGGAATAAATGTGTTCATAAACACATAAATATAAACATACACACCCACTAATAGTTGGTTTAATGTCCTTTAGGAAACTACATAGAAACCACTGCATACTTCTGCCTGGATATTTGAACACTTTTTAAGCCTCGATGTGAGTGTGGGAAGCTTATACAAGTAAAGTATTTGAATGATTGTCCTATTAGAAAACCTAATTGTGTCCAGGTTTTAGCAGTGCAGTAAGGGATTTTCAGTGAAGCTGAAGAATTCAGGGAGAGTCCTTTATCACTTGGCGTGATCCACCAGGTCTACTGGCAGGAAAACAGACCTGCTACCACCACCGTGCTTGAAACTTTGTACAGTGCTTTCAGCTCTGAAAGCCTCACCTGGCCTTCACCAAACATACCTTACATCATTGTGGTCAGATACCACAATTTATGTCTCATTTTAGCATAAAGATGTTTTCCAGAGTACATTTGGCTTGTCCATGTCAACTGATGCAAATCTAAGTTTTGATTGAACGTGTCTATTCAGAACTAGGGCTTCCTTTCTTTATTCAGTCTGGAGAGTGGGACCGATGTTCCAGTATTTTCTGGTAGTCTTGAGCTTCATTGGTTTCTGGGTTGTTCCTGAACATCCAAACCCATTTCATTTTACTGAATGAGAGAGTTTGGGTCAGATGGCTGTTCCAACAAACCAATCTTCCCAAACAACTGAACTGGATTCAGAACAACTAAAGAAGGTTAACACTGAGCTTCTGGAAAAGCCCTAAACATTGATGATTTTTTTTTGACAATGCTAAACACTGCGCCAGTGCTGTGAAACCAACTAATTCAAATGGGGTCTTCTAATTCTGATTAAACCCAGGGCTGGCAAATATGTCAGAATTATGCGAGGAGCTTGTTCATGGGTACAACAAGCATGTGGTTCCCCTGAAACTTGCTACAGCATTGATATAAATATTATTTATAAACATAAGATTGCATGCATAATTTTGACCCAGTGGAGATTACAAAATATCATTGAATTCTAACTTATGCATTAAATGTTTGTATTAGAAATTCTCTAGTTGTGCGACACATTACGATAAAAAAAAGTTCAAAATGCTCTGTTAAAAGCCCAAAAATAGTAAGAAACTCAAGTCGATTATGTAATATAGATATTCTGATCTCCAATATGACTGCAATACAAGCAGAATACATTTTTTCATGAGGCGGATTTGAGTCTCTCTTATTTAATTAAAATCACCTGTGGTACGGATCCATGTTTGAATGTGGACCGCTGGGGTGCATGTCTTGGGACTCGAGTATTGCTCTCCACTGACCAATATCTTCCAGACAACACGAACTGTCCTGAAATGATCAGGTGAACATGTTAGAACGACTTCAAACTTTAAAATAATTCAGTTGCCTTTAGCTAAGACGATAGTAGAAGAATACCTTGAGAGGGTCCCAGGAGGAGAGTTTCTCTTTGAGTAACGGATGCACAACAGCAACAGCCAGGTCCCCCAAGCCCATTGTCTTGTATTCTTCATAATAATCAGTCTGTAGGGTCTCAAACATATGGGCACACTCCTAAACAGAGAAGAAGAAGTGGTAAAAATGTTTTTTTTAATTAATAGAACAGGGTTAAAACAATTAATCTCATACTGCCTGACGATAGAGGCTCTTTGGAGTTTAATCAGTGTAACATATACCTGTAAGGTTGGCCCCTCACCCGGCGCAGTCTCCTCTGTAGGAAATCGCTCCACTAAGCTCAACACCGCCTCCATTCTCTTAATGGCATCCTGCTCTGTATCCAGTCGGCTCTGCAACGCTCGTGACTCGTGGCTCAGAGAAACAACCACGTCTTTTTCATGCTGCAAACGCCTGGCAGACTACAAAACATGCATCCGGGATAGAAGTAAAGCTTTGAAGCAACGTGGAAACAGCTACATTTGTACCACAGATTATTAACTTTTTAATGAAAATTTTCTTAAGTCCTGTTGTTGCTGAATCCACTTATAAAACCCTCACCTGTAAAATGTCCTGCTCTGTGAGGTCTATTAGAAGCTGGAGGTTATGCTCGAGTTCAGGGAGAGCAAAGCCAGATCCTTTCTGGTCGCGGGTGGCCAGGCTTGGTGGGGCTTCAACCGGAACACTGTGTTTGTTGGATATCTGACTGTAGCTGTAGTAAACCTTCTGCTCTCGCCCAGTCATGTCAATGACCTAAACCAGGAGAAAGATGGTAAAATTACATTTAAAAGGCTTAAATAGCAGGCTCACATGTTGAACATATTCATCCAGCAACCTCTTAAAGCTGCTGTCCAGAGTATTTGAGGGAGAGAGAATTTTTTTTAATCCAACGTACCAAAGCCCCTCCCAAAACACCCCTACCGCTCCCTCTAGCCTTACCTCAACAATTGTGCATGTGCATCACCTATGTTGTCACAGCGGGTCAATGAGAGCAGCAAGCGCTATTGTGCAATACCCAATTGAATATTGATATGGACATTTAAGAGGTGAGCGACTTCTCCATGACTGACCCTCTCTTCAGATATGCCGACCGTAAACATAAGCGAACTGTGTGCAAATTCCCCATCTTCACGTTTGCGCAATGTGTATGTAAGCTGATTGACAGCTGAGGAGGAAACTCGAATTCTATTGGCTAAAAGAATTTGGCAGTCAGTGTGATATGCATAGGGGTTTATTGGACGAAGGCGGGACTTAGAAAGAATAACAAATGTTGTGGAGCAGTAGCCTTTTATCATAGCATTGACCCTACTATCATTTTAAACATTTATAAAACTTTGATACACAAATATTCTCCTGACTGCAGCTTTAATGCTGTACCAGAAGTCGCCCGCCCAGCTAAAAATAAACAGTTGGTTATAAACAGTGACATGTATGACTCATTTGCCAACATCTAAATTAAAAATTGGCCATAAGTATTTGTGACCTGCTGTGAATCTCCTGCTGCTTGATTTTAATTAGTCAGAATCCATATAAAACTCATTCTAAGCTAGTAGGGATTTCTGTTGAAAACTGAAAGGCAAAGAGAAGTTTGACATCCCTGTAAATCAGGGGGAGAAGTAAATGAGTATGTTCTTTAATACCTGAAAAAGTAGGTATATGCCTCTATCCTTTTATACTTTATTGTAAGCTACTGCATGAAGGCCATAAATGAGAGGGCAATTTTATTTTGAAGCTTAAAGACCCACTCCAATGAAAATTGTTTTTCATGTTGTTAACATGTTCTTGTGGCATTTTTCTGATGCCAGAGGACATATCTTAAGAAAAAGGAAGGGGTCCTCCCCGCCAACGGTTCCACCCGAAACACAGAGGTGAATTGCTAATGAGCTACTGCCACTCTTCTGAAGCTATGTCCTAAAAAAATGGCACAGATTTTGTGATTTTGGCTAAAAACAGCATAATCATAATTTAAAGATCACTGAGAACACTTTAAAATAACTCAAAAGATGATCGGAGTGGGTCTTTAACGAAACACAGTAACTCCTACAAACTGTTGTGTCATTCATACAAACATGAATTAAAGAAGTTAATCTAAGACTTGAACGTACCTTGACTTGTGCCAGTTCTCCTGCAGATACTGGTGTGGCCCGAAAGGCCATTTTACCCTTAGCTTTCAGCTCATCTGCAGTTGTGTAGGAGTACTTTGGTTTCTTCTTTCCTGCAGACCCAGTCGGATCCTTACGCCACTGGCCTAATTCTTTTTTAAATTCCTTTTAATCAACAAAAAAACATTGAAGAAGCTCTGCAGTATCAGGATACAGATTTTAAAAAGCAACAGTACACAATAGTGGATATAAATGGAAAAAGTGTGAATGGTGATATTTTCTTCCAACTGTTTACCTTTTCCTCCTCTTCTTCAGAGTCAACCACAGGAAAGTCCTGAAGACTCTGCCGAGTTCGCTCATTGCCATAAGCACCGACTGCTCCTTTTCCCTTACGAACCTTTGCCTCAATGGGGTTCACAATACCTGCAACAATAACAGGGGACTTCATTGGAAAGTTTCCTAACTACACCAGCTCTCTCCTGAAATATACACCAAGCTACATCACAGGATTGTATCCTTGTCAGTTCTACCCACCTTGAGCATTCTTTCCCAAGCCTTTTCCTGGCTGGTAGCCCATTTTCTGCAGAAGTTTCTGTCCAATTCCTTTGGTGTGCTTCTCCCAGCTGCCGATACCTTTACCAGACTGTACGCCACCTGCAAACCTCTGGGACTGGTTACCACCAAAAGTACCCTGGGAAAAAACAGCACTTTTTTAAAAGGTGATGTTAATCGTCCCTAAGGTTTGTTTAAATCAATGGTTACCAAATGAACAAAATGCAGATGCAAATAAATTCACCATCTGAAGTTTTTTTGGAGCTGTTGCACGTGGAGGAGGAGGTGGAGGCGTTGGAGGAGAATCATCATCAGAGTCATCAGAACCTCCTTCTTGTTGCTGCTGTTTCTCCTCAGCTGCAGTCTTACGCAGACCAGCACTCACAAAGCTCACTGGAGCAGTGTAGTCTTTAGACCTGGGGGGAAAAAAATCATAACAATATACAGTACCTTGCAAAACTTTTCAGACTGCTGAAAATATTCCACATTTAGTCAAGTTGCAACCGCTGACTCCTATATAATTTAATAGGATTTTAGGTGTTAGGCCAACAAAATGTTGAAAAAAATTCTTAAGTGACAGGAAAATTATCTATGTAAAAAAAAGAGTAATGGCAGGCATTTGTATTCAACCCCATTCGCTGTGATATCCCTAAATAAAACCCAATGCAACAAATTACCCTCAGAAGTCAACTAACTGGAAAATAGAGTGTATGCACTTGTGTGCAATTAATCTCAGTATAAATGCAGCTGTTTTGTGAAGGCCTCAGATGAGAGAAGGGTTTAACCCTCATCAGAAAATCAAAAGAGCACAACTGCAAACCTAAGAAGAAATGGACGTCCACCTACACCGACAGGTCTAGGACGGCGGGTTCAGATTTCTTGCAAGACTGGCTGCTACTGGAGATCCTTTCTTCCCAAAGCAACACCATCCACAGTGACTCTTTGAAGATACTTGGATATGAGTTAAAACGACACTTAATTTCCTTTTGGGATAAATAAAATATCATTGAATTGAAGTCAAATTAAATGAATTCACAGCTCAGTTGATAGCATCGGTTCACATGAACAACGATTAGTTGTGGACTTTACAATGCTAAGCTTTCATGAAACTGAGGCATAATTTAGGCCCCTGTTAAAAGTGACAAATGTATGCCACAGTTTTCAAACTTTTATTAATACAAAACTTAGAAAACCAGTTTTCCTTCCAGATTACAATTATGCAATATTTTGTGTTGGTCTATCATATTAAATCCCACTTAAATAAACTGAACCTAATGGGTGTAATGTGACAAAATGGGAAAAAGGCCAAGGGGTATGAATACTTTTACAAAAGCACATTAACTGAACCAATTGTTGCTTGTTATCAGAAATGGGCATTGATGCCACAACGCTACCTCTTGCCACCGAAGCTAGGTCTCTCGTCCTCATCAGAATCCCTCTCAGCCCAGATGCCATAGGTGGCCTGCTCCTTGGACTGCCTGAACCTTCGACGGTCCGGGTTAAATTCATTGGCCAGATCCCAGTCTGTCACCTCAAAGCTCTCTATCTCCACACCTTCATCCTCCTCCTCCCTCCGCCCGTACAGGTGAGACATGGACATCTAAATGTTAAGGAAAAACACAACAAAGTAAATAAATACATACAAAATAAAAACAGAAGAATGTGTGAAAGATGGTGACGTGATGATGATCAAAACTTGTGGCCGTAAACTGAGGAAGAAAATATTGTAGCTGTGCTAAAAGACCACGTTTCCTTAAAAACAAAAGCGATGTAAATCTTACCGCTTTAGACTAACTGAGACTAATAGTCTGTAGCAGCATTTTCCTCAGTTAACAAAAGCGAATTATTTAACAATAAACTTCTAACAAAAAGATAAATTGTTGCTCAAAATGTATAGCGATATAAAAACCTGTTGCTATTTAGCGATAACAGACGATGAGCTTCAAATAATGAGGCCCCGCGAAAGCTAACATTAACTAGCAAAACCTAAAGTGAGGGCATAATCTACACGACTGCACGTTAAAATATTTAAAACTGGAAACGTTAAGTCATACTCACGTTAAACTTTATTCAGTATTATTGTCCGAGATTAATAAAGCATGTTTTTTAAAGTAGAAAATACAAACAGCTCACGAACGAAAGCGAACGTTTTTGCAGTTGGAAGTACTTCCGGTTTACTGGTGTTCCATCAACTCTTGTACACAACAAAGGTCTGTTCCCCTGAAAGGTTCTGATTTCACCGATAAAGATTGTTGATTTGTTCGTTTTTGTTTGTTTGTTTGTTCTTACTTGAATTACCAAATTGAGAAGAGCTAAAAATATTTTTTAATGATCATAGAACGAATATTACCTGTCAGCTTTATTATAGAATAAAATAGAATACAATAGATAGAATAGAAAAAAACATTATTGTCTCACAGTGGGGAAATTAATGTGTCACAGCAGCAAGTTAAGGTAAATGGGAGCATGTACATTAACGCAAAGGTAAAGAATATAAAAAATAAGAATAAGAGACTGTACAGTAAGGGCAAATTCACAACAGAAAAAATATTACTTTACAGTTATTAAAAATAGCATACTAAGATTAAAAGAAACGTGCAGCTCATTGGGGTATTTTAAAGTAAGGAAAATGTCCACGTGCATGTATCTATAAATGTGCAGAAAAAGCAACAACAGACTATTTACAAGAGGTGAAAAAAAACTGCAAACAACAGGAATCCGCAAATAACAGCAGTAATGTTATTTGAAATGACAAAACTGAAGATAACAGCAGAGTGTTAAAGACTGATTGAGTCTATAGTGAGCAGTTATGGTTATAAAGTTTTGTATTATACTATGCATCTATCCATTATCTATACTGTCTATCCCTTGTAGGGTTGCTGGCGCCTATCTATCTATCTATCTATCTATCTATCTATCTATCTATCTATCTATCTATCTATCTATCTATCTATCTATCTATCTATCTATCTATCTATCTATCTATCTATCTATCTATCTATCTATCTATCTATCTATCTATCTATCTATCTATCTATCTATCTATCTATCTATCTATCTATCTATCTATCTATCTATCTATCTATCTATCTATCTATCTATCTATCTATCTATCTATCTATCTATCTATCTATCCATCCATCCATCCATCCATCCATCCATCCATCCATCCATCCATCCATCCATCCATCCATCCATCCATATATATATATATATATATATATATATATATATATATATATATATATATATATATATATATATATATATATATTAGGGCTGTAAAACGAGTAAAAAATGTAATCTAATTAATCACAGGGTAGCTGTAAATTAATCACGATTAATTAACATTCCCTAATATGACCGGAAAAGTAAAATTTTTGGTGTAAATAAAGGACAAAACCGGAAGCTGTTGCTCTTTTTTTAAGGAAATACAGGAGAGATGCATGGAACTTTTGTTTTGAATTCCACAGTCACATTTACACGTGGAGCTTTTTACCTAGTAATCTTTTACCCAGTTGCTAAGGCAAACTAACTGGTTAACATTTTCTGAATGTAAAGCTGACAGTTTCTTATTCAATTTTGGACAACCCTGAGCATCTTCTTCATGGGACTATCCTACAACAACGGTGTCTTCGGTCAGAGGCTTCTTCAGTTTTGCTGCGACACAGACTGCTACAGGAGATCATTCCTGCTTACAGCCATCAGGATCTACAATAGCTCCTTGAAAAATTAAATAATATGAGCTACAATAACACTTAATTTCTCTCCAGGAGAAAAGTATTAAGTATTTTTTAATTGAAATTTTCTGACTAATAGAGGGATTATTTGTTTATCATCACCGAACCTTTACATTACTCCCTGGTTCCCACTGTTATTATTTGCAGTTATCAAACAGTTGTTATACTGTTTATGTGACAAGCGAGCACTGAAAGCAGCGCGGGTTTAATTGTGGGGTAAACAGGGCAGGTCATTCTGTGCATGCATTAATTGCGTTAAAAAAATTAATGGCATTAATTCCACAAATTAATCAACCGGGATTAATGTATTAATTTTGACAGCCCTAATATATATATATATATATATATATATATATATATATATATATATATATATATATATATATATATATATATTAGGGCTGTCAAAATATGTGTGTGTGTGTGTGTGTGTGTGTGTGTTTGTGTGGGTGTGTGTGTGTGTGTGACATAATGTGGAAACAATCGTCTCACCTTGAATGTGAACAAAACAAAGGAGATAATTGTAGATTTCAGAAGAAACAGGGATGAGTCAAACACTGTTTCCGTCATGGGAGAAGAAGTGGAGGTGGTTGAGGAGTATAAATACCTCGGAGTTCACCTTGACAACAGACTGGACTGGAGACTAAACAGTGAAACCGTCTACAAGAAGGGACAGAGCAGACTCTACTTCTTGAGGAAGCTTAGGTCCTTCAAGGTTTGCAGCAAGATGCTGGAGATGTTCTACAAGTCTGTTGTGGAGAGTGTAATCTCTTCAGCCATCATCTGTTGGGGTAGCAGCATCAAAGCCAGGGATTTAAAAAGGCTCAACAACCTGATAAAAAAGACTGATTCTGTTATTGGCACTACTGTGGAACTACTGGATATGATGATGCAAAGAAGGATTCTTCATAAAATAAAATAAAAATATGTTGACAACCCTGAGCATCTTCTTCATGAGACAGTCATACAACAACAGATTGTCTTCAGTTGGAGGCTTCTTCAGTTTCGCTGCAATACAGACCGTTACAGGAAATCCTTCCTACCCACAGCCATCACTATCTACAACAACTCCTTAAAGAATTACCTCTGGGATCAACAAAGTATTTTTGAATTTGAATCTCCAGCATTGGGTGAGAGGCGGGGTACATTCTGGACAGGTCGCCAGTCCATCACAGAGACACACAGGACAAACAAGATGTTTGCACATGCACACACTCACTTATACCTAAAGGCAATTTAAAGAGTCCAACTAACCTAACAGTCGTGTTTTTGGATTGTGGGAGGAAGCTGTAGTACCCAGAGGGAACCCACGCATGCACAGGGAGATCATGCAAACTCCATGCAGAAAGACCCCAAGCTGGGATCCGAACCCAGGGCCTTCTTGTTGCAAGAAAACTTTGCTACCAACTGCTCCACTATGCCCTATATTATATTATATTATATTATATTATATTATATTATATTATATTATATTATATTATATTATATTATATTATATTATATTATATTATATTATATTATATTATTTAAAGATTAGACTTGAGAGACTTTAATTACATAAACAATTTGCAGTGTAAATGACTTTATTCTATTCTATACATCTTTTTATTTAGTTATTTTATTTTAATTAAATTATTTTACAACTACTTAATTTTAGTTCCTTCGCATCTGTGCACAATGTTTTACGCAACGTTTTTTTTTATTATATGTGCCCCGTTTGATTTGTTGACAATAATTTTAAATAGGAAAAAAAAAAAACATGACGTGACCCCGGAAGAGGAAATGTGTGCTACTTTTAAAATAATTTCTCGTGCTAGTGGCTTTTCTGCTCACGATTATAATAAAAAACATACATAATAAAATAGAAATTATCTGACATTCCTGTATGTATCTCTGCATGGTAATACATTTGTAAATGTCGGGTTCCGTAGAACAGTGGCAGGTAGTTCGACGGGGAAAAGGTGCATCGAGGAAACTTAGATCTCACCAACAAATCCCGTCTGCATGTCTTCAGGAACAGCTGGATGTTGAGAAACTTGTCAGACGGATCAGAGACACAGTGTAAGAAGTAAAGCTCAGCTGCAACCCAATGACTATCCTACAGAGTCTTTTAGATAAGACCTTCCCAAAGGTTAGTTTTTAAGCTCAGCAGATTCCCTGCATACACTTTAAACTCTTCTTTTATTTGGTCTCCTTTAGGTCTGAGCTGAGAGTTGAAGAGCTTTGGCCACAGTGGAAAAGTAAGTCTGGTTCACAGCTGAATATTTGCAGTGGCCTACAAAAGTATTCAAACCTCTTGACACCTTTTCACATTTTGTCTCATATGACCATAAACTTCAATGGCTTTGTAGGATTTTATAAAATGGTCCCGCACAAGGCAGTAGGCTACCTCCTCTCTCCATGAATGTGGCCTGAATAGAAGAGTGACTAAAAGAAGGTGTTGATCAAAAATAAAACAGAAGAGGTGCCATTCAACATTTGCTTTAAGCCATGTAGGGGACAGAGCAAACGTTTAGAAGGAGGTGTTCCAATCAGATGAGGGCAAAATGTAACTTTAGGGCTTGCATGCGAAATGCGTTGTGTGAAGAAACACTCACACTGCATATCATTCTGAACATAGCATCCCCACCTTAATATTAGGTGGTGACAGCATTATGCTGTGGGGACAGTTTTCATCAGCAGGAATAGGGAAGCAGGTCAGAGTTGATGAGAAGATGAATGAATACATGGCAGCTCTGGAAAAAAAAAAAACATGTTAGAGACTGCAAAAGACTTAAAACTAGACCAGAGGTTGACTTTTCTCCAGGACGACTCTAATCATAGAGCCAGCGCTACAACCGAATGGTTAAAAAAATTAATTGTATGAGCTACAACAACACTTAATTTCCCTCTTGGATCATTAAAGTACTTTTGAATTGAATTATTTAAAGATTCATGTACTAAAATGGCCCAGTCAAAGTCTAGAGGTACTTTTGATTGAGAATCTGTGGCAGACCTTGAAAGTCAATCTTTACAGATGCTCTCCATCCAATCTGACTGAGCTTGAGTTATTTTGCAGAGAAGAATGGGGGGAAAAGTAAGCCTCTAGCTGGGCATACCTGAAAGACTTGTAGCTGTAGCGAAAGGTGGTATTACAAAGTATTCTGATTCATGGGGATTGATTACAAATGCACACTGTACTTTTAAAAATTTTATTTCACAATTACATGCTCCTTTTTATCTACCACATCAAATCCTAATAAAATACATTAAGGTATCTGATTGTACTGTGAAAAAAAAAACTTTAATTACATGAATTGATCTTCAAGGTGCTGTAGCTTAGTTCATGAAGGATCTTGCTTGTAGCTTGATGAAAATCTTCTCTTTAGATCAGCTTCTATTGGCAACATCCATATCAAGTCCTTCAGACAGCACTGTGACTGAGGGCCAGCAGGACAAGGACACAGAGGGGACGGCACGCCAACAGCTGGAGTGTGTGTGTTATGGCCTCGGCTCCTTTTCTTCGTGTGTCTCAGCCCGCTACCAGCTTGCCATGTTGCTGCTGCTACTGGATGCAGGACAGGTTAGAGAATCAACCTCATCTGTGTTAAACCTCACATTTATTAAAAGGTATTTAACCTAAGCATGTATGCTTTTGCTCCTTTTGTTGTATAGATTCCCCTGAAGGATTGCTCTCTTTATGATCCTGCATTCTCTTCTGCAGAAAGGGACGTTTTGAGACAGCTTGGTTTGACTGTCCTCACAGAAAATGAGGTTAGTTGTTGGCTGCTCACGTATTTTATTCCGTCAGACTTATGATACACATTGAGGTTATAGCTGCATTACCTTTTAATATTTGGAGTGCTTCCAGTGTGCTGTAGTTTTGCAATCAAATCACAAATCCAGTCAGTTTTTCAATGTTTTCTATTAATTTTAACTAGTAATTTGTAGTAATATATTTTTAATCTTAGGCAAACACCAGCATTTACAGCTATTACACGTAACATGACTTAATAACTCTTTGCATAGAAAAACAGCCTCCTATTTTGTTATATTGTTAAGGAGGGGAAGCGCCTGGCCACCAAGCCCACCCTCTTTTATCTAATGCACTGCGGAAAAGCCCTGTACAACAACCTGCTGTGGAGGAACTGGAGCCCACGCTGTTTGTCTCTGGTTACGATCGTCGGAAACCGCTTCAGCGGCATCAGGGAGAGGTTTGTACGAGGAATGAATTAATTGAGAAGACATTGGAAAGGGTGGCTGAGATGGGGTGACATTCTCTCTCCTTTTACCTCCAGGACCGTCGAGAGGGAACTGATGCGCGATTACAGCTACATCAGCAAAGCTGTTGATTTGTGTGACGAGAGACTGCTGCCTTGTCCTTCCCGTCTGATAGATGTCTTCAGTGATACAGCACTTATCACTTTTGCTTCGGACCGACTAAACAAACTTCCACAGTCAACTTGGATAGACTCAGCTGAACCACAATACCAACATTGCTCAGATTTAGAGATTATACTAAAACAAATGCCCATCTTGGACTCTCCAGAGACAAGCAATAGATAACAATGGATGTATTTTCAACCCTAATATTGATAAAACTGTTTTTTTTAAATAAATGACAAATCTAGCAGATCAGACTCGTGCTAAATTTATTCGGAGGCTTTCTGGGAGATGAAAGGACAATATTTAGTATTCTAACTTTCATCAGTTCAAGTTTGGTTTCATGTTCCAATAATAAGTTTAATTGGGTTAGTTTATGCCTGTTGTTTCTAAAGTGTTTTATTCCTGTTTACTATGAACTACACTTATATTTTTGAAGACAGTGTTGATCCACTGTCCGTTAGCAGTTTTTGAAAGAAATGTTGCTAAAGTTAAAGTGTGGTCATCAGGCCGGGTAAACATCTGATAGAAAGAAATACTGTGTGAAAATCTGCAATATAGTGTTAGTTCTGCTAGGTTACTTTTACGTTCTACATTCAGTAAATCCTACAACAGACATAGTTTTAAAAAACTCAGACTTTGATGTGAAACTGTCGATCATCTTCTCTGCTAAACCAAACTGAAGACATGTTGGACGAACTTCCATGCGCCCTCCAGGACCCTGTTTAGGGTGAAGAGCTGGTCCAGTGTTTTATGGCCAGGACGAAAACAGCATTGTTCCTCCTGGATTCGAGGTTCGACGATCCGCCGGACCCTCCTCTCCAGAACCTCTGAGTAGACCTTACCAGGGAGGCTCAGAAGAGTGATTCCCCTGTCTTTGGAACACACTCTGTGGTCCCCCTTTTAAATAGGGGGACCACCACCGCAGCCTGTCAATCCAAAGGAACTGCCCCAGATGTCCATGCAATATTGCACAACATCCACAGCCTTGAGGAACTCCGGGCAAATCCACCCAGATTTTAAGAATACA
Organism: Valencia hispanica; assembly: GCA_963556495.2. Lineage (NCBI taxonomy): Eukaryota > Metazoa > Chordata > Actinopteri > Cyprinodontiformes > Valenciidae > Valencia > Valencia hispanica. The sequence continues at coordinate 29,650,839 of OY747704.1, forward strand.
TTTTTAAGGATAGTCTTGAATACAAACCTAGTAAGGTTGTTTTTTTTAATATAATGATATACGAGGTGTTATGAAATTTTGTCATAGCACCTACTGACCAAAAACAAAATGAATGTAACTTTTCAGGTCAAGCCGTGAGATGTGGCCCAATTAACCACAGTGATGTTTTAAGCTTTAGAAGCTGCAGTATTTGTTCCATTGGAAGATATGATGAAGATATTAAACCACAATTCTGAGATTTGGTTTAAACATTCAGTTAGAAAATAATTGTTTTCTTTTTCTTTTAGCAGAAGCATGAGTTCAAATTTTCAGTCATACAATAATGCTACATTAGCTCTTTTACTACATAGTGAATATTATTGTCCCTGTTTTGTTGTTTGTGCTCATTCTATTTTTAGAAAAAGCAGCAACAACCAGATTACTTTATTAATAGAAGACAATGTGTTTATTACAGCAGAGTACAAACTTTATTTTTTTGGAGGGAAAATGCAGCCAAGCAAGTGGAGTTTCTCACAGCATCTGTGACAGTTGAACATCTGAAACATGAAAGAATACTCATCTTTCTTAATACTACCTTCCTTTTGTTTTGATCACATTACATTTTAAATCCAAGGATGGTTTTATCTTACAGCAGTGTCTTTAGAAAGCTCGCCACTACAAGCCTGGGTGTGTTTTCACTCTTCAACCACTCCATTGGCAGAGACACTGTCTACTCCATTTACTGCCTTGCTTCCTGCGCTGTTGCTAGATTTTGAAACAACATCTGCCCAGCTTAGTTTACTGTTAAGGGCAGATGGACTGGGAATTGTTTCCATGTCTCCATTTATTTCCCCATTTTTACCCCCTGAGACTGACTGCATCTCACCTTCATTTACTGTCTGGTCTTCAGGATTTTTAACTTCTCCGTCACCACCCATATCAGTTTTCTCTTCATGTTTGCTTCTCTCAGCTGGTTCTACCACATGACCGTTGGCTAAGACACCTGCACCACTTTCAGCAGACATGTCCTCCAGCGGCTGCTCTTGTTGGCTCTCGTCATCTTTCTTCTCTGTTTCGGTTCCTCCATCACCACCTTCCTTCAAACTTCCAATTTCTTTATCTGAGCTTTTCTCTGCTCTGTTAACAAGGTGTGAGTTGACGGGCCAGATTGGGAGTTTAAATCCCAGTTCCTTTGCTGCTGCAGCCTTTCGTTCCAGGTGTTTCTGCTTATACTCCTGGAACCTGTCACTATGAAAACACATGGGATTAAAACTTGACATGTCTTTTATATGTAAGCATAAGTTCTCATATTTTGTTTTTAACATTAAAATTAAAACTGAGGATTTTAACACAACAAACTGTAATTAAGTTGTATATGTTGGATGCTTTGAACATTTTTAAAATGCATGAAAATCTGATTTTTTTTTCATGACCTTTAAAATTAAGATGAATAGTCACCAGATACCCAGCTGAAAACAAATATATTTAAGCCTTACATGTTTCATTTTTATTACCTGGCTCACATAAGAGATTTGGAATCTATACTAACTTACATCTATACTTGTATTCTAGTATATATGAGAACAAGACTCTTATTTACTATCTATGTTCATTACATTGAATTACCAAGTGAACACCTTCTCCTAATAGAAGTTTTGATTTTGCTGGCTGAAGCTGGTAAGATGGTGTCATTATCTACGGTGAAACGTGCCCTGTTCCAACATGGGCTGAAAGGCCGCTTAGTGAGGAGGAAGCCACAACTCCAAAGGAAACATTAAAAAAAAGCCAGATTACAATTTTGTAAATGCACATGGGATCATAGACCTTCATTTTTGGAGATATGTTCTGTGGTCTGATGAAACTAAAGTTGAACTGTTTGGGCAAAATGACCATTGTTACATTTGGAGGAAAAAGGGGGAGGCTTGTAAGTGTGGGAACACAATCTCTACTGTAAAGAATGGGGGAGGCAGCATCACGTTGTAGGGCTGTTTTGCTGCAAGAGGAAGTAGTGCGCTTAATAGAATAGATGACATCATGAGGAAAGAACATTTTGTGGAAACATCTATAAAGTATCTGTAATCTTTAGGTTGAAATTCCTATATTTAGGGGTTGACTGGTGATTTCAAGCTGTGACTAGGCCCCTCTGAAATCCCCCTTTTTTCCCCCTAGTCCATTCAGAGCTGGATATGCTGGTGTGATTTTCCTGCTGCAGAACCCATCTGCTTAGGTTTAGGTAAAGTGAGTCAAACTAACCCAGAAATGTGGTAAATCACAGAAATTAATGATTTAATAATGGGGATGATTACTTTATCCCCTAAAGATAGGTTGGTCTGAATAGTTTTTCCCACCTTAGGAAATGAAATCATTCTTCGAAAACAATTTTTTTGTATTTAGGTTATCTTTACCTGATATACATTCTCTGATCATTTGAAATACTTAAGTGTATTTAACTTTGACAACAAACAGAAAAAGCTCAAATCTGTAAGGGGGCAAATACCTTCTCACCACATTGAGAAATGTTACTTTGTCTTGAGATTTCCTCTCCTTTTTCCCCTCATCTTTACACATAATGAAATTTGGATTGGGAAAATCTTTTTATTAAATCAACCTAAAGACTTGTTGCCATTGAGTCAACTAATCTTTTAAATTTCTGATTTCAGGCCATAGTGTTTTTAGAAATTTGTGAATATTTACCTGCGTGTGATCCTCCTAATCCCTGTAACCAGAACCATCTGCTCCAGAATAGTTTCAGACGTTGGGCTTAGACACTGAGAACAGAAAATGCAACAACCTGAGCATGTTTTTACACCTTTTAGAAGACATATTTATGCAAGCTGTTACACTTACCTCCAAAGTTTGCTCAGCAGACTCACTTCCTGCCTGTCTGAGAGTGCGCTCTACCTTGACTGCTTGCTTGGTTATGGTGCCCAGGAACTCTTTGCTACAGCTCGTCTGTGGGTGATCTTCTCCAAACTGGAGGAGAAATTTAATGTAAGCACACATGCACAAAGAAAATGATCCATCTGATTTTCTCTCTCAGTTACAAACCAAGGACGTAAAGGCAGAGAGGGCTTCTTTCTCATGTGTCATAGCACTTCTGTAGTCACCTTTACTGCACATCCATTGAGCCAACAGGTGGTGGCTGAATGGAAAAATGGAGGGTGAGTTACAATTTGAAAAAGCCAAACATATTAAAGTAAACTTCCTTAGTATACAGCCACATTTCCAATGTGAGCTATGAATGACATCCTACCTGAGAGCAGTATGGAGATCTGTGGGACCGAAAAAGGAAGTATTGAGTTTCAGGGCATTCTTTAGGAACTGTCCTGTTTGATCTTCTGTCAGCACCAGGCCAAGACAGTTCTGCAAGAAAACAAGTAGGAGGGAAACTTGAACCATAAGCAAAACCTTTATGTCTTCTTTTGTTACACTGTAATAAACTGCTTTGACCTACATCTAGTGTTGCAGTGTACGGGTGGTCTTCTCCGTGGACTGTTAGCATTAGCAGGCGAGCTCTGAGAAGGCATTTTTGGGCCAGGGTCGTCTCCCCTCCAGCATATGCATACACAGCTAGAAGGGCCTATAAATCACACAACAATGGCAATAATCCCACTGTAACAACTAGGATGAGTAAACAGTGATAATTATACACTATATTCAGGCGCTGTACTCACATATTGTTGTATAGTGTTTGGATGGTCAAAGCCAAGGACTCTCTCACTGATAACCACGGTTTTCAGCTGAACACTGCGAGCCTTCAAACAGAAAAGGTCAGGGTCAAAATGTAGTTATTAGTGTTGTTAACATCCTAAAATGGATGGAAGTACACTCTGGAATACATTAGCATTGTTGTAAGATGTACAACTAAAGCAAAGGTAGAAATATAGACAGGTTTATGGTGCCTTGCAAAAGTGTACAGTGCATTTTGCCATTTATCACATTACAAGTACTAACCTCAATGTACTTTATTGTGATTTTATGTTAATAGAGCAACTCAAAGTAGCACATGAGTGTGCAGTAGAAGATTAAGTATATATGATTTTAAAAAATGTAGCAAATAAAAATCTGAATAAGATGGAATTAATTTGCATTCAGCCCTCCCGTGTCAGAACTTTGCATAGGCAACTTTCACTGCAGCTACAGCCGCGAGTCTATTGGCCTAAGTCTCTAACAGCTTTACATATTTTATGACTGAATTTTATTTTCTTGTTTACAAATCATCTCAGCCTCTGTCCGATTGGATGGTAAGACTCTTGTCGTTGATTCTCAGTTGGATTCAGGTCACTACTGTGACATGGCCTCTCCAACATAAAAACGTACTTTAATCTAAATCATTCCATTGGAGTTCTGGCTGGATGTTTTGGGTCGTCGTCCTGCTTGACGGTGAACCTTGACTCCAGTCTTGCAGCTTTTTTGCTTGTTTTTCCCCAGTTGCTCTGAATTTAGCTTCATCCCCCTTTCTCATTCAGGGTGATGGACACTTTTAATTTTCTCACTGTTTTGCCTGAAGGCCAAAAAGTTTAATTTTGGTCTTCTCTAACCATACCAAACCAGGTCTTCCACATGTTTGTTGTCTCCCATATATGGCCTGTGAAAAACTTGAAAGAGGACTTCCTTTGGCTTTCTTTCAACAATGACTTTCTTCTTGCCACACATCTATAAACACCAGCTTTGTGGAGTTCACATCCTGTCAACAGATTTTCCCAACTGAGCATTGAATCTCTCCTCCTCCTTCAGAGACACCTTGGAGCTCCGGGCTACTTCTCTGATAATGCTCTCCTTGCAAGGCGTTCCCATTTAGGTGGACAGCCATATTTTGGAAGGGCTGCAGTTGTGCAATGCTACTTTCATGTTCAGATTATGAATTTAACAAAACTTTGGGAAATGTTTAAAGCTTAGTATATTGTTTTATAACCTAATCTTATTTTAAACTTCTTTACAACTTTCTCCCTGACCTGTCTGCTGTGTTCCTTGGTCTTCGTGATGCTCTTTGTTTACTATGTTCTCTAGCAAACCTATGAGGCCTTTGCAGGACAGCTGTATTTATACTGAAATTAAATCACACACGGATGAACTATATTTACAAAGTAATGACTTCTGAAGCCAATTGTTTCTACAGGATTGTACTTAGAGTTCTCAGAGTAAATTGGGCTGTAAACAAATGCAGACCTTACGTTTTCAGATTTTTGGTAGTAAAATATTTTTAAAGCCATACACAGTATCAATTTCCTATTCCCTCAATTGTGCACTGCTTTGTGTTGGTCAAAATACCAATATGGTATGTTGATGTTTGTGTCTGTAATGTGCCAGAAGATTAAAACATTTAAAGGGTATTATAACTTTTTTTATGGAACAAAGTAATTCTAAGGTAATCAGCCACAGTCATCTATAACTGGAGAATGCAAAGAGAATACTTTAAAACCTGCTAACTCACTGTCAACACTGTTAGAAGCGTAAAGGCTGTGGAGTTGTGAACATACCTCGGCTGCTTTCCCCTGCAGGAAGGTCACCTTGGCCAACAGGCTGTTGCAGTAACACGCCTCGGGGTCCAGATCATCACACACCCTGCCATACAGGTAAGATGCCTCCTTCAGCTGTTCATGAGCCTGATCTAGCAGGCCTGCACACAAGATTGGGAAGTCGTTATACATAAGATCCATTCAAAAGCATGTATTGAACATATAGCCAATAGTTAAAATAGTTTTTTTTTCTTTTCTTGTAGACATACCCTTCTGAATTGAATTCTGTGCAGCACGGTATGCTTTTGAAGCATCCACAGTCGGCATGTCGATGTGTTTAACAACAGGGAAGATGTTAAGGATGTCATCCGGACTGATGGGTGCTTTGTTCTGGTTCTCGAAGATGTAGTCTCTTAGTCTCAACTGGTGCAGATACACAATTCATGTTCTTAATGTTTTTTGCTTAGAGTCCATGTTGCTTTCAGTCTAGTTCCATCTTTCTAATATATACAGTGAGTGTTATCCTGAATGCATTGTTAGAACAGTACAATACTGGTTCAAAGAAACAAAGTTTAATTTAAATTAGGTTACCTGCACTCCAGTCTTTAAACAGAATTCTCTCACCAAAGAGAGTTTTTGAAGTCCATAGTGCTCCACCAAGTGATTCGGACTAGAGCTATGAGAGAATAGCAAGGGTTAAACAATAACTTCATTATTGCATAAAAAACAAAGAGGGATGAATGAGCAAGTTCTGTGTCTTCTCACCCAAGACTGTCAGAGATGTCATATGTTTCAACAGCATCTTGGCAGAGCAGATTCCACAGCTCAGATCCAGTGAGCATGCTCCAGGGGGTGCTCTCGGAGGCCCCAGCCCCTCGGCCTCGCCTCCTTGACTTTTTCTTTGCCTCCTCCCCAATAGGGGAGGGTGTAAAGTGATGTACCAATAGGCAGCTGAGGAAGTGACTGACGGCTGCAGAAAGGCTCGGGACGTCCACGCCCTACATAGACATGAGGAGATGCTGAGCTACGTTTTCTGTGGAGGACCCCACCCGTTGCTACAGTGCCAGTCAGAAGTTTACATACACTCATTGCGGGAACTGTCATATTCATTATGGGCTTTTAATGGTACATGTCAAGGCTTTGTAAGTTCCCTGATAGGATGATTCACAACATCTCTGGGTGTATAATAAGGAAACATCCCAAACACTGCTTCCTTGTGTGACATCATGGGAAAATGAAAAGAAATTCACCCAGATATAAGGGGCAGACCTTATTGACCTTCACAAGTCTGGTTCATGCTTGGGTACCATTTCCAGATGCCTCAAGATTTCTCAACGTGTCACCTTGAGGCATCTGGAAATTGTACCCATGGATGCCTCAAGTATCAACATCATGGGAGTGTCCAATCATTACACTTTTCAGGAAGGTTCTTTGCACCAGAGAGGAATGTATTTTGGTTTGAATTGTGCGAATCAATCCCAGAAAAAAGAAAAAAAATTAAGATGATGACTGAATCTCATAGGAGAGACTTATTGAAGACATTGAAATGTGTCCTTTACCAGCACAGGTTGAAGGTCCCTCAGAGAGAAGGAAGTCATTACTTTAAAAGTAGCATAAAAAGCTTCATTAAAGTTGGAAAATATAGTCAGGAAGAATGACCACTTTTGTAGATATGTCTTGTCTGATAAAAACTAAAAGTGATGTGTCTGGCAATATGCCCATTTTTACATTTGTAAAAGGGGGAAAGTTTGCACTGTGACAGTATCATGTTTCATGTATCATGTTGCCTGTTTGTTTTGCAGCATGAAGACCAGGTGCTCTTCATAAAATAGATCACATCATGAGTAAAAAATATTATGTGGGAATATTATAGCAATTTTTCTGAAGATCAGATTGAAAGTTACAACAGGTTAAAATGTATCTTACAAAAGGACAATTTATTCCACCAACTTGATTACAAAGTGGTTTAAAGACGACAAAATCAATGTTTCGGTGCAGTCATTGCAAAGCCTTGTCCTCAGTCCTATAGAAAATCTGTGGGCAGAGCTGAAAAGGTGTGTGAGAGCAAAGTGGCATACAGCCCAGACTCAGTTACACCAGTTCTGTATGGAGCAATGGACCAAAATTACTGCAAACTATTGTGAGGAACTTGTTGAAGGATACTAGACACTAGTCATTTAAAGGCAACATAGCAAATATTAAGATAATATATGTAAACTTCCAGGTGGAAATGTCTTTTACCACCCATATATTAAGGTGTCCAGATATAAGAACTTATATGAGTCATTACTGAATGCTGTAAAGTACCTGAAGAAAATGGTTAAACACTCTTTTTGCTGAGCGGATGAAAATTTCACCAATAGTTGATCTCTGTATAAAAGAGAATAAAGAACACTGTTAACAAAGCAGTGGCCTTAAGACTTGTTTTAAATTTGTCAATTAAATATGAGGAAATCAGACTAACCATTATATGCCTGAGGCGCTCCTTGTTTTCTGACTGGGAAATAGCCTTGACCACGTGCCCTAGGTAGCGGAGGTTGATGCCTTTCTGGTGTAGCGCCTGTTTCAGAGAGGCTCCATCCATCGGCGCCTCGTTGCTTTGTAGACAACACTGCAACTGCAAACACAATTATTAAAATATATTACGCATGATTTCATTGTTGCACAGAATTTCCCTGTGATGTGAAATCTGAAACATTGGAGACGCACAAAGGCTGGTATTTGATGTGTGATGATAAAAGCTGCAGCTTCTCTCAGCAACTTCTCCTGCAGGTTTGTTGATGCACTCTCAGAGGGAGGAAAACGTATTCCTGAATGCAAAACACAAGAAGTATATGGTCTAGTAATGATCTATTGTGTATGTTAGCATGAGAAGGCATAGTTAGTGTGTATACCTGGAGAGAAAACATTTGGGTTAAAGCGCATCTCAAAGATAATGTCACTGATTGAGCCCACTTCTCTGCATGCAGCTCGTACTGCATCCGTCGCTCGAGAGTCACCTGGGAGATCATGAAAATCGGTCCAGAATAAAATGTGTGCTTTTGTATTAAATAGAATTTGAATTTCCTTTCACATGATGTTCTAAGACACTCCTTACATGCCGTTGCACATTCTTCAAATCCCCCATTTTCATCCATCTTCTCCTTCTCACGTTGTGTGTACTGAGAATGTCTGAAAACAAAAAGAAAAAAACCCATTTAAGCTTAATGAAAAAATAAGTAAAAATGGAATTTAAAATTATTATTTCACATTGAACTCACTTGTGTTGAATGAAAGCCTGCACTAGCTCTGGCCTCAGCCTGCAGAGGCCATGGGGGAAGCTTTTTGGAAGCCCAGAGGTTCCCTGATAATTCTCTGGCCAACCTTCTTTCTCTTTCTCATTCTCGTTTTTATTCTCATTCTCTGCCCCGTTCCTCTTCTCTTCATTCTCTTTACAGCTTTTGCTGCTCTCTTCATCTCCAGCAGCTGTTTGACATTGTCTTTCCCCCTCTGGACAGAAGTTGGCATCAGCTGGGAAACTTCTGAATACATCTAGTAAGTAGAACCTCCCATCAGCCCCCAGTAGCCCCTGGGCATCCACCGAGGTGAACAGAGGTACCTGGTGACCCTTAGGAGCCACAACAACATGCCTCTGGATGGACAGACTTTTGGCCGCGTGAGCCAGTAAGGCTAGCAGCCGTCTACGTTGAGGAGATTCTTGGGGCCCTGCATTCACCCCATAAAGCAGACCTCTGAAGAGAGAGGTTAGAAAATAGATTTAGCTTCAAATGTACATAGAAGTCTAACAAAGCTTAACACTCTTGGAACAAATTAAGGGCAGAGGTCATAAGCACCCCGAGGCAGGAGGATCTTTTTGGTCCTGCTCTGAGCTTTCAAAGCCAGGGGCCAGACCCTGCGCCGACAGACGCACTCCTCTGTAGTCTACGATAGATGTGGGTAAAGTATGCAGCCCCTGCAGTCCCTGCAGCCCCTCTAAATCACAGTAGGCCTGCACGCCTTTGAGCTCCAACCTCTGAGCTGCCCTGCAAACAGGAGATGAGAAAAAAACATAACATTAGTAAAAATCACTGGCAAAGATGTGTAAACAAAGCTTAGAAAAAAATTTATATTCCTGTTAACAATAGTGTAGTCTCACACTAAACATTTTGTTAAAAATCCAACTTTTAATGTGAGTATTTCTGTCAGTGGGAAAAATCCCACATTGTGAAATATTTGCTATCTAAGAAAATCACACTGTCGGTGTTTTAATAGGTGTCACAGTCATTGAGACTAGTAGTAACCCCTACAGTGCATTATAAAAGTATTCATCCCCTTTAAAATTGTTCACACTTTACAACCAAAGACGTTGACCCAGTGCAGATGGTGGAGGACGGAAGAACTCAATAATTAACTAAAATAACATCACTGTTGGATAGTATCTCCGACCAAATGCATGAAGCTGTTGCTGAACTGGAGAGCTCCTTCAGTGACAGACTGCTGCGTGCTAGGTGCACAAAGGAGAGTTACCACAGATCCTTCCTCCCTGCAGCTTTAAGACTGGATGACCATCTCTGCTCCCTACAAACTCAATAAATGTTTATATCCATACTGTCATTTGCGCTGTATTTAAATTTCAAATAACATTTCTGCTGTTATTTGCACATCTTCCTTGTTTACACTATTATTTTTCACTTTTTGTAAAAAGTCTGGTTTTTAACACAGAAATGCACATTCACATTTTTTACATTATCCTGCTTGGTTGAACATTTCTTAGATCTGAATATGCCATTTTTGAAATCTGCACAATTCTAGTGTTATAGTTTTGCCTATCCTGTACAGTATGTTATTCTTAATTCCGTTTTTTTTTATATAATTTTTTTTGGTGTGAATCTATATACTTTGATTGCTTGTCGCATTGCTGCGGTTTTACCTGAATTTCCCCAACGTGGGACAATAAAATACCTTTCTATTCTATTCTAATAGTTGTTGTGTTGACAGATTCACTCACCTAAACTGTAGATCCTTGCAGCTCATCCAGTATAACCATGAACTTTTTTGGGTGCTTTTCTAATGAATGCCTTATCACTGTATAAAAGAATTGTAACTGAAGCATTAATGTAATTAAACTCTGTTTTAATATAGTAAGTTGATTAGAATGTTTGTGAACTTTTAACTAGTAATCCATGACTTTATGTATGTCTGGTGTATCAATATGAAATGATTTAGAGGTCAATTTTTCTTAGCCACTCTTCAGTATAGGAAAGACAAAAGAGCATACCATTCAAGTAACACAAATGTGTGTTGATCTTATTAGGTCGGTAACAGCCACAAGCAAACCATAACTCTCCTAATCTTGCCCACATAGTCAATTTGTTTTTTTGTTATTGTTTTTTAAAATCAGTTAACTTTGGCATCCATTCAGACCCTATCCGCCCCTGAATCAATATTTTATAGAACCATGTTTTGGTGCAACTACAGCTTCCAGTCTTTCTGACTATGTTTACCAATTTTGCAAATGTAGAAATCCAAATTATTGTCCATTCTTCTTTGCAAAATGGTTCCATTTTAGTCCGATTGAATCCTCTTTCCAAATATTTCCCCATAGTCATAGCTATTCTTAATTTAAATTAGTTTAAATTACCCGGAACTTTGACAAAAACAACCGGTCAAGAACTAAAGTTGATCTTCCCGCCACACACAGAGAGCAGCATGGTAAGGAAGGTAAACATCTCCAAAGCTCACTGTTAAAGAACTGCAGCAAAGAGTCGCATCTTAGGTTCACCGAGTGTCCATAACAATTTACTGTTAAGCTTTCATACAAATCTTTGTGAGGGGTGAAATTCTGTATAAATGTAGAGTTTTACATGCATACTTTTTCACATGCATGCTCAAAGACTTTTGACTTATATTACCTGTGACCCCGTTCACCACCAAATACTGGACTTTTGGCCCCCTGACTCAAGAACAGGCCACCCCACAGGAATGCTGGGTCCTCTGGGTTTCCATTTACCGGATCAACAAATCCATCGACAACAGTCTCAGCTCCCTGCTTGACAGTCCTCACGAAAGCACTGTTGACCTGAGGTGTGAGTGAAAAAGTGGGGACACAGAAAAAAACAATGCAGAAAGATGTAGAAAATGTACTCCTGTCATGAGTAAAAGCTTTCACAGGCGTATTTCTTACATGTAGCAAAGTTTTGGCTCTCTGCAGCCTTTCTTCCAGACTTCCCTGCGGAAGATCTCTGGCTGCTTGTAACTCCTCATTCCAGTCTGGAGCCTATAGGTGAGACCCACAAACAACTGTTTAGATATAGTATACTTATATTTTATGCAATACATCCATAAATAAAAACCACAGCTGTGTGGTGTATAACCTGTGCGACTGCTTGTTCATCCACCCCCAATCTACTGAAGGTGTTCTTGTGGAGACGAGAGGCACAGGGAGGTCCAAGCCAGCACAGCGTGTGATAAGGAGTGGCCATTGCCTCTACTGGTGGCTGCGATGGCCTGAAGAAGGAGAGACAACATGAGGTCCATTCACATCAAATTCAGCTGCACGGGTTCTGACAGCATACAGTGGTGTTTACTTTTACTCACCTGTTTTTGAGTGTGGTAAAGGCTTGTTTGAAAGTAGGGCTGATGTGACACAGCAAGTCAGTGAGACAGTGGTAGACTGGAGAAGACTGTACAGGACGAGGGTCAAATATATCTTCAGTAGACCTAAAGATGATGAAAGAAAAAAAAGAAAAATTGTTCATTTAAAAATTCAACCATTCGTACATAGAGCGGGGAGATGAGGCTGCAAGGACAAGCAGGTACAATTATATAGATGGATGTACAGTACATACAATGTCTTACAAAGGTATTCATACCCCTAGAATACGTAAACACGTCATTTTCTCATAGAAACCTTCAATTTATGTTATTGGGATCTGATGTGACAGACAAACTAGTACGTAACTGTTATGTGGAAATAAAACCATTCAGTATTTTCAAATTGTTTTCAAAATACAAATTAGTTTACTTTGGCATGCAGTTGTAATCAGCCCATATCTGCCCCTGAATCAATATTTTATAGAACCATGTTTTGGTGCAATTACAGATTCTAGTCTTTCTGACTATGTCTACCAACCTTGCACATGTAGAAACAAAATTATTGTCCATTCTTCTTTGCAATATGGCTCCAGTTTAGTCAGATTGAATCGTCTTTCTAAAGAAGTAAAAGTCTGGACTTTGACTAGACCATTCTAACACATGGATATACTTTGATCTGCTATGTTGTTGCCCTGGTTGTACGTTTGGTGTCCTGCTGGAAGGGGAACTTCTGCTCCAGTCTTAAGTGTTCTCCAGTCGCTATAATATTTTCTTTCACAGTTGTACTAAATGTAGCTGCATGCTAAAATAATGCTGAAGAAACATCATTTAATGGATCTCTGCAGCTTCATAAGCGTTACTATGGAAATCATGGCAGCTTCTCTGAATAATGCTCTCCTTGTCTAGCTGTTAGTTTAGGTAAACAGCAGTCGCTTGGTTAAGTTTGCAATTGTTTAACAAACTTTTTATGTTCAATGCATGCATTGAACAGCTCTTCATCACATTTTCAAAGCTGGAATATTGTTTTATAACCTAACTGTGCTTTTAGCTTCTCCCCAGCTTTCTTTTTGACCTGTCTGCTGTTTTCACTGGTTATCATGATGCTTTTTGTTCACTGATATTTGCTAACAAACCTTTGAACAAATAACAAAACTGGTATTATTGACAAATAACACACAGAGGTGGACTCTATTTAATAATTACATGACTTCAGAAGGCCTTTTATTTAGGGACATCAGAGTAAATATGGATGAACACAAATACACGCACCAAACATTCTAAAAACCATGTATTCTTTTCCTCCCACCTCTCAGTAATGAGCCACTTTGTGTTTTTTGTACTCCCCCCCCCCCCCCCCCAAAAAAAAAAAGAAATGTCAGGAAAGTCTGTTCTATTATAAATGTGCTCACCTGTTCAGGAAAAAACCTTTGGGACAAGACGTGATATCACAGTGCCGACCCTCTTTTGTCAACACTGTGATGTACATGAAGTCTCCCTGCAGCTTCCTGTGTCCTGGAGGGGGGTGCCAAGAGCTGAGAGACAAGTCTTTCAGGTAACTGGGGGCCTGGTAAGACACACATAAAAAGGAAAAGGGTATACTTGTCTTTTCTTTGAGTCAAACTAGCCAAAATCCCAGACTCTTGTATGAATCCACCTCTGGTTGAGAACTGTGTGGTAGCAGGGCCATAAGTGGTCTTTCTGAGGAGCCAGGCAGGAGGTACTCAGGTGGAGATCCATCCTGGTTGGGTGATTCTCCCTTTGAGTTGCTTAACGAGCGCTTCAGGCTCTTTCCATTTGGTAAGCTCGAGTCTGTAAACAAGGAAAGATTTCAGAAGGAGTCAGAAACTATTTTTTGCCCATCTTTTGCCCTCTTGTCTCAGTGGATTGTTTCTTTGTGCACACACCAGGTGTGTGAGTGAGTGTCTCCAGTACGCTTGGTGATTGTCCTTCTCTCAGTGCTTCATGGGGTCCGGACGCTCTCAGCAGCTCCACAACCCGAGCCAAGTGGAGCCTGGCGGAGTGGGGGGTATAAGGTTCTGCAGAAACACGCATTGGTTAGCATCAGATTTAGCTTGACCCTCTTTATGAAAGTCACAGTGACGTGGGAAAGGTCTGATGAACCTGTGAAATGAACAACGCTGCTAACAAAACCTCTACAACATCCCCCTGTGGACAGTGACCAGCTGGTTGAGATAGTTTACGTCTATGCTTTTAATAATCCCAACCATCCATTTTCTGTCTCCCACAGTCAATGAGCAAGAGCAGAAAGGCGCTACAAGGCAGTGCTAACTGCGTTTTACTGACATTATACTCCATGCTGATTTCAGTCTTGTTTTTATTTCCCTTATAATAAATATTTGTATACAGTTATTTTGTGTCATTTCCTTTTTTTGTCATTACCCTTGAGCTGGATAGTTACAATGCTAATTATATTTTTACCTTGCTGTGCAAAAGCACTTAAATCTTTCACTGTTTCACTGTGTATCAAGTTAAAAAAAATATCATGTATTTTAATAGGATTTTTTGTGAAATGTCAGCACAAGTCAGTGTAAACTTGTGAAAAGAAAGGGAAATGATGCATAGTTTTTAACAGTTTTTATAAATATAAATTGGAATTTATATTGTATTTATATGAAGCCAAGATGAATCAATACCTCTTAGAACCACCTTTTGCTGGAATTACAGCTGTAAGTCTTTTGAGGTATCCCTAACAGCTTTGCACATCTAGAGACTGCATTTTCTTCCCATTGTTCTTTGCAAAATAGCTTCAGTTCTTTCAGACTGAGTGGAGAGCTTCTGTGAACATACCTTTAAAGTTATTGCCAGAGATTCTTCATTGGATGTAGGTCTGGATTCTGACTGTGCCTTTCCAACACATGCTTATGCTTTGATCTAAACCAGTGGTTCCCAAACTTCGTTTTCTTGAGGACCCCCTTGCCTGTGTCCAAGACAACCCTGCCCCCACCGCCCCCCCACCCCAACTCCTGCCCACATATGCACATTAAAAGTGTTTAACTACAAACTTTTATGTGCAAAAACATAAACAACAATTATAGGTCTTTTGTAACATAGTATAATCACCCCTGTACAGAGTTTTGATTTTACTATTGGGTGTGTTATTAGGTTTTTATTAATGTAATGTTTAATGAAACATAAATATAATTTTGGTAACCTCACAACCTCAGCACAAACAAAATTGTGCGCTCCCCCTGCAATCTGTAGTGGCCCCCTTTGGGGGGACGTGGACTGCAGGTTGGGAGCCACTGATCTAAACCATTCCATTGTAGCTCTGGTGATATGTTTAGGTATGTTGTCCTCCATCAATCTTATTATCAGCAATGACCTGCTCCCCTGCCCCTGCGAAAGAAAACGATCCCCAAAGCATGATGCTGATGCTGCCAGATCCATGTTTTACCATGGGGATGGTTTTCTTTCGCAGGGGCAGGGAAGCAGGTCACCGCTGACAATAAGATTACCCACAGCATGATGCTGCCAGATCCATGTTTTACGGTGTGTTCTGGGTGATGTGTTGTGTGTTCTGCCACAAATAGTGTGTTCTGTATAGGCAACAAGTCAGATTTTGGTCCTATCCGCCCAGAGAACCTTCTTTCACATCTTTGATGTGTCTCCTACATGGCTTTTGGCAAACACCAAATGGGTCTTTTAATGCCAGTCTATGAAGGACATAATTTTGAATGCACCAATAATAGCTTTTCAATCAATAAATTCTTTCACCAAAGGAGAATGAATCTCTGCAGCTGCTCTCGAGTTACCATCGTCCTCTTGGCCGCTTCTGTGATTAATGCTCTACTTGCCAGTATGTTATTTTAGGAGGATAACCATGTCTTGGTGGATTTGCAGTTGTGCCATACTCTTTCCATTTACAGATGATGAACTGAACAATGTACCGTCAGAACTTCACAGCTTTTGATGTTGTTTTATAGCCTAACCCTGCTTTATACTCCTCCTCTAAGGCCTACACAGAACAGCTGGATTTATGCTAAGATTAGATTACACACAGGGGGACTCTAGATGATTCTGGGGCAACTGTTTTCTCCAAATTTAATTTAGGGGGTTTCAGGGGACTGAATACGTTAGCAAAATTTTCAAATACTGGTATAAATGGCCAATTAGAACAATTGTGACGATTCCGCAATGACAATATATTTAAACATGAATAAATCATGAAGCTGCAGCGTGAAATCATACAGAATAAATTCATAGAAAACTATATTAAAAGAGTACCTTCCACCAGACGAATGAGAGCTCCTGCTTTAAGGCCCTTGAGGCTTTGCAGCTCAGCGTGGGGATCCAGAGTCGTCCCAGCTAGAGCTAGAGACAAGTTGGAACGTGGACACACCTCATTCCTAGAGAGCAGGGCCATTATTGCATCTTGAACGAGCCAAAATGCATTGACCTATACAGTGAAAGCACAGAAAGAACCTCATAACTCTGGATAAAAAAAACAACTAAACTGAGTTGTGGATTAAGATGGAAGATGAAACTAATATGCCGTCTCGCTTCTCAGTATTGTTTTTGTACCTGCAGTTCAAACGGCTCCACTCCTGCTCCTTGGATCTTGAGAGGAAACGCTGTGCCCTCATCTTGTTTGATATCAACAGCATCATCTCCACTGGGTGCGCTGATTACATCTATGTAAAGGAGAGAGTGGAGAAACCCAACTAACTGTGAATAATTACAGGGTCTGCTGAAACAGGAGAAAATAATTTAGGTTATTTTCCCTCCCTTCCGCCTGTTACATCCCTGAATGGTATCCTGCTAGCCAAACCTGGAAAATAACAGTATCAAAGAATAAACTATAATCAGTATAATCATGACATGGTTTTATCAGGGGTTTATGGTTTTGAATCAACGCCTTTTTTCAAATCACCTTTAGCTAAACTGAGGAGTCTTTGTCTGTGAGTCTGCTTCTAGATGAAAAAAAGAAAAAAGAAAAGAAAAAACATGCCAAGAAGATAAATGGGGTGTGGCTACAGCTTTACACACACATGTAGAACCAGAGGCAAAGCAGGACTCAGCGTGTTCCCCAAACTGATCTGTGACTAAACCTGTTGAATTTGCCTACTGGTCTTCATGTCATCTCCAGGTGAAACGACAACCACACCCAGCCCTGGCATCAGCAGACAGTTCAATGTTACAACAGAAACAGTAAACCTAAAAGTCTGACTTCTTATATTCAATGCTGAAGGCACATGACACAACAACTCCTATCTGTGTGTGATTACTGTTCTTCTTTCAACAGTAGATTATCTGCTCATGTTGTCAATCTGGCTCTGCTTTGCTATTGGAAACCTTCCAATAAATAGGTAGTTGCTATTGGCTGAAGGAGCGCGCCTCCTCTCTGGAAGCGAAGAAGCCATCATTTGTTCTTTACGGGAGCTGCAGCTTTATTACAACAGAAAGAAATTAATCAGCTTTAGAATCCCATCTGTGGTTCAAAAATACTCTTTTTAGTTTCGACAAAATGTGTCACTTTCTGTTAAAATTGGAGCAACTTAGAAATTGGAAACAAATTATATGGACAAGATTGCTTAAAAAAACAAAGTGCTTAAAGATCATGTTTTAAAAATGTCTGTTATGTCAAGTATGGCCCTGACTTTTTTTTTTTTTTTTCTGCATGAATAATTCATGAATTGGTGTTGAAGGGCTTAAAAAAACTCCTCTACATAAAGTCAGGTACAAGACGTCAACTATGAAAGACCCCCAAAAAGCCTACAGAATTAAAATGTAAGATCATTTTAAAAGATTATAGGAAAGTCTGAAATATTTTTGAACAAAAAAACAAAAAAAAACAAACTGCAGCATCATGTATGTGAACTAATGCAAAGCACCCCGATATTTAAATTGGCAGGCTTTCTGTCTTAATGTTGTGCCAACGTTTTATTATTTTATAGGAAGAAAGTTTTACTCAATCTAATCTGGAAGTGTGCCAACAAACACACACCCAACCCTAATTCAGTCATTCAACTCCGTAAAAAGGGGAGTGGCAAAGGTTCAGAAATGTGAAGAAGTCATACTGGAGAGAGTTGATCCTTATTCTCATAATAAAGCTACTCTTTAAAATGGTCATAACTGGGTAGTTACAATATTATAAAAGAGGTTTTAGCTGGTTTTTGAAGCATGTGTCACCATTAGAAATGCTCCAGAAACACAAAAAATGAACTGCAAGTTGTCCAAGAGGCTAGAAAGTTAGCACCAGCCATGTTAGAGCATCAGTTTTGTGCCAAATCTCCCACCATACTTTCACACATTCTTCACCAAGGAGAAGAAACCACTAAACGGAAAAGAAGGAAGAAGAGAAAAACCTGTGATTTCAGGGATCACTCACCAGTTTTGACTTGATTTCTTCCTCCTCCTTTCCTCACTTTGTCCTTCATGGCTGGGAGTTTTACTTCTCTGTTGCTCCCTAAAAAAAGTATTGTCTCAAACCTGCAGGAGCAGACGGGGGTGGATAAATGTGGGTTTGATTTGTGCAGCTGGACTGCGTGTGTGTGAGAGAGATCGAGCCCAGTGGAGTGAAAGTAAACGTCTCACTGTTCACGACTGTGACTCATGCCCCTCTTTACAAGGCAAACTCAACTTATCTGTTCCCAGTGTGCAAAAAAGGCCACACCCTCTTATTGCTCCACACAGGCTGCCTCAGAAACTTTGCTGGACTGGGTGTGTCTTTGTTGTAGCTTCACTCACTCTTCCTCCCTCAGGCATGTTTCACTCCTCCCCCATAAGTCTTGAAGTAGAAGTGAAAATTGTCCACAAAGCTTTTGGCCTTTTACAGCTTTTATGTTGCCACTGAGTTCAGAAAGTCATTTCTTTATTTGGTCAGAAAATGACATAACCCCATTAGATGGATCTATTGAAACCCCACAGATATAATGTATCTTTTACCCCCCATGCATTCTTCCACTGTCATGTGAAGTTGATCCTTCTGGGTGCATTCATTAAGTCAGAGTTTGAAAAAAATACAACCATGACATGATTGAACTTCGACAGACCGGTTTTATCTGTGTGTGATGTGGTTCATCCTGATTGTTTAGTGGACTACACCTCCTACGTTATTTTTCAGCACACACATACCTGAGAGTAACTCAGTTTGAACAAAACTGAGGATGTGTGGCTTAAACAAGTGATCCGTTTGTTATCATTGTGATCCCACTAAATACATTTTAATAATGAAAAAGTAGGGCAGGGCGTTGTCTAAATTAGCTCCTAGTTGTAGGACAGGAAAGTCGAGGTCAGGACAGGTTAACCAAAAAAACAAAAGTTTCTTGACCTCATGACATCTATGCTGAGCATGTAAATGACTGTGCCAGGGGCGACTTCAGAAAGTTATAAAAGAGGTGCCCAGATGGGGGAGGGGGATCAATGGGTGGCAGACCCCAATTAAAAGGCATGACAGGAATTTAGGGTGTCTTTTATACCGTCATGTAATTCATGGCACAACCAAGCCCAAAACTATTCATACCCCTGGCAGATTTATGTTTAAAATACTTTTTTTAATTTTGCCAATGAGTTGTTCCTGGCTGGAAGTAATTTTAACATTTTGGAGTCGCCCCGTCAGAGTGCTGATTTAAAACTGACAGAGAATCTGTGGAGGGAGCTAAAGATTAGGGCGATGACAAGGAGGTGTTTCAAAGATTTGGAGCTCATCCCAAAAGAGTCATCAAAAGTACCAGTGAAAATATGCAAAAAGCTGCTCAGCAATTATAAGAATGCACTTGTTTGCTGTTATGCAAGTAAAGGTTTTCGACCAAAAATAATTAAATTGGGTAAATAATTGTTGACATGCCGTCTTTTGTTAATATAAAAATTGAGAAAAATTGAGAAAACATTTTTTTCCCAAAATGATTTCCGTTGTAAACTAAGATATGCCAAAGTCAGTTCCACTCACTATGTGTTTAGGCCATTGCATATCAGTTTATTTTTCTTTTTAGTCACTTCTTTTCATAAATCATGATTGTGATAAGATGCTAAAATCTCACACAATTATTATTTTTGGGGAAAAACATATTTGAAGTCTATTTTTATTCTAACACATGTGTTGACAGTTCTCTCTAGTGAAATATGATGATATAGATGGATACATTTTTTATTTAATTTAATATTTGGGGGGTTCACATAGCCATCCATACAGTGAACATTGTAGATATTTACTGTACATCATCTATCTTTATATCTGATAGAATGTGCCCATCCGCCAGGTAAACTAAGTCACCCAAACTGCAAGAGCATAAAATGACAAAGGGGCGAAATGCCTAACACCCAAGACATATAAACATTCAGCAATGAATCTTACAACTCATTGATTCGTCATTCTCTCTTCTAAATTTTCTGTTCTTCAAAAGTATGAATGTATTTCTGTTTTAGACGCAGGGGACTACATTGGGGGCCCAGAGGAGAAATTCGTAGTTTTCCACCATCTGTGTGTTTAAAAACTGTAGCTTGTTGTGCTTTTTTCGATGTTAACTGTAGTGTTTCTCGTAAATTTTAGCTTAAAAAAGAGGTTGCTTTTAAACGCTTTCGGCTGCTGTTTTCATTAGTATTATTTAACTAAGTTTTCCACTTATATCACGGTGAAATAATGTCCCCCAGAAAAACATACAATTGCGTAATGCTACAGAAAGTACGATCTATGTACCTACTGCTTTAAAAATTGCTTGTAACGTCTATTACATGCCAAGAATACCTTTAATTTTAAATGTACATCATATTACCTAGTATGTTTATCATAGGCTTTTTTGTTTGTTTGTTCTGTACGGTAGAGCGATGTTTATAAAAAAAAGACTGGTAATTGTTGCGTTTCCGATGACACCTAAACACATCTTGGCAGCTGCTGAGTTGACAGGAGGCTGTCCTCTTGGCTAGCCGCGGTAGCTAAACCGAGCTATATTACGCGTATACAGACCGCTTGTTATTGGTCTATATGAGACGGTTTCGGTGAGTTTCTGTCAGTTTTCTAATGGTGTTAATGGTTTAAACATCGGAAGGATGTGAAAACAAAGAACTCGGCTGTAGTGTCGCTGTTACCCAGCTAGCATGGGACTCGTCAATCCGTGGCCTGAACGGTGTTTATGCTTTTTCGAGTAATTTAAACATTTCAGACCAGAATCGAAACGAAGGTTAAAATTAGCTTGTTGTGTGTAAGGTTGTTTCTCGAGTTTATAAGTCGTCCCTTATTCCCCAATCTGGACGGAAACCGGACTGTTTACTCCCATTTCAATAAACTTCACAGGGCAGAAGTTAAAGAGGCTTTAGATGGAAAGATTAGAAGTTAACACCTCACGTTAAAACTCTTAAGTAAGGTGTTAGTCGCTGATAATCTGTCCTGTTTCTCAACTCCATCGCCTATTGTGCTTGAAGATAACAACAGTGGTACAGGTTATATAGTAGTTGTCTGTTTACCTGTTAATGTGCATGTGGCTGTTCCAGGTCCTGCTGTGCTCCGCCCCCCAGATAAGAGCTGAGGGTCGGGCTGATGTCATCCAGTCAGGGTGACAGAGGGGGTCTTTCTCAGGCTGCCCCAAACGACAACACCCAGGACGTGTTTGACAACCCCACTCAGACTGCTCCAACATGCAACACACCTGAGGCACAGGTGAGCCTGCACATGGGACTTTATATAACTAGAAAAACACTCAGAGAGCGCAGACCTCCGCCAATCCCCATGTTATTTAATTTTAACTTTCTGTACTTTTCCAACAAAAGGTTTCCTTCCAGCAGGTGGATATGCACTTAATGTCGGATCAACCCCAAAATTAGATCAGTTGTTCCTGGTCCCATCGGGGACATTTCCTGAAAACTTCCTTAAAATCCGTCCATAACGTTTTGAGTTATTAGCTAACTGACAGACAGACAGGCGAGCACAAAAACACATGCCTCCTGCCAGAAGTCAATGATGCAAATAGAGACAGTAAGTTAAATTAATATTTTAATTCCTGGTCTCTGTTCACAAAACATGGTGCTTCATTTAGGCATGTTTTGCTTCCATAACTGGGTACATTTATGTGTATGCCCTGTTTTATTTTCTACTGAAAAAAAATACATTCTGGTTTCTTTAAAAGCCTGATGCTATGCTGCAAGCCTGACTCAGCTTATAGTTATTGCCAATAAACACAGTATTTGCCATTAGTTCTGGTTTTTGACACCACACTGTCTGTATAGGTGAAAATTTACAGATATATATTTTTAAATACTTACCTTATTATTGGAGGTTACTTAACTACTGAAAATATTTAGTTAGGTGAAACAAGATTGCATTCAATCTGACATCAAAAAATGTAAAGCCCATCTGGTTATTTGTTGCTATTCAGTCTCGGCACCAGTTTTTTTTCTTTTTATTATTATTATTATTTTTTAACTTTATTTAGATTTTTTCATCCTAAAAACATAAAAAGTTAGGGTCAAAAGCAATGTTTAGCCTAGGGCTGTGTGATACTAGATGAACAAGCGAAAGGGGATAATTAGAGAGGCACATATATGAAAATCTGCAACGATATTCGATATCAATATTGCTGTTACGGCCGATAATTGATATTTACCAGTATCATATATTTCCTTACCCTTTTACCACTGTGAAAGGAACAACCACGACGCTGGCATTGCTTCTCTGCTCCAGTTAAACCCCACACAATCTTGCACTGTCACATGGCCAAACAAATACCACATGACCAACCCCCTCCTCCTGGAGAAACAGAAACAAGATAGAAAACATTGGCTGTTTATATCGGCCCGGTCTTACTTATCAGATCGATACCTTTATGTTAAAAAATGACTAACATCCGCAGATATTGATGTTGTTGCCTGTATATCGTGCATCCATAGTGATAATCTTGGTGAATGTTGCAATATTGACATGAGTTATGATTAAGAATTAAAGGGGATCACTGTCTTTTTGTTTTGGGTTCATAGCAATCTAAAAACCTTTCAATCATGAGTCTATCCAGCTATCAACAACAAAACAGTTTCTTTTGGCCAGTGTCGGATGTTTTGGCCATGCAACAACTTAGTTAAAGCTTCTTTACATTTCTACAACTATTGATGCTGCATTAAATACCAAGTCGCATCAAATATATTACAGGTATGGAGAGCCTGGAGGCATGGTACTTACACAACACTTATCGCAATCCAGGCAGTTTAAAGATTCTTTTGCAGATTGTGCCAATACTTATTTTGAGGTCTTAAACCGTTTTAAAGTCAGCAAGAATCTGGTGGTTTAAGGAGACATTACGTTTCCACAGGAATTCACATCAAAACCTTTTAAGCATTAGATGCATCCTAGAAGGCATAATACTTGAACTGTCACGTGACTTTGACTCGATCAATCAAGCTCTAGCTTTTGGTTGCATAACACTTGACTTCGTCTTAATAAAGGAACCTCCTGGGTCTCAGTATCATCTGGCTCATTGCTACTCTGCAGCCCTTTTTTGCCATCTCATAAAAAAAAACTGTGGAATTGTTAGACGGAAGATTTTAAATGTTTTTAATCCTTTTTAAAATTTCAGTATATGTTGATACCAGTTAGTTGTCTTTGTGTGTTTGTGAAACTCTTGATATGCCTTTATTTAAATTCAGATCTTAGTAAATTGTTACCAGAAAATGTTAAGTGTTTGTTTTTGTTCCTGGTTTGTAGGACAAATAAAGCTTCAAGCATTCTGCCTGTATTGCATGACTGGAGGTCAAAATAGAAACTATGAGTTTCTATCTGGGGCCTGGAGAAAGGTGGACATCACACGCCGCCCCTCTTTTTATGATGTTCACACACTATCAAATTTTGGACTTAGCAAGTGCTCCATAAGTGAGAACAAACACAGCACATATCTACAGCTGTGCAGGAGCTTTATGATCACCCTTCCGGAGTTTGTTGTCGTCCAGAGGTTCGAAACATATTAGCTGTTTTTGTAAAGCTCATAAATAACGCACATACAGAAAGTATTATTTTCCAAGCAACCAATAAGATTTATTTGGAAGTGTTTTCCAATTACATTCCAGTTTCTCAATCTTGGTGAAAGACCGTAGACCTGCTTTGTGCACGTGCTTGAAGGACCTAAGCTTCCTCAAGACTGGACTTCTTGAGGAAGCTTAGGTCCTTCAAGGTTTGCAGCAAGATGCTGCAGATCTTCTACAAGTCTGTTGTGGAGAGTGTAATCTCTTCAGCCGCCATCTGTTGGGGTAGCAGCATCAGAGCCAGGGATTTAAAAACGCTCAACAACCTGATAAAGAAGGCTGGTTCTGTTCTTGGGACAACTGTGGAACATCTGGAGATGATGATGCAAAGAAGGATTCTTCATAAAATCAAGAAAATTATGGACAACCCTGAGCATCCTCTTCATGAGACAGTCATACAACAACAGAGCGTCTTCAGTCGGAGGCTTCTTCAGTTTAGCTGCAATACAGACCGCTACAGGAAATCCTTCCTGCCCACAGCCATCATCATCTACAACAACTCCTTAAAGAATTTATTATATGAGCTATATCAACACTTAATTTCCCTCTGGGATCAATGAAGTATTTTTGAAATTGAATTGAATTTGAATTTGCTAAACTAAAAAGAATGGTAAAGTTTAAATAGCTTGAATGATTTGGCAGCTGTGCACTGTGGGTGGTGGTTGTGTCAAACGGTGGTAGGCTCTACTGTTCTGCACGCTGAAACTGAAGCTGTATTTACTGGTTGTATTGTTTTGTAGACGTAAGAAATTTAGTGCAAATTAATTGTTTACAAGCTGTGACTAGGCTCGAATCAGCTGAACAGACAAGACAAAGCTTGTAGACGAGGGAAGAAGACAAGAAGGCTTTGTTCGTTTGGTCCAGAAGTGGTCTGATCTTTTGTTTCCCCGACTGCCTTTTGCTTTATATAATGGTCTGAGCTCACTTGATGGGATTTTAGTAGGAGGGTTCAGACTATTCTAATGGTAGGAACTGCAATATCGACCAGTGAACCGCTCCGTAAAAAGGATGACACAAAATAACCATCAATAGAAGGCGTTTTCTTTCATGTCATTACAGAGGATTTTAGTTTAGATCAGGGGGAGGTTATGCTTTTAGATTTTGATCATCTTGCTGTCATTTTTCCTTCAGGCTTCTCCTGTTTTGGATGAGGTATCTCCTTCCTCCACGTCCTCTTTTGAGATGCTGGACATGGAGTCAGTTCCACCTCCGTACCAAGAGGTGCAGCCTCACTGGTTCTTCTGTCGTCGGGCAGATGACAGCACCTCCTGGCATCCCTTCAGCAGAGAGGATTCTGACAAACTAGAGAATGCTTGCAACACTGGTAAGAATATAAATGTGGATGTATATATATGTATAGGACAAACAGTAATTATGTTATAAATACAATCAGCTGTTTAAAGTTGAGTCATGTTATGACAGAGGTGTTAGGCTTTTGTTCTTGCAAATAGGTATTGAAACAAAACAAGTACAAAACAGCCCTATGATCCTTGACTTAAAGTCCACTTGACTCCAATCCCCCACCCCTGTAACCTGTGGCTCTACATGCTTGGACACGGTCCTGTCAGCCGAACTTTAGTTTCCGCGTAATATTCAGTCCTACTGCAATGGATATTTAAGCATCTGGAGTTGAAATTATATCTGCAAAGCCTGTTTACTCGGGGTAGACAGTTATGGCTCGGCACACACATGTACAGAATGAACACAGCGCTGTTTAAAACCTCAACACGTCAATGTTTATGTGCAAAACAAAAGTAAGGAATTCTACGCTGTGTCTGCACAATTTTAAAATGCAGCACCAAAACAATACAAAGAGCTCTCCCTGCTATCTCCAAAGTCTGCTTTCTGGGATCAGTAAGGTTTCCTATTAAGCTACAGTGAGGATGGAAAAGGAAATATTTCCCCGAACCGTGACTTTAGAACCAAGGTACGTCGATTTTTCTGTGTATCGTTAATCCGCTACATTTCCCATTCATATAACTATAAATGTCAATGAATTACTTAAAAATCTTTTTAAAAATATAAATGTCAACATATTTAATAATTTGTCACAAAAAGTTATTATCGCTTCCTTGACATTCAACAAATCGTTTCCAAAAAACATTGGCATGTTGTAAAAAGAAATTTACAATAATAAGGGGTAAATCAGTAATGGAAGCATTTCTAAATATTGGATTTCTTTCTGTAGTTTATTGTCTTTTGAGCAATTTTATTTACTTTACTATTTTATAAGTAGCAGTGTCTATTACAGAACTTCTGGATTATCTTTGACAACACATAGAGAAATAATGAACCAATATTGGCTCTTTGTGAGCAAGAAATCAACGGAGTCCATGGTAAATAGAAGAGTGACTTTTATTCAAAAGTAACAACACCATCTGGGTGAATTAAGCTTAAACAGTCAAATTTTATCAATATACTTGGTGTACGCTATGGATTCACGATATATTGGCATCCACATTGGTATCGGCCGATGTTAACCGTGTTTTTACATATCTGTATTGGTTCGATAAGTAAAAGCTGGCCGATATTAACAGCCGATGTTTATTTCCATGTTGTTAACGTTTGTGTTTCTAGAGGGTGATAGTGATGCAGCACAGGATTGGAGGGTGTTTAACTGAAGCAGAGAAGCAATGTAGTAAATATGGCTTATTGGTCATAACGGCAGTATTAATATCGGATATTAACCCAAATTTTCATATCTGTGCATCCCAAGTATGCACATACCTTTAGAGAATATAATTATTTACTATACTTACTATACCACTTACGCTAATTGTTTTGGTGTACAATTTAGTATAAAACTGTTCTGTTTTACACATGCAGTTACTCTGGTACAGTCATGCCGTAGCCTTGGATATGTAATAAAAATTTGTAAATAAAATTTCTTAACAAATATTGGTGTTTTGAACATAATTATTACCAGAGAAAACACACCTGAGTACTTACTTTTTGCATCATTTAAAAAAATATATATAAACATTAAATATTTTCCCATTTTTTGCAGTAACAGATAAGGACAAGGACGTGGTGGTTGCTGTGGAAGGGGAGCGTTATGATGTACATGTCAAGGAGAGACAGCGCTATGCTGTCTATTGGGACCAAGCTCCCACTGAGGTCCGCCGCTGTACCTGGTTTTACAAAGGAGATAAGGACACAAGATTCCTCCCTTACTCTGAGGAGTTCAGCAAACGTTTGGAGGTATTCTGGCACTCATTCTTTGCTTTTGTATACAACTTTCCTACAGACTTTACTTAGTCTCCAACTTTGGTTGCTGACATTCGTGTCATTTCTTCCCACCTATAATCATTCTCAACTATGATGTTTTTTTTTTCAGGAAGCCTATATGATAGCAGTGACCTTAGACGAATGGAAAAGGAAGCTAGACTTTCCAACTGGTGAAACTGTCATCTTACACAACCCTAAGGTGAGGTTTGCTGCTAAAACTCTGTTCATAACATACACACCCTGCATAGGATTTTGTAACTGTAAAGAAAAGGTGGTGGAAAAGAGGATTTTTCATTAGTAAAGAAAATGGAAAGTTATATTTAGACTCAAAGATCTTTATTTCACTGAGATACTGTGGGGTGTCTTGAAACGGGCTGTGTATAATAAACCTCTCAAACTTCTCACAGCTGAAAGTGAGGACTGGGATAAACTTTCCTTAGAGCGATATGAGAGACTGATAGATTGCAACAAGGAAAATCTCACTGAACTTACTTCAGCCAAATGGTTAACACTAGCTGTTAGGAGTAAGGACTTTTATAATAATAATAATAATGGCTTGCATTTATATAGCGCTTTTCAAGACTCTCAAAGCGCTTTACAACTCCATTATTCATTCACTCTCACATTCACACACTGGTGGAAGCAAGCTATGATTATAGCCACGGCTGGGGCAGACTGACAGAAGCGAGGCTGCCATATCGTGCCATCGGCCCTTCTGGCCAACACCAGTAGGCAAGGTAGGTGAAGTGTCTTGCCCAAGGACACAACGACATGTAGCAGGTGGAAGCAGGACTTGAACCCACAATTTCTGGGTTGCAGGCTGACCACTGAGCTACAGCTGCCCCTTTACCCTAAGTTACATGTGCATGTTACATGTGCATGTGTAGTTGTGCATTAAAAAGTAAACGTTAACAGAATATCAACAGAAAAACAGATGTGCAAATAACAGCAGCAGAAATGTTAATTAAGTGAGTTAAACAGTGCAAAATACAGCAGGAGTGTAAACATTGAGTTTGTTAGGAGCAGTTCTGGTTGTAGTCTTAACAGCTACAGGGACGAAGGACCTGTCACAAAAAAACGATTAAAACAAAAATATTTTCAAATGAGCAGCAGGTGTCACTCTTCAACAGTATTTTTTCCTTCTTTCTCAGCTGATAATGCATTATCAGCCATTAGGAATGCAGGATGAGTGGGTTTCCTCTCCGTCGGAGCAGACACGGCCTTGCACAGTCAAGAGGGGAATAGAGAACATCTCTGTAGAAATACCTGATGGTATGTGTTTTCTTTTGCTGTCAGATCATAATGAAGGATAAACTCAATTACCAGGAGGTTAGGATCTGCTCTCATCGTGTAAATTTGTTTTCAGGTGAACCGGAGCAGGTGGATCATCTGGTCTTTATGGTGCATGGGATCGGTCCTGCATGCGATTTGCGCTTTAGGTCCATCATACAGTGTGGTAAGTTTGTGTGGGTGATTGTGCATTCATTTAAGTGTACTTTAATGACTCAGTTGGATTTTTGTCTGTGTTCAGTGAATGACTTCAGGAGTGTTTCGCTGTCGCTCCTGGCCTCCCACTACAAGCGCTCTCAGCAGGAAGGCCACGTGGGTCGGGTTGAATTTCTTCCTGTGAACTGGCACAGCGCTCTGCACGGGGATGCCACTGGTGTGGATGAGTACGTAGGATGAGAAGCAGGCAAAAAAAAAAAAAAAAAGAGTCTGTCACAGTCCTCCATTACATTGTTGCAATTTAGTGCTGGAAACCACCAATTCTCCTCTACTTTTGTTTTTGTTGTCTTCCTCCTTCCCCAAATTCCAGGGACATTCAGAGGATCACTCTCCCCAGCATCAGCCGCCTGAGGCATTTCACCAACGACACTCTGCTGGACTTATTTTTCTACAACAGCCCCACCTACTGCCAGACGATAGTGGACACGGTGGCCTCAGAAATCAGCCGACTACACACCCTCTTTAAGCAGAGACACCCAGAATTTGACGGAGCAGTTTCTGTAGTAGGACACAGCTTGGGTTAGAGTTTTGTAAATGCAGAATCGCAGACATTCACAGGCTGGTAGAAATGCTTCACTGAAGTTTATTTTCCCTTTTTGTTACTCAGGTTCTCTGATCCTGTTTGACATGCTAACCAATCAGAAGAATGGTTCCAAAGCAAGACAAGGAGTATGACATGAAACTTTCTCTAAATAACATTAGTAGATTGATGAAGACATTTCATCTTCTTTTCTATTCTGAAAAGCATATTCCCAACTGAACCCATTCTGTTTCTAAGGTACCTTCAGGAGAACACTCTTCTCTGGACAGTCACACATTGGAGCAGATGCTGACTAAATTGGGCCTCCAGCAGTACCTGGGAACTCTGCTGGCAGAAAACATCGACATGGAATCACTGGTATAACGAGTGCTCACCCATACACTGTCTTGCAAAAGTGTTCTTACACCTTGAACTTTTCTATATTTACAACCACAAACCTCAATGTATTTATTGGGAACTTATGTGATAGACCAACCCAAAGTAATGTTGGGAACTGGAAGGAAAATCATACACGGTTTTCCAACATATTTTTACAAACAAAAATCTGAATCTATTAGGCTGTTTTTTTTTTGTTTTTGTTTTTTTGCAAAATAGCTAAATCTCAGTTAAATTTGGTGGAAGGTATCTGAACATTAATTTCACAGTGGCAATGTTGTGTTCAGAGGAATATGCAGTTTTTGTTTCATGCTTCTTTTTGTACTTAGGTCAAAAAGCTCAATCTTTGTGTTATCTGACTAACTTCTTATAATTAGTGTGAATGCTGTAGGCATTCACACTCTTGAGATCCTGTTTCTCTTTATTCTGAATTCTTCCGTCTTATAGTTGCTTCCGTACGTTTTTTGAACTTTAACTACTTCTGCATACTTTGTGTGTTTTTAACCATTCAACTTTTCAACTATTCTGGTTATTCTGCTCTTTCGGGCTATATCTTATGGTATGCATAACCTTCATACTTTTTATAATATTCAACTTTTTATGCTTTTTTTGCTCCCATTGAAATGAATGGAAAACCTCAAAAATTCCGCTAAATCTTGCCTGTTTTGCAAATTTAACTACATCCACATACTTCCACTTAGAAACACCATTCAACCCCACCCAAAGCAAAGTGGCGGCACCCAGGAGGGACCATTGGAATGCATTGCGACTGAGCAAAAATTCAGAGGACAGCTGGATTCTGACCTATATTCGTAAAGTTATATCTCATAAACGATGCGACGTAGAAACATGAGCCTTGTGCCAATATAACTTCAGACCTTCCTGACGCTCATGATTCAACAACTTTTTTGATACCTGTTACCGTTTCTCCATAAGTTTTGTTTGTTCGAGTGTAACAAATCTGCTCTTCGCTAAAACGGCTCAGATTCAAAAATGGCAAAATCATGCCCATTTTTACAAAATCACTGCTCCTAGACAGATTGAGGTACACACATGAAACGAATCATTATTCCTCATCAAAGCCTGCTGATACTTACCCCTCCACCGGATGCGTAAGTGGAGCGATACAGGAGCAGCACGTTTCACTTGCGTATTCTGCTAGTTGGCCCTTTCCACCGGGTGCGTATGAGGGGCATAGCAGCAGGGAAGCAGCTGTCACCGAGAGAGCACGAAATCACGCAAGATTAGCAAAATCCTGCCTGGTTTTGTCAGTAAACACAACAACCATAGACATTTATAAAGATCTATGACAACAATAACCAGGAAAAGACAAGAACATCACTCCAAAAGGTCTGTGTTTTATGTTATGTCCGTTTTATATTCGCCAATAAGTTTGTTATGTCAGGGAATATCCAAAATCGCTCACCGGGCTGCACAGGTAGTGACCTTTTTTTAAGTAAAGCAATCGCAAAGCAGCACGTTTTATTTTATTTTCCTGTCTTCCCCTATCCAAAATGTAGAAATTTCCCTGTTTCCGCGTATATTTAGAAAAGTGCTGCGACATGACGCTCCTGAGACGCGGCAGACTCGTGCTGCTTTCGCCTCCGGTGGAAAGGGTTCTACTGACTACAGTGGTGGCTATCAGCTGCGTATGACGTGCTGCTCCTGTAACGTGCTGCTTACGCGTCCAGTGGAAAGGAGGGGTTACAGTGAAAGAATAGTTTCGATAGGGTAAGAGGACATAGTTCGGGACCAAGGAAAAACAGATTAATGTTTCCATCAAATTTATTTCAATATTCAACATCATTTTACTCCTGTAATAATATATTTTCAACAAATTGAGTGGTTTGAGAGCGTACCCCTATCCGTTCCGATAAAAACGGTACATTGGTGACGTCGATAGGCCTTACGGTTCTTATGCTATTAAGAGTAGTTCGGAAGCTGAGTTACCTGTTAAAACTGCTGAGAAATTAGGAGACACAAGTGAGGTGCTGCACTCTGGCGTCTGTCTCAGTGACAACCATAGCAATTAAGCTCATTCAAGCTGACAATGGAATTTTAGTTCATTTTGACTTAACAGGAAGAATTAACATAATGAATGGATTAAGTTACTGTTAGGCAACCAGTTGGTGTTTACCAACATGCTATATCTAGCATTTAAGCTAAAATCAACATTTAAGCTAACATTAGCATTTTAGCTAATGTTCGCTAATATTTGCATTTCAGGAAGATGTTAACATACGTAAAAGAATTAAGTTAGGTAACGGACATGATACTGTTTGCCAACATACTACCACTAGCATTTAAGCTAACACTAGTATTTCAGTTAATATCAACATTTAAGCTAATTTTAGCTTAACAGCTAAGGTTACCTTGTTAAATGGATTTTGTTGATGTTTAGAGCCATGTTAGTGTTTGCCAACATACTAGCATTTTAGTTAACATTTGCATTTTAGCTCATTTTAGCTAACACTTCCCTTTAAGCTTATTTTTATTTTACTGAATAGATTAGGTTTTTTTTAACCAACATGTTAGTGTTTCTCAACATGCTACTACTAGCGTTTTTCTTTGTGGTAGGGTTGGCACAATATTTTTATTTTTTCTGCTGATTCTGTTTATTACACTTCAGCAATTCTTCTACAGTTGACTTCACATACTTCAGCCATTTTCTGCAAATAAATTCAGCTTACAGCATTCACACTGCATTTTCGGAGGAAATGCAACTTTTTCTAGTTTTCTTTTTGCTACTCTTCTTTAAAGGTCAGATTTGTAGAGTTCGAGTAATAGTTGTCCTGCCAACAGATTCTCCTACCTGAAAAATGAATCTCTGGAGCTATTCCAAAGTTACCCCTGACTTCTTGGCTGCTTCTCTGATTAATTCTCCATTTAACTGACCTGTAGGTTTAGGTGGACAGCCATGTCTTTGTTGCTTAGCAGTTGTTCCATAGTCCGTATTTTCAGGTCGATGGATTCATCAGAGCTGGTATTCCTTTGTAACCAAACTCAGCTTTAAAATTCTCCACAACGTTATCCCTGACCCGTCTGCTGTGTGCCTTGGTTTTCATGATGCTCTTTGATCCCTAGTGTTTCCTGACAAACATCTGAGGCCTGCACAAAACAGCTGAATTTATGAGATACAACTATACACAGGTTATTGTTTTGATTACTAAATGCAGATTTTATTTTGTGAACCATCTGTGATTTTGCTTCTACTTCACAATTATGCAACACTTTGTCTTGGCCTATCACTCAAAATCCCATTAAGACACTGTATTTTGCGATTGAAATAAAATAAGTTCTATGGGTTTGAATCCTTCTGCAAATGTTTGTACTAATTAAATCAGTAATGTGCTGTTCGCTAAAAATATAGGACTGAGAAATAAAGTTTCTGTATACTGTACAAATGTATTTTTTTTTTAAACGTATTTTTTTAGACTCTTTGCCAAGACAGCGATCTTCGAGATTTAGGAATTCCCCTTGGACCGCGAAAGAAGATTTTACACTACATCAAGAAAAGGCTTCCAGAGGTCAGTCTTTATTCAAATTTAGGGTTTAGGATGTTTTTTGTTGTTGTTTTTTTGTTCAACCCTACTTGACATATACCGTGTGGAGGTATAGCACTTACTCTTTGGTTTTTGCTATTATTCACAAAGTTGGGAAAACTTCTGCTTCATAAATCTAAATAGGACTGTAAGACAGCAGCTGGGCAACAGACCTTGGCATCTGATCAACTTCATCTGACCAGCGATAGTGACCCATCTTCAGGACTGCCATCTCAGCAACCCCTCTTCCACAGAGAGCCTTCTATCACCAGTGCTGTGGACTATGAATACTTCGATGTCGGCATTGGACAGGTAGGACACAAGCACACAAATACTGCATAATTTGTGCTTCGGGCAGGCGGGTGAGGCTTTGTTGCATCACCGTTCCTGCTTTTTTCCTCTCCCTGCTCACCTGGAAAGTCCAATGGAGGCATAGCCAAGGGACAGGTGTGTCTCACATGGTGTCCACTTTCTCCTCAGGCCTTGTCTCTTGATGTGTTCGGCTTCACTTTGACTTGATGTTTCCTTTGTACTCAGTACAGTCTCGGCAATTGCACTGAAATGACAGCTTTCTGTCGAAGTCTTATAACTCTGTTACAGTTTGTTTCTAACTTAAAGCAACGTATTTTACCCGAAACACACTCTGTGTTTGTGCTGATACATCTGTATCATGTTGCATGGGTGGCCATCTCTTCATTCCCCTCCTGACTTATGTGACTGAAGATTAGATGAGTCCATCTATTAATGATGTACACATTTTTTAAGTTTTACTGTAGCTAACTTCTCATAGTAGCTCCCATTTCTGGTCCTATATTTACCCCTACAGGTGTCAATCAATTATCCTCAGCTGGCGTTTTACCCTCAGACATTTTTTGCTTTTGGTTCTCCCATTGGAATGTTTCTAACTGTACGAGGACTGAAACGCATCGATCCGAACTACTCATTTCCAACCTGCAAGAGCTTCTACAACATCTACCATCCAGTGAGTATCTTGTGTTGCCTTCAGTCTGGAAAGGCACGATAACGATTTAAGCTGTTTCCAGGTGTAGATGAATATGTCAGAATATATAATGTAAGGGAATATTTTTGTATTTTCTGTCTGTCTGTGTCTTGTCTACCCCCCTAAATCTTTTAGATATTGAACCTTTAATGTGACTTGAATATAGCAGTGTTTAATCTTAACAATATTATATCTTACATGCATGTTGCCTCCATTTGATGTTAAAGCTCATGTGATTAAAGAAGACCTTTGTTTCAAAGGTTTAAATGAGAGTTTGTCATCTTGAAAGATGCATTCATCTTTGTTGCTTGAATCCCTATTTAGTATGACCCTGTTGCCTATCGGATCGAGCCCATGATTGTTTCAGAGGTGGATCTGGAGCCAATGCTTATACCTCACCACAAAGGCCGAAAGAGGATGCACCTCGGTATGACTGTTTCCTTTTTTTCAGCTGTACAGTAAGAAACAATTGTAGAAGTTCGACAACAATGTTCATCTGTAATTCTCCTGTAGAGCTTAAAGACAGCTTAACCCGAATGAGTATGGATTTGAGGAACAATGTTTTGGGATCATTACGAACAGCTTGGCAGTCCTTTACCAGACTACCAGTTGCTGCACTGCCCCCAGTGGAGGAGGGGGAAATGACAAATGACACAACCCCCCAGGAGGATCAAGGTAGCGAAACACTTGTACTGGGTTTGACTTTGTTCATCTTTGGGTGCTATCTGTCTGTCTAAGAGAGAACATGCTGGTGTTTAAACCACTGTCCTTTAATCCTTCTCACCCCTCTCTGCATGCTGCTGCCTTCTGTCTCCTCTGTTTTTGTTTTACTACTTTCCACACCTCTTGCCTCTTAACTCTTAAGTCTCAGCAGACACTGCTGCTGCTAGGAGGGAGGACAAAGGTACAGATTTTTGGACTAAAATACTGGAGTGGCAAAAGGCCCTTCAGAAGCATTACCTAAAAGGTAAGCCAGGATAGAGAAAATGCTTGAATTAAGTAAAACAATTCAGCTAACCCTCTGTTTTACCACTTTGATCGTGATTCACTTTACACCAAGATAAATCTCAGTGAACCCCCAAAGATTTTGTGACAGCCTATGTGTTTTTGTAAACCATCTTCTAGTATCATTATACACTAAGCAAATCAAAAACTATTGCTGTGTCTTTACCTGCTAGATGTTTTGTGGTAAAGCTTTATAGAGGAAAAAAATATGCTTGGCTACAATGATTTACTCTGGCACATTCTCAGAGGGGGGGGGGGGGGTCTTACGTAAGGATTGTCATTATCGCCGCAGGCGCTTGCTACTTGCCTCTCCTCTCCCCATGTGTCACGACTTTACCACCTGCTGAACAAGTTGTCATTCTAACTGAAAGTTTAATTTACTGAAGGCTCCCTCAGGCCCATTCATGCCTTTCCATCTGTAACTTCTTATTGGCTGAATTCACTCAAAGCTTCACTGATCATCAACATCATAAACTATTGCAGTATCTGGCCTAAAGCACATTTTTGTGAGAGCTCTATTGTTTTTCTAAGTAATTAATCAGGTGTCGGCAAGACTGTACATAATCTGCCTGTTTTTCTTTTTTTAAAGCACTTTTTCCACATGTTGGTGCATATTCAGTCATTATAATGAGGAGAATCTGTAAGTTCATTAGATGACTTTAAGGTATAGCAGTTGTGAGAAAAGAGATCATTTTAAAATATTATTTTTTTCTTTCTGTCTGTCCCTAGAAGCAAACTCATAGCTTTTCATTTGCATGTTATATGATAGGCTCAAAAGTTGAAAGTAGGATTTTCACCTGTTAATGTCGTGATTGCAAGTCACTGCTTGTACAGTTAGATTGTCAGAAATAGCTGGGAAAACTATTGGGATGCTAGCAGCTGGCACACCCTGAGGGATAAGAAAGTAGGTTCTGTTACATACTTAGAAGCCCATTCCAGCTAAATGATAATTGTTTAAAACATTGCGCTGCAGAACGTTGTGCTGCGCTCTGAGTTATGTACATAAACATTCTGCATGTGTTCAGATAGAAAACAGCTGTATTCGTTTGGTACACATGCGTACTGAACAGAGCAGGGCCATACCCTAAAATACGAATACATGTATTATTACACCCCTACTAAGGAGTAATTCGATCTGTTCTCTAAGGCTGCTCAGCCCCCATATACCAGCTGACAGCGGCTCTTTGCTGAACTGCAGTCCTCAGGAGCGTTTGTCTTACATGTTTTAGATGTTTCCCAACTTCGACACACCTGAATCAAATGAATGGCTCATAAACAGGACTTTATGGAACTTGATGAGACGCTAAGGAGGTAATTCAGGAATTAATGAATTAATGACCCAGCATGATTCACAACTATCCGTCATCTGCCCCATCACATGCAATGACATGCTGATTCTTGCTGAATCAGTAATTCAACTGGATAAGGCTACTGTCTCTCAAGCTAGGGTGTGATACTGATGGGGGAGAGGGAATCATCACAGATTTGTTAAATCTTTAAAAGATAAAGTAATACATCATGAGAAATATAACACTGTGCTTGTGTCTGGGTGTCGATGCTCTGCTGAAGTGTGGTGTTGGTGTAGAAGTAAGGGAGGACTTAATACAGAGTATTCAGCTTTAGTTGTTCTAGAAGTGTTTTCAAACTCCCCTCCTCAGTGGTAAGTGTCCTGCAACTTGAAGATATGTCCCTGGTCCAACACACCTGAATCAAATGCAGTCAACTCCTTCAACCCTGGTTATGACCTAATTAATTCAGGTATCTGAAGCAGAAACACATCTAGGGACCTTGTCTCTTGAGGACAGGAGTTGGATACCCCTGCTCTAGACAGAGTAGTTGTTACTCAGTTTTCTTAGAGATTTTTCATTACAAAATTTCAGTATTTTCCAGACTCAGATGAAAAAATCATTTCTAGATTTTCTGTTTTTTGTTTTTTTTTATGAAAATGAAGGCAGAGTGCATTAACCTTGAAACTGCCAGATTAGTATTAAGGTCTTATCATCTGTAGATGCTTGAATTATAAAACAAAATAATTGTGCAACATATGCCTCTATTTTTTTTTTTAAATGGAGGTCTATTTCACTACTTTTGTTGCATATAAACTAACTTCGATCAGCTTAGTTTAAGCATCTGTATCTCTTGGACTTGTAAAAATAATGAATGGAGTATCTTTCACTGAATTTTGATTATTTAAAGCTTAGTTTATGGGCCTTTATTTTTATTCTTTATTCTTCCAACATTGACTGAACTTGCAGTCCTCCTCTTTGCCTCTTATCTGATTGTTTTGTGTGTTTTACCCAATAAAGCTGGTCAGAACAGACAGATGCTGCTGCTCACAGTTTTGATGTCTGCATGTAAAACATCTTGCATTGCTTTCTGTCGCAGCAGGAGTGTACACAGAAGCTGAGTGTTCAGGGTCAGCAGAGCAGACTGAACAACCCGAGATTGAAATGGGGATGCTGAACGGAGGGCGCCGGATTGACTATGTGCTCCAGGAAAAACCCATCGAGAGCTTCAACGAATACTTGTTTGCCATCCAGTCTCATCTTTGTTACTGGTTAGTCACAAGTACCCGCACTGTTGTCGTTGTGTTTGTATGTAGCAGAATTCTCTTTTGTTTTTCTTGAAACATTTGTCACTCAAACAAATGATCTTTCTGTTAGGGAATCTGAGGACACTGCTCTGCTGCTGCTGAAGGAGATTTACGACAAGCTCGGCGTGGCTTTTGAACAGCCGCAACAGTAACAAATTAGTTTGAATGTAGATTTGCTCTTGCGCCCGTTATCTAAAAGCGAAGGACAAGCCGTAAACTGAAAGACAATCTTCTCCAGAATGCCTTACCGCCTCTGTTTTAGCTGATTGCTGCCTGGCTGGTTTGCAGCAGTCAGCTGATCTTAGCTTATGTGTGTTTGTCAAAGCTTGTTTGTGGTAGCGGTGGCTCCTCTGCCGTTCCTAAAATCAAGTTATTTTAGTTTAGTTTCAAGAGTTCAAGATCACACCAATGCACTTTTTTGACTAAATGTTAGAATTTATTAGCACTTTCATATTTGACATGATCTAATGCTCATGTAAAAAAGATCATAAATACTAAGAAACGCACACAGTACTCTACTGCATGTCAGAGGGTGATTCTTTTTCAGACGTTATTTCTATGTAATTAGTACAAAAAACATTTTTAAATACAATTATCTGATCTTTTAACACTTTAGTCTATATAGACCAAAGATGTATACTGTCCTATTAGGAACAGCTGAGGTTTGTTTTCTGTTTAACAATGAAGGTTTTGTTTGGCAGCTATAATTATTCTCCCTCTGTAATAAAACACTTTTGAGCCCAAACCTGCCACTCCTACATTTTACCTATACAGTAATGTTAGCTTCCTTAATCTCCTTTCAATCAGAATATAGTGTTATGTAAACCAAAATGTTGTGCACCTTCCTGTTTTGTTGAATGTTTGTTTATATTTGTCTTTGATCATATATATCACATATCTAAAGTATCGATCCTAATGAAGAGTTGCTTTGTGGAAAGGCGGGTTCTTTAAAAGGCAACAGGATTGTCTTTTCATCATGTATTTATGCAACTTATCTCCTTTTTGTATCTACTACAAAGTAAGTTTGTATAGATTTGGCAAAAATGCCTCCTCTACCAATGCTCCAAGTCAGTACAGCTTTATCTAAAGTCCATACCAACACTCTATACTTAAAATTGTTATTAATTTAGAAACAGAATGTTATTTAATATCCATAGATTTTTTTAAATGTCTTTAGTCAAAATTATACCCATTTTTCTAATTATCTTTCCTAGTTGTACTGCATGCATTTCTGTTTTGTTAAAAAAAGAGATTCTATGCATTTTGTGGTCCATAAATTTTAGCTGTTTTTGAAGCAACAAGCAATAAAACAATTTATTTTATTTTATCCTTTAGATAGAGAAATGTCATCTTCCAAAAGTTTCAGTTTACTCAATAGAAAATATTATGGATATGTTCTTGTTTAAAAAAACAATCCCAGATTACTCACTTTAAAAACCTTTTTGTCCCAGAAATATAATTGTATAGAACTTGTTTTCATGCACTGATATGAGAACCACAGCCCTACACCAAAGCTGTAAATTGTCCACAATCCCTTGGATAAAACCATTGAGGAATAAACCCACTGGGGATACTGTTTTTCTTTTGTTAAAGAAGCACAACATATCTATTCAAATCCCACTTTTGTCTCTAAATGTCCGTGTCATATCAGTAACAGCAGTGTTTTAACTCCTTTAATTTAATCTTCATTTCCAGTTGTATAACAGTCGATTCAATCCAAAAAGGTGATATTCTCTCTAAATACATACATTCATGAATTTGGTTACATGTCTTATGTGCCATAATAAAGATATTACTTGTGAATTTGGGTATGTGTTTTTTCTAGAGATTATTGAAAAAGAAATTACACTGGCTCCTATGTAGTGTTTAAATATATTTCAAGGCATTTACAAAGTCTAGGAAAAAAAGATGTTTGCATTCAAACACTTCAGTACGTCTTTTCATAGGGAACAAAGATACATTTATTCTAAAATTCAGATTAAAAGGTAAATGAAAGGATTGTTAGCTTTATATTTGATTTATCAGATTACAATTTTAGTTTTTTTTGTTACTAACAGAACCCACTCATTCAGATACCTATAAAAGACAATCTCAGCATTATTTTACCTTTAGACCTAATTAGATAAGGTTTTAAACTGGATCTACATCTCTTAAATTGGATTTCGTTCAGATGCCGAAGAACCCTTTGAATCTGTTATTTTCATTTAACAAAATAAAGGTTTAACAGATCTTAATCAGTGCTTCAAAGAACCTGTATTTAGTGAAGGTGATCCCAATACACGGTCATTGAACCAAAAAGATGAGATTGTTAAAGATTTTGAAAATGAACAGATCTTAGTTGGACAACATCTCAAAACAGCTGTGATACGGTCTTTTACCACACTGCTAAATCTGACAACTGCAGTTTAAGGATTTGTGAGCTTTACAGACATTGGCTCTGGGGGTTTAATGGCTACCAATATGAATTTGCTTGTCTCAGTGGTCAGGCAGTCTAAACTCAGAATCAAGTTGTTTAAAAATGTTAAGAAGGATCAAGATGTTTTTATTTGACCTAAATTTCACGTTACATAGACAAACCTGAATAAAACGTTTGAAAATTCAAGTTTGGCTTTTGTTTTTAGGGTTCCGCCTTCAGAATTATTCTTACAAAGCTTTCTGTAGAGGTTTGAAAAATTCAGACATTTTGCTGTTGTTTTTTTAACTGAATATCAAAAAATTTTTAAAGTAAAAGGCCAGAAAAGTATTGAAATTTGTGTCTAAAAGGCAGGCAGGCCTATCCCTGCTCTTGTCTTAAATCATTTAGTAGAATTTGCATCCAGTTTAAATCATCTAAATTTATTTCTAAATATTTGATTAGGTACCAATAGTAACCGAAAAAGAATGCGTGGTTAAATAAAAAGTAAATACTTGAAAATCGCACATTTAATTATTTTTTTTTTTAATATCTTAAATCATTTGCAGATTGTGTTAAAAGGAGAGCATGCACACTATTGTGGATCTAATTGCTTGCAGCTGATGAGTTGACAGAGTTTGGAGACTTTCAGGCAAGTTTAGGTGAAAATGAATTTAGCCTTTTGGTCCATGTTTTCCTTAAAACTCTTTAACTGTAACACAAATTGTGTGTATTTAAAACTTAAAAAGGAAACAATTACCAAGCTATCAAACGACTACTGTTCTTGTCAACAGACAATGTAATGAAGCACAGCTGATGAGTAAGTTCTGTATACTTCAATGTCATAAAAACAAGCATTTTGTGTTGCATCAGTCCTGTAGGAAATGTTAAGAAGTCATTCTGAAGTTTAGACCCTCTAACTCACCGAGTTTCATGTGATTCAGCTCAGTGGGAGGAAAAAAAGCTCCTCTGTAGTTGTCAAAGGCTGGTTTGTCCTGGACCCCACTGCCTGACTCAGTTTTCAACTATTCCTCATTTGATTTAGGGGTTAGGTGGATGGGACAGCCTGATAATGAAAGGGCAGTGCTTTAATGTTGTTTTTTTAAAGAAATATTTGACTAAATACATTAGTCAAACATTTTTATTCAGAAAACATTTAAAGGAAGTATATAATCAGTTTTCCAGCTTTTCCTTTTAAACTGTGTTCACCTTTGTGGCTCATGATAGTTGTTCAATTCTATACCCCCAAATTATGAAAATAAATAAAAGCATGAAAGGGGAGAATAAGGCAAGCAAAGAAAGCAGCTGAAAACTGACAAGAGAATTTATGTGAACACATCGAAAATATAAGTTATGAGTCAATACAGAATGCAGTGGGATGTGATGACTTAGTGCTGGGTGCATTAGTCTCCAGCTCAAATTTGAGTTCATTTACCTGGTGATCATTCTACTGAAGATAAGGAAGGCAGAAGAAATGTTATCAAAATGTAGTAGCTTTGATAGCGAACAAACTGGCAACCTATGGAAGTATTTAGGTGCATTTTGTAAAGTCCAGTCTCTGTATTTGACCATACTGATGAATGACAGCCTCTGACTTGGTGGTGGTGTCTGGTGGCCTTTTAGTTGACATAATTTCTACTCTTGTTCTGACCAGTATTGTTACTGAAACCCACTGACCTAATTTATCGAAATAACCATGTCATCTACTACTTTATTTTTAGACCCTTTTGTGCAAATCTCACTCTTCTCTACATTAGTGATTTGTTTTACTTGTAAAGATTTAATGGCACCAGAGTGCTGTTGCTGTCTAAAGATTATCCCCAGGACATTGACAGGCCACTCAAATGGTGTAAGTTCTTCTATTGTTATTTTACTCACAGCAAGATGTTGTTTGGTTCTAAAAAGTCAACTCAGACTAATTCTGTACATCTGGTAGCTGGAAGTTAAATTGCTTGGATGGTAGTCAAACCTGCCCTTCTTCGTTTGACTCAGAAAACTCATAAAAAAAAGCAATGCGGCTATAGCAGATTTTTAGAAAGGGGAAGCTTTTTGTTACTTGAGAAATATGTCTTCTCGATGGTCTGGCTGTTGACTCCCTGTTCGAGCCATCTTACTTAGCTGGGCCACAAACTGGATATGTCCTCCCAGTTTTGGTTTGTTCATTTCAATAAATACCTAGATTATAATTGTTTGATAATCCTTGGTCTTCAGTCTTCTCACTGGAGAAACTGTTTCTGGTAGAAAGAAGAAATCTGGGCACCCTTCTTGTATTTAAATTGACAGTGCTCACCCAAGTTCCCTGCATAGATGATTTTCATTGCTAAAGTGCTCTCTTCCTTTTTGTGGTCACCAGTGGGCTGCCCACAGTTATTCAGCTCATTCCTGTTCCTGTAATAAATTTTCTGTCTACAGTCTTGAAGACAACACCTTTTGATTCCTATCTTTTATATTGTAATTGGGTAATATACCTTGTTCTGATGTTTGCAAAGTTTTAGATGTTTTGGAGAACTGCAATGAAACAAAAACTCAATCTAACCAAAAAATGTCAACACGCTCAATTGCAGAATTAGCCTAATCTTAACTTAACCTAAGTAAAGTTTAATTATAAAGCTTTTTTAGCGGATGTCACAAAGCACTGTAGAGAGTAAAAAGGAAAGAGTAAAAGGTTAGTCTCAGATATAAAAGCTGGTTAAACAAAATGTAAAAGCTCAATGTAAGTTATGAACTGTTATGTTGCTGTAGGGAAGAAGGCAATCCTGGAAGAAAATCTGTCAGGTTGCATATGGGACCCAGCTTGTAGTGGGAGTGTGGTTCAACAAGTGAAGCTGTGTTTTATGGCCCCAGTACTCCTGGCATATGTCCCTCCCCCTGGGTTTAACAATAGATGAGCCTCTTTCACTTCCTAACAATACCCCAAAGCCTGCCATGAAACAGTTTCTTTTAAAGTAAGGACATTTGAGTGGGGGTAGGCATTTGTCCCAGTTCGTCCTCATAACTCACAGAACTTAGATTTCATTCCCAGTCCGAGGGCATCGTTCTGCCTAATGAGGGACTGTAATCTGGTGTGTGCATTTGAGAGAGAGGATGATGCGAAGTAGAGCAAGGAGGCGGGACTGTCACCAGAGCTGTTCACGTTTAGTACTCCTCCTGATCTTGCAGCGCATGTACAGAGACGAAGAGAGCACAGGCTGCTTGGTTAGATCTGGTTGGGAGTGTATCGTGGAGCTGTGATGCTGCTAAAAGCTGTCAATAGCTGATCCAGCAGTGAACCTTGGAAGAAGAGGATTTTTCTGAACATCTGGGATAAACCTGAAACAAACACACGAGCTGCTGTTGCCATGG
The DNA here is from genome assembly GCA_963556495.2 of Valencia hispanica. NCBI lineage: Eukaryota > Metazoa > Chordata > Actinopteri > Cyprinodontiformes > Valenciidae > Valencia > Valencia hispanica. Next base: position 29,694,335 of record OY747704.1, read on the forward strand.
GGGGCTCCCTCAGCCAGCACAGGAGAGCATCAGTCAGCTCTTCAGGGAAGAAGAACAGCCTGTAAGATCAGATTCAATTTTTTCAATAAGCTTTGTGTTGGAGGGGAAGTATCTGTACTCCACTGAAGGCCAATTAGCTCATCATACCTCTCTGTTTACAGAGTCAGCTGATTTTAATACGGTTTAGCTATTCAAATCTGAGAGGAGTTAGAGGGCAAGCCTGGAGAGTGGAAGTAAGGTTTTGTTCCTGTGGTCTTTCTAATTGGGGGATGGTTATTAATAGCTGCACAATATGTTTAATCACAGTTGTCCTCCCATTATCAGTGTGTGCATTATCACGCTTGTTTGGATGCTATATTTGATGGAATGTGGTATTTAAAATGTCAAGCAATTCTTGAATATTGATTGGGGAAAAAAGATGGATTCCAGCTGGCCTTTAATACCCAGATGTGACATGTTTGTTTAATGGCTGAGATGCTAAAGTTTGGTGGGACCATTCTGTAAAGAGTCAGGAAAAGGTAGGCTAATACACATCATCATAGCACTTTTGAGCAACAATGTTGAAATTGCATACTATCCTGATATTGTGCGGCCCTGCAGTTAATTATGCATCCATGACCTAAATTTACCAGAAGTGTGTTTGAGAATCCATCCATGCAGTTTATTCATCTACAGAGGCTTGTTTAATTCTTGTGTAAGGTTTTCATGACGGACTAAAGAAGTGAGTAAAGGATGTTTCATCCTAAGGCATATGTCAGAACATGAACATAAAACCACTCTTTCTTCCCTAAGTGCTTTTACTTTGTCCTACCAGTTATGGTTTTCATTACTGCTCCCAGAATTCCCTTGCTGTGGATTCCCTTCTCTCAATGCACATGAAAGTCAGAGCTGTGTTATATTTAGACACTAGTTTCTTAAATTTCTCAATAGTTCCAGTTATGAAGGACAGGAGTTGGTATAAGATGTGAAAAGCCTTGCTGGGATGTTTTAGAGATGGCATGCTAAAGCTGCAGTGTGGGCAAAGAAAGAGAAGATGACCCCTTGAGAGAAGTTTAGAAAAAGAACCAGATAAAGCAGTCCTGAAGCAAACCTTTTAATATAAATAATCTGTATCTTCTGCTTCCATCTGTGTTTGTGTTAGGTCAGGTGAAAGGTGGGGTCTTCCCCATGGGGGAAAACTCCACGAGCTCTAGTCTTATGGACTAATTTTAGTCAGCTTCATCATCCCCATTCTTTTTTTTCATCTTAATTGAAGCAGTCATGGTTGTGCTGTTCTCCAGAGCATCCAGACAATCATCCATCTGGAAGCAGACTGACCTCCATTTGGAGCTATTCTTGGTGGTTATAAATACAGCAGTGAAAACAAGGTTTGAATACGTCAGTGTTTTAGTATGCAACTATATTTGTAATTGGGCTATTGGCATGAAATGTTCACCAGAGGTTCGTGAAAACTAAAGTAATTCACACATACAACGCAGTCAGTTAAGGCCATTAATTATGTGTGAAGTAGAATGACTCAGTTAATAGTTGTATCCACATCAAGAAAATAAGCCACAAAATGAAATCTATTTACGAAGCAATCTTCCTTCTTTTGAGGGCAAATTAATATCAGCTGATTTAGTCCTAAGTAAGGGCCTTAATAAAATGATTCTCATTATCAAGGTATCGCAAAAGAAGGTTTTCATGATGGGTAAAACCAAAAAGCTCTCTCAAGACCATAGCAACGTTGTTGCAAAACCTACCAATTGCTTTGGTACAAACAGATTTCTAAACGATCTGAATGTTCCAGCGAGTTGTTTGGACCATGATTCAACTTTTTTTGGTTCTAGACTAGGTGATCCTCACAAGACCTCCCTGAGGAATCAGAAGAATAGTCAAAGCTGTTCGAGAGCCAAGGATCACTGGCACAGAGGTTCAGAAAGACCTAGAATTAGCAGGCTAAGTTTTTCCATTAAAACAATCAGTTTTAACGGTTATGCACAGTTATTGCACAAGACTCCACTTTTTTTGGAGGGGGGGTTGAAGCTTGCTTAAGGTTTTCTGCAGAAGTTTTTGACAAGCCAGTGAAATCCTGGGAGAATATTATCTGTTCAGATAAGACCAAAATTAAACTCTTTGGATGTCATTGCTCTCATCATGTTTAGAGGACAACTTTCATCGCTGTTCATCACCCCAAAAACACTAAGACGTTTGTAGGTAGTGCCGTCGTGCTGTGGAGATTTTTCCAGCATTTGGCACTGGCAGATTTCATGTAGTATAAAGAATGACGAATGGAAGAATTGAGACACTCGTGAAGAACAATCTGAGGATGAAAACAGTATTAGATTTTTATGCAAGGAACTGATCCAGAGCACAAATTCAAGGAACATCCAACTGGTTTCACAAACTGTTCATATTAAAAAAAGTTGTCATTACCAGAAAGTATTTTCTATATATTAAAATACATTCTTGGGCATGTTAGATGCATATTTCCTGTGAAAACCTAATTCATGTTCTAATTTGGTTTCGATTTCTTTATGTGTAGATTATTTGGCTTGTTGCTGACATAGAGTATTAATCTCAGTAGTCACATCAGAAGTATATTTGCTGAGTGAAACACTGAGCTTACATTCTTCTTTTCCCTGCTGTGTTTTTGGAATATTCCTGCTTCCATATGCATTGAAAAAAATGTAATATCTTGATATTACAGAAATTGCTTCTGAAAAAGCTTTCATGCATGATGGTGAAGCTCATGAAAGAATACCTGTAGGGGTTTGTATTCATTCTTGGGCAGATAAATATATATTAGTCCAGATTCTTGTCACTATTTCATGGAACTTCTTTTAAATAATAGCTCTCAGTGCGTTTTACAGTACTTTTTTTAGCCATCTGTTATAATTCTTGATATTATAATGAAATTGTCACAAAATTATTAGTACTAAAACAGACAAACAGTATGAAAAATCCGGAAACCTGAGTCTGGGAAATTCTGGAATTTTACAATGGAAAGTGAGTCTAATCTGAGTGCATTTTGTTTTTCTTATTTATTGGTAAAAATGTACTTTAATACACCTGATGGTTCTTCACTCTAACTATGAAATTTATGACTGTCCAATTTTAAGCAGTAGCTTCAGCTACAGGTAAACTATCTTTGTGCATGTATCTAAATGAAGCTGCATTACAAGTAAATGATATAAAGATGAACAGTGGGGGTCATCACCCCATTCATTATGTGCATTAGTGCATATTCTGTTGTGGGAACCATATGCTCCTCAGCCCCATTCATAACCAACAACAATACCTCAGCTGGTGTCTGCCCATGCCTCCTCTGGGGTTAAACCCTCCTCCGGTCTCATTAGTGTGAATGCCTACAGCATTCACACTAATGAGATCCTCTTTCTCTTTATTCTTTACCTTCTTCTGGTTGCTTCCGCACGTTTTTTGAACTTTAACTACTTCTGGATACTTTGTGCTATGTTAACCATTCAACTTTTCAGCTTAGTCTGCTCTTTCCGGCTATATCTTTTGGTATTCATAACCTTTATACTTTTTATAACATTCAACTTTTTATGCTTTTTTTGCTCCCATTGAAAATAATGGAAAACCTCAAAAATTCCGCTAAATCTCGCCTGTTTTGCAAAACTACTTCCACATACTTCCACTTAGAAACACCATTCAAATCTTAAAATGCAGTCATACTCTTCAGCTATTACTGTATGTCTCGGCTTCTTCCTAACTTGTACAGTTTTCATTCAACCCTTCCTCAAGTTTCTGGTCCCGAAATGATCAGATTTCTGAAAATACATGCATGTCTGAAGCCCGCCGCACACGAGAGCTTTCTGCTGAGCACAAAGTCATTCGAGGCCGTTTGCTCTGCAGAAATTTTCGGTGAGTTTTCTGCCTCATGAGTCGTTAAGGTGCAAATCAAACAGGATTGATATTTTTCGCCTCGCGAGGCGAAAAACTCACTGTGTGCGCTCTACTTGAGCTGAGTGCTGAGGGCAAATATTCAAGCGACCAATCAAAACGCATCCTCCGCTCACATGATTCCAAGATGGCAGGCCACAGAGATTCTATTTTAGAAGATAAACTCGTGTGTACTCGACCGTAACCCATATTTTCCTAACGTTCAAACGGTTCTTCTTCTTCTTCTTTTGTTTATTGGCGGGTGGCAACCAACTTTAGGTGCATTTCCGCCACCTACTGTATGGGAGTGTGAGTCGTAGTGGGAAGTATCCTATTAATATTTCCACTAAATTCTATTTATTATTCTACTTTTCCTTAAAAATTCCAGTACTAATCTATACAATTCTATCTCTCCATTTAACAGATTCTTTAGACTTAATTTTCCATATCCCTTACCTTTTAATTTTTCTTCTAATACTTTCCTATGTATTACATTCTTCCTACAATAACATAATACATGTTCAACTGTTTCCCTATTATTCCCACAATCACACAATCCTGTATTATGTTTTCCTAATATATAAAGTGTACTATTTAAACCTGTACGTCCCAATCTCATCCTTGAAACTATTACTTGATTTCTATTATTCATTTGAATATTTTCCATTCTCCCCACCTTTCCTTTAATATTAAATAAATGCCTTCCTTTCTCTTCCTTTATCCATTGTTCTTGCCATTCCTCCATTATCTGTTTCTTAATAATTGCTTTAATCTCTTCCACACTATATGGTACCTCTATTATAGTTTTTAGTTTTGTTGCCTGCTTTGCATAATAATCAGCTACTTCATTACCCTCTACCCCTCTATGTGCTGGAACCCACATAAATTTAACTTGTGAATTATTCATTATTAATCTAAATAAGCATTCATATATTTCAAGTAAAATATCTGGTCTTTTATCTGCTGATATTGCTTTAATTGATAATAATACTGACATTGAATCTGAACATATAACACTTTTTTTAACTCCATTTTGTTCTATCCACTGTAAACTAAATGAAATAGCTAACATTTCCACTGTGTATATTGATAGATTATTAGAAGTTCTACTTTTATTATATATACCTAATTTTGGAATCCAAAAAGAAAAACCTGTTGTTTCTTTACCTGATTCTTTTGATCCGTCTGTGAATATAGGGATAAATGTTTTATGTGTTTCACTCAACCTTTTTTCAACAATATTATCCCAATTTGCATTACCTTTCCTCCTCTCCAATTCATTTTTTATATAAAAATCAATGACTACTTTTGGAAATAACCAAATTGGGGTAGGTGAATATAATTTTTTTTTAACAAATGTTTTATCATTTAATTTAAATTCTTCCGCTAGTCTACATGATTTCCAGATCATACTCTCGTATTTTCTATTAATATATTCCCCTCCTGCTTTCATCTCACCCTTAACCAGATGTTCATCCTCTTCACTTCCCTGTACATTAGCCCAATAATTCATTTTCAATAATTTGAATCTTAGATTCAAAGGCATCTCTCCCATTTCTACTTGTAATGATACTATAGGAGTGGTTTTTGTTGCTCCACAACATATTCTTAAAGCCTGATTTTGAATTACTTCAATCCTTTTTAATAATGTTTTACTTGCTGAACTATATACTATACTACCATACTCAATAACAGACCTAAGCATTGCTATATACATTTGTTTTAATGCTTTAGCACTAGCTCCCCATTCATTCCCTTTTAAACATCTCATTATATTTATTACCCTTTTACATCTTCTTTTTTTTCTTCAAATATAACCCCCAGATATCTAAAACTTTTCACTTGCTCCAATTGCTCCCTATATAATTTAAGTTCCATTTTTACTTTCCTTTTCCTTGTAAAGACCATACTTTTTGTTTTTTCTACTGAAAACTTAAACCCCCATTCATATGACCAATTTTCTACTTTTATTATTGCTTCTTGTATCTTTTTCTGTAGATATTGGATGTTTCTTCCCCTTTTCCATATTTTTCCATCATCTGCAAACAATGCTTTCCCAATATCATATCCTATATCTTTAAATACATCATTGATCATAATAGAGAAAAGAACTGGACTGATCACACTTCCTTGTGGTGTCCCGTTATCTACTTTATAACTATTTTATATTTTATCTCCTATTTTTACTTGAATATATCTATTAAACGAAAAATCCTTTATCCAATCATATGTTCTTCCTTCAATCCCTAATCTCTTTAATTTAATCATTAATCCCTCCTTCCACACCATATCATATGCTTTCTTTATATCAAAATAAACTATAACTAAACTTTCTTTATTGTTTTGTGCTTTCCTAATTTCATTTTCCAAACTTACTATTGAATCCATTGTTCCCCTGCCTTTCCTAAATCCATTTTGATATTTTATGATCAATTTCCTACTTTCTAAATAATTTATTCTTTCTGTAATCATTTTATCCATTAATTTCCCTATATGAGAAGTCAGTGCTATTGGCCTATAGCTCTCTGGATTACTTGGCTCTTTCCCTGGTTTAATTATCGGTATTATTATTGCCTCCTTCCAATTTTTTGGTAACTGACCTCTTTCCCAGACTTTATTATATAATCCTAATAATTTTGCCTTCATCTTATCCCCTAACTGTTTAAGCATCACATAATTAATATTGTCTTTGCCAGGTGACGTTATTTTAGTTTTCCCCATTGCTCGCTCCAATTCAAATAAGGTAAATGGAGCATCTATTGCTGTCAGTCTTTTTCCTCTATCATTTTCCACATCATTTTTCTTTCTAGTTTCTTCTCTTCTATCCCATCTATCTTCGGATAAATTATAATTACTATTAATTCTTATAAATGTTTTAGCTAACATTTCTGCTTTCTCTTCATTTTTAATAGCTACATCTTCTCCTATTTTATTTCTTATCATTCCCCATACCTCACTAACTAATGTTGTTCTCCCTATTTTATCACAAAACCCCCTCCAATTTTCTCTTTTTGCCCTTTTAATTACTCTCCTTGCTTCAGTCTGTAACCTTTTATATTTTATTTAACTATCAAAATGATGTCTTTTTTAACTCTTTCATGCTTTTATTTCTCTCTTTAATTGCCTTTCCACATTGCTCATTCCACCAAGGAACATTCTTCTTTTTCATTGTTCCTTTACTTTTAGGAACAGTTATTTCTGCTGCTTCAATTAATACTTCCCTAAAAGTTTGTTCCACTGTTTCTATATCTTCCTCCATGTTTATCCTACCCTGTTATTTTTCACATACATCTCTAAATTTATCCCATTTTGCTTTTTTAAATACCCATCTTCCTTCTCTTTTTTCAAAATTTAATTCTTTATCCCCATCAATTTTTGTTAAAATTATATAATGATCACTCCCTAAATTATTTTCCTGAACTTCCCAATTACATTTTCCTGCTATTTCATTTGACACTAGTGTGAGATCTATAGCAGAACTTTTACCTGTATTTATATTTATCCTTGTCCCTCTACCATCATTTATACATACTAAATTAATATCATCTATTAACTCCTCAATTATCTCACCATTTTTATCTACTTTATTTCCTCCCCATTATCTATTATGAGAGTTGAAATCTCCACATAATACCACATGCTTATAATTACCTTCTATAATTAATTTAAGATTATTAATATCTAATTTCTTGCATGGATTATAATAATTAACTATATATATATCTTCTCCTTATTTAAATAAACTTCTATCCCTATAAATTCTTCTTCTTTTCCTATATTAATTATTCTATAATTCAGATTATTATTAATAAAAGTAGCACATCCTCCTCCAATACCATCCTCTCTATCACATCTAATTATAGTATATGGAAATAATTTATATTCTAATTTCTTATTTAACCATGTTTCTTGAATACATATAATATCTGGTTTATCTAATAATTCATCAATATATCTTTTAAACTCATGACCATTAGCTATCAAACTCCTAGCATTCCATTGTAGAATTAGTACCATTCATTAACCCACACACCCTCTTGGCTTGTATGTGCGCTGAGATTATTCCTGATCTCCTCCCATGACAACTCGTTAATGTCCACCTTCAAACGGTGGCGGGGGCGACGCCTCATAAACAAAATGAGAAGCAGCATTTCCTCCAAATCCATCTGTCTCCGTTTCATTCATTGTTTTCACTGAAAACAGGGGGCTGCCATCTTGGAATCATGTGAGCGGAGGATGCGTTTTGATTGGTCGCTTGAATATTTGCCCTCAGCACTCAGCTCAAGTAGAGCGCACACGGTGAGTTTTTCGCCTCGCGAGGCGAAAAATATCAATCCTGTTTGATTTCCACCTTAACGCCTCATGAGGCAGAAAACTCACCGAAAATTAACCGCACATGGCGAGATATCTGCTGAGCAAACGGCCTCGAATAACTTTGCTCTCGTGTGCGACGGGCTTAAGGGAGCGAAGCAATTAAGCTAGAGTGGCCCACTCTAGCAGAATTACACCTTTCCACTTTCCTGATTTTCCACGAACAACTTCCGCTCACTCGCTCATATTTCACTTTTTCTGCACATATTATATATCAAAACGTAGGTTTTCAATTTTTGATTCAGGAAATGTCTCCAAAATTTATGTGACAGTTACAGTTTTTTGGCAAATCGACCCGAAGCAAAGTGGCAGCACCCAGGAGGGACCATTGGAATGCATTGGGACTGAGCAAAAATTCAGAGGAGGACAGCTGGATTCTGACTCATATTCGTAAAGTCATATCTTATAAACGATGCGATGTAGAAACATGAGCCTTGTACCGATATAACTTCAGACCGTCCTAACGCTGATGATTCAACAACTTTTTTGATACCTGTTACCGTTTCTCCATGAGCTTTGTTTGTTCGAGTGTAACAAATCTGCTCTTCGCTAAAACAGCGCCGATTCAAAAATGGCAAAATCATGCTCATTTTTACAAAATCACTGCTCCTAGACAGATTGAGGTACACACACGAAACGCACCATGATTCTTCATCAAAGCCTGCTGATACTTACAGTGAAATAATTATTTCGATAGCCCTTATATTTTCCGAGTAAGAGGATGTAGATTGGGACCAAGGAAAGACAGATGAATGTTTTCATCAAATTTATCAACATATTCGATGTAATTTTACGGCTGTAATATAATATTTTCAACAAATTGAGTGGTTTGAGAGCGTTCCCCTATCCGTTCCGATAAAAACGGTATATTGGTGACGTCGATACGCCTTACGGTTCTTAAGTTATTAAGAGTAGTTTGGAAGCTGCGTTACCTGTTAAAATGGCTGAGAAATTAGGAGACATAAGTGAGGTGCTGCACTCAGGCTGTCTCCCCCAGTGAAAGCTGCCGTGTGATTGGTCGAAAAATGGCAGGCCTTTTCATGGCTTTAGTTGGAGCTCCCTCTTGTGGTAGAAAAGAGAATTACTATACATTATGCCCTCCACTGTAAAACTGACGTTTCAGGGTTATTGTAAGACATCTCAAACAACTTGTAGATTTAATACAAATCAGTTCACCAGTACTTTTAATTACTTTGTAAAATATGATGATCAATACAGTCTCATAGGTACTAGGCAGGTAACAGCGGCCATTTTACGGTTCCAACACCTGGAAAGCAGTGATTACTTTTAAATGGCAGTTACACAGACTTGTATGTTAAGACAATCGTAGGGATTATAAATGGAATAAGATATTGTTAGCTAACTTGCTATTGTTATCCATTCTACTAATACTAGCATTTAAGCTAACATTAGCATTTTAGCTAATTTGAGCTATCATTTGGTTTTTGGGTTGATTGTAACATACTGAATGGTTTGAATTATTGTTAACCAATATGTCCATGTTTGCCAACATGCTACCAATAGCTTTTTTACTAACCATTGCAATGTAGCTCATTTAAGATATCAATAACATTTTAGCTAATTTTGATTTAACTGATTAAATTAACATAATGGATGGATTGAGTTACTGTTAACCAACATGTTGGTGTTTACCAACATGCTATCTCTAGCATTTAAGCTAACATGAACATTTTAGCTAATGTTCACTAATATTAGTATTTTAGGAAGATTTTAACATACTGAAAGGATTAAGTTCATGGTAACGAACATGTTAGTGTTTGCCAACATGCTATCTGTGGCATTTTAGCTAACATTGGCATTTTAGCTAACATTAGCTATTATTTGGTTTTTGGGTTGATTTGAACAAACTGAATGAGTTAAGGTATTGCTGTCAATTTACTGAATATAATAAGTCTTCTTTTAACCAACATAGTTGTGTTTCCCAACATGCTACTACTAGCGTTTTGGGTAATAATTGGAATTTAGCTGATTTTAGGTAAAACTGGCATTTTAGCTAATTGTGAGTTTTTCTATGCAGTAGGGTTAGTAGCCTACTTTTCTTTTTTTCTGCTGATTCTGTGCATTACACTTCAGCAAGTCTTCTACAGTTGACTTCAAATACTTCAGGCCATTTTACTGTTTCAACACCTGGAAAACAGTGATTACTTTTAAATGGCATTTACACAGACTTGTGTGTTTAGGCAATCTTAGGCATTATAAATGAAGTAAGATATTGTTAGCTAATTTACTATTGTTATCCATTATACTAACACTAGCATTTAAGCTAACATTAGTATTTTAGCTAATTTTGACTTAATGGCTAAAGTTAACCTACTTAATGGATTGAGATACAGTTAACCAACATGTTAGTGTTTGACAACATGCTATCTGTGGCATTTTAGCTAACCTTATCATTTTAGCTAACATCGGCATTTTAGCTAATTTTAGCTATCATTTGGTTTTTGTGTTGATTTTAACAAACTGAACGGCTTGTTATTGTTAACCAATATGTTCATGTATGCCAACATGCTAGCAATAGATTTTTTACTAACCATAGCAATTTAAGTCTTTCAAGCTAACAATGGAATTTTAGCTAATTTTGACTTAACAACCAAAATTAACATAACAAATTGATTAAGTTAATGTTAACCAACATGTTGGTACTTACCAACATGCTATCTATAGCATTTAAACTAAAAATAACATTTAAGCTAACATTAGCATTTTAGCTAATTTTAGCTATCATTTGGTTTTTGGGTTGATTGTAACATACTAAATGGTTTGAATTATTGTTAACCAATATGTTCATGTTTGCTACCATGCTGCGAATCATTTTTTTTTTTTTGACTAACCATAGCAATTAAGCTCATTCAAGCTAACAACGGAATTTTAGCTCATTTTGACTTAACAGCTAGAAGTAACATAATGAATGGATTGAGTTACTGTTAGACAACATGTTGGCGTTTACCAACAAGCTATCTCTAGCATTTAAGCTAAAATCAACATTTAAGCTAACATTAGTATTTTAACTAATGTTCGTTAATATTTTCATTTTGGGAAGATGTTAACATACTGAAAGGATTAACTTAGGTAACGAGCATGATACTGTTTGCCAACATACAACCAATAGTATTTAAGCTAACACTAGTATTACAGTTAGTATCAAAATTTAAGCTAATTTTGACTTAACAGCTAAGGTTACCTTGCTAAATAGATTTTGTTAATGTTTAGCGCCATGTTAGTGTTTGCCAACTTACTGCCACTAGCATTTTAGCTAACATTTGCATTTCAGCTAATTTTAGCTAACACTTCCCTTTAAGCTTATTTTTATTATACTGAATGGATTGAATTATTGTTAACCAACATGTTTGTGTTTGGCAACATGCTACCATACGCTTCTGTACGTGTTTTGAACTTCAACTACTTCTGCTTACTTTGTGCTATTTTAACTATTCAACTTTTCAACTATTCTGCTCATTCTGCCTTTTACGGGTATATCTTTTGGTATTCATAACCTTTATACTTTTCATAATATTCAACTATTTATTTTAGCTAATTGTGACAGTTTTTCTTTGTGTTAGGGTTGGCACACCCGTTTTCTTTTTTCTGCTGTTTCTGTATATTACACTTCAGCAAGTCTTTTACAGTTGACTTCAAATACTTCAGTCATTTTCTGCAAGTAAATTCAGCTTACAGCATTCACACTGCATTTTCGCAGGAAATTCAACTTTTTCTAGTTCTTCCTGTTTTTTTTTTTTTGTTTGCTTTTTGTCACAGTCAGTTGAGTGATTTAGCTGTAGGCTACAGTAGCACTGTGGGCATCACGACTCCACTGAGTCTCCTAGCTGGTTTTCTGTACCGATTGAGTTTAGCGCTCTCTGTAGAAGATGAGATCAGTGCAGTAATTCCCTTGGTCCATCTCTGAGTTCGGAGTGCCAGTCTCTCTACAGATTTTATTTCTGCTCCTCTCTGGATGATTTCATTCAGAATTTAGATATAAGAACATCAGATGTGCCCGTTTCTGCTTGTATTCCCTTTATGGTGTTTTTCAAAGATTATTACACGTATGACTCACTCCTCACTGTTGCCATGGTGATAACTAAAAGTCTGTCATTTCCGTTTAAGCTCAGGTTTTTCACCCATGCATTTCGCACATTTTCCCCTCACATCGTCCTGTATTGTTAAATTGGTGTCTGAGCCTAAAGGCCTGTTCCTGTAGTTGCGTATAAGCTAAATGTACACCCAGTATTGGCCAACAGGTGGCGCCAAATTATCATCAATTTAAGGCTAGACTTAGCAAGATTATTTACATAGCAACATTATTACTTAAGGCAATCTAACAGAGGTCTCAAAAGTATTCACATTCAATACTCAAGTAGAAGTATAGATACTAGGTTTTAAAAAGACTTCTGTAGAAGTTGAAGTATCAAGTCAAGTTTTTTACTCAAGTAAAAGTAAAAAAGTACTTAATTCAAAACTACTTAAAGTATAAAAGTAAAAAGAATGTATTTTAAAAAATGACGTTAAAGAAAAAAGCTTAATCCCCCCCCCCAAAGAAAGGCCATAATTCTTATAATGTTATATAAAAATTTTAATTTTGAAACATTTGGGTCACACCAGGCTACCTGTTTCAGCTGCATATATGCCCATTAAAATGTATTAATTTTAGTGCAATGCAATTACATCACAGAACATGTGTATATATATATATATATATATGTATATATATATATATATATATATATATATATATATATATATATATATATATATATATTGTGTGTGTAAGTGTGTAAGATTGTGCAGACCCCTGCAATCTCTAATGACCCCCTTGTGGCACACGAACCTCATGTTGGGAACCACTGTTCTAGAGGCTGAATCCGCGCTGACGCACTGGAGACTGGACTTTACAGCTCCACTTCAGCCAAAGTTTTGAAATTAGGGAACATTTCTCTGATTCAAGTGATCAGAAGTCGGGAAGAATCTCTGAACCCAGCATCATATCGCTTCAGCAGCAGAAAATGTCGGAGCATGCGCTCTTTCGCACGGGTGTTTTGCACGACACCGGGCTCTTTGATTCAGTTACTTGTACTTCGTGCTTTAACTCCAACCTAAAAATGTCCGCGCGTCTGCACCAAATGGTCAGGGGTGTGAATTATAATCTGTCGTATTTTTTTCACATGACTGTATATTAAATTTGGTTCAGTCCAAGTCTATAGTTCCCGTTCAAGCTTAAATTTAATTTAAAGCAATAGAATATAAAAATGTTTTATGGTGCTCAATACTCGTAAAAAAAAAATACATTGCACGCATATGGGGAATGACAGAAAATATATTGAAACAAGGATAGCACCATACAGTCAAGGAACTGTCCTTGTTATTGTCCTGCATGTAGAGAAGAGTAAGCAGCTGAGTTATATGTAAATTTAAAGCATTGGCTTGACTAGCGACAGGATCATTGCATTGAATTTGTTTCAAAAGCATAGTGGGTCGACCTCTGATTTTATAAGTAGGGCTGATGTCAGTCCTATCGTCCTGTCTTGTACTGCTGGCATCATGCTAAGAGCTCACAGCTGTCCCCATCTCCACTTGTAATTTATGAATAGCATTAGAAGGCTCAGAGGATGCTTATCTTTGCATGTCTATGATGGCAGGGTTTTGTGAAAGAGGCTGTGGGTGCTCCCATGTGGTCAAATAACTCAATTAGTCAGAAAGTAGGTTGTCTGTTGGAGTTTCTTCAAGCATTTGACATGCTGAGGTGAATGAATCTTTATTAGTGCAGGCATAACATTTACAAAGTATGAGATTGAGTGGCATTTTTGGCACATTGCCGCAACATTTGAGTCGAATTTACATAGACATTTTGTAGCACTTGCTTCTATATGCAGTATATTTATACGAAATAGTGCGACTGGAAGCTTTCCATGGGTGGAGGCGATCTGTGTGCAAGGTGTTTGGATATTCTCTCTACATGAATTCATGACTCAATTGTTTCCAGCGACAACACAAAACTGTCAAACACAGCAATTGTCTTCATCTGCAACCATTTTATACCAATCCAAAAGGCAGGAAAAGTTAAAGGTTTTAAATACCTGATTTAATAATTGATGGGTACGCAAAGACATGAAAGTGTAAAAATGGTTTGCTTACCTGAGATTTTGTTCAACAGAGACTAGCATTATTATATAAAGGTAATTTTATAAAAGTCCATCTTTAATCAAATAGATTATCTGTTGAAGTTATATTCAGAGCCAACAGATACTTGGACATCTCTCTTTAAATCTCTGTCAGTATATCCACATTAACAGTTTTTACATCAGGTATCAGATCCCCTCTGTGGGCTGCAGACATGTTTGTCATGCCTGATTTTATTCTTGGCTCATAAACAACACATGTTGCCATCAGTCAGAATTTAATAGATAAGACATCTGCATTCCTTCTGGATTACCAGACCACAAACACATCAGCTTCACAGGGTCAAGTGTATTTGAGGAATAAGTTTTGTTTATCAGCTATATTTTCACCTGTATGTAGACTGAGGTAGCAGCTGTAGTTTATTTATGACTGACTGTATGAAAGTATGTGTGGGTTGTACTACTGGCTCTGTATCTGTGGTTGCAAGCGATTACATAAGAGGAGACTCATTTCCACAGTTCCTTTTGTGTTTCTGTGCCTGAATAGGAGTGATGAGTATTTTTTTATTTTATTTTTTAAATGTTCAGAATAACATGTTGATGTGCTTGGCCATAAGCCAATGCCTTATTGTGTAACAGGTTCAACAGTAAGGTGTCTTTAAGCCTCCAGGCTGTCACCGGTTTGTCTTCTTATGTGTTTTGACTGTCAGAAGGGGAAAAGAAGACAACGCAAGGAATTATAAACAAACCCAAACATTTGCGATTTTAATCTCAACAAACATTTAGACACCTTCTTTCTTTCAGTTTTTCCCAGAACATTTCTCCATTGAAGTCCACCGAAGCTGTTTTCTATGTCCCCTGATTGTTTTCTGTACAGCTTCTTTTTTTTTGTCAGTAAGAGATTGAACAGAGCCTCTTTCTTTGTGTTCACCAGTGTGAAACATGATGTGCGAGTTTCTGAGATCATCCTCTTTCCTCTCTCTGCGCTTGTTTGTCTGGAGCAGAGTGTGGTAATGTCTTCAGTCTTTCCTTAGATGTATTTCATGTGTGTGGTTCATGCAAAAGAAAATATAAATTGCTACCTTCTCCTGGTCTTCCCATCCTTACACAGAATCTCAACCCTCTCCCTGTTAATGAATTAGCCACAGCTCATGTTTTTATTTTCAGAAAATGTCTCATCTGGCCTAGATCCTCTGTTTCTGTGTGAGTCTATGAGGGGAAGAGTTGTTTAGAGTTACATAAGCTTCTGATGAACAGCCAGAAAGACGTGTGTGTGTCTACAGTGATGAGAGCTTTTAATTAAAAGCCTTTTCTTCCTGTGGGATTTGCCACTGCATGGTTGCAGCTGAATCTAGGTTTGTTGTATTGATCTGTCTGGCCTGGATAGTTTTAGGGAACAATAGAGCCTCAGTTACTTTAATTGCACCTCAGGGCTTTAAACAGCTCATGCGAGTTCAGTGGGAAACCGTCTCTGTCCTGGCATTTTTTGTTTTCACTTTTTCTTGTTCATCCTGAGAAAAGAGGCAGATGGTTTAATTGCCTGCTTTTAGCTGAGCTGTCAGTTGTCTCTGTTGCTGGGTAAACAAGTTATTAACATCTCAGATTGCCTCCTGATTACCATATCAGATCCAAGTGAGGATAATGTCTGAGAAACATTCAGGGTTGGCACACATTTTCAAAGAAACTTCCACAACAAAAGACAAAAAAGTAAAGCTATATAAGACATAAATAATTAAAAATAGGTATGAAAGGTTTAAAACATGTTGGCTTAGTGTAAACAATGAAGGGTGGCAAATATGGTAAAAATATCAAATCGTTTTTGTTTGTTTTTTTACCGTGAAATCATGTTAAATCATTCCTACTTAAAGCGCATTTGTGCATTAGGGAATTTTTTTATAAACTTGAAGCAAATTTTGGATAATAAAACTGATACCACTGAACAGGAGCAGACAGCAACTGACAGAATCTGTCTACAGCGACTCGTAAAAGTCCACACATCCCTGTTACAATGGCAGTATATATATTTTTTGGGATAAATCATTTAAAAACCTTTTCTACACACAGTGCAGCATAGATCCCGTACATCTGAACTGATTAACTAATAAATCTTTCTCATTTCTTACGAGTCTGTCACCAACGCACATCTTGATTTGGTTATGCTTACCCAGCTTCCAAAAAAGTTCCCCACATCGATCAGATTGTGAGAACATCTCACATTCACAGCCCTCTTCAGGTCAACCTCCATATTTTCAGTTTAATTTAGTTCAGGCCAGTCCAAATCTTTAATTTTACTCTCATTAGCCCATTCTTTTGTGACTTTGGATGCATTTTTGGTCTCTCTGTGATGCTTGACAGGAACCCTAAATTTCATATAAAGAAAAGCAACCAAATCCTAATGCTGCCTTGTTCCTTTGTGACAATTGTTTTTGTGTTGATGCAAATGGAAAAGGATTTGGCCAAGTTTTGTATTTTTATAGTAATTTCATTTTATCTTTAAATGAAATAGACCAGTCTGTGTCCCTTGGACATTTTTTTGCACTATTGTCTCTAATTCAAAATGCATTTTATTTTATTTTTTTGGTTTTCTTCTTTCAACTAGGCAAATTTATTTCTATAAATCCACCAATTTTCACATATGAGATGGAAAGAAAAAAAGCTTTTTGAGAATTTAAGAGAAAATTTATCAGAATCACTGATGTTGCCGATATTTAACATGCCCAGGTTTGGTTGATTCTGCCTTTTTTTTTTTTTTTACAATATTACAGTCTGTAACAGCGTGGAGGAATAAATGAATGACACAGGGGCTAGGCTTGTTCACCTCGTTTACTCAACTCCAACATCCAAACGGAATAACGGTAAACTAGAATACATAGAATAATCGCGCCAAAAACATACATATTTTTAAATCTAAACATCCTGTTGTCTGGGTGTGAGTGGAGTCCCCTGGTGGTCCCCCACAACAGCATATTTTGTGTCCAAGGGACACAGGCAAAGCACAAAATGAAGGGATTACAATATAAAATTCACAAATGTTATGAACATAAAATGTCTGTTGCATGATGAATCACATTTTATTAAGTTTTAATCTCTTGCCAGAAGACAACTGAACCTGGATATATATAGTTTATAATCAAATGTATAGTTAAAGAGCAACTCATCCTCCTACCAGAGTCTTATGGGGACCTCGGAAGTCGGAGCTTGGAGCTGGGTTTGATGTCACACCCATGTAAACAGCGTTCCAGCTAGCGTAGTCTGTGTTGGGATTCCAATACGGCAAGGCCCAGGTAGCCATTGTTGGTACTACCTCGTATAAACAAAGTTTTAAAGCTGCTATATGGCAAATCTGCCAAACAAGCCATCCTCATGCCTCTTAACAACGTTCTAACACAGTATAGCTATAAATAACTAAGTGGTTCTGTTGCATTTGTCTAAAAACTTCAGCCAATAACATGGGTCGGTGCAGAACCAACATTTTGACCATCCAGTTTTCTGTCTCACCAGACAAGCGCACTTCCGCATTTACCTGTCTCCTCCACTAATTACGCGCTCCCACATTTTGTAACAGAACACCACTGGTGTGAGCGGTTCTCCGCTCAATAATGTCAGAAGGAGAAACAGCCGGCTGCTACCACTTCAACTTTAGGACAAACCAGAGTCCCAAAAAGAAAAACGGCATTTGAAGTTGCGGAAAACAAGACATTTCCGCCATATTACTTCATGAAAACTGGGACTGGTGTTTTGCGCGCTCCAGTTTACTGTGACAATTTACGTTTCCATATCAACTGGGTATGCCCTAGGGATGATGGCAGACAGGACAGGAGGGGTGAGTTCTGTGACTGTTTATGTTGAAAAGCTAGCTTGAAAAAAAGAAAAGCTAGCTTCTTTTGCAGATTCGGTAAAGCAGCTTTAATCTGTACTTTCGACGTGCATTCTTACTAGTGTATCTTAAAAAGTAGACGTGTTTCCACCACAGCTACCCCGGGCTTCGGGGGGCGTTCCAGTTCATTTTTCCCACTCAGAAGTCAGAATTTTCGAGTTCTGACTACAAATGGAACACAGCATTACTCCACCCACATTTCCTGTTTGAAAAATGCGCCAAAAGGAAGTGTTGCCTTGTGGACCAGGGAGAGCGCGGGGAGTGGGGGAGTGGGGGGGGGGGGGCTGGGAGTGGTCAGCGCTGTGATTGCATGTTGTCAGCAGTGCTGCTGCAGTGGCACAGACACAGACGCCAGGAAAGATGGAGAGCAACGCTATCTCCTTTGTCTCAGAGCGATCTTTTGAGGTGAAGGATTTCTCTCCACCTCCTTCACTGAAGGAAAGAGAGGAGACTCTGCTTCTTTTATTCCCACAGTCGCAAGGTGGCTGATGTCGGCCGGTGACCGCAGAGCAAATGGCAATGCCCGATTCAAATTCAAGTGCAGAATAGAGTTTTAACCTGAGGAGGGCGCCACACTGACAAAAAATTGTTTTTACTAAGATGCACTAAAATACCAAAATAATGACCAGACATGTAGACGCACTATTAGACTAATTTGGGGTGAGTTGCTCTTTAAACACCTTGTGTTCAAGCCAGTGACCCAGCCTTTGACAACGCCTGCTTATCTGGTCTTTTGGCCAAAATTAATTGCCAACCCTATTCATATGACCTAAACAGGGTGGATGTTGTATAAATTTGGTATTTCTTCCCTCTCACAATGATTTTCTCCCACCTGCTCCCCCAACAACCCAAACGTTTTGATAGCCTGTCTAACCAGGACAACCTGACAATTCCTATCCTTTAAAGCCGAACTATAGTTTACCTTTCCCCCGTTCCTCTCCCTACCTTTCAAAAACACCACAGAGTATGAGGGAGAGCAGGTAAGCAGACCTGTGGGGAGCAGCAGCGCGAGCGATAACCGATGACCTGCTGATCGAGCACCCAGACGGAGAGGCTGCTGGGAGGAAGGAGGCGGGGGGAGTGACTACTGATGCTCAGGCTGTAATCTGCAGAGCGTGAGTCAGTGCTGTGGTGGAGAGAGCAGAGCCGCAAACAGAAGCAGCTGCAGCACAGACACGAGCGTCAGCGGCACAGAAGAGCAAGGTGGGAAGACGGAGCGATTGAGAGAGAAGAGGAAGTGAGACTGCCACACGGAAAATACGTTTGTAGATCAAGAGCTTCTTTTGATCTGCAGTTAAAGGCTGGTTTTAAACTTGCGAAAATCCGAGTTGGTTCACTTGGAGGAAAGAGGAGTTTACAATTCTTATCTCAGACGTGGAATTGGAAGTGCTGCTCAGATGTCCTGGTTGTCTCCGGTCCAGTGGGCCAAGTGGACGTGGTCGGCAGTGACTGGAGGGGCAGGAGACGATGGACAACATACAGGAAGGGATGACAAGTAAGAGAGTGTGTGTGTGCTTGAACAAATAAATATGGACTGTGAATGCTGTGATGGAAGCAGCTTCTCCTGAGTCATACTGACAGGTTGTAGATTCATGCTCAAACTGTCCCATCCTGTGGTGTTTTCTCTGATTCTCAGTCCGTCACCATCTTAAAGCACCTATTAAGTCAAACTAGCTTTTTTGTCTTAAGAGGAGATGCTTTATGTCCACCATCCTGTTTTTTTTTAATGCAGAGGATGTAACTAAGCCTGGTGTGTGTGTGTCAGTTTGGTAATGGTTGCTAAAAGCTAGAGGATTTAAAAAGCAGCACTTTTCAAAGCTTTGGATTGTTTGTGATTCCACTCTCCTTTTCTAGTTTCTAAGTAACCATCCAGATCTGCAGCCTCTGATGCTGTCCATGGGACAATAATCTCAGACTGTGTGTGGCAGTGAAGGGTTTTATTTGTATTAAAATGGTGTTAAATGTGTATATTTGCGTGAACTTGTTTTCAGGGTTGGTTTATGCCAGCATGCTGGCACTGTGAACTCTTCTTTGTGCTGTTTTTCATTAGAGTGTGGACGTGTTGATGTGCTTTCAAGTGGCAGGGAACACACACACACATTCTCTCTCTCTGTGTCGCTGCCTCTCCCCATTTTTTTCGTGTCTCCATTCGTTAGAAATAAATCAGAGCTGGGTGTCCAGGCAGCGCAGACTGCAGGCCAAAAACTCAGTGTTTGTGGGACACAGTTACTGAGGAGCAAAGGATGCAGGTGGCCTAGTTGGGGCCTGCTTCCTCTCCTCTCCCTTCCTCTGACTTCCTTTAAAGTAAAAGGACCTTGTTTGTTTTGAGCCTCTTTGACCTGTGAAAGCCAATCTTTTCATGTCTCTTCAAGAAAATATACCGGAAAGCCGACAACCCTTTATTATCCATAAACCTATACAACGGCCTGCATCATCAACTTCTTGATATGTTTTCCACAATTGTACCACAAAATGTAATGTATTTTATGCAACGGACTAGCACACAGTTGTACATAATTGTGAACTGGAAGCAAATTGACTGATCATTTTCAAATCTTATTAGAGAAAAAAATCTAAGTGTGGTGTGTGTCTGTATTCCACCACCTTTGCTCTCATACCCCTAAATAAAAGGGCAATCAATTACCCCTGGGAAATCATGTAATTGTTAAACTGGGACACTTTTGTGTAATTTATTCTCAACATGGGTCTAGCTATTCTGTGAAGGCCTCAGAAGTTTGTTACAGACCATCAGAGAACAAAGCAACATCATGAAGACCTAGGAACACAGCAGACAATATCTTAAACAATATCTTAGGCTTGGGATGTCTGACAGAGCACTGTTCCGTCTATCTTGTGAAACTGAAAGGAGAATAGCAGAATTGCAAACTATGGTAACTTTGGGAGGAGCTGCAGAAGTTCATTGCTCAGTTGGGACAATCTGTTGACAGAACTGAGTTGTGCATTCCACCAAGCTGTCCCTCATAGAAGAGTGGCTAAAAGAATGCTGTAAGAGTGTCCTGCAGTTTTTCCAGAAACACACGGCGAACATAAAGGTGTTCTGTTCAAATGTGACCAAAACTGAACTTTTTGGCCCACATGTAAAATGCAATGCGTGGCAAACAAGCTAAAAGTTCATGTGTGAGAGAAACATCGAGGTGGTAGCATTGTGCTATGGGTTTGTCTTTGTTCAGCAAAAACGCAGAAGCTGCTGAGTTGATGAAGGTGCCGTATCCTGGAAGAAAACATTCTCTAATAATAAAATTACTAAGAACCTATGAAAGAACTTAAACTGGGTCTGAGGTTCTTCTTCCAGCAGGACAATGAACTTAAACATGCAACCGGAGGTACAATGACATAGCTAGAATGGTCCAGTTAAAGTCCAGACCTAAATTCAAAGAAGAATTTGGAACAAGTCTTGAAAATTAATGTTCAAAGATGCTCTCCTTCCAATTTTAGTTTCAGCTATTTAGAAGAAGTATGGCCATAAGTGTCTGTCTCTACATGTGCACAGCTCGGGCAGTCATACGCCAAAAGACTTGCAGCTGTAAATGAGGCATTAAATATTTTACGAAGTATTGACTCATGTAGGCAGAATACAAATACACACCACATTACTAAAATTTTTATAAAACAAAACAAAAACTCAGGGGGTGTGAATACTTTTGGAAGGTAGTGAACAATGCGTGTATTTGGTCAAGCAGACAATGTAATTTTTTTTCTCTCGCTTTTAAAAGGTAATATCCAACATAGCTTTGCTGGTTTATTTATACGTTTTCAGTTTAGAATATGTGAATGTTTTTTCCTCCCTCTTTTGCATATATTTGTTTTCCTGTTTTTTATATTTTATTTTGATGAAACGTTCCATGAAATGTGGTTCTTTTCACCTGCAGTTCGGACTCCGAGGGGACCTTCGAGACTCCAGAAGATGAGTCTCCAGTTGTTGTGAATCTGCTGAGTCAACTGGACAACTCAAATAACACAGGTAAGAGTCTTCAGAGCAGATGTTAAGTTATCTCAGTTCTTCTATGTAGGTCACTTGACTTGAATATTATCAGAAAGATCATGGTAATATTTAACTAGTAATCGTCACATCCTGGCAGTTTTCATATGCGTCTTTGATTGTATGTTTAAGTGCAATACTTGCTTATACCATGAGATATATATCTGTCAGGCTTCACAGAAGGAACGGTAAAAAATAGCTTTCTATGACAAAGATTAAGGTATTGTCCCATCTATCCTTCACTCATGCATTTCTTTTATAGTGGGCAAAATATCAGCACAGTGCCCACTGTTTACAACAGTAATATAACTTTAACACAGCAGATAACATGGTATTGCAGAACTGCATCTGTCTGTTCATGAGACAGCTGTCACCCTACTTTCAGCTTCAGTCTGCAGCCCTTTTGTTTGTGCTTTACTGAGCAACCTGATTCAGGCTGATTTGGGTTAATCCGCACAGATTTATTCTTGCAGAAGTATCACTAAGGGGCATGCTTGAATGGTTGTAAGAAGGATTTGCTGCAGTGATGGTTTCCTGGAGTATACTCTGAACATGTCACTGCTGGTTCTTATCTAAATATTTTGATGCCATTAAGACTTGGATATATGATCATTAGAAGCTGTTTAATGTTTGTGCGGATGGCTCAAAGTTAGAAGTTGAGTTCAATTAAAAACATCACATTTCTCACCGTTTTGTATTTGTAGTAAGCTCCACAGCATGATAATGCCACCACCATGTTTCCCAGTGGGAAGAGTTTGTTTAAAACGGGTGTCTCCAACTACAGTCCTTGAGAGCTGCTGTTCTGCAACTTTTAGACGAATCCTTGTTCTGACACAACTTAATCAAATCAACAGCCTACCTAAATTACCTACCACCTACTCGTTAGGCATAACGATAGCACCATTAGTGAGCCTTAACCTTAAATCTGATACTCCCAATCCAGTTTTCAGAACTGAAGAAGTGTCTTGGATGAGAGATGAAACGTATTCAAGACAACAAGAAAAGTCCAGTTGCCTTCATTTAAGCTCTCAAGAAGTTCATTAACAGGTATCTGTAGGACCTGTTGACATGCAGTGGAGAGAATTAAACCTTGTTCTGGTTTGTTGGAGCAGGGATTTATATAAAAGTTGCAGGAAAGTAGCTTTCAAAGACCGGAGTTCCATACCCCCGGTGTAAGCTGTATACAGTTGGGTTTTCTGCAACACATGAAGTTTTGCATATGGGGCAATTTTCACGACCGTGCTTGTTCTCTGTTCTCCAAACAAACCTCTGAGACCTTCACAGAACAGCTGGATTTATACTGAGATTAAAGTACATCCCGCTGAACTTTTACTAAATGTGAGATGCTGAAGGTAATTTGTTCCACTTGTTTTCCTTTAGGGCAGGCGTGCCCAATCCTGGTCCTCGAGATCTACTACCTACAAATTTCCAACACACATGAATCTAATTGTTCAATCCCCTCATCAGAAGTCTGTCAGCTCCACAGAGGCCTTCATCTAAACGTTTCTGGATGGTAGATCTCGAGGACTATCAGAGAAAGCTGGATGAATACAACTGCATGCCACACTTTTCAGATTTTTGTTTGTAAACAAAAAAGTGAAAACTGTGTACCTTTTTTCTTTTTTCCTTCTAATTCAGTTATGCGTGACCTTGTGTTGGTCTATCACATTGGCAAAAAAATATATTGCATGTTTTGACAGCTACAACTTTTAATCGGTGTGCAGAGGAGTAATGTCACCAAACACTGGAGTGCTATAAATGCTATAAATGTATTTCGAATGCTAACACCAGATTCAGATCGCTGGATGAAGTCTCCCTGCAGCAGATGCTCTGACCCGACACAAGTGATAGAACATAGCATGCTTAAAGTGACAGAGAAAAGTTTACATTTATAACTAGTAATGTCGTTGCTTCATAAAAAATCTCTCTATCCCATGAGCTGTTTAGTTTGCAGGGAGTCTGTAACTCAATTCAAATTCAAATTCAAATTCAAAATTACTTTATTAATCCCAAAGGGAAATTAAATGTTGTTGTAACTCATTGTGCAAGTTCCTTCAAAGATTTGTTGTAGATGCTGATGGCTGTGGGTAGGAATGATCTCTTGTAGCGCTCTGCAGATCTGAAGAAGCCTCTGACTGAAGACGCTCTGTAGTTGTATGACAGTCTGATGTAGAGGATCCTCTGGATCTATGGCGTCTTCTTTTCAACTCATCAGGGTTTTGTGGCTATAGTTGAGGTATTATTTGAGATTTTGTGATGTTAATCAGCTGCTGCCAGTTGTAAACCACCTTGTTGCCATGGTTATGCATCATAACAAATGTCCAAAAATAAAAAGTATCAGCAAAAATCCTTCCAGCTGCACAGCATTCAAAACCAGAGAGAACAGTTGTCCACAAAAACAATGTTTCTACCAGAAATGGAAGAATTAAAGTTTAAAAAAAGAAAAAAATATGAACCAAAGTAACAGAGCTACTCCAACATGCTGCCACCTTGAGCGGCGCAATTCCGGAATTATGTTCTTAAATAAAGAGCATCCACTCTTTGTCTTCATCAAAAAAAAAATCTTAAACCATAAATAACATTTCTTCCCTTTATCTCTCCTTCCGGGTGAATTTACTTTATGCCTCAGCTTTAATTACACTGTAAGTTTAGTGGAATTTACTACCATTTTAGGAGCATTGTGCTACATATGTTAACCAGAGTTTAACAGGCCCAGAGTAGTGTTAATGAATGCTGTTAAAAGTTGGAAATGAGCTCTCTGTTGGTTAAGCCTTTATAAAAAAAATAGCTTGCAGCTGAGTCCTGCTTTTTCGAAAAAGGCTCCCTTGTTTCCACTCCCTTTTCCTCTTCTTCTGCTTTAACTGCCCAGCTTTCACCCACACATGCACAAGTAGCTCTAGTTGCTGTGGTAACGGATAATCCAGACTTCAGTTCAACCACACATATGAATATCTTATGTGTTTGCAAACTTGTATTCTCCAGGGATATCAGCAAATACTGAGAGTAACTGATTTTGACAGCAGGTTCTTCGGTTCGGGTTAGATTAGTTTGAGTTTTGGAATCTTTTTTTTTTTACATAAGATTGACTATGTGGAGAAACTGACTCTATAATTAGAAGACTCAAATAGTTCTGTCTGTTTATGGGAACAACCACATGGACATAGCGATATATCTCTTTAAACGGTGACACAGAGGAAACCTGAGCCCGTAGTGGGTCTACTTGTTTCTCTCTGTCTTACTTCCCCTTCTGCCGTCTTTTCCTCTTTTTCAGAGTGGTGAAATGGTAATAAAGACTAATGTTGTTTGTGTTGCTGGGGCACGTGATGGGGTGAACTCTTCAGGACTGGGTGTGGTTCTTCTACATCTGTTACTTGTCTCCAAAGGGTGTGTTCGGTGTGAGAAATTATTGAGATTTAGAGCTGAAGCTTGAATAAACTCACTTTAACTGACTCTGATTTAAAAAGAAAACTGACCTCTACCATTTCCACCTGTTGTAATTTGAAGTATTTGTCTTGGATTCCATGTGATAGACCAAGTTAAAGTAGGAGATAATTATGGAGTGAAAGGAAAATATGCAAATAAACATTTAGCTAAATGTTGGAGGCATCATAATTGAACTCCCTTTTAATAAAATACTCCTAAATAAAATCCACTAGCACATAAGTGTGTAGTGGAATTATTTTTAAGTGGTGTTCCTCTTTAATCAACATCCCTCAGTCAATAATTGGTAAAACCACGTCTTCCTGTCGCTGGAGAAGACGATCTTCCCCACATCATGATGCTGCCGCCACCATGATTTACTGTTTATTGCAATTGCATGTACATTGTTTTGGTTTCAAGTTTTTAAACCGCTGTCTTCAACATGATTGCCGTCTCCCTTCAAATCGCTTGTTGCAAACGTTAGGCTGGATTTTCTTTAAGTCCTTCTTTTAACTGTGGCTTTCTTCTTGACCCCTTTTTCTGTTTAGGACATACTTGTTGAGTGCAATAATACTCATTGTCCTGTAGATTCTTCCATCTAAGCTATGAATCACTGCAGATCCTCCAAAGTTGCCGTGACCTCTTGGCTGCTTCTCTAAACCAATTGTTTTCCACCCTAGTCCTGAGGACCCATAGTCCTTCGTATTTTAGATCTTTCTTTGCTCCAGCACACCTGATTCAAATGACTGCATTATCTCTCCAGCCATGAAGTGTTGCAGAAAGCTGTTAATCACCCATTTATTTAAGTCAGGTGTATAAAATGTGAAACACCTAAAATATGCAGAACAGTAGGTCCTGAGGAGCTGGATTGAAAACCTCTGCTCTGAACAATGCTGTTTTTGGCCAGCTAGCCACATTCAAGTCTTTGTTGGTTTGTAGGTGTGCCATAGTCTTTCCATTTTGAAATGATGAATTGAAAATTACTCTTTGAGATGTTCAGAACTAGGAGAATATTGTTTTATAACCTAGCTCTGCTTTAAGATTCTCCACAACTTTATCCCTGACCTGGCCCCTGTCTTTCTCACTCTACCAAACCACAAAGGCCTTCAGAGAAAAGCTGAATTTACACTGAAAGTAAAGCAGTATTAAACAAAAACAAAACATGAATCACTGGATTTCTACTTCAAACTCATGTGCTACTTTGTGTCGGTCTATCACATAAATCCCAATAAAATGCAATAGAGTACAACAGTCCTCATGGGGTGTGGAGAAGAAACGGGCTAGGCTGTTGTTGTTGGTTTATTATTGTTCGACGTTTACATTGTGTGGAGGTGATTATTTTCAGCAAGAAGGGTTCCTGTGTTTGAACAACACAGCCCGGCCCGCCGGGATCCTTAACGGGATGCGTGAGGACACAGGAAGGGGATTGTTCTGGGAGGAAGCCAGCAGTCCTCCAATATGACTAGAGAAGTTTGAAGAAAACCTTCTGAAGGCTTAAACCCTAAATGGTAACATCATATGTGAGACGCATACTAGCGATTTAAGGATTGAAAATTATTGTAATTGGATTGAATGGTGCCAAGTGTGTGTCATCATTAAAGAACCTCTAGGACTGTTGGTTTATTTTTAATTCTGGGCACACACATTAAATGCTTGTTTAATAGTTTAGTAAATGCATACATGAATTTGACTATAAAAAACATTCCTGTATCAAACAAACAGAGAATTACCATATGAATTTGGTCTCTTTCCTCTCTGTGTAACATTTACTTTATTAACCAAAACCAACACTACAAACAGCAGACATATTCTACACACACCTTGCTGCTTGCTCATGAAACATTTTGCTGCTACAGTGAGCTATTTCCATTAGGAGTTGGTGGGAACTAAGAAGAGGAACAAAAGTGTGTGGGAGGGTGTTGATTAGTAACGACATTGACTATTAATGTAAAACAAAATTGATCTTGTAGCTGCAAGTTAGTCACAAATTAAAACTATTAAGAAACGTCATGTTTTGTGTCTACAACTTGTTTTAAGGCTATATGGAATATCTAAATCACAATGACTGACACCATAATAACATGAATGTTATTTGTATTTTCAATCCATTTTTCCTACTACAAAATTTAATATCCAAAGTTACTCCTTCACAAGCTTACACGCTTGTTTTTTTGCCTCTTTTTACAAATATGGCAGGAAAGTCTAGTAATGAAAATAATCAAAGCAGTGTAGTCAAACGCACACTGGCAGCATACAGACAATGAAATCGTGGCAAGCTTGAAAATATCATGTAGCAGCACATATAGGTCAGATTTCCTCTTCATGTTCACTTCCTTACCATAACCATACTTTGGGGAATATGGTTACAGACAAAGATAGATAGGTAACTAAAATGGAAACGAGGAGTGGAAATTAGGTAAAACAGACATTGGGGCCATATCTCTGTGGTTGGATATGACCTCATCGTTTTGTTGCATCATTTATAGTAAATGGGAACCAGAATCTAACAGTAAAGATAGAGTCGGAAATATTTTCTCCAAAAATTATGCATGTTTTTATTTTAATTTTTTCCAACTAATTTATTCCCTTCTGTTTTTTCTAATAGTTCCTACTGATAATTCAAGCCACATTCGGGACGGATGCCATGATGTCCTCTCGGCTCCATCCCAGCAGGCTGACTCCCTGAACAACTTCACCGGCTCCATGCCCAACAATGGCGGCTTTGGTTTGGATCAAAACCTCAATTTGACCCTAGGCTCCAAAGCTGGTTCTGGAGCAGATCTCTCTCCATCCAGCCATCCTCCCCAGACTGCAGCTCTCCGACCACCATCACTTCCCGTACTCTCGCCACTGAACAAACCTGATCCTTCGGAAGTGGATGACGAGGCCCCGGTGACTTCAGACTTTGGCCCTGACGCCATCCGTTGTGACGATTGTCTGGACCCCGATTTGCTGAATGGCAATGTGAGATCAGATCCAGTCCTGTCGAACACCAAACTGGCCTGTGAGAGCAGTAACTCGATCATCAAGTAAGACACACAAACAAAGACCTGTGGCCCCCAGTGGCTGCACACATACAACAGATGGTTCAAGTGAAAACTAAAGCTAGTCTAGCTAGCTGCTGTGAATGCATGCTATTGTGTTCAACTAACCTGAAAGGATCAAAGTGTCCTTGTCTTTACCAACTGTGTTGGCACGTGCATTTCTATTTAAACTCTCCTGCACACACATGGCCATGACTCAATTTTTTATTATGGGTCATTTTATATTCAGATTTCTTTGATTTTATTCAAACTGACTTGTGAAGTATTGTTTATACCTACCATTCTCTATTCATAACTTTATGTTTTGCTTCTAGTATTATTTAACCTTTGCGTTGTTAAATAGTATTGTTGTGCTAAGAAGTGAAACTCTGCCCTCTTGTGGAAGACCTTACAATTACAACACCTTTTACCTTCATCTTCTTGTTTTCCATACAAGTAAGCACTCTTACCCAACTACATAGTGTTCCTAATTAAACACTGAAACTTATAAAAATCTATTTCTACTAGAGGTAAATCAGTCAGAGATGTGTCATGTTTCTGAGTAACTTCCTGACCCACATGTAGAATCATACACAGGACTTCTTGATAAAAGTAAGCAGAAGTTTTATTCACAATTAAATAGTTGGTGTACATAGTGCAGGTTCTGGTCTTCTGGGTTCTGTAGCATCTGAGGAAGAGAGAGACTATTAACATGGGGGGAACTTTGTTGAGAAATATTTTGAAAAGAGGCGTAAAGCTGAGATGACTTGCTGTTATGGTGTATAACTGAACTAGAAGGGAGTTTAGGATCTGGTTGTTTGTGATCTTCAGGAAACAAACTCCCAGAGGTCCTCCAGAGGATGATTGAGATCCGGATGGAGTTTTTGGCTTTGGAGAGCAGGCAGGCAGGTAGCACCTGGGGTGTCAGGAGCAGCAGAGCGGTAGTGGATCTGGAGAAGTCTAGGTAGATAAGGATCAGGTTGATGAAGTCCAGGGGTTGGTGCAGAAACAAACAGGGTTTCAACTGAGGTAGAACGGGGAGACATGAAGGTGAGATGAGGAAAAACTGACTGAATTACTACTCTTCTAGAGAGCTTAGAAAGTCAACAGACATTGCTTGACTCTAACCAGGAAGGCTGACCATCAGGCGAGGACTGGTAGTCTGACAGCTCCTATATACCCCGCAGGTAATTAGCTGATTGCCAACATGTGTGACAGGTCCGCCCATCCTCTCCAACTAGAATCCTCTGTGGGGGAAATCTCACTCACAAGCACGCAAACACATAGATCCTGAAAATAACACTGATTCCACTCTTGGTTTCCTAAACACCAGCACCTCCACCCTGACCTTGTTTGTTCTAACCCCTGTCCTGTCATGTGTCTTTTCCTTACTCAATGTGTCATTCTGTTTCCCTGTCTCTTTGTGTGGCATCAGGACTGCTGAGCAGGTTCATTTCCTCTGTGTTCTGTTGTAAGTACTGCGTAACTGTGTTTGTAACTCCAGCTCTGTAGTTGACTTAAACTCACCGTCTCAAAGCATAGGTGGAGGAAAAGGCAAGAGGAATATATTTGCTAAGTGGAAAAATATCAAGTGTTTGCAGCATCCCTCTAATCCCTTAATGCTCTGTGAAAATTCATCAAGCACTTTCATTATTTAGCTCTTTCTACTGCATAACTTGGCACTTTTGGATGAGCATGCCAGCTCAGCACACACACAAATAACCTATGTGGTCTGGTAGCAAGGCATTCTGTGTTTTCTCCTGTCTATTCCAATTTTTCCAACTGTCCTCATATAAATGCACTCTAAGCTAAACTCTTTTCTTTTTTTTGTGCTGAGGCTGATATTGCTTTTTGACCTTGGTCCTCAGGAACTCCTGCAAACTAAAGCAAAACCAGGAGATGAAGCAGGATTTAAATGGACAGGTAAGCTCTGATAATGATCGTAATAATGAAATGACTGCTACACAATGACTGGGTGAAGGACTGTACAGCTAAAGCCAGCATGTTAATGAAGTTTAATGTTGTTTAAGGATGACCATCATGGGGGCCACGCTACAGATGAGGAGAAACTGGCAGGCACAGCTGGAACCAAGTCAGAAAAGGAGCAAAACTGTGAGTAAAAGGGGGATGATATATTGACGCTGATAATGCATACTAATCATGCAGGTGCATTTGACTCTATTAGAGTAATGATAAAAGATAGAAGGGCGTAGAAGCACAGATTAGACAGTCATTGTTTTAGATCAGTATGCATACCTGACCTGTGTGTAAACAATACTCAGTCAGGCAGTAACACCAAGGCCACTTTCTCTTCTGTTACAAACACACAGACCTGTTTTTAATTATTAACTTTACATGGGAAATGTGCAGAATTACAATGTGGTGAGTCATTAGGACAGCGAACTGTACAGAGCTGTTGCTAACTTGTTGTAAACATGTTCAGAACATGAAATCTACAGCGACCTGCATGCATGTGAGTGTTATACATGCACAGTTTCATTTGACATCAGTTCAGATACATACCAGTAGTTAATTCTCAGGAAAAAAAAAACATTCAACAACATCTAAGCACAAAATACAGCTAAAGTGAACAGCGTCATTTACATACAAGTCAGTGGAGTTCAGTTTTTGAGAAGAATATAAGGAAGAGGAAACGCAGTATGGCATATGCATAAAGGTGCATCTTAGTAAGTCAGAGTATCTTCTGGATAATTTCAGTTATTCAGTTCAAATGGTGCAACTCCTATTTTATCCAGGTTTGTTACATACAGTGATATATTTCAAGTGTTTATTTCTGTTCATTTTGGTTATCACAGCTAATGAAAACCTATAAGTTCAGCTTTTTGCTGAATTTGATTTTTTTCCTCTCAACAGAAATGTTAAGTTGTGTTATGGCCTATACATTAATGGGGAAAAGTACAAACTTCACAATTGCCCTCTCAATTACATCCTCAATAAAGAGAGGAAGCCACAATCATGCTAAAAAGCATGGAGTTCATATAGTGCTCTATCTGATCATATCAATGGAAAGTTAAGTGAAAGGAAAAAGTGTTGTACAAAAAGGTTGTTTTCCCTTCTGTTAAGTTACTCTTGAAAAGTGGAGAGGTACAGAATCTAATTTGCTGGAGGTCCGGTGTGAAGATTTGGGATGTCACATCATCTGCCATGTTTGATCGAATTCAAAGGAATTTTAGATAACTTTATACTTCCCTCTGCTGTCAAGCTTTACAGAATTTTTTTTTTTCTAACATGACTTGGCTATTGTCCACACTGCCAAAAGTACCAATACATACTTTAATTACCATTGTATCACTGCACATTATTGGCCATCAAACTTTTCATTTTGTGTAATCTTCACTTTTTCTGGGAAACTGAACTTTTTGTTTATCAAAGATGGTTCTGGATGGCTACTATAATGCCATCTGTAGATGCCCATTGCTTTGATGATATTTAGAACTGCAAACGTATCTAAGTTGTTAAAATTGCATTTAGATTTATTAAATAAAACCCACTTATTCAGGGGTCGCTAAGAGTATCTCCCAGCACTGAACTCACTGAAATACAATTTGTAGTTTATCTTAATTTACATGGGTTCTTTCAAATCAAAATTCATTACAAAAAAGATTTCAGTCAAAAAATGAGATTTCATTTGCTGCCATCTGCTGGTCATGTTGCTAAACTTTGCTTTATTATCTTTGTAGAAGCTATAAGCTAAAAGTTTTTGTTCTTTTTTTTCCAGTCCAGGAATGCAGTTTGACATCCAAACCAGACGAGTCAGGCTGCTGCTCTCAGGTGAGACTCTGTCAATTTGTCGATGAGTTAACCAAATGCAGACAACTTTAGGAAGTAGAAAATATGGCAGAGGTAAAAAGGTGACAAACTGCCATGAAAAGTGGGGCTCAGTTTATACAAAAACTTCAAATTGAAATGCTACCAGTTAACACTAGGTGGGGCACCGTTTTATCTGTTTTACTGAAAAGGATGACACATTATAGGCGGTGTCACTTTCACCTGCATCTGGTTCTTCATAGACATCCTAAATCTGCTACATTCAGCCAGTAATTTAGAGATAAATCATAGCCAAGACGGATTATTTTATTTACATTTAAGGAAATAACTGATTAGGGCAGAGTCAAAGAAGTTACATTGTGAGATGCAATATGATCTGATATGATGACAGTTTTAGATGATATGATAAACTGCATGACAGCATGAGGTACTTAGTGTCTGCAAGTGTGTTGGTCTTCTCAGGTGACAGATGGATTAAGATTATCACCCACAAGATTAGGATATGACTGTGTCATAATCCAGCAAAGGACAGAATGAGGAGAGGAGAGACATGGGTGGAGCAGAGGAAGGAGTGAGAACATTGACTCAAAGACGAGAGTGATGTATGCTGAATGTTAAGTGGCAGAAGAAGGTTGGGTTATTAAAATATTACAAAATGATGCCAAAATGAAGCAAATATCATTTAGTCATAGTTAATGCATGGATTCTGTATGCTTTTGATTATTTTTTCAAAATCTTGACAGGTTTAGTGTAGAAATGAATCAATCAAATATTTATGCCCAAGTTCTGGTCCCAAGATTTGTAATCTTCTGAACAATTTTTTTTCTGAGGAAATGCTAAATTTCATAGTCTCACCGATACAATACTTTGTGAAATAAAGCAATTATTTGTTAAAAATAGCCCAAAGATTCACAGCTGCGTCTCTTTGCATCACTGAAAATCTACAAATGCAGTAAAATCCTCAACATTATGGAACAGAGGTGATCCTGAATAAACAAAGTAAAAAAAAATACCGCATATATGTTTTACACAAAAACAGGACATTTTTTTCAAGTTTTTGTGCATATATACTAAAAATGAAACGAGGACTAGATTTAGTGAAATGTATTAGATAATGTCATTTATCTCAAATCATCAATCATTAATGATTCATATTAAGACCAGCGGTGATGTCAGAGCGTGTGTGTGAGAGAGAGAGAGAGCAGTCCGTGTCACACAGCTCTGCAGTTAAACTATTATTTCAAAGAATGATTACAGTGTTTTTGAACTGTCTTCACCATCTTATATTAGCGATTAGCTAAATATCAGTCTCTGTGGGTATTCTCTTTAGTGTTAGTAGAGCCTTAGCTTAACTGTGAGACTTCCAAAACACTGCCAACATTCTCTAATCCAACAGGTTTCATTACAGACAGAATTTGACTCTTCAATAAGAAGGAAATTGGAAGAAAATGAAACAAATTTACAGTGAAACATTCAGCTTCCGGTTATCTGCTGAAGCCCCAGAATGAACAGGTGGCATAACTATGTAGAAAATACAGTTTCCCTTTTAGAAGCTTCTTATGTGCTTCCTCTAACTTAATTTTTCCACTTCTTACTGATTCTGAATGTAGTTAACGGTCTTTTTCCTGCAGTAACAACTTCCTCAATGAAGAACTTTTATTAGTGCTTAAGTGTGAGTTGGGTATTGGTTGATCATAAAAAAGGATTTGATTTGGAATTTTTGATCAGCTGATCACAGATGATAATAATAAACTTTATTACAGACTCAAAGTCCGAATGATAACAGAAATAAGAAACCATAAACAAGAAAGTACAATACAATGAAAATAAAATGAGCACAGTCAATTGGCAAATTCCGGTCATCAGCAGATTTCTCTGTGCATCTTTGTGATTAGTGGTTAAAATCTTTTGACCACTTGGTTGGTCAGAAAAAGAAGGATGACTGATTTCCTTCTGCTCTCGACAGTATGAAGACACGTGTAAGCTGAAGAGCTCACCAGAGGGAAGTGAGATGCAGAAAACGGGAAGCCAGGTCCTGGATTCCATCTGCATCAGTGAGGCAGAGAAACAGGCAGTTCTCACCCTTATCAGAGAGGAGGTACACACTCCTGTCAGCCTTAGCTTGACTAAGCTGCACAGATCACTGATGAAGTTTTACTCACACACAGTCTCCTTTCAGATCATCACTAAGGAGGCTGAAACTAATGACTGGAAGAAAAAGTACGAGCAGTGCAAACAAGAAGTGGATGAGATGAGGTTAGAAAACGTGCTGCTGTTGTCATGGGGATCAAACTTTCCCCATGAGGGTAGTCCTTTGTCATGTATGGATCTTATTCACATAAGATTTTTATATCAAAAGTGACTCTTATGTAATTATTATTAAAGTAATGATGTCATTTAAACTTTTAGAGGCATTATTGATGATGATTCAGCAAGATGCATGTTGTGGTGTCTCATTACAGGAAGATTGTTGCAGAATACGAGAAGACGATAGCGCAGATGATTGGTGAGTTAAATTCACTGAAGGAAAACATTTGAATTCTACATCTATTTTAAATTAACTCATGCTGCCAATGTTTTGTTTGCAATAAGAGAAGTCCAAATTGCAATGGGAAAAATGTTTTATGCTGTGCGTTACTCTTGCGAAACAAAAATAACCATCTGGCTCCTCTTCATTTATCCATTTCTTTAGAAGACGAGCAGCGCAACACTGTGAACTTCCAAAAGGCTTTGCATACTGTGACTGTGGAGAAGGAAGCCGCCCTAGCAGACCTGAACTCCGTGGAGCGTTCGCTCTCAGACATCTTTCGCCGCTATGAAAACATGAAAAGCACCCTTGAGGGCTTTAAAAAGGTAGGAAATAACAATTCTTGTTGGAACATCTTTTCTCCTGAGTAACCTGGAAATAGTTTTTCTAGCACTTGATGATTAACGCCTGTATAAGGTTGGAAGCGCATCCTGTTATTAGCATCGTTTATGCAACAGTTTTAGTGTGAAAGATCTGACTCAAATAGCTGCAGACATAAACAAAACCCACATCATAACTCTCAGATAGAATAGTTCTAACAAGGCTTATCCCCATTAGCAGTGGTGTCCACACCTTTTACTTTGAGGGCCAAAGTTGAGTTTAAAGCAAGATGAGAGCACTTGAGGGTGATTAAATTTATTTTTTATATAAAAAAAAAAACAAAAATGGGAAAAATAATATTTTATATCTGCTAAATAACTTGCTAAATATGCAGGATTTTAAGGAAACAAAGTTTATTTTTTGTAGAAAATGAATTTGTAAATCAACCAAAGAAGAAACATGGCAAATAAATGTAAAAATCTCATCCTAAAACCTTTTAAAAAGTGTCCATCTCCATTACTTGTCTGTGCCTGAAGGCTAGGTCAGGCCAACATTCACCTGCATTGATGTTATATTAATATTTTTAAGGTTTAACATCAGGAACAGTAGAGTTAATTTAAACTGTCTGGTTGCTTAGCGCAGATGCTTTTTAGGCAAAACCCATACATTTTTGTCAATGATGAGATCATGGTCATTAGAGGCCTAACATTAGCCTTCATCATCCATCGCAAAATCAGTTCTGATGTGTGTTCTGTTGGAACACCCAACTATACCCAACCATCTAGCTGTTGATTTGAAGTGATGCTGACCATTTTGAATTCCTTCATCTTCTTTCTTGCATCCACTTTGTGCACTGACAGTAAACCAGACCCCAGCATGATGCTTACACCACCATGCTTGATAATTGTTCGTGTTCTCACCCTCTCCTTGACTCCTCCAAACAAACCTTTCGTTTCGGCCAAATAGCAGTCATTGTCTCCTCTAAACATAAATCCTTTCTCCAGAAGGCTAGTTAGTGTGGACATCTGCAAGCTTAAAGTTCTTGGTTTCCACCCTCTTAGTGGAAATGCAGAACTGGCTTTACTGGTGCAGAACTCCTGCACAACCCTCAGATTAAGCAGTTTATGTCTAGGTTTTTACCTCCATGAACAAGATGTGGCTCAGAGCAGCCCCTGATGGGGAATGAGTTAGCTGTGCTGGGCACAATTGCCAGTTTCCAGGAGTAGATGGATGCAATCAATGAAACATTGGAGGGGAATATGTTACAGTTGGTTATAGACAAAACATATTAAAATAAAAATGCATATTGGAAAAAAGCTTCTCAGATATCCAGTCTTCCATCTGCCTTCTGTGTACACATAGATTGGTGCACAACATTAGGTTTGATCTCTTCATGCAGAATGAAGAAGTGCTGAAGAAGTGTGCTCAGGACTACCTGGCCCGAGTCAAGCAGGAGGAGCAGAGATATCAGACACTAAAGCTGCATGCAGAGGAGAAACTAGACAAGTATGATGAGACTGAAAAGAAGAGTTTTGTAGATTAAATATTTGTTGTTGGATGAAAATGTTGAATATTTCCCTTCATTCTTGAAGAGCCAATGAGGAGATTGCTCAGGTGCGCACCAAGGCGAGCTCAGAAACGATGGCGCTGAACGCGAGCCTGAGGAAGGAGCAGATGAGGAATGAGTCTCTGGAACAAGCACTGCAGCAGAAGGTACAACACTTATTATCTCCAGGCTGTGCACCAGGAAACACATCATCCAGCACCATTTCCTGTGTGTGATTACTGGATAGTGTTTAATTACCTTCCTTCATGGCGTTCCTGCAGAATCAAGAAATTGAGGAGCTCACAAAGATCTGTGATGAGCTGATTGCGAAAATGGGAAAAATAGACTGAGATTTAATTGACGGTCAGCCTGGATCACCCCTGCAGAGATGCACTGTGCATGCCTCCAACCAAGAAGCAGCTTCTGTACTGTACCCTGTGCCTAGCCTGCACCTCAGAGACTGCTTATGTACAGATGTGTGAAATAACCTCCTGTATTCTGCATTTGCACTACTTGTAAGCAGAACCTTTAAGGCTCTTTACATATTAATCACATGAGATCACTTTGTTTGCATTTTGCACCTTTTGTAAGATTATCTAACGAGTGTTTGTCCATCATGTCAGTGAACAACAGTTCTAATAATATTCACATTAGCTTAAGAGCTAAACTCCTACCAACTCTGCCTCTAGGATGACCTCAGATTTAATTCATCTCTGGGTTCGCTTTGAAAATACATTTGACCTTCTGCTTAGATGAGCTTTAGAGAAAAGAATTATATAAAGGAATCAATGATTAAATATATATTTTATACTAACTTTACATACATTTTATATTTATTGATTTGGCTTGATTGAGGCCATGGTAAAAGGAGCAAAGTGGCCCTTAGCGGTCTGGACTATCTACCTAAAGCGACAGAACGGGAGAACATACACACAACACAACACAAAAACACATGCAAAAAACTGTGAAAAACTAAGACTCGATCCGTATGGGTGACACATGGTGTTGGCAGCATGATGCTCTGGGCAAGTTTTTCTTCAAGATACAAAGAACTTTGTCCATTTGCAGACTGTTTTTCACTCGCAAGTGCACAAAAATAAACATCTATGAATTAAGAAATTTTACTATAACATCCCTTCCTGTACCTATGTGCATTTTGTGGGATTGTTCAATGAAATGTACAAAAACCAAACACTTAATGTCTATATATGTTGGGAATCCTGAACCACTCGGCTGTTTTGTGAATGAAGGAGGTATTTTACAATTTGCAGATGCTGTTTAAATATCACTCTTATAGTCTGCTACTTCCAAAACCATGAGGAATAACCTGATGGCTTGCTGAGAGCTTTTGCCTGCTGCTCATTTATGATCTTGTCCGAGCCCTCACATAAGTTTCTTCACATGTTCGTTTTCACAGTTTTGCAAATTTGTTCATTCTTTTTTTTTCAGACTCCTTTTATCGCACCTATAAGCACAATCTGTGTTCAGCACAGGCCTGTAATGATTAACTATAACAGTATATGGCTGGCTATTACAATACTGAATTAATTTTACAACTTGTGCAAATATTACATGTGTGTTGGTTCTTGTATTTTTCTACATGAGAAATATTTAGTCCTGAAAAAGTTTAATACGACCTCCTACTCCTGTCATTGTAATGCCGGATAAAATATTCCAAATTCTTCTCTAAATCAGCAAGGGCTGGTTAAAGAGGAAGACTGAGCTTTGAAAATTTTGGGCGGGGGGGCTTATGTGGTTATTTAAAGCCTTTTGGGTGAAATACCCATTTTAAGTTTGTGATGACTGTAAAAATCACTGACCTCACGAAACCCAGATGTGTAAAGAGTGGATATTTGTGCCAATCTAAAGTCATGTTACCTCTTGTTACTAATCTGTTTTGTTTTGCCACATTTTTTTTTGTATCTTTAGCCTTTGCTTAAATATGATATGAATTTGTATTTGTAGTTCGTAAATGACAATCTCACATCCGTGTTGAATCAGTGTGAATAATGTGTACATTCTGCTGAATAAACAATATAGTTTGTTCTATGTTTGGGTTCTGTTTGATCATTACCATGCTTTGCAGACGGGTGTATCTCTCCTAATTTTGTCGCATTTTGTCACGGAACAACCACTTACTTTAATGCATCTTATTGGGATGTTATGTGCTTAACCAACACAAGCAGTCCATCAATATGAATCCTGTGCGACCACTGTCCTCTGAAATCACTTAATTAGTAATGGAGTCCACCTGTGTCATTAAATCTCTGTATACATCCAGCTGTTCTATGAAGGCCTCAGAGGTTTGTTAGAGGACAATAGTGATCTTTTTGTGAAAAATACTATATGAATAATAAAATACTTATTAAACAAACATCATGAAGACCAAAGAAGATTGTGAGATGTTCAAAGCAGGTTAAGGTTATAAAACATAATCCCTTTGAAGTTCTTATGACACACTGTTTAATCTGTTATCCAAAAATGGAAATGCACAACTGCAAACCTACCAGGAGATGGCCGATCACCTATGCTAACAAGGTGAGCATAAACACAGATGCAACCATGAGGCCTATCATAACTTTGGAGGAGCTGCAGAGATCAATAACTCAGGTGGGAAAATCTGACAGGACAACTATCAATCATACAATCCCTAAATCTGAGTCCAGTTTGCTACAAGCCATGTAAGGAGCTTAGCAAATGTGCAAGAAGGAGTTCTGGCCAGAGGATGTGAAAATTGTGCTGTTTGGCAGAACACCTAATCCCACACTGGGAAGCCAGATGGTGGCAGCATCATGCTGTGAGAATTGTGCTCAGAGTAGATGGGAAAATGGAGCTAAAGACAGGGCAGTTCAGAAGAAAACCTGCTAGAGGCTACAAAGGACTTGAGACTAGGCCAGAGGTTCACCTTCCAGCAGGAAACTGATCCTGAATATACAGCCAGAGTTACAATGGACTAATTTATATCAAAGTATATTCACGTGTTAAAATTGACCGATATCTAAACCTAAATCCATAGGGAGTCTTTGAAGATTGATGTTTTTTTACTGGTCACCATCTACTCTGGATGAACTACAGGTACTTTGCAAAGCAGAATTGAGGGAAAATCAAACCTAAAATGAATTGTAGCTGTACTAGCAGTACAAAGTGATTCTACAAAGTATTGCCTCAGGGAGGCAGAAAACAGATATTTTTATGTAAAAATGTTTTAAACTCATGTAATATTTCCTTCTACTTCACATCTATGTGCCATGTGTAATACATGTGCACTATGATCTAAAAACTACTGTAGCTGTGTTGCCCTGTTGAAGCTCGCCCTGTTAAGTCTATTACTGCAGGGTTCTGTCTGTGCAGCATAGATGGAGATTACAGGGATAAGACTTTAATGCCCTCAGACATCTTCCCAATGTTAAACCCCCTCCTTTTTCACCACCTCGACCCCCGATTTCCAAACGTCTCACCCACTTCATCTCAGGACTCTGGAAGACTGTCATCCGCCATCCAGCTGCCATGAAGACTGTTCTGGCTCTGCTCGGCCTTTTTTCTCTTGCATGCCACAGTAAGTTTCTATAACACTGGATTAAAAAAATTATCTGTTTGCACAGGGGAGATTAATTGCAGTTAAGGTGTTGAACCATCAATTATGTCTTAACATGTTTCTAAGAATGAGCCGAATGTTTGTGTAAGGTGACCAGTGGTCAGTAATTGTGCAGGGTTTTTGAAGGTCTTTCACAGTTTTACATTGGACTTCTTTTTCACTCTTTTTCTGCCTAGTTATTACATCTGAACATGAATTTATACTCTGCAGTGTGCACTTTAAGAAAGTGGGCTAATGGGGGACAAAACAAGAAATTTCAGGCCTACATTTTTTTTACATCAGATTATCTTAAAGTCATGCTTTAGGAAACAGGAAAAAAATCAAAAAAATACTTGACACAGGACCTAAGAGATGCATCATCCTTCAGTTGATCATTAACCATATGCCGAGTTTTCAGTTTACAACTGTTTGAAAATAATCCAATCAGTGCTGCAATACTAGATCATGTCAATCAAACTCATATACAGACCGCTAGTGAGTTTTTGTTACATTAATATTCACTGTTAGTTTCCCATTAAATTTATGACCGAAGGACTCATAGGTCAGAAATAAGAGGCTGAACAAACAAATAATACAGATAAACATTTGTGTAATAACTGCAATAATAATGAGTTAAAAAAGCAGCAAATGAAAATCTTTAAAAGATCTTCCAAATAGTCTGGAGGACTACTGATCCACAACACTTGCAATATTATGCGTAAGTCTTGACTCTTAGAATAAAATGTAAAGATTGATCTAGACTTTAGTGCAGCAACAGTCTTTAAATGGTGTACTCTGAATATTTTGGGGACTGATCTACTGATTTATTTGTGCATCAATACACTTGATCATAATTTTTTGAGGTAATGCACAGTACTTTGCAACATATGTAGAAAGTTGAAGGAAAAGAAAACAAGTTTTTACTTTCAAACATATGAGTGGTTGTTTCACCCCCTTTACCCTGATATCCCTAAATAAAATCCAGTGCAGTCAACTGCATTCAGAAGTCACCTAATTAATAAACAGTCCATTATAGCGCAATTTAATCTCACTTTAAATTCACCTGTTCTCTGAAGGCCTCAAAGGTTTGTTTGAGAACATTAGAGAACTAAATGCATAATGGAAACCAAGGAACACAGCAGACAGGTCAGGGAGAACATTCAGGAGAACCTTAAAGCAAGGTTAGGTTAACAAGGCATGATGGGCAAGGAGAACAATAATCATAGAAGCAACCAAGAGGTATATGCTAACTCTGAAGGAGCAGCAGAGATTTACAGCTTAGATGGGAGAATCCTTAGATGTGATCATTAATAGTCATGCTCTTTAGAAAAGAAGGAAGGGCAAGAAGAAAGTCAGTGTTACCATAACAAGTCCTGTTTAAATTATGGCACAAGCCATGTGTGGGAGACAGCAAACCCACTGAAGAATCAAATGAAAACTGAAAATGTTTTTTATGTGTGAAGAAAGAAATTACACCATACGTCATACACACTTCAATGGTGAAACACGATAGTGGAAGCGTCAAGCTGTGGGAATTACTGAGTTAGGGGAGCTAAATACAAATACACACCACATTTTTAGATTTCTTTTTTGTTGAACCAAAATGCAAACAATTTTTCTTCCACTTTTCAATTATGCACCAAAAGGTTTCTGAATACTTTTACAAGACATTGTAAATCTGTCTGACTTTAGTGAGTCCCTGTGTATGTGGATGTACACAGGGCTGAACAGACTGATGTTAACCGAAGGTGGCACGTGTGTGGGGGTCTTGCACCCGCCTGTTATTCATGCTTAGTTTCAAGTCAGGTGTTCTCTCCTGTTCTGTCTGCGAAGGCCAGGCTCTGAAATGTCACACGTGTGTGGCGTCCAGCGAGGACGACTGCAACAGGCAGGGCTCCACCTCGTGTCCACAGTATGCTGATGCCTGCTCCACCATCACAGGCCCAAGTGAGTAAATATACTCTTACACACATACAGGCGTAAGGGCCTGCCTCACTCAGGACAACACCGGAAAATAAATATGTCACAGAGGAAAGTTTGAGGAAATCAGCAGAGCTTAAAAGAGCAGTCATACTGTGCCTAATGCACAGAGCTATGGTATTTTGTGTTTGTTCCAAAACTGCCTCAGTGGCAATTTCCAGGGTTATGATAACTTTGTTCCCATGCGTATGAAGATGGTCCTTCTGAAATACAAATGTGCATAAAATGTTTGCATGTTAGTGTGCAAATGTGT
This sequence comes from Valencia hispanica, assembly GCA_963556495.2. Taxonomy (NCBI): domain Eukaryota; kingdom Metazoa; phylum Chordata; class Actinopteri; order Cyprinodontiformes; family Valenciidae; genus Valencia; species Valencia hispanica. The sequence continues at coordinate 29,737,035 of OY747704.1, forward strand.
AAGGCAACCATAAAACGGTTAATGCATGCATGTTATTTGGATGTTTGCTCAGCAGTTAATGGCAGAGCTTTGTGCATTTCTTGCTGTTTGTCTCCTTCTACTGTTGGATTGTTGGAGTCTGACTCACAGAGTCAGCATCTTCGTCTCGATTTCTTTCAGACACCGTGATGAAGTCATGCACGTACAAGGCCTTCTGTGACAAGGCGCACGGCAGCAGCACAGGAGCCAAGATGGCGTGCTGCTTTGGTGATGACTGCAACGGGCCCCACCGGAGCCAGCACCGCAACTCCACAGGAGCATTATCAACCAGCCCGGTCGTGGTGATCACCTCCCTGCTCCTGCTGCTGCACAATGCCTTCAGTCAGTTCTGAACTCCTCCACCTTGTCTTTTCCCTCCACAGTTTCTCCACCTCCTTTTCGTCTTTTATTGTTAATGTCATTTATCCAAGTTCAAAAGAAGATCTGAAGCAAGAGTTTCTGGTGGTTTGAAATTGGTGTAAAAACAAGAAGAACATCATCTTATGATTGCGGGGGTGTATGAACGGTTCCGTCCTACAGATGCAAGCTGCATTTCAGCAGCTTTCACTGTCATTCACCATCACTAAAAACTTAAATAATATATTTTTTAATAGTTGCACAATAAGATGAGGTACTGCAATAAAGTAACTTGTGAATCTGGGAGTGTTTATGATGAATAAATATGTGAAAAGTGAAGAACTCCTACTCACAGCTCCGGTGCAGACAGGGGGTGGCAGGTGTGGTTTCAGTACAGCTCGCTTCACCGCATAGAGTCACTTTATTCCTCTCTGTCATCACCATGACAATCTAATCATTTATTGTGCTTTCTAGTTTGTTTGAATAAAGGCACAATCCCACCTCAGCCTCTGCAGTGTCTTTGATCTACTTATGCTTAAAAAAAAACGTATTTTCTTGATGTGCATGAAAAGAAAACATTTAAACAGATGTCTTAGCTCAAGTATGAGGGTCTGTGGAAACTTCAACACTTCCCCTTGCAAAAATGACACTTGAATCTTCTATGCAGTTACTGCTGAATGTGAAATCAGCTAGGTACGTCTCTGTCCCCTGGAGGGTCATATGACACTTAACCACTTCCTCTTAACAAGGAGAACATACATTTTTACTAAAAGAAAGATGACAGAAAGCAAAACCACTACCTGTGCAAAACATTTATTCAGCAATTAGGCTGATAAGAGGCTGCGTGGGGTGGCTGAAAAATGTGTAAAAATCTAAACCTAAATTCTTAAGCAGACAATGAGCAAAGTGTTGAAACAAGGAAGTTAGGCTAAATTGTGGTTACTTTTGTTTGAGTCTGAAAAAACAGCGAAAGTCTTGAAGAACTGCAAATCAAAAACCACAGAACGTGATTTTAAAAGAAATACATTTTCCATACATCAGTGCTTTACTTTGCAGGTTAATATTTCTTGCATTGAAACTCAAGATAGCTTCAGACGGAAATCATACTCAAAAAACTGAAGATACAACAGCCTACTAGACTGATTCTAGTTTTAGTATGTTTACTAATTTAATTTAAGATGATAGTTGATGTGGCAGAATTTTCAAAAATCAAGTAACAAATATAAACTCAAAATTGAAACTAAATAATACAGGTTAGGGGAGTAGAAAGGAGAAGGAAGAAGAAAAGAAAGTCTCATACAGTGCTTTGAAATAGAGTAGACTTGCATAAATATAAACTTGTCAACATTTTTATACACAAACCTCAATGTATGTTATTGGGGTGTGATGGACCAGCACAAGTAGTACTTAACTACAAGTGGGCAGAAAGGGCTTAAAAATAAAGATCTGAAAGGTGTGGCATGCATACATATTTGACTTATGGTGATACCCCTAAATAAAAATCCCTTACATCCAATTGCTCTCAGAAGATACATAACTTGTAAATAGAGTTCCCCAGTGTGTTATTTAATCTCACATATTAAATTCAGCAGCTCTGTGAAGGCCTCATGGGTTTGTTAGAGAACATCAGAGAACAAACAGCATCATGAAGACCAATACACACATCAGGCAGCACAGGGAGAAAGTTGTTAAAGCAGGGGTAAGTTAAAAAAAAAATATCCCAAGCTTTTAATGTCTCACAGAGCTCTGTTCAATTCATCATCTGAACATGGAAAGAGTATGGCACTACTGCAGACCTACCAAAATATTGCCATCCACCTAAACTGACAGAACAGGCACTGAAGGAAATAGTCAAAGAAGCAGGGTAACTCTTGGGAAGCTTCAGAGATCAACAATTCAAGTGGACAAAATCAGTTGATTGTGATGCACTCCACAAATCTGGCCTCTGTGGGAGATAACTTTTGCAAGGCAACAGGAGAGGAGAACAGGCAAATAGAAATATAGGAAAGAAAGAGTCCAAAATAGTAAATGTGAAACAGATGAAGATACAAAAATTAACGACAGAGTTGGCGACACAAAGATGTGTGTACCATGAAGTGATAGATCTAACTGAAACTTTACAAAATAATTTGAGAGAGCTCCAAAAGATCCTTTGTGAGGGTAAGTTAACCTACCAATCTATCTATCTATCTATCTATCTATCTATCTATCTATCTATCTATCTATCTATCTATCTATCTATCTATCTATCTATCTATCTATCTATCTATCTATCTATCTATCTATCTATCTATCTATCTATCTATCTATCTATCTATCTATCTATCTATCTATCTATCTGAGCCTGACTAGCGTCTATCTGTCTGACTGACTATGTGTGTTAGTTAAGATCATTGGTCTATCTGATTAATTATGCTGATGACCAATCAGATGTTAGAATCCACTTTAAAAGTTATATTGATGGTTTAAGCCAAAGGCAATTTTATTTGTATAGCACACTTTCAACAACAAGGTAATTCAAGGTGCTTTACATGATTAAGGGGTAAAATAAAAATAGCAGTGAAACACAAAGCATATAAAGTAAAAATAGCAAAAAAGCATGAAGCATACACAAAACATATGATACATGGATAACTTTACTCAAAGGCAGCTCTAAACAAATACGTTTTTAGTTGGGATTTAAAAGAGCTAATTGTTTCAGCAGCTTTGCAGTTGTCTGGAAGTTTGTTCCAGATTAGAGGAGGATAGAAACTGAAAGCTGCTTTGAATGATTTAACTGGTGTAAATTAATGATTTCTTTGTTACTATATCCACCAAAACTTTAAATGAAGGAATTTCACATTGTTTTTAGTAAATTCTTGACAAGTTAATACATTGATTCACCTATGATGTATAGACATTCCTTTATTGCTGAATTTGTTTAATTTTAGCTTTGCACCTGCATGTCAGACAGAATCAGTTTTCTCTGTGCCCCTGTTTGTCCAGGTGCATGCCCCCTTCTTTTACTGCTCTTTCTTATAAACCACCTGATTCAGCAGTCAGTTTGACCTAGTTCCTGTAAAAAAGACCAGATGACATATGGCGTGTAGAGAGAAAGACAGCGCACACTTCTGATCAGTGGAGCCCCTCTATTAATAAAATATGCGTTTTACGAAACGACTGCGTTAGTAAAAGTGTAACATAAAACTAAGGTTAAAGTTTTAGAAAGGCCTGTTAAAGTCTGCTTTCTCTCCCCCGGGTAAAAAGCAGCTGCAGGAGGAGGAGGAGGAGGAGATTGGGGCTGGAGCTCAGGGGGACGCATAGATCACATCCGGGGCTGGTTTATTCTAATACCGAAACGTCCAACCCGGAAAAAAGTCAAGTCTCCTTTAACCCGATCACACAAACAAACAGAGGATAGTGTGAGGGTGTTGTGCACGCCGCTTCATCTGTAGGTCTGGAGTCAGTAAAAGTTGTTTAAAAGTTCTAGTGAGGATGATCGTAGGCGCCGAGGCAGGCTCTGCGCCCTCCGCTTGGTTTCGGGGCGCTGGCTGTGGCGCACTCTGACTCCCCACAGCGGGTAAGTAGTTTGGAGACAGCAGCAGCAGCAGCAGCAGCAGCAGCAGAGCCACTTCATGACTTTCACCGTCGCTTTGTGTGCGCGCTGGGAGCTGCAGTAGGTGTGTCATTCCGTGGACTCGTTGGTGTCTGTGACTCACTGCAGGTCATCTGAGCTGAACTAATGTTGTGCATGTCAGGTGTTAATGAGTAATTCAGTCTGATAACTCTTAAGTTTTACATTTTTATAACTTGAGTGGGAAGTTGCGTTAAACATGTTCTATTACTCAGTAAATTGGCCGCAAATGCGCTACTTTACATCTATAAATGCTTTGTTGTTTTTTTACTGACCTACATAACAGTGGGGACTGGTGGCTGAGAACAACTTTACATGCAAAACTCAATTCTCATTGCACGACTCATCCACTTCAAGTAGCTGTACATTGGTCTGAGCTAGGGATGCACAGATTGTCTTTTTCTTCTGGCCATAGACTTTTTAGGCCCAAAATATTGGGTGTTTTGAGTTAAGATGCATGTAATAAATGGGGGGAAATTGGATTATTCAGTTTCTCACTTGCCAATTGCCTCAGAGAAAATTGGCCAATTCCAATCTATTGCCGATTGATTGGGGCATCTCTGGTCTGAGAGAAGAAACTATTTACAAAAGTGTTGATGGCACATACCCAACTGTGTTTAGAGAAGTGTAGAGTTAAAAACTTTGAGTGATCCGCGCTTCCTTCTTCTTTGCTAAGTAGGCTGCCTTAAAAGTGAGGCGTGGGCTGGTAAAATATTTTTTGCGGTATGATCCCCTTGAGTTAAAATCCCATGGTCTTACAGTGTTTTTACAAAATAACTGTCCTCAGCGTTTTTCTTATGAATCTTAATAAGTTTTAAAGCAGAACTCATTGACTGGAAAAAGGTGAATTTTGGTCTGAGCTGGAGATGTACCGATCGGTTCTTTCTTGGCCGATACCGGTCTCTGGATTTCTTGGAGATATGACCTGTTGCTTCTTAGTTTTACTGATTTATTTTTTTAAGCACTATAATTACATGTATTACCACCAGTGAGTCTGCAGTCATCGTTGGCGCTCCAATTGCTTGATTGGTGATAATACCACTTGCAGCAAATTCCTAAAACAAATAAATAAATCTTTATATTTGCTGTTTTGGGTTGCAGTTTCAAATGGCTGCTGGTCCTTTTGCCCCTTTTCCATGTGATACCTTTGCAATAGCTGACATTTATTCTACCCACTGAACAGGTAGAACATTCTTCAAAGGGATTTGTTAAGATTTAGTGTTTTGTGTTTTTCGGTCACAGCTTTTCACAGGTTTTATTACCTAAGGAACATAAATGACCCCAAAATGTTTGGCAATCTTCTGAAGGAAGTCATTACTCTGGACATTAAAAGCTTTTGGAAATTTTGTTGAAGTTGCAAATTCAACATGTAAGAGATACAAATCTGCTGCAGGTTTTTTATTAGCTATGGTAGTTTCCAAACCTAAAGTGAATGGACTTACACGATCGTCCTGAATGATGCATTAAAGCTGTCTGTCTATAAAGTTTTATTTTATTTATCTTTTTAGCCAAAAGTCTTCAGCAAGTAATGATGTTTCTAAGCTAAAACTGATGCGACTTCTCAGTTTTGTTCCATCGCATAAATGAGAAAAGAAACAGGAAAAAAATGGGGCCATTCAGATTTTCTGCCCGATTCATTAGTCTGTTGCTTAGCTGAGAGGAAGTAAAGACACGTATAAAATAATAAGTGCTTCTAAACTCAACTGACTCAACTAACAAGCTGGTTAATCAGTAGAGCTATCAGCTCAGGGAGCCAGCCTGCGGTCTGTTGCTTAACAGACATGCCACTTGTAGCTTGCCAACAGCATTACCACAAAAACGATGATAGGTGGTCCTCCTATAGTTTCTACACAATGACTGTCTGTGTCTTTTGCAACCAGAAATATTTACAAAAAGCTGAACTGATCTTTTTTTTTAGCCATTGAGAAAGATGTAGTAACCTTCTTTCGGCCAGCTGACCGACAGTGCCCAGCACGATGTGTTGAAGGTGTGGGGTAGTTCTGTTTACTTTATGAATACAGCTGAAGAAATCTGGTATCTCCAACACCTTCTCTGCCCGGCTCTTAACTGGACTTTAAACCAACAGGAACAGCATAATGGAACGTTTTAGTGGTTTTGGAACCGTAACCTTTTCAACTTGCCTATAATTAGTTGGGATTGTTCATTCTTTCCTTATTCTGCTTCACTAGACCCCAAAACCTCAAGATGAAAACAAAACCAGTACAAATCACTCATTGTATCTGCTTTCTAAATGCATACTATCACTTTTTGTGTTTCTGACTGGTTGATCTTGTCCAGAAATAATCATTGCTTGTAGAGGGATTTTTCACTTAATTCTACTATGTGTGATATCACAGCACTTATCTAAATAGAAAATTTTTCCCATAAGCTGCCATATTTTACTGCTTTCCTGCAGTTCTAAAAACAGGGCATTTAAAATATAATCCCTGTTTTTATTTATTGGTTTGGTTTTACCAAAGATGGAAAAACCTCCCCATAGTTTCTCCCAGCAATGATTAAACCAGATGTTTTCTGATGCCCAGAATAGTTTGTGTGCACACACTTGTGGGGATGTGTTTCTTAGTGTTGGCATCCGTGTGACCCATGCACCTCCACCTTCATGTTTCCATCACAGCCTATGCCTCTGCTAATGTCTTCTGTATCTTTGACCTATTTCAGTGGCAAACATGCACGACTGACGCATGTGTAGCAGAACCTAGTTTAAAAATGAGACGTTTTTTTCTCAAGCATTGGTTTAAAAATAACCCAGCAGGAGTTCCACCCAGAAGGTGCGATCTTTGTGCCTGATGGCGCTTCTCGCTCTGGTTCTTGTGGGAACGGTTCCATGGAAAGATTGATTATCATTTTCAGTCTGCAGATCCAATGCGGTCTTGTAAAAATATTGGCTGCAGGAGCGATTCGACATGACTGTCACGTTATAGTTTGCAACAAAATCAGTCACAGATGAGGCCTAGAGAGCTATCTTGTTACTTTTGTGCTTTTTTTTATCTTGAAACCCCATATTGGATTTAAATATCTGTCCTGCAGACAGTTTTGTCATTAATTCTGGTTCAATTTACAGTGGGGTAAATAAATAAGATAAAATAAAATAGTGTTGAAATGGGTGAGACTTCCAAATAGGATAAATCTGAAACGAATAGCTGAGTTTCTGACGAGAATTTGTCCTGATTATTTTTAGGAATCTGCCAGCAGCTCTGTATTTTACATGCACTGCGTCATTTTCAATAAACAGCACTCTGCAGGCCGCACTTCTCCTACTTGATCTCCTCTCTTTCCTCTTCCCTGTCCTGTGGAAATATGCCTGTGTGCAGATCGGGAGTGTAGTGTGTAATTTTCGGCTGTGGTGGAGGGCCTCAGCTCAGCCTCGGGCTTTCAACTTTTGCAGCTCAGCCTCAATCACGTCACATGAAAAACTGCTGAGTGCGAGCGGGTCTCTCTCTTCCTGTATGTGTGTCTGAACTCTTAACTCAGAGATGATTTACACTCCACATCTGCCTATCTCTGCCTCTGTGTCTCAGTGATTATGTGGTAGTGGCAGCGATGCCGTATCTGGACCGCTTGAACCGTGTGTGCGGCTTCCTGGACATCGAGGAGAAGGAGAACAGCTGCCGCTTCCAGAGGCGATACTTCATCCTCGACACGCAGGGGAATGTTCTGCAATGGTACATGGATAATCCACAGGTGCTCATACAAACAACACACCACCAAACTGGACACACGTTTGCACAATCAGCAGGAGGAAATGAAAAATGATCAATATAATGCTGTGGGACCTTGGACTCTGAGCTAATGACTGCTCTGTTTGTATGCAGAACCTGGCCAGTGGAGCCAGCTTTGTTGGCAGCCTGGGATTAACCTACATCTCCAAGGTAAAGCATGCACTCCTGTTTGTTTTCAGACATTTTTAAGTACAGACAGGAATTTACTGAATCCCCATGCGACAGTAAGCTACATTAAACTGTATAATTGTGCATACATTAAGTGGTCTTACAATCTAATAAGCATTTTGTTTTTTTATTTGAAGTATTTGCTCCCCTTTTGAACAATCTGCAATGGAAATGTAAAAAAGCAATGAGGTAACTTTATTTAGGATCAGTCAGATTAATTGCACTGCAATAATGAGTGACACAAAATCAGAGGTAGCTGGAAATTGCTTCCTGCTTCCCCCATTTTTAAACGTGTGGGCGGGGGCATATTCTCATGTTGGCTATCAGCACCTCACCATTTGATCCCTTCCTGCCTTCTGGTAAAAGGATAAAGCTTCAGTTAATTCCCATATTTTTAAACTAGAAAGCTAAAAATAAATATAGGCAATAATTGCATTTATTTTAGTCTCACCCTCCACCTTTGAGTTGCTTTGATCCAGCTCTGTCTGCGCAGAATAGTAATGTGGAAGTGGCTTCTTCTCAACCTGATGCGTTCAGCCAGACACTCAGACATCTGATAAAATACAGTTGTAAACTTTGCACGGCTTTGCAGTATTCAGGTGGAGCCTGCCAGCTGCTCAGACCTACCAATGTGCAGCGGCGACATGTGAACACATGCAGGTGTCATGCAGTTTGTGTTTATAGCAATGCAGCCCCCTACTCTTTATAGAAACGGCATCTTGCAATGATTTTTTCACTAAACCTTGCTATAAACTTTTTTAAAAGGCTTAATTAATCAATGTATAATCTCCTAGTCCTGGCTTTTGGGATGTCAGGAAGTGCCTCAGGTTTAATTCATAACCAAGCAACATGTTTAGAGAAGTTACTTTCAAGTTGAAGAAAAAAAACCCCAAAGGAAGCCGTTGCAGGAACTTAACACAAATTTAAATGACCATAGCAAAGCGTGCAATGCAAATAAACATATTTGCCAACTGAATCGGAAAAGTTGATTCAGCTTCTTTTTGGCTCAGTTGGGCCAAACTTCCTGCTTGTTCTGTGCTTCAGCTGCAACTTAGCCTTCTTGGGAGCTGGCAGCCTCCATGAAGGAGTCATCATAAGGTCCTAATCAGCCAATAGGAGGCGAACATCTGGAAATGTGTGACCATGTCTCACTGATCATTCAATAACAAAAATATAATCAACTGTTTGTTTTCTATTGCATTCTTAAAACTGAGAAATTAAGCAACAAAATTATGTCCATGTTGAAGCTGTTTCCAGACATGTAATCATTCTACTGAATGATAAAGGTTTTAATTTTAGTTTAACACATTATTCCCTAATTATGAATAATTTAAAAAGCTTTCACATATTCTGAATGATCAAACTAAGATCATTCAAATATAAAAAATGTTGCACGCATGGGAAGATTCAGAGTGCCATAGGCATGGGAAAAGAGCTTGTGGCTGAATCTGTTATCCATCAAGAATATTTAAAAGATACTTTTTTTTTTTTTAAAGCAGTTGTTCTGGGTCAAAAGTCAGATCTGTAGTGTTTGTTCTTTCTACACCCACAAATAATGTGGAAATTCACTCAAGGATTGTGAGATACTCAAGAACTCGGGGTTATCTCTGCAGTTCCAGTTTGCAGTCACATACAGCAACGTTGTGAAGTTTTCCAGATGTTAGTTTGCTCACACAGATAATGACATCTGGCTTCACTGACATCAAAGATTCTTCTCTTCTCTTCTCTTCTCTTCTCTTCTCTTCTCTTCTCTTCTCTTCTCTTCTCTTCTCTTCTCTTCTCTTCTCTTCTCTTCTCTTCTCTTCTCTTCTCTTCTCTTCTCTTCTCTTCTCTTCTCTTCTCTTCTCTTCTCTTCTCTTCTCTTCTCTTCTCTTCTCAGGTGAGCGAGGCCACTGCAAAGCAAAAGCCGAAGACCGAGTTCTGCTTCGGTGAGTTTTATCTTGCTGTGTGTGGTAAAACAATGGCTCATACACGTGTGGTGTTACACAACCGCGTTAATTTTTATTACACATAATAAAATCCCCCAGGGAACTCATTGTGGATTTCATGGAACTCTTCTCTGTTGTGTTTTTTTCCCCTTTGACAGTCATTAATGCAGTATCACGGCGGTACTTCCTTCAAGCCAATGATGCAGTCGACATGAGGGAATGGGTGGAAGCTCTCAACAAGGCCAGCAAGATCACTGTAAGAGCAACACATAGACTCCCTGCCATGCATTAATCATTATAAATTAGTGAGATTAAGGCAGGTATTGATGGAGGGGATTTGTTTCCCCCCTGAACACAGGAAACTCTAAAACCAGTTTGGCCCCACCAGCTTAGCAAATGCCAGCACATCACCCACAGATGCCCTCTGTTACACTTACTGAATGGGGAAATTGTGAATGTGTGACATCATCAGTGATAACAGTCAGACGTCAGTGTGGTGAAGGTGTTAACATCTGGTTTGCACTTTTGCATAATATTTGTTTATTCAGCTGGAGGGGGAGGCTTTTGTGACCAGTGATGTACAGATGTCTGATGGCAGCAGGTGCCAGAGAGGAGAGCGTTTCTGTTGCTCTCTCACCTGCTTGTTGTCACAGGAAGCAACGTTGCTTGCTCTCTTTCACTTCCCCATCGTAGGGCAGAGGAGGAGTGGTGGCTGCGCTGCTTCTTCGCTGCTGCTTTTTCTGAGCTTCCTCACCTTCAATTAAAAGCCATGTGAGGCAGAAGGGACGGGATGTAAGTGCAGTCTTAAAAAGGAAATTATTTGTGAAAACAATGTGGTGGTTAAAGTTTGACTCATGAAATCATTAATATTTTTATCTTGTTCTCTGTGGTAGATGAGTGTATATTTTGGTCGTCTTAGAGAAGTACCCAGATCCTGTATGACGTCAAAATTAAGATGCTTGAAGGAGTAGGAAAGAAAAGCAGTTTATTTGACTTTTATCTGAAGGTATATTGGGGCTTTCAAACATTTACTTGAATTCATCCAAGTGAGAACCTTTACAATTTTAGATATCTAAAATATGGTTTTGAGTTTCCAACAACCATATATGCATCTTGCTGGACTCTTTTATACAATTCAAATCTGTTTTCCTGTGGAAAGTTGTTATATTTTGGATTTTATAACATCTGCACCTTTGAGCGATAGTAACTAAAGCTGTTAAAAAATAAAATACATTAGATTAGAAAATGTATTCGTTTTTGTGATCTGGGTAGAGTGGATAGTGGAAGATAGAAATACTGTAGTCACACTTTGTTCATATTGCTACCACAAACTTTCAATGTTTTTTATTGGCTCCTCCATCTATGCACCATCTTCCCATTAAATCCAATAACTTCGCTATCCCTGCTGCATCCCTACACCATGATGCTGCTACCACCATGTTTCACCATGGGAATGGTACATAAAGGTGCTAGTTATCTACCACACATAGCATTTTGTATGTTGGCTAAAAAACCTTTTATTTTGGTCAGCTCTGACCCAAACATCTTCTTCCACATATTTTCTATATTGTTAACATGACTTGTGGGAATCTGCAAACAGGTCTTTTGACTGCTTTATTTCAATAATTGCTGTTTTTTATGCCAGATTTGTAAAGTGCATACTTTTATTTTTTTTAAAGGTTTTTGGGCCTGAGTGGCCTTTATTGACAGTGGACAGAGTTTATGAATGGGGAGAGAGGTGGGGAAAGACATGCGGCAAAGGTTGCCCGGGACGGGACTCGAACTGTGGACGGCCGCGTCGAGGACTGAAGCCTCTGCACATGGGGTGCCCGCTCTAACCACCTAAAGTGCATACTTAAATCATCCTGTAAACAGATTATACTACCTGAGCCGTGGATTTCTGCAGTTCCTGCAGAGTTAACATGAGACTCTTGGCTGCCTCTCTGCCTAATGCTCTCCTTGTCCCGGCTTCTCAGGTTGGGTGGATGGCCGTGTCTTGCTAAATTTGCAGTTGTGCCACACTCTGGGATGTTCAAAGCTTGAAATATTGTTTTATATTCTAACTCTGCTTTAAACCTCTCTGCCACTTTATCTCTCACTAGTCTGATGTGTTCCTTCTCCTTTATCATGCTGCTTGTTCTCCCTGATGCCCTCACAGAACAGCTGGATTAGTACTTGAGATTAAATTATCCAGATTAATTACTAATCATCTGGTTTCTAAAACCAATTAGTTGCATTGGATTGTATTTAGGGGCTGCAGATTAAAGGGGATGGAGACAAAGGCACAAGACCTTTTTCTTCTTGTAGAAAATAAACCCGACTGTTATAAACCACTTTGAGTTGATCTATAGCATAAAATCCCAATAAAATACATTGCGTTTTATGGTTATAATGGGACAAAAGACACTGCAAGTTAGGTACAATTTTACTCATCATTCCTGTCATTTCCAAGGTTACTTTTCACCACTCCTGCTAAGTCAGATAATTTGAGCAGGCTGTTTATAGTTGATTTGACCACTGGGCGTACTCAGGTTCCCATTTAGTTGCAGTGTTAGCATTCTTCCTCTCAGACTGTAAGAATCTTGCTAAAAATAATAAAGTTTATATTAAATTTTCCCTTTGTGAAGGACTTCCAGTTTTAGTAACTCTGACTGTTTATATGTTTCAAGGCTCCAGAAAGAAAGACATCTTCTTTGTGTTAAGGAGAGAAAATTACAACTGCAAAAACTAACTTTGCTAAGGCACAACATGTTAGATATTACACATTAGAAAAACTCTCTCTCTCTATATATATATATATATATGCATGCATCTGCTTTTGTCTTTAATTTCTGTCCTTTAGGAGTACGAAACACAAAACAATGGCTTCAATCTGTAAGGCTTTTCTTTCGGGCTGAATACAGTGGGTAACTAGAGAGCAGCAATGGCCTTCAATTGGAAGTTTGATCACGACATTACACTGCTAGATCCAGCAGCAGGCATGCAGTTCTTTTATGTTCGAAAGATGTATGCAAAGCATCTTCCATACTTTCAGGCATCCCTCGTAAATATGTTTTAAGTTGATTTCATCTTTTATTCCAGTGACATAATCTTATACTGAAAAATGTGATGCTACTCTCTAACACAGAGGCTTGGGTTCTCTGCTTGCCTTATTTGCTCTGACTGTTGCTGTGGGGACAGTTATTATTTTCTTGCAGATATTTTGTGTTTTACACCTTAAAGGTCTCTTTCACTGAGAAACTGAATGATACTTGTTCTTTTTAAAATACGATTCGTCAAACTGAGCTGTATATGCATGCTTTGGGCTTGTTATTTGTGGACATAGACATCAGTGTTGCATCTTTTTACCCAAGAAAGATGGGCTGAGTAAGAATCTGTTGGAATTTGTCTTGGAGCACCACCAGCTAAGTAAGTCAAGTTAGTTATTTGTTTGAAGGCAGCATAAGAATTGCATTGTTAGCCAATCAGAGGCAATACGTTTGCACATCATGAATAATAATGAGTTAGACTGGTAATTCTGATGTTTCCCCCCACCCACTTCGCTGACAAACCTAGGGTTAGGGTTTCCACAAAAAAAGACTTGAGGCATTCATTTAAGTTAGGGAACACAGCAGATTTATTGAAAAAATGAGTGAATGAGACCTTTGAAGATCAGCACACATCTGTCTTTTTTTGAAAAAACTTGCTTTCTTGTATTTCCCGTTTTGAAGAGTGGGCCTGTGTGTCATGCTTTAGCAATACGCCAAGGAAAAAAGGAAGTAATTAATTGCTCATTTAAAGCTCCTTGACACTTTGATTAACTTTTAAAAGTGAATGAATAAATGAATGAATACTTTATTAAACCCACAAGAGGAAATTCAGTTTCCAGTACAGTATTAAGTAAGGGCTAAATGTAGCAATATGATGCTCCTTTAATCCAGAATATCTCATAATACCTAATAACAGTATCCTACCTATTGGCAGGTTCCTAAATCCTGCCCTGCACCTCCTAAATCTGATGGGAGCGCCGTGATCAGGGACTCTCAGGGAGGGAGGAAACAACAGGCCTACAAGACAGAGATCATTGGTGGTGTGGTGGTCCATACCCCGATCCAGGTAAGGCAGGGAAAATGGTTCCAACCTGCAATGGATTGACTCCAAAAAAGACAAGAATCCAGTATATAAAATACATAGTGTTAAGCCTGAATTTAGTCATACCAATGGAAGATTTAGATTAATAATTAGAGCTGCATTAAGTATTGCATCAGTCATCATCACAATATCAGTATTTTTAACATTGAAATCACAAAGGGCTGCTTGGATGCTATATTTGGTATCTAAAATGCTAATCATCCACATTCTGCATCCCACTATTATACCTGACATGTTGGATGGACTTTCACTAAATTTCATATCCACTCTTGATGCATACCTTTTTGTGGTTTACATGCTAAAGCTGATAAAAGCTTGTAAAGACACTGATGGATAAAAGAACAAAGAGTGTCAAGAAAAGGTTAGTTAACTGTAACAGATATCCTAATTGCAACATTTAGCAATAGTTTCTGAATTGGATGGTTTCTTAATATTGTGCACATTTCAAATTATAATTGAACCAAGAAGTTTCTTTCTGACAGGAAATGAGATGGACATCTCTTAAAAGACAGTTAAATAAAGAAAAAAACCTTTTGAAAATTAATAAATCTTTTTTTGTTAATCGTTTTTTAATGGCATGTCAAAAATCATGTACACCTTTCTCACCAGCTTTTTGCATGTTTCCACTGGTATTTTGGCAATTCAATTCAAATCAAATCAAACTTTATTTATAAAGCGCTTTTCATACATGAAGTTGCATCACAAAGTGCTTTACAGATTAAAATTACCCCACATTAAACCACCTTCCCTTCCCTCCCCCACAGATTTAAAAGCATGGTCACAGTCATGCCCCCCTCCCCCCAACCCATCTCCCATGCACACACACAGTTAAAAGAAAAAGTAAAAAAGGACATTGGGCCGAGTGTAGATGAACCATGCAAGGAAACGCCATCAGAGGAGCCATCTGCCCCGGCAGCGGTAGACTAAGAGCAGCAGCCGAGGCACTGACACAGGGCGCCCAGTGGAGGCAAGGCCAAGACCCCCACCTCCACCCAAGCTCCACCTGGAGAGCACCCAGGCAGCTACAGCCGACCACCGCTCCCGGGGCAGAGGGCTCCCACAGAGGAAACACTGGAACGGGGATTAAGATAAATTAAAGTATAAAAATAAACAGTAAATTAATGTGCTAAGATTAAATAGTAAAACTGATAAAAATATAATCATATAAAACATGCAGAGCAAATATATAAACAGTAATAAATAATAATCAGTTAAAAGCTATGCTAAAAAGGTGAGTCTTGAGCCTGCTCTTAAAAACATGAATGTTCTCTGCAGCCCTGAGGTCCTCTGGCAGCCTGTTCCAGAGGTGAGGGCCAAAATACTGGAAAGACGCCTCGCCATGAGTGTGTGTCCTGACTTTTGGGGTGACAAGGAGACGGCTGCCAGAGGAGCGCAGAGACCGCGAAGGTTTATATGGTAAAAGTAGTTCAGAGAGATAAGAAGGCCCAAGACCATTAAGACACTTAAAAACCATTAAAAGAACCTTAAAATCGGTCCTAAAACGTACAGGAAGCCAATGCAATGATTTTAAGACTGGTGTTATGTGCTCACGCCTCCTGGTGTTCATCAGGACACCTGCTGCTGAATTTTGTAGTAGTTGTAAACCTGAGATACTCTTTTTGGGAAGACCAGAAAGCAGGGCATTACAGTAATCAATTCTACTAGAGATAAAAGCATGCATCAGTGTCTCCGTGTTGGCCCGAGAGAGAATGGGGCGGACTCTGGCAATGTTATTTAGTTGATAAAAACGTATTTTAGTAATATTTTTTATGTGAGGAATAAAAGTCAGCTCAGAGTCAAAAATCAGGCCCAGGTTCTTCACTTGTAAGGAGGGATTAAAAGACAGTGATTGCAGTTTTGGTAAAAGTTTCTCTCTTAGGATTGATGACTAAACCTTCAGTTTTGTCCTGGTTGAGCTGGAGGAAGTTTTCTGCCATCCAGGATTTAATGTCCAAAATGCAATTAAAAAGTGCATCCATTGGCCGTGTGTCATCGGGAGACATGGAGAGGTACAGCTGTGCATCATCAGCATAACTGAAAGTTGACTCCATGTCTTCTGATGACGCTGCCAAGAGGGACCATATAAAGGTTAAAAAGCACTGGGCCTAAAATCGAACCCTGCGGCACACCACATGTAATCCTATGGACCCTAGAGGATTGATCTTTGGTGATGATGCCTATGTTTTTGAGAATGAAACGTTTTCTTGAGCATCCTACTAATCCTTTGCAGCCTTCACTCTCAATCAGATTGACAGTTGGACTTTGGTCGGGCCGCTCTAAAATGTTAATAATACTTACAGTCAGAAGAAACTTGTTGGTCAAATTTAAACCTTGATCTGCCAGGGGTATGAAATTTTTTTTGGCATAACTGTATGAAAAACAAAATTCTGAAACTTGTAGTGATTTAGTTTATCTGATCCGGATGACGGCAGCTACCATAATGACGCTGATAGGAGATTACAATGTTGATGGCGGCTACCATAGAGACACTGATAAAAGATTACTCTGATGAAATCTTTTAGAATGAAACTGAAGAGACAGAGGGTAAGGAGAAGAAGGGAAACAGGCCGGGTGTTTTGAGATGTGGTTTCTGCGTCAAACAAGGAAATGTGGTAAGTGCTCGGCCCTATTAACAGCTAAATTCTCTCAAGAAAACGCCTAAAACAAGTGAAAAAGAGGATGGGTTTTTGCATTTGCAGAGGAAGAGCTGGAAGAGGCGGTTTTTCACCCTGGATGACTGCGCAGTCAGCTACTACAAGTCTGACGCGGTAAGGAGCCAGCATCATTTTAACCTGTGTGTTGTTTTCCTGTTGACACACTCAGTGTGACTGTGGTTTGTGTCCTGTCATGTCCCAGGACAAGGAGCCTCTCCGAGGTATTCCTCTCAGAGACATTCAGAAAGTCCATGAATGTCTCGTCAAGTCAGGGTGAGTCATGAAAGAATCAGTCAGATTCAGTCCAATCAGACTGCGATTTCTCCCAATCTGCGTATCTACCAGATATGCACACAAACAAATATAATAACATTTTCTTCTTGTAAAAGTTTCAGTATAAACAATTTTTATTCCCCAGAACTTTGCTTTGGTTTGATTTTAAGGGCAAGATGAAGCTTAGATCTTTTTACGCAGGAGTCAGTTTCACCTTCTGGTCCTTCACTGAAACCTGCTGCTGCACAGCTTCATAGTAGATCCAGAATTATTTCAGTTTTCATCCAAACACTCCAAATAAACACCACTTTCTGATTACAGATTAATTATTGGAGCTCACTTCTCACTACAAAAGCTTTTGAAACAACTTTTTAACCATATTAGACACAGTATTTGCTCTTAAATCAGAAATGAGCCAATAAGGATGTTCCTCTGTTAATACTTCTACTTCTACTTTCTATTTACTAAGACAATGTCTCAGTTTAAACTATCATTAAACTATATTAGTTAGTTGATTTGATCTGTAATTTGTTCATGGTAAAATATTATTTTTCAGGTTAAATGTTTTGTAAAAGTATAAAAAAAAACATATCCTTTTCTCTTTGTCCCATCAGGGACCTCTTGTTTAGAGACAATCTTTTTGAGATCATCACCAACTCCCGAACTTTCTACATCCAGGTAAAAAAAAAAAATCCCCTGGTTTCATTTTAAAATCATTGTTTATTTATTGCAGTACGGTGCCTTCCAAAAGTGATCACGCTCCTTGAACTTTTTCACATTTTTTCACGTTACAGCCACAAACGTCAGTGTATGTTGTTGGGATTTTATGTAACAGACTAATACAAAGTAGGGCATACTTGTAAATGAAAGGAAAACCCTACCTGTTTTTGTGCAAAAAAAACCAACAATCTGAAATGTGGTCCAGATTTGTATTTAAATAAAAAGCATCATGAAGACCAATGAGAAAGTTGTGGAGATGTTTAAAGCAGA
Organism: Valencia hispanica; assembly: GCA_963556495.2. Classification (NCBI taxonomy): domain Eukaryota; kingdom Metazoa; phylum Chordata; class Actinopteri; order Cyprinodontiformes; family Valenciidae; genus Valencia; species Valencia hispanica. Next base: position 29,754,907 of record OY747704.1, read on the forward strand.
GTTAAGACATAAAACAAATCCCAAGCTTTGAACATCTCACAGGACACTGCTCAATCTATCACCAATGACAGGCTAGGCAAGGAGAGCACTAATTGAAGAAGTAGCCAAGAGCCCAGGGGAAACTCGGGAGGATCTGCTGAGATCCACAACTGGGATGGGAGAATTTGTTAACAAAGCAAATATTAGTAGTGCAGTCTGCAAGTCTGGCTTTTATGGCAGAAGTAATACATTATTAAAAGAACGCCTTAAAAAGTCCCATTTGCAGTTTGTCACAAGCCATGTAGGGCAGCCAGCCGACATAAGGAAGAAGGTGCTCTGGTAAGATGCGAGCACAACTGAACTTTTTGCCATCCCTACTGTGAAACACAAAGTTGGCAGCATCATTCTGGGGGGGTGCTGTCTTTGCCAGGGACAGAGAAGCTGCCCAAACTTCATGGAGAGATGAAGAAAACCTGCTGGTGGCTGCAAAAGACCTCGGATTGGAACTGAGGTTCACCTTGCAGCAGGACCATGACCTTAACCATACTGCCAGAGTTACATCGGAATGGGTTAGGGGTTAGAGTTATTAAGCTTATTTATGTGTTAAAGTATTTATGTGTCAAAGTCCAGACCTAAATCCAATCGAAAATCAGTGGCAAGACTTAAAAGTTGATGTTTACAGAATGCCTCCATCCAGTCTAAAAAATCTATATGGATATGAGTTACTTTGCAAAGAAGAATGGGTAAACAGTTTAGAGAGATTCCACAGGGAAAGGTGGTTCTATCACATAAAATCCTAATGAAATAATTGAAGGTTTGTGATTGTAACAATACAAAATCTCCAAAAATTAAAGGCGTGCAAATATTCTTGTAAGGCAATGTATATAAAGTGAATGATTCTCTTGTGTCTTGAATCCCAGGTGTTTCTGTGTTGATGTTTTGAGATGTTTTTCTTGAAATGCTCTGCTGCCGATGTGTGGCCAAAGCTCCTTTTTTAGCTGCCCAAACAGTTTGTTTTTGAGAATAGGACGCAGCCATGTGTCACCATAACGGCAATAATATCCTGTTCCTCCCCTCGGGAGAGCAGCTGACCGAGGCGTCTGCATCGGAGCAGATGGGAAGTGGAGGGAGAGAATGAGACAGACTGCAAGCACGAGCGCTGTTTGTGATTAGACAGAGAAAAAAAGGAAGTGTGAAAAAGTACAAGGTGACCTCAGATAAACAAAAACAAGCGAAATGGAAATCAATGTCACAGCCTATAGACTGAAGAGAAAAGCTAAAGAAAAATTCAGTTTTTCTAAAACTTTTAGGTTTGAAAATCCTGATAGCAACAAAAACAAATAACATACACTCTTGGTGCAACATATGATGAATTTACTTATGTAACAGTTTTAAAAAGTTTGTCTTTTATCTTTAAAGCTACTGTCACAAAATTAATTGCAAAGTGGTTTTGTCAGCCACCTAAAGCTAAAGCAAAGAACGTGCTTTTCTCAATTTGTGCCCCAAAACTGGAACGACCTTTCCCTTGATGTCAGACTTTCTTCATCTATCCAAGTGTTCAAGTCTCGTTTGAAGACACACTTCTACTCTGCTGCTTTTAGTGCCTAGTTTCTCTTACTTATGTTTTATTGGTCTGTTCTTTTATTGATTGTTTTTATTATTTTCATTTAGTTTTCTTTTATTGTACAGCACTTTGGTCAGCTCTCATGCCATTTTTAAAAGGTGCTTTAACAAATAAATGGTATGGTATGGTATTTGTCTTAACTTATCATAACAAGATCTGTTTTTATTAACCAAAATAAGTTTTCGCTGTTTAACTAATTCATCATATGTTTTTGTATTTGAAATAAGTTAAATTGTGAGGAGAAAGGCTAAAAACTGTTTTCAAAGTATTTTTTTAAACGTAGGTAACAATTTTCTTTTCTTATACATATGTAGTTTGTTCAAGTTTTTAATAGATTTTTTAATGAATTATTTGAAAGATGTTTGACTTAGTTTCTTAAGTAATTTTAATAGAAACTGTGAACTATCCACCTGTACTGTCTCAATTTGAAGATTTTGCACTCCGTGTTGTGAAACAAATAATTTTTGCATAGAAAGCAAAGATCTGCAGGTTTGGAGCAGATTGAACTTCACGCACCACATTTATGCTTAAAACCAAAAGTTCCTGCACAGTCTCAATCCAAGGATTTCCCAGGTCTGGATTAGTATTAAAATAGAAAATTGAGTTTGAAAAATGTTTTATTTCCAGACTTTACCCTGTCTAAAAAAGTATTTCATTTTGAAAATAAACCCTGTACAGTATCTGAGGTACGTTACACTGTATTATGGGAGGCTGGATACAAAGTGTTTCAGTCTAACTTGACAATTGTGATAATGTATTAAAATTGTTATTTATGTCAGTGGTACAGCAAAAATACTTAGCATGTTCTGCATAAAACCCCACATGTAAAGTTAATCAAACTACAAAGAGTCAAAAACATTAATACATTTATCCATATGAGCATATTGGACAAAAGCACTGAGCTTTCCTAAGAAAACCAGTCTCTGTTTCCAGCTACAAACATCATCCACAAATGCATTTTTTATTTTTCAAACCCGACGTAACTTGCTGTCCAGCACATAAACATATCTCTTCATAAACCAACTCAGCAAATTAGTTCACAGTCTCTTGCAAATGAGGGATTTTATTTCTGGAGTGAAGAGCTCCTTCTTCCTGTAGCTGTTTTCAGTTTCACCAGTGGAGATATTTCCCTGCAGGGCTGGTTCAGAAGAGACTTGCGTCATCTGCAATTCTTGTTTCATATCTGATGCTCTCCACACAGACTTGGTTCTTTCTACGGTCCTCTTTCTCTGCATATTTAGACGTTGAAGCCTGGACAGGAGATGGCTGATAGCAGGATTACTGTTCTGGTTCTCAAGAACCAACTAAACCTCCACCAGCACAAAGATCACAACTTTGCACTTTTTAATGTTCTTTTTTTTTTTTTTTTACAAGGAAAGAAATCCCAAAAAAAGATATTCGTACCAAATCAGCATTTTTCGCTTAGGTTTTTGATTTTTTTTTGCTTAGGTTAATGTCCACTTTGCAGGTCCGCCAGTGTTCTGCCATGTTGACCAACACATTGACTTTGGATTTTTATGTCACTACGAGGCCCTATTTTCCTTTTTATAAATGTTGCAGTTTTAGAACCAAACTATAATAAAAACTATATTGTACTACCTCAGAAGGTGAATTTTAAAACGCAATGACAGTGAAAGGTGAATGGCTACCATTTACGTAAGGGCCCAGTGCACATGATCCCCACTTTGCACATGTAGTAACCAAATTAATGTATAAAATAGTATAAAATAAGAGTATTTCCTTTGAGTTTACAGGATAGCTTTTCTACTCAGAGTAAAGTGTTCTGAAAAATTGGACTTAGTGTGACAGATTTCTTTTTGAATGTTTTATTGTATCTGAACAAAAAACCCACACAGACACTTTTATTCATTAGGTCTGTTTGAACTGCTGAACTTGGATATTTAGCTGCAAACTCAAGGTTTGTTAAACTGGTAATAAAAAATGGGTTTCCATCACATAAATTAATGTTCAAGCAGAATAAACATAAAAATAACCTGTAATGTTTTCAAGAGTTGTGTTTAGGATAACTTCGGTTAGCTGCTAATACAGGCGATGGTCATTAGCAGATATAAACAAAGTTCTGACTTGTTGTTCTGTGTTTATCTACTGGTATTTTTACAGACAGACACCCCAGAGGAAATGCTGGGATGGATCAGAGATATTGATATGAAAATTCGGGAATTCAGAGGACCCCCACGGGTAACCCAGGCTTCTTTCACTCTTATATCAAAATACATTATTCCTTTCCTTTTTTTTTATTGGTACAGTCACATTACAATGACAAAATTCTATGTATTTTTGGGGGATTTTATGTGATTGACTAACACAATGTAAGACATGGTTGTAAAGTGGAAGAAAAATATGGTTTTCAAATGTTTTTACAAAAAATTGTTTTTGTTCTTCCCCCTTAAGTTTGATCTAGAGCCACCCACTGCCTTTAGATGTTAGGTCACATATTTACTAAACAGAACACACCATCCTGAGGTGGGAAGCACAGTAGTGGCAGCATCATGCCATGGGAATGCATTTTTTTCAGCAGGAACAGAAAATGTGGCCAGAGTTGATGGTAAGATGGATGGAGCTAAATCAAGGGCAGTCCTGATAGAAAACAAAATAGATGATTAGCTGCAAGACATAAAAATTGCTGTTGACAAATGCTCTCGGCCCCATACTTTCTGAACATGAGTTACTTTGCATCCAGTCTGATAGAACTTGGGCTATTTTGCGAGGAAAAATGGGCAACAATTTTAATTCATTTACTAAATACAATTGCATGCCACACTTTTAAGGTTTTTTTATTTTTATTGAGTCATTTCTTTTCTGTTTATAAATCTGCTGCTTTGCATTCGTCTATCAAATAAAATCCCAAATACATGGAATGCTATGGTTGTAATATTACAAAATATGAACATTCAAGGAGTATGAACACTTGAGACACCATATATATGAAAAGTGAAGCTTTTAGTTATGATTAACTGTCTAGCTGTCCCTATTTTGATGTCTTGTAATTGCAGGGATATCAAGGAGTTAAACGAGTATCTTCTCTCTATCAAAAACCCAATGCCAGCAGTGCCTCTCGCCCGCAGAGTGGCGAGATGCGACCCCAGCTGGTTAAGTCGTGCTCTGTGGCTCCGGGCTGGCAGCCGTGGACCCCCGTTCCTCCGGGTGAGCCCTCCATCATAGACATGGAGGATGAAGACAGCCCATTCAGCCCTGTTCCCACTCGGCCTTCGCTCTCCTCCTCGTCCACTTCCTCATCCACCTCATCCTCTTCTAACTCCCTGTCCACCCCAACCCCGTGCCTCACTGCGTCCCAGGTGGGTTCGACCAGCGGGCTGGGGATGCTCACAGCGTCGGCAGACGCTGCGAGCGGGCGGCGACGGCACCGCTCGCAGCCTCAGCCTCACTCCGCCTTCCCCTTCAGCCTGGATGACGACGGCATCCGCACAACAGACGTCTAACTCTGAGCGTCTGTGCAGACTCCTGTGTGGACTAAAGCGTTGCTACCTTTTAGCGTAGAATGTGACTGGTCTGGTACAGTAAATGGTTCCCTGCTAATGAAGAGACGTGGTGTCCATGGCATGAGATTGGGGGCCCCTGCTGGTGATGTTGCTGCTTTGCAGATGAAGGCTGCACCCAGGTGGAAGGAGGAGAGGAACTGTCTTTATTGGTCCAAGGACTGTGAAAAGGAGTGATGGAGTGTGTAGTGCAACTTCCCCTGAAAACTTGAATAATCTTGTTAGTTTTTCTTTTTTTAAACTTCAAAATGGCGGCACATGCTTTAAGACTCCTGCACTTGGCCACCAGGACTGTGCTTTGCAAGACTGTTATTAAGCAAAATGTTTAAAGGAATTTTAACACTTTTTCAAAAAAATTGTGCTTTTTATTCAAACATCACAAAAATATGCTTTTAACTTCCTTTCACGCTTTCAATTTTATCCATGCCCAGCAGTGTTGTCATTCATTCCTGAGACACATACTATCATAAAGAAACAAGTACATTCTCTGCATATAATTACATTTTACTCCTTTGTATTTTTAAAAATGTTCATGCATTTGCTCCATAAAAAAACTCTGCTTAAAGATCAACTGTCAGTTAACTGAGTTCGTGTGAAGGTTGAATCTCGGTACCTTGAGAATGCTGCAGTGTTACAGTGGTACTTGTAAAACATCCTGCTGGTATCAAACCGCAGCTCATGATTTCGTCAGCTGCTTTGGAAATGGAAATGTGATTGTCCTTTTGCAACATTATGTGGGACGTTTTTGCCACTACTTTTGGTAATTGAACTGTAATTCTGCACTTTGCATTTTGTATTTGTAAATGCATTTATCTGTGTGTGTTGTTTTTTTAAAATAGTTTTGTCTGATCTTTCACAGTGGTTGACTATAGACTACCTTCCTCACATGCTTGGTGTTGCTACACTAGCTTATGTTGAGACTTCATTGATGTGGTACCATGCTCATTCCCGTTTCCATTCTCTGAACCTGTGTGCACTTATCTGCCTGCGTGTCATGGTAATTCTTGAATATTAAATAATGCTTGATATTTGTCTCTGATCAAGTCTTTCCGACTGCTGTTTGATGGCACACGTTAAACCAAAGTCCAAAAAAGTATAGTCTTCTAACACACCTTTTGACTGAGTAAATGGCATCTTGACCTTTATGTGCTTGGTATCTAAAAGGCAAAAGCTGGTGGACAAGAGGTCAGAGCAAACAACAAATTTGCCCTTTAACACAATCACGCTGCTTGGGAGCAAACAAGCATACACATGCCTATCTACCAACCAGAGGCTCTGATAAGTGAAGTCTTTCACACATGCACTGCAAAGTCTATCAGATAAAGTGCCTAAAACTTACTACGTCTACTTCAGGCTCTGTCCTTAAGTGCAGCTGTGCAGCTGCGGGACAGTAAAAATGTCTCCACTGAACAGTTTAAATTGTGTTAGGAAGTATTAAAAGGCCATAAGGGCTTGTGAAATGTCAGCTATGTTGAAATTGGTTTTCACTTTTATGAAACCGATCCCCTCTAGGTACTGAGACAGACCAAAGGAGAACCACAGTGTGAAGATGAAGAAATGATTAACAGGACCTGCTTGGATGATCATATTTTTGTGAAAGATTTCTAACCTTGGACTCTGAACTACTAAACTAAGAAGTGTGCCCCATTGATTAAAATCTTAAACAGATTTGTTTCTATTTTTTTGTTAAAAAGAGATGTAGGTTTGGAGATTATGGTTTCCTCTAGAAGCCCTCAAGGTCTAATCTCTTGTCACCGTGTGCACAAACATAATGTGAAGGTCAACTTGCACTTGAGTGTGACGCCTGTGAGTGACAGGCAGCTCTGAGGGCAGAGACACACCGGTCTCCTAAATGTTAATATTCCCACATGGATGCGTTTGCACGGCACTACTGTCTTCACCACAGTCTGATGTGGTTACTCTGCTGGATTAAAATGCTACAATATACAGTCACTGCCCTCAGAGGTTTAAATGTTGACATATTCTGTTGCTTGTAGCCTGAAATACAGGTCCTTCTCAAAAAATTAGCATATTGTGATAAAGTTCATTCTTTTCCATAATGTAATGATAAAAATTTAACTTTCATATATTTTAGATTCATTGCACACCAACTTAAATATTTCAGGTCTTTTATTGTTTTAAAACTGATGATTTTGGCATACAGCTCATGAAAACCCAAAATTCATATCCCAAAAAATTAGCATATTTCATCCGACCAATAAAAGAAAAGTGTTTTTAATATAAAAAAGTCAACCTTCACATAATTATGTTCAGTTATGCACTCAATACTTGGTCGGGAATCCTTTTGCAGAAATGACTGCTTCAATGCGGCGTGGCATGGAGGCACTCAGCCTGTGGCACTGCTGAGGTTTTATGGAGGCCCAGGATGCTGCGATAGCGGCCTTAAGCTCATCCAGAGTGTTGGCTCTTGCGTCTCTCAACTTCCTCTTCACAATATCCCACAGATTCTCTATGGGGTTCAGGTCAGGAGAGTTGGCAGGCCAATTGAGCACAGTAATACCATGGTCAGTAAACCATTTACCAGTGGTTTTGGCACTGTGAGCAGGTGCCAGGTCGTGCTGCATCAGCAGCTGACATGGCACCCCAGACCATCACTGACTGTGGGTACTTGACACTGGACTTCAGGCATTTTGGCATTTCCTTCTCCCCAGTCTTCCACCAGACTCTGGCTCCTTGATTTCCGAATAACATGCAAAATTTGCTTTCATCCGAAAAAAGTACTTTGGACCACTGAGCAACAGTCCAGTGCTGCTTCTCTGTAGCCCAGGTCAGGCGCTTCTGCCGCTGTTTCTGGTTCAAAAGTGGCTTGACCTGGGGAATGCGGCACCTGTAGCCCATTTCCTGCACACGCCTGTGCACGGTGGCTCTGGATGTTTCTACTCCAGACTCAGTCCACTGCTTCCGCAGGTCCCCCAAGGTCTGGAATCGGTCCTTCTCCACAATCTTCCTCAGGGTCCGGTCACCTCTTCTCGTTGTGCAGCATTTTCTGCCACACTTTTTCCTTCCCACAGACTTCCCACTGAGGTGCCTTGATACAGCACTCTGGGAACAGCCTATTCGTTCAGAAATTTCTTTCTGTGTCTTACCCTCTTGCTTGAGGGTGTCAATGATGGCCTTCTGGGCAGCAGTCAGGTCGGCAGTCTTACCCATGATTGAGGTTTTGAGTAATGAACCAGGCTGGGAGTTTTTAAAAGCCTCAGGAATCTTTTGCAGGTGTTTAGAGTTAATTAGTTGATTCAGATGATTAGGTTAATAGCTCGTTTAGAGAACCTTTTCATGATATGCTAATTTTTTGAGATAGGAATTTTGGGTTTTCATGAGCTGTATGCCAAAATCATCAGTTTTAAAACAATAAAAGACCTGAAATATTTCAGTTGGTGTGCAATGAATCTAAAATATATGAAAGTTTAATTTTTATCATTACATTATGGAAAAGAATGAACTTTATCACAATATGTTAATTTTTTGAGAAGGACCTGTAAGATTGAACAGTGCCGGATTCAAAGCTTACATAGACTCCTCATAGTTGGGAATGTCATATTAATTTTTGTTTTCCAGGAGGTGGAAGATTTTTTGAACAAACAGTTTGGAAAAAATATTTGAAACATGAATTTGATGCACAGGTTTTGAAATGATAAAGGATTATCTTTACACGACTCAAAAGTTATACATTTAGGTTTAAATGTTCTCAAGTGTATATTGCTTATCATCCAAACATGTTTCAAGAGAGATTTGTGGATTAAATGAAAGCCTAGAATCTTGGCCTGAATTAACTCTCTTTTCTTTTTATTCATTGAGATGGTGTATTTCCTGCCAAAGACATTCTGATCCACTGTGACAATCTTCCCCATGTTGGGGTTAGTTGTCCTTATTAATTTCAATTGGGTTTTTGTTTAAAAATTAGGATTTTATGAAATGTAATTTATTTTATTAAAACAACAAAACAATTAGATTGGGTTTAGGAATATTGGCCCTTGTGTTCAATCTCTAAAATTTAATAAAGCAATGTATCATTTTGATGAGTGGTAAAGTGAAGAATGCAAACAAAGCAATTAGTTTTATTTAATATAAACACAAAAAAGTTAACCCATCATTGTTCCTGATGCTCAAAATGTATGCAAACGTATTAGGACTTTAAAAGGGTTTCCCAGTTGATTTTCTGAACAATTATTTTACTATTACGCCTTCTGTTAAAGTACAAAAAGCCAAGAGTCACCTGTGAAAACCAACACCTGGAGCAGTGAGGCAACCAGCCCCATACGACCTCTTGACAAAAAATGTTAGCTAGTTAAAACATGGCTTTACTATAGCTTAATTAAAGTTAGCTCAAATCAAAGTTCTCATCTTTGACTTTTTAATTAATTTTTGTGATTTTTAAAGCTAATCACTTGCAAACTTTTAATTTAAAAATAACACCAACATGAAAAATTACTCTGATGCATAAAAAGGAGAAAATTCATCCTCACCTCAGTATCGTGTGTTTAAATCAAAAGATGAATGGTGCAAAATGGCAATATTAATAAGCCAAATGTTTGATATCAAAATCAAACCACCATGCCCTCGAGTATAGCTGTAATAAGCAACGGGACAGCCAGCCATGATCTCCCATACATTCACCCCCCTTAAATGTCCCTGGACAAGTTGCTTGTTGACCACATATTATTCAACAAGTTGCTGGTATAGTACTGACTAGATATTTAACTGATCTTCCGGGTAGAATTAGTGCAGTATATTTTAATTCAGTTGATTTCTTTGTAAGCCTTATAACACCAAATAGTATGGTGGTGGAAGGATCATGCTGTGAGGTTGTTTCATTATCAGTGGTACTGGTCCATTGCACAAGGTGGTTCAAACAATAAATGAGGAGGACTGCTCCTTCAGCTTCATATCAACTAAGATCTTTTCAACTGTCTAACTGCTGAGCTACGCATCATGATGCTACCACCACCATGCTTGACAGTTCTTTTTTTGGAGAGCCACTTCTTCAACATACAAACATACTTCTTGTTATCGTGGCCAGATAGCTCAGTCTTCATCTCCTCTTACCATAAAATACTTCTCCAGAAAGCATTTGACTTGTCCATGCAGTCGAGTTTGAAGGTCTCATTTTTGTAGCAGGGTTTTTTTTCTTGGACTGTTCCTTCACAGTCCATAGCAAAGTGGAATTCACTACACTGTGGATAGAGATATTGTTGTATCAGCAGTGTGCAGTCTATGATAGACCTGAGCCTTGGGGATCCTCATCCTTCCAATCAATTTTCTTTCATCTAAGGATGACGGTTTAGGTGAGACAAAGAAGCTTGGACATAGTTGGGTATTGCAACAGAACAATGATCCGAAACATTTATCAAAACGAGTTTTGGAGTATTTAAAGTAGGCAAATATTAAGGTTTTGTGAAATCCATGATCTCCTCAAAAAATGTGAGGACTATGCTAAAAAACTGAATCCATGCCATGATACCAAGCAGTTCAAACTGACTATGATGAGAAGAGAGGTCAGCTGGAACTTCACTAGTTTATGGCTTCAAAAAGCATTTGGCCAAGGTGACATTTCCAGAGGGACATCACCAAATATTAGTTGGGATGTATGTATACATTTGAGACTGCATTTATAAATGTTGACCCTTTGTGGGTTAGAGAAAATCCCAAATGAAAACAAAATTATTGTTTTTGTTGTAAAACTGTCCTACAACAAAAAATGAACTAACCACTAGCATTCTTGTCCTCGATGAATGTATGTAAGCATATCAACACGACTGTATATCTGGGATGAACATAAGTTACTTGCATTTTCTTTCTTTTCCTTTCGGATTGTCTAAATTGATGTTTATTTTCGAGACAACTCTGCAATGAAGCCACTAGAGGGAGCTATGAGACACCAATCCTCAGTACCAGGCTGTCAAAACAGTAAACGATGAAGAGAGATGCACTCAAACATACAGTTAATTCAGTCCGCAGTCTTTCTAGCTCAGAAAATAAGCCTTTTATCTGAGGTCGCCATCTCAAATTTAATGTGCAACATTTCTGAAGAGTTGAAAAAACAATCATGAAATCTGCTTATTATTGTTTATATTCGACGTCAGAAATAATGAATAAACTGGAAATAAAAAATAAAATATTCTACATTAAAATCAACACCAAATCATTTTAAGCTGTTTGTTTTTCCTGTTTTTTTTGTGTGACATTTTCAGAGATTAATCTGATCTTGCTAGCAAACGGCACGACAACTGTGATAATTTTCACTTATAGTATTTAACACCTTTAAACTTTTATAAAGTTGCTATTGTTTGACCTATTGTGAAGAGTAACTCGTTTTTTGTAAGTGTTTTTTTAAGTTTCTGACATCTTTGGGAGCACATCTCAATACGCTAACACTGTCAACACTGAAAGAAAGAGACTCGGTGATCCAACTTAAATACATTGCGTTAATTGGTCACATATGGAATTGAACTAAGTTTAACCAAGTAAATTTATTACGTTCATTAAGTTGTCAAGTTATACAAATGTGAATAAATTAAGTTAGATAACCTTAATTCAAGTACATGTGACCAATTAACGCAATTTATTTAAGTTGGAGCTGCATTCTCTTTTTTAGTGAAGATTACTTGATCAAATTTGTCAATTTTCGGGTGAACATCTCTATCAAAAGTTAAATAAAAGACGTCACTCAGGTCTTTTGACGTCACTCAGAGCTCTGACTTGACTCCACATGAGCAACAGGTTGGAAAATGAAATAAAAAGGTAAAGGACCAGAGTTTAAGTAGGCCTGTGTTGGATGCAAGAGTTTTTCAACATGTGTGAAATAAATATATTCCGTTGTGGAGCAGGTTTACCTTCATCCGGACTAAGAGGGGCCCATCTGCTCAGCAGACCCTCTCCACCTTCCGCGGTTCCCACATCAGGCCACCTTACAAAGAAGGTGGGGGGAGGGGGGAGGGGGGGGGGGGGGGGGGGGGGGGGCTGTTGGAATGTATTTTGCCCTGTGTGATGTGATTGTTTGCAGAGAAATGGTTTGACCTTGCCCTTTAATGCCACACACACACACACACACACACATACAAACACACGCGCACGCACACTCTGGCCAAGCTGAAGGTGTGTGAGACAGCCCTGCTGAGTGCAGGAGGTCTGGGACCCCTTCACCACTTCCTCCAGACAGAGAACAGAGGATGCAGTCAGCTGAAGCCATGATGGGCCAATAATGAGCCTTAGACCCCCTCATTTCAGGTATGCTCATAGGGTGAATGTTTTCTTTTTATTCATTAGATTTTATTAGAAAAAGCAAGAATTATATTAAACATTGAGTAAAGATTTTACAATTTAAAGGTTTAGGTATAGATTTAGAGTATTTTGCAATGTAATTTTTTATTAGTATTTTGTAATGTTATTTTTTATTTTTTCAAATATAAATAACAAGGACGCTGTTAAGAAATCCCTTAGGAGAAAAGAAATTAATGTAATTTTAAAACAAAGAAAACCCAAATAAAATAATTTATCAAACATTAAATCAAAATTTATATCACATTTTAATTTCAATAAGATTTAGATTTAGATTTTTAAACAATTTTTGCGTTTTAAATATTTGATTAACAACAAAAAACGACATAGATGGTTTTACTTGTTTTTTATTGTTAAAATTGTACGAAAATTTTTGAAAAGTTTTTTCAGACAATTAAAATGTGCAACGTAGAATAAAAAAAATCCGCCTGCACTTTTCTTCGAAGTTTAAGGGACAGATGTTCAACTGGTTATTGCATCCAGAACGTATTTTTTTAAACCGTATATCCTTTAGAACATATTCATCCCAACATTTTTCTTACTTTTCACAGTAAATCAATACTTTCACACAAAAAAAAGAAAGAAAACTGCGATTTAGGAACTTTTTCTGAACTCGAAAGACTCACACGCGAGTTTGTTATAATATTTTTTTTTGGCCTGTGGCTTTGATGAGCACATTAAATATTTAGTGTCAACGCATTCCCACTTTTTGAAGAAATCAGAGAGAAAAAAAAGCAATCTCATGTATATTTATGGGACATAAGCAGCATATTTACGTTTCATACAAACAAGTATACTGATCTTATGGTTTTTGTCCGCTGTTTTTACGCTGTTTTCATAACTCACCCTGTCTCTTAAAAAATATTTGTATTTCTACGCGACCACTGTCCATTATGCAATGCAGCATTGAGATGACGGTAGACTGACCAGGTTTTACCGTTGCACATTGAGGACTGAAGAATGGCCACAAGACGCATTTGGCTGAGACATGTCATATTTCTCTATCATTCTGTCATAAGGCATCTGTTTGTATGTGAAATGGGATTTAAGCGCCACTTAGCTGATAATCACAGGAATAAATGACTGAATATGTTGTATAAAATATTTACTTATCGCAGTGCCGATGAAACTTGACTGATCTGCTTTTACAGGAACGCGCGCGCGTGGTTGTGCACGCGCTCACGGGCACAGAGGGTACGGAACGCCGGTCGAGTGTCTCCGAGCGGCGGCGCGCTCTCTGAAGCAGCCGCTTGTCGCGCTCTGCTGAAGGAGCTGTGCACCGAGCTGCGGTAACGGAGGTCAGTCAGCGGAGATCTTTATCTGTTTATACACGGTATGTAATGCAGTTATTAATGCTTTTTGAGAGAATAGGGGTTGCTGTGGACGATAGCGAAAACATTTTGTGCGTAAAGGCACATTTTACGCGCATCGTTTTCAGTTATTTTATTCATCACACATTTAAGTGTTCAGTAGCCTTGTCTTATGTTTTTGTCAGTTTAATACATCGATATAGGTCAGCTGTCTATTTAAAACCACCTGCCAGTGTATCGCGACACATGCTGCAGTGTGGAGCGCATCATTTCATTTCTGTGTAAATTATCAATTGGAGAGTGTTTGTATGAGGGCCACTTAAAATAAACAGAAAAGACTGAAGTAAGGGTGTGCGTGATGAGGGTGAACACTATTACGCAGCCCTGGAACTGAAACGGAGGAATCCGGCGTGACCTCCCAGCGACCGCTTCAACTTTCAACTCTGGGTGCCTACGGTTATCAGGATCTGCAATAATCCAGTCAAAGTGATGCGCACTCGCGTCAAGCCACCGCTACTGCTGCTGTGTTGTGTTTCATTCTCCAATATGGCACATGCACTATTTAATACCCTGATAAAGCTTTGAACAGTGGGCTGTGATGGATTAGTATTGGCTCCAAAATGATGCCACAGACTCCGTCTTATCTATATGATTGTCAGGACCAGGCAAATGTTATAGGGGCATTTGAATTTGATTTGGGAGCCCATTTCCTGTTAAGAACAATCAGCCCCCAAGCCACTACTGACAGAGTTTTAAAGATTTGGTTCAGTCATGAAGAACGTCCCACGTTTAAATGGTTGGGTGGCAATTATTAATATAGTTCTCATGAATTTTCCAACATAGTTCAAACACAATTTGCAGAAAAGACTAATATGGTAATCTTCAAAACTGAAATTGTGTAATCAAAACTATCAAATTACGGTCAGATTTAGGAGGATGGACCGCTGAGCTAGAGCTATAGAGCCAGTTAGTGCCATATTCAAGCTATAGAGTCTTTTATACAAGTAGCTTCATAGTTAGATAGGCTATACATCTACTTCAAGGTTTTTTAAACAATGAAAATATAACTTTTTCCAGTAAAATAACATTTTTAAGAATGACAACCCAAACTGCTGTCCAGCTTACCCTGCCCCTTGCCCCGTGACTGCTGGAGATAGGCGCCAAATTTGACGGGTACAGATAATGGATGGCTGGATGAATAACCCAAATTGTTTTGGGTTAGCTAACTCTGCTACGTTTGTACTTGACCATTTAACAAAAGCACTAAAATGCAGTAAAGCTACAGATGGAGCCATGTAAGCGTGCACTTAAAGCTTGCTGTTGTTACGTTGGATGTGCTTGGGGTCAATGGTTAGGTTTGAGGTGAGCCTATGACATCACTCTTTTAAAATGATGATATCCCAGCCAATGTTTACATATGGGGCCCATACTGAGAAACTGGCCCAAGATGGAAATGTCTGCAGGATGTATAAAGATTCCTAGTTAAATTTCCATACAGTTTTTAAGCAGGATAATTCTTGGCAAAACAACCCATATGAGTCATAAATACATTTCCCAATTTGAACTGATTTTATTAATAACCAAGCAAGACCTATGAACCAGATGGTTGTTTCGATAAGGTTTGTAATACTCATCAAAAGTGAGTCCCTACAAGAAACAAGAAATTAAGATATTTATATAAAGTATGGTTCGTTTGCCTGTTATTTTACTCTTCAAACAAATGTGTGTTTCGCACAGTTGAAAATATTTAAAATAGCTGTTCTGAACCTGTCTTATCTTAATATTTCCATTGTCAATAAACAAATTTGAAGTTTTCGGTTAGTGCGGTGTAAAATGTTAAGTGTTGTGGCCCCTTTATGGTTTGCAGCTGCACATGTTGCATCGGTCGGACTCTTTTTAATGTGGTCTGATGTTTTTCAAGACAAAACATTCCCGATGAATAGGACAGCTGCAATCTATGATCCAGATTTTTTCAGGTAGAAAACGCGTTCGCTTCTTTCGTCAGTCCAGACGAAACAAAACCAACACATAACAGAATAAAAGGAATCTGTGGATGAAATTGTGGTGATTGAGGATGATTCCAACAGAAATCACAACACTATGTGAGTGGGATCTCTCTCGTGCTTTGTGTGTGAGTGCGTCACCGGTCAGTATCACAGCCGTGGATCATTTGGGGGTAACGAATCACCACGCAGACCTATGGCGGAGCAGGGCTTCAGAAGGGGGGAGGGCACGAATTGTAAGGCGGACTTGACTCCATTTGTAATGAAGGGTCTTGGAGAGGGGTCTCAGATCAAGAGTTGCTGCCGCTGCCGGGTCAAAGTGGATTATAGGGGAAGAGCGAAGCAAATAAAAAGGAAATCACAGCAGCTCATCGGTGGATGCACTGGGTACTGCGTTGGGGGGGGAGAGAGCCGAGGTTTGTGTGCGAGACGGTCAGAGAAGCTAGAAACGATACGAACAAGGCACAACAGCGGTGGATTTTCTTTTTGGACAAAAAAAGAGCGCAAAATTTCCTCGTTTGCATCTCCAAGAAGGAATCTTTTGGGAATAAAAAGCACGCACAAAAACACGCAAATAACCTGCGTGCACGCTGATCGCAAGGAGAGGGATGAGCGTCTTTTCTGCAGGCAGCAGGGAAGTGTGAGGTGAAGGCCCCCAGAGAGACCACCTGAAAGACAAACACAGGCAAGACACAATCTGAGATTATATGTCACTGGAGTGCTTTGAAAGTTACGCTTTAACTCAAAATATAGGCAACAGGAAATGCATGTGTTTGTTTAGGCAGTTCTCCTTTTGGGATTTTAAACAAAGTGCAATTCAGTTAAATTCAGCTGAGCAATGCAGTCAACAAACTGTCAAGTAATTTAATCAGACAACCAAAGAGGAAGATGTGTGACTATAATATTGGTTGACTGTGTTTTTTTATAAACAGAAAGATGATAAATCGACAGAAATAGCCACATTTTCTGGGTGCAAAAGTTCAAGCTACATATTTAATCTAATTTTAAGTGAAGCTTGTGATTAGTTTATTGGATCGCTGTAACTCACAGCGAACTGCTGTAATCTAATGTAACACATCATCATTTACAACAATCTGGTCATTAGTACATTACTAAATCAACGTGGCTACAGCCTCTGAATTTGCTGCCACTGCACGCATCTCTTTAACAGAGTTTATTTCATTCTTTGCATTATTTACTATTAATTATTTTTCATTTTATTTGGATGTTATAAACACATAGACTTGCGAATTACACTATTTGCGCGAATAGATTGATATTTATGAAACTTAAGTTCAACTGAACACACAGGCTAGTGACCTTAGAGGGGATTTTTTTAAAAACCCAATTAACGTGTTGCCCTGCATGTGTGTGTTTATGTGTGCGTGTTTGTCCAGTGGGTCATGGCGAACGGAGGGGACCAGTTCGGCCTTGCAGATCGCCCGGACTCGGACTGTCTGGACTCTCCAAAGGAGAGCAAACAGGATAATCTCAGCTTCACTTTAAAATCAACTGCTTCACCGCAGACACCCTCCAGCCAGCAGGTAGCGGCGTCTGCTGCGGATCCTGATGTAAATATCCAATATTTATCACTACTAACAGCCGCTTATTCAGCCTATGCCACCGTAGATCTTTATGTGATAGGCAACGCATTAACGCAAATGGAATACACTGAACACAATACTATTTGACCTTTCCATTGACATAGTTTTTTTTTTTTATCAAGAAGATTTAGTGCGTTTTCCACTTAAAATATGACTCATTTAGAGCTTTTTGATTTAATAAATTTAAAGGAAGATTTTTCACTTTTTTGTCCAGAAGCGTCTTCATCTTTTCTTTGTACTAAGCAGTGATTGTATTTCTGCCACAGGGAATGGAGGGGATCAAAGTTGTCCTTCATGACAGGGAACTCTGGACCAAGTTCGACGAAGTGGGAACTGAAATGATTATCACGAAAGCTGGAAGGTAGGAGGTATTCCTCTGTTGGATGTAAAAAAAGATGTAGAAAAAAACTCTGTGTTGAATAAACATAAATATTATGAATCATCCCAACAAAATAAGGTCTGCAATACGCATGTCACCGAGGGCCGCAAGGGACTTTTTGGGGGAATTTTATGCAGCCTGCTTTTCTATCCCTTTAGTTTGCAGCTTCACATTGTTTATATAAGCAATTTTCCTTATACTAATAAACAATAATGTCCACGTGTCCCCTGCAGGAGGATGTTCCCCAGCTACAAAGTCAAAGTCACAGGACTCAATCCAAAGACCAAGTATATACTCCTGATGGACATCGTGCCTGGGGATGACCATCGCTACAAATTTGCAGACAATAAATGGTTTGTCTATTGCATTTCCTTACTACACAATAAATCCTCGATTGAGCAATATTTTTGGAGCATGCAAAACAGGTCAATTTCCTCTGAAGGAGGCCCCAAAATACAGACACGATATTTTTATTCCTCTTATCTTTCACTATATTTCGGACCTTTAAAACTTATAGGGCCTAAAAACTGTGTTTTAAACCGAGCTGATCCGAGTTTCTAGCCTCCACTCGACCCTGCCTCTGCGCTGCGTAAAGGTCGGGTCCTTACGCAGACTCGGGCTGGCCTACTTCCCCATGTTTCTCCCTCTGTGTGTCTGCCCGCCGGTTACATCAGAATATGACGGGTTCACGGAGCGGACAGACGGCACAGACCGGATTAAAGTCTCTCATTCAGCTTGTGCTGAGGCTAAAGCCCGAACGGACCACTGACTCTAATGAGATTCATCACTGCGCTGCTGCCACCCCACAACACCAAAAATAAGCTTTTCTTTTGAAAATAAGACAAGCGGGACGGCTGTGGATAAACTTGGTGACATACAAAGTGCTCATAAAAGATGTCTCGGTGTTTAAAGAAAAAAGCATGTGCTGTTCAACCCTGAGGCCTAAAATGAGGTTTCCTGTGTATAAGCCACATCAAGCTGTTTTTTGTTTAGTTTTCCCTGGAAAGGTTTTTAAAACTTGTGGTTTCAAAACACAAAGGCACGGTAGAACAGTTTTATCCATATTTTTTAACTGGTATTTTTTTTCGTTTGATGCCACCAATGTCACCAGGCTGGTTAATTGCCTTTACAGCCAACCTTTAGTTTATATTAAATAAAACATTTTTATATTAAAAAAAGAAAAAACCTAATAATTTATATGTATTTAATAAATACACTTAATGCAGCAATTTGCAAACATCTTTAATTGGGCAGGTTTTATTAAACACTTAACCACAATAATGAAATTCCACAAAATATTTTAAATTATTCTTACTCCACAAAACTATTTAAATTCTGTAAAGATAGTTTTATTAACAATAATTGATTCATTTACTCATATAAATTAGTTAAGTTCTAGCTCTTCTGTTTTGCATTGATTTAATGTTTAGACACGAAACACGCAATTGAGCCAGTGTCTCAATAATAATAATAATAATAATAATAATAATAATAATAATAATAATAATAATAATAATAATAATAATAATAATAATAATAATAATAATAATAATAATGAAGAAGAAGAAGAAGAAGAAGAAGAAGAAGAAGAAGAAGAAGAAGAAGAAGAAGAAATTAGTAGTATTTTAAATTTCTCAATCTCGAATCTGTATCCTCCTATCTTCCTTCCATTCCTTGGTTTAAATCAATTAATCAGTCAATGAAATTAGAGCACACAAACAAGTGCTAAAGAGCCCAGCTATAGGCTAGCAAGTTTGAGCTTTGTATGAGTGCTGTGGGTAAACTAGTTAAAGCTGGATGCAAAAAGTTTAAATGTATTGTGACAAGAGGACATGTTAAATTTTTGCCTGTCAGCAACAGCTAGGATTTAGGAGTTCATTAGCAACAACTGCCTTGGGTTTAAGAGGCCAACTTGTTAACATTCTAATTATTTTGAGTTTAGCATTAGTGCTATCATTTAGTTAGTTAAGATGGATACAAGTGTTATTAATCTATTTCAATAAGGTGGCAAGTTAAACTCATCTCTGAGAGCCAAAGCTATAATGTGCTGTTCATTAGCAACAACTGCTGCATGGTTAAGTAACTTTAACTTCAGATTTACTGCCACTGAATAAGCCGATGCTTGATACAAAATGTTTCCTTACAAAACCTTTGCTACCACCGAATCTGGGTTAAGAGGATCACTTTGCTTGCAAGTTTGACTTTAGCACTAACGGTGTGGCTAAACTATTAGATGTGGATTCAAATGTTTTTACATTTTTTTCACTTTGTACACCTCCAGTAGCCTATCAGACTCATGTCATCTACAGACATACTCAGATGACTTTCCAGTTGTTGGGTGTATCAAAGATGGTCAAGAAGCTGAGTACAGAGAGCTGCCGCTTTGTAGCATAATGTGGAAACAATCATCTTAACTTGAATGTGAACCGAACAAAAGAGATGTGGATGTCTACAAGAAGGAACAGACAGACTGTAGTTCTTGAGAAAGCTTAGGTCCTTTAAGGTTTGCAGCAAGATGCTGGATATCTTCTATAGGTCTGTTGTGGAGAGGGTAATCTATTCTGTCTGAGTAGCAGCATCAGAGCCAGGGATGTAAAAAGACTAAACTGCCTGATATAGAATGTTGGTTCTGTTCTGAGGACTATTTTGGACACTGGACATTATTTTGAAAAGAAGGAAATCCATTATACAATAGAGTGTCTTTTGTCAGAGGCCGCTGCAACACAGACTGCTATACGTGATTCTTCCTGCCCACAGCCATCAACATCTGCAACTCTTTGAAGAAACCTGTATAAAATGAGTTACATTTAATTTCCCTCTGGTATTACTAAAGTATTTTTGAATTAGAAATGTATTCTAACAAGATGATATGCTAAAGTTTTCACTAACAACTGCAGCTAAAGTCTGCTGTTCATTGGCAACAACTGCTTCAACTCATTTGACTTTAACATTAACACTCCGGAAGTAGCTAAAGCCTGATTAAAATGAAAGCCTTACTCCAGCACATAAACTTTCTAAACCTTATAACAGATGACAGCTTTTACTAAGGGGATGGATTCATTACAACAATCAGTATAAACATAAGAGCTTTATTGTTCTCTGCTGCACAACATGTGAAAATAACTAAACCACTATTCTTTGTTTTATTCTAATACAAATGCTTACTAGCTCCCAATAAAACTAAATATGTTTATACTGGTAGCATTTAATCATTAATTTATTTTAGGCTACACTTACAAACTAATATGCGTGGTATTTTATTATTACTGGCTCATACTTTAAATGCACCCCCAAATATATTTTCCTTAGGTTAGCCAAACTAAAAACTATAAAACTGGAGTGTTTCCTGTCCTTTTAAATCTCGCGAGACCTCAAGTCTGAACGCCTAAAATGAATAGGCTACTTTACTGATTATTTGGGTGGTGACTTTAATGTTCAATTTTAATGTCTATTTATAACAATAGAATTCAATCAACATATGTCATGTAAAAAATGAGGAGCTAGTAGTGTATTCGATATATAAATAAACAACAACAACAACGTGAGCCTAATTAAAGCACCAGCTATGCAGGCCTCCTCTCACCAGAGGCAGCTGAGGGGCCCACCTCGCCACGGGGCACTCGACAAATCCCTGGAACCCCCGAGCTTCACTGTCTGATCATTTCTCTGTGTGATTGTTTTTTTTTTTTGGGAACCATATAGGTCTGTAACGGGAAAAGCAGAGCCCGCGATGCCCGGCAGGCTCTACGTCCACCCTGACTCTCCCGCCACCGGAGCGCACTGGAGCCGCCAGCTTGTTTCCTTCCAGAAGCTTAAACTCACCAACAACCACCTGGACCCCTTTGGACACGTAAGTCAGCTCTTCTGTTTGTCCGCAAATCGGTCCAGTTCACATAAAGACAGCACTTTAGAAGCAATAAAATATAAAAACTTTGTAAGAAAAAAAAAAGAGGTATATTTTGACCTGTTAAAAAGAGTACAAGAGTAATGTGTTGGCCAAACCAGTGAAGTAGAATATCTATAGAATAAAAAAACAAAAGATTTCTCTTCTTAAAGTAAAGAGAGAACAACACAAACTAAAGTTCATTTGTTATTGCTTTTTAACCATTGCATACACAAAAAATAAACCTTCCTGGCTTTTCCCATGAGAGATAGCCTAATGATTTTAATGAATCCAGAGTCCATTAGCTCATGGATGTCACCAGTGGAATTATTAAACTGAGCCCTGTGGATAAACAAAAGGTCCCTGCACACAGAAAAGGCTGATCTAATTAAAACCTGCTTACAGAGTTGTTAGTGTGCTGGAAATAGTTTGGACTGCTAAATTCATAGTGTCTGACATTACAGATAATTGTTTCAAAATAAATCTGTAAAAGCTTTGCTTTAGGAAGTGGTTAGCCTGAAAAACATGTTAAAATATGAATACAAAGACTTCTGTTCAAGTTGTCCTTCCATGCCAGATCATGGGAAATTTCTGTTTAAAGCAATGTATGAAAATTTTTATTAATCCAATGAAATTAAAAGTATCTTATTGGAATTTTTTCATGATTTCAAATATGAGTCTATCACAATCTATTTTAAGTGTTTACATGCAGGTTTGGTAATATAAACAAAGTAGGTGACAGAGCTCAATGAATGTTTAAGATTGTGTTTGTTAAACAAACCAGAAATTAGTTGGTCTTCTTTTTAACTTTCATCTCTTAGATCCAACCACAAATGTTGTGTTTTAATCATTATCAGGAACAAAGAAATCTGACTAATCTGACTAAACAATCTCAACCATATGGGTTCAATCTCAATAAAGTCTGTCCAACCACCAGCATCTGCTAGAAGAATGACGGGTCTGTTGGCGTCATTTTCTCCTTTCCCCCTATGTAGATAATACTCAACTCCATGCACAAATACCAACCTCGTCTCCACATCGTCAAAGCGGATGAAAACAACGGCTTTGGCTCAAAGAACACAGCTTTCTGCACCCACGTGTTCTCAGAAACTGCCTTCATTGCTGTGACATCTTATCAAAACCACAAGGTAGGCCTTACACAAACATCACCTACCTGCAAATACTTAATAAACCCTGCAACATTATAATGTTTACACATAATTTGGTGTTGCAATATAAAGTGCATGCTTTATTGCCTCAAAATTGTTTTAATATTTACAATATATTAGGACAGCAAAATGTAACTCTGACACCACAAACCCTCTTCTTGTTGTTTGTTTTCTTTCTCTTTAAAAAGTCCATTAGTGTTTCTTTTAGTTATATGCGTTCAATTGGTATTCTCATAGATGTGAACTGAAATTCCTCTGAGAAAGTGTGTGTGCGTGCAAATGAATGTGTGTGTGGGTGTGTTTGTGTGTGGGTGTGTGTGTGCGTTCATGTGAGTGCTAGTCTCTAATGAGCTGTTTCTTTCTCTTGATCTTGAGTCTTTCAGTTGTTCTGACACCTACTAAAGACCGATTGCTGAAGCTTTGAGCCACTGGGTTGATACATGTTTCAAAAAGGCTCACTTTGATTTCATTTCACTTTCACAAAAAACACAACACTTAATAGCATGAGTGCGCCAAGTATCACATTGTAAAAATGTTATATTATTTTTTTTTATTGTCATCTTTGTTTTTTTTATCGTACACAAGTTATTCAATGTCATAGTTTTGTTTTAATATGTTTAAATTTTCATAGGCAGCTGTATGGGATCAAATTTGATCTAAAGTCAATTCAAATTAATAGAATTCACTCTATTACAGCCCAGCCCTATTTATAGTACAATTCAGCCACATCTACAGTTTCATTTAATTGTCTTTATTGTACAGTGCAATCCAAGTCAATTCATGAGTTGTTCAAAAAGAAAAAAAGGTTAAAATATTTTTATATCCTTTAACCAGCCGGTATAATTACCAACTGTTTTGGAATTGGAGCAAAGTGGTTTATAAGCATATATTTGCTAATGTTAGCTAATAAGGTTTCATTATATATATATATATATATATATATATATATATATATATATATATATATATATATATATATATATATATATATATATATATATATCATTAGTTATTTTTTCATTTAATCAAAATTTTCAAGTTCTCTTATTATTTTTTTGTTTAAAGTTTTTATTTAAAGTTTAAGTTGTTGAGAAAATCAGAATCAATTTAACGTAATTTTGCCACTCACTGCAGTCAGTAATAATATTTTATGTTCCTGTGTAGAAATCAGAGCTCTTGAGCCTAAACTTTGGCCACGACCATCAATCTTTTCAGCACTTCAAAGTTTGTTTGGACCTAATCTCTGGCCCACTTGTCCTGCTGAAGCTGGTCCGTAGCCAAACGAAATCCTTCAAAACGCAAAAGGTTTACTTTCATGACATCACCGAGAAAAATCTGAAGCCTCGACTTCAAAGCTTAAAGCTTCAGTCCTCTAAAAGCTCAGTGACTGTTTGGGTAAACAGTTTATTCTGCGTCAGCTGGCGAGGACGCTTCACTCAGAAGCATGAGCAGCGGAGGAATGCTGCTTGTACAGAGCTTAAACTGAGTTTGAGTTTCAATCAAAGCAGTTGTGGGATGTGTGTTTAGGTTTCGGCGGAGGAACAACACTGTGTTTTGTCTCTCTTCTGTGTTTCCAGTTTTACTTAAGTCTTATTCCCTTTTTATTTTTTTGCTCTTCATACTCAGATCACACAGTTGAAAATAGAAAATAATCCTTTTGCCAAGGGTTTCAGAGGCAGTGATGACAATGAGCTGCATCGCATGGCCAAGCTTCAAGGGTGAGTGTTTAGGATGTATTTTTGCTTCTCCATTTTTGTAAGCATTTATGAGAATTAAATCCATTTTTGTTCCTCTCTTTCTCCATTTTGACTCAACGGTGGTGTAGGAGAGTTGTTGTGATTGCATGCATATGGTTTAATATGAATGGAGCCAAATGGTTAGAAAAGATTTTAGCTTTTGTCACCTAAAGGTTGAACTCTGACTAAATGAGCTGTGAAAACACTGCATTGATAAACATATGACATCACGTTGCTGCAGGTCTATTAGGCCTGTCAGTGCTGATCAGCTGATGACGGCTCTACAAGCTGTACGATTGCGTGACCAACTAATCTCTGTTCGAGTGGTATAGACATTTCAGAGACTTTAGTGAGCTGTTACTGATCGGAAGAAGAAGAAAACCCAGTAAAGGGGGCGAGGGAGGGAGATGCAGCACCCATGTTTTCGTGTTGTTGAGGAGAGGAGAGGAGACTCTATCTGAAGTGACACATGGATGGATGTTTATTTTTAGAGCGGTGAATTATCTCACAAAAGCACTGGCTGTGCCTGTGTGTGTGTGTATATACAGTGTGTGTGTCTGTGCAGGAGTCAGAGAGATGTGGCCTGCTGTCTCCTACATACCGCAGAGTTCACACAAAGGGCAGCGAGAGCAGGGGGAAAAAAAACAAAAAAACAGCCAAAAGGTTGTGGAGCATCTTGGTGGACGTGATAGAAAATGAAAACAACACTGATGTTTTAACCAAGAAATTCTAATATTAATAGAACAGATTAGTGCATCTCATCCCAGAGTCACTTCTTCTTTAATTTTTCAGTAAAGATTACCCCGTCGTTCCTCGCAGTAGTGTCCGACAGAAAGCTTGCTCTGCTGGGAGTCCCTTCAGTGGGGAGAGTCGAGGTCTGCGGGGGTCTCCTGATGCCATCGGGTCCCCCTTTAGTTGTGAGAGTGGCTTGAACTGTGGCAGTCCTCCGGAGCTGCTGAGCTCTCCGCCTGTGCACTACACCCAGCCTCCTCCACACCTGCAGTCCGGCCAGCAGCCGCAGGGCTACAGCTACAGCAAGAGGAAAGGTGGGTGCAACATTTGAACATAACACTTAAGTTTTCACAGAAATGCATACTGATTTATAAAAGTAAATGTGCGTAAATTATCTAATATATCTAATATTTAGTCTAGTATTTCAGATTTTTAATTATCATGTCAGTCTTGAATATAACACTTTAAGTGGTTTTTATTCTGTTCTCTTTTTAATTGCATATGAAAACAGATCAGTTGTTAGCAAAGAAGCACAGATAAAGCTGAAAAACAGATTTATATTAATTTGTCACATTCCTTGCATTTACTTAGTGTCTGCAAATCTAATTAGCATCAGATTTACAAGGACAGCAGCCGAATGAATAAATAAATAAGTTATTTTCATGTGAACCCATTTAGGTTCTCGATGGATGCTCAGACATTTTAATCAAGAGCAGTAAAAAAAAAGAAAATTAGAAACCACTTTAGTAGACCTTATATTTAGTAAGAAAGAAAGGGGCTTGTCATTCCTTTCCATTATTTTACATTGTACACTTTTAGAAAAAAGTACATCCATAAACCATGAAGAAAACTTTAATCAGTATGAGCTACACAACACTTAATTTGTCTTTGGGACCAATAAAGTATTTTTGAATTGAATTTTTGAATTGAATTTAAATTGTAACCAATTTAGCTGAGAAAGTAGCTCAGTGAGATGTGAATAATTTCAGTTCGGATTCAGACTTTGAATGCATTCCTTTAGTTTGAGCTAATGGTTACAGTACCCTCCACAATTATTGGCACCACTGGTAAAGATGTGTTTTAAAATAAATTCCTCTTTTACTACAGTAGTGTAATTTCACACAAAAAATTGTCAGAAAATAATTTACATTTTAGTAACATTATTCATTTGGGGAAAAACATGTCAGATTCAGAAAAAAATAGCTTTTTTATAAAATCCCCAGTGGCACAATTGTTGGTACCCCTAAACATCTGCTTAAATACATGTATGTAGACAATTTATTTGTATTTACACTTTAATTAATTTAATTAGATAGAGTAGATTATCAATCCATGATTTTGTCTTTCCCTGGGGAAGAAATATAGAGGGACACAGAGTCTCTTTTAGCCTCTGGCTCATCCAAACTGTGAGCACCATGATGAGGGTGGTAGAGACAGCTCCAAAACTCACTGATGGAGATATACAACAAAGAGCAGCATCTTGGGTTTACCATGCCTTCACAACAAAACATAGACACATACTAACCAGTTGTTTTGAAGTAATGGTTGGATAAAGTGTTCCGGGTCCTACCATCACCAACATAAACATGTAAAGTTTGCCAAAATCTACTGGGACTTGAAGTGCAACTGTGTGTTTTGGATCAAGCTTAGCAGCACCAAACACTCCAGGTCGGCCAGGGGTAAAACAAAGGATGCATATGTGGTAAAGTACCTCATGCCTCTGTTCAGTATGGTGGAGGATCTGTGATGCTGTGGGCCTGTTTCTCATCTAAAGGCCAGAGGAACCTTTTTAGCATTTATGGTATCCTTAATGCTTTTTGAAATACCAGGAGAGATTAAATAAAAATCTGCTGGACTCCACAATTAATCATTTGGGTTTTCAGCATGACTGAGTCAAGACAGAAATGATTCACCAGGAAGGAAATCCACCTTCTTCCACACCAATACCAGTCCCTAAGGCTAAATCCTACAGAAAACCTGTGGGGTGAGCTGATGGGAAGGGAACGAAAAAGAGGTTCTTAAGACTCTGGATAATATAGAGATTATGCAAGGAGGAAAAGTCAAAGATTCCACTCTCTGTATCCTACAACTCTGCAAAATATTTCAGGAGACGACGATAACTACAGCACAGACCTGTTAGCAAAAGAAGGTTGTGACACTGGTGGTTTTGTTAAAAGCACATTTTTACCATCAGACTTTTTACTCCTTCTCAATATGCATGTAATCAAAATAAAGGCTTTAATTTTATTTTTTCACAATATAAGATTACGCTAATGACGTTTATTTTAAGACTGGTACGTAGAAATTTATAAGGGATGCCAATGAATGTGATAAACACTGTAAAACTGTTTTCTATATGCAAGTATAGGCATTGTGTTTTCTTCACAAGTTAAACTATGCGTAACATTTAGTATAATTTATTGAAATGTAATATATTTGTCATAACCGTGCTCTTGGTGTTGGATGTTTTGTGATTTAAAATGATCAGTTCTCCCCTCCTCATCCTCCATTAACCCAGCTGATTACTTTTTTGCATAGCTTCGGCAACAAGTTGGAAACCTGAGGTAATGGTGATTTGGCTGAAAATACGATTTTAAATTCAAAATCTGTTCACCATCTTTTTGACTCTCTGGCCTTAATGTAAAAATCCAAAATCTGCCAATCCAGTATATTTATCTGCTTTGCAACATTTATTTTCAACTCAGCAGCTTAAGTCATAAATTCTGATGTTAATCCTCTGTGTCCTAAATTTCAAATGTTGAATTAATAAAATATTCTCTTTGCAGCAGAAGAAAACTGCTCTCCCCGGAACAGCCAGCATCCATATAAGAAAGCATTTACCGGTGGTTCACCAAGCGAGGAGGAGTCCTACTACCACCCCTCCTCCTACCCTGCTCCTCCACCTGGCTTGTCAAACCTACCCACTCTTAGTCTCACTGACTCCCCCTACAGCTCAGACATGGGACAGCGTCAGGCATGCATGTTTGCCGGCTCGGAGCCCAGAATGGATGAATTCAACTGCACATCCTGGTCATACACCTGCCCGCTCTCTACTGCTATGACCCCTGTGGAACCCTACCCATCTTACACCCCTCATCCCCCCTACAGCTCCAGCCCCCAGGGCTCTCGACTAAGCGCTTTAGCCCATCAGAGCTCTCCGTCGCTGGGCGAGCACATCCTCCATGAT
This sequence comes from Valencia hispanica, assembly GCA_963556495.2. Lineage (NCBI taxonomy): Eukaryota > Metazoa > Chordata > Actinopteri > Cyprinodontiformes > Valenciidae > Valencia > Valencia hispanica. Next base: position 29,783,330 of record OY747704.1, read on the forward strand.
CACTACCAGAGCCAGAGCTGTGGACCTCGATCACAGAGCTCCCAGAGCGTTCCCAGCAGACAGCTTGGCTCTCCTCTCAGAGAGTATCCTCGCTACACGCCCAACCTATCACCGCCTCTCTATCACACACTAGACACCCACACACACATCAGGTGTGGAGTCCCAGAATGGAGTGCAGCCTCCTAACCGAACCATAAAGACAGATTCAACATAAACTCCCTGCTCTCCTTAGAGATGCTGCACTGTACGAACTGAGATACTTTTGTAAAGTTATTGTGAATACTGTGATGTTGTGTTGTGTAAGTTCCTCCTCTCTCCTGGAAGGAGCAGCAGATTATTACGGACCTATATTAGCGAAATATAGCCCCTTCCCGTTAGCCTGATGATCAATGGCGTTGTTATCTTTGCATCTATTTGAAACTCCCTCTAACATTTGCACTGTGATTTATTTTGAAGGCCAGATCCCGGAACAGCACTTGGCTGTTTTTCTCTCAATGTCTTCTACTTTATGCATGGTGAAGGATGTAAATTGTGAATACTGTCAGTCAGACAGTAACATTTATCCACTAAAGTAATCTCAGTTATCACAACACAGCCCAGGGCAGACGTCTCTCTCGTTAGTGGAGCAAAACACAGCTCTATGCTCAGTCTCAGTGAAGGAGAAAAGGCACTGAGTTGTCCAAATGTGTGCTAGTGTACATGCAAACCCGGTGTCAGTTCAGCTAAAGGATGCTCAGAGTTTAATTTCCAATGAGACAGCCAGCAATAGCTGCAGGCTCCCCTTTGTAGAGATAAACACTTTGTTTAGATCGCGCTACAGGCTGAGAGACCTGTAAACACTGCTTCCATTGCATTCTGGGTAAATGCACAAGTCAGCGTCACACAGCTGTCACTGGTGTCCTATCAGTCACCCCCAACTCACCAACCAGCATCTTCTGTTTATAGAGTAGGAGCAAATGAACAACAAGCTTTCATTTAAGCTCAGCTGACTGGAGAGGTTTATGTGTGTGTGTTGGCCCTTTTTTTCATTTGCTTGTGAATTATTCATGAGTCTAATGCTGATTTCAGCACATTTCCCTTGTAGCTTACTGTATAACATTTCTATCCTTTTCCTGACTGAAAGCTTGGTTTTATGTTTGTGGCCTGAAGCAGTTTTCGTTTCTCTGACCGGGTGTTTTAACATGCAGTAACCTAATATAAGGTGCTCTAACATGACAGTAACAACAGCCTCATCATTCCTCAGTATGTATTTGCACACCTATATGCCACTTTATTAGGCACACTTGTTCAGTTGCTTATAAACAAAAACAGTGATTTGGCCAATCTCATGGCAGCAACTCAATGTCTTTAAGTATCTAAAGTTCAAATTCAGCATCAGAATTGGGAAGAAAGAGGATTTGAGTGACTTTTTACATAGATGGTTGCTGGTACCAGAGTTGATGTTCTGAGTGCTTCAGAAACTGTGGGTTTACTGGAATTTTTATGCACAACCATAGGATTAATAGAGAATGGTCTGAAAAAGATTAATTATTCAGTGAGCGGCATGCAGTTATGTAGACCTAAAGCCTTGTTGGAATCAGAGGTCAGAGGAGAATGGTATGAGAGGACAGAAAGAGAGCTTTAACTCCAAATGCCACTTGTTACAACCAAGATATGTGTGATACCATCTCTGAAGGGACCTCGAAACACAATGGGTGCCACTCAGCCACTGTCAGCTAATAACTGGAAACTGGGGCTACAGTTAACACAAACTCACCAAAATTCAACATTAAAAGATTAGAAAGATGTTGCTTGGTCCAATGAGTCTCGACTTCAGCTGCAATGTTCAGATAGGATGGTCTAAATATGGATCCATTCTGCTTTGTATCGAAGGTTCAGGCAGCCAGTGTTGGCGTGATGGTGTTGGTAATATTTTGTTGGCCCACTTTGAGCCCCTTAGTATCAACTGTAGCCTACCTGAGTATTGTTGCTGGTTATGTTCCTCCTTTTGTGGCTGCTTCCTGCAGGATAATGCACCATGTTGCAGAGCTCAAATCATCTGAATCTGGTTTTTTGAACATGAGGTCGGTTCAGTGTACTCCACTAGCCTCTACAGGGAGTAGATCTCAGTCCAACAGGGTTTTGTCACTATGGATGTGCAGCCAACAAATGTGCAGGAAGTGTGTGAAGCTATCCTGTCAATATGGACAAAAATACCTGAGGAATGTTTCATACACCTTGTTGAATCTATGCCACAAAAAATAGAAGCAGTTTTGATGCCAAAGGAAGGTCCAATCTTCTATTACCAAGGTGTACATAATAAAGTGGCCGGTGTACGTACGTGCGTGCGTGTGTGTGAAAATGAAATGTCTTAGAGTGCTTTTTAGCATTGTTGCTGTCAATAGTATTTATTGCTCTAGGTTTGTAAAGTTTGCTTGTTGTTAACTTGTGGAACAATTTTGAGGGTTTATCTCCAGTTTTACCCTCCATCCCAAAGTGTATGAATATTTGTGTAAACTAAGGAAAGCAGTGTGTTTTATTGGAGAAAAAATACAGATTTATAAACGGAAATTGAATAAATTTTTCAAGAGAGAGTCGACTGGTTGTATGTTCCTCTTTCACACAGCTATCAACATTCTCAGTGGGATATTTATAGCATGTTTAAGATCTGTGCAGTGGAAACTCTTTTAAGTGGAGCTATCTTTATCAGGTCAAATGCATGTATGAATATGAAGGACCTGATAACAAGTAACGCCTCACTCTGTTGTGTTGTAACAGTGTTTCCTACCTTTAACATCTCTTCTCTGAAGGGAACCCTTAGAGGGTTCTGGATGTGCCATGCATACCTCGTTGTCCTTCTTTTTATCTCTGACAGGTTGTTTGGCGTCTCGCTCTCCACCAGCTGGACCGTCTCTCTGACAACCTGCTGCCCTGAGAGGGAAGGGGGTCCGTCACAATGGATGACAAAGAAACACCCGTCCAGACTATTTGTTGTTTTTTTCTATCAACATGTTGCTGCAGCTCTCATCGAGTTCGTCACATTTCAGAAGTTGTCAGCCCTTTATTTCTCTCACCCCTTTTCTTCTCTTTCCTCTTTTCTGTCTCCATCACATACACCACAGGGTCAGAGGTTAAGCAGACACCTTTTCAGCGGCTCTGTTCCTCCTTAACCCTTTGTCTCCAGACAGATTCAGTCCAGAAGGGGGGAGAGAGAGCCAAATTCCACAAGTCTCCACATGTGAAAATGCATTTCTTCATGCTTGCGTGTACAGTAACAGAACCTTCTGACATGTTTTTGGCAAAAAAGGGCAAAAGTGAGTAAAATGGTGGGTGAAGTGGGACTGATATTAAACACAAACGGTGTGGATTGTGTGAGAGTCCAGGACCTCAATCTGTTGGTGGAGGACTTTCTCAGACATGCTGGTCAGACAGTAGATTGATGAAGCTTTGTGATCAAAGAGCCTAAGTGGTGTTTATCATTAGTCCCATCTCCTCCGCAACACTCCTGCACATATCACAGGCTACTATCCCTTCTCATTCTGCAGCAATACACCAGTTTTGTGCCCAGATCTTCTCAACCGTGATGGTTTGTTGCAGAACTACACGCACAAAGAAACATGTCACATCTTACTTCAGTGGGGCCCCAGATTACCAGTCATTTAAGCTGCAGCTTTGTATCAGACTAGATAGACTGTAAACTGAATTATTTGTGCAGAGCCATTTCTCTTACGAGTGCTTTGAAAAAGATATTACAGACATATAAAAAGCTATTTCATTACAGTCCATAGAATTTGTTTGAATGTATAAATTGGCCTCCCTTGCTAAAGGCATTTGCGTGGTGTCCAGCATTAGTGATTTCATTTAGTGTGGAATAAGTGCTCTGAGATGGAGCGTAATTGGAAAAGATGATTATGGTTCGTCTCCATCGTTCTGATGGCGATCGGTCACCAGAACCCCCCCCCCCCCCCCCCCCCCTACACACACACTTACAAACACAGTTGTGTGACAGCAACAGACTAGAATTAGTCCTGAAGAAAGTTTTATTAAAGCGTTTCTCACCTATTAAAAGGTTATGGTTTTCTTACCTCTTGATGTTTTTTACATTTTACATCACAACCTCATGCTTCTATGTATTTTATTGGGATTTTATGTGATAGACCAACACAAAGGAGTGCACAATTGTGAAGGTGAAGAAAGTGTTTTTGTTTTTTTCATAAATTTGTAAATTTTTTTTATTAATTCACCCTGAGTCAATAGTTTGTGGAGCCACTCTTTACTGCAAGCTAAGCTGCAGCTATTTTGATGTATCTCTCTACCAGTTTTTAAACACTGACATTTTTTGTTAATTTTTGCAAAACAGGTAAATGTTTTCAGAATGATTGAAGACAGAGATTCTGGAAGGGGAACTTCCACCCCAGCCTCTAGTCATTTACACCCTCTAAGAGTTTTTTTTCTCCCAGGATTGTTACGTATGTAGCTCCATCCATCTTTCAATCCATGCTGACCAGCGTCCCTGTCTCTGCTATAGAAAACTGTACCTCTACCATGTACAGAAGGATTTATCAGGGTAGTCCACCAGCATTAGTTTCCCACCACACCCTTTGCATTTGGATAATTAAATTCAATGTTTGTCTTAACTGACTGGAGGGCCTTAAGCCACATGTCTCTTTCAAAAAGGACTTTCTTCTTCCTGCTCTTGGATAAAGGTCTATTTGTGGAATCAACAATGTACAGATTCATCCACCTGAGCCCTGGATCTCCACTGCTTCTCCAGGGGCCTCTGAATGGGGATGTAATGGCAGATCTGCAGTTGTGCTCTTCGGTCTTCAGTAGTGCTGTGTTAAAAAAAAAATCGAAAAATCGATTCTTATAAAAATTCCTAAAAATTGATTCGGACGTCCAAAAATCAATTTAATCGTTTAACATTGATTGTCCTTTTTACAGCTAAAATAGAAGGGGAAAGTCTAGACGAGCATCTGAAAGGGTTAATACTGTTTCCCCCAGTGAACTGTAACCCCATCCAGTGTTGCATCATTGAATTACAGGCATGTAATTAAGGTAACAGCTTAAAAAAAGTTTTAATAGCACTGACCCATATCAATATTGAATTAGAACAGATTGGATTGGATCGGATCGTAATAATTGATTCTAACTCTTGAGAATCAGAATAGAATCAATTCTTGAAATCTGAATCGATACCCCGCTTTGGTCTTCATGATGCTGTTTGTTCATTAATGTTTTATAACACACCTCTGAGGCACCATGTTCACAGAACAGCTGGATTTACAATGGTATTCAACTGCACACAGATAGTCTCTTTTTTGCGATACAGGTGACATCTTTATGCAATTTATTGCACTGGGTTTTATTTCAGGGTATCCGTGTCATTGGGGCTGACTGCAAATGCATGCTAAAATTTTCAAAATTGTATTTTCATGTAAAAAAAATATTTCCCACTTCACAATTATATGCTACTTTGTATTGGTCTATCACACACACTCCCAGAAAGATTCCCTGAGGTTTGTTGTTGTAACGTGACAAAATGTGACAAATTTCAGGGAATATGAATCCTTTAGCCAGAAACTGTATCTGAGACTCAGCGCTGATTTAAAGTTTTGTTAATTTCCTTCAATTTCTGATGTGGCTGTCCATAATAAACTTTTAGAGGTCGCTGACCTCCTTATCCAATCTAGTTTGCATGGACATGAGCATAAGCCCCTTATCAAGCGTGTGTGTATATCTGTAATCAGAATCAGTGTGGTACTCAGAGGACAGCACAATGGCAATACAATAATGTAAAACAATAAATGTGTGGCTATTACATGTTGTATAACAGAGTAGGATGCTGGAGTTTTATTTGAATGGTACAATCCATCCTTGTTGGTATTTAAAAGCCACAATAAAGGCTTAATGCTGTTAAGGACTGTATAGTAACAAGACTCCGGCCCAAGCTAATTTCCCCTAAATGAGAGTTTATGGCTGAAACAGCCCTGAAATCACTGAAGTAGATCTTAATATGAGTGTAAGGGCTGTCAAAGATAATAGGCAAAGAAGGGGTGTGTGTTGGTGGGTGCGTGCGCTTGGGCGTTGAGTCTAAAAGACAAAAGGAGAGGTTGGGGGGTCAAACTAACAGGAGACTGGCTAGTCCAGGGTCAGAGGGCTCGGGCTAAACTGATCAGCGAGGGCTCTTTATCTAAAAACCTCCAAACTATCACCCTGATGGAGCTGCTGCAGCTTCTCTGGTCAGTACAGGACTCTCACTTTCAGAGCAGCTTAACAAGCTGTTTTTAAAAGCATGCACAGAGCAAGTATTTATTTTACCCTGATTCACAGAAGCTAAAATAAAATAAATGGCTCTATGATTCAAGCAAGAATAATTGTTTTAAGTCCTAACATACTGCCGAAGTCGTAGCGAAACATGCATGACAGGGTAAAAAGAGACAGAGGAGTTCCCTCAGTGGGTGGTGTGGGGGGTTTCAAGCCATCATGGAGCCACTGTCCTGTCTGATTACAGCCAGAGGACTGGAGACGCATGCTAATCCTGGACACAAAGACACAAACATACGCTCTACTGGACACAGAGACAGGCAGCCATAACAATAGGACATGTACACACACACACACACATCTAGACACGTCTTGCTATACTTGTGTTGACATTGTATTGACTTCCATTGATTTTACTATGCCTAACCCAGACACTTTCCCTAAACCTAACCATTACTGATACATGCCTAACCCTAACCTTAACCTAATTCACACCATACCTCTAAACCTAACTAGTAGAGTTTAATAGCTAGTTAAACATTGTGGGGACCAGGCAAAATGTCCTCACAACTACAAATGTCCACACAAGGCTGGTGGCCTGTCAAAGGTTGGTCCACACAAGTGTAGCTATACATGCACACACACACACACAAACAAAATCAAGATATTACACATGGGCCACCCTGACTTCACGGGCTCCGTCTAGACTGGACACAGAATAATGATATCAGTAGCAGGACTTCACATGGCCTCTGTCCATGTTTGGTCACTGTAAAGAGACCGCCAGAGGCCTTGATGTCCCCCAGTTTTTCAAAAACTGTGCTGATGTCATCATGTTTGTGCTCAGGACAGGGTCAGAAGGGTCCCAAAAATACTCAGGGCAATGAGAGGCCTTAAGTATAACATCTATTGTTTCAATTATTGTACTTATTATTACTTATTACTTATTATCTGTTTGTGTTTCACCTATTTACTTATATATAATTTTTCATATGAATCTGGTGAAGATCCCAAAGAAATGCTATCTCATTTTGCTGTATGATGTTAGGACGACAATAAACTTATTTGATTTAAAAATGGCAACATAACAACAGGAAAAATACAAATATTGAATGCAGAAAATATCTAAAAATAAAGAAATTCTTCAAAAATGGGGGCAAGTTGGTGCAGTTTTTTCAGGATGTTTCTAGATGGCTTGTGCTCCTTTTTCTTTAAAGCATGTTTTCAAGGATCAAGGGACTTTTTCATTCTGTACAATAATCAAACCACATCGAGAGTTTCAGTACATACAACTGTTAGATCTAGATTCTAGATTCAAACACCTCTGTTTAATAAAACCCAGAGAACACTACAGCGGTCTATAAACCAATAATCTGTTAAGAAGCACATAGGTTCTGTCAAAAAATTGAAAAAGAAATTGTTCACTTCATTGAAGTTAAACGTTGTATTAAGTCAAATGCTGCGATTTGCACCTCAAGACCACCATATTGACAGTACTGTCCTAAATTACTTATGTATACCCCTCAAGCTTTTTTTGACATTTTGTAACTTTACCATTACAAATTTAAATGTATTTTATTGGTATCTTTTTAGTATTATTACAAATTACTGCTTACTTGTAAAGTGTAAGGATACATGTATTTAGGATTGTTCTACAAGTACAGGTCATAATCATTCTCCACTATTCTTCTTTTGGATAAAGAGCATCTGTGAACACATTTTTTTTTATTTTGCCTCATATTCTTACTTACATGGAGGTTTTGACTTTGACTAGGCCCTATTAACATTTGGTATACTTTGATCTAAATTAGCCTATTGTTTCTCTGGCTATGTGCTGTATTTATGGTCATTGTCCTGCTGGATGCTGAAACTCGACAGCAGTCTCACATTTTTGTAGCCTTTAACGGTTTTTCTAACAGGATTACCTCAAATTAATCTTTCTGGCATGCTGCTACCACCAGGTTTTGTCAGTGCATTCAATGTGGTGTGGTTTGTCAGTTTTCCACCACAAGCAGCGTCTTGGATGTTGTTTTGCTGTAAGTTGTGACAAACTGGGAACAAGGTTTCCATTGTCTTCCTTTCCAATATCACTTTCTTCTTGCCAATATTTATTAAAAGTTGTAAAGTTCCTTATTAATAGATGTCCTAATTCATTCACCTAAAGTGTGGACCCTTGCTGTTCCCCCAGAGTTTCTATGGGCCTCTTGGATGTTTCCCTGATTAATGCTCTCCTTGCCTGAATTACCTGTCAGTTTAGATGGACCATGTCTTGGCTGGTTTGATTGATCAGTGATCTGTGAGATGTTCAATGCTTGGCAGGTTAGTCTACCCTAACCCTGCTTTTAAATCACCCCAACTATATCTCTGACCCCTTTTATTAAGGGGAATCAGAATAAAAAGGGGCTGAATACAATAAAGCATAATAAAAGAAAAACCTATGTTATGCACTTTGTTTTGATATATCACTTAAAATCCCATTAAAACTGTTTGTTGTTGTAATGTGACAAAATGAGAAAATGTTTGAGGGGTGTAAATACTTTTCCATTAGATTACCAGATATTATTAAAACATCATTTTTACTTTAGTAAGCGTGATCAGACTACCACATTCTGTTCTGTCTGTGCTCAGAAATCTTTTAGATTGTATATTATTGTCAGTAGTACTACACATGATAACTGAACCAATAACACAGGGGAACTTCCACATCTTTCTGAATTTCAGTAGTTAGCTGATTCTCAGTCTCACAGGCTCGCTGCTACTAACATGTACAAACATGTTTGCAAACAAGACCACTGCTGTGAGACAAACAAAAACATCAATAAACAAACAAATTCACACAGACACGCCACCAGCATGCATGCGGATTTTGGAGCACTCAGTCAGCTGGCTGTCAGCGTCCATTGTTAGCCAGAGGCCGCGTTGTTTGGCCCCGTACCCGCTGGTTTTTTGTGATCTTGTCTCATTATTTATACATGGTGTCATAAAGTCGCTGGCTTTACTGTCTGACAAGTTATTAGCATAAACACGGTCTTCCTTTCAATTTCTGTTTTGCATCACTATGTTGACCTTCAATTATGCATGTGCAAACGTTTGTTACCTTTCTACTTCAGAGAGTGTGGGCCGATGCAAGTTAAGGTGAAAGCTCTTTGGTGTTGGGACTGAGCATTTACTTTTTAGCTTTTACTTTTTAGCACTGATTTAAAAGTAAACTAACCAGAGATAAACTCTGAAACCTAAAACACTTTTAGGAAATCAAATCAAATGTAACAGAACAACAAGAAAATGGAGAATGCCAGCAGAGGCATCTTGTGACTAAACAAAATACTTTCACAGTGATGAGTGAAGCGTTTCATGGAAATTCACTTTAAATATGAAATCACAAAGTTAAAGCTCAAATTGTATATACTGTTGTTAGACTGTTGGCCATGGAGAGTAAATTTAATCTACTACAGGGGAATAGAGGTTTACAATTATCTACAGTTTCATGAAAATGTATTTGCTTCCCTACAGATTTCTCTGTTTTTTGCTATTTTTAATTTAAATGTTTCAAATAATGTTTTAATCAGACAAATATGACATTGTGTAAATAGAAGATGTAGTTTTCAATTGATCATGGGGGAAAAAAAATCTATCCAAAATGACTTGGGACTACAGAACCGTTTCCAACATCAGAACTTCAGGGGATTTTCAGCGGACCTTCATAGTATGCACGGATATATATGTACATACATATATATATATATATATATATATATGAGAAGAAATAAAAGCAGTAATGGTCTGTGCAGCATTACCCATAATACCTATAATGGCGCTCAAGTTACTAATATTACTTAACTTATTAAAGCAGGAATGAATGACTTGTGTCATGTATGATAATTTAGTATATTACCATCAAAGGCTGGTCAAGAACTTATGTATTCAAATACAGAAAATTCTTTAACAACCTGAATTGTATACATTTCAAAGAGTTCTGTAGGACAATAGACGTCAAGACACATTGGCTTTTAAAACTGGTGAAAAGGTGAATAACATCAGCATAGCATTGATAGGAGTTATCACTGAAAGACAGTAAAAGATTATTTAAGGGAAATGTATAAAGTACAAACAAAGTTTAAAAAAAGGCTAAAACAGAACCCTGTGAAACTCAATAAGAGTGAATGAAGTTAGTTTTAATTTTGATTTTGTAACATGAATACATCTAAATGCTAAAAAAAAACTTAAACCCAGTAGGTAACCACAAGTCCCCTCTACAAACAGGCATGCACGGTAGAGGAGGAGAGCTGCTTTGACCTTAATTGACCCAGAATTATAAAAAACGGTTATAGAAAAGAGTTGAGTTACTCTATTTGTTCTTGTATGACTCAGACAAATTTATCCAGATTTCCTGTTTATAACGAAAAGAAACAACAAAATCAGTTTCCAAAAAACAACAACTGAGAGACCGCTTTCCCTCCATGAACACAAACACACAAGAAAGTTCATAAATTATTTCATTTCATAGGATATTGCATTGATCATAAATAATAAATTATACATTTGGCTTGAACTATTCCAATGCAAAAAGCTGTTAAAGGCTCTGCCTGTGTTTACATGGGTGCGATACTTCAACTCATCACCTGACACAACATGCTCCCCTTCCATTAGTATTAATAGAGAGCTTTGTGTGTGTGCAGCAAGTCATCTTTGTCATCAAAAATGGATAGAGCAGCATCTCTGCCTCCAGCTATCTGTGTTGTTGTTTTTCCAATTCATTGGCTTTTGGTGCTACCTTTTTTCACTCATCGCTCATTTTCTACTCAGTGTGTGTGCATGGGTGTGTGTGTGTGTTTTACATTTACATCTGATGCATTTTTCTGGTAGTGCTGTAATGTCGGGGTCACAGTTTTTACCACACCTAGGAATCCAAATTCAAAAATAACCACACACAACATTTCCATTAACTATATAGATGCCACCTTGATCTGTCGCCATGTGGCACCATGTAACCACTGTCTTAGGTGAAAATTAGCATTATATGGTTCCTACTAGGAGGTGGGAAAAAAGTCTTTGAACAAAATTTAGGAAAAACATTAAAATAAATCTCTTGCGGTTGTGACCAGAAGAGATACATTTTTGTTGGTAATTTTGTAATTGAGAAATAGAACTAAGGAAAAAATAATATCCCCATTCTTCTTTTTATTAACAAAATACATAAATGTTTTCAAAAAGGAGTGCCCTTCATAAATCATCAGCTAAATTTAAAAAATATATATGTATATTCATTTCGTTACTTAAAGATATTAAAGAGTAGAAGTTGTCGAAATTATGTAATAAACAGTATTAGAAGAAGAGAGAAGAATTTATTTTTAGGGGTGGTATTAAGTATTATTGAATCTTTCACATCTCCATATTCAGGCCTGAGCTCGCAAGGTCTAATCAAAGCTGATGACCAGATCCAGAATTTTGATGTATATATTCAAATTGTCACTGGTGTGTGCTGATGCCCCTCCTCTTACTTAAAATTGAATCTGTAAAGCATAGCATACACACACGTAGAAGTTTCTTAACTCTTATGCCAACATATCAGACCTTTGGTTTTGGGACTTTCTGAAAAGAGGTAATACCTGAAAATTTTTCCAGGGATGCAGCTGCAGGACATGATGACCCACATTGGGACTGGTATTTTTCTCCACTGAGCAGCAGCTCTTCACCTTTGGTGGGTTTCATCAAAATCACCTGAACATGAGGAGCTTTCAGATGCTTATTCAGTGCCGAAATATGAACCACAAGGCCTGTTTCCACTACTTGCGTTCTGGGCCATTTCTGAGAGTACGGAATGTGACAGGGAAAATGCACTGGCTAAGTCCTCTTAGCAATCGTGTCTCCATACAAAATTTGCCCTTTAAGAAATTTACTAATCTGCATATCGTACCTGTTCCAGCACTGAGTGGCATCGCTGATCAGTGCCAAAAGGCGCCACAGGAGCAGAGAATAACAAGAGATGGAAGATATATATATATATATATATATATATATATATATATATATATATACAAATAAAATAAATATATATATATTTATTCTAAAGAGAAACATAGTCCCTCCAGCGTGTCCTGGGTCTTCCCTTGGGCCTCCTCCCGGTGGCATGTGCATGTGCATGTTTGTTTTGGTCCAGTACCATCTTTGCTAAAATATCTAGCCACAGTGAGATAACTGTAAAAAAGTGCTTTCTCTGGAACATTTCTGTTGAAACCTTTAAAAGTATTTACCCATCCACCACATCCCTCTCATTTCCCAACTCCATTTCAGTAAGCAAGCTGGTAGATAATTTTCTCGTGAAAATCTCAGACATCATTGATTCCATTGCGCCGAATAAATTGAAAGTAGTCTCAGGTAGAAAGAAGTCTCCGTGGACAAGCAATCCATTGGTAGGTAGTGAAAAAAGGGAGTGTCGACGAGCCGAGAGAAAATGGCGGAAAACTCAACTCCAGGTTCACTGTGAGATCTACAAAGAGAGGCTGAACAGATATCAGTTATCTTTAAAAGAAGCTAGGGAATCTTTCTTTTCGGAAGTCATTAACAGAAACATTAATAATGCACGGACTAACAAATTCTCCAGTGACCAGGACCTGCAATGAATTTGCTAGCTTTTTCACTGAAAAGATTCTAGCAATTAGACGGTCGGTCTGTACATCAGCACTAAGCCGACTACCAATGTTATACCCAGCTAACACCAATGTAGAAAAAAATTCAGAATTCCATGAATTAAACCAAAAAAACCTAGAAGAAATCATTAACCAATTAAGGTCTTCATGCTCTCTTGATATCCTACCCACAGGTAGTTTTCCCTCTCATTGGGTCTGATCTGATTAAGATAGTGAAACCATCCTTCCTGTCAGGCCTCTTCCCCCAGGCTTTAAAAACCGCAGTTACTAATCCACTGCTAAAAATGAATAATCTGGACAACACGTTAATGCAGAACTACAGGCCAATTTCTAATCTTTCATTCATCAGTAAAATTTTTGAAAAAGCTGTGTTTCAGCAGTTAAATAGCTTCCTAACAATGGCCAACCGCTTTGATGTTTTGATGTTTTTGTCTGGTTTTCGTGCTCACCACAGCACAGAGACTGCCCTGGTCAAAGTTCACATCTGCATAAATACAGACTGTGGTAGAACCACAGTGCTGGTTCTGTTGGACCTCAGTGCAGTATTTGACACTGTTCATCATGATATACTATTGGAACGACTGAAGAGCTGGGTCGGACTCTCTGGTACAGTACTTGGCTGGTTTGAGTCTTACCTAAACAACAGGGACTTCTTTGTTTCAATAGGAAACTTTTCATCAGAACAAACAGAAATCACATGTGGGGTGCCCCAGGGCTCCATCTTGGGGCCCCTCTTATTTAATATCTACATGCTCCCACTAGCCCAGATTATAACAACCAAAAAGATTAGATACAATAACTATGCAGATGATACTCAGCTTTACACTATGATGTCGCCAGGTGACTTTGAACCAATTCAAACCCTAAGTAAATGCATAGAGTAAATCAATGGATGGATGGAAACAAAACATGAGTAATTACTTTTGGACCTAAAGAGGAAGATCAACAGTCAGCACACAGCTTCAGTTAATACAGCTAGAAACTACTGATCAGGCCCAAAATCTAGGTGTAGTAATGGACTCAGACCTGAACCTCCAGGGTCACATAAAGGCAATAACAAGGTCAACCTTCTATCACCTGAAGAACATTTTTAGGATGAAAGGACTGATGTCACAACAGGACCTAGAAAAACTCATCCATGCATTTATCTTTAGTCGGATTGATTACTTCAGCGTCCTCACAGGTCTGCCTAAAAAGTCAATCAGACAGCTGCTGCTGATCCAGAATGCTGCTGCTCGTGTCCTCACCAGAACCAGGAAAGTAGAGCACATCACCCCAGTTCTAAATTCCTTACACTGGCTCCCTGTAGCTCAGAGAATAGACTTCAAAATACTTTTCCTAGTTTATAAATCATTGAATGGCTTAGCACCAAAGTCTATTGAAGATCTACTGTTACTATACCAACCCACCAGAACACTCAGGTCCTCTAATTCCAGTCTACTCAACATCCCTGGAATTATAACCAAACATGCAGAAGCAGCTTTCAGTTTCTATGCTCTTCTAATCTGGAACAAACTTCCAGACAACTGCAAAGCTGCTGAAACACTGAGTTCGTTTAAATCACAACTAAAAACAAATCTGTTTAGAGCTGCCTTTGAGTAATACTTTGATGTATCATGTTTTGTGTGTGCTTCTCGCTGTTTTTACATTATATGCTTTGAAATGCCTTGATGTATCTGTGTGTGCTTCTTGCTTTATCGCTGTTTTTACTTTATATGCTTTGTCTGTGTTTTACTGCTATTTTTATTTTACCTCTTAATCATGTAAAGTACCTTGAATTACCTTGTTGTTGAAAGTGTGCTATACAAATAAAATTGCCTTGCCTTGCCTTGCCTTGCCTTGCCTTGCCTTGCCTTGCCTTGCCTTGCCTTGCCTTGCCTTGCCTTGCCTTGCCTTGCCTTGCCTTGCCATATGCTGGTGCGGTTGGCCCTGGGTTCTTCCTAATGCAAGACAATGCAAGACCTCATGTGGCTGGAGTGTGGAAGGCATTGATGCTATGGACTGGCCTGTTCCCCAGACCTGAATCCAATTGAGCACATCTGGAACATCATGTCTCGCTCCATCCACCAACGCTAAGTTGCACCACAAACTGTCCAAGAGTTGGCGGATGCTTTAGTCGAGGTCTGGAGATCCCTCAGGAGATATCCGCCACCTCATCAGGAGCATGCCCAGGTGTTATAGGGAGGTCATACAGGCACGTGGAGGCTACACACACTACTGAGCCTCATTTTGACTTGTTTTAAGGACATTACATCAAAGTTGGATCAGCCTGTAGTGTGTTTTTTCTAATTTGATTGTAAAGTGTAAATCCAAATCTAGACCTCCATGGGTTGATACATTTTATTTCCATTGATAATGTTTGTGTGATTTTGTTGTCAGCACATTCAACTATGGAAAGAACAAAGTATTTAATAAGAATACTTCATTCATTCAGATCTAGGATGTGTTATTTTAGTGTTCCCTTTATTTATTATTTAACAGTATACAAATATATATTACAATAATAACATATATGATAGTAATAATATATATATTTATTATCTTCATATATATATATATATATATATATATATATATATATATATATATATATATATATATATATATATATATATATATATATATATATATATATATATATAGAGAGAGAGAGAGAGAGAGAGAGAGAGAGAGAGAGAGAGAGAGAGAGAGAGAGAGAGAGAGAGAGAGAGAGAGAGTGGTTGAGAGGTTCCGATTGAACATAGTCGGACCCGCCTTGACGCATGGCTCTGGCTCTGGAACCCAGAGCCAACCCGTCTCCTCGAGAGGGGTTGGACTCTTTTCCAATCTGGACGGGGTGCTGGAGAGTGTTCCTTCCGGGAGACCTGGAGAGGTGTGGTTGGGAGTAACGCCCCCCCCTGATCTGAACCCGAGCAGTGTTTTTTTTATTTGACCTCTGCGCTGGTGGACACCAGGGGGTGAGGGATGCTGTTAAACTGAAGAAGGTGTCTTATTGAGTCTTTTTGGCCTGTGGGACCCCGGAAGCAGCTGATAGGTACCGGCAGGCCAAGCGGAGTGTGGCACGGATGGTTGCTGAGGCAAAAACCTGGGCGTGGGAGGAGTTTGGAGAGGCCATGGAGAACGACTTCTGAGCGGCTTTGAGGCGTTTCTTGTCCACCATCCGGCGTCTCGGTGGGGAAAGCGGTCCGCTACCAACACTGTTTACTATGGGGATGGTGTGCTTCTGACCTCGATGCAGGATGTTTTGGCTCGGTGGATGGAATACTTCGAAGACCTAATCAATTCTACCAGCACGCCTTCCAATCTGGAAGCAGAGTCTGGGGACTTTAGGTCGGGCTCTCCAATCTCTGGTGACGGAGTTACCGATGTGGTTAAGAGCTCCTCGGTGGCAAAGCTCAGGGCTTGGATGAGTTTGGTTCGCATTGCTGGCAATAAGTCAGGCTTGTTTCTGGTGAGAGTTGGACTCTGCCATGGTTGCCCTTTGTCACAGATTCTGTTCTTAACTTTTATGTACAGGATATCTAGGCACAGCCAAGGTGATGAAGGGGTTCATTTCGTCAGCATCAAGATTGGGTCTCTGCTTTTTGCAGTTGATGTGCTCCTATTGGCTTCATCGGAACGTAATCTGCTGCTTTCACTGGAGCGGTTCGCAGCCGAGTGTGAAGTGGCTGGGATGAGAATCCGCACCTCCAAATCTATGACCATGGTATTGAGCCGAAAAAGGGTAGTGTGCCTTCTCCTGGTCGGGGATGAGGTCCTTCCCAAAGTGGAGGAGTTTACATGGGGCTCTTCTTCACAAATGAGGAAAAAATGGAGCAGAAGATCGACAGGCGGATTGGTAAGGTGTCTGCTTTGATGCAGGCGCTGTACCGCTCTGTTGTGATGAAGAAAGAGCTGAGCCGAAAGGCGAAGCTTTCGATTGGGTCAATCTACTTTACTACGATGGTAGATCTATGGTAGCTACTACTATTACTACTACTATCTATGGTCACTAACTGAAGGTAGTGACCGAAAGAACGAGATCATTTATACAAGCGACTGAAATTAGTTTCCTCCGCAGGGTGTCTGGGCTCTCCCCTAGAGACAGGGTAAGAAGCTCAGTCATCCGGGAGGGGCTCAGAGTAGAGCCGCTGCTCCTTCACATTAGAGGAGTCAGTTAAGGTGGCTCTGACATCTGGTCAGGATGCCTCCCTTGTAAGGTGTTCCGTGCACATGCCACCGGGAGGAGGCCCAAGGGAAGACCCAGGACACGCTGGAGGGACTATGTTTCTCTATAAAATAAATATATATATATATTTATTTTATATATATATATATATATATATATATATAAAAATTATATATATAGAGAGAATTTTTTAAATATATATAGATAGATAGATAGATAGATAGATAGATAGATAGATAGATAGATAGATAGATAGATAGATAGATAGATAGATAGATAGATAGATAGATAGATAGATAGATATGTATATATATAGAAAAAAAAATATGTTTTTTTTTTTTTTTTTTTTTTTTTTTTATCCTTCGATGTCGGCTCTTCCTATCATTGTGAAGCAGAATTCACCAAGCGTTGGATTGTTCACCCACTACTAGGGAACGTGAGAACGCAATAGTAATTTATAATATATATATATATATATATATATATATATATATATATATATATATATATATATATATATATATATATATATATATATATATAATATAATTTATATATATATACACTACCGTTCAAAAGTTTGGGGTCACCCAAACAATTTTGTGTTTTCCATGAAAAGTCACACTTATTCACCACCATACGTTGTGAAATGAATAGAAAATAGAGTCAAGACATTGACAAGGTTAGAAATAATGATTTGTATTTGAAATAGGATTTTTTTTTACATCAAACTTTGCTTTCGTCAAAGAATCCTCCATTTGCAGCAATTACAGCATTGCAGACCTTTGGCATTCTAGCTGTTAATTTGTTGAGGTAATCTGGAGAAATTGCACCCCACGCTTCTAGAAGCAGCTCCCACAATTTGGATTGGTTGGATGGGCACTTCTTGCGTACCATACGGTCAAGCTGCTCCCACAACAGCTCAATGGGGTTCAAATCTGGTGACTGCGCTGGCCACTCCATTACCGATAGAATACCAGCTGCCTGCTTCTTTTCTAAATAGTTCTTGCACAATTTGGAGGTGTGTTTTGGGTCATTGTCCTGTTGTAGGATGAAATTGGCTCCAATCAAGCGCTGTCCACTGGGTATGGCATGGCGTTGCAAAATGGAGTGATAGCCTTCCTTATTCAGAATCCCTTTTACCCTGTACAAATCTCCCACCTTACCAGCACCAAAGCAACCCCAGACCATCACATTACCTCCACCATGCTTAACAGATGGCGTCAGGCATTCTTCCAGCATCTTTTCAGTTGTTCTGCGTCTCACAAACGTTCTTCTTTGTGATCCAAACACCTCAAACTTGGATTCATCCGTCCACAACACTTTTTTCCAGTCTTCCTCTGTCCAATGTCTGTGTTCTTTTGCCCATCTTAATCTTTTTCTTTTATTGGCCAGTCTCAGATATGGCTTTTTCTTTGCCACTCTGCCCTGAAGCCCAGAATCCCGCAGCCGCCTCTTCACTGTAGATGTTGACACTGGTGTTTTGCGGGTACTATTTAATGAAGATGCCAGTTGGGGACCTGTGAGGCGTCTGTTTCTCAAACTAGAGACTCTAATGTACTTATCTTCTTGCTCAGTTGTGCAACGCGGCCTCCCACTTCTTTTTCTACTCTGGTTAGAGCCTGTTTGTGCTGTCCTCTGAAGGGAGTAGTACACACCGTTGTAGGAAATCTTCAATTTCTTAGCAATTTCTCGCATGGAATAGCCTTCATTTCTAAGAACAAGAATAGACTGTCGAGTTTCAGATGAAAGTTCTCTTTTTCTGGCCATTTTGAGCGTTTAATTGACCCCACAAATGTGATGCTCCAGAAACTCAATCTGCTCAAAGGAAGGTCAGTTTTGTAGCTTCTGTACCGAGCTAAACTGTTTTCAGATGTGTGAACATGATTGCACAAGGGTTTTCTAATCATCAATTAGCCTTCTGAGCCAATGAGCAAACACATTGTACCATTAGAACACTGGAGTGATAGTTGCTGGAAATGGGCCTCTATACACCTATGTAGATATTGCACCAAAAACCAGACATTTGCAGCTAGAATAGTCATTTACCACATTAGCAATGTATAGAGTGTATTTCTTTAAAGTTAAGACTAGTTTAAAGTTATCTTCATTGAAAAGTACAGTGCTTTTCCTTCAAAAGTAACGACATTTCAATGTGACCCCAAACTTTTGAACGGTAGTGTATATATATATATATATATATATATATATATATATATATATATATATATATATATATATATATAAATTTATATAGATATAGATATATATAGGAAGTGAGAGAGAGAGAGAGACTTGTGTGTTGAGTACATACGTACATTTAGAGCTAAAGGGGAGAATAGAAAGTTTATCATTTTAAAACCTATTTTACACTTTTTTTAATTGCAAATGAATATCAAAGCTAAATTACATTAATGCAGAGTGACATTTCCACCTTTTTTCACGCTCCACCTGCCATTGCTCAAATACTTTCAATTTGAATATATTTCCAAAGAACGTACAGCATACAAATTACATCTAGATTGCCCAGAAAAGCACTCCTACATCTCCTTCTTAAGGGCTTTTAGTCCAAAGTAGCCTAAGAAATGTTACACACTTGATCTTGTTATTGATATTTTTGTAACACAGCGTCACCATGTGTGCCTGAGTCTGTCAGAATGGAGTATAGTAAGGAGCCTGGTGTTTATCCACAAGAGCTGTGTGCACTGCCATGTACTGTCGAGGAGTCAGCTGTGAAAGGTGTGACATAAAGTGTGATTTTGGTGGTTAAAGTGAAAAAAATCACACATTTCCCAGTGGTAACACCTGTCAGTCAGACAGCTGAAGCTGACGGCACTAAAGTTCATGATCTGCCCTTTCAGAAACAGAAAAATAGAAACATTCTCAGTTCTTTCTAATCAAGGCTGGTATAAATGGTGGTATAAATGGACATAATATGGGACTACAATACCAGAAGGTAGCATTTTCCTGCAGGCTTAAAGATGTTTCTATTAGTTCTTTTAAGGTTTTACACCACTGTGATGAAAACGAGGCACAGTTTGGTCTGATTAACTCTAAACTCTACTTAAAAGAAGCATACCAGAACAAAGAAATTTTAACAAATGTGAACTACAATATCGAAGATGTGATAATAAACTCAAATAATGCTTAAGGGAAGCTCCTGATGTTATCTTAAAAAGGCAACATTAGAGGTAAGGTGCTTTGATGGTAAGGTATAGTTTTTAAATTGATACAGCAGACTCAAATCTCATTGACACCCATTGCAAATCCGTACAAAGCAAAATCAGTCTTATTGCAGTAGGACGATCTGGGGAAAAATACCAATATCCAACTTTTAATTTAAGTACATGGATATTTGGAATAAAAATCTGAAGGACTTATTGTGGAAGAAAATGCAATGTTGAGAATGATCTGTTCTGTGTAGTTCACATATTGATAGTTACTGATAGTTACTATGTGTCTTTTCTTTATGATATGGTGACCAATCTGATTATATGACACTGTATGAATTTAGGTCAGGACAAACCTGCTGATTCAGACTCTTACAGACTGGTGTTGGCATGGCAACTCTCTGTTACATCTAAGCACGTCGTGACATACGTTGATTATGCTTCTATATCAAATCTTCTACGCCTAATGAGTCAAATGCTTACCGACTGAGAAATGTTTGTTTGTAATATCATAGGATATAGGCTCATGATTACTGAACCTATTTAATCCTGTGTCTTGTTTTGGAAGGGTGGTCAGTATCGCATATTTTCTCTGTTAACGCTGTACCTCGTTGTTTGATCAACCAAGTCTGTATTAAAACCTCCGAGTATCTGAAGGAATCTCTCTCATCTCTTTTATTAAATAACTTCCATAACAGACTCAAGGACTCAAAGAATCAAAAACAAAAAAAGTCTGTCAATTGATCTTTTAACACAACAGTGGTCCAAAACAGATGTTGAAATCACCAAATAGAGACAAAGTCACCCTTCTTTCACACCGATCGCCAGATCTGTCTAGCTCATCCTGGGCAGAGAGTTAAAGAGAAAAGGGAGGACCAGGGAGGAGCAAATATTTATAGAATTTCTGTTTTCCTCACTGAATGACTATTCTCCAGTTTTTTTTATCCTAGTGTGATAAAAGTATTTTTTTAAAGGTAATTACGTGTGCTTACCAACCAGGATACCAAAAAGGAAAAAATTAACACCTGGAAGAAACAAATATCTTGGACTAGAATCTTTCTATTTTTCTTTAAGCTGCTGCCTTTAAAGAGCAACACAGCGGATCATCCACCTCTCTCTCTCTCTCTCTCTCTAATTCTAGCTTCTTTCTTCTTTACATCCCTGATATTTCTCCCAATTTTCTTCTCCTCTCTGCAAGCTCAATATACAGCCTCCTTTGTCCACAATATCTATTATCCCTCCTTTGCTCATCTCAAATATCTTGCACTCGATTACTATTGGTGAATAACCTACAAGCCCTTACGAAATCTGCTTTCAGAGTCAATCTTGAAACCGGAGGAGAAGGTAACATAATTCAATTCAATTCCGTTCAGTTGAGTTTCTATATAGCACCGATTCACAACAGATGTCATCTCAAGGCACTTTACAAGAAAAGTCATTTCAATACAATCATACAAACATTCAAATCAGTTTAAAAGTTTTCTACTTAAGGAATCCCACCAGATTGCATCAAGTCATTGACTTGAGGTTGTCCCCCTTCATGCAGACTCCAACCACAGCAATCCCTCATACTGAGCAAGCATGTAGAGACAGTGGAGAGGAAAAACTCCCCTTTAACAGGATGAAACCTCCAATAGAACCAGGCTCAGTAGGAGCGGCCATCTGCCACGACCGTCTGGGGGTTCGAGAAGACAGAGCAGAGACACAGAAAGAACAAAAAAAACTGATGTAAGAGTAGTTTCTATATTTAAAAAAAGTAAAAAGTTGATAACAGGACATGGAGGACGAACAGTTACTAGGAGCTTAATCCCAGTCGATGCCGCCCTGTCCAACAGGCATTGCAGCTAAGCAGGATACCAGACCAAGTGTAGCTTCTATGACGAGAAAAACAATGAGAAAAAACACAGTTAATAGTCGAAATAACAGCAAAATAATACAACTGGAGAGTAGTAGAAGAGAAAAGTATCAGAGTGAAGAAAAGTGGTCAGTCTGTCCTCCAGCAGTCTAAGCCTATAGCAGCATAACTACAGATATAGCTCAGGATGACCTAAGCCCCTCTAACTATAAGCTTTATTCATGTTTTAAAGAGCAGACTAAAGACTCACCTTTTTAGCCTAGCTTTTAACTGATTATTATTTATTATTGTCTGTTTAATTGCTCTGCATGTTTTACATGATTATATTTTATCAGTGTTTTAATATTTAATTTTATCACATTTATTTACTGCTTATTTTTATATTTTAATTTGTTTTTCTAATCCCCATTCCAGTGTTTCCTCTGTGGGAGCCCTCTGCTTCGGGAGCGGTGGTCGGTGGAGCTTGGGTGGAGGTGGGGGTCTTTGCCTTGCCTCCACTGGGCGCCCTGTGTCGGTGCCTCGGTTGTTGCTGTTGATCTACCGCTGCCGGTGCAGATGACTCCTCTGATGGCGTTCCGTTGCATGGTTCATCTACACTTGGCCCAATGTCCTTTTTTACTGTTGCTTTTAACTGTGTGTGTGCATGGGAGTTGGGTTGGGGGGAGGGGGTATAACTGTGACCATGTTTTTAAATCTGTGGAGGAGGGATGGGAATGTAATTTTATGTGGGGTCATTTTGATCTGTAAAGCACTTTGTGATGCAATTCTTGTATGAAAAGTGCTTTATAAAAAAAGTTTGATTTGATTTGATCAAAAAGGAGAGTTTTAAGCTTGGCCTTAAAAGGAGACAGAGTGTCTGCCTCACAGACTAAAACTGGGAGCTGGTTCCACAGGAGACGAGCCTGATAACTAAAGGATCTGCCTTCTATTCTACTTTTAGAAATCCTAGGAACCACCAGTAAACCTGCAGTCCAGGGAGCAAATGAAGGGAAGCTAAAACAGGGGAAATGTGATCTCTCTTCTTAATATTCATCAGAACTCTTGCTGCAGCATTTTGGATCAACTGAAGGCTTTTAATTGCATTTTGTGGACTTCCTGATAGTAAAGAATTACAGTAGTCCAGCCTTGAAGTAATAAATGCATGGACTAGTTTCTCCGCATCACTCCTGGACAGGATGTTTCTAATTTTAGCATTATTCTGGAGGTAAAAGAACAAAATCCAAACCTGTTTAATATTGGATTTGAATGTCATTTCTTGGTCAAAAATAACGCAGAGGTTCTTTATGTTATTAGCCTACTGGAGACCGATTTAATGTCATCCAGATGAAATGATTGACTAAGCAGTTTCTTTTTTAGACCTTCTGATCCAAAGACGGCAGCTTCTGTCTTGTTAGAATTTAAAAGCAGAAAGTTTTGAGTCATCCAGGTTTTTATGTCTTCTAAGGCATGCCTGTAATCTACCTGACTGTGACTAGATTAATCAGGATTTATGGATGAATATAGTTGTGTATTATCAGCATAGCTGTGAAAATGTATCCTATGCTATCTAATGATTTTACCAATTGGAAGCATATATATAGTAAAAAGAATTGGTCCAAGTACAGAACCCTGTGGTACTTCACAAGTAACCCTTAAATGTGAAGAAGATTGATCATTTAGATGAACAAACTGGAATCTGTAAGAGAAATGATTTAAACCAGCCTAGTGCTGTTCCTTTGATCCCTGCAACATGTTCAAGCCTTTCTAAGATAATATTATGATCAACACTGTCAAAAGCAGCTCTGAGATCTAATAAGACCAGAACAGTCACAAGTCCATTATCTGAGGCCATGAGAATATCATTAGTAACTTTCACCAGTGCTGTTTCAGTGATTTGATGAGCTCTAAAACCTGACTGAATCTAACGACACAGAGTTGACTTCTGACTTGTAAATCTTTGTTTGCACCTCATTAAACAACCCAAGCCGGCCATCTGTTTCAACCTGAGTGCTGACCCCCAAACTGATGTACAAACGGCTGTATGTGTGAGAGTACGGCTAGATATCGAGAAGTCTGGTCTGTACTGTAAAACTATAAAAGAAAATGCAAATTTAGGTTGCCTATAGTCTCTGTAATCTCTGTAATTATAAAACTTTCTCATAATCTTCATCTAGCGATCTCATTATCCTTTTCTATCTAAAAAAGGGACCAAAATTTTGTGAAATCTTTGAAGGTGTGGATAATCAGAATCAAATGTCTTGTCTAAAAGACTCCTCTTCATCACCTGATACACTCAACCCCACTGTACCCCTCTGTCTGACCCCCCTCACCTCCTGTCAGCTGCCTTCACTGGTAGAGGGACCAACCCTCACTGTCTGATTACGTTTCTTCCACCTAGAATAGCTGCAGCATCAACAACCTGTGTTTTCAGCAAAAGGTTAAATAAAAGCTCTGATTTGAATCCTAAATATATTTTTCATAACATCTCTAGCATATTTGCTTTAACAAAAAGGTTGTACAGTCAAATGTTGCCCTAAAAAGAAATTAAATAGATTGAAGCAAAAGAATGCAGCAAATTTTTGCAGAGACAAATTTTTGTCAATACAACTTCACCTTCAAACTTCAAACTACACTAAACTTCCCTGGAAAAAGACAATAGTTACAAAATGTTTCGGCAGATTGAACACAAAGTTCATGCCAGTGATTTACCAACTCCAGTAGAAATAAATCTGAACAATCAGTACACATAACTTCATTTTATTTAACATGATTTAAAGTTATATTTTTTCGGGTGTTTAATTTGATTATTTTATTTTGTTGTTATTGTGTAAGTGCATAATGTAGACAGCCCATAATCTTAGAGTCCCTGCATCTGTTTTGAGCTATGGATGAAACAACCACAACAACTTGGAGATCTGAGCATGAAAAAACTGAAAAGAATAAGTTGAATCATTTGAGGTCTTAACAGTTCCAGATTGCAAACTTAAGCTTTATCAACAGTCTCTATATTCATATGTATTAACTCAATGAATTAATACAACACAGGGATCCACACTAGAGAGCTTCTTCAGGATACAGGCTGCTCCTAAATGCACAAAGATGAGTTTTCATAGGTAAAACCTGCTGTCGATGGAAAAAGAACCAAACATGTATAATATAAAAAGAGAAGTTGGTGAAATCTGGCTCAACTGGAGGGAAAATATAGTGCTTAGAGCACCATAAAAACATAAACATCAGACCACAAGAAGAATATCTTGTTTCAAATAATGCTGGGCAGTTAACAATATAAAACCTGAGCATTTTTTTGTTTGTCATGAGTTAAATGTTAAAGCTGGTTGTGGAATTCATTTGGGAAACATTACTCATTTTATGTTCTTATTGTTTATTGCTCACAAAGTCACATGTGCTTACCCCCAGCTGTCAAATAGGAGAGACAGGACAGAGTTGGACAGAGATGGACTGGCACCCTGTCCAGGGCGACCTTGCCTCCTGCACAGTGACCACTGGAGAGAGGCACCCTCCTCCCCCTTGACCCTGCAAGTATAAGTGGAGGGTAGACAATGGATGGATGGATGGAGGCTAGGGCGTAGAATTGGGTTGGGACGGTAGGGACACGTCCCTACCAATATTCAGCCGCTGCTGTGTCGTCACTATCAATACAACCGCCATCCGTAGTGTTTAGTCAATGATTATGGCACACAAAGGGTTAAATGTCGCCGGTTTAAGCTAGAAATCCCGCCTCTAACCTAAATATCGCTTCCTGATTGGCTGCCGGTTTCTCGCTAAGTTACATGTGATTGGCTGTCCCCGCTGTCATTCCATCTACTAATCCTAGAGCGGTGAAGCTTGCCGAACTGTTAACGTGTCAAGCTACAACGGCTAGTTGGGCCGGATGTGAGGCATCTGCGAGTGGAAGTTGTCGACACGTTTGGCATTTGTTCTGCCCGTGTCACGTCGGCTAGATGTATTTTACTGCTGTCATTTACATTTTGTGTCTGTGTGCGTGTGTATGTGTGTGTGTGTGTGCCGTAGGATTTGAAGGATGTCAAAGAAAAAACTGGATATAAGAGACTTTAGGAGTCAAAGTGTAAGTTACTTAAAATTAGAATTAAATAAAAATATTAAAATAGAATATGCCAAAGAGATACACTTTTTAAAAGTTATTATCTATTCTTATTCTCATTTATTCTTATTTTCATGTCTTCGTGTAGAAAAGAGCAACTGTTTAAAAACATAAATAACATTTATGGTGTAAATACAATAAAACCTCATATTCTAGATGATCATGTGACTTTATGTATTCATATTTTTTGGGGAATAAATTACACATAATAGTGTGAAAGTAAAGGCCTCTTTTGCTCAGGCAATAACTTTACCATCAAACTCTGATCATTCTATCCCTAATCTGTTCGTCATGCATCAACATATTTTTGTAAGGTGACAGACAGCAGAGAGGCTGGAGGAGATGGAGAAGGAGAGACCAGAGCAGGTAGAGGAAGAGAGGCAGGAGAAGATGAAGGGAGAGAGGCTGGAGGAGATGGAGAAGGAGAGACCAGAGCAGGTAGAGGAAGAGAGGCAGGAGCAGATGAAGGGAGAGAGGCTGGAGGAGATGGAGAAGGAGAGACCAGAGGAGGTAGAGGAAGAGAGGCAGGAGCAGATGAAGGGAGAGAGGCTGGAGGAGATGGAGAAGGAGAGACCAGAGCAGGTAGAGGAAGAGAGGCAGAAGCAGATGAAGGGAGAGAGGCTGGAGGAGATGGAGAAGGAGAGACCAGAGGAGGTAGAGGAAGAGAGGCAGAAGCAGATGAAGGGAGAGAGACCAGAGGAGGTAGAGGAAGAGAGGCAGGAGCAGATGAAGGGAGAGAGGCTGGAGGAGATGGAGAAGGAGAGACCAGAGGAGGTAGAGGAAGAGAGGCAGAAGCAGATGAAGGGAGAGAGACCAGAGGAGGTAGAGGAAGAGAGGCAGGAGCAGATGAAGGGAGAGAGGCTGGAGGAGATGGAGAAGGAGAGACCAGAGGAGGTAGAGGAAGAGAGGCAGAAGCAGATGAAGGGAGAGAGACCAGAGGAGGTAGAGGAAGAGAGCCTGGAGTAGATGAAATGATAGAAGCTGAAAAAGAGGCTGGAAATTCACAGGTGAGGTTAAATAATGCTGGATGTGTTAGTCATGAGATTCAGCACTGTGACAGATCAAATCAAATGTATTTATAAAGCGCTTTTCATGCAAACAGCAACACAAAGTCCTTTACATGATAAAAACAGTTTAAACATTAGAATAAAACAAGCCATCACACACATAATATAACATAGCGGTTAAAAAATGTAAGTATGACGATGATCTGAATAACAATGATTCACCCATGTGGCTTTAAAACCAGAGCCTTATATCTAAGAGGCCTCATCATGTATTACTAGTGTATGTGTTTACAGTAGTTGCTATACAGTTGTCAAATGTATATTGAGGTTGATTCCTAAGGAATCTGATCCACCTGGAGAGAGCAGGGAGAGTGGCAGTAATCAGGTGGATATTCTGGACAGGCCCAACCAACCTGACACAAATAACATTCCAGCTCAACAGCTATCAAACAGGACCCTCCATTTCCAAGATAGTTGGTACAAGCAGTATCCATGGCTGCACTATAGCTTCTCCATCAAGTGTGTTCTGTGTTTTCACTGTGTTAAAACATACACCACTTTTGTGTCCCCACCAATCTCAAAATCAAACCTACTCCCTTGGATGGAGGACATCCCAAGGCAACACAGAGACACTCAGACATGCACGCACACTCATATCTAAGCCACACTTAAGGCAACTAAATATGCATATTTTGGGATTTTGGAGGGAACTGGAGTACCTGGAGAGAATGTGCAAACTCCATGTGGAAACCCCCCTGGCTTGGATTTGAAGCCAGGACCTTCATGCAACAAGGCAACTGTGCTAACAACTGATCCACCATGCAGCAGACATCATTTCAAGTTTACTTTAAAAATGATCGATATCATTCAATCATAAATCATGTTTCTAATATTGTTGTTAATCATATTCGTCATTCTTAGTGTAATACTTGACTGCTCTTAGATTTTGCTTAATTCCTTATGAACCTAGCCTTGATTTCTCAATGATTCAGGTAAAAAAAAAAAAAAAGGTACGGAAACTCAAGAAATGAGCCCACATCTCAGACAAGTTAGCAAAGACCCAGTTATATATTCAATCATTTTGTCATAAGGAACCTGTAAAGATTCACGCCTTTTTGTTTAGTTTAGCGGCTATAAAAAAAGACTAAAGATGATAGTTTGTTGGAAATAAAAAAAGGGTTTTTGCACCAGTGATGCTAGAAGAGCAGGACATTTTGAAAAAAATTTTGTTTTTTTTTCTTCCTATTTCTTACACAAATCATTGCTTGATGGACATTTGTTTTGTTGAACATGGAAGATTTTTTTTGTTTTTAACACTGTTGTACCTTTAGTTGTAGCAGTGTTTTGATATCTTTTTTTCAGATTATTTAATTTCTTCCTAAAATTTAAAGTGAACTAATAAAAATAACAAATTAACAACCCCCATACATGCATTATTTGCAAATCAACTGAACTTTATTGTTGTAGTCAGAAAATTCAGTTCTAACTCTCATTGTAAAAATAAGCATTGTAACTCTATTAATTGTAGATAATGTAATTACTGAAGCAATGTTAGGTGGTTACAAAAAGTATTACGAAAAGTATTTTTCTGTTTGTTCTTTAAGTGTTTATAGTTGTTTGGTTGTCAAGAATGCATCTATATCTCTTTTGCTGCCCCATAGGTGTTTGGAACCAACATGAACAATAACAAATGTCTTGTAGTCCTTCATGATGCAAGAAAATAACCAAATTAATCATTTACACATTTCCGAATTATGTTTATCCTTGCCTTATTTTTTGTTCATGTTCTACAAAGTGGCATGCTTCATTTTCTTGACCCCAAAACCACAGGTGGGTAAGAACTACTTACTTAACTTTTTAGAAATACTGTACTTGTAGGAGTAGTTTTGCTACACCATACTTTTTGCTTTTACTTTTACTAAGTATTGCTACCCTTACTTGAGTAAAGTTTCTGGCTACTCTACCCACCGTAAGTAACTTCACTGAATGAGTAACAAACATGTTTTAAACTAAAATGCATAGGACACAACTACAGTTTATGTTAAAGTGAGACCTCTTGTTTGTCCTTATTTGGTCTACAGCTTTGTTGTTTTATTGTCATTTTCTACCAGCAGAGCCTCCTGTGCCATTTGGAGGTCAAGTGAATATATGGTAAACACCATACATTGTCATCTGATGTTTTTTTACCCTGTTCTGATATATAAATACGTACATTACCGATTGCCAGTAATAGTTTTATACGTTTTATAATGAAAAATATTGTTTTGGAAGTTTTTTTTTTCTACTTATATTTTGTAATTATGCTATTTTTTGTAGATTTTTATTTTAAACTTTAAAATACTAGAACTTGCAAATACCCTTAGATGTTTTGTTATGTGATGACATCTTAGAAAAACTTAAAAACATCACTTTTGAACAACATCTAGTCACATTTTAAAAAATTGTAATTTTAATGAAAAGTTCATTATTTCAATAACTGAATTCACAAAGTAAAACACATTATATAGGTTAATTACACGCAGACTGATTTAAAGTCATTATTTCTGTTATGGTGATTTTTTTTGTTTACAGCTAAAGAAATCACAACATTTATTATTAGGATATTACATCAGACCAATAAATTATGTAATACAGAAATGTGGGCTTAATCATAAGTATGCTTAATACCTACTTCAAGGTTATTTTTGAACTGTTCTTTCAATCTGACAAACAACCCTTTTCAGAACAAATATTCTGATGTATTGAAAATTACAGAACATATCAGTGGCAACAAAATTAGTGCCTCTGCATTTAAAACCTTCTACAATCCCCCTTCTCCCAATAGGACAGCAATTAGTCTTCAATAAAATTTCACAAGGTTGAAGCACACAGAGATAGAGGTCTTTTCTTCTTTAAACAGTTTTTTCCAGTTTATCCAGAGTCCTTGATCCTCTCTTACTTCTTTCTTCAATGTACCCTAAAGTGTAAAGGATTAGGGTCTGGGGACTGAGATGGCCATGAAAGATGGTTGGTTTTTGTGTCTGGAGAACCTTTTCTCTGTGTATCTGATGTTTACTTTAAAATGTCCTGATGTTATAAAGACTTAATGATGGAATTTGAGAAATAGACCCACAGTATCATGGATCTTCCTTTGTGCTTAACAAAGGGCATAACAGGCATTTCTACTTTTTCTTTTGTTTCACACCAAATCTACCTGTGGTGTTTCTCACAGAAAAGCTCAAATTTGGTCCAAGTAACGTCTCCACACATTTTTTGTTTGTGATGGTAGGACAAGGCCTTTTCCTAGCATTTCTCCCAACCACTTCATTTGTAGACAGCATCTAACAGTTGTTGTGGAGACTTGGTGACCCCAAGATGAAGATCTTTTGTGAAGTTCCCTAACACTTTAGACATTTTTTAACCACACTTATCGTCCTGTTAACTCTGAGAGCTGATAAAATAAATATAGATCCTCTTCCAATCTTGTGGTCAGCAGCTGCAACAAAAGGATATCTGTTTCCCATCGTTTTATTCTTCTGGGACACTTAAAGCAAGGGAAGTTAGATGTTGCTTTAAACTCTGGGTAACTTGATGAAAGACAATGGTAAAAAATGTGTAAGACTATATTTCTGCAATTAAAACTAAATTTGTTTGAAGGCTTTTTACGCATGTTTACTAGCAACTAGAAATGCGGCTGGTACTGTAAGCTCACAAGCCTGCAGCTGTCCATTGGTAATAATAATAACCCACTCCTTCCCACTGTAATCACTGCTAAATCTGAACAAGGAGATCTGTACTGCCATCTTGTGGGCCTTTCTAAAAGAACAGTTCATTTACCCCTTGTGTCAAGTTCATGTACATAAATATTTGAAATTAGACCAAAAAAGTAATAATAATAATTAAGAATAATAAGTGAAAACATAAATTACTAAAAATTATCCAAAGCTTTTTGTATAAAAACTAAAAACTACAGACATCTATAGATAGCATGAAGCTGGCTGGTTTATTTGGTCTTTTTGCCCTTGCCCTTGCTCGTTTTTGCCTTTTTTGCCTTCTTTGCCTTGCTCTTTAAGGCCTTGCGGACATTGTACCCTCTCCACCATGCTTGGATGATGACAGAAGCTTTGGTCTTCAGTTCCAGCTGCCTTATCTCCTCCTTCCTCTTCTCTTCTGCCAGACTTCTCTTCTCCTGGATCTTGTTGTACTGCTCCTCTAGGTCAGAAAAGGGTCCCTCCAGCTTCCTCACCTCTTCCAGCTCATTTTCAAACCTCTGTTCACTCAGCTCCAGCTTGGCCTGTGACAAATGTGAAAGGGTTTGAAAAGGAATTAGGGATTTTAAAGACTCTATAATGTCCTGTTTATTAGAATCGTGATAAAACATGATCATTATCAGTTAACATTTACAAAACTTTACCATTTCTTAAAGGCCAGCTCTGAATATAAATATTTTGTTACAAAAACACATATTTATATGTCTGGATTTGCAGTAGCTGATTTGTTTTAGTTTGTACCTGGATTTCCTGCATTTCTTTGTCAAATGATTGTAGAATGTTTTCTGTTCTTTTCTTCAAAGAGTCATTTCTCTGTCACAAAACAAAGAAAACAGTGGCAGCTACAATACACTGAAAAAGTCTTTCCATCCCTTTAACTTTTCATTTTATTCTATTTTTTTGTCTTGCAAGAGCATTTTTTTATGTATTTTGTTGAATTTTATGTGATATACCAACACAAAATATGTCATCATTGTAAAGTAGAAGGAACAACTAAGAAACAAATAAATACCTAAATAGTGTGGTTTGTGTATAGCCCTACCTCCCAAATGCACATGTAAAGACAGACATTTTAGCCTGTTCTGTTTTGCTAAATAACAAAAACTTAATCCATACAACTGGGGAGCATCTGTGAACATAAGTTTTTGTCTCTTGCCACAGGTTCTCATTTAAAGTTGGGATTTGACTGGACCGTGTAACTTCATCCATCACCATCTTTATCCATCGGACTCAGATGGGCTTTAGTCTGTCTAAAGCATCCCCACAGCATGATGCAACCATCGCCATGTTTTGCCATCAAGATGGTCTGCTTAAGGTGATGTGCAGTGTTCCTTTCTTTACACATACCTTTTGGCATGTAGGCCAAAAAGTTATATTTAGGTCTCATCTGACCACATCACCTTCTTCCATATGTTTCCTGGCCCCCTGCATGGCTTATGGTAAACTGCAGATGGGACTTCTGAAGGTTTTTCTTTCTACAGTTATTTTTCTCTTGCTGATTTATGGAGGAGACAATTAATACTTGTCCTGTCAACAGATTCTCCCACCTGAGCCATAGATCTCTGCAGCTCCTCCATCTTGCCCTCTTCTTTGATCAATCTGTTTATTCGCTAATGTTTTCTAACAAACCTCTGAGGCCCTTTAGATAAGAGCTAGGTTACATTAGAAAATGTGTTACTAATTAGTTTAGTCAAATGTTATGTAAAGGGAGTTGTGTAAAAACAATATGAAATCCTACTTATTTACTTTCCACTTCATATTTATTGCGCTATAGAGTTGGTCTGTCACATGAAATCACAGTAATTCCATCACAGGTTGTGTAA
The DNA here is from genome assembly GCA_963556495.2 of Valencia hispanica. Lineage (NCBI taxonomy): Eukaryota > Metazoa > Chordata > Actinopteri > Cyprinodontiformes > Valenciidae > Valencia > Valencia hispanica. Next base: position 29,816,097 of record OY747704.1, read on the forward strand.
CATTAAAAAAATTGTGAAAAAGTTTGGATAGCACTGTAATTCACAAAACCTTTTTCTGCAAACTCACCTCCTGCAGAATTCTCTCCGCCTGTCTGTTTTCAATCATCAACGTGCTGAGCTGCATGTTCAGTTGATCAGTTTTCTCTTTGAGACTGCTTATTTCATTACTTAGTTTAATCAAATTTAGCTTCTCCTGTTGGTCTTGAACAGATGACTCATTCTCAGTTTGCATTTCATGCTCTTTTAAGTATCTCTCCAGTTCCTTTATCTGGTGGTCCTTCTGTAAGATCTGCAGGAATGACAAAAAGACAGGACAGGCAAGAGTAGCTTACATGTATAGGATATCAAAGCAAACTCTTAAAGACGTGTGCTTAAAACATCCAGAATGATGACTCACTATGTTATCTAAGTCCTCCAAAATTGTAGTTGAGTCTTCTTCCTCTAAATTCTGTTCCTCCATAATTTTATTGAAAGATAAAGGCTGTTGCCTTTGCGTTACCAGCAGATCCCTTTTGGAACACAACCTTTTCTCCACATAGCTGCGAAACATCTGAAGCATTCTGATTAACATGCGCTCGTTCTCCCCTACTTCCATATTAATCTCTTCTCCTAAGCCCCAAAATACATTTGGATGGACTCGGAAAAGCCTCAGCACATCTCGGACAGAGTTTTTCATGCTCTTTCTAAGCTGAACCATCTCTCTCTTCTTTGCTTCCTCTGCCTCTTTTTCGTGCAGCACATCTGACGTGAGATTCTGACATTCAAGCTTCTTCAGTCTATCCTCTAATACTTGATGCGCTTGAAGGACCTTACTCAAGTTCTCGTCCACAACACCAGACATGGTGTAAAACTGGAGGATGTTAGGTAGAGCTGCTGCAATCTCAACTTGACTGATGCAGGTTTCCAAAACACTCAAAATACGCTGAGCTTCAGAAGAGAGCTTCCTGTTTGGCATCAACGGAGAGTCTTCTTTTGTTGCTTCTTCTGCAAACATGTTGTTGCTTGACAGCAGACTACAGAATCACAGGAACCAAAAAGATAGATTACGAAATGATACAGTGCATGAAAAAAAAATATTTTACTAGGTTATAGAATTTTCAATCGGTAATTTGTTTATGGTAACTTTTTGAAATATCAAGTGATTTGAGGTTTACTTTAAACTTAAAGCTCCTGTCAAAGCAGTGTCTCAACAACATTGGAAGGTTATGCAACCAAAATTACTCATACCACTGGCAGATTTGGATTTAAAATTATATTCATACAACTAATAAGTTTGCTTCTAAAACGAGTGTCAATTTAAGAAGAAAAAGAGTTTTATTACACATTTGTATTTAATTAGAAAGTGCCATGTTGAAAATGATTTATAACCTTCTCAATAATCAATGGAAAAAATGTGTCTGGCATTACACCAATTAACCCCTTATAGCTGCTGAGCAGCTTATTGCGTGGTGTTGCACTGGTGTTGAGATATTGTATCTTTGGTGAGGCTCTCCAAGTCTCTGAGGATGGAAAGCCTCCTTGCCATAACCCTAATCTTCCTCCCTGCACAGATTCTCTATCAGATTCAAGTAGGGACTCTTGTTGGGCAACTTCAAGAGATTAATATTATCTCCAGTTTGATAGGCTAACAATAGAAGAATTAATTGAACTACTACATGTGTCATATGTTTTGTGTGTGTTTTATGCTTTATTGCTGTTTTCATGTAAAGCACCTTGAATTGCCTTGTTGAAAGTGTGTTATACAAATAAAATTGCCTTGCCTAACTGAAGTCTTTCTTTCTTTCTTTCTTTCTTTCTTTCTTTCTTTCTTTCTTTCTTTCTTTCTTTCTTTCTTTCTTTCTTTCTTTCTTTCTTTCTTTCTTTCTTTCTTTCTTTCTTTCTTTCTTTCTCTCTCATGATCTCATGAACCCTGATAAAAACAGAGACCTACCTTGAGGTTCGCTCAGAGGGACAATGTTTTTGTCCGTTGCTATGACGACGCTGTAGTTGGCTTTCGGTTCGTAGGTTCCGATTCAGAGACTGCCCACTGAGAGGTGCTTATACATTTGAAATGGATGTTTTCTAAGGCGGTCGTAAATCGCCTGAAATCGCCCTGATTTCTGAGCTTTTGTGTTTGTTTGTTTGTTTTGTTTCAAAGAAAGAAAGCAAACCTGTTTTTAATAAACAGATTCAATGCTCCACGGCTCAATATATTTGCTTTAAATAGATGTTTTGTGTATAATAATCTAGTACACATTTGACACACATGATCTTCATTAATTTGTTTTTAAAATGTATAAATTAAAATCAACCAACCATCTCTGGCTTTTATTTTGAAAATCCCCTGCCGTAAATTCCTTTAGTGTCGGGAAGGTCAGTTGTTGATTTAGCTGTTCGTCTTTTGTTGTGTCGGCGCTAATGTCGTTGCAGAGTGAACGGTGGTGGGGGGGTTAAAGGGGGGCTCCATGGATTAGATCAGGTGTTGCCTTCCTTCTAGGTGATAGGTGGTCACAACAGCTGTTGTTGTTGTTTTGAAGCGGGAAGCCTCGTGAACTGATTGTGATGCAGAGATGGACACAGACAGACAGCCTCAGCTCGTTCGCCTGAGGGACAGGGAACCAGTGAATCGGTGACATATGTTTAAATCGGTAAACAACCCCGCTCCTCGTCTGTCTCGCAGAACTCAGACTATCTGGACGTCTGACCGGAGATATTTGCACCTGTAGCCACTGAAGGTCTCAGCACAGACCATGCAGACAGATAACTCCATTAGCTAACAAACTACTGTTAATCCTGTCTGCTTTTCTTCTGCACCAAGGATGTGCGTTTGCGAAACAGCCTGCGTGTTTATGTAGTCGATGTCGGCTTTTATTGCAACTTTCAAAGCGGATCGGAGCCTATTTCTTTGTGAGTATGGAGTCTGACGACGATGTGCCCCTCATCTTGACCTGGGACGAAGCAAACAGCGGTCTGCTGAACGAAGAGGAGACGGAGAGAGGAGACCAGAGTAAGTCTGAGCCGAGGAGTTACTGCATCTTTCCTCGATGACGGTGTCTCTGCTCTGGCGCTGCTGTTTTGACATGCACTTCCTGTTAGACAAAGCTCATCAAAGCAAATGCCGGTAGGAGACTGTGCCGCTGTGTGGATAAAGATGCATAAAGCCATACAAAAGTATTTAACGTGTCTGCTTTGTATAAGACCGTCCAGAGTCCTGGATCTTCTCTTCTGTTTAGCGCAACTATTAGATTTTTCTGTGGGGTCAGGTGTGAAGACTGCAAAAGAAGATTGGTTTTTGCTTCTGGTGAGCCATATTTGTGTTGATTTGGCCATATATTTTGGATCATTATCCTCTTGGAAGACCTGATAACTTCTCTATTCTATATTTTCATTTAATCAAGTTACTGAAATGTGTCCATCTTCATTCAGGCAATGTTTTTTTCTGTTATTTCTGAATATTTCACAGGCTTTGATTTCCTTTGTTTAACATTCTAAGTTGGATTTTGTTTTCCTTGATCAGGGATCAGAACACTCATATTCTGAAAAATCTGGTCTTCGTTTGATTCCCCTATTCATTAAATGCATGAAAGCTAAAAACTCCCACCGTTTTCGGTTTGTAGACCCATCAATTAACAGCATGTATTTTCACACACTTTTTATTTTAGCTTCAAAGGTTTATAAAGTTGCAGTTTCTTAATTTTATTTCAAATTCAAAACTGTCACCTGTATCACAACCACACCGCACATTCATTCTATGTGTTACAGTATTTTGGATTAAAAACAGAAGGTCAGACCTCAAACAAAAGCAGAAATCGGTATTGGCCAGGAAAAAACGTGATCAGTGCATCTCTCAGATATATACATATATATATATATATATATATATATATATCCGAGAGATAAATTCTCATTTGCTTACCATGATTGCACAAATTCGGTTTGATGTTTCCTGGTGTTGCAGCTGTAAATATTCTGCACGCCCAGATCATGATGATTTAAAAATATAAACTTATTGTCCAGCAGACTTAGTGATCTGAAGTGTGAGGGTACGTGATGTTACAGTCCTCCTGTTGCCTTTGTCTCTTCAACATAATCTCAAAAATAACCCATGAGAGAAACAGCTGGCTCAGCAGACCACCCCCTCCCCTCCCTCAGTCCCTCCCGGATGTTCATGGGCAGCATGTGTGTGTGTGTGTTGTGTTTATGAGTGTGTTTTTCTGTGAGCTCACTGGATCAGTTTCTCCTGCTCAGCGGCTGAACAGGAAGAAGAGAGGAATGTGTATGGGGTTTTTTTTGTTGTTGTTTTTATCGGGACATCCAGGAGGGGTTTATGAGAGAGAAGAGTCAAAGTTTTGGTTTTGCTTGTTGCTGCTGGAGCTCTCTGGAAACCGGAGGGAGTTTAACATGATAATGCTGTTGTCACCTCAGCGAGGAGTCACATGCCTGGATACAGGAGTAGAGTTTGAACTGATCTAGAAGCAGATTTACTTTTTTTTTATTTTTTTTTATTGTGACTGTTGCGTCTGTGTCTCTGTGAGGCTGACTTCACCGTGTTTTTCACACGGGGCTCCAAATGTTTTATTGTTCTCAGACAAATGAGCGATCTAAATGGCTCGCATGCAGACTGTGGATCCACGGGTGTCAGGAGGACGCTCAGACTGGTGCTGGGCCCCAATGTGATCCTCACACTTAAGCTCAGTCCGCCGTGGACAGCAAACATCTGGGAGCTTGTTTCTCTCACTGCCTGCGTTTTGTTTGTGCGTGGGATGAGAGCGACCAGACAGGAAGACAGAGGAGCAAAATGTGCAGCTGCAGAGGATCACCTGGGGGAGCCACTCATCTGAAAACAACTCTGAAAACCTTGGATGTAATTTGCAGCTCTGGTGATATTTAGAAGAGTAATTCTAAACATTTTTGCGTGACTTTTTATGTTATTTTCTGCTGTAAGGCAGGATCAATTCCTCTTGTGGTGTGTCTGCATCCTGTGACCATCCGGTTTGTAGCAGGAAGGAGAAGAAATCGGCAAATCAGTGCTGCAAACTCAACTTTTTATTTTTAAATATCAGAGTTGAGCTCAAAGTTCAACCTCAGCTTGAGGCACTTTTTAATGTGTAAATCTTTGTGTCTCTTTACGGTTGCTGTTACACTTCACTCTATTTTTCTGAGACAGTGTTTTGTCTCCAGAGCTGTCCTGACCTCCAGGATGTTTGAGCATTTGTGACTATGTTTCTGATGTTTCTATCAAGGTCGAGTGGAATGTTTGTCCAGATGTATCTACAGATGTCCTTCAGTGCTGCTATGAAATTGGTCTGCAGCTGATTTTTTTTGTTTTGCTTTGTTTTTTTTATATCAGCAACCTTGATACATTCACATAACCTCACCAATGGAGTCCCTGTGTGGACAGGGAGCTGGTTTCCATGGCAATCAGTCCTGTAACGATGAGAGTCCTGTTGAGCTCTCCTCCTTTGCCTTACAGTTAGAACCTGACTGCATCGGTAGGCCCATACCTGTCTCTGTACTGTTCATCTTTAGGGTTCCTGCACAGTCTTAATAAGAATGTAAAAAAAGACGTTTATCATGGAAATTGTATTACTTTGCAGACTTTATTTCTTCTTACAATATCTGACTGATAAAAATCCATACCTGAGAAAACATAAAGGGCTTTTTAGAGGAATATATATCTACATTTCAGTAAATTAGAATATAATTGAAAAGTTTCTTTAGCCCCTTTTGGATCAGCGCTTCAAACTGGACCCAGAGTTCTTAATTTGTGTCCAGTTTAGAGGCCCAATAAATTGGCAATTGTTTTACTAACAACTGTGATTTAAAAAAATCTGTGTTTAACGTTGAATTATCCCATTCAGAAATGACAGGACTGAGTATTATAGATTTTGAAATGGAGCTGAGATGAGTCAGTCCAGATACCGAACATTCAGTGAAATAGGCCGTTTCCCTCTATGCCTGATCAGAAATTAACTTCAGCATAAAGTTGTTTCATTATTTTATTAAACATAATTAATTTAACCTAAGACACTTGAGTCTGGAATTGAAAACCAGAGAAGTTGTTGAAACCCTGCATGCGTTCATGTCAATTTACCTCTTGATACATTGGGGCATAAAAGTATTTAGCAGCCACCGATTGGGCCAGTTTTCCCACTTAAAAATATGAGAAAGGTCTGTAATTTTCATCATAGGTACACTTCAACTGTGAGAGACAGAATGTGAAAAAAATTCCAGTAAATCACATAGTATGATTTTTGAATCATTTATTTGTATAATGGTGCAGAAAATAAGCATTTGGCCAGTAACAAAAGTTAATTTCAGTCCTTTGTAAAGTAACCTTGGTTGGTAATGACAGAGGTCAAAGATTTCCTGTAGGTCTTCACCAGGTTTGCACACTGTAGCTGGTATTTTGGCCCATTCTTCCATGCAGATCTTCTCTAGAGCTGTGATGTTTTGGGGCTGTCGCTGGGCATCACATATTTTCAACTCTCTCCACAGATTTCTATTGAATTGAGGTTTGGAGACTGGCTAGGTTGCTCCAGAACCTTCAAAGGCTTTTTACGTAGCCACTCTTCGTTGCCTGGGCGACGTGTTTGGGATCATTGTCATGCTGGAAGATCCAGACATGTTTCATCTTTAATGCTCTCACTGATGGAAGGAGGTTTTTGAACAAAATACATGACCCCATTGATCCTTTCCTTAATACGGATCAGTCGTCCTGTCCCCTTTGCAGAATAGCTGCCCCAAAGCATCATGTTTCCACCCTCATGCTTCATACTGGGTATGGTGTTCTTGGGATGCAACTCAGCATCCTTCCCCCTCCAAACACGGTTTATACCAAAGAGTTCAACTTTGGTCTCATCTGAACACATGATATTATCTCAGTCCTTCTCTGGATCATCCAGATGGTCTCTGGCAAACTTTTGACAGGCCTGGAAGTGTGCTGTCTTAACGTCAAGCGTTGGGGCATTTTAATCCATGAGGACGTAGTGTGTTACTATAGTAACCTTTGTTACTGTGGTCCCAGCTCTTATTATTGACCAGTTCCCCCTGTGTGGTTCTGGGCTGTTTCCTCACCGTTCTCAAGATAATGTGTACCACACAAAGTGAGATCTTGCATGGAGCCCCAGCTCAAAGGAGATTGTCAGTGATCTTGTATTTATTCCATTTTCTAATAATTGCTCCAACAGTTAATCTCTTCTCACCAAGCTGCTTGCCTATTGTAGATTGGCTCATCCCAGTCTTGTGTAGGTGTACAATCTTTTCCCTGGTGTCGTTACACAGCTCTCTGGTCTTGGTCTTGGCCATGGTGGAGGTTGGAGTCTGACCATTTCAAGATGGGGACAGGTGTCATACAGATAATGAGTTCAAACAGATGCCATTATTACAGGTAACGAGTGGAGGAGTTTCTAAAAGAAGAAGTAACAGGTCTGTGAGGGCCGGAATTAGTTCTTGTTTGTAGGTACTAAGTGCTTATTTTCTGCACTATTATACAAATAAATAATTTAAAAATCAAACATTGTGATAATCCTGGATTTTTTTTTGTCTTCCATCTCTCACAGTTGAAGTGTACCTATGATGAAAATCATATTTTTAATTGGGGCAACTTGCACAAATTGGTGGCTGCCAAATACTTTATTGCCCCCCAACACGCTGACATTTGATTCTTTTTTTTTTTTTCCCAGATGGAGGAGGCAATTATGACATAGTGAACAATGCTGTGATTTCCACACCTGGCTTGCAAAGCAACAAAACCCAAAATGTCTCTTTAAAGCAAAGTTGGGAGATGAACTACCAAGAGGCAGCCATATACCTGCAGGTATCACAAACAATAAAATGGGAGTTTATACACACACTCTCACATGAACAGTTAACGGTTTTATTATAGCTTCTGGGCTAAAAATAGCCAGCAGATTGTTAAACCTTGGACTACAGGAAGTAATGAATTTTGTAATATAACCAGAAGTGTTTGCTGAGTATTAATGTAATTGCAGAAAATATTTCATAATTAAGAAGCTTTCCATCTAGAATTTTAGGTCAGCAAATGACCATTCAAATAAAGCAATATTTAGGTCAAACTTTGCTACATCTTGTCACATAATGCTGTTTTAATATTTATTTTTTGAACTAATTTTATAGGAAGGAGAGAACAATGACAAGTTCTTCTCTCACCCTCGAAACCCGAAAGCACTGGCAGCGTACCTGTTTGCCCACAATCACCTGTTCTATATGATGGAGCTGGTGACGGGTCTGCTGCTGTTGCTGCTGTCACTGTGTGAAGCCCCCGCCGTCCCCTCACTGCGCCTGGATGTCTACGTAAGTTTTTAACTGACTTTGGGCTATATTGTCTCAACTCCAGCTCAACCAAATAACAGCCTTTGATTCTACATACAGTAAGTTAACAAAACTGAAAACTGTGGATAATGTTTTCTCACCCTTTACTCTGGTACCTCTAAATAAAATCAAGTGCCATTAGATCCACAACCCCAGAAGGAGACCCGGTGACTCTAAACATCCAGCTGGAGTTGCAACAGAATGCTTTAAAGCAAATTTATGAGTTAGAATTACCTGGTTAAAGTACAGACCTAAATCCAATTGAGACATGGAAACTTGCAAAGAAGAGTGGGCAATAGTTAGTCAATTTACATACAAAGCGGGCAGAGAGAAATATAACTAGCAGGTTTATACTCCAAAGTATTGATTTTGTGGAACTGCATATAAGTGCATGTCACACTTAGAAAACAAAGGTATGATTCCTTCACAATCATTAACTTGACAACATGTGTAAAAGCTCCAGGGGGTATGTACTTTTTCAGAGCATTCTTACTTACTTTTAGTTACCTGTAGAAATTAGCTTCATTGTGTCCATGTAACCCTTTTGACCCAGTTGTCTGTAAATACTGTTGTATGTGACTCCATTGCAGGTTCATGCCACTCTGGAGCTGCTGGCCTTGCTTCTGGTGGGATTCGAGCTATGCATGAAACTTCGCTGGTTGGGCTTCCAAACATTCATTCGGCACAAGAGGACCATGGTGAAGGTACCCTGACATCCTGCTGTATAAAGCATACCCTGTCTTCCAAATCTGAATGTTTCATGTAGATATAACTATTGAGCTTTTGGTTTCTACGTTGTATTTGTTTTGTTTCTCCTCCCTGTTGCAGATGTGTGTGCTGCTGCTGCAGTTTGTGGAGGCCATCGTGGTTCTGATCAGGCAAACTTCTCACATGCGAGTGACACGAGCTCTCAGACCAATATTCCTGGTGGACTGCAGATATTGTGGTGCTGTGCGCAGGTAGATGATTATCTAAACACACACACACACACGCACACAGGGTTAGTGCCACAGAGTTTCTTTCTTTCTTTCTTTCTTTCTTTCTTTCTTTCTTTCTTTCTTTCTTTCTTTCTTTCTTTCTTTCTTTCTTTCTTTCTTTCTTTCTTTCTTTCTTTCTTTCTTTCTTTCTTTCTTTCTTTCTTTCTTTCTTTCTTTCTTTCTTTCTTTCTTTCTTTCTTTCTTTCTTTCTTACAACTTACTTATTTTAAAAATGTTTAAATCAAAATATATTATGGGTTACCTTATAAATTCATACTTTTATTTATTGTCAGTTACCTGCTGACAAAGCATTTTTTCATCCAATCAGGAACTTGCGTCAGATCTTCCAGTCTCTCCCATCTTTCATCGACATCCTCCTGCTTCTGCTTTTCTTCATGGTCATATTTGCGATCTTGGGTAAGATTAGGTTTTTGGTTTATTTCATTTAAATGCTGCTGTTTCCTCTATGTGAATGGGAGTAATAATTGTGATCTGGTTTAAACGCCTCCAGGTTTCTGCCTCTTCTCTACAAACACAGCTGATCCGGTATGTCAACCTATTGGTTTGCCTGGCTGTAGTTTAAAATTTTTATGCCAGTGTGGAGTCTTTAGTTCTTGTGCAACATCACTCAGACTCTGTCTTCTCACCACAGTACTTCAACTCTCTGGAGAACAGCCTCGTCAGCCTGTTTGTGTTGCTGACTACAGCAAAGTAAGCAGAAATGATATTGTTTGGGGGGGTTTTCCACACACCTGATGTCCAGTCAGTAATTCCTAGTTGTCTTGCAAATAATTTTTCTGAATGTTGTTTGGCTGATTTTGATTGGTATGACTAAGCCTCTCTCTCTTCTAGTTTCCCTGATGTGATGATGCCAGCGTACTCCAAAAACCGCTGGTCCTGCATTTTCTTCATTGTTTATCTCTCCATAGAGCTCTACTTCATCATGAACCTGGTACAAAAAGTTTTCCTATCCTGTAAAACAGACTTGACTTCAATTAACATCTTAGACCTCCTTAAATTTCTAACTTCAATGTATCTTATTGAATTTTTATGTTAGACCAACACAAAATACTGCATAGTTTGTGAAGTGAAAGGAACAGAATGCATAATTTTTTACTATTAAAATATGAAAATGAGCATTTGTATTTGAACCCAATTTACTTTGACACCCATAATCCAAATTTCTGAATTCAGAGGATTCAAGTTTCTCATCCATTCTGTCAACTGGATGAATAACACTGCCAAGGTAACCTGCAAGGAATAAAAAAGTTTTGTTTTGTTTATTGTCCTAAAGTTAAATGTTCTAGTGAAGCAATTTGTAACTCAAAGGTACCATACTTACAACACCTTGCAAAACTAACCCCTCCCCTTGGAGCTTTTACACATTTTGTCATATTAAACCTGCAAACATCACCGTAACTCACTGGAAATTTTTTTCTGATTGACTGACAAAAATAGTTAATAATTGTGAAATAAAAATCCGAAATGTTCGGTATGCATTTATATTCAGCCCCCCACTACTCACATACCCCCAACTAAAGTCCAAATGTGCAAAGCTGGTAGCAACTTATCTCCAAAGTCCTGCTGCTGTAATTGCAACAAAATATGGTTCTGAAGGCAGTGAGATGCACTGAATTAAAAATTTTATTGGGATATTATAGTAAAGAATATTGAAAATTATATTCTCCTTTCAGTTTAACATCATGCACTACTACGTTTTTGTTGGTCTATCACATAAAGTCCCTGTAAAATACATGGAAATCTGTGGTTCCAATTTTACAATATACAAATACTTCTTTCCAGGGAGTAAATAAACCTCTTAAACGCAATTTCTTCGTGTATTCTCCTCCAGCTCCTCGCCGTTGTGTTTGATACATTTAATGATGTGGAGAAGATGAAATTTAAATCTCTTTTGCTTCACAAACGCTCTGCTATTGACCACGCCTTCCAGCTGCTGGTTAGCCGACAGGTACGTGAGCTGTTTTTGGTATGAAGAATTTATTTCGCCTTCCTTTCTAAGGCCCAGAGAGGCATCTGCCAACAATTAACTGTGTTGCTGTATTTCTTTTCCCTCCAGAGGCCGATGGGCGTGTCGCTAAAACAGTTTGACGGTTTGATGCGTTTTTACAGACCTCGAATGTCTGCGAGAGACCGTTTTCTCACATTTAAAGCTCTGAACACATCAGGGGCTCCTATGCTAAGGTGATGTCTGGCAACTTTTTTTTAAATTAAAATGTTCTCCTTTGAAGTGTACTGTGTTAGTGTTATCAGTAAATATAATTGTCTTTTCTGTTACAGCCTGCAGGAGTTTTATAAGTTTTATGAGGTCATTGGCCTAAAATGGAAGGTAATTATTTTTTGTATTATTTGTTTTATGGTGAGAACCATTTTTATTTTGTGTTGCTTTGGCTGCCTGTGATGTGCTCCTCCTGTAAAAAATTTTTGTTTTTCAGCCACGGCGGAGCAGAGAACACTGGTTTGATGATCTTCCACACACAGCCTTCCTCATTTTCAAAGGTAAGTTCTTCATTTTTATTTTTATTTTTTGCCATTAGAAGAAGTAAGGAAACCAATGCCATGATTTGCCATGTAGTGCCTTGCAAAGTTACTCACACTTCTAGGATTTCTTTCTCATTTTTTGTAAGTTTACAACCTCAAACCTCCATGTTTTATTGGATTTTATGTAATAGATCAATACAAATTGTGAATCTACCAACTTTGCACATCCAAAGACTGAACATTCTTCTTTGCAAAATTGGCTCAAGCTCAGTCAGATTGGATGGAGAGCTTCTGTGAACATACATTTTTAAATGCTGCCTCAGATTCTCAATTGGATTTTGTTATTGTATTTATTTTTTACGTTTTTTGGCACTAGTGGCCTTTATTAACAGTGGAAGACATGCAGCAAACGTCCCAGAGTTGGGAATCAAACCCCAGACAGCTGCTGCGAGGACTAATAGCCTCTGTTTATGGGGCGGCCACTATTCCCCTACACCACGCACCACCTCTCAGTTGGATTTATGTCTAGACTTTGACTGGATCATCTTGACACATGAATATTCTCTGATCTAAACCATTTCATTGCAGTTCTGACTGTATGTTTAGAGTTGTTTGGCTGCTGGAAGGTGAACATCCTCTTGGGTCTCAAGTCATTTACAATCTCTAACCAGGTTTATTTCAAGGACTTCTCATGTTTAGCCCCATCCCTCTTCCCAACAACTCTGATCAGCTTCCCCGTCCCTACCCCAACATAATGCTGCCACCACCATGTTTCACTATGGGGACAGTGTCTTCAGAGTGATGTGCAGTGTTAGTTTTTTTCCACGTATAATAATTTGCATTTAGGCTAGAAACTTAAATTTTGGTCTCATCAGACCACTCTTCCATAAAGACCAGATTAGTGGAGTGCACGACTAATAGTTGCCCCGATTCTCATGGATCTCTGCAGCTGCTTCAGAGTTACCTCTTAGCTGCTTCTTGGATTAATGCTCTCCTTGCCCAATCTGTTGGTTTAGATGGATGCCCATGTCTTCACAGGGTTGCAGTTGTGCCATAATCATTGCAGTTTAAGGTGATTGATTGACCTCTGGCATGTTCATAGCTTGGGATATTCATTAATAACCTATATGACCTTTTATAAAGTTCTGCAAAACTTTATCCCTGACCTGTCTGCCATGGTCCTTGGTCTTCATGATGATGTTTCTCAGCGTTAGAGTTGGATTGTGTTCACTAATAAAGTTATTCCTGGAAGCAATATTTATGCGAGTAAAGAGGGTAAAATAAAACTTACACCACAATTTTATTTATTTACTTTAATAAAATGCACTGCAGTGTGTTTTCAATAAACTCCAACAGACAACAGAAGTTGTGGTCGTCATGTGAAATATCTCAAAAGGTTTTAATACTTTTGCGAGGCACTGTGTATAAGAGATTTCTGTCTTTTGTAGGCATCCACCTGGTGGTGAAGTCCAAGGCCTTCCAGTATGCCATGTGTAAGTATCATCATCATTGTTGTCACCCTCCCAGTTCTCCCTGTTCAAACACTCCCTCTGAGATCTTTGTGTTAATGTCTGCAGATGTGGTGGTGGCCATTAATGGTGTGTGGATCCTCGTGGAGACGTTCAGAATGAACAGTAAGACCTCTCCAGTAAATACAACATATAAAAACATATTTAACAAACTGCTGACCTCCTACCTTCCTCCGGTCCTGCAGGTGGATACTCTTGGTCTGAATTTGTTCCGCTGAGTTACATCGTTTTCCTGACGAGTGAGTAGAAATCTGCTCCTTCCTGCTCACCGAAAGACGCAACGAATATTTAAAACTGCACGTGACTGGATGATTATGATTGAAGCTGGCTCTTATTCCTCCTCTGCTCCATCCTGGTTTTAGTTTACGGCGTGGAAGTGCTGCTGAAAATTGCGGGTTTGGGGCCGTTGGCTTATTTCAGCTCTGGCTGGAATCTGTGAGTGAAATCAAGCAGAAAACAAAACTCTACTTTTAACTTACAAAGTTTATGAAGAGTTATAGAAACATTCTGAAAACATTGTGTTTCTCTGTTGTCTATCCAGGTTTGACTTCTCCGTGACTGTGTTCGCCTTCTTGGGGCTGATTGCTCTGGCGTTCAACATGGAGCCGTTCTACTTCATTGTAGTTCTCAGACCGTTCCAGTTACTTCGGTTTGTTTTCCTCGTTTTAAAATCAGACCATATGTTTACATTTCACTTTATTTAGACCCAGTTTTGGTTTTCATCTCAAATTTCCATGCTCCTGTTCTCCAAGGCTGTTTAAGATAAAGCAGAGGTACCGAAACGTGTTGGACACCATGTTTGAGCTCTTCCCCAGGATGGCCAGTCTGGGGCTGACGTTAATCATCTTTTATTACTCCTTTGCCATCGTGGGTATGGAGTTCTTTGCAGATGTAGTTTATCCAAACTGCTGCAAGTGAGTGTCACTCTTATCGTCTGTAGAAATGTTTTAAGATTAAACATATGGGATTTATTCCTATAAACTGTCCCCTGCTACAATTCAGCCACAGATAGGTAAATAAGTATCAAATGTTCCTTATATATAATTTTTTTAAATTCATTTCAGCACCAGCACTGTGGCAGATTCCTACAGACAGATAAACAAAACTTTCGGCAACAGAACAGTGTTGGATGAAGGCTACTATTATCTCAACAATTTTAACGACATCCTCAGCAGCTTTGGTAACACCTTCTATTATTTTTTACCTTTCAGTATCGTCCAGAATTCAACACATTATCCCTTAATTGCTTTGGGAGCCAGACTTTCTTCTGAAGCTCCTTTTTAAAAAAAGGTTTTTTTGAGGGGACGTTTGCTGTTTTGATTTTTCCCCACATTTCCTGCAGTTGATCTTTTTTTAAATTCCATATTGCATCTTTTGACAAATTTCACTTTCAGAAATAAATAATTTCTTTATACATCTTTAGTTAATGTTATACTTTTAATCAGCTCTAGTTTTTATGAGGAGACAGAAAGCTGTCTCATCCATTGAGGTAGGTGCCATTTCTAGGCTTAGTGTTAAGTGTTAAAATCTTTAGCAACTAAACAATTATCTGAAAATATATTATAAGGAACGGCATAGAAAGCAATGGTTTGAAAAAATGTGTAAAGCATTAAGAAAATGATTAATAAAACCTGTCCCCTTAAAGGTGAAAATGCTAAAAATATGGAGATGCTTTCCCAAAGAGTATTTTCAGGGTGATTGTTGTCCGGTGTGTAAACTCGATTTCTTTGACTCTTCTGATTTTGCCTGCAGTGACTCTGTTTGAACTTACTGTGGTTAACAACTGGTACATCACCATGGTAAGATTGTTGCTTAGGTCTCCACGCTGCAGTCTTACTGTATGACCTGTAGGCATCGCTGTTCACTGCTGCTGTATTTTCCCTCTCTCCCAGGAAGGAGTGACGTCTATGACGAGCCATTGGAGCCGTCTGTACTTCATGACGTTTTACATTGTTACCATGGTGAGCAAAGTTTTTTTTTTTTTTCTTTAAATATTTTTCTTTTAACTTAAGCTTGATGGTTTGAATGTGAGCATGATTTCTGTTTTCTTCTCTTTTTCAGGTCGTGATGACCATTATTGTGGCTTTCATCCTGGATGCTTTTGTGTTCCGCATGAACTACAGCCGAAAGAACCGGGAACCGGTGGATAACCCAGAGGGTGTGTTTAAAATCATGCGTAGCATTCAGGCAGTGGTCATGTGCATGTTTTAATGAAAATTACAGGATTTAAGATTTTCTTCATTTTTTTCCCTAATGCATTACCACCACTGTTACTGTGGGTAAGCAGGGGTCAGTTTAATGTGTGTGATTGTGCTGTAGATGAGAATGGGATAGTGTTTGAAGCGGAGGTGAAGAGAGATGAAGCTTTGACCACCCTGGAGTTGTACAAACAGACCTCCCCGACACTGTCTTCGCTCAGCTCGCTGGCTGCAGTCCTGCAAGCTATGGACAAGAATGGGGTAAGAACATGAGCTTTAAACGTTCCTTCCATCTCAGGGAAACCACGCTAACCTGTCTTCCTCCTCCTCCTTCATGCATAGCACACATCACTGGTTTACTTGGGACGCAGGTCAAGAACAAAGAGTGACCTCAGTATGAAAATGTACGAGGAGGAGATACAGGTAGGAAGCTGAAGAAGTTCTGCTGTATGCAGGTTCTTACAAAAGTCCCTATACCCATTAAAATAGTCGAAAGATGTTAAAACCCCATACTTCAATGTGTTTTATTGGGATTTGATGTGACAGACCAACACAGAAGTACATAATTGTGCTGTGGAAGAAAAAAAAGATATATATGCAATCAAATAGCTTCAGAAGTCAGTTAATTAGAACATATTGTGTGTTATTTAATCTCAGTATAAATCCAGCTGTTCTATTAAGGCCTCAGAGGTTAGTTAGTTAGTGAACAAACGGCATCATAAAGACCAAAAACACCAGACCGGTCAGGGAGAAAGTTGAGAAGTTTAGAGCAGGGTTGGGGTTAATAAAACATTCCAAGCACTGAACATCTCACAGACACCAGTTCAATCCAGCATCTGTAAATGGAAAGAGTGGCACAACTACTAATCTACTAAGACTTCACTATCCACCTCAACTGAAAAGCAAGGAGAGAATTGATTACAGCAGCATCCAAGAGGTAAATCTGGAGGAGCTGCAGAGATCTGCGGCTCATGTTGGATAACCTGTCAATGGGACAACTATTAGCTGTGCTCTCCACACTGTTTGGAGTTCAATAAATGTTGGCTAATATATTCTAAGTGTGGTGAACTAGCATTTTCTCATGGCAGCAGATGCTCGCAGTAGATGCTCACACCAGACACAAATGAGATTACCCAAAAGGTCAAAGGTCAAATAGTGATGGAAGCACAGATGAGAAAGGAGAAAACTGATATCAAGACTGATACAGTCATCACAATATTTACCAGTATTAGTGCCACTGCAGGATTTTTTTTATACCATGCAGCTTTAGCTACAAGCCATGTAGGGACATGGCACACCTGGAAAAATAAAAACCTGTTGGATAAGAAGAGATTGGGGTGGAGGTCCACCTTCCAACAGGATACTGACCCTAAACATACCACCAGAACTACAATGACATTGTTTAGACCAAAGTACAGACCGAAATCTGATCAAGAATCTGTGGTGAATTGCGCCGCTCAAGGTGGCAGCATGTTGGAGTAGCTCTGTTACTTTGGTTTATATTTTTTTCTTTTTTAAAACTTTAATTCTTCCATTTTTGGTAGAAACATTGTTTTTGTGGACAACTATTCTCTCTGGTTTTGAATGCTGTGCAGCTGCAAGGATTTTTGCTGATACTTTTTATTTTTGGACATTTGTTATGATGCATAACCATGGCAACAAGGTGGTTTACAACTGGCAGCAGCTGATTAACATCACAAAAGCTCAAATAATACCTCAACTACAGCCACAAAACCCTGATGAGTTGAAAAGAAGACGCCATAGATCCAGAGTATCCTCTACATCAGACTGTCATACAACTACAGAGCGTCTTCAGTCAGACGCTTCTTCAGATCTGCAGAGCGCTACAAGAGATCATCCCTACCCACAGCCATCAGCATCTACAACAAATCTTTGAAGGAACTTGCAAAATGAGTTACATTTAATTTCCCTTTGGGATTAATAAAGTAATTTTGAATTGGATAATCGATCTCCACAGACGCTGTCCAATCTGACTGGGATTGCACTATTGTGATCTGCAATCTGGTAGATACAAACCCCAAATGAATTGCAGTTGTAATTACAGCAGGTGTTTCTGTTAAGTGGCTACGTACAAGTGCATCCCTCACTTTATTTCTGAAAAAAAGTGTCTAAAGCTACATATTTTTCTTCCACATCAGAAGTATGCATTTCTTTGTTCCATCAACTAAAATTTTGATAAAAATCAAAGTTTGAGGTTTAACTTTGATTGAACTTTTGAGAAAATGTTCAAGGGTGTAGATACTTTTACACAGCACTGAATTTTAGTTGCAGCTGTACTTAAAACGTTTCTCGCCAATCTCTTCTCTGTATCTTCTCGTCAGGAGTGGTATGCAGAGTATTCGAGGGAATGTTTGCCTCAAGTAGATGAAAACCTAAACCTAGATCAGAACAGTCCCGTCACTGACCCGGCTCCCTTCCAAGAACATCAGCCGAACTCCCAGTCTGGACATCACAGCATTAACTAAAGAAAACTGTGGCAAGCTGTACATAAACCTCATCTCAACAGAGGAAACCCCAGCACCTTCAACCCCCCACCCATTGGTGTGGGGAATAAAAATTATGAGTCTCATGAACTAAAGTCGGTGAGGTAAAAATAACGCTGTCCTCCTACTGGAGCTGGACGGAAGTGTTGACATTTTAAAGGACCCCTAAACAAGCCACCATTTCTTTGTGTATTTATCATGAGGTTTTGTGTACTCTCAATATAAATTAAACCTGATGCCTTAGTTTAACAGTTTCTCTGACCTGTATTAACACACAGTACTTGTACTAGATATTTTGATGAGAACACTAAACACTCTAAAGACCCAATCCAACCACTTACCATGTAAAAGGTTTCTCCTGTCTCAGCAGACTCAAAGTATTTTATATAAGCTCTCATTCTGTAATGTACTTGAAAGTAACAGCAGATTTTAATAAACTATTCAAATAATGAAGTGCATGAGTGCATATTTGCTGTATTATCATGATGGCTATTTAAAAATCAAAAAACAAACCAGAGCTTTTTTTTCTCCCAAGACCCCAAAAAAGCAGCTTTGTTTAAATTCACAAACCAGTCACAGAACATTTACAATATTAAATTATGACATTTGTAAAACATGAGCTGAATTTCAAAACATCACAGCTCTAGAGACGACAAGGCATAGTGTGATTGGTTTTCGTCCGCCCTGAGCACTTTTAGAAGTCTTTAGCCACTTTGTTTTACTGAGTAAACACAGGAGGGTTCGTAATGAACAAGCAAGTGCAACAGTGTTCATTACTGCATTACTCAATATTATTAGAAGCAGAAGATGGAGGTCCACCTTCCAACAGGATACTGACCCTAAACATACCACCAGAACTACAATGACATGGTTTAGACCAAAGTCCAGATCTAAATCTGATCAAGAATCTTTAGAGAAGCTTGATAATTGATCTCCACAGACGCCGTCCAATCTGACCGGGATTGCACTATTGTGATCTACAATCTGGTAGATACAAACCCAAATGAATTGCAGTTGTAATTACAGCAGGTGTTTCTGCTAAGTATCGACACTTAGCGGCTGAGTACGAGTGCATCCCTCACTCTTTAGCCACTTTGTTTTACTTACTAAACACAGGAGGGTCCATAATGAACAACCAAGTGCAACAGTGTTCCATTACCGCGTTACTCAATGTTATTACAAGCAGAAGATGGAGTCATTGGTCTGCAACCCTCAGTCTGGTGTAAGGTCAGATGTGGATTTCCCCGAACTCTGTGAGAAGCGCAATGAGAAGAAATATGGAGTAGAAGATGATGAGGAAGATGCCATAGGATCGACCCAAGTGGAACTGGCTGAGTGGAACGATGAGAAAAGACAGGACCAAGGACAAGCCCAGAGATCCTACAAGAATCCACGTCAACAAGCCCTCCAACTCGATCTGAGGAGGAAAACAAAGAATCAGCCTCTTACAGTCCAAAATAGTTTCTTCTCTGGTTATTAAAGGAGAGGATTACCTGCACAAAAGAGTGTGTTTCATACATCTGCAAAAGACATCCCAACCCTACTCCAAAAAGCATGTCTGAATTACAGTCAAGGTTTCACCTTTCATTTATTTTTAGTAAATGTATTTCAAAAATATGTATGATGTAGTTCAGGGTAATTAAACTATTCCAATATGTTATAGAGAAACAAAAAATATCAATATCAATGATAAGGTAGACTTTGATGTCAGGCAGTACATGGGGCCACCAGTACTTGCGCACTAGTGATATTTGATTTTTTTTATACTTTTACTGAAACATTTGTACTTGTAAACAGTTTAAGCACAGTAATATATTGCTGGTCGAGTTTGTTTTTGTTTATTTTTTTTAATCAGTGGCCCATGATGACCCATACTGCTTATGTGTTTTGTTTGTGGGATATTTTAGAAATAAAACTCATTAGTTCTTGATATTTATTTGCATTTGTTCTTACAGCTCGACTTAGAACTGAAGCTATGACTTTTTTTTGTTTTTTGGTCTATACCACCCAACGCCATCACAACATTAACCTTTAATCTCTTTTTTCCTGATATTCTATATTCTTCCATTTTTGAAATTCCTGGAGTTTCAAACCAATATTTAGCTTTCTAAATACGTTTTACATACATTTCTGTATTTTACAGCATCATTGTCCTGTATTAAACAGCTGCTCTTCGGTTTAAGTTTAAAAATAAAAAAATTAGCATATATTAAACATTTACTTTGCTCACATTCATCAGACTACTCCATAATTTTATCCCTGAAAATTAACTTTTAAAGGTTTCCGTGACCTGTTGCATTTTTAATTTCTGTCCTCATCTTAAATTGTATCCCCCACTTCTTTCTGACAATTTCTTCAATGCACGCTAGAAAGATGGGGACGTCTTCAAGTGGACATGAAAATAAAAGGATACTGAAAATGATGCCTCCAAAGCAAGCAGCTATGGCCATGCGTGGGTAGCCCTGCCGAGCGAGGGTGATGTCAGAAAAACAATCTGAAACAGAGAAATGAATCACGCGTTACATGGTTAGATGTAAATTAGATTTACTTGTTTGATCAGATTTAGATTGTCGGACATCACCTCCGATACTGTTGCCCCAGGCTAGAAGAGTCAAGCCCAGCACGGTGTTACTGAGACTCAGCACTACACCGAGCATGTGCAGAAGACTGACCACCTCGGAGGCTGCGGCGCTGATCAACACAGCGCTCACCACAAAGCCCAAAAGTGCAAAAAGCTGGAGGAGCAGAGAACTAATTAGACTCTGAGGCAGCTGCCCTATAAAAGTATTCATCCTGAATCTGTTTTATATGACCGGTAAACATAAATATAATATCACAAAGCAGACATTTTAAAGCAGGAAGTAAATGATGTCGTTTTCACTGTTGCTTCCAGATCTAAACTTGAAAAACCTGGTGTGCATTTGGGTTTAATCCCCTTTACCCTGATATCCTTAAATAACATTCATTGCAACAATTACATTAAAAGTCAGCTTTAGTTAGCAAGTAGAGTCCCCCATTGTGTAATGTAATCTCAGTATAAATCCAGCTGTTCTGTGAAGGCCTCACGGGTTTGTTAAAGAGCAAACAGCATCATGAAGACCAAGGAACACAGCGGACATGCTGGAGTGGATACTCAGGCATCCAAGACATGACAATCCAAAGTGCTTATGTTGGGGACAACAGGACTTTGTCTCGTTTCTAGTTATAAAACAGTGCAGTCAGTTGCAGTTTAATATGCCAACAGGTAAAAAGCTTTAAATTCAAGAAAGTTGGCATCGAGTCTCTGACTTGCAAACATTACTTAATCCTGAGTGAGCATGTAGCAGCAACAGGCACTTGGTTGCAGCGAGTCGTAAATTTTGCAGCAATCCTTCAAATGGAGTGGGAGGCCAAATTCTCATTTCTGACCAATCAAAGTATTTGTCAGACACCCCAACAACAACAACAAAGATCTGGCCAGAAAGATCATCAGCAACAAGCTGCAAAGAACATCCAAACTAGGGCTTAAATAACAGAAATATGTCATTTTTTCCCCTGGATATCATATACTGGATTTTAATATAAGGCAATAATTTAAAAAAATCTGTTGGAGGCTGCAAAACACTTGAGACTGGAGAAGTTCACCTTCCATCAGGACGACTCTAAACATTCAGCTACAGTGAAATGATTCCAAACATATCCAAAGCTGAATCCAGAAGAAATCATCTAGCAGGGCTTGAAAGTTGATGACAGAAGCTCACCATCCAATCTGACTGGTTTTGAGCCATTTTGTAAAAATAAATAACCAACATTTTAGCCTCTATATGTGCGAAGCTAGTAGACATACCGCAAAAGATCGGCAGATGTCACTGCATTGAACACAGGCTGCACAAACGAATACAAATACACACCAGACTTTCAAGATTATCATTTGTCTAGAGATTTAAACGTTTTACATTTATGCATTACTTTACCAAATAACATTTGAATTAAATGCATTAACGTTTGTGGTTGTAACCTCAAAATAAAGGGCTACAACTACTTTTGCGCTTTACTTAATTAAATAGAGAAGAATGCACATCTAGCCAAACTTACAAAGAATCTGCATGTCAAAAAACTGACCAACCCAAATCTAAACAAGACATTACTGTACATTTAGTTTAATCATCTCAAAGTCCAGATGAGCGGAATGTGACTTGTTTAAAATTTGATCTTTTCCTGATTTAGATAAGCAAAAACACTAACAGGGTGATATTTGGGAGGATGGTCATTGGTGGTGGTGCAGAAAACTATAGCAGCCAAGAACATTCCCAGCAGGAGAGTCAGCAGCCAGATAGGAAACTCTCCCTGGATCAGGATGTCTCCATCTAGGAGGGCAAAAAAACACCTCAATATTTAGAATGCATAATTTTTTCTGATAATAGCTTCAGTGTGTTGCCATCAATTTATTGTGCGAGGTGATGCGCTTACATGCTCCAGATTGGAAGACGAGAACGCACAGCAGAGGAGCAGTGACCAGATGGAGGGAGTTTAGCGGTCTCCTCCAGTTTCTGTCTTCTTTGTCCGGGTCCACCACCGGGACACAGAGCAGCAGCACCACCTCCAGAGGAGTCTTACAGCCAGACGATAGGAGCACCACATTACAAAAAGGAGTTTAAATTGAGTTTTCCTGTTGCTCTGTTCACCAGATTTATACAAACCTTTACAACTTTGAGAGCTCTCCAGGTCCATGATTTCCTCCTCCACTTCCTGTTGTCCACTGGATTCAGAGAGCTCAGCAGGATTTCACTCGTGGACTCAGAATAAGGCAGAAGGGGCCTGTACTCAGACTCTGCAGCAGCAAAAACACCTCTGGTTGTATGACGTGGATCACGGAAGAAATGATCGGTTTGAGTTGATGCTTTCCTACCATACTCCTGCTGGATCGTCCCGCCTCTCAGGCCGGGAACGTCGTCATCAGAGGAGTCCGATGAGTTGAACTCTGCCTCAGAGAAAGATAATCCTCCGTAAAACAAAAAACAGCAGAAAGAAAACGCATGTAGAGGTATGTGAATGCAAAGGTCTAACCTGGAATTTGAGGGACGTTTTCGACACCGTTTGTAGCTGAATTTTTTTGCCGATTGTAGATGTATGAACTGATAATAACAGTGAGAACGTAAACCAGATAGAGGCCCAGGTATCCTGGAAAACAAAGAGGAAGAGGCTCAGTCATACCGGTTGAATGTTAATACAGTGCCCTAAATTTTGCATGTGAGAGGACGATGAGCGTTATGGGTGATGTCTTTTTACCCCTTGTCTACTTTATACTTCTGCAGTTTCGATCGTTTTGGACCCAAAAACGTCAGAGTCAAAAAAGATGCGTTTGTCACAGGACAGAATTTAAAGTCGTTTTCTATTATCTATTCCTAGTCTTCTGTACAGAAATGTTTTTATTCCAATACATAACGTCTAAATACCAGCAAGAGTTACATCGGTTTGATCATATCTTGTAAGAAATGACTTGTCCCAACACAGATCAGAACCACAATTAGATGAAATATGGTATAATATAAAATATTTAGAAATATTTACTATTAGAACTTATTTCACATTAGATCTGAGCATTTTCATATTTCTTTCAATCATTTATTACAGATTAGAAAATAAATAATATCAGACAAACTATATCTTCATAAAAAGATTAGAAAGCTTTTTTTCAATTAAACTGAATTTATATACAGACTTTTTACAAATACTGTGACTTTATTCCAACTTGCTTTACGCATTTCTTACTGTGCAACACCAAATACTAGAAAATATTCCAGATAAAAACATGATTTTGAGCCCTACATGCAAACTTTGTGTTTAAGAGGCTACATATTTTTTTCAAATAAATAAAAGGTATGTGTGAAACCACAAGGCTGGCGTAAAAAGCAGGGCTGGGTGACTCTGAAGAGCACTCAAATGTTCAAAGAAACCACTAAGTCCCCAACAATGCAAATGGCTTAAAAAGTTTCAAAAACAGAGATGATTAAAAATAAATGTTTTTTCTTTGGTTTGTTTAAAAAAATAATCTAGTCTAATATGGGTTTAATTGTTTTTGGAGCTGACTTTTAAACAAGCAACAAATTGTTTTCCTCTTGTAACATATTGATTGTGTTAGTGGCTCCACAAAGTGCAAATTCCCAACTTGTATTGTAACTTTCTCTCAGATGTAACAGAAATCTGTAGACAGGTCCTTGAACAGTCTGATAACGGTGCTAAACAATCCAGACAAACAGCTACGTGCTGACAGCAGATTGAGAGACCACAGGCGAGGCTGTGCTTTTAAGTGGCACACTGAATGCTCAAAGTAAAGATGCATCTAAATAAATTTTATATTGGCAGATAGATTCCATACAAAGTGATATTTACATTGATTATTTTTCCTAATCTTATGACTAACAGAAGAACCCAACTTCCACTTTCTCAGAAAAGATTACATAATATTAATTTGAAAATGATTATTTAGTACAGAAATATCATACCACTACAAAGTCTGTCCATGTACTGTACAGTTTATGCATTCAGTACTTGGTTGGGAATCCTATAGCATGAATTCCTGCATCAGTGCGGAGTGACATGGAGGCATTTTTTTCTTGACAAACCACCATACTGAGGTTGTTTGAGTAACCTCAGTTTACCCAATTATTACATGGGTTAGGAAAGTCAGGCCAATAAAGTATAGTGATACCATGGTCATAAAAACAGGTGTTGGTGCTTTTGGCGGTGTGGGCAGGAGAAAATTCCTTCTGTAAAAAGAAATCCCCATCTCTAAAAAGCACATGTTTTCCTTCCACTCAACTTTTCATTAATGTACAGGTCATTCTCAAAAAATTAGCATATTAATTAAACTTTCATATATTTTAGATTCATTGCACACCAACTGAAATATTTCAGGTCTTTTATTGTTTTAAAACTGATGATTTTGGCATACAGCTCATGAAAACCCAAAATTCCTATCTCAAAAAATTAGCATATTTCATCCGACCAATAAAAGAAAAGTGTTTTTAATACAAAAAAAGTCAACCTTCACATAATTATGTTCAGTTATGCACTCAATACTTGGTCGGGAATCCTTTTGCAGAAATGACTGCTTCAATGCGGCGTGGCATGGAGGTAATCAGCCTGTGGCACTGCTGAGGTGTTATGGAGGCCCAGGATGCTGCGATAGCGGCCTTAAGCTCATCCAGAGTGTTTGGTCTTGCGTCTCTCAACTTCCTCTTCACAATATCCCACAGATTCTCTATGGGGTTCAGGTCAGGAGAGTTGGCAGGCCAATTGAGCACAGTAATACCATGGTCAGTAAACCATTTACCAGTGGTTTTGGCACTGTGAGCAGGTGCCAGGTCGTGCTGAAAAATGAAATCTTCATCTCCATAAAGCTTTTCAGCAGATGGAAGCATGAAGTGCTCCAAAATCTCCTGATAGCTAGCTGCATTGACCCTGCCCTTGATTAAACACAGTGGACCAACACCAGCAGCTGACATGGCACCCCAGACCATCACTGACTGTGGGTACTTGAGACTGGACTTCAGGCATTTTGGCATTTCCTTCTCCCCAGTCTTCCTCCAGACTCTGGCACCTTGATTTCCGAATGACATGCAAAATTTGCTTTCATCCGAAAAAAGTACTTTGGACCACTGAGCAACAGTCCAGTGCTGCTTCTCTGTAGCCCAGGTCAGGCGCTTCTGCCGCTGTTTCTGGTTCAAAAGTGGCTTGACCTGGGGAATGCGGCACCTGTAGCCCATTTCCTGCACACACCTGTGCACGGTGGCTCTGGATGTTTCTACTCCAGACTCAGTCCACTGCTTCCGCAGGTCCCCCAAGGTCTGGAATCGGTCCTTCTCCACAATCTTCCTCAGGGTCCGGTCCCCTCTTCTCGTTGCTCAGCGTTTTCTGCCACACTTTTTCCTTCCCACAGACTTCCCACTGAGGTGCCTTGATACAGCACTCTGGGAACAGGCTATTCGCTCAGAAATTTCTTTCTGTGTCTTACCCTCTTGCTTGAGGGTGTCAATGATGGCCTTCTGGGCAGCAGTCAGGTCGGCAGTCTTACCCATGATTGCGGTTTTGAGTAATGAACCAGGCTGGGAGTTTTTAAAAGCCTCAGGAATCTTTTGCAGGTGTTTAGAGTTAATTAGTTGATTCAGATGATTAGGTTAATAGCTCGTTTAGAGAACCTTTTCATGATATGCTAATTTTTTTAAATAGGAATTTTGGGTTTTCATGAGCTGTATGCCAAAATCATCAGTTTTAAAACAATAAAAGACCTGAAATATTTCAGCTGGTGTGCAATGAATCTAAAATATATGAAAGTTTAATTTTTATCATTACATTATGGAAAAGAATGAACTTTATCACAATATGCTAATTTTTTGAGAAGGACCTGTATTTGGATACAGCAACCAACTTATTCTGAAGTAAAGAGTCTTCTTCAAAGACATTTAGTGGCTTACTCTCCTTGTTGGGTGTGTCAATCTGTTTGCTGGACAACGGTCAACGCAGCAGTCTTCCCATGACTCAATTGGCCACAACATAACATTTCTGTATTAAGAGTCTGTTTTATATATTGGTCTTATGTGATATCCCAATCTTCTGAGAAACAATATTTTAAATTACTGAGATCCACCCATCCACAAAAACGCTTTCTTTCAGACTATTTGTGTGTTAGTGTTTACCCAGTGTTTCTCCCAGTGTTGTGGTGCCTCTGTAGAGGATGACAAAGGTCCAAAACACAGCGACCATGTAGAAAATAACATCACGTAGAAACGGACGGGAAGCAATGGTAAAGGGTTTGACCAGTGCGACACTTCCTGCAACTACTGTGGTAACAAATATACCAGCTCCTGCAAAGAACACACAGATTTTTTTCCTTTAAATATTTTTGCTCATTTATCTTTAGGTTTGTTAAAGAAATAAAATAAAAGCCTCCATGTACCAAACAAGGCTCCGACAGCCAGCCCAGCAGTGTGTGGATGGGAGATCGCTGCCATGGCACTGAAGATGTCTGGAGCTCCATTACCCAAAGCCAGGAACGTCACACCCTCAGCACACATTGCAGTCAAGGAAACAATTCGCCAACAAGCATAAGGTGATTACTGGTATTAAGTGTTAAAAAAACATCACTTAAATGGACAACAGAAAAGTTCTACTAAACAATTTCTCTGGCTTATAGTTGTTTTAACAAGATTCCAGCGAAATTGTCAGGGTACCGTCAGTTTCTGCAGCAGCACTGAACAAAGAGCAACACAAAGTTGCTCTTTCCACATGTGTTGCTGTTCCCTATTGGTCAGCTGGCCGAACGAAGGCAACTACATTTACAGGAAAGGCAAATTCGACTGTTTTGAAATATTTTCAATATCGGAAAACACAAAGTCTTGGTGAGGAAACTAGAGGAGCTCCACCTGTAATTCTTTTTAGGTCATCATGGCAAGAGGAGCACATTTGCAAAGCAGCTGACTGCAGACTAGTTATTTAGCAGGTAGCCTCACCAGTTAATGTGTCACTCTATAAAAAAGAAAAATCACAGAGTTGGATTAAGAGTGCTACCAACAAGTTCAGCTGATGTTTATGCTACAGTTTTGCTTCTTTATGTATAAAACCAAATTAATACACGTTACATAATTACATTATTAACTAAATGATTATATTAGATTATTTTAGCAGCACCTGGAATAAATGCAGTTTTTCTGTTTTAAATAGAAGCAGTAATATTATGTCATTTGATTTTATATATATATATATATATATTCATTTATTTTTTATGGTTCAATGTATTTCATACAGGCCCATGTCTAGTACACAAACACACCCAAATAAAAGATTCATCTACATTTACAGAAGTCAAAAGAAAAGCAAAAAAAAGGAAAATCTTAAAGGAAGTGGAGAAAGGATACAGCCACGTTGTGAGAGAGGTGCAGAGTGGAGGAGATGGCAGACAGGTTGGGGCAAAAACTGCAGAGGTAAAAAAAAATGCATTAATAAATATTTCTTTCAAACCTTTAATATTTGGCTAAACAGCTGAATGGTGCTTCAACAGGTAGAGTAAAAACAAAGAGCAGAAGTAACTCTGCTTCCTCTCACAAAATTAAAACATATATCTCAATAGCGAAGTCTCCCTGGAGTCATGGGACTCATGTGACCGTAAAGCTGACAGGGCTAAGAGCATAAATGTGTGTGAAGTCAGCTCACGTGCCCTTTCACTATCAGAAATTGTGACACACAGAGGAACAGGGCGCTCCTGGCACTGAGAAATACTTACAACTTTGAAGCGGCAATCCCAAGAATGACAAACAAGATTAGCAGCCATACAATCTGTGGGGACACAGTAAAAACAAACTGTTTTAATGACTGTTTATACTCAAATTAAGCAAATGCAGACAGGAAAGTGGTTCTTATTCACTCTGATACATGCAGCCTTGGCTAACTAACACTGTTCCCACTGTTTGTGTATCTGCAGTGGGCACAATTAACCTTCTCCAAAGAGATATCTCCATTAGATTTGGTCAGCCCAATTATCACTTCTTCTGTTTTTCATGTGAGACAGTTTTTACCATTTTTTTCATTCATTAGAGGAACTGAAGATGTTTAAGAATCCCAGTGAAATTACATGATTTAACAAATAGTGAAACTAGAGCTTCACGTCAGAAAAGCACAATTTCTTCCGCAGCTCAGTCAACTTCCTCATGATCCGCTCCAGAGCTGTGTATTTTCCCATTGCTTTATGACTTTTCACTTGCAACCACACACACACACACACACACACACAGGTCTCACACAGAGGGTGATCGTGAGAGGAGTGAGGTTGGGAGGCAGTAAGCAGAAGGCCAGTCTCAGGTAGTTGATGAAGCCATCCGCCATGGTGCAGTCTGGAGTCCTCTTCACAAACGCACATCGCTCTGCAGCGCTGTAGTTCATCACACGGTCACACTGCAAAAACAAACAACTTGCTTAACATGTAGATAAAGGCACTGGTGTCCAAATGGAGTAAAAGTATGAACGACTGCATCTGTCCAAGTTTCACCGTCAAACTGATTAATTGATTCGATGGTAAAGATTTTGTTATGGCTTCAGAAATTCAGAGTGCAACAGAAAGCACATTCACACGACACAAGACAAGTCTTGTATCTAAAACCAGTTTGGTGTGCCATGATCAACCCTGGCATTAATCAATGTATTGTAAAGTTTCTAAAGTACAAATATAATCATCCACAGAAACATATTTGTATATAAAGATCAGGAAAAAAGAAATTTCAATTATTAGGGAACTTCAATATACTTTTTTTCTAACCTTATAAAAATCAACATATTATGTTCATACACTGAATATTATAATCTAGCTTTAATTCATAACAGAAATGCCAGATTGATTAAAAAAAGCGTAAGATAAAAAAAATGGGTCATCTTTCAAAATAATATTTAAACACGTATTTTCATGCATTCTTAATGTACAGTGCTGTGAACATTTATTTACCCACTTACCGATTTTTTTCTGTTTTTGCTTTTTCGTCACCCTCAAATGTTTCAGATCAAACAAACGTCAATATCAAACAGGTTCTCCAAGTCCTGAAGCAGCAACCCATCACACTTCCTCCACCAACTGTATCAGCTTTAACAACATATCCTTAGTATGATATATTAATATTGTATTTGAGTTTTCATTTATCAATC
Source organism: Valencia hispanica (assembly GCA_963556495.2). Lineage (NCBI taxonomy): Eukaryota > Metazoa > Chordata > Actinopteri > Cyprinodontiformes > Valenciidae > Valencia > Valencia hispanica. The sequence goes on from OY747704.1 coordinate 29,845,787, forward strand.
AATATGGTATCAATATCATTGGGTTCCTGAAGCAAACAGTGACCTGGGTGGGGCCCTCCTTGTGCATCATCAATAAAACAGAATAAGCTTTGGAACAGAATAAGGTTTGAGCTCCAATTGCATTTTAAGGACTATATCTTCAGTGCGGATTAATCCAGTTAATGCTTGATCAATCTAAGAAATCCAGTTTAGATGCTGAAAAAAGTTGGGAAATAGTTTTTTTTAATTTCAAGAAATCGCAGGGTGCTGATTGGATACAAACTTCAGCACCATGAGCCCAAGTCTTCTTGCAGGGAGATCTGTTTACCTCTGACAGACATGCAAAAAGGTCTGAGAGCAAATATTTACTCAATGAACAATGATTCATTTAGTAAGAACTCAGACTGACACATAACTACAGGAATCAGTCCGCCTAACAGGACTTCCTTCATACCTGTTCCCTCATATTAATCATGTGACAAATGAACACAAACTGAAGGTATTTACTTTGTCATCTTATTTCCCTTAGAAAAAGGAGTGATCATATCTAACCCACCTCATCGCTGCTGCCTTCAGACATCATGGCTAAAATAGTCGGTCGGGCTAATCCAACACCTGGCTGGGTGCGGAGGTTCCCGGAGGCGGACGCGAGCAGTTGAGCAACAAGACCAGCAGCGGCAGGAAACCACTGACAGACATGGTGATCCACTTTTTATCCTGGAACCGCGTCCATGCTGCTGCTGCGGCTGCTGGGTGAACAGGACTCTGACCTCGGCTGGTGGAGTCCTCCTATATCTGCAGAGCTGACTGCTTTAATTAGACCAGAGAGCCACGAAGCCAGAACTAAAGGTTGTTGTTTATCTGCCTGAAACCTTCTCCCACCGAGGTGACGCTGGCTTGTTTGCTTGGCACTGAGCGCTCAGATTCGGTGTACATTAGTACGCATACCTTTGAAACTCCGCCCACTGTTTTTAAAGAAGCCTCGTGATGCGTTCAAATGACTCCTCAAAAACACCGAAATTCAGTAATCCAATGGAACACTGTATGGAAGGCCATTTCCGCCCATTGAAAGAAAAGGGGAAAATTATGCATTATACGTCCCAATTATGACTTTTAAAGTAATAATATTAGGAAATACATTTTCAACGTTTAAATTCATAATTAAGTCATACTTATAACTTTGAATAAATGTAATAATCAGAATTTTGATTGTAATCATTGAGTATAGCTTTGAATCTAACATTTATGCTTTTTAAAGTCTACATTTCGTAATTTTGAATAATTTAAAATAATTCAAAATATAGAATTTGAATCTCTTGAATGTGGCATTGAGAATACAAGTTATAACTTTAAATATAATCATTTATACTTGTTCCCTTACATTTCTAAATTATAATTACCTTGAAACTCATAATTACGATTGTTTGAGTTGGCCAAGCAATACTAAATTACATTTAATATTTTAGTTGAGCTATTAGGCAAAATTAAAATATATATATTAAAATATTTTGAAGTAAAAATGTACTTTACACTACTGCTGAAAAATTTATTAAAAACCACTAAATTATCACCACAGCTATGATCTTATTGAAGTTCTTATAATTGCCTATTATTATATTAATGACAAATACAATTATAAAATCATTCCAGAAATCTTTCCAGACTGGCATCTTTGCAGTTGTGTCTAAATATATTTCCAAATCTAAATAAAACATTGAACTCAAAAAAGGAAATACATCAACAAAACATCTGCTTATTTTACATTTTAGTAGGTTGTTGTTGTAGTACCTCTGGATGCATGTTTAGGGTTGTTGTCCAAGGCATTTACAGTAGATTTGTTTTTTTGCTGAGATTAAATTACACACAGGTATTTGCCAATTAGGTGATAGCTGAAAGCAATTTTTCACTTGGATTTTCTTTAGGGTTAACAGAGTGAATTGACCAAAATAATAATGCACACACAACTTCATAGATGTTTTTAACAGTAAAGAATTTTTTAAACTATGTATCCCTTTCCTACTACACCACAATTATGCACCAGTCAGAGTTATATAAAATCCCCAAAACAAAGCATTGAAGTTTGTGTTTGTAAAGGGATCAAATGTGACTTTTTGCATGGCACTATGTCTGAAGCTTGAAATAGATGTTGTCATTAAACAAAAAAATTGTATTATTGCTTCACATTTTTTTATTGTTTATATAAAAAAAAGAGTTCTCCATACTTAATAATCATTGTTAACATGCTTGCATTGCCAAGGCAAGGCAACTTTATTTGTGTAGTAAACTTTCAGCAACAAGGCAATTCTATGTGATTTAGGTGATTAAGGTAAAAAATAAAAGCAGCAATAAACCGTAAAAGCATAAAACACAACATGAGAGACACATAACATGTAACACATTAAAACATGACATTCCAGCTTTTATTTTATCACTTATTCAAAGGCAGCACTAAACAGCATGATGGGTGCCCCAGGGCTCCATCTTCGGTCCCCTCCTAATTAATATCTACATGCCCCTGCTAGCCCAGATTATAACAACCAATAAGATTAGCTACCATAACTATGCAGATGATACTCAACTGTACATTACAATGTCACCAGGTGACTTTAAACCCATCCAAACCCTAAGTAAATGCATTGAGCAAATCAATGCATGGATGTGCCATCATTTTCTCCAGCTGAACAGAAACAAAACTGAAGTAATTCTTTTTGGACCTAAAGAGGAACAATCCAGAGTCAGCGCACAGCTATAGTTAATACACCTAGAAACAACTGATCAGGCCCGAAATCTAGGTGTAGTAATGGACTCAGACCTGAACCTCCAACGTCACATAAAGGCAATAACAAGGTCAGCGTTCTATCACCTGAAGAATATTTCTAGGATTAAAAGACTAATGTCACAAAAGGACCTTGAAAAACTCATCCGTGTGTTTATCTTTAGTCGGATTGATTACTGCAACAGTATGTTGAAGACTTGCTGTCACTATACCGACCCCCCAGACCACTCAGGTCCTCTAATTGCAGTCTACACAGCATCCTTAGAATTAGAACCAAACATGGAAAAGCATCTTTCAGTTTCTTTGCTCCTCTAATCTGGAACAAATTTTCAGACAACTGCAAAGCTGCTGAAACATTGAGTTCCTTTAAATCAAGGCTAAAAACTCATCTGTTTAGAGCTGCCTTTGAGTAATGTTTTAATGTGTCATGTTTTGAGTCTGTTTATGCTTAATTGGTATTTTCAGTGAAGCACCTTGAATTGCCTTGTTGCAAGTGTGCTATACAAATAAAATTGCGTTGCCTAGGGCCCACCGGTGGGGCCCGTCCCACTTCTGGGTTTAAATCCACCGATCTTCTGACTTCTAACTTCTATGAACTTATACATATTTTATATCATTGGAAAGCTAGGAGTCTTGTGATTCCAATGATATATGCCAATCAAGGATAAAATTAATTTAATCTTTGCCAGTGTATTAAAATACAAGATTAAAAGATGGAATTAAAAATCATATTACTTGGGAACAATAGTACTTAGACATTATCACTTTTGTGGGAGAAATTTTAGAGAGTTTTCTTAAGAGACCCCAGCCATGTCTCTACTCAAAATGGTTCAAGAACAGCTTTAATTTAAATTTGGGTATACGTTTTCCCAGATAAGGGGTGCATAGAAACTGAAAGCTGCTTCCCCATTGATCACTTAATAGAATTAATTATGATGGAGTGTAAAAAAAATAGAAAACTGAAATTATCATTTTATTATATTATTAGTAAGTACATGGTCTTTTCATACCAGACAAGACTCAAAAAAATTAATCAGATTTCTTCTTCCATTGCATGTGTTGACAAAGTTTTGCCTTTTTAATAATTGTTAATTGAGTAGGACCATGAGAGAAAACTATGGATACTTGAATAATATGATCTAAAAGGCAGATATTCAAGCGTCATCAAAGAGAAGCTGTTGTGCTTATTAAAGGCAAGCTTTTATTGATTAATAGAAACATTGCCTCTGTCATTCAAAAAAACAACAAACAAACAGTGAAACTCAGCAACATGGGCAACATCAGTTCAGACCATAAACCAGTGCAGCATCCAGGGATGCACTGGTGGAATCATAGCAGCCGCTCTTCTGTTTAGATGCCACCAGACACAGTTCCTGTTCGCACAATCTGATAACGCAAAAATAAAAACACGAATGAAGATCTAATCTGTTCTTCACTTTACTGAGTTGTTTTAAAATATGTTTTAATCAGCCTGTTTTGTTTTTGTCTGGTTCCTACCTGAGAGCTGCATAGGTGTCGTGAGGGGAGGCTTCTTTCCAGGACGCATGGTCAATGAGAAGAGCACCTGTTAACACACAGTTTGTCTCATTTCATATAGACCATCATAAGGCAGTAGCATAATTATGAAGTAGAAAATAAATCCCACACATTTTTTTTAAAAGAACAATCTAAAGATTGTGGTGTGCATTAGTTTTCAGCCTTCTTTGATACGCCTAATTAAAAAACCAGCACTGCAACGTTAAACGTTAGTGAAATAAAAAGCATCTTGAAGACCAAGGAACACAATACAACACAGGTCTAGAATAAAGCACAAAGAGGTTTAAAACAGGGTAGGGTAATAAGACAATATAATAAATGTTTGACATCAAACTAACACTGCATATCAACCTGAACCTATCACATCCCAGTGGTGAATAAAGGTGATAGTAGCATCATGCTGTGTGGATGCTCTTCTTCAGGAGGGACAGGGCAGCTGGTCAGAGTGCATGGAAAGATGGATGGAGATAGATACAGAGAAATCCTGAGAGAAAGCCTGTTAGAGGCTGTAAAAGACAGAAAACTGGAGAGAAGGTTCACCTTCCAGCAGGACAGCGACCCTAAATACACAGCCAGAAAACTAATAGTGTGGTTTAGATCAAAGCATATTCAAGTGTTCAATGGCCTAGTCAATGTCCACAACCTAATCCAATTAAGTAAAAAGTTTGAGCTTTTTTGAAAAAGGAATGTGTATAGGCCTATATTTGAGTACTGTTTTAATGTGTCGTAAGTTTTGTGTGTGTCTTATGCTTTATTGCTGTTTTTATGTAAAGCACCTTGAATTGCCTTGTTGTTGTGCTATACAAACAAAATTGCCTATATTTCAGTCTCTAGATGAGCAAAGCTGGTAGAGGCATACCCAAAAGACTTCTGGTAGAAAGGTGGTTCTACGAAGTATCTACTCAGAGGGCTGAATGCAAATGTACAACACAGTTACCCACTTTTTATTTGTAAGAACATTTGAAAACTATTCGTCAGTTTGCTTCCAGTTGACTATTATGTACTACTTAGTATTGAAAATCGCAATAAAATACATTCAAATATGTTGTTGTTATGTGTTCTACAAAAAGTAAAAAGTTAAAAAAAGTATAAGCGGTGTGAATACTTTTACGCAGCGCTGTAACTGCATAACTAAAGTCACAAGTACCTGTGAAGCACCCACCTGCATAAATGCGAGCCAGGCTGTATGCCAGATCTCTGGCTGCCAGTTCCAGGTAGCTGGGTGATCTGGAAGCTGCTGTCTGAACAAACTGCTCCAGTTCAGACAGAGCACTCCCGACTGCTTGTACAGCTGGGACCAGTGAGGAAACACCCGAGGCACCAGCAAGCAGTGACTGCAAGAAAACAGCTAAAGCTCCTATTCTTGCTTTCAGTGACTGATTTTGCCGAACAGGTTCTGCTTTCCGCTCCGTACCTTGACATGTGCAAAGTAAGCATGCAGAACCATTCCTGAACTACGAGCCACACAGCGCAGCACATCCAGGGACAGAACATTTGTTGTTCCTTCCCATATACTCAACACCTGTTAGAGAAACAATATGTGAGTTTTTTTAAAGATCATAAAAAGGCTGGAAAAGGTTGTTGGTAGCAACGCCACCTGTGCATCACGGAGTATTCCAGGCAGTCCAGTATCTTCGATGTATCCCTGTCCACCGAAGCTTTCCAGACCCTCAGACACAACAGCAACAGCCTAAGAGAAACCCATCATAGTCAGATACTCTGAATATTCAGATCAAAAACTGGTTTTACATTTGCAAAAGCAGCCCACCTGCTTCCCAGTATACAGCTTAACCACAGGGGTGAGCAAACGAAGGAGGTGAACATCGAGCTGGCTGGCCAGGCCACTCTCCTCTCGACCCAACAGACGACACACATCCATCACAAGAAGAAAAGCTGCGCGTGTCTCCACCTGTCCAAATCAGGAAGAGGTTTCAGAGGTTGGCAGGTTGTCCTGTGTTCTGCAAAAGGGTTCACCCCCTTTGAATCTTTCACATTTTGTCACTTTACATCATCAGTGTTTTTTATTGAGATTTACTACCTATAACCTTTAGATTTGTCTGAATTTTACATTGATGGAAAATAAAAATGCAAAATGTGTGACTTAAAAGGGTAAAATTACCTAAAAACACAGAAAAACTGCTAAAACAAGTCTTTTTCAATAGCTTTATATTAAAAAACATACCTCAGTGGTTATTATTTTGACCAAATTTGTAAAGACCCACTAAGGAGGCACTTAAGAGCCACATGAACCTTGAGGACTACATGTTGTAGACCCCTGGTTTAGATCAAAATATATTATTGTTTTAGAAAGCCCTAGTCAAAGTTCAGACCTAAGTTCTATTGAATATTAGCCCGTCTGGAAAACTGCAGATTCACAGATGCAATTCAACCTGACTGCGCTTCAGCTATTTTACAAGAGGGGAAATTCTTTTTCTAGATGTGCAACGCTTTTAGATACATCCCTCAAAAGACCTGCACCAGAGGCTGCACAGAGAAGCAGTTCTACAAAGTTTAGATTCAAGGGGTTGAAGACATATGCATACCAGACTGTTCAGATTTTTATATCTAACAACCCTGAAAACCATGTATCATTCTCTTTTCAGTTAACAATTTGCATTGCTCTGTCACATAAAATCCCAAGTTTGTGGTTTTGCAGTGACAAAATCTGTAAAAGTTCAAGAGGCGTGAATATTTTTGCTGGGCACTGTACGCTGCTTTTGCTACCTTACCTCCATCCTTGCAAGGGTCTGCATATGCAGTGGGTGGTCTTTAAGAAGCTTTCCAAAGGCAGTGCGGCGGGTGGCATAGTCACGTGCCATCTGGAGCACTCTGTGAACAGACACATGATTTAATCAGCTTACAGAGGAGAGGCCACCACAGAATCAGAGAATTCAGGGAAAGTATTAGGATGCGGGGTCCTGCCTTCTCATTGCAGCGGCTGCAGAGACGCTGTTGTGAATCCTGGTTATGGTGAGCATGTTCGCTATGGAGGCCACCCCTCTGCCCTCCTCAGAGAGCTGGTAATAGAGGAAAAATATCAGGATCAGACAGAGCAGCAAAGCAGCACTACAACATGAGGAATTGGCTTACAAAACAAAACATAAAAATTCTTAGAATGGAGCGGAAGGGAAAATTAGAAATTGAAATCTAAGTATTCCTGACTGATCTCCTGCTCCTCACAGTGATCACCATGAAATATTTTATTGCAACTCAAGATGTGCCCTGAGTCCAGATTACAGAGGAATTCATATCTTAGCATATCTTTTACAGATATAAAACCTAACACTAGGGAGATTAAATCAAACTTATTTGAATCTTAGGGCAAAACAAGGCACAGATGTGAAATCCCAGTTCTATAGCACATATAATAAGCCATAGAGCATACATTTTTTCTTAAAACTAGTTTTCTGGGTTATAACAAACAATAAATAGCATCATAAATAAAAAAATTATTAAATTTCCTTTGAATAAAAACACATTTAGAATTTAGAGGGGTTTGAGGGCCTTGTGCATATTTAGAACATTTAAACTTCATGCACAAAGATCCCAGGCTGAGACTGGAAGCCAGATTCCTATTGTTGTGGTTTTGCAGGCAGACACAAAGAGAAAATGACATGAGACAGAATTCTGATAGAAATATGAATATATGTGTGTCAAGCTGAGATATTCAGTAAAGTTACACTTCCAAGAATCTACAACTAGAAATAGGTCAACTGTTTTGTTTAGTTGTTTATGGCAGGTGTTTAGTGATTATAATATAAAAGCCAACTGACTGTGAGGTCTGCACAGTTTCTGTGGAAGAAATCTCCACAAGATAAATAATTTCAGGAACTTGTTGGCTCTAAAAAGGCACTAAAAAGCAGCCTTTTCCATTAAGCAAGTGACGTAATGGTGACAGATAAAATATTGACAGCCTTTGTTTAGCTTACTTGTGGTCAATAGCTCTTTATGTTCCATTTTCTATTATTCTCTTTATCCTTCTTAGGATGCTGTTTTCCAGCTGTCGCTCTTTGACATTTATCACAGTGAATTCTCCATATTGGACAACAATTGCAGAAACTATGCTGGCTAACATATAATTATTGTTACACAGCTATTCATCTGTGTTAAAAGGACTCTGTAGTATTATAGTAAAAAACAATGATGTTGCACACTAACTCTATATGCAGGCAGGCCATCCAGCAGTAGCTCAGCAGTCGGCATCTGTCGTGTCCCCAGCTTGTCCTTCAGTCTCTGAACTTCAATACCCCTCAGTCGGCCGTCCCCATCTCGACTCACCTCGGCGTAAAAAAGAGACAACCCCCTACTACCCTGCGGATAGAGACAAACTAGGTTAGAGAAATCACACATGTTTGATGGAGATGGTGAAAATCATCAGTACCGGTGTTGTTGATCCTGATCTGTCCTGAACTCTTGCCAAGGTGAGCGTCATGTCTGCGTCTGTGGCCGACGTGAACCACTTGAAGCCGTGTAGTTTGTAGGAGCTATCTGTTTGGGGGACGGCCACTGTCTCTGTGCCGGTGCCTGAAGACAAAGAGTTTTGTTTGCTTTTCAAAAACTCAACAGTCCTCAAACTCAATGTGAGAAGGTTCCAGATTCCTGTTGACCTTAAAGGGGACATATCATGAAAATTCCACTTTTTTAGCCCTTAAATGCTTTGTGTAGTGAATTTAGAGTGTCTAGGAGTGCAAAAAGCATACATTTGTCACTCCATGTGTTGTGGAGAAATTTTTGTAAAATATTTTGGGTCATATTTTTTAAGCTGTTCAGTTTTCTCTATGATCTATTACTTTTTCTGAACTATTACATCACAGTACTTGCACTGGAACTGCCAAACTTGGTGATGGATTTCCGCCTAAACGCGGAGTGACTCCGCTATCTTTATTTCTCACTGGGAGTTTGTAGTCCACGTTTAGGTATGCCGAAAGTCTTCATCGTCTTCGTTTTCCTCTTGCTCAGGGTCAAACTCTGGCTCGAACATGTATGGCTGGATGGACAACTCTTACGACATCAAAAAAAATCTAAAAAAAAATTGACGAATAAAAAGTTTCTGCAGTATTAGGTTGCCGGTTCTCTATCAAACTACAAAAATGGCTGAATGGGGTGGAGTGGAAGGATCAGCGACCTGGAGGGGAGCGTGGTATGCAGCACGTCCTACACATTTAAAGGGACCGCACCAAAACGGGTCATTCTGGAAACCCTGTTCAGTCACCTATGAACAGGGGTAGAAGAGGAGCCTATAGAACCACTAAAATAAAAAATTCTGACCTAATAACAGCAGTTCCACTATATATAGACCACAACTAAATGATTTAGATGTAAAAAGGAAGAATTTAAAAGCATGATATGTCCACTTTAAATAAGTAAATATTCAAATTTGTTCCTCTTTTAATAAACATACAGAGGGACCTTAGTGATTTATAATACACAGTGGTGATTCTCCTGAGTTTGAATTTCCTAAGTCGTCACACCTTTCTGTTGCAGACAGTCCCCCCTGTTGTTCATCTGTAGAATTAAAGAAACACTTATTCAAACCAGATAAAAACATCTCTACTGACCCACGTCAGATCCTCCCTGTCTTTCAGTCATCCACTGTCCAGACGTCCAGAAACGCTGAGGCTGACGGCTGGTCAAGCGACCAAACGCTTCTTCTACTGGCGGTGAAACACCTACAGACTTCACATACACAGGCAGACAGTCCCTGACAGATCTTACATTACATCACAACTCTGATTTTCTTCTGAATAATAAACCAAAACCTAGTTTATCTTTATTAATATACTGAACTGAATTTTGCTTTGATGCAAGAAATGTTGTTTAAACTAAAAACTGTGGAAACCTATAGTTGGAGTGCATGTTGTAGGTTTAACTTAAGTGTAAATAAAAAAGAGGAAGATAAACCTTTTCAACATCAAGCAGCCTTGCTGACACACAACTACCTCTGTATAAGTGATTAAGCAACAATTCACCTAAGCATTCACCTAATTAAAAACATAGAGGCAACAATGTGCCTCTATGTTCACACCTCTTGACATTTTTTCCATTTTGTCACAATGCAACCTCATACTTCTGCACATTTTATTAGGATTTTAGAATTGAAATAGAAATATCGTTTAGCGTCCCACAGTAGGGAAATTCAGGAGTCACAGATGCAAGTTAAGGTACGTGGGAGCATGCATATTCACATAAGGGTAATACAATATAAAAACTAAGAATCAAAGACTGTGCAGTAAGGACAAATTTACACCATAAGAAAAAATAATACCGTACAGCTATTAGAAACTGCATGCACCGATTAAAAGTAATGTGCAGCTGAGTTGGATAACTTAAAAAAAGAAAAATGTACAAGATGTGCATGTATATATGTGAATAAAAACAACAGTAGACTATTTACAAGTGTAAAATAACTGCAAACAACATGGATGTGCAAATTGTACATCTTAGCACATAATTGTAAAGTGAAAGGAAAATTATTTTTTGTTAGTAAAATCTGAAGCTATGTGTTAATTTGCACTCGGCACCTCTAAATCATTACTTTGTAGCACTACCTGTCTCTGCAGTTACAACTGCACGTTTTTCACATCAGCTCTGACCAGTGACATCTGAAAAGCATTTGGTTGTGATGGATTTTACTTAGGGGTATCAGGGTAAAAGGTGCTGAATATAAATGCATGGCCCACTTTTATGCTTTTTCATTAGTTAAGAAAATTGTTTAAAAATCCACACAAATCGGTTTTCATTCCAATTCACAATTATGCACTACTATTGTTTTGGAATGTTTATGGTTGTAATGTGAATAAATGTGATTGAGTCCAAGGGATTTGAATACTTAACAAGGCACTGTAAATGACTGTTTTCTTTAAACTTACATGTTTTCACATGGCATCATAAGGTACTGAGTTGCATAACAATCAGAATGAAATATGAATGTTCAGTTCAAAGCTAACATGGTATATGGATTTTAAACTTACCTGGATGACCTTTGCAGCTCCATCGGTCATGGCAAGAGGACAGGTGTAGAGACCAGAAGAGGGGGAGAAGATGTACAACTTGCTCATCTGGTAAACACGACTGGAATGCACACACACACACACACGCACACACGATGAACTGACAACATCTGGTTAATAAAATAAAGTAGGAGGAAAAAGGAAGAGAACTAGCCTTACCTCCATTCTCCATATGACTTGTCATAGCCGATGGCAACCAGCCCTTCCTGTGCTGAGAGGTCTTTGAGGCGTTTCCAGGCTGCAGAAGTTACAATGTGGTCCACTCTCCGACCCCAGGGATCAAAATGCACCAGCTGAGGAGGGTTGAGCTCACACTCTCTACCCAACATGTCTATTTCTTTCGCTACACGCTCTCCAAAGGCATTCAAGTCAGACAAAATAGCCTGAGAACAAGACTAAACACATAGAATCATGTAAGAAAAACGGTGGATCCAGTCCATCTTATTAAGGTAAACTGTATTCAGGATGTTTGGAGTACTGATTGAGAATATAAATCAATTGAGTGTTCATGTCTGCAACAACAGATATGGCATAATTTTCTCAAATTTAACAAAAAAACAAAAGCAGTGTTGCGTTGGGTGATATCTGCTCAGAATACCTCCTGGGGCAGGTGTCTCGTTAGGTATGCTCTAAGCAAGGCATCCTCCAGAAATGGATTTTTCAGGACTGGCTGGTCCTGGAAGAAAGATCCTACCCTGGCTCTGCTGAACGGCAGGTAACCTGCTGCATCTAATGCTGCCTCCGACAGATGTTCTTCATCAGATTTTCTTGCCCCAGGCTCAGCTGCACTGGCTGATCTGATGTGGACAAGAGGCTGAGTAACGCCACACCACAGCCTGAAGCAGCTGCTGCCTGCTAGACGTCTGCTCAGGATGGCCGAAGACGCCGCCATGGCTTTAGGATCTGCCTGCTAACAGAAACAAGAGGGGAGCTGAATTACTTCTGGAAAAAAAAAAAGATAAAAATGAATTTATTTTTTATTGGAGGAGCATAATCTTACATTACATTGCTGGTTAGCTTTGAACATACCTCTGGACACAGACAATATTAAGCCATACAAGTCTTCTTCTTTTCCCAGTACATATTAAAAAGACATTTGATTAATGTTTTCACAGTTTGCCCCTCTTGTGTGTAATTGTATTGATCACTGTTGAATTTTGTAGCTATTGAGGGAGCAAAGACATTGAGAGTCTGGGTTAGGCCCTTTTCCAAAATCGTTTGATGTTGACAGAAATACTAAAGGCAGGTATTTGCAATCACCTTTCAAGCTTTTCTCAGAGGAACATTACTTTAAAACGGCTGAATGATTTTCTTAGACAATGGCTAACCATCTCTGGGTTCTCAAGGTATTTTCATATCCTGTAGGATTATCCTTACACGGAAACTGCATTTGTAGAGATTTCGTATAATTAAATAACTGCTGAATTGGAGGTCAGTGCACGCTGACCATCAGTTCGTTGCTGAGTGTGAAGCGACCGGGATGAGAAGCAGCTCCTCTGGGTTGGAGGTCAGTCTGCCTCAAGCAGAGGAGTTTTAAGTATTTTGGTGTTTTGTTCACATGTGATGGTAGCATGGGACGGGAGATGGACGGACAGACTGGGGCTTCATCTGCAATAATACAAGCGCTGCTCCAGTCTGCAAAGCACAGCTCTCTCTTCATTGGTCTGTCTACGTTCCGACCCTCACCCATGGCCACGAGACATTGATCATGACCAAAAGAATGAGATCCCTGATACAAGCGGCCAAAATGAGCTTCCTCTGGAGGGTGCCTGGACTCAGCCTTAGAGACAGGTAGAGGATTCCATCATCCAGGGGTCGGCGCTCAAAGTAGAGCTGATCAGGATGCCCCCTGGGCGCCTCCCTTTGGACGTTTTCCGGGTATATCCCACTGGGAAGACCCAGAACTTGATGGACAGACGACTTATCCTTTCTGGCCTGGGAGTCCGTCTGTCTGTCCGTCCCCCCCCCCAACAAAAAGGGCTGGAGGATGTGGCTGGGGAGAGGGAAGTCTGGGGTTCCCTCCTGGACCTGTGTTCCCCATGCTTCGATCTCGGTTAATTGGAAGACAGTGGATGGAGGGATAATTTTCAGTTATATTAATCTCATTACCAGAACAAAACGACCTCTGTTTTAAGTGATTTTGCTATGTGGTGATGGACTGAGATTTTATTAAATCATGACAGGTAGACTGAAAAGAACATGAGATTCCAATGCAAAAAAGTAACTGTGAAAATCAAGGCAGTTGTTTGGGTTTTTACCATGTTTTACTCTAAAATCCACTTTAAATGTTTTTGTTGTCTATCTCAGAAACATTGTGATCATTTTTAACTTTATCGAGATGTAGGAGAATAAATTGTGTTTTGTATTTCATTGATCAACAGTGATAAAGCTTTAAGTTTAATGTCATGTCATATTATTGAATACAGAAAGTAAACAGGACCAGAGACAGTCAGCCACATAAGTGGGTCAAAGTTCACTTGACTCCAATGTCCTATTTATACAGATCTTTCCTGCAAAATGTGTAATTTCATATTTTAGAAATGATCTGATGGTTAATCGGTCTCATGCCCTGTTGGTCTGTCGCTGCTGTTTGGTTTTAGTTTGACAACAGCAAGCAACAAGCAAACGAAGAAACAGAAGCGTTTTAACGACGCAGATTACATTTCTGTTAAGTGTTAAAACTGCTAGCAGGTTTGCATCGTTTCCCACTTCAATCCTGAACCAGTTTCACATCAGATATAAAACGTTTTAAGATGTAAACGACGCGAGAAGACCCTTACCTGATTTTACCCGAGCAGCAGCAAGCAACAAAAACAAAACAATTGTCGCCTTCAAAATAAAAGTCGGATATGATGGTTCACTGGTAGACGTGCGTTCCAGAAGTATTCATACTCCTCGGACGTTTTCGCATCATGTCACATTAGAACTACAACATTTAATGCGTTTTTGCCGCAGTTACAGGTCCAAATCATTAAAGGTAGACTGGTTTCCACATCTTGAGACTGAAGTTTCTTCTCATTCTCCTTTATGTAATAGCTGGAACTCAGACAAATTGGAGAGTCTGTGAGCATAAATGTTCAACTCTTTCACCTACATTGCCTTTGGTGAACGTTACTTCTTTAGGCTTTGTACCATCCATAAAAGTGGGATTTGTGGAATGCAATGCCAATAGTGGTCCTATAAAAAGATTTTTTTTTTTAAATCTCCCACCTGAGCTCCTCCTTCTCTGGTTAATGTTCTTCTTGCTCAGCCTGAGTTTAGATGAGCAGCCAAATGTTGGTCAGGTTGTAGTTGTGCATTATTTTCCATCTCCAGATGAACAGTTCTGTTTGAAGTGTTTAAAACTTGGGGTGTTGCTTTGTAACCCAACCACACTTTAACCTTTATTTGACCTGTCTGCTGTGTTCTCCAGTCTTTGTTTCCTAATGTTCTCTAATAAACCTCTGAAGCCTGTGAAAGACATTTTACAGATGCTATTATACAGAGTGTTTATTAAGACCTTACACAATCTGTGTGTTGAGGTTGAATGACAGGAGAGTTGTTTGTGTTAAACATATGAAAGCTGAGCTGACCCAGGGAAGAACCGGGCATAGGAGGGGGAGATATGGGTGGGCGTTAAGGGAAGCATGAAGATAAAGAATCATAACTGAATCAGAGTACTGTACTCAGGATTATCTCAGAGTCTGTCTCCATAAAACTCCCTCTGTAGTGTGTGGCCACGCTCTTCCCTTTTTTCAAGCAACTTAAAAACCCTCTCTAAACTCGTTGGGAGTCTCAGTCATCGATTCAATATTTCTACCAGAAGACCCTTAATAAAACAGCTGTATCTATTAGTTACCATGATACATCCTTTACAAAATGCAATACTTTTACCAGACTTAATTCCATTCAAGTTAATGTATCAAACACAGGAAGATAAAGGTGAACTGATCCTGAACTGGTTTTAATGTTGTAAGTAAAGTTTGTCAAAAATACACAACACTTGTTTCAATTAGAACAAGACTGAAAAGCATGCACCGTTCAATAAAACATCTCCATGACTTGTTAAAAATCTTTTCAAATCGAAGAACACAGCCACCAAATGATACATACATTTAGCTTTTCTTTCAAAATAAACAAAAGAATAATCAAAGCGTAAATGCAGAGGCTTTGAAGGAGCATTTATACTGATAAAACCAAGCTCGTAGGTCTTGTTGGTGGATGTGGCATCTCACACTAACTTGGTTCGCTAACCAGGATGAAGAAAGATAACGGGCAACACTGGTTCTTTTTTTGTTTGTTTTTTAGTGTACAAAAATAAAAGTTACTGTTTAGAGAAGTGTATTTTTTGACTTGCTGTGCTGCCACTTACAGTGTGTAATATCCACCAGATGGAGGACCAAATGAAGAACAAGTGTGCATTATCACATGAGCTGCACATATAAAAAGGGAGCTTCCATTAACCTACACAAATAACATTAAATGGGGATAACATGTTTTAAACAGATAGACATAGTCTATAAGCCGATATATAAAAAAGGGCTAAAAGGAAAACCACGGGGCTAACCAACGACACAGAAATAAATCAAACTTAAGGTTTAAGATGTGGAGGGATAAAAAAAATGAAAACATCCCCAAATATTCATTGATTACTGGACAGAAGCAGTGGGCCTTGGGAGCTGTCCGTCAGCAATGATTGAGTTGAACACTCAGTCTTTTTATTTATCTCCGCTTCAGATGCATTTGATCATTCAGTCTTCTTTAGTCGCCTTTGGTAAGGAGGTCCTCTATGTATGCATCGAGTTCATCATCCGTGTTTATGTCAATATCCTAAAACATCAAGAAAAAAGGTTTATTGAATTATCAACGGTACCAAATGGGCCAAACATGTAGCAGTGTGAAAAACAACGTCCACTTCAGATTGGTAACTCTTACCTCTTGCACTTTCTGTAGAAGAGCTACGATGTTAGTCCGTAGTTTTTGTAGTTTTTCATCTGCCTCCCTCAGTTTGACCTCAGTGTTGTTGTTCTTCTCCTCCACAGCTTTGGCCCTGGCATCCGCTCTGCTCTGGTACGAGTTACACAACGACTGGAGACCCGACTCATACTGCTGGAAATACTCTTTCTACAAAGAAGGGGAAAAAATATTTTGAAATAACACTTCACTTAGGGTGGGAACCAACCACTAGCTTTGTGTGCATTATGTTCTCTTGGTTTTAATGAGGTTTAGGGCCTGATGGGGGAGGCTTTAAATTAATCAGCATCAGGCATTCTGATCACAACTCCAAAAACCAGCTGTTGCTCCACTTGTCTATGATTTCCTGTCAGCCATACTCCCAGCCCGCTGTGCAGCTGCAATTTGCTCAGCTGATTACAAAAAATAAAAAATAAAAAAATCTATAAAAATCCCACCCTATTTTATATCTGAACCTAATCGGGACATGCTTGGTTGTGTCGTATATCTCACCAGAGGAAATGCCATCAGCTCCTCAGCTGTCATGCTGTTAACATCATCCTTGGGAATCCGGAAAGCAGGAGGGAAGAAGTAACGCAGCATTGTCCTGAAACATGAACAGATCGAAGGGCTTCAGTTACATCATGTGATATAATATATATATATATATATATATATATATATATATATATATATATATATATATATATATATATATATATATATATATATATATATATATATATATATATATATATATATATATATATATCATATCTTATGTACATATCTTATGTACAGTTAAGTATGTGCACCCAGTACTTAAATTAACTTTTGTATCAGTGCAGCATAGTGGGTCAGCCCGTGGTTCTGCTGAGGTGTAATGGACACCCAGGTTGCTTTGATAGTGGCCTCCAGGTCATCTGCATTGTGTACATCATCTGCCACTTGTCAATAACTCTGATTCTCTATGGGGTTTGGGTCAGGCCAGTTAGCTGGTCAATCAAGCACAACACCACCATAGTCACTGAACCAGCTTTTGAGATCAGCATCTCCATAATCCCTGCTTCCACCGGACACTGAATCAGCGCATTACGTAATACACGTTTTAATAGACGCGAATTCAGCAGCGCGTCTCTTCCCACTGGGTGCGTTTTAGACGTGCATCACTCACGAAAGCGTTCCACCCTGCTGGTTCTGGGTGATCATGAAATCACAGGAGAATTACAATTGCATTACTTAAAGGGTAGTCTCAGGCATGAAAACAGGTCAGGGGTGAAAAAGGTGCGCGAGGGGCAACGTGGCCTCTGATGGGGGCAGGGGGTGGGGGGAACACATAGGGGAAGAGGGGTTCGGGGTTCTTCGCAAGAATAGTGGGGAATAGTAACTCAATTTGTCTATTCTTCCGTCATGATTGACAGCCAAGATTTTGTTTGAGGTTTTTTGGGGGCAAAGAAGCCAATCAAAGTAAAAAAAAAAGAAATCCTGAGGCTGAATTGTTTTTGTTGTTATGTGGGTACATTTGGATGGGGGGATGGGGGAGGTAATCTGTAGCATGAACACGATCGTAGGGTCAAAATGATTGCATGAAAGATTGCAGATTAAGTTTGACTTTTGAAATTGCAATACCAAGAAAGACCAATACGTGGCAATATCAAGTCTTGTTGTTATAAAACCACCAACAGTCACAAGTTGACATGTTATACGGGTATGTGAAATTCAGTCAGACATTGGATGAATAACATTTGTTTTGCAACCATTTAATTTAGGGTACATATTAAGGACAGCTGCTCTATGAGCGGGGTCTGAATCGTGACATGGAGGCACTTTTTTACCGCTTGGTCAGGCAGCACGGAAACTTCCCGCCTCGCTCAAAATTTCAGTCAGGTAAATCCAGCATCTGGCAGTCTGCACTCTGATACCTGGATGCACTCTCTGGTCAGGCAGCCTGGAGTTCAGCTGTGGTTTAACACAATGAACATCATCTTGTAGCCCATATATCCTGGTTGTGTGCGGTGTCTCTTGAAGATCTGATTCTAGCTGGAGTCCAGGTCTCGTGAATCTCCCTTGAAATTCTTGATTTTTTGCCTCACAATCCTCTCAGGGCCGTGGTTATCCCCATTGCTTGTGCACCTTTTCTAACCACACATTGTCCTTTCACTCATCATTCCCCTGAATATTATTTGATACACCCCTCTGAACAGACAGCTTTTTTTTAGCAATGACTTTAGGTGGCTTACACTCAGTGTGGATGTTGTTGATAACCGTTCTCCAAGGTTTTCAAGATCGTAACATTTTGTGTTAAAAATCTTTTTCCACTGATTTTAAGTAATATTCGAATTTTTGGAGAAACTTAATTTTGGGCTTCCGTTAGCTGTAGGCAATAACTGTTCAAGTTAACACAAATAAACACGAAAACATATTGAGTCTATGTGAATCTATGAGTAAACTGAATAAAACACATTTGTTGATGATAAGCAGGTGTGCAGTATGTGGCTCACCTCAACATAGCGACCAAGCTGTCTGTCACCTCTCGACTGGTTCCAGGCTGAGTCGTGTCGGGCTCCATCGGGGCTGAACCTTTCTCGGTCTCCTGCTGGGTGTCGGGGGTCTGAGAGTTAGGAGATGGTGGCCGCATCAACCGTACTTCATCGCTGCCTTTGAACACCCTTTAGAGAAACATACAACAGGTCTCTGAAAATAATGCTCTGGAGTATGAATTAAGACTGCAGACAGAGAGAGATGATGTGTCTCACCATCGGTCTTTAGGGGTAGCTCGTGGGACGTAATCGAATTTGACTTTCCAGCGAATGCTCTGCTTATTTGCCTCCACAGCTATGACTTTACCGGTAAACCACTCCTTATTGACACGTACTTCAACCAGAAGACCTTTGTCTACAAGAACATAGCATCTGTAGAAAAAGTCTTTTATATGTACGTGACAGATTGTTTTATGTGCATCTTCTCACCTTTCTGAACATTTTTAGTGTCATTCTCCGGCTCCTTCTGCTGGGTTTTCTCAGGGACCTGCAAGAACACCGATATATTACCATCACTGTACTAGAGGAACATTTCACTGAAAAGAAAGAGGGGTGAAAAAGTTCAAGGTTTCAGAGCAACTGTGCTCATTGGTTGAACCTAGCATGCAGAGCTAAAGAAGAGTACTACATGTTAAGACGACAACTGGTGCACTTTCATAGTGATTAGAAAAAAGGAGAAGGAGTTAATCAGACGAGAAAGAACAATCTTAACCAATGGAAACTGTGAGAAGACCCAGCCTAGGCTTCTTTAAAAGGAAGCAGTGATGGACCCCTGCAAAGCTACCTTCTCTTTAGCCCCTTGCTGTTGTGAAGGAACAGCTTTAGGGACAGAGGTTGGGGTGGGTGGCGGCTGTCGTGCAGGAGTGGATATTCCTTTCTTCTCAGCTTGAGTTTGTGTTTTATCCTGCAAGGTCAATAGCAGAGGGGTTCTGACTTTAAAGCTAATCAAGCAGCTTGCATTAATTAGTAAAAGTCTCCAAATAAAACCCATTTAATAAGTAAAAATAAAATAAAAATAATAAGCCATTTTGCCCAGATGATAATCCACTTTGCTGATGCACTCAGATTCTGTGGAGATGAAAAGATGGTTGAATCTGCATAAACTACAAGATAAATAAATGCTCAACTTTATGCTATATCTATGTTTACTTTAAATGTTTAGGTAAGCAGGCATACACTGCCTGTCTTCTTGTATCAATTTTTCCCCTTACTCTATCATTCCCCCCATATTCATACATTATATGAATATTTAAAAGCTAAAAAAAGACTAATTTAAAAAGGATCATAGTTTGATGATAATTACTCAACATCAAGCGTTCCTTTACCGAGTCATGTGTCCTTACGTATTACGCGGCTGTGATTATGGAAAAGGGACATGGTTCATTTAACTGCAGTCCTCCTAAGTGATGTATGCATAAAATGTATATGCATTTCCACAAACTTAATATACCTGGCTGAGCTATGCGTTATGATCATTCAGGTTGTCCAAATACATTTATTTGCTAAAATAAAAGCTAAGTTGTAGAATCTTTTCAACATGTCATCTGCAAGTGATTTAACTGATGAACACATTAACACATTGTTTTCACGCACAGAATCGTACGGCTATTTTCGCTTGGTATCGCATCACTACCTCACACTTGTTCTATGAGTCCATCTTAAACTTACAGGTTCATCCCGAAAGGCATTATGGCTCTTTGACTCTTTCCTGAGACGTAACAGCTTTGACCTCACAATCCGTGTTGACACCTTTCAGCTGATCACAAAGCGTAAAGAACACATTTACTTCATGGATTTTAAAGGATCGTCTGAAAAGAGCTGAAGACCATCATACCTTCAATAAGACTGAATCATAACGTCTGATCTCACTGAAAGGGAGCTAATAAAATACTTTTACTGCATATGTGAAAGGGAAACAGTTATCCAACTCTGCAAACAAAGTGTTAATTCCACAAAAAAACTTTAAATAAACGTTTTTACCTTAAGCAAATAGAGCTTTTAAAGCTTTTAACAACACATGAACTTCTGTGCAGGAGGTGGACAATATCCTCACATTTTTAGTTTTCACATTCACAAATAATATATTCAGCCATTCGATGGAGCGTCACTGCAGTAGATGGCCACACTTAAAAGTGCTAAAAATCATGGGAGGCTTTGGGAACCGTAATATCACAATCCATTTTCCTACTATTTTGCTGCCCTGCTCTTAGGGATTTACTCACTGAAGTCAAAGGTAAAGTAGCTCTATCTCTATAAAGTACTCAGGGATTACAGGTTGAATTATTAGGCTGACCTTACACCAAATACAACAACATACATATTTTTCATTATTTTTCTAAAATGTATTTCTTTTTTTTGCTGCAGTGATTATTGTTAGCATCAGTGGATAAAAAATCACATTTAAACATAATGATCAACTACATTTTGGAATAGATCAGTTCAGCTGAAGTGCTATAGCCTGGTTCATTGTATTTTTGTTGTAATATTGTCTTCGACTAAATATAAATATTTCTTGAACGATCATCATCAAAAAAATATTGTAACCCATTTAAGCCTTTGGGAAAATTACCTGCCCATCCCTGATATAGAATCTCTATATGAAGGGCTTATGTGCACAAACACCTACCGGTATCCTTTAGTTTTTAGAGTCTTCTAACCCCGTTGCAAGCGTTACTACCAGTTACACCTGAAATAATTTTAACACAATCATAGGTGCCATTTATGCAATTTCACCAAATTTGTATAATTACCTCATCCAACTTCCCTCGTTTTGGAGGTGGGGCCTTCTCCACCACTTTACCACGGTTACTGGCAGCTGTGGCCATTTTGGATTTCTTTGTTTGTGGTTCTTCAGTCTCCTCTTCACTGTCTTCTTCCTCTTCATCTTCTTCTTCCTCCTCTTCCTCCTCCTCTTCATCATCTTCACTTTCCTCCTGCTCAATTATTCTCTTGCGCTGCCCAGCAGCAGCTGGTTTAACTGCTGATGCTTTAGTACAGGCCTGTGTAAGGAGAAAACAGGAGTATTTCAGATCCTTTCTGAATGGAAAACCAAAAAAACCTTTAGGGGAGCTGAAGCCTTCGGTCTACCCGTGAGCTGCGACTGGATGGAGGTGTTTTTGCAGAAGCTTTGGGAGTAGACTTTATTGCCACTGGAGGAGTCCTTGCCGCAGCTCTGGTCCTGGAAGGTTCTGGTTTAGGCGGTGTGGGAGGAGCCGCAGCTGCTCGGGTGGGACGCTGAGAAGCTGTACGCGATGGAGGGACACTCGGAGCATTCTTCAGGTGAGCTGGGAGAGGTGGGGAGCGTGGGCGTATCACAGTCCTTTCAGAAGACCTTGTTGTCTAAATAAGCAGCGCAGAGGAAAGAAAAATTCAAAATAGCTGTCGAGACATATTTAAGGGTTTTCATTAATCAAATTTATAAACTTAAAACCCTTGAAAGGCTTTTAGGGTCTAATCAGTATTTTTCTGCTTTGCATTTGAGGTGAAGGACGTTCAAACTTATTCATGCACAGTTCCAAGAAATGATTAGATTTTGCTTTCATTTTTAAATAAATTAAACCTTTGTGTGTGACAGAAGGATCATAATAAAAACATGGGTAGGAAAAACACCAACTTTTCATGTATCCTAATTCCTTTAAAGTATAGGAATGCATTTAATACAATGCTTAAATACCTCATGACACGAAGTTGACATTTTTAAACATAACATAAAATAAAGAAATCTGAACCCAATGGACTATGTCAAAGTTATAAACACGCCTTGTATAATCCTACTGAGAGCAAAAAACCACCGCGGTGACTAGCATTTTACTACTGTATCACTGCTGCACTGAACAAGCAGAAAGCCGGAAGTGACGTTAGCGAGAGAACGCATTCTGTTTGTCGGCACATTTGACAGCGGCTTTTCAGCTGTGACTGGGACCGCTGTTTTCTATTTTTGACAAAGAAAAGTGATCGCAATGCGTTCACGTTGTGTTGGGGGATTTTGCTCAAATACACACCAGGACGGTGTCAGTTTATTTAAGTTTCCCAAAGACCCAGAGTTACTGTCTAAGTGGGTGAAACAGGTTAGAAGCACCTGTGAGTGGTGGGCTCCCTCCTCCTCTCTCCTCTGTTCGGAACATTTTGAGCAGAATTATTTTGATTACTATGATAAAGGAATGACTGGGTTGTTTAGTTCAACACAAGTGTGTGTTGCTGCCAGCAGCTGTAGGCCTACCTGCAGTGTTCTCAGGAGTGTGACAGCGTGTGGTGGCGGTACCGTGGTGGGGCTTGTGGCCTGCGATGTGACACTGACAGCAACAGCATCGCTACTCCTACAAGCTCCACTTCCACTGACTGCCCAGTTAGATCTGTGCTTCCAGAAGCATATAGGCTCATTTTAGCCGGGGACACCAGGGACATGTCACCACCACTTTTCTAAACCTGATGAATGTCTTACCTGCGCAGATCTAACATCCACTTGTGCTCCCAGCACAATTTCCACATAATCAGTATCTGAACGGACTATTATTTAAATTACTCCATTGCACTTTCTTATAGTCATGATTTCTTTCTGCGCAGATGCTGCAGCATTTTTTGCAGTGGATACGTCAAGGTTTTTGTCGGTATGCAAACATGTTCAGGGCAGAGTCCTGCAGTGCTGCTGGTTCCCGTTTCAAGATGGAAAAATACAATTACATTTCATGGCTCTGGCTGAAGTTTCTTTAACGCAGGTTAAAAAAATATTTATTTAATACTTTTGTTTGTTTACGACTCCCAAATAGATGGTGTTGATATATTGTGTTTATGGAGAGAACATGGCAGAATATTCCCCCAGCTTTGCGGTGACAGCCGAATGTTCCCGCTATCCTGCGCTGCCAGAGAGATTTATCTGCGACTGAATTTGTGATTCAGGAACGGAGAGCGCAGATAAAGCCAGGGACTGTGGACAATATTTGGTTTCTGGACAGAGATCTCTGCATTAAATTAATTTCAGATGTATGATGTTTCAAAGAATTAAAAAAGGGACATGATTCATTGTAATATAATTTACAATCACTTGGGGATTGTGTTATTTTCTGTCTTTGATCGGGTTTTTAAAACTGTAGCCTAATGGAAAAATGTAAAGGCCAATGTTAGCAGGGCTCCTTACTGTGTGGCAGGAAAATTGAGTGAGAAAATAAACAGGACATCACACAAAAGTTCACTTTCTGACGGGCGGCTCAACCACTCCACTACTCCATCAGGTAGTGAGTGCATTCACAAAAAGGAATAGGCCTACCATCTGAAGTGTTTGTGTGATGAGCTTTTGCCGTCACTTTATTACGACGCAACCTCTATTCATCAGTACAATAATCAGAAACACCTGTGGACCCAAACTAACAGCCATTGTTAATTGTGAAAGTTTACAATTTACACCACTGACCCCTTGATGCAGACGCACAATCATTTTCAACTTTACGCACAGAGTTTAGGAAACCGAATAAACCAAAAAAGATTCTTATGAGAGCATCTGAGCATCACCATCTCAGACCTGGACACCGCACTCAATGCAACACAATTTCCTCCTACTGAGGCAATAAGAAAGTTGAGAAAGACGTGGCGCTTGTTATTCCAGTCTGAAGTGTGCAGCGGAGCGGATTCAGCCTCCCTTATGCACAAGGTGCACAATTCACGTCCATAGACCATGAGAAAGTTGTGAGACTGCAGGTAAAATGTTCATATTTAGTACATGTTTTCATCTGCTCCATGTGTGATGGCACGATGGAGATTCTTTGTTCAGATTGTTCGGGCTGAATATTAACTGAGATGAATGAAGAATTAAATAATATTGAATATGTTTCAGATTTTTTTCAAATTTAAAAAAAACAGTCCAAGACAGAAAATAACCGGATCCTTGATTAAATGTAAATTATAGAAGAATTAATAATTTATTTTTTATTGCTTTGGAATATTCCACCCGCCCCATTGCAGGACTCTGAACTGTTAAAGTTTCCCCGCACAGAACGACAAGGGTTGTAAAGGGAACGCGTTTTATTACTGCGCATATAGCCTATGTAGCCAACTGCTGAATAATTATAGGCTATATGAATAATCAATAATTGTCCCCAGAAGTTTTAAAAACAAACTGGCGCCCTTGTCCAGAAGAGACAGGTACATATTCAAACCAGTTTTGCTATAATAATGAATAATTCAAACTCTATTTAGTGAGTCTGACAAAGAAATTAAATAAACGTGTTTCACCTGAAACTAATAAATTGGTACAATAATCAAAATAAGAATTGTAATGAAGTAAGTCTTGCTACTTGCTTTGTTGTTTGCCTTGAATGTTTGCCTACAATATGATTTTATTTTTCCGATATCAGTCTCAAACCTTATAAGTACGTCTGGATTAGTTTATTATTTTTAGTTTGAAAACTGATTTACCATATTTACATCATGTAGGCTAATGTTTATTTTTCAGGTCACTACTAAAATCCCTACATGTTAATATTATTATGCTCATTTATATCATTTTGTTAATTATAAAAAAAAAAGAAGCCACTATTAAGTTATTTCTAATCCTTACCAATCTGTGTTTCCTTGACGTCACTTCTCCCGCTAGCTTCTCTGACCCGCTTTCTTCTCCCATCTCAGTCGTTGTGTACGGCTCATACCTGTACGGTTCGATGCCACCACCACCTCTAGAAGCACCAGAACTGGCTGCATTTTCCACCGCAAAAAACATCTCAAGGCTAAAACTGGAGGAAGAATCTTCCGAGCCTTCAAATATGAGCGCCTCCATCATGCCTGACAGCGGGAGTTTTCAGACTGTCCAGCCTGAGCGGTTCTGTCGCTGACGTCACATGGAGACGTAGCTTTGAAGCCGCGATTAAGCTAATAATTTTTGAAACTAATTATTGCGTAAAATCAAGTCTGTTTGGCTCATAAATTTACACAACCACATACTTTGACAAGATGCATTATGTCATAATACATTTACATGAAATCAGCTTCATGTCATGAGATCTTAAAACAGAAATAAATAAGAAGGTTGAAACAAAGGTTTTAATTTTTTTGTTTGGAAAGGGGTTCTACTGCAGCCGCTAAAACACAGCTTGTGTTTAGAAATGCATTTACCAAATTGAGAATATAAGATACAAAATTACTGAGGGAAGAATCTTAAGCAATTCATCTGATGTCCAGTAATGAAGATAGATGAAGGTCAAAGGTGGTCAAGAAAAGTAAACCTGTGAAACGGAACCCATATGTAAATATTTTTAGATTAGGGAAAAAAATATCTGAAAGTCGTACCTGACCCGAGGTCTCTGTTGGTTTCATGCTGACCTCAAGTGGGAGCTTTTTGATATCTGCTGCGGATGTAATTGTGCTGGTTTTCTGAAAGAAATAAAATATTTATACAGTAGTTTTCACAAAGAGGAGAGAATGGATGAAAAGGAGGAAGCAGAAAATCCATGAAGATAAAACACCTGTAAGGCTTCTAGTTTCTCCTGCTGTTGTTTAATTTTGTCTGCTAGCTCTTTCTGTTTGTCTTCAGCTGTTGGTTTGTCTTTCTTCAAAATGCCAACGGGAAAATTCTGTTTCTGTTCTGGAGCGTCACATCTATAAACACAAAAAAAAAAACATTTTAAATACATACAGTAGAGACTAAAAACATTCAGGAAGATGAACGTCACTGGTATGAGGAAGTGTGTTGTCCAAACCATTAATTAATTAAGACAGCATTGCTTACCTGTCCTGGGTACCGTCAGGGTTCATGAGACACACCCAACTGTCAGGGTAGCGTTTGTCCACTGCATCCATCTGGAAAGGCAGCGTTCTCCACTTCAAACACTTATCTGAACATAAACAGAATCACAGGACAAGTTAGATCCAATTTATACCCTAACGTAGAGCACATCCACCCAGTTCTAAAGTCCTTACACTGGCTCCCTGTAGCACAGAGAATAGACTTCAAAATACTCCTACTAGTTTATAAATCATTACATGGCTTAGCACCAAAATATGTTGAAGACCTGTTGTCACGGTACCAACCACCAAGACCACTCAGGTCCTCCAACTCTAACCTACTAAACATCCCTAGACTCAGAACTAAACATGGAGAAGCAGCTTTCAGTTTCTATGCTCCCCTTATCTGGAACAGACTTCCTGACGAGTGTAGAGCTGCTGAAACTCTGAACTGCTTTAAATCGAGACTAAAAACCCATCTGTTTAGAATTGTCTTCGAGTAAATGATTGATGTCATATGTATGAAATGTGTTCATGCTCTCTTGCTTTATTGATCTTTCTCTTCCTTTATTGTGTATCATGTGTAATGTGTGTTTCTTTTACTTTTCATTTCCAATGTTATATTCCATGTCTGTTTTTTTTAATTTTTATTATCACCAAATCATGTAAAGCACATTGAATTACCCTGCTGTTGAAAGTGTGCTATACAAATAAAATTGCCTTGCCTAATTAAAACCCTGGGAGAAAATATTTTGTCTTTCTAAACTCCATTATAAAGAAACACTGAATTAATGTATGAGGATGCAACTTACCACACTGAATAGTAATGGGGATCTCCATGGCACGGCGCCTCTTGTATCTCAGCTCTGAAGATGGAGGTGCAGACCAGCTGGCAGACAGATATCCAAACTCATCCCAGAACTTCACTATGCCTTTCTGGGCTGCACACAAACACAAAAAAAACTACTTCTTACAACATAATACAACTATTAAGTAGTTATTCCTAAAGGAAACAGTCCTGTTCTACTTGTTCTCGCTGGAGTTTCTATTAAACATTTACTTCAACTTCTGCCAATACCGCCAGGAGGATGAAAGTGTAAAAAAAAACAAAAAACAGAGGTGCACTGTGAAATGCGTTCAAGAAATCGTCTGAAATTGAATTCTAGATGATTTCTTAAATGCATTTCTAAACACAGGCTGAGCCCCCCCCCTTTTTAACCCATTTCTAAAAAATAACATGATTCCTTTGTTTGAACCTTTAGACTCAATTTTTAAAGCATTGTAGTAAATGTGTCCCTATCTTTAAAACAAAATTGCACACATTAATAAGTAGTAGTATTATGGTATTAGAAATCCTTACAGAAACTGACGTTTACCATTGCTAATGAATAATAGAGTTCTGATCAATATAAAAAAGAGAAAAATCACCTTTTTCCTCTATTAGCTTCCCTTCATTGGCTCCCTGTTAAACCCAGAATAGAATTTAAGATCCTCCTTCTTACTTATAAAGCCCTTAATAAATCAGCTCCATCATAGATCTGAATTTTCCTTATGTTACTAACAGAGCACTTCACTCTCAGACTGCAAGTTTACTGGTGGTTCCTAGTAGAGCTGGATGATAAATCGAAAATTTACAGATACCCGAAATTTATGACTGTAACCAACTTCATTTGGCCCATGTCGGTATTTTCTGTGTTTAAAAAAAAGAAAAGAAAAGGTGTGTAGTTTGGCGATGCTCATGCTGCTTTAAGATACTGCAGTCGTACTACGTGACAGACTGGATGAGGTGGAGTCACGTGACTTTGTGCAGTCAGGTGACTTCCCCCCATCCAGCAGGGTTCCCAATAGACATAATAAAGAGTAGACCCCGTATTGGCCGCTTGGAAGCAGGAAATGCAGCCGTCATCTTGCACCGGTCTTCCTATCCACAGACATAAACCGGGGAGACCAGTCCAAAATGGGGGACCCACGGCTCATCAGCACCAACAGGCAGTAGCGGTCCATGCAGCGTCTACCCTTTATATTTGTCTATGGTGTGCTGATCCTACCCTACCTTAGATGTAAATGTAAAAAAAATTAAAAAAATTCTGCCTAAAATAGACGACAGCACACTAAATAAATCACCAATATCACCATCATAACCTCAGTCACTCACCTCGTCCACCTCTCCGTGACAGACGTTAAACAGTCATGTCTCAGTCTAAATTGGACTATCCGAAATACAGAAAAGAGTGAGAATCGAACCCTGAATATAAAGGCTGGTTGAAGCCGTTTTTTGGAGATGTTCCACTGGCATACTGCCTGTATTGTAAGGCAGATTTTTATTGCCACAATTAGTGATATAAACCACGATAACTCAAACATACTCAGAAGGCAAAACCTTATACAGTGGGGTAAAAAAGTATTTAGTCAGCCACCAATTGTGCAAGTTCCCACTTAAAAAGATGAGAGAGGCCTGTAATTTCTATCATAAGTATACCTCAACTATGAGAGACAAAAAGAGAAAAAGTAAAAAATCCAGAAAAATCACATGGTCTGATTTTTAAAGATTTGCAAATTACTGTGGAAAATAAGTATTTGGTCAATAACAAAAGTTTATCTCTATACTTGGTTATATACCCTCTGTTGGCAATGACAGAGGTCAAACGTTTTCTGTAGGTCTTCACCAGGTTTTCACATATTGTAGCTGGTATTTTGGCCCATTCCTCCATGCAGATCTCCTCTAGAGCTGTGATGTTTTTGGGCTGTTGCTGGGCAATGTGGACTTTCAACTTCCTCCAAACATTTTCTATGGGTTTGAGATCTGGAGACTGGCTAGGCCACTCCAGGACTTTGAAATGCTTCTCACGAAGCCACTCCTTTGTTACCAGGGCGATGTGTTTGGGATCATTGTCATGCTGAAAGACTCAGCCACGTTTCATCTTCAATGCTCTCACTGATGGAGAGAGGTCTTCACCCAAAATCTCACCATACATGGTCAGTTCTTTGGATGTAACTCAGCATTCTTTCTCCTCCAAACACGACAAATAGTTTTTAATTATTAAAAACAATTTTTTTAGCAGACACTGCTCTCACTCACACAAGGTAACATTTTTCTCAGACAATTACTGACCATTCAAAGGCTGGATTTTTTCTTCTTTTGAATGTTGATTAAAAGCCATAAAAAGAAATCGGCTCAAATCAGAATTAGCAGAAAAAAAGTCAGGGATTGAATATCAGACACAGAACTCTAGTAAAAAGGCATTGAACCACTTTGGCACTTAATTCAATCACATACTAAGGATAACTTTGTAAATCTATCACTCGGGGAAGGATCTTGTACTTTAAAACTCTCAATATTAAACAGAATGATCACAAACCTGGTTTTAAGCCAAGATAAATTTTCAATGTTACCTTCACAGATTACCTTAACTATAGAGGATCCAACAGTAGTTTAACAAATAAAAAACACCTACCAATGTTGGTATCCTTCCAGTACTGAGCTAAATGCTCTCCCATGGCTTTCAGTAAGTGTCGATACTCCTTAGCATCTGCAAAGTCCTGCTTGTTATGGGTCGGCTCAAGCACCAAATATGGGACATCGACAACTCCAACTACGCCTCCACATGCCCTTAAAAAAACAAATGCATCTTATTTTATTCAACCCCTAAACTGTAAAGTGACAGAAAGCTAAAGCTTCACTGTGCTTACTTACATGCCTCCCTCCAGCTGAGGACCGGTCTTTTCATACATCTTGATGAGACGAGAACAGTTGTACACAAACATCCCGTCCAGCTCCCTCTGCTCAATATTTACTCCAAATATAAAATTCAAGTCCTTGGGTTCCTTTAATGCTCTGAGAAACAAGTAAGAGTGGACAACATTGTTTATCTGAGTTGACTTAGGTGGATTCATTTATGCAGGACTTGAAACTAATCTGGTTTGTAAGACGGTTTGTTTAAAAGGTTTCTACAAATTAGATTTTCATTTCATATTGTTGGCATGTAGCGCACATCGACAGGCAGCAAGTATCAATCAATCAATCAATGTATCAATCAATCAATGTATCAATCAATCAATGTATCTCTCTCTCTCTCAACTAGAATATCTTAACAGATTACACTGAAGGTGGAAATAAAAAAACGACTGCCTCAAAAACAGGATACTACTGTGCTTCCTGTCTGTCTCCTTACACTCTCCTCCCTTTGATTTGGGAAGATTTTCAGTTTTGTCTTTGCCGTTTACCCTGTCCTCAGGCTGAAATGTAATCACTGACCTAGTTGTTCATTACATATTGAAGTAAAAAAAACAGAAGAATCATAAACACTAAGGTCAACCTAATAAGCCACACAAGTTCTCTTCAAGGAGGTTGAGCGGTTTCAGAGTTCAATAAAAAGAAACTGTACACTCCTACTGCTGTGGCACAGAGAAGGTTGCCACTGTTACTTATTAATGCATTTTAATTTATAATTGGTATCTGAACTATAACAATATATACTAATAAGCATTTTTATAAAGTTCCAAACAATAGACAATAAATATTACTGCTGTGCGAAGAAAACCTTCTACACCAACTGCATCTACTTCTAGGGTGAAAAGATTTCACACCAAACGTACTTCTGTTTGGCTTCTAGATTTCTCTTTCGGATGTCAGCATCCCTTCGCAGCATCATGGCAGAATCCTGTACTTTTCTCAGAATTGCCTAAAGAAACAAAGAAAGAAGACGACAAGTGAATAAAAATCAAAGTGAAACGTCACACAAAAGATTCACATCTCTAAATGACAGGTTATCTCTATAAATGTGTAAAAATACATATCCTATACGAACAGATATGCACATCAAAAAATCCAATGGATTGGGTGCTGATCCATAAAACTCACATGTGGAAATCATCAAATCATCAGAAGAGGTCCTTTATTACATGCAAAAAAAAACAAGTTTTTTTTTCTTACTCTCGATTCTTTCGACAGCTCATTCCCTAATCTGGCCTCCATGGCTACGCGCTTACTCTCTGCCTCTCTCG
Source organism: Valencia hispanica (assembly GCA_963556495.2). Classification (NCBI taxonomy): domain Eukaryota; kingdom Metazoa; phylum Chordata; class Actinopteri; order Cyprinodontiformes; family Valenciidae; genus Valencia; species Valencia hispanica. Next base: position 29,877,274 of record OY747704.1, read on the forward strand.
CCTTCTCTTCAGCTGATTTACAAAAAAAAATAATACCAGATTAACTTAAAAATAATGTACTTAGTTAATAAATCCAACAAATCATAGACACTCACCGATTTTTGCAAGATGATCTGCTTTTTTCACTTCTTGTTCAGCACGGGTTTTGAAACGTGTTGATGAGTATTTATAAACCCTTTTTCATAAAATAAAATAAAAACCAAATGAACATGCAGTCAATGAAAGCAAATAAAGTAAATTCACAGTCATTGCACTTCACATCGTTTTACCTTGGTTTATAGAGACAGCAGGACAGTCTCTTGGTTCTGACTTTATGTCCCTGGATAAAGATCCTCATGCGTGGGTCGATGTACAGCACAGCTGTGTATGCCCTGAATGACCTCTTTTCTGGTTTACTATGCAGGTATTAAAAACATTTCTCATCAACACAAGCAACCAATTACAATATATGATGTATTTTGCATTATGCTGCGGTTCCTTTGTTATTCTAAGAAGTCCTTTAGCTAAACTCACACTCCTTCAGTGGGTGTCCCAGCCATGATGATGTCCTGGTGATCTGACTCAACATCCAGCTCTGGTTCTCCATTGTCCATTAGCTTTAGGTTATAGACGACCACAAGGGTACCTATGAAAATAAACAGATAAAGTTAATCAATGGTAATCATGTAATTATTCACAAGCTAAAACCAAGGTTGTTCATGTGCTTACCACTGCTGCTTTCTATTTTGTTGAACTGCTCCATCAGCTGATGTTCATTTTTAAAAGGGGAATATTTGAAGATGAGCTCAGTCTCTATTGCATACTTCTCTGGATCAGAGGTCAGTGGCTCCTTCGTTTTCAGATCCCAGGAGGGGAGCGGTACAATTACCTGAAATGACAGGAGGAGAAATCTTAAACAAACTGGTATGAAATGTTGAAAGATTGATGATGTTTTAAAAACAACTTGGTAGCAAGTTGAGTGTTAGCTTAAACTGAGGATACACAACAGGGCTTTCACAGTTCTGTTTAAATGACAAGAAATAGTAAATGCTACCCTAGGCTCATTATATCAAGCTGAGCTGTTATCTAAAGGTGTCCACTCTTTGTTGCTCGAAATTATAAGCTTGATTTCAGAAATGTTTGTTTATGCATGATGGCAAACACCTCTATCCAAAGAAACTTAGAAATAAAAATAAAGGAATGCAGAGATCCATTCAGTCCAATACAAACCACAATGTTGTTGGTTACTTCATATTAAATGGAGAAATCTAATTGTAATGTTCCTCACTTGGGGTGTAGTCACACCAGGAAGGTCCGTTAGTTCCCTGGCTTTAGTCCGGACCAAACATTTTGTTGCAGTTCCTATTCACAATGCGAGTAAATGCAATAGGACCACAGTTTTTTAACAAAAATACGTGTGCTAAGGTCTTTCAGCCATCGGACAGCTAAACAAACCAAGAAGCCATGTGAAAAGAGGTCAACATCAACAATGGAGAGTGCTGTTCTTATCGTTTTTCTGGCGTTATGGTTAATACACAGGGGCGGTTTAAACCGAATATTTGACTATTTTTTTAAATGGTGACAGAAAGATTTGAAGGGTGTCGGTCATTTTGACAGCTATTCAAACCCCTGACCAACCTACTCAATGCATGTCACTATTCGCAGGCTGACAGCACGTTGAAGAGTTACTGAGACTTTGGAGCGCATCTGTGGCACAACACCGTACACAAAGTGGCAGTGAGAGATCGCTCCAGTTTAACTACTGATGCAAAAAGAGGGCATCCAAGGGGATTTTTTTTCCTACTGAAGGAAACAGAGAAGCCCCTTGTTCAGAGAGTCTACGGTATTCTGATCACTTCAACTGGATAAATGTTCCTTGATTTCAAAACTATGGCAGATGTGGGACTTCAGCCTCCATTATGCAAAGGCAGACGAGTCCAGCTCCTTCGGGGGCGTTAAGTCCACAGCATAGGAAATGTTAATAATTGTAGTTTATTAATCTGCTCAATCTGTGATGGCACGACGTGGATTCTCTGATCAGTTAGTTCAGATTTGATATAAACTAAAATAAATGAAAATTAAGTAGAAAATATGTCATTTAAAAACATTTATGGAAAATTTGATTGACAGTATATTGATTTACCCCAGTCAGTTAAAATGATCGACAACAAAATATTGTAGCGCGACCTTTGATATAGCTACAGATCTTAGCATAAATGTTTTAGCGTCAAGACCGTTTGATGCAACATGAGGTGTACAATAGGATACAGATAGATGGATTGTGTAGAATTAACATTATAAATATGAATAGACTGTATTGATGTCACAGTGGGGGACATTCACATGTTAAGGCAGCATGCATAAAAAAGTACAGATTTTTGTTTTTTTTAACAATTACTTCCCATTATGGGCCACAAAGACGGGTGCTCGAAGAGACTAAAAAGGTAGTTTTTCTTTTGTTTACTGGGTGGGATAAAGTTCAGTTGCTTTCACACCTGATTTGCTCCGCAACAGGGTTCGTTTGGAACCGCTCCGAGACAACCTCTTCAGCCGGGTCTCGGTTCGCTTGTTTGGTGTGGACCAGACTTCGCTAGGTTGTATTCACACCTTTTAAAAGCCAGGCATCAAATAACTCCTATAATAAAGTTTGGTTTAAGCAGTCAGACAGGAAATTAGACTCTAGATTGATTGAGTCATTTATCAAGTAGAAAAACAAAGGATGATTTGACATCTGTCTCAGAGATCCAAAATAAACGAGGAGCTAATGAAGTTGGCATGAAACGCAACACAGTACTTGGTAATGTAAAACACATCAAATATACTTTTCTTTTAAAGAACAGAAAACTTAAGCTCATCTTTCAATATAAAACAGGAATTTGGTCATTTCAAAATGTCTCTATTATTTGATCCTCCCCCTGTTTTATTATACGCTTCTCTGAAGGATTGTAGTTCATAGAGAAAATTAACCACATGAGTAATAATACCACTTAAATTTATCAACACTGATTTAAACAACAGGTGGGGCTTGTGAACGTCTCACAAACCTGATCATTTTTTTAGAAAACGGGAGTTAGACAGAACTTTTAGACTTTACAGCTTTAGAAAGACTTGATAACATGATGTGAAGACATTAAAGGACTGACACGGTTAAAGAATTAAGTCTGAAACTAGACTTATTTACTCGGCAGAAGACAATCAGCTGTAAGCAGCACATTAACCCTCAAACTTTGTAATGAGTGATTTCAAAATAAACTGCAGAACAGTAAGAGACAGTCGGCTTGTGTTATTCTGAACAAATTATTGCTGTAGTTTTATGTTTTAAATTGGACAGATCAAAAACAAATTAAACTTCAGAGCTTTGAACTTGACTCTCACAATCTTTGGATTAGCTGCTTTTCCCCATGAGCGTTTCCCTAGCTCCTGATGAAAGTGGTTCTCTTCTCTGATCCAGCATCAAACTGGTTCTGAGACAGAACTGTTTTAGTGGTAGGACCAGAGTTTGGGCAGTGGGAACACAAACAAGCTGATATTAATTAAGTTCTTAAACCAGTTTAGTGGATAAAGCAACCTTGGCAACAAGGGTAAAATACTGATCAAGCGGCAGAAACTATAACAAACTGAATCTTTGTTCAGCAGGTCAACAACTTGAAAATGTTAAATAGATTTGGGACCAACAGAAACTGTAAAAAACTAAGATAAACAAAGACAATAATAAAACCATAGACTTAACTCCACTGCAATGCTGATGATAGATCTCTAGAAAGATTTTTTGTTTTACATTAAAAATGACAAGTCTGAATAAAAATGCTTTTGTTATAACTTCTAATACATAAAATAGACACATATAAACAAAAAAATATTCCATTGCATGCAATAATTTAATGGTAGAAAATAAGGATGCACCGATATGAAAATTTGGGCCGATACCGATGTCCGAAATTAATCCTGCTGTTATGGCCGATAACCGATACGCACCAATATGGTATACGGTATATTTCCCTACACTTTCGACACCGTGGAAAATCAACCACACAATCTACATCGCTTCACTGCTTGAGTTAAACACCCCCACATTCCTGTGCCGCATCACTATTGCTGTCACATGACCAAACAAACACCACATGGATAACACCCCCTGAAACACAGACAGAAACGTCAAAAAAATGGAAATGAATAAACATCGGTTGTTAATATCGGCCCTCTGTTACTTATCGGCCCGATAACGATATGTTAAAAAAACCCTAACATCGGCCGATACCGATATATCGTGCATCCCTAGTAGAAAATACGTCAATATTGTAAGTAAAAAACAGAAGTCTGACCTCATCAAGCCCTTCCTCTTCATGGAAAGTCCTTGACAGGAAAAGACACGTTAGTGTATTATCCTTTTTTGTGAACAAGATAAAGTCTTTCCCAATTCGCATCGAGCCCCTGGAACAACAAAGGTAAAATACCAAGTGAGACACCAGACACTTGTGTATCAGCTGCGTACTATGAATATCAAACAGCACATGAAGAACTCACGATTTCAATCCATTTCCATACTGGCCGATCTGAGTGGACTCTGGGGAGCGCTTGTTTGACTTTCCAAACTGAATCACGTGGGTTGCCTCAACTATTAAAAAGAAGAGGTTTTGAAAACAATAAGCACAGTACAATACTGAAAACCTCATTATGAACCTTGATTAAGTCTTACTTACTTGGGTCCATTCCAATTCCATCATCCAGAAAACAGAGCATAAAACCACCACGCATCTCTAGTCGTTTTTCTGGAAGAGTAACAAAGACACAATAATGATCAAATGCAATCTTTGTGAACAGCCCCACGTGTAAAACTGGTGAAGCACTTATAACTGTACCGGTGTAGATGTCAATTCTCGTTGCATTGGCGTCTCTGAAAAAAAAAAGAAAAAAAGAAGAAACAACTGTTAGAAAATCTCCGTCTAATGAACTTTATATTCACAACATCATTTGTCAGTTACTTTAAGGAAAGCTACCAATCATTGTGATTACCTTGAGTTATCCACAAGCTCAGCCAAGGCTCCAAATAAAAACTCGTGGGTTGTCCTAAGAAGATAAAATTAGAATTGTTAATCCTAAAGAACCAGGGCACCTTCTCCTAATATAAATAATCTTGACTCCTTGTCTACATTTCAGTATAGTTTTTTTCTCCCTAAAATGTTATGTAAACTTAATACGAGCATGATTAACATGTTTTCCAGTGACGTTATAAGTACACTGATGGCACCATGATAATGTACAGTGAGGAACATAAGTATTTGAACAGCCCGTAACTTTGCAAATACTCCCACTTAGAAATTACGGAAGGGTCTGAAATTCACATTGTAGCTGCATTTCCACTGTGAGAGACAGCATTTGAAAAAAATATATAAATAAATCAGGAATTTACATTGTCTGATTTTTTAAAAATTAATTTGTATTTTATTGCTGCACATAAGTTTTTGAACACCTGGCAATTAGCAAGAATTCTGGCTCTCAAAGACCTGTTGTTATTCTACCTTTAAAAAGTCCATCTCTACTCCACTTATTAACCTAAGGGTGTAGTCAGACCAGAAAAGTCCTTTGGTTCCCTTGTTTGGTCCGGACTAAAAGCTGACTTTTTTTATGTTGTTTGGTGCGGTTCGCATTCACACTGTACCTTTTGCAAGTGAACAATATTTTGTAAACACATCCACGTGTGTGACGATCGGTTCTGCCATTGGACAGCAACGACTAGGGCGGCACACAGAGCACAGACCCGGAAATGGAGGAAAACATGGGAGTCCTACGTGCTGCATTCCTGCTCTGCATATTTGTGCTGTTATTGGAGCTGCAACATCATATTGAGTGTCAAGAGCAGCTCATTCAATGCAGGTTTCGCAACGCTCTGTTTCAGATTTTGGAACAGCGTCGGCGAATGTGTGCAGTAACCCGAAGGAGACGATGTGCTCTGCGTGCGGACTGAGGCTCCATCCAAGATATCACCTGGTGGGGTATCACTGATGTTAAGAAAGGTGGTGAATCAGCCCAGAACTACACGGGAGGAGCTGATCAATGCCATGAAGAGAGCTGGGACCACAGTTTCAAAGGTTACTGTCGGTAGAACACTACGGTTTAAAATCATGCATTGCACGAAAGGTTCCCCTGCTCAAGTCATTATATGTCCAGGTCCATCAAAAGTTTGCCAATGACCATCTGGATGATCCAGAGGAGGCATGGGAGAAAGTCATGTGGTCAGATGAGACCAAAATAGCACTTTATGGTCAAAAATTAACTCGCCGTGTTTGGAGGAAAAAGAAGCATAAGCTGCATCCCAAGAACACCATCCCTACTGTGAAGCATGGGGGTGGAAACATCATGATTTGGGCGTGCTTTTCTGTGAACGGAACAGGATGACTATTGTGGGATTTTGAGCAACAACCTCCTTCCCTCAGTCAGAGCATTGAAGATGGGTCATGGCTGGGTCTTCCAACATGACTATGACCTGAAGCACACAGCCAGGATAACCAAGTTGTGGCTCCGTAAGAAACATATTAAGGTTCTGGAGTGGCCTAGCCAGCTTACAGACCTAAATCCAATAGAAAATGTTTGGAGGGAGCTGAAACTCCGTGTTGCTTAGCAACAGCCCTGAACCCTGTCAGATCTAGAGAAGATCTGTGTGGAGGAGTGGGCAAAAATCCCTGTTGCAGTGTGTGCAAACCTGGTCAAGAACTAACGGAAACGTTTGATCTCTATAATTCCAAACAAAGGTTTAAGTACCAAATTTTAACACTAATTTTGTCACGTGTTCAAATATTTAGGTGCAGCAATAAACTACAAATAAATCCTTTTAAAATCAGACAATGTGATTTCCTGAATAAAAAAAATGCTGTCTCTCACAGTGGAAATGCACCTACAATGTGAATTTCAGACCTCTCCGTAATTTCTAAGTGGGAGAATTACACAATTGCAGGGTGTTCAAAAACTTACGTTCCTCACTGTAACTCCTATTTTGTTCCTTTATGTGTTTTACAGATGTGTGTGCTTCCCATCAAATATGGATGTTTCTCATACCAACAAACTTGTTAAATTACAAGTTTAAGGTTCATAGCCTTGTCACCAGCCACATTGATTACTATAACACACTCCTTTCTGGTCTCCCCCTGAATTCCCTCCAAAAGCTCCAGTTGGTCCAAAACTCTGCTGCCCGTATAATTACCAAAAGTCCCTCATTTCATCTTATTACACCAGCTTCACTGGCTCCCCGCCAAATTCAGAATGGGGGGGGCTGAGCCTTTAGTTACTCTTTGGAACACTCTCCCTCCCGATATCCGTAACATTGACTCTCTCTCCACTTTCAGATCACATCTCAAAACTCATCTGTTTAGGTTGGCTTGCTTGACATAACTGTTGGTAGTCGCTCACTCTTGTTAAGCACAAATGTCCATCTCTATAATTCTAAGAATCATTGAAAAGATCATTTACTTGTGTAATTGAAAATTAAACTCAATTTTGTAGATAATCACTACAAACATGAGTGATATATTTAAAGATTTTATTACTGTTCTGGATTATTATGACTTTACAGCTAATTTAAAAACTCAGTGTTCATATATTGAACAGTATGTACTCAATCATTTGTATTGCATCAATACACCCACAACCCACACCTTATAAAACTTTCCCCAAACTCTTTACTTAGCTTTGTTTCACAATCTTCTCAGTGCTGTCTTTATCCCTGTTGCTTGTAGTCATTTTCCTTCCACTCAACTTTCCAATAAATTTGCTTGGCAGAAGCATCCTATGAAGTTTGTTTTGTTTTTTACAATAAGGTGTTGTTGCTTAACCTCACTGTGGAGAGTGTTCATGTCAGCAGTCGTCCATACGATTGTGTAGGACATAACATGTATTTGGTTTTATTTATTGAGTGCAATAACTTAACTTTTTGAGGATGTTCTAAGTTATAGAGATTAGCCTGTTCACAAACTAAATCAACACACGAGTTCCAGGAGGTAGGACTTCTTGGAATAGCTTGAATTGTGTTCAATTGTTGGAATGGGCGTGTAACAGTCTGGACACTAACAAGACTCAGTCCTGACACAGCCCATAGAGTTTATAACCTCCCCGTAGCTGATTCAGATCTCACACAAGATTCAATTAGGTATTTAGGGTGTCATCAAAATTGTGCCACCACTTCGTCACAATTCGTCGTATTTTCTGTCAATGTGTTCATTAACAGGATATCTGCCTTAAAAACTAAAAACTTTGACCAAATCAGATAAGACTGCATTTATTTTTTCATAAGGTTAAGCTGCACAAATAGACTAGTGATGTTGTCATTAGTACTTACGAGTTTGTGTGCAGGTATTCAAAGGTAAGCTGAGCTCTGCTCAGGTTGCTGTAGCTGGAGTAGGCCATGGCCCCTCAAAGCTTTGGTCTACTTAATTGCTGTTTGCCTTCTTCCTGACCAATCAAGCTCTAGTTTAGAGTTTTCATTCTGAAAAAAAAGGGAAGTTAAAACGACTACCACCGGTCCTATGTGTTTAACTGCACAGCTTCCAGTTCTTTAGCTGATAATCTGATGAAGCACAGCAGTAGCTGATAAGGATGTTAGACAATGTAGCAAAAGAAGAACTCACGTAAAGGACTCCCTATGGGTGACGGTAACTCGAATGGACCACGTGGGAGGCCTGTTTAAGAACAACACAATGTTGTGACCTGATCAAGGAGCGCCTTTTTGGCGCAGTGCTGTCTGTTAACACGTTTCCATGGACGTCTTGTCTAAAAGCAGTTGATAGACAAGCTAGGCTTCTGTGAATCAATGCAACATCACGCTTACTTATAAGTGCATGAAATAAACTGCTTAACTTTTACGCATAGAGTGTTAATAATGTACAACGTCTGGCTAAAACAGCAGCTAGCGGACATTAGCATCCCCTGGCTGTATATGGGGCAAAGATGCTATAAGCTAGCCTCGCACGGACGTTAGCTACATCGTGACATTTTGACCAAATTTGCAGACCGCTGTAAAGCGACAGCGACTTCACATTGTAATAATCACACGCTAGAGGAATAGATAGTTAGTAACATTACGTATTCGTCTCCTTGGCATGAACCAATCCCACAGGCCGCGTAAAATCCTGTTTCTTCGACGGCGATAGCTAATTCACCGTAGCGCCCTGACAATGCACAAAGCCCGCCTCTGACTTTCCGCTGGCCAATAGGAAAACACCATGACACGATTCTGAATACTCATTGGTGGATACGTCCTTCTACGTAAAAAAGATTACATACCGGTGCATACGAGGTGTTGAAGTGCACCTGTTTGCGCTAAAATGAAAAACTTAACAGATAATCTTAAAAAGAGTAACAACCTGCATTACCCCCAAAAAATATTGACCAATTTCCAAATTTCCTGTAATGTCAAAACTTGCAGCTGCTGCCCAATTTACCGCCTACTTGTAGGAAAAGACCTCTTCAATCTGGTTGTAGAAAAATGGATTCCACTGAAACAGCTATACTTAAAGTTAATGATATTGTGTCAATGGATTCTGGAGAAAACACAATTTTTGGTCTTGTTAGATTTCTCAGCTTTTGATACAGTTAATCATTCTACTCTGATAAACAAACAGAGATTTGCTTGGGATGTCTGGGTCTGTTCTAAAGTGGCTTTCATCCTACTTATCAGGTAGAACCTTTAGTGTCTGCCAACCAGTTAGTTATGTCTGAATCCACAGAGCTGTTGTGTGAAGTTAATCAGGGCTCCGTGCCTTGACCTATTCTGTTTTTATTATATAATCTTCCTTTAGAAAATAGAAAAACCTTTAAACTGATTGGAATGTATGTACAATTGAAATAACTTTTCTTGTAAAGTCCCTTGAAATGACATCTATCCTGAATTGGTGCTACATAAACTGAATTGAATAGGCCAGATAATTCAGCAGTTCAGTGATGTGTCTTATCGTTTTGCCAATGACATTCAGCCATACTGCTAATTTAATTTTTTTTTGTTTTGTTGCTTTTTTCACTTTAGGAACATTTCAAAACTTAGGTCCATGGTGTCTACAAGTGAACTTGAGATAATTCATACCTTTGTGTCACAACTACTTTTGTAATAGTCTGTTCACTTGTTTTGATAAGAGGGGCCTGGCTTGTCTACAGGTTTTCCAAAACTCTGCTGAGACTTTTAACTCTCTTAAACAGAGAAAATCATATAACCCCTGACTTAAAGTCACTTCATTGTTGCCCCATCAGATCTAGGATTCATTTTAAAACCTAGTCATAACCTTCAGAGCGATCCATGGACAGACTATTTTGTATATTTCAGATTCGATTAAAATTTATACCTCTTCCCATAGCCTGAGGTCACAAAATCAAAACCGCTTGCTGGTCCCCCCCACTCGCTTCAAAACTCAAGGAGAACGATCTTTCCAAGCTGTTGCAACCAGATTGTGGAATGCACTGCTCACTTTTCACTGGGACCTGGGCTATGTGGAGACTTTTAAAAAGCAGCTGAAGAAGCCTTTTATGATTTGCATTTATGAATATACTGTGGTTGTTTCTGTTTCATGCATTATTGTTTTTTTATTGGGTTTCCCTTCTTGCGAAGCACTTTGTGACCATTGTCTGTGAAAACGTGCTATAAAATTAAAACTATGCTATATAAAAGTATTTTCCAAGTCTAGATTGGTATGAGAAAAGAAAATGTCCATATAGAAAGATACAAATATTTCCAATCTTTTTCTCAATCCCATTGTCTATTTTTTGGTCGTCTATTCCTCGTTTAATTCATTCTTTACTTGGGTATGCACTTCCTTCCTTCTTTCTTCTTTGTGATTTATCTCCCTTTCTTCCAACCATGCATCCTTCTGTCCCTCCAGTCTTTCTTTGTCCCTTTCTTTCTGGCGTATTCTAGGAGTAACATCAAACCCAATTTAACCATGTGCTACTTGCAGTTTGGAATATCAGTAGGGCTTGACAGAAGTGGTGCTAGTTGACCAAAGTAATTAACATTACAGCAAATAGAAGTGTTAGTCTCTGCATTTTATGTAAACATTAAGGGAATGTTCACAAATAGAGATTGCACACATTTGTGTTAGAAAAGATTTAATGAGCTATGACCTGCCAAACACAGACGCGTCAGTACTCAACCTTGTAGAGGTTGCCACATCTAATTTAACTAATTCTCAAATTCACCCTAAATCAGTGTTACTCAAACTATGGGGCGAGCCCCACTAGTGGGGCGCAGAGGTATTGCAGGTGGGGCGTGACATCAATGGAATTTAAATAGTTTTTTCCCCCCTAGATTCTGTCGTTATGAATGTTTCACTGCACTGTAAATTAAATCAACCAGCTCCCCCCTCTCACAAAATTAAACACACTCAAATAAATTAGCAAGTTTGATCATCATTGTAAACCGAACCGGGACCTGGAACATCGGGCTGGGAGTTTGACATTGGAATATATCGCAGCAGAACAAAACAAGCTGAAGTAGCTGCACTATCAGTGATTCCATCTACAAAATGTACAAATATCTAAAAGGATCAGGGAACGTTTCAGAGTCAGAGAAGTCACACGGTCAACCACGGAGGAAATACAGGGATGAGGATCTTAATCTTTATTTATTTTTATTTTATTTTGTACTTTTGAAAACTTTTATTTTCTCCAACTGTGAGCTGAAGTTCTACATGTCGCAACTACTGACAGCATATATTTCTGAGCCGGTTTTATACCAGTGCACAACCCCTTTTTCCAACTAATTTATACCCTTAAAAACTTGTAGACTAACTCGGCTATTTAAATAAATAAAACACTTTAAAATCAGGCGTGGTCACCATTCTGTGGGGGCGATAAAAGCAGGCGGGGGCTTGTGTATGCTCCTTTGTCCAAAGTGGGGAATGATAAAAAAAAAAGTTTGAGAAACACTAACTTAAATGCTTTAATGACTATCCAATGTTAGTTCTTCTCTTTCATATTAAAAATGTTTATACTGAATTTTTTAGCAAAGCAATTGGTCTTAATATACTATGATCTTCATGGAATTATAACATGGAGAGAAATAAACACTTTGTACAATTATCCAGTCAACTAGGGAACTCATATTCACAAGCAAGGACACATAACACATGCTGCATCCCATCTCCTTGCTATACCACAGTCACGTTGCAGCAGATATAGTCACATAATTTGGACACCGGTGTGAAATTTTCAACACTGATTTGACAGAGACTTAAATATCCTAAATTTGCTGTCATGTATGAGTCAAGCTCAAAAACTGTTAAGGTTTTTAAATTAATACTTTATAGGACACCAGAGCATTGTTGTTACAAGGTGAGCAGCAATGAACAGTATTTGGTGCATTACAAACTACACTAAATGGGTGTGTTGTGAAACATGGCACATTTTGGTGTTTCATCCACTTCCTTTTTCAATGTAGGACAGTGACACTTCTTCAGCTTTCAGTCAAGGGCTCCTGTAAAAAACAGTTAAGAAATTGAGTTAAAAAACAGTTTCTACTCCCTTATATGATATTCTCCATGTGACCATAACAGACAACAGATCTTCAAGAAAAGTGATCAAAACTTATGATCATTAAAAAAGTAACTTACACTTTGAAAGTCTTGTCCTTTAAGATAGTCGCGGTGTGAGACTGAATTTTTCAGGCTTGCAGCTAAACAGAGAATCAAACAAACAACAAGCAGCCCCACGCTGACTTCAACCAGATGTTTCACTGCCACACTTTGCTCTTCCTAAAAAACACAAATTGGAGAATAGATAAAGAGGAAGAAAAATAAAATTGAATATTATCAAGACAGAAGTATGGATGTTCTTCAAGAGTGACACTCCATACCAGAGTTAGCATGACTGTCAGGGATGGGTCTTTCTTAAAGTGCAGACTGTAGCAGCTTTGAGAAGAAGATGCTGGCAGCTGATTGGTCACTTCCACAGGAATGCTTGAAATATTTGTCTCTGATGCAGAGCACTCTGGAGGGAGCCTTTTTTAAAATATAACATTGTGTATGTTCACAGAAAGTTAACATAAACTGGTCATTAAAACATTTATATACACAGCTGGTGAAGATGTGGAAGAAGATTTGAAACAATTCCATCTTTTACTGCAGCAACAGAACTTAATGGTTAAATTTAAAAAAAGCTTTTATTTTGTATACATATAGTTAGTAGGACAAAAAAAGATTTTGTTTTTAACAATTCTCCTGCTGAAAGATTTACTGAAAACCTGTGTTTTAGGCTTCCTGGTTGAGGCCATGCATTTAAAATGTCCTTGTAATTCAAAGGGTTCAGAAACAGGCCCACAGCTTCACAGGTCCTCCACCATACTTAACAGTGGGTGAGGGGAGCTTTCCCATGTTCATATTTTGTTTTAAAGCAGACCGCCATGGAGTATTTGTAGCACAGAAGCTCAATTTTAGTCAAATTTTTTAATTACAATTAAAGTCCAAGTAGCAGTTGGTAAACAGCAGATATACACGTTTGTGATGGTAGTAAAGGAAATGCCGTCTGGCATCACTACTAAACAATCATGTCACATGTAAATTCTCACAGAGACTTGATGACCCCAAGATATCACTTTTGTGTGCCCTGCTAAGGGCTCTTCACTCCTTTTTTCGACTCCAGCTAAGCTTCAATCGCTTCACATGATACATCCCAAGTAAAAGCAGCCTCATCTCTGTTCAAGTGTTTTAAAGTTTTCAGTTATTGTTTTGACTGCACATTATGGCAAAATTTAATTGAGTAGCACATTCTTGTAGCTATTGCTTAACTTATGAAGATCAACACACATCTGCCTTGCAGGCGTTGCATGTTCTCTTGTCTTTTCCATTTTGAGAAGCATTTAGGAGAAATTTGCATCCATACCGTGTCATATTTATACCTCAAGTCATGGATTACATATTAAAAGCTCCTAGATGCGCTAATCAACTTCAGACAGTTAACAAATTTTCCTGACTGCTTCAGATACACTTACTTTATTAAAAAACTGTTAGGAGAGTTAATATATTGTTGTAACAGATTGTTAAAATACTTAGTACTTAACATGATCCCTGCCCCTCACTGAATAAGGGTATTCAAGCTAAATGTTGGATTTTTCTAAAATTTTCAGGGTGAACTTGTGTTATATAGAACCAGTAGTGGTAATAAACATGGAGGAAACTATTAAAACATATAAACAGCAAGTAAACTTATCAATCGACTTACTGAATCATTGGCAGGACGTGTGTTGGAGCACTTATAGTGAGGCATATGTGTTCACTGTCTTCAGGCGAGATCTCCAATGTCAAATTAACAAGTTCTTTGTCTATAAAATTGAATAACAGATTATCAATAAAAAATAATGAGAGCTTATTGTCACTTCAAACTGACTATATTAAAAAAACACAACCTCCAAGATTAAGTTGACTAGCTGGTAAAGTTGTGAATAAGCCAATGTCTTTCAGCATGGCACTTGGTGAGGAGGAAGTCACAGTCAGAGGAACAAGGAGATGCAAAACCGTGACCGAAGAAGAGCTCTTTGTTGTATTTACTGATGGTTTTTTATCCTTTTCCAGCATTGTTCGCAGTGGTGGAACTAAGGAGGTGTGGACTGGAGAACTTGCATTTTCCTTCTCACACAAGTAAAACTGTGATAGGGATGAAAGTAGAGCATTCCAGTCCTGCAAGAGAATCAATGAAAACGGATGTCAGAGTAAAACACCGCCCAACCCTGGAGTAACTGTAAGGATAATTATGAAAAGACTATATTATAAATCACATTCCTGTGTAATTCAATGACTCTAGTATAGTGATAATGGCAAACATCATAGCATCACATCTGGAGCAACTTAAGTAAATAGTAACAAATAGAATATTATTAAAAAGCCCTTGAACAAAAAGCCTTTTTTGCAATACTTCTTTTAGTAAGCAACGTTTTATGCATGCAGTCTTGTACTAACTTTGTACTGCAGTATTTGTGGGTTAGACTAATTCTTGACATAAAGTGTTTTAGCATATCAACCAGTACTCTTATCTTACCTGTTCTATGTCAGGGTTAGGTTGAGTTTGAGAGTAGCTGTAAGAGCTGAGGACAATGAATGAGAGTGCAAGAGATAAGAGGCATAGGAAGAAAGTAGCCCCTGGAGGGTTATGGGATATGTATTCTCTGAGGTTAGAACCTCGCTGCCAGCAACTCATCCTCAGGCTTCCATATACAGCTGGGATGCTTGATGCTGCAAAGAGAAAATTATGAAGTCATTATGGTAAAAGCAATTTTAGCAATAGTTTCTCCACCACTGGATCTTTTGTAGACCCCTCATGTGTTTTATTGCGGCCTGTTTTTTCAAGATAGGGGTGTTAATTGTTCAGCCGAAACTTTTATGTTTTAATTAGGTTTACCTCTGTTTGGTGCTTACTATCCTTTGATTATTTAAGTCATATATTGTCATACAGTACTTTGAAAAAGTTTTAGGCAGGTGTGAAAAAATACTGTAAACAAAGAAGGCTTTCAAAAATGGAAGTGTTAATTTATTTTCATCAATCAACAAAAAGCAGTGAATGAACAAAACAGGAACTCTAAATAAAATCAATATTTGGTGTGACCAGCCTTTGCCTTCAAAACAGCATCAATTCTTCTAGGTACACTTGCACAGTTTTTGAAGGAACTCGGCTGGTACGTTGTTCCAAACATCTTGGAGAACTAAACACAGATCTTCTGCGGATGTAGACTTCCTCACATCCTTCTGTCTCTTCGTGTAATCCCAGACACATTCGATGATGTTGAGATTAGGACTCTTTGGGGGCCATACCATCACTTCCAGGACTTCTTGTTTTTCTATAACCTTAAGATAGTTCTTAATGACTTTGGCTGTGTGTTTGGGGTCGTTGTCCTGCTGCAGAATAAATTTGGGGCCAATCATACGCCTCCCAGATGGTATTGCATGATAGAGAAGTATCTGCTTGTATTTCTCAGCATTGAAAACACCATTAATCCTGACCAAATTTCCAAGTCCATTTGCAGAAATCCAGCCCCAAACTTTGAAGGAACCTCCACCATGCTTCACTGTTGCCTGCAGACACTCATTATTGTAACGCTCTCAGCCCTTCCACAAACAAACAAGCTTCTGCTACAACCAAATATTTTAAATTTTGACTCATCAGTGTAGAGCACCTCCTGTCATTGTTCTACACCCCATTTCCTATGTTTTCATGCATATTTGAGTCACTTGGCCTTGTTTCCACGTCGGAGGTATGGCTTTTTGGCTGATGCTCTTTGATGAAGACCACTTCTGGCCAGATTTCTCCAGACAGTAGATGGGTGTACCTGGATCCCACTGGCTTCTGCCAAATCTGAGCTGATGACATTTTCTAATTTTGAAGGGTAATAAGATTGATGTGTCTTTCTTTCTGCTGCACAAAGTTTCCTTGGCCGACTACTGCGTCTACGATCCTCAGCGTTGCCCGTTTCTTTGTGCTTCTTCAAAAGAACTTGAACAGCACATCTAGAAACCCCAGTCTGCTTTGAAAGCTTTGTCTGGGAGAGACCTTGCTGATTAAGTATAACTAACTTCTGCCTTGTCTTCCACAACCTCATGTTGGTAGCAGAGTTTGGCTGTTCCTCACCCAGTTTTAAGCCTCCTACAGAGCTGTTTCTGTTTCAGTTAATGACTGTGTTTCAACCTATATGTGACGTTGTCGTTGATGATCATTAGCACCTGTTTGGTATAATTGGTTGATCATATACCTGACTATAATCCTACAAAATCCCAGACTTTGTGCAAGTCTACCTATAAGAATTGATGCAGGTTTGAAGGCAAAAGGTAGTAAAAACGAAATAATTGATTTGATTTAGATTTTGCTTTTGTCTGCTCACTTTGTTTATTTTTATCCATTTAAAAATGCAATCATTTATAATTCTGAAAGCATTCTTTGTTTACAGCCTTTTTTCAAACCCTGCCTAAAACTTTTGCACAGTACTGCATGTCATATACTGAAATGCATTCTCAGCTCATTGATGTAAGCACAAAAACACAAAAACAACCACTAAGCACATCCAGTGGTGCTTCTTGTAGGAATATTGTCCTGGGCAAGCCCCTCCTTGTACTGCCCCCCAACCAATTAAAATGCAAGAAACTTTTATACTTTCTTTCCAGCAGAAAGCAGGTGACCTAGTCTCCCAGTATTCAGCAGCAAGAAAGGGAAACTTGCTCCACTGCACATGCATAAAAGTTGTAGCAAATTCACGTCACGTTAATTCATTAAGGCATAAACAGCTCATGTCAAGCTATAAAAACATGACATCTATGGCTTTTATCTTCGTAGAATAAATGACCGCTTAAAAAAAGAAATATGTTCAGACATTAATTAGAAATACTGAACTTCTGCTCTCATCCTATTTCTGTAGCGAAAGCATCTCTAGTAAAACAGTGTTTTTAATATACTATCTCTACTCCATAGGAGACGTGTACTTGTCAAAACACTGGACAACTCCACGCAGTGCTCAGTGTAACGTTGCAAGCTAAGTAGCCACGCGTGACACTTTCATACCTTGAAACAACGTCTTTATATCATTGCAGATATCCTGAAATCTGTTTAGGAAGCATCTCAATAAGAAGTCGATTGAACGTCTCCAGTTGAGTTTTAATGTTAGCACGGCGGAAATGGGAGCCCAAGCATCATCACGACAGCTTGGCCAGTTTACGACCCTACATTACTATGACGACTGCGATTACGTAAGTCACATGACAAGCCAGCCTGTCTAGTTGCTTGTTTTTGTAACAATGTTATTGATGAATTGCCAATAAAATCGCTGCCAGAGTGTAGAGCCTTTAATGTCAACTAAAAGATGTTCAGGTACATCTCAATAATTCAGAATATCACAAAATAAAGTCGGCTAATTCAGCCTTAGCAAAAAGGTAGTATACTTGAAGTTCATTTTATCAGGTATAGACTACTTCTTTATAAAATTGGAACATTCTCAAGTTTATTGAAGTATACTTTAGCTACTTTAAGTACTATACTGCAAGTGTAGATGTACATACTTGTAGTTCACATTTTAGTTTAAGTAGTTTTATTAAGTATAGGCTACTTAAAATGAACTTCATAAGCTACTTTTTGCTAAGGGCAAATCAGAAAATGAAGCTAAAAGTGATATTTTTCACATGTTAATTTTGATGTATCGGGTTTACAGCTGGTAATCTTAAATTCAATTTCTCCCAATTGTTGCAGGCAGAGATTATTTAGGAAGCCTTGTGATCTGCTGCCATTGGTCTTGTTTTATGAAGTCCTAAATCAGCACAACAGTCTATCCGATTATTTTAGAGCACTTAATGCTTCTAACCCCGCTGACACTTTATGGAGATACTGATTTCATTTTCCAGCAGGACTTTGCCCGCACTGCCAAAGGTACTTTAATGACTATCACTGTGCTTTAATAATCAGCAAATGGCACAGATCTAAACCAATCAGTGGAGTACGGTCAAAAGGAAAATGATAAACACCAGACAACAATAAACACCTATGTATATATTTTTTTATTTCCATATTTATTCCTCCTGTACAGCACTTGACTGTACTTGTCATATTGAAAGTGTTATATAAATACAATAGTATGGTATAAACTAGGGTGACCATATTTTGATTTCTAAAAAGGAGGACACTTAGCACAGACTTTTGATTTTAACATATTTAAAGCATACATTCTCCATGTGGTTAGAATGAACAGTTTAATAACAAACTTCAGATAGGCTTTCACAAGTGCAAGAATGACTTTGAAATCTCTAGAAATTAATTAATAGAAATAATTATTCCGAATTAGAAAATGTACCAGAAACAGTAGCTAATAGTTCGCTTTACTGGAAAAAAAATTAACAAAAATCCGAAAAAACATTCTGAGAAAACAGGAATTTCTTTTCAATGTAATAATAAACTTAAAAAGCAGCAGTCTCAAAAACACATTAATGCCTGCTCCATTTTTTAGATTTGATCTTCATCCTTCTCAGTTTATAGATTAATTATTAGGCTATTATAGATTTTGTTTTCATATGGACCTTTCTAGAGCTTAGCCACTATTGTTACACACAGAACACATATGCCAGCCATGTCTCTGTCTGTAAAGCTACACTTGCGCTTTAATATCTTGTAAAGAGTCGCAACGCCGTGCGCGCATTACGGGCAAGGGCAAAGTGGTGCAGCGCATCAAAGCTCGTTGTCCTACGTCTATGAAACGGTTCAGAACAATCCACGAAAGCGAATGTGTCGTATTGCATGTATCGCACCAGTCAATCTAAGTATACTTAGTCCCCTTAAAAACGATGAAAACCAGGACATTTTCATCAATCTATGAAATCCCCCTGGACAGCACGTGAAAAGTGGACATGTCCCGGGAAAACAGGACGGTTGGTCACCCTATAAACCTCGTTAGTGGCACACTGATGCAGCAATTGGATCTTTGATCAAGTACCGAGTATATAGTACATGGATATGCTTTTCAGTAGGCTGTCAATTCGGTATGTTTTTTGTTTTAACTGGTCTCATGTAGTTTTCGAGTTTCGTACAAACACTGGTTTTCATCAGCTCTAAGCCATCAATGCTTCATCTATAACTATTTATTCTGGGTGGTATGCCTAGGGTGGGAAATGGGGCTATACCCTGTACAGGCGACCAATTCATCACATGGCAACATACTCACAGGACAAACAGCTACCCACGTATGCCATCAATCCTGGAGGCAATATAGGGACCAATTAACCTAGAATGCATTTTTTTTGGCACTGGGAATAAGTTGGAGAACCCATACATGCACAGGGAGAACATGCAAATTCAATGCAATGGCATCCTAACCTAAGACCTTCTTCTAACAAGGCAATAGTGCAAAATTAACAGAAATATAGTGGCAAAATCTCTGTTTAAACACTCTATAGGGGTCACCTTTTGAATTACATTACTGAAATAAACTTTTTAAGAGAGCCCTTAATAATCAAGCTCCATCATGCATCCCAGATCTGATTGTTCCATATGTTCCTAACAGAGCACTTCACTCTCAGACTGCAGGTTTGCTGCTGGTTCCTAAGATTTCTAAAAGTAGAAAGGGAGGCAGATCTTTTAGTGGTCAGGCTCCTCTCCTGTGGAAGCAGCTCTAATCAACTGAGATGACGTTTACTGACGAAACCTTGTATACATAAACACACATTTAACAAAGTAAATCAAGGGATTGTTTTTGTTTTTTTAAATATTCACACATAAAAATTAATTCATTATGAAAATTAGTAATCATAATCAAAATCTTACTGTGATACCAAAATTGGTATTCAGGTTTTCTCTAAATAGAAGTACATATCTAATAATGTAAAATACCAGCTGACAAAGATGGAAGAACAAAATAAATTGTCAACACTGCTACACAACAACAAAGAGTTTTAGTTCCAGCTCATCATTTCCCTTTGTCATAACCCTAAAACATGCACTCAGTATTTATTAAACATTTAAGGTGCCCAGGTGACTTTTATAGGCTTGAACGCCCAGACATCAGGGTGTCCCATGTGGACCAAGTCTTCATATGGAGAAGTGCTCCACTGGAAATGTGGCACCTGGTCCCAGGTTGGCCCACTGACTGCCAGCATCCCATACTCTCTGAACATGCTGTAGGATGTCAGCTACATGGGAATAAATAAAAATTAATCAAACAAAGATATGTAATTTTTATTTTGGCCAAAAACAAAATAGTTTATATATGTACTGTTACAGCTGAATTTCCCCTTTGGGGACAATAAAGGATTATTCTATTCTATTCTATTCTATATTATGTAAACACATGGAAAAAGAAAAAGGGATTTCTAATAATAATAAATGATAATAATAATATTAATAATAATGATAAAAGAAATGGAGACCTTCATGTCTGTTCCTCCATGTGGTCTCTGCTTTAAGGCACCAAACGGATATGTTCCATTTGCTGGGTTCAGGTCTGAACGGGCTGAGATAGCGTTCTCCCCATTCTGAGGGGGATCACATCCGTCACACTTTGACAGTGGATCTTCTTTGAAGTTATTATACCTGAAGGGATGCACACAAACTGTTGAGCTCAAATCACCAGCAAATAAAAGCATGAACCTAGTGGTTTGTGAACTTCACCTCATAAGCCGCACCATGGAGTCCAAATCTATGACATGAGTCTGGTTTCTCCTAAATATCTGAGCTCGAGGATTCTGATCCAGAGAGAACCACGGGCCAAACTCCTCCACCAGCTTATTGCAGCCACTGGCATTAAATATCTCCACATAGTACCTTCAGATGAGCATGTATGGACATTAACTAAAATTTAACTAGAAATAAAACAACACAAGTAATCATATGTAGATGGTGCAGAATGTTTCCTAACTGGATGCTTACGGTATGTTGTAACTGGCCCAGTAACCATCCTTCAGGAGCTCCTGGGTCTTATCTCTGTAAACAATAAGTCCCCTGTAGAATTGCAAGATAACCAATGCTCATTTTAAAGGAATCAGTTGAAAGTAGTTCATAAACAATCAGATCTATGTGGAAAACTTACGGAATCTGCTCCAACACAACAAAGAGGCCCTCTTTAATGTCAGTCTGTCCTGGAGTGAAGTGGTTATAATCCACAATCATCCATTGGTTGTTGTACCTATGAATACAGACGACAGACTGGAATGTATGCAGACCTTTGATCAAGCAGACTTTAAAGATTTTCATCCATGTAGTGTAGGCCTGTGTGATTGACCTTCAACTAACTGTTTCAGCATTTCACAGATAACACTCGTGATTAACCCGAGGGAACAACTGACCTCTCAATAGTCATGTGACTTCACATCATAATCAGCAGTTTTCAACCTTTATTCCACTTGACAGGGTACTGGTTTATTTTATGCTTTATATGCTTTAGGGAAAGTATTCTGTTTTATCAGTCTTATTATTAGTCAAATACAGTTTTAACTTTGCAGCTTTGATATGTAGTTTTAATAAGATTAAATAAAAAGTGGAATTTTTTGGGGAAAGAAAATGTATAAATTAAGTATTTTCACAATGGTATATTTAATTATTAATGCATTTAGGCAACTATTCAACTTTTTATTTCTTTTTTACAATTGTGACACTTTTGGACCTGCATACTTTATGGCATGACACAGTAGTGTCAACACATTTCTCATTAGAGGGTTAAATTAAAACAGAAACTAATTGCAAACCACATTTTTATAACACAAGCAACAGAAACTAAGTCTAACTGTTTAGATTGATAGTGGATTACTTTTTTACCCCAATTTGTAAAACTCACGTTCCACTATTGTACTGGCTGAATATCTCTGCCCAATCCTTGCCTGTAGTAGCCAACCGATTAGCAACGATGTTCCGCAGCCATTCCATTACTGCTCCTGTCGGCTGAACGAACTTCCAAAGAGCAGGGTTGCTGTTGCCGATTGTGGTTTCCAGTGTAACCTGCAGGCACAAGATGCATTTAAAAGACAGAATATGAAGAGAGAAAAAAAACTTTGCAATTTTATCATCACCAAGGTAAACTCTCACCAAGCCACTGCTTAGGATGTAAAAGTCATCTCCAGAAAAGATGGACCCAGGATATGATGAAAAGGCCTGAGTTCCACCAGGAAGAGCAGAATTGTCTTCAAAAAACAAACAAAAAACACATTATAGAAGTTTTATATTCTTCTTTCAAACACATATTTAACTTTGCTTACAGCAAGAACTGTGGGGAATTTATGAAAAATATTTATGAAAATACAAATCCTTGCTTTATGCATTTAAATTTGTAGACAGATTCAACTCCTGTGTCCTTTCTGAAATGTATTAAAGTAAGTCCATCAGATTGGAAGGTGGGCACTGAATGCCAAAATGTATTACATATAATTTAATTCAAAAATACTTTATTGATCCCATAGGGGAAATTAAGTGTTGTTGCAGCTGATACCAATTAATTAATCAAGTTAGCATTTGTCACTGCTTTTTATAGATACAAATGAACAAACTGTTCAATTAATATTTATACAGCTCACAATTAACATAAGATGAACACATGCCTTTATGCATAACTATTCATATATGTTAAGGAAATATATTTAAAAAAAAGAAATTTATTAAATTTACGGTCATGTTAAACTCATGTATATTACAGCATCATGAAACAACTAAAGCTGTCATTTTGGGTCTTCAAACAGACCCCGACATCTGATTTGTTAGCATGCTTAGTGAATACATTTATTTATAATATGTTCATTTAATTCACGCAGACTGAAAACGTGGTTTTACATACTGGGATATTGTCATTTACTTTATCTAATTATTAAGTTTATTGGAAGCAGCTGAAGGTCCACACATTATATATTTTTAGGTTCATTCTGAGAATTAAGCAATTATGACCACAATGAAAATGCACTTTTAGAGCTACCAAAAGGAGAAGTTTTGAAGGCGAAGATGTACTTCTTCATAATGCGCAGCATGGCCTGGTAAGTGTTCCAGGTGTCGTGTGACACCAGCAGATCTTTATTGTTCGGCAGCAGCTTAATGAGAGCAGAGCAGGAACCAGAACCAAGGGGTCGAGTTTGGCTGGATTTGTTCAGCGCCGACTCCAAGTCTTCGAGATCTCCACCCATTTGGAAAAGTCTGGTTGTGAAGAGTACAGCAACATAAAATGTTGATCATCTTGGCTCAGGTTTGAGCAGTAAAAACTAAAGCTAGGAGCTTACATGAAGCCAAATGGTTTGAGGGAGAAGCGCTCAGTAGGAAAGTACAGCTGGTCATAGAAGCCATCTTCAAGACCTTTAAGCTGTAGCAGTGCCAGTCGCACCTGAAAAGCAGAGACGAATGCTAAAACAATTCTAAATAAGTACAACAGGAATGGCGCAAACATTGATTAATTACCTGGTACCAGTAGGGGGAAGTCGGGTGTTTCTCCACTTGCTCCTGAATCCACTGAAGGTTGGCTGAGATAAAAGCCTGAAGGCGCTCACAGTAACCAGATTCAGACACGAAGGGCCCACAGTAACCCATCAAAGTGTTCATCCAGTGTTTATAAATGAGCTGAAACAATAAAATACCAAATCTTTGGTAAAGGAAAACAGATATATTTAACCTTTTGTCTTAAAGAGGGGCAAGCTTACCGCAGAAGTAACTGCAGCCTCGACCGCACCAGCAGCATAGGCTTGGATGCTGTCATTGTACCGACTGCTGGTTGTGATCTCCAAAAAGGACCAACTAACATGAGAGAATATCAGAATGAATGGAAATAGAATGTAAAGGGCTAATCTTAAACATCTTCCTGGTTAATTTCTTTTTAAACACCATTTACCAGTCTGAAACAACCCCTTAATATCTGCCTCTGGGGGCATTTTAAGCAACTTCAAACTAATTGTTGTAAACAAAGACTTTAAGAAGAATGAATACTGTATTGTTGTTTGATAAAGACCCAGATTTTACAATAAATAAATACAGTTGATCAAACATAATTGTTGGATAAAATAGATTGATCGAGTTAAATCCATATGTACCCTTTTCATAAATGATTGCATTTGGCTTGAACTTAGTGTTACAGTCCGAACATTGAGCAGATGCTGTAAAACAAAACAAAAGCCTAGTTTACATATTCTTTCAGTTGGATGACTTGATAGGCTGATTTAAAGCGAGTTTTTTTCGTTTTAGCCAATAGCCAACATTTATTGCAAAACATATGGAGTTTCGGTTTTCTCTAAATAAATGTTTAACCACACGGAAATGCACTCCCGATTTACTTCATTGCATTAATTTAAGGTTTTTTATAAAAGTTTTCTTTAAATTTGGAAGAGAAGTTGATTTGATTATGTTTCTGGAAATAGACATTTTTAGGTGTCATTAGGTTCGCGTTATCATTAAAACCCCAAAATATCTCACAGTCTGTCGAGTTAAGCCTGAATTGACCTGTATATCTGAACTCACCCTGTTGTTTTGATGTCGTCTGTGAAGTTTGCCCAGGCTACAAAATCTTCGTGATAACCTTCGACGACAGACAGTTGTCCGCTTTGTTTGTCTAAGATCACTGTTTGGATTTCAGCTCCAACAGACGCACAAAAGCAACACAATCCGATTAAAAACACAAAGCTTAAAATCTCTGGGGGAGTTTTAGGGACAAACGCCTTGTTTTGCCTCGGCGCCATGTTTCATTGAACAAGTCATGTGATGCCCAGCGATGGTCTTCACGTGACTTTATCAGAACTCACCGGTTTCAAAGTAAAAGCCCGTCTTTTAATCCGGACAATTTCGGCTTTTTTCGGGATTCAGATCTTTCCGCTCTGCAAACGACCCGTCCCGAAAGAACTATAGAAATATATATATATATATATAGAAATATATATATATATATATATATATATATATATATATATATATATATATATATATATATATAAAATATATATATATATATATATATATAGAAATATATATATATAGAAATATATATATATAGAAATATATATATATAGAAATATATATATATAGAAATATATATATATATATATATATATATATATATATATATATATATATATATATATATATAGAAATATATATATATAGAAATATATATATATATAAATATATATATATATATATATATATATATATATATATATATATATATATATATATATAATATTCTATATTTCTATATAGAAAATAAAATGACGATAGAAAAATAATGTAGGATAATGTGACAGAATGACAAAATGAAATTGATTAAACGAATTAAGTTTATTTGTATAGCACATTTCAGCAACAAGGCAGCTGAAAGTGCTTTACGTGATAATAATATAACACAATAAGCAAACAAAAAAGCAATCCATACATTACAGTGGCAAAATAAAAATAAAAAGTTGCAATCCAAACTATTATTGTTGTTGATCTAATACAGCTCTAAGCAGATGTATTTATGGCCTAGATTAAAAAAACCCGAGTCTCTCAGCACTTTTGCACTTTTCTGGAAGGTTGTTCCAGATTGGAGGAGCAAAAGCTGAATGCTGCTTCTCCATATTTGGTTCTGACTGGGGATGCAGAGTAGAATTGAACCAGAATACCTGAGTGGTCTAGAAGATTGATGCAACAGATTTTTTTAAATGTATTTTGGTGCCAAACTATTGTCTAACAAAAGTATTTTGAAGTCTATTCTCTGAGCTACAGGAAGCCAGAGTACGGACTTTAGAATTGGGGATTGATTAACTTTTTAGACAGACCTGTAAGGAAACTGTTGCAGTAATTGATCCCACAAAAGATAAAAGTATGGATGAGTTTCTCAAGATCTTGTTGGGACACTAGCCCATTAATCCTAGAAATGTTCTACAGATGATAAAAGACCAATTTTGTCTTGGTGTTTTTCTGAAGGTTCATGTCAGTCCATCACTACACCCAGATTTTTTAGATGATCAACTGTCTATACTTCTCTCAGGTCCTGTGTCAGGCCTTTGGTGTTTTTTTCTGGATTAGTGACTTTTGGGCACTGTTTGGTGCTGCTTTTCAGACATGTTCTTCACAAAGATGACATATTTCTGAATTTTGACTCAAAGGGCAGGATTAGAAATGTGCAAAAATGCCAAGGAAAACCATAGAAAGATGATTGGGTCAAATGTACTTTTAGAAAAGAGGTTTGTCTCCTTGGAAGCATAATATAAAGCAAAGTCCTGTCCGATTGTACGAGCACGTACCTCTGTAGATGGCAAGACCCCCACAAAGGGACACATGCTGCTGTTAAGATAAAGTGAAATGTTATTTTTGTAGTCTTGACCTCCAAAAGCCCAGAGCCTGTGAAGAATCAAGGCGACATGTTTTACTTCCAGCCTCACAGGAACGTCCACACATACAGCTCAGGGTGAAACGATTTTCTCCTTTGCATTGGGCTGGCTCCAGCCTGCAGGCTTTGAAAAATAAACTCATACACATGTTGTCAAATCATTATAGTCAGAATTATTTGCCTCTAATGTAAAACCCAGAGAGAAATATTTTAGCTATTATCAACAATAATAAAGCACCATTCAGTTATTGGCACCCCAGGGAAAAGCCTTAAAATACATTGTATGAATGAATGACTAATTTACAGATTTTGTATTGTGTGTATGGGTAATTTTATATAGGTATTGTAATGTGTTATTGTATTGTATAAAATACATGGAACTGTA
Organism: Valencia hispanica; assembly: GCA_963556495.2. Classification (NCBI taxonomy): domain Eukaryota; kingdom Metazoa; phylum Chordata; class Actinopteri; order Cyprinodontiformes; family Valenciidae; genus Valencia; species Valencia hispanica. The sequence goes on from OY747704.1 coordinate 29,904,393, forward strand.
TTTTATGAAATGCAATATTTTACTGTATTTTAATGTTGTTTGGAAAGGTCCAACCAGTGAAAGGTGTTGAAAATTAGCTCTTGCTATAAACTCTGCTTGCATGGCATCATTAATGCAACAGTTGCAATGTCCCTGTCAAATAAATAGAATAAATATTTTTTGCATCAGCATATTCTCACACTGACTCAATTCTGTGATCCAAACCAGCAGATTTCTATTTAAAATCTGGTGTTTTAAAAGACAATGTTTTTATTCACATTTCTGCATTTGACATCAGCAGCTCCTACCAGTACACATCATAGCCGCTGGACTCCACCACCCTAAAGAGCATGCTCATTGGCATGTTGGCAGTCAGATTCAGAAGGATGGGGGAGTGATCGGTTGGAGCTGAAGGACTCTTGCAGTTCTCTGTTACTGATGAGACAAGAATTTTCAGAGACCGATCTTGTGTTGTTGCAGAGTCAACGTCTGTTGTAAGGTAAAAGGGAGGACATTTTATGAGAGTTTTGTATTTATTCTACCGTTTAATGTTTCATTTCAGATTATGTATAGTGAAATGTTGTTGGCCCTCTTTGTTTCCATCTGCTTTCTCTGGAGATTAGAATCTTCCTCATTGTCATAATGTTGCCAGTTCCTGATGCGATTCAGCACAGAAAAGATAATATACATCTCATTATTTATAACCGGGCAATGGGGAGATTTAATTTCTCACCGTTATGCTTAGCGCCTCATTTTCATTCTCACATCTTATTTTATTGTTTTAAACTCCTCGTGGCCTTATTTAATCCCCTTTCAATGGGAGACAATAACTGTTTAATAGCAAAAGTAAAGAAAGCAACATAAAACAAAACATTACAAGGCCCATCTTTTGACATTTTATACAAAAACATATCACAATCACAGTAATTATCTATACAAAATTACTGCTAGATCATTGTGTATTAGTTCATCTCCTGTCATATTTGCTTATTTTTTCACAGTCCAGATCTCCCCAGTTCAGGATCAGGTCCACCTCAGTCTTTAACTGCCCCATCAGTTTCCATCGATTGCAGAATTCCTTCCATAACTTCTGCCTTTCGTCTCTTCTTTGGTAGTTCACCATGAAAATGTTCGGCTGTTTTCTGTCTCAATGTTTCCACTGTATCCTCGGCATCAGCCCATTCCAGCACAAGACGCCTACCGTACAGATGGGTGCTGTGGCAAAGGGCAGCAAAGGCTTTCTGCAAGGAAAAGAAACATGTTTGCAATACTTGTAAAAATTCATAATGTACTTGATTGAATTTTGCATCCGAGAATGCATATTATAGCAAAAAACAAACAAAACAAAAAACCTTTGCATCCTGTTTGGTGAGGAAATCAACAAAGCCAAAGCCCCGATGATTCCCTGAACCAGCTGCTTTCTTTGGAAGACGGACAGTCTTCAGCTCCCCAAATGTACTGGGGAAAAAAAGGGAAATAATCTTTGTCAAAACCTCCAAACAAGACAAGGACAGTAAATAAATAAGGGAGTGGGGGTTGTTTGAGTGGTACCAAAAGAGCTCCCGAATTTCCCTGACAGAGGCTTGGAAGGGAACGTTGCGCACTAGGATCTTAGAGCTTGTCTGCTTCTTCTCAGTTTGCTTCTTTTTGTGTGACACCTCCACAGTCCTGCACACAGATGTTAACAGGACTTAGTTAATATCGACTTAAGGAATGTATTTTTGTGCAAATCTAGCTGCTTTAACCAGTTTTTTTTTTGTATGCATTTTCCATTGAAAGGTGCAACTTACCTTGTGGCTCTTTCAGAAATTTTCACCTCTAACTGGTGATCATCCACCATACAGTGCTGAAGGAGTGTTGGAGGAGAGAGAATGCACACATTAGTCTGAATTTAGGCTGTGGAGTTGGCAAGTGTAGACAATTAACTAAGAATGTGGCATGGCTACCTGCAGTTGCCTCAGAGCTTTCCGCGCTGCCTCTGCTGTCTGATATTGAACAAAACCGTAACCCATGGACAACAAGTTACCTGCAAGTTCAAACTAAATGTTACTTATTGATATCATTGACGATTGTAATTCAAAGAAGATAAATTATCGTGTGGCGAATTACAAACATGAAAATAAAAATGAAGTGTAAAATGGAATGTGTATACAAATTATTTTTAATATTGATAACATTTTAAATAATTTAACAACCAAAAACAAATAAATAAAACAAGTAAATTACCTATCTTCTACAGTTTTTATTGTTGTGAAAAGTGATCAAGTGTCTGTAAACAAAGTTTTTAATAATTAAACTTGTTAGCATTTTCCAAATGCTTATATCAGCGTACATGCCAACTTTAGTATATTTACTTCCAAAAGCAAACATTACATATACTAAATGTATGTATAATTCTCACATTAGCTGATTAAATAGTATTAGCTACTTTTAGCACATTAACTAACAATAAATAACACAATCTGCAATAGTTCCAGCAACCTGGCTGCTATAATCAACTAAAATGCTACCTTTAACATGCTACCTATTAATAGCCAACAGTATCTACTGAGCTAGTTTGTCAATTTGCCAGCGTGATTCAAAATGCTACAAATTGCATTTTAGCTAAAAGTAGCTAACATCATCGGCTATGCTAACAGCAGTTTATAAGTAATTAGTTGAAATTCTAAGGCAAAACTTTCAAAGATACAAACACCGTACCAATTGTCAAGCATTGTAGTAGCAGCATCATGCTGTGGGGTTACTACCAGTCATAATCGTCCATTGCACAAAGTAGAAGGAATATTGAAAATGCAGGACAGTCAAGATGAGTGTGTAAACTTATGAACACAACATCATGTGCCTCAATGCAACCTCAGCCAATTTTAATATAAATTTGAACAGTATTTGTGTTTGTAACAGTGGAGTTGAATACGTTTCACCCTCAAAGAAACATTTGAAATCCCCGTTGTCTGTATTGATCAATTAGTGGGATCGAGACCTCACAGACAGCATAATTGTTAGGGCTGAATTATAAAAACTCTATTTGTGTCAACACTCATATTTTAAATAAAACAGATATGAAGTTCATACAAACAAGGCTCTTAGATATATGATCAGTCCTTTATCAAAGTAGGATTCAAGTCATAAAGTGATATACCTGATTTATCCTTCTTCTTAGAAATGCTGCAAGACTTGACCTTTCCACATTTGGAGAAGACCTGCAGTAAACAAAGAAAAAAGCATGAAATATCTTAGACATTGATTTGTTACAGTTGACTTGTAAATGCGACTAAATATAGCAGATATTTGAGAGATAACTTACCTCCTGTAGCTTTTCTTCTGCTGTGCTGAAGTTTAGATTCTTAATGAAAAGCGTAGAACCTGGAACAGCTTCTTCTTCATCTTCTTCCTCCTCCTCCTCTTCTTGCTTATCCTCTTCCTTCACTGCCTCCTTCTTATCTGATATAAGACAGATTTGGGTGAATATTTGGCTAGGTAGATGCAATATGTATCATGAAAAAAAAAAAACTCAGAAAACAATAAAACATAAAGGTTGTCCAGTGTGTAGGTGATTTTACCCATTTCTGGTTTGGCAGCTGTAAACACCCCAACAGGGGCCCACTCCAAATACAGTGGGACATGATGGAACTAGGGTTTAAAAAAAAAAAGAAAACAACACATTTTAATGTATTTTATGTGATTTACCAACATAAAGTGGCACATAATAGTAAAAGAAAAATAAATTTCACTTTTTTTTTTAATTCAGTTGCATTTACTCAATATCATATCATATATCTAGTAAAGCAATTCGAATTGCCTTGTTGCTATACAAAAAATCTTGCCTTACTCTGATACCCTTAAATAAATTCCACTGCAACCAACCGCCTCCAGAAGTAACCTATTTAGTAATTGGAGTCCAACTGGGTATAATTAAATCTGGACCTTAAGACAAAACGCCAAAAAGAAAGTTATTGCTGAAAAGAAAAACCCTAATAAGACTGCCAAATGACATGTAGGGGACACAGCAAACATGTGGAAAAAGGTACTTTTCAGCCATCACGGATATTCTATATGCGGTGGAAAATTTATTTTGAACTTCACCATGAACAGCAAAGATAGAGAAGCTGCTGACAGCTAATAAGAAAATGGGCTGAGCTAAATACATAGAACACCTTGAAGAAAACCTGTTTGAGGCCTCAAAAAAGACTTGAGACTGGGGCAGAGGTTGGTCATCAAGCAGAATAATGACCTGAAACATACTATTGAAGCAGGACTACAACAGAATGTTTTGAGTAATGGTCATGTTAGAATGATGGACCATCTTAAATACAGTTGTAGATCTCAGGCAAGTATTAAAATCCATGTTTACATATGACATCCATCCACAGTAGCTCAAGCTGAGCTACTTTGCAAAGAAGATTTGGGGAAACTTTCAGACTCCAGATAAGCAATGCTGGTGGATATATACCCCCAAAAGAGTTGCAACTGCAATATCAGTTAAAGTTGGTTTTATTCACTCAAGGGGCCTGAAAATAAATGTTTGCCACATTTTTCAGATTTGTATTTATAAAAAAATTGAAAATCGTTTGTCATCTCCTTTCCATTTTACAATTATGTGCCACTTTCTGGGTCAATCATCTAAAATCAAACGAATTAGAGGTCTGAGGTGAGAAAATGTGAAAATGTTTAAGGAGCATGAATACTTTGGCGAAGAAGCGCTGCATATGAAAGGTATTGCACACCTTGCTGTAAGCCAGCCTCGTGAAGGCTCGCTTAGCTTCGGTTGGCTCCAGGAACTCAATAATGGCGGTGAGTCCTGAAGGCGGCAGCAGCACTCGACCCAAAGAACCGTGAGGTGAGAAAAGTTCTTCAAGCTCTGTCGTTGTCACTCCAGCAGGGAGGTTTTTTACCAGGATCACACTTGTACTCCTTGCTGCTGCTGCCTGTACAAACATTGCTAGTTGTTAACAGATACGGATTTAACATACATAATCTCAGAGTTTGTTCTCCTAATTACTTGACTAAAGGAGTCTAGGCAAACACTGTTGTCCAGCAGGAACTGTCGGGTCTCCTGGACAATCTGAGTTTCTCCTAGAGCCATCCTCACTGCAACGCTTCCCTTTGACTCCTTTGGAAGATAATACAGAAAATGAGTTCATTAGTTTTGTTCATTCTAAATAACTACCGTAATAATATAATTCAGCATAAAAACCCCAGATGTAGGGTCACTCACATGGTCTAAGACTTGGCTTTTTGTGGTGTTATACTTCTCAGCAATGGCATCAGCCACTGCACTTGTACCCAAAAACAAAGTGTTCCAGTTGTGTGAGCTGGAAAGACAATGAATATATGTGTACATTTTAAAACAGCAACAGCACCAAAAATGAAAAAAAAAAACTATTTTACTCTATTATGCATACCTAGAACTTGAAGTTTTGTTTTTAGCATCTTTCTGTCGTTTATATGATGAAGAGCCAGGACCACCAGATTCTGAAGACTCAGACTTTTCCTTCTTCATAGTGGAGGGAAGAACATGAAGCATTCTACCCTAAAATCACAGGAAAAAAACAACGCATCCTGTCAGCCTGAGCAGTTACTCTAATGATGAACCTCGAGATAATAGCAAAATATCTTTAAAGAGTAAATGTCCCTATACTTTAGAGCACGAAAACCTAAAAATGTAAAAATATAAAAACATTCATAAATCACAATTGGCAACTCTACACTTTTTAATGCTGGAATGCAATTTTAAAATACAATTCTCCAAATAAATAAAAATAATTTTTTACCATAGATGGATGACCATTAGCAGAAATAAATCGATGTCCACAGTTGTAAACACACACACAAAACAAGATATTTCCTATGGAATAAAGATCCTCTATCAAGGAAAGTTGGTTGAATTTCATGAAACTAAATAGGTAAAGATGGTCAATTTCTTTTCACATACAAAAAAAAGTATCTCAAAAACCCACAGCTAAGGTGCAAAAACAACAGTTAAGGCTGCGACTGATGGCTCCTTCTTGGAGTCAGACCAAGAAGGCGATCGAGGCTGTTTGTGAGACTAAAGTGCCCCAGGTAACGAAATGTGATATTTGGTTGTAGTTTTTAATTTTTCCGAGTCTTCTGACATCGAGGATCACATTACTTTCCTACTGCATGTTTATCAAACTCTTCTTTATTTTCTTCATGCCTGAGCCAAATTACTTGCAATCCCCATATGTTTAGGATTGACTTGCAGTTAATAGAAGTACAGTTAAACCCTCACAATAAAAAAAAAACAGATCATGTGTTTAAAAGTGAGTTTCTGCTGCTTCCATTCACTGCTGATGTGTTTTAAGATAATTCGTTATTAGTCCCACATGTGGAAAAGTTGCATTTTTACAGCAGAAAGTGGACAGTGCAAGATAAAAGCAGCAAAAACGAAGACCAACAGAATAAAAACAACATGGTGTGAAGTGCACCATTCTAAATATCTAGTGTTCTGTGCATAACGCCCTCACTCTTCTGCAACTTTCAGTAGTGTTCTCTGCTGTCCTGTGCTCATGTTCTTTGTTACATCTTTTAAAACAAAAAAAGTATACATACATACATACATACACACATACACACATGCATACATACACATAGATACATATATACATACATACACATACATACATATATATACACACACACACACACATACATACATATATATACATACATATATACATAGATACATATATATATATACATACATACATACATATATGCAGCAGGAACTACATACATATATATACATACATACATACATATATGCAGCAGGAACTAATATATATATATATATATATATATATATATATATATATATATATATATATATATATATACACACACACACACACACACACACACACATACATACATACGATTTTTGGATACGGAAGTGAATGTAACTTTAATCTGTCGGGACACAACTGAACATGAAAATTTGGAAAAAAAGGTTATATACCCTTTAAGGTGATAGAAGCCCTGAGAAATACCTAATAAATACCTGAAATATATGTCCGTCCAACTTTGCAAGAGCTACCACAGCATTTTCTGGTATCATGTAGGTAACAAAAGCAAATCCTTTAGGTTTCTTGGTCAGATTGTCAATAGGGAAGAGCATCTCAGATAAAGGACCTACAAATTGTGAAGAATCATAAAACATCTGGTTGAGACAAAAATACTTTTGGAGGCAAAAACGAAATGACTGTATGTGTACATGTTCTTTAACTCACCGAATTTAGCAAAAAGCTCTTTGATCTCTTCTTCTGTGCAGGTGTAAGGAAGGTTTCTGATGAAGAGTCGACCAGACTCTGAAACATCTTCCTCTTCCTCATCCTCCTTCAGCTTCCTGGTGAAGTTTCTGTCAATTTCCTTGTCGTTTTTGTTCTTCTTGCATTTCGCCCCTGAAGAATCAATGCGGAAGACTTCGATGTAACGACCCCCTACAAAATGAGCAGGGTTGCTGTTAAACCAAGATTACATTCAGATAAACTGGTGCAGGATCACAAAAAAGCTCATGTTAAGAGTTTATTCCTGGAAAAATACCTCCGATACACTCCTCCATCACTTTTAAATGACAGGATCCTGTTTTTTTGTCTTTAATAAAACTCATGTCAGCCAATACCATCTGCTCCTATACTGGCAATTAAAACTGATTAAAGTGATCCTATTAGGTATTCCAACTCTAGTCTACTAATCATCCCTAGAATTAGAATCAAACATGGAGAAAAAGCTTTCAGCTTCTATGCTCCACTAATCTGGAACAAACTTCCAGACCATGGCAAACCTGCTGAAACACGGAGTTTCTTTAAATAAAGGTGACAAACCCCTCTGTTTAGAGCTCCATTTGAGTAACTGATTAATAATAGCTGGAATGTGGTATTTTTCAATGTGTCATATGTTATGTGTCTCTAATATTGTGTTTTATGCTTTTACTGCTTCTTTATTACAGCTTTTATTTTATCCCCTAATTACCCAAAGCACCTAGAATTGCCTCACTGTTGAAAGTCTGCTATATAAATAAGCTTACCTTGCCTAATAGTTCTAAATCACTTCTTCATTAAGTTATTGATTCTTCTTACCTATGTAGTCTTTATTCTTCTTCAGAGCCTTTTCCACTTCCTCTTGAGAGTGCAGGTCCACATACACATAACCTAAAACAGCCACATGTAGCTTGTTTGACACATTCACCTTTACAATGTTTAAACTGAAACCGTATATATAGGTGAGTATTGCAAACAGTTCATGTTCATAAGGAAATGCTTCTAGTAACACACCTGTTCTGTTTCCACTGTCATTCCTCCCGATCCTGATTGCTGCAGGCTTCAGCGGGGTCATGAACTCTCGGATTTGTTGCTAAAAGAATTCCACATGAAAGAAGTGGGTTAATAATTACAGTATGTTTTTTTAACAAAACATCCTGAGTGATGAGGTTTAGCTCACCTCTTTTACGTTGAACGGGACCCCTCTTAGCTTCACTGTGAACTCTGTCGCCGGCTCCATCTGAACAAACAGATGAGGGTTTGCATTCTTTATATAAAAGTAGAACCAAGTGATTATATTTAAGGTGGAGTTTTACCAAAATATACCTCCGGTTTGACACTCTGTTTCTTATTCTCAGAGAAAGGTTTAGACTTTGAGACGTTTTCTCGTTCACCACTCTCGTATGCACTGTCTCCATGCTGAACCGGACCACTATCCTCCTCTTCATCGGCTTCATCACTCTCCTCCATAGTTTGTGCCACCTTGGACTGCAGGTAGTCCATATCTGACAAGCCAGACTTCATGGCTTCTTTAGAGGCAACTAAAAACACCAATATGTTCAAACAGTTTTTATTGTGAAACGTGCCGATAACTTCAGCATAACAGGACATTTAGATTATTTGTACTAAATCTCTGAAGGATAATGGATAAAAAGAGACAACCAACCCTCAACTTCATCTTCATGATCATCATCATCATCCTTTTCATCCTCTGACTCCTCTGAATCAAAGTTGAGGTAATCATCAGAGGCTGGCTTCTTCTTGTTCTGTTTTTGTATGCCCACAGGGTCAGCTGGATCCTGAGCCATGTCATTTGCCCAGGTCTGGGCCTGGCTGCGGTTCTGATGCACTGACAGAAACTCATTAAATCCATCTTCCTCCTCCAGCTGACACGGGACAAGAAAGTGAACATAAATATAATTAGTCTAACAAAAACAATAATAAAAAAGAGGCACCATAACAAGTCAAACTACTACTATGAATAATAATAAACTAAAGAAATATAAAACCTAAAAATAACAAAAGTAGTCTAAAAATTGTCATTTTATTTGTATTTTTAATCCATCTTCATATTTAGTAACAACAGTTTCACAGCAGATAAACTCAGCTGGTTTTGTACTCACCTTTCCCAGTGCGCTGCTGGTTTCCTTTTTTCCAGTTTTTTCCTGAATTTTAACACACAAAAAGATACAGCACAGTAAAAAAAAAACAAATAAACTTAAAACTATCAGTCTGTGGCTCTGCTCATTTGTTCAGGAAGCCCAGGTTGTTTCAATTGCAGCCTTCAGCTCATCTGCATTGTTGGGGCTTGTGTCTCATCTTTCTTCTTGACCTAAACTCCATAGATAATGTTTGAGGTTCAGATTAGGTCAGTTTGCTTAGGCATGGTGACAGCATGGCCATTAAAACAGGTTTTGGTACCATTAAATAAAGTTAGCATTTCCATAAACGTTGACCATTGAGGTAAGCACAAAGTGCTCTATAAAGTCCTGGTAGAAGGCTGCACTGACTTTGGAGTTGATAAAACACAGTGGACCAACACCAGCAAATAATATGGCAACCTAAATCATCTCGGACTGTAAAAACTTCTCACTGGACCTCACACAGTTTTGTTTCTCTGCCTCTCCACTCTTCCTCCAGACTCTGGGACCTTGATTTCCAAGTGAAATTATTTTTTAAAACATTTTAAAAATCTAAAATAGTCCAATAATTTTCTCCTTAATCCAGGTAAGACACTTCTGATGTTATCTCCAGTTCAGTTGTGTTTTAACACAAGGATTTAGGTAATCGGAGCCCATGTCCTGGATACATCTGTGCATGGTGGCTCTTAATCAACTTGTGAATCTCCTGCAAGCATTCAAATGTGCAGTGCTTCAAAATCCTTAAGGCTGAAGTTATCCATGTTACTTGTGCTTATTTTTCTAAACACTTTTTCCTTACACTCAACTTTCCATTAACATCATTGTATATTACACTCTGTAGAAACAGCTTTCTTGACAATGAGCTTTTATGAAACCACAGTATATCATTAGTTGTGAACCACAATTATCAAAATCAGCAAAAATATATAACTCTGGGAATAATGAATCTAAGTAAAATATATGTATCCCTGTCTAAATGGAATTACTGAAATAAACCTTTTAATTATATTCTGATTTATGGAGATGGACCACTAGTTGTTGAATTAACAAATGAGTCTATATGAGTAATAGTGATTAGAAATAAAGCCAAATGTGCCATGTCAGAGTTCCAGAAAGAAAATCAGAAAAGCTGTTGTCATGTGCTTCTCTAATGCGGTATTTTGTTGTGTATCCCAAGATTTCAGCCTAAAATGTTACTTTTTTTCTCCTCTTACCTTCTTTCTGTCTGCGGGAGAAGCAGCGGCAGAGGTTTTGTCCTGCTCTGATCTCTGAGAGTGTTTACTCCAGGCTTTTCCTTTCGTGGGATCTCCAAAAGCTTTACACATCTCCACCTGAACGTACACAAACACCACGAGTGGATGAATGAACAAATAACATAAACATCTGCGTTTTAGAGCTGATATAAATCTCACCGTTACTCTGGATGTGTCCACAAAGCTCTTATGGAAATGTTTCAGCGCTCTGGTCGCGTCCTCTTCGGATTTGAAGCCCACAAAGCCAAACTTTCTGAACTTTCCCTCTTTGGTGAACTTCAGAGAGCAGTCTGTCACGGTGCCAAAGGCAGCAAACAACGACCTGAACCTCTCTTCCTTCAGCTGAGCACAAGAAAACATATTCAGATGACCTGCTGCTAATGTTTTTAATCCATATTTATCAGAGCCCATTCTTACTTACCCCATTGGGGAGGTTTTTAACGATGAGCCTTGACATGTTAGCTGTTGCTGTAAATCCACTGATACAGCAGGTATAAATGTTTTAAATAAATGTCAACAAACCAGCATGGACAGAACATCTACATCGCCATATTGACATGAGGAGGAAGTTTCATCTTCTTCCTTTTCTCCCTCTTTGTGGTCTGGCGGTGATTACCGCCACCTTTTGGTGATATGGGTGCACTACAGTCTCAATGATTTATTTCGCTCTCCAAAAAGAAATCCAAAACCGTTTCTGTTCGTCATCCACCAGCACTTCGTCTCTTATTTGTGTTATCTTCAGAAATCAATAATTATTTTGGAATATATTAAAACCCCTTTTAAACCACCCATCCATCTATTGTAATTCAGCAGTTAATTGGTAAGCTACACCTTACAAGGATATTGTGGCTACTAAAATTGCACCTAAATCAACAATTTATAGGATTATCAAGAACTTCAAGGAAAGAGGTTCAATTCTTGTTAAGAAGGCTTCAGGGCATCCAAGAAAGTCCAGCAAGCGCCAGGATCGTCTCCTAAAGAGGATTCAGCTGCGGGATCGGAGTGCCACCAGTGCAGAGCTTGCTCAGGAATGGCAGCAGGCAGGTGTGAGCGCATCTGCACGCACAGTGAGGCGAAGACTTTTGGAAGATGGCCTGGTGTCAAGAAGGGCAGCAAAGAAGCAACTTCTCTCCAAAAAAACCATCAGGGACAGATTGATCTTCTGCAGAAAGTCTGGTGAATGGACTGCTGAGGACAGGGGCAAAGTCATATTCTCCAATGAAGCCTCTTTCCGATTGTTTGGGGCATCTGGAAAAAGGCTTGTCCGGAGAAGAAAAGGTGAGCGCTACCATCAGTCCTGTGTCATGCCAACAGTAAAGCATCCTGAGACCATTTATGTGTGGGGTTGCTTCTCATCCAAGGGAGTGGGCTCACTTACAATTTTGCCCAAAAACACAACCATGAATAAAGAATGGAACCAAAACACCCTCCAACAGCAACTTCTTCCAACAATCCAACAACAGTTTGGTGAAGAACAATGCATTTTGCAACACGATGGAGCACCGTGCCATAAGACAAAAGTGATAACTAAGTGGCTTGGGGACCAAAACGTTGAAATTTTGGGTCCATGGCCTGGAAACTCCTCAGATCTTAATCCCATTGAGAACTTCTGGTCAGTCCTCAAGAGGCGGGTGGACAAACAAAAACCCACTAATTCTGACAAACTCCAAGAAGTGATTATGAAAGAATGGGTTGCTATCAGTCAGGATTTGGCCCAGAAGTTGATTGAGAGCATGCCCAGTCGAATTGCAGAGGTCCTGAAAAAGAAGGGCCAACACTGCAAATACTGACTCTTTGCATAAATGTCATGTAATTGTCAATAAAAGCGTTTGAAACGTATAAAGTGCTTGTAATTATATTTCAGTACATCACAGAAACAACTGAAACAAATATCTAAAAGTAATTTTGCAGCAAACTTTGTGAAAACTAATATTTGTGTCATTCTCAAAACTTTTGGCCACAACTGTGTATGGAGAACGACTCTAGCAGGAGATTCAGAATGCTTCAACAGGAGAGGAGAAAACTCAGCATGCAATTAAACAGCTAGATTAATCAATTAGTATTATTTTAGCGATGTTTGGCTGCTGTTTTGGAAGTACCAAAACTAAGTGTGTAGTGTTTTTGTTGCTGAGTTTGTGTTTTGTCTCTGACAACAAACCAACTTTTCCTGCAAGGAAAATATGGAAGTGGAAGTTAATTTTTCTCTCATATTTATGTCTTATTTGGCATGGTGTTTAATTTCTTAATGTGTTTATTTATTCTAAATTAGGAAAATAGTCTGTCATAGAAAAAGGTTAAGCGATGTTTTTTGGATTATGATCACTTCATCTCTTTTTTGGATCTTGTCCAAATGTTTTCATGTTCAAATTGTTATTTTTGATCATCTTCCAATCTGCCTTTATTCTCGCTATGTTTTACAATGTTATTCAAACATCTACATTTCCCATCCTTATTGCCTCTTTTAGTTATCATATCTTGAAATTTTCAAGCTGATCTTCTTATGCTGAGTATTACAGAAAGCGTGACTGAAAATTACATTTTGCAATTACTTGGATCAGCCTAATGTTACCTATGTTGTAAGCACTCCACATTTAGGTAATTTATATCGTTACAAAAGCATGTTTCAGTCCTACAGCTGCTTTCCTTATTGCTTTGGTTTACATCCTTTATGGTGCCTTGCAAAAGTATTCATACCTCTTGAACTATTACACATTGTGACACATTACAACCAAGACAATAAGAAACTTAAATGTGTCCTTCTGACCCTTTCTGTGATTTATCAGAACAAAGTAGCACTAGATTGGGAAGTAGAAAGAACTTACACATAATTTTTAAAACATTCAGCAAAAAAAGCAAAAATGTGTGAAAACCTATGCCATTCAAATGCTTTTTAAGTTTCAATTGTTCTAATACACCTACATAAAAATGGAGTTCAGTTAATTGCTAAGATGTCCATAGTAACTCTAGAGATGTTGATGAGAAGTGATGAAAATTCCCTGTAAGAGAAACCGGTTAAATAAAGTCGTTTTTTTATTATTATTTAATCATAACATTTGATGTAATATTTAAAAATTATGTCATCAGACTAATAAAAATGTTATGTGCAAATTCTGGTATTTTAAAGACAAAATGAATACATATAAAGAACATAAAAAACTTCAATAAAAAAAATTATGAAACTAATACTTACAGTAGGTAATGTATAGCCTACTGTATGTTAGAACAGGGTTAAGTAGCTTACTTCCATCGACGTTGTATGGTTTTTACCATATACACTCATCTCCAAATGGCACGAGGCTCAGCACATAGAAAATAAAGTTAGAACAACTAGTGCAGTCAAGAAATAAAAAACTGAAGAGATTAATTAGTTATGATCTGTAATTAATTAATCTAACTAACCATTTTAATTTCCTCTAATAACTGCTGAGAAATGCCCTCATCTTGAGTTATTGGCATTTAAATTCATTACTTTGTTGCAGACCAAAAGATTGATAGAACAAAAAGGGGGCTTTATGAAGTCATTTATTGTTTTTAACAGACTCGAACAGATGCAGTCCCCGCCATTTACATTCCTCTGTTTTTGAGACTAGTCCAAGTGCTGTCTGCAACCGGCGACTTTGAGCATTACCATTCTGGATTCAGTGGGGTAAATATCTGCTCTGACTCCAGCTGGACCTTGGCAGGCGGGCAGAGCTATGATATACACAGCTCTAAAAGAACGTGGATTTATCCACAGCTTTTGTTTTTAGTTTATTTCTGACTTTAGAAACTTAAAAGTTACTTTGAAAAGGTTTTGTACTATCCCTTTGTAAACTGAACTATCTGTAGTATATGCTTTCTGAACTTGTTGCTCAACACCAGTAGAACAATGATTAACTTCATTTTTCCTGCTAAGTGAAGCCCATCATTTGTGTCAGGTGCTAGTCTGCGCCCCAGAGCTTAAGAGGGTTCACCGACCTGAGATATTTGTACAAATATGTCAGGAGGTACAGAATGTCTTGGGGTTAATTCTGTTGAAGGAGTTAATAAAATACCTAAATACATGTCCAATCAAATTATCACTGGGAAGTCAACGGTCTTCTCTTCTTTGTTCTTCTAAAGCATATTAAAAACGTTCACTTCTTCAAATTAAATTCCTGGTGTGAGTGTGTGTGCACAGCTCTTTCAAATTAGGTTCCAAATGATATGTTTAGCAGTCTTAGCGGCTATTTACCAATATGAACCTCAATACCCGTAAAGACACTTTCCAAAAGCCTTCAATCTTTTTTTTCTTTGACCTTAGTTATACCTCCTATTATTCCTCTTTCTTTTCTCCTCAAGCAGGCATGTTCAACACTTGAGTAAATGCTGTGTATAGCAGATCACATGTCCCCTCCCAAGGGATTACAAAAAAGAAACACCAAGCAGCTTCAGTGGCATGCAGACCTCTCGTTGATTACAAAAGCTTTTATTTAATGTGCTGATCTTTATTGTAAAACAGCGGAACAGCACCCTTAGAGAAAATTGCACAATCCACCTTTTATCACAACAAAATCAACACAAATCATTACAGTTTAGGTTTTCAGGGGGAAAAAAAATAATGACACATCTTAAAAAGCACCACATATAGATTGCATTGTTTTTTACTGGTGTGTTCTGTGCAGATGATAAATCTTTATTGTTCGTCTGTTATTTTTGTTTGCTCTGATGTTGAGCTAGACGTTATAAACATCACATCATAAAGAAGTGGATATAAGTAAAGCCTCTGCTTCATCAGAGTCGGTCTCTTTACTCCTTCTGGACTGGAATTCTTTCTGGATTTCCACAAAGCTTTTGTTTTTAGTTTCAGGAAGAATGACAACGATGTATATCCCCACCGAGAGGCAGACAACAAAGAACACCAGGAAGCAATAGTGCTGCAGCCCAATCTGGGAAAAAGCAAATTAAAGTCAATCTAAACCATACATTATTTCATAGTTGCATTTCTACTTTAAAGGGACATTATAACATTGACAATTTTCATTAAAAGAATAAAACCTTTGGGTAGCAGTCATTTTTATAAAGTAACACAATATAAGCAAACAATACACTACAAATTTTGCTGTATTTTTACAGTCAAATCTTAGTTGCATGAAAATATGTTCCTGAAAGAGTAAAGCATCAACACAGGCATCTTTGTAAGCTTGTACAAGAGCCGAGTTAGATTTCTCAAAGCTATTTTTAACACTTGCTGAAATAGGATATATATAGCATTTTCCCATCAATGGCCTCTATATCATCAACCTAATCAATGGCCTCTATATCATCAACCTAATCCTTTGCTCCGTCCACCGATTCTCCATCAGATTTAAGTGTGGAGTCCGGGAGCACCACGCTAAAACATTAATATTTCCCTCCAGTACAACAAAAACATTAATCCATCCACTATCTAAATCTGTTCATCTTTAAAGGGTCGCAGTGGTTGTCTGGTGGCTATCTGAATCAGTCCCAATAGAATATTAAAATAGTAATGTGTGTTAAAAATCAAATTATTGAAAATTAGAATGTTACTTTAAACATGAATCTGACAGAGATCAGAATAATTTTAGTCTAAACTATATGTTACTGGTTTCCAGCAGTACAGTGGCTGAACATGGCAGCATAATTTTAGGATTTTTACACTTTCAGAAAAAATTGTAAAAATCCTTCACTAGCTACTTTAGTTCTATTAGATTCACCCAATTTTTTATCATTTCTTACCTCATGTAATTATTTCTCATTATTAAATTCGCAACATAACTAAGTTAGGTTTTCTGTATCATCAAGTGCTTTGCACCACATTATTCCCTCTAAAAAAGGTATCATGAACTTAATATGCCATGCTTTTATTTTCTAAAAGAATAGGAGAAGAGAGGGATATTAAAATAGTCACTTTTTTATAGACCAATATGGAGTGAATGGAAACTAATCCTGTTTTGCAGGGTGGGCCTCCGGATTAAACACCAGACTCACAGCCAATCAACTTAAAGTAACAAGAAATCACTGCTCAGTCTAACATGGCTAGTCAAGAGGGGGGACTGGGGTCCTGGTCAGCCTAACCCAATTTATTCTGCTCCTCAAACACTGAAAAAACTTCAAACTTAGTTATTGGGGCAAACACAGTTGATCAGAAGCAGAGAACATTATGGAATACTAACTTTTCTGGTAAATGAACAAAATGTTTGTTTTAGGTGATTAATAACACCTCTATCTATGAAGATTCTTCTTTGATTTGGCTTCCTCAAAAAAGGACAACAATGTATGTATTTTCAACTGACTGCACATGCAACAAATATTGTCAAAGCATTTATAAAACTAAGCTAGATGTTATTTCATAACACCTACCACAATAAAGGGGAAGAGCAAGCCAATAATGAAGAAGCTGAGCCAGTTCACTGATCCTGCTATCATGAATGCTGCAGGCCGTGTAGTTTGTTTGAACATCTCTGTCGTTAAAATGTTTGTTACACCACCTTCAGAGGATGAGACAACCGAGTAAAAACTGTTGTGTTATTAATGTAGACAACAGATTAGGATAAATTTGATACTTAACCAATTTACCTGGTCCCAAGCCAAAACTTAAGACAAAAGCAAAAACACAGGCCACACTCAAGTATGGAAAGATTGGACTGACATCCTGTAGGAAGAGAGATAATCATTGTAATAAAAGAAAAACCACAAGCTTGACACTACAATTTAAAGCTACAAGACAGATTCTTCAGTAAAACCAACCAGTAACACATTTGATAGTTTGCTACCTCTATATCAACATTTCTTGTCTACATTTTTTTTGGACACCACAGCCTTAAAAGCAAGTGTCTCTAGTAACAGCAAAAAAAAAAGCATTAGGTAACTTACTAGAGCTTTGTCATGTTTAGTTATTTAAATTCTTCTTGTTTCTTGGCATATGTGCTTATGAGTATTCTGTACAGCTACGACTAAATGCTTAAAAGCTAAACAAGAATACTACATGAAGCTCATGAAAACTTGACAATAGATGGGTTTTGTGAAAGCATGAGGGCAGACTAGAATGTCAGAATTTAATTACCAAAGATCTTCAGCGATCGTTTAGTTTAAAACGGTATTTTCTGGTCAAAGCATTTCATTAAGATGATTTTTCATCTTAGAACAAAATTAATTGTGAGGCAGCATTCTGAAGCCCAGTCCACCAGAGAATCCCAACATCCAAGCAGCTGCAGCATAGCGTACACCACTGCCATCATGCCAGTCAACAACAGAGGAAAGAAGTTATAAAAAGAAATCCCATCACCCTCAGATTAGCTCAAATTGCATGAGTTCAAATTACATGCACTGTATAGGCAAATATAACAAGTTGAGGTGATACATGCAGAATACAGCATCCAATTATATCAAGAACTACTAAATAAACAAATTTTAAAAATCTAACAAGAATAGCAACAAATTTGTGTCACATAGAATTTTGAGAACAATTATTGTCATTGTTTGTTTAAGCTTCATCACCAGTGGTAGCATCCATTATGACTCAAGACTCTTCAGCGTCAAACACTGCCTCAAACACATGAGGACGAAGCCTTAATACAACTTCAATGCCTCAGAGTTTATGTTGAAATCTGTTGGTCAGCCATCATAGTGCTTACTATCAGCTGATCATCCCAGTGCTCGTGCCTCTCATGATGTCATCAACCTAAATGAATTTAAGTTGATCTGCTTTGCGGTTTTAAATCATTGTAAAATGTGAACTCATGTTGTGGAAATCAACTGTGTTAACTAAAAGGTTTAGAAAATGTAAAAAATAGATAGCTCCGTTAAAGATCTATCCGTACACGGAGTTACCTGCAGAGCAAGTGTTACTGTGAATAAAATGCAGCAGATGCTCATTAGTAGGTATCCTCCAGAGATGAGCACTTTTCTTCCCAGAGACTCAACCAGCATACCCTAGGAGACACACAGCATGTCACAAGACCAAAAACATCATATCCAATCTTTGAATGGGACATTTTTCATTGAAATTACCCAATTTTTACTCATAGTATATGATGAAATCTTATAATTTCTTTTGCCAGTTTAGGTTTTGATAAATGTCTATCCTCTGGAGCACCAATGATTTGTTTTTATATGGTGGTTAACTGCAGAAACATCCTTAAATGTTTAATCATAAGCTCATACTTACACATGTTAATGCAGTGAGGCATTCACAGGCACCTGTACCGACGGTAGCGTAAGGTATTTTATCTTCAGCGATTCCAGCTTGTCGGAACAAATAATCGGCATAGAAGTACATCTGTGGTTGACATAGACATGGGCAACTTTTTAAAGCTTTCTTTTTACAAAGTCATAGAGAAGTCGCTGTGCAGGGAGCTCATACATACAGCATTGACACCATTCAGCTGTTGTGCAATGTTGAGTACAATGATGGTGATGACTTGCCAGCGTATGCTCCGATCTGCAAAGAGCTCCCAGGGTTTCTTAGCTTTGAAACCAACCAAATTGTCCTTCTCTCTCTGTATATCCTCCAGCACAATGTCAGAGCCTTCTGAACCGTGCAGCTGATTTAGGGCTGCAGACAGAAAAAAGAGGTCCTCTGTTCACGTTTTTACTCACATGGTTAAAGCTGCTTTTTTTTTAAGAAACCAAAGGTCAAACCACAGTTTCTTCACATCGTTATAAAATGATCAGAAAGAGCTCACATGGTTTAACTGATAGCCTTTGGCAGTTTCTGAGAAGTATTTAGCCTATGCACGATGTCTTCTTGGCAGGCAACACATGAAGACATAGTGCATGTGATGGTGCAACCTAGAAAGGCAAAATCTTTCTCCAAAACTACCAGAGGCTCTCAGTTAAGAAAAGAAACAGCACTTGCATTGAAGTATTTCACCTTTTTTACATTTCTCCTCATCTCCTTTATCAATAAGCAGGTAGCGTGGACTTTCAGGGAACCAGGGCAGTAACTGCAGCTGCAGTAATGTCGGGATACACGTGGTGGAGAGCAGGAGGGGCCAGTACTGTTCTTTACCAAGCACTTCTCTGCATCAATACCCAAATATAATTGTATCAGTTTTTTTTCCAGAAACATATCAATTTGTAGCAATGGATTATATTTAATACAACAAATATTCCACTTACTTAAGGCCCATCACTTGTCCAGACAAGATGCCACCAGTGAGAAAAATGGAGGAGCCCGTTCCCATGGCACCACGTAAAGATGTTGGAGCTATTTCCCCCAAAAACATAGGCTCAACACAAAGAGCGATGCCTGAAAAAAATAGGAAGGCGCATATAGTCTTACACAAGCATCAATATACTAAGATGTTATTGAAAAATTGATTACTTCAGTTATTGATTTTTAAAGTGCATTAATAACAGAGTAATAAATGGCAAGTGTTTATTAGGGTTATTTTTGATAAATATTGCTCACGGCTAATGAAAACCCAACATTCAGTTTTTTAGAAAATTGTAGTATAACACCAATAAAAATGTTTTCCTACAGAAAAACAGGCATATTAAAAAAGTATGTTCATGTATTCTGTAGTATTTATACTCAATGGTTGGGCTCCTTTTGCAGGAATTATTGAATCAATGCAGCGTGGCATGAAGGCCTATGGCTCTACTGAACTGTGAAGGAAGCCTAGGCTGCTTTTATCTCAGCCTTCAGGTAATCAATCGGACATTTACATTATTCCCATTTTATCAACTATAAACGTCAATCTACTTTACTGGGATTTACTGTAATTGGACAGACAAACATAAGGTAGTGCATACATCTAAAGTGACAGAAGAAGAAAAGCCTATATTTCTTTTGCTTTTTTAGGTAAACACATGGAAAAAGGTGTTTTGTTCTCATAATATAACTTTTTGGCGTATATGTAAGCCCTATGTTTGGCAGAAAACTAACATTGCACCCTTAAATACCATCCACATGGTGGAACATTAGAGTGGTAGCATGATGAGGGAATGTGTTTCTTTAGCAGGAAAAGAAATGCTGGTCAAGATTTATGTAAAGACGGATGAAATACAGGCCAATCCTAGAAGAAAACCTGCAACAAGCTGCAAAAGACTTGAGACCGTGGCAGAGGTACGACTTCAAGCACAAAAATTACTTTAAAAATACAGTTAGTGCTACTATGGTACGGTTAAGATTAAAACACATGTACATGGTAGAATGGCATAGTTAATTTTAGACCTAAGCCCAACTGAGAATGAGTGATGAGACTTTGAAACTTATAGAAATTTTTACCCAGGATCTCCATCCAATCAGACTGAGCTTAAGCTATTACGGGCAGATAAATAAGCAAAAGAAGGTTCTACAAAGTAGAGTGGAAAAAAATTTAAAAAACCATGTATCCTTTTTCTTTTACTTTACATTTAAGCACTACTTTATGCTTGTCTTTTACATAAAATCCTAATAAAATACAGAGTAATATTGCAATGCATTTTATTCATCCTTTATTTATAAAGTATTTTGTCTGGGTAAGCGTACATTTTTTGTTTTTTATTTGATTAGTTTGCACCAAGAAATAACAAAAAACATAAAGTGTCTAAAAGTGACAACAAATTATTCACTTTATTTTAAGGGAAACATTTTGCTGTTTCAGAATCTAGCAATGCTCTGTCTGTCTGCGTTACCTGCGGTGTCAACCCCCCTTCTTCCTGCCACCAATCAACGCGCCATTTGCATTATAAAAATGCCCGTCCACGACAGCCAAAGTATCGCATCAGATCTCGCGAGACAATAATGCCTTCAGAAATAATGGTCAGAGGAGCTCTGTGTTTATTTTTTTCACTTTTTTTCAACTTTTAGAAGGGCCTGAAAGACTATAATAGAGCATGGGTATCCAAGATAATACTAGGTTATGACACCTTTAAGCTGGACTTATGGAAGAACCTCATATTCTGATTTTACTCAAGATTTAAGGAGTGAGAACTTTAGATCTGTTCCAAAAAATATTGTATTTACCTGCATTTATTCCAATGAGAAGGCGTCCAATGATGAGCAACTCAAATGAGCCTACAGAGGAGCTCAGACCCATCAGCAGAGACGCAACCAATGAGAAAACATTATTGACGAGCAGCGTCCCTCTCCTGAGGGAAACCACAAAGCAGGAATTTTTTTAAATACAAAAAAACCCCACAGTTAAGCTTTTTTTTAAAAATGAATATACCTTCCCAGCTTCACAGACAAAGTCCCACCAATTGACACTCCTATAAATCCCCCTATCGTAAATATAGACACAATGGTGGACCAGAGGAGTGTGAGCCCATTATTTGATATCTCTGTTTGGTATCGTTGCCTCCAGGTCTGGTTTATGAAGTCTTGCACATACTGGAAATAAGAAGAGAAGTGGTATAACGGTATTAATTGTTAAAAAGTGCTGGAAACTAGGCAGAGTGTTACATATTTCATGATTTTTTTTAACAGTAACTAAGACCAACTAGTTAATCACAAAGGTTCTAATAAAACAAATAAGACATGTTTACATACTTTTATCAGAAACATTTGTGTATCTCCTAATGAAATCATTTATTGAAAACTGTGTTTTGTATTTATCATAGGTTATCTTTGTCCAATTTCAATTTTTTCATGATCTGAAACATTTAAGTGTGACAAAAAAAAAAGCCAAAACAGAAAAATCTGTGAGCGGATATAATAATATGCGAGGCCCATGTTAAGAAGTAATTGTTTTTCATAAAATCACGGGTTTCACCATTGTTGGCACCCCTGCTGTCAAAAAAAAACACTGGTCTTTCCTTTAACATTACATAACATTGCAGAACAAAGACAGAGAAATATATTTGACAATTCCTCTTTGATCAAAAATACTGTTGAACATCTGTTGCATTTTATAGTTTGTCTTTTTCTAAGCTGTTTTCTCCTAAACTCAGCACACAAGTTTTCTAAATGATTAAAGTCAAGGGCATGGAATGAAGGTTGAATTTGTGTCAGGTGAACAATTCCTGTGTGCATTGGTGTTGCTTTTTAAAAATACTATCCTGTTGAAAGATATATAGGGACGTCTTTTAACTTTCGGTAAAAGGCATCTGATTTTAATTTAAAATGTTCAAATATTTTAAAAAGTTGACGATGTCATGCACTCAGAGTTTCCAGGCCTTTGAAACAGAAGCAGGCCCACAGCATCAAGGATCGTCCAGCATAAATCCGTGGGCAGGAGGTGCTTTTACTTATATAGATCTTATATTCTAATCCTACCCCATCTAATGTGTTTGTTGTCTGAAACCTCCATTGCTGTGTCATCTGTTATCGAAGTTCTTTAATAAAAGAGATGAGAGAGATTCCTTCAGATACTTGGAGGTTTTAATACAGACTTGGTTGATCAATCAAGGAGGTACAGCGTTAACAGAGAAAATATGCGATACTGACCTGCCTTCCAAAACAAGACACAGGATTTTATAGGTTCAGTAATCATGAGCCTATCACCTATGATATTACAAACAAACATTTCTCAGTCGGCAAGCATTTGACTTATTAGGCGACGTTCTTAGACGTAAAAGAGAGTTTCCATGCCAACCCAGGCTGTAAGAGTCTGAATAAGCAGGTTTGTCCTGACTTAAATTCATACAGTGTCACATAATCAGATTGGTCACCATATCATGAAGAAGAGACACATAGTAACTATCAGTAACTATCAGTATGTGAACTACACAGAGCAGAACATTACATTTCTTCCACAATACATCTGATAGAGAGCATAAGTCGAACAACAAAGCCTTGATCAAATGAGAACACAATTGAAAGTCCCGGTAGAGTTTAGTAGACTTCACATTTGTGTTTATGATGGTAGGACAGAAACTGCTTTTTGGTGGCATAAATCCCCCCCCCCCCCAAAAAAAGTTAGCATGTTGATAGCGTCCCCCAGTCTTCATAAAAATTGTTATGCAGTTCTGCGGTGCAACGAGCTTGAGAGATACAGCTATGTCTCTCACCGTCCGGCCATTTTTCTTCTCCAACAGCTTTAAGTGAATATTATTATTAATAATAATAATAATAATAATAATAATAATAATAATAATAATAATAATAATAATAATAATAATAATAAATGACTTTGTTGGAAATAATTATTTCATAGTATAATTATTTCATAGGATTTGATAGGATTTTCCTTACTTTTCAAATGTGACTATGGTGAAAGTTTTTTTTAATGTAAAATTTTCAGTGGGACATTATGGTAGAGAAGATTAATTTTAATTTGTTATAGATCTTTTTAGAGATTTTTTCCAGGTGTGACAAAAATTATAGAGGGTGTTGTATGCAACAACTTGTCACAAGACAACAAATGTCAATAGGCTACTGTTAAAGTGAGGTAAGGCTTGAAAGGATTTTCTCCACTCAACCAATACAAAACCACTAATTCGGAAACTTGTATCTTGCAAAGTTTTATTGTATAAGATGAATAATGCCTTTGCTTTACTGGTGAAAGTGGGAGATTATATTCAAACAGCAAACTGACAAAATGAGATTTTATCAAACAGTTAAGCTATTTCATTTTTGTTTTAACTACTTTACGTCTACATATTGCTCCTTGTGGAGAAATCTACAGTGTGAAAACTTTCATAGGAAATGTCCTGTTTTTCCTGTAAAATCCACACATCCCTCTGGCACATAAATGTGGCACCAGTCTGCTCCAATCTGTGCTGGTTCAGTCATACCACCATGTTGTAATTAGCCAGTGACTAACACCAATAAAACCAACAGAAAATAATGAATGGAGGGCTTGTTGGAGTGGCTTTTACAAGTCACCGCTCCATCAAAGAATCAAGCATGCGCAAATGCACGAGCCACCAATCACAAGCGTCAAATTTACGTAAACAATTAACATCTAATTATGTAGTAGCTAATTATTATAGCGCTCTCGACGGCAATTTAAAGCCACAAATCACTCAATCTACAGATTTACAACCTTGAACTCCCAACAATTGATGTGTCGAAGCATAGTTTCAATGAGAAGCATCAGTGATTACCTTAGTGGGCGCATTGATGATAGAGATATTATATCCGCACTGAAATGTGCCACCTATGCATGTCGCAAACATAGCCAGCAGGAGAAATTTGTTTGGGAACTGGAAACAGAACAACTGAAGACAGAAGAAAAAAAATCGCATCATTAGAATTAAAACGTTTCTTAGAATCAGGAAAGTTAGACTTACGGATCAAGATTATCCAGCCTTTATTTTAAAGACATAACTCGTCATTTTTGGCTTACCTGTAAACCTTTCGGTTGTTTGCTTCCTTTCCCGAGCAGAGGCTCATATTCGGTCAAATAATCTTTTGGCATAATGTTTCTTTTTGAATTTCCTAAAAGTTAGCTCTCAGAATAACCTCGATGTGAGCGCTGTCTCTCTGCACTGACATAAGACGGAAGGAGAAGTTCAGGCTGATGCTGCTGATTATGATACAACTGCCCTGATGTAATCGATTCCTGCATGGGACTGAAGAATCAAACGCATTGTTCTGGATATATTAAAGCTATTTTGGTGACGGAATTATTGCATCCAACCTTTTACCTCCTAGAGCTACCACCCAGGTGAAATAAAAATAGAGCTATATCATGTTATAACGTGAAAACTTTTTTAATTCTAACAATTAAACCTTTTTGTTTGTACAATATACTATCACGTTCTTACAATATAATTTTCACGTTTTAGCAATGTACTGTACATGTTTATCATGTTATAACAAAAACGTTATGTTCTTATAATAAAAAATATTATATTGTTCAAACAATATATTTTATTGTACAAACATGACAAGTATATTGTTTGAACAGTATACTTTTCATGTTTGTACAATAACAATTTAATATTTTTATTGTAAGAACATTAAACATTTTTGTTATAAAGTGATAAATATGTACAGTACATTGCTAAAACGTGAACATTATATTGTAAGAACGTGATAGTATATTGTACATACAAAAAAAGCTATATAGTTAGAACAATAAAGTTTTCACCTTGTCATAGTTCTTAGGTTTTGTGTTTAAACTTAGTTATTTTCCTTATTCGGTATCACTTTAATGTATTCTTTGGTATTTATTTTATGGCACTTCCTTGTTTTCATTTTCCCTGCATGCTCTTAGATGTTTTCACCTTTTGTTTGTGTCCTTCTTATTTATGTTTCCTTAGTTTATTTCTCCTTAGATAGTTTCCTGATTTATTTCTTCCATCTGTTCTCCAGTGTTTCCTTAAGTGTCCCTTTAGATTCCTCCTTAGTCATATTATCTTTAGTTAGTTTCTAGTTTCTTAAGAGTTTTATGTTTCCCTTCCCTTTCCTGTTGTTTCCCTGCCACTCTGCTCTTGACCCAGTTTCACTTATTGCCCTCACCTGCATCTGCTTTCACTAATTACTCCTTGGTCTTCTCTGTCACTTCCTCATTCCCTCCTCAGTATATATTCAGCTCTCATTCAGTCACTACTCGCTGGTCTGTCGTCAATCTTCCTGTCTGGTTCGTGTTCTCCCATCGCTGCATCTTGATCCTCCTGAGTTTTTGTCAGTTTTTGTTCCTTGTTTTTCGTTGTTATTAAATTATTAATATTTACTTTGCTGCATTTGGGTCCTCAATACTGCAAACATGACACACCTGGGTGGCAGTGTTATCTGGCCCATCATCAACTTTATGTTTCAAAATTATTATATTGGAAGAATATATAACACTTTTCATAACAATGCACCTTTTCATGTTTGTACAGTAAAATATATTGTTTGAACCATATACCTTTCATGTTTGTACAATAACAGATAACAAATAAATAATATGTGTAGTGTTAAAACCACAGATAGGTTAAAATGTAAAAATTATATTGAAAAAACATGATATAGGTATGATATTTACAAACAAAAAAGAACAATATAATATTTTTATCATAAGAACGTCACGTTTTTTGTTATAACATGATAAACATGTAGCCCATATTGTTAAAACTTGAAAATGATATTGTAAGAACATGATAGTATGTACAAACAAAAAGGTTATATTGTTAGCACAATAAAGTTTTCACGTTATAACATGATATAGCTCTATTTTTATTTCACCTGGATGGTAGCTCTAGGAGGTGAATAGCTGGATGCAATAATTCCGTCAGCAAAATAGTTTTAATATATCCAGAACAATGCGTTTGATTCTTCAGTTCCATGCGGGAATCGATTACATCAGGGCAGTTGTATCATAATCAGCAGCATCAGCCTGAACTTCTCCTTCCGTCTTATGTCAGTGCAGAGAGCCAGCGCTCACATCGAGGTTATCCTGAGAGGTAACTTTTAGGAAATTCAAAAAGAAACATTATGCCAATGGAAATGTTTACCATGGATCTGTAGTTTCCATTCTTGTGCTCACCATCCCCATGGTAGGATCGTGAAACATCAAGTTTGGGGTCTTGAGATATAGTCTCAGAGATCAGAGTAAAATTCGAGCATCCTAAAATCACCATATTTTGCCTATGCATTTTTTTTTAGAAGTGATTGACAACAAAAGTCAGATGTGGATAGAGCTGGAAGCTATTACTGTTTTAGACCATGGTTGTTAGGTAACTGATGGTGCATTTTGCAATGTTTATTGGAACAAACACAAAACCTGAGGTGAAGAGGTATATTGTCAATTTCAGAGTCACAGGTTATTTAAAAAAATGACATGCTTATGGACCCAATCCCAAACAAATTATTTAAGGAAGTGTTCCCTTTGTTTCCTGGCCCCATTTTAGATATGAAGAATCTATCCTTTGTAAATGGATACGTACCACAGGAACTTAAAATTGCTGTATTAAACCTTTACTTAAGAAACCTTCCCTGATCAGGATGACTTAATTTCAGACCTATATCTAACCTTCCTTTCTTATCTAAAATCAATGGGAAAATAGTTGCTAATAAAGTCTGTGAGCATCTAAACAGTAACGAGCTGTTTGAAGAGTTTCAGTCAGGTTTTAGAGCTCATCATAGCACTGAAACAGGACTGGTGAAAGTTACTAATGATATTCTCATGGCCTCAGATAATGGACTTGTGTCTGTTCTGGTCTTGTTAGATTTCAGAGCTCATAATATTCTCTTAGAAAGGTTTCAACATGTTGAAAGGATCAAGGGAACAGCACTAGGCTGGTTTAAATAATATTTGTCCAACAGATTCCAGTTTGTTCATGTAAATGATCAAAATTCTTCACACTCAAGGGTTACTTGTGTACCACAGGGTTCTGTGCTTGGACCAATTATTTTTACTATATGTATGTTACCGATTTGTAAAATCATTAGACATTATAAGATAAATTTTCAAAGCTATGCCAATGATACACATCTATATTTATCCATAAATCCTGATGAACCCAGTCAGTTAGGTGGATTACAGGCATGTCTGGAAGACATAAACACATTGGTGACGCTAAACATTTTTCTTTTAAATTCTGACAAGACAGAAGTTGCCGTCTTTGGACCAGAAGCTCTGAAAAAGAAACTGATTAGTCAATCACTTCATCTGGATGGTATTAAATTGGCTTCCTGTAATAATGTAAAGAACCCTGGGATTATTTTTGACCAAGACTTGACATTTAAATCCCATATTAAACAGGTTTCTAGGATTTCCTTCTTTTACCTCCAGAATATTGCTAAAATTAGAAACATCGTGTCCAGGAGTGATGCTGAGAAACTAGTCCATACTTGGTTACCTCAAGGTTGGACTACTGTAATTCTTTGCCATCAGGTAGTCCACAACATGTAATTAAAAGCCTTCAGTTGATCCAAAATACGGCAGCAAGAGTTCAGATGAATATTACAAAGAGAGATCACATTTCTGCAGTTTGAGCCTCTCTTAGCTGGCTCCCGGTTTAATCCAGAATTAAATTTAAGATCTTCCTTCTTACATACAAAACCCTTAATAATCAGGCTCCATCATACGTCAGATATCTGATTGTTCCATATATTCCTAATGGAGCACATCGCTTTCAGACTGCAGGTTTGCTGCTGGTTCCTAGGATTTATAAAAGTAGAATGGGAGGCAGATCCTTTAATTATCAGGCTCCTCTCCTGTGGAACCAGCTCCCAGCTTTAGTCCGTGAGGCAGACACTCTGTTTACTTTTAAGGCCAGGCTTAAAACTTTCCTTTTTGATAAAGCTCATAGTTAGAGTGACTTTGGTCATGTCGACCCATCTCTGTAGTTATGCTACTATAGGCTTAGACTGCTGGAAGACAGACTGACCACCTTTCATCACTCTGCTACTTTTTTCTTCTACTTCTCTCCAGTATATGCTGTTATTTCAACAGTTAGCTTTGTTTTTTCTCAGTGTTTTTTTCTCTCCATAGAAGATATACCTGGTCTGGTATCCTGCTTAGCTGCAATCCCCTGCTGGATGGGGGGCATCCGCATCCCAGTAACTGAACATCCCCCGTGTCCTGTTATCAATATTTTACTCTCTTTCATATAGAAAGTACTCAATTCAGTTTATTTATATAGCGCCAATTCACAACAGATGTCATCTCAAGGCACTTAACAAGAAGTCATTTCAATACATTTATACAAACATTCCGATCAGTTAAAAAGTTTCCTATTTAAGGAATCCCAGCAGATTGCGTCAGTCATTGGCGTGAGGTTGGGCCCCGTTGATACAGACTTTCCAACCACAGCAATCCTTCAGCAATCCCTCATACTGAGCAAGCATGTAGCGACGGAGAGGAAAAACTCCCCTTTAACAGGAAGAAACCTCCAACAGAACCAGGCTCAGTAGGAGCGGCCATCTGGCACGACCGTCTGGGGGTTTGAGAAGACAGAGCAGAAACACAGAAGGAACAGAAGATCTGATATAAAAGAACTTTCTATGTTACAGAAAGTAAAAAGTTGATAACAGGACACAGTGGATGTTCAGCCAATGGGAGGATCATCCCAGTCGATGCCCCCCGTCCAACAGGGCATTGCAGCCAAGCAGGATACCAGACCAGGTATATCTTCTATGGAGAGAAAAACACTGAGAGAAAACAAAGTTAACAGTCGAAATAACAGAATGTACTGTAATACAACTGGAGAGTCGTAGGAGAAAAGGAAGTAGCAGAGTGAAGAAAATTGGTAAGTCTGTCCTCCAGTAGTCTAAGCCTATAGCAGCATAACTACAGAGATAGCTCAGGATGACCTAAGCCACTCTAACTATAAGCTTTATCAAAAAGGAAAGTTTTAAGCCTGGCCTTAAAAGTAAACAGAGTGTCTGCCTCACGGACTAAAGCTGGGAGCTGGTTCCACAGGAGAGGAGCCTGATAACTAAAAGATCTGCCTCCCATTCTACTTTTAGATATCCTAGGAACTACAAGTAAACCTGCAGTCTGAGAGTGAAGTGCTCTTTTAGGAACATAAGGAACAATTAGATCTCTGATGTATGATGGAGCTTGATTATTAAGGGCTTTGTATGTAAGAAGAAAGATCTTAAATTCTATTCTGGATTTAACAGGGAGCCAAT
The DNA here is from genome assembly GCA_963556495.2 of Valencia hispanica. Classification (NCBI taxonomy): domain Eukaryota; kingdom Metazoa; phylum Chordata; class Actinopteri; order Cyprinodontiformes; family Valenciidae; genus Valencia; species Valencia hispanica. Next base: position 29,934,460 of record OY747704.1, read on the forward strand.
GAAAGGAAGCTAAAACAGGAGAAATGTGATCTCTCTTTTTAATATTCATCAGAACTCTTGCTGCCGCATTTTGGATCAACTGAAGGCTTTTAATGGCATTTTGTTGACTTCCTGATAGTAAAGAATTACAGTAGTCCAGCCTTGAGGTAACAAATGCATGGACTAGTTTCTCAGCATCACTCCTGGACACGATGTTTCTAATTTTAGTAATATTCCGGAGGTGAAAGAAAGAAATCCTAGAAACCTGTTTAATATGGGATTTAAATGTCAGGTCTCGGTCAAAAATAACGCCGAGGTTCTTTACGTTATTACTGGGGGCCAATTTAATGCTATCCAGATGAAGTGATTGACTAATCCATTTCTGTTTAAGAACTTCTGGTCCAAAGACAGCAACTTCTGTTTTGTCAGAATTTAAAAGCAAAAACTTTAGGGTCATCCATGTTTTTATGTCTTCCAGACATGCCTGTAATCTACCTAACTGACTGGGTTCATCAGGATTTATGGATAAATATAGTTGTGTATCATCTGCATAGCTGTGGAAATTTATCCCATGCTGTCTAATGATTCTACCAATTGGAAGCATATATATGGTGAAAAGAATTGGTCCAAGCACAGAACCCTGTGGAACTCCACAAGTAACCCTTGAGAGTGAAGAAGATTTATCATTTAGATGAACAAACTGGAATCTGTCAGACAAATATGATTCAAACCAGCCCAGTGCTGTTCCTTTGATCCCTGCAACATGTTCAAGCCTTTCTAAGAGAAAATTATGATCGACTGTGTCAAAAGCAGCACTGAGATCTAACAAAACAGGAACAGACACAAGTCCATTATCTGAGGCCATGAGAATATCATTAGTAACCTTCACCAGTGCTGTTTCAATTCAATTCAATTCAATTCAATTCAATTCAATTCAATTCAGTTTATTTATATAGCGCCAATTCACAACAGATGTCATCTCAAGGCACTTAACAAGAAGTCATTTCAATACATTTATACAAACCTTCAGTGCTATGATGAGCTCTAAAACCTGACTGAAACTCTTCAAACAGCTCGTTACTGTTTAGATGCTCACAGAATTGATTAGCAACAATTTTCTCCAGGACTTTGGATAAGAAAGGAAGGTTAAATAGAGGTCTGTAATTCACTAAGTCATCTTGATCAAGGGAAGGTTTCTTGAGTAAGGGTTTAATTACAGCTATTTTAAATTCCTGTGGTACGTATCCGTTTACTAAGGATAGATTAATCATATCCAAAATAGGGCCAGGAACCAAATGGAACACTTCTTTAAATAATTTGGTTGGGATTGGGTCCATCATACAAGTTGAAGGTTTAGATGAGGCTAATATTTTTGATAATTCCGAAAGCTCGACTGAATCAAAACAGCCTAAGCACAACTGAGGTTCTACAGTTCTTTCCGATACTGCCTCATTTACTGAGGAAGAAGTAATCATGTTTGGGAGGATGCCAATGATTTTATTTTTAATAGAATTAAATTTATTTATGAAGAATCCCATAAAATCATCACTGCTAAGATCTGGGGGAATAGTTGGCTCAAAAGAGCTATGACTCTGTGTAAGTTTGGCAACTGTACTGAAAAGAAACCTAGGATTGTTTTTATTCGTCTCCATTAATGATGAAAAATATGCTGTTCTAGCTTGTCGAAGGGTATTTTTTTACAGCAGTAGACTGTTATTCCAGGTTAAATAGGAATCTTCTAGGTGTGTAGACCGCCATTTTCTCTCCAACTTCCTAGTATTCTGCTTTAAAGTACGCAACTCTGCGTTAAACCAAGGAGTCAGCCTTCTATGGCTAGCCACTTTCTTTTTTAAGGGGGCTACACTATCTAATGCCAAACGCAATGAGGACGTAACGCTGTGAACCAGACCATCAATTTCTGAAGGGTTAGAGATAGAATTGCTGCCATCCACTGTGTTACCCTGAGACACTAAGGAAAGTAAGAATGGAACAGATTCTTTAAAAATTGTTACAGCATTGTCTGATAAAGCTCTACTATAATGAAATTTTCTTTCAGATTTAAGATGGTCAGTTAAAGTAAATTCAAAAGTTATTAAGAAGTGGTCAGACAGGACCGGGTTATGTGGGTGGACTGTTATTTCCTCACACTCAATACCGTATGTCAGTACAAGGTCCAAAGTGTGTTTACCCGAGTGGGTCGATCCCTGTACTTTTTGAGTAAAGCCAATTGAGTCTAAAATAGCATTAAAGGCTGCATTTAGGCTATCACTTTCAGTATCCACATGAATATGAAAGTCCCCCACTATGATAACCCTATCAGTATTTAATACTAAATCAGATTAAAAATGTGAGATCTGATCCAAGAATTGAGAGTAAGGGCCTGATGAACGATACAAAACCACAAACAAAAATGGTCTTAATGTTTTGCAACTTGGATGAGGAAAATTAAGGGTTTGATGTTCAAAAGAACTGTAGCTATCAATTGGTCTGGGACTAATTATTAAATCAGAATGAAAAATGGTTGCAACTCCTCCTCCTCGCCCAGTATTTCTAGGAATGTGAAAATTTAAATGACTGGAAGGAGTTGACTCATTTATACTGACATAATCCTCCTGCTGCAACCAGGTTTCTGTGAGACAAAGGAAATCAATGTGATTATCACAAATCAAGTCATTTACTAACAAAGTCTTTGAGGAGAGAGATCTTATGTTTAATAAACCACATTTAATAGATTTATTTTTCTGTTCAGTCAAAGTTGTATTTATTTGTATGAGATTTCCATAATTTGCTTTCGTTGGCTTAATTTTTAATCCATTTAATTTTGGCCGTGGGCAAGACACTGTTTCTATAGGGTACACACCGAAGCAACACTAATTTTTGTGACCTCCGATTGGCGTAACCGGGTGTCATTACCGCCAGCGTGAATAACAATCTTACTATATTTATGCTTATCTTTAGCAAGCAGTTCCAGGTAGGATTTGATGTCGCCCGTTCTGGCCCCTGGCAAACATTTGACTATGGTCAATGGTGTCTCTAATGCCACGTTTCTGACTATGGAGCTGCCAATTACCAGGGTCGGCTTCTCAGCGGGTGTGTCGCTGAGCGTGGAAAATCTGTTAGAAACGCGGACCGGTTGGTGGTGGCCCGGGGGCTGGTGGCCCGGGGGCTGGGTCCTAGAACTATGCTTCCTACGTACCGTCACCCAGCCGGCCTGAGGTCCCGGCTGCGCGGGCTCTACCGGTGGACAGCTAGGGGGTTCTATCCTTGTTGGCTCCACGCTGGCTAATGGGCTTCGGCTATCAGCTGGTTTTTCAACAGCGCGGAGCCGTGCTTCTAATTCTGATACCCTCGCCTCCAAAGCTACAAAAATATTACATTTATTACAGTTACCATTATCACTAAAGGAGGCAGGGAAGTAACTAAACATCTGACAGAGAGAGCAAGAGAGAAGAGAAGAGATAAGAGACAGGAGAGAGAAGAGTAGCCATAGCCGCAATGAAGCTAAGCTAACTAAGCTAGCGAGACCTTACCACCCAAAGAAAAGCTGTGTGAAACACGAGGAGTTCCCAAAACGTAAAGTACACCACCACAAAACGTGTGTTTTAGTGTGGTTGTGTGTTAAAATAACTTAGAAAGGCCTCAGCACAGAGAAAATAAGATCAATTCAAGAGAGTCTGAACACCCAACAGCTTACAGGTAGCACAACAGTGACACAGGAAATGACGCAATACGGCTTACCCCTACTGAAACAGTTATACTCTTACATCTATTCTTTGTATCTCTGCTCTGTCTTCTCAAACCCCCAGACGGTTTTTGCAGATGGCCACTTGTACTGAGCCTGGTTCTGTTGGAGGTTTCTTCTTGTTAAAGAGGAGTTTTTCCTGTCCACTGTCGCTAAATGCTTGCTCAGTATAAGGGATTGCTGAAGGATTGCTGTGGTTGGAGTCTGCATCAATGAGGCGCAACTACCAGTCAATGACCCAATGCAATCTGCTGGGATTCTTTAGATAGAAAACTTTTGAACTGATTGGGAGGTTTGTATGATTGTATTGACATGACTTTTCTTGTAAAATGCCTTGAAATTACATCTGTTGTGAATCGGTGCTAAAATAATTAACTGAATTGAATTTTTTTTCATTGAAAGCCTGACAATATGAGATAATGAAAATAAAATATAACTTCCCTTCATTTTTTCACGTTTAGCCCCATGTAACATGCCTTTTTAGATACACCGAAATACATGGCAAGATAAGAAATAATATGGCAGCAAATTTAGCCATGTACCAGAGAAAACTGATGAAATGGACAAAGATTCAGCTTGAGTCTGCTTTGTCCTTTTAATTATATCACAATGATATGCAACTCAACATCAATTTTGATTGTCTCCCTGTGTGTAAATAATAAACTAAATATACAAGAGCTTAAGGCAGTCAACAAACTATCACACTCCAGAGTTCACCCCACCCTACATTCTTTAAAGCCAGATGAAGTCAATAGGAGAGTGTAGATGTCGCTTTTCAAAATGACTTACCTCTCACTTATTTACCAGTATGTCGACAGCATATTATGAGATGCAAAGATTATGAGACAAATCTCTGTAAAATGAGAATGTTTTTGTCTAAGCATGCCTGTAACGCTCTTTAGAAAGGTATGTACACCTATGGGCCTTCTGAATACTTTACATTAAAAAGTCACATTTAATGTTTATGCTCCAACATTGCTATTCACATGTTGCTTCCCTTACACAGCTTATTTTGATTTTCAGTTATTAATGCCCATGTTCAAATGCTCAAAAATATGTTTTCTTTCTGATAGTCACCATTGTGCAATCCTCTGTGTTGATCCACCAAGTAGGTATTTTGGGAGTCGTCAGCACTTCCTTAATTCTGGTAGAATAGCTTCACTGGGTCAAACCAAGTGAGTGAGGGTGCGCTTGTTCTTGTTTTATTTCTCTTCAGATCCAAACTGCTGCAGTGATGGTCTAAACTAAAAAGAGAAATCATTATTCTTTTTTTAACATTTCTACTTTCTTCTTAAACAAGGTTTTGAATGGTTGAGCTTCATCTCATATGACAGATCTCATTAATGTGTGCGTTCCCCACAGAGAACCCTGCTCTCAGACTGCAGGTATACAAATGGCTCTGGAGTTTAGAAACTCTTGGAGTAGAACTGGAGGAAGATCTTAAAGTTTTCAGGCACCCCTGCTGTCATAATGTGCATTATATTGCATTTTATTTCTTTATTGGTGTTCTGTATTATAAGTCTTTCATATCTTTGTTGAGATTACATTTGGAATTTTCATCTTTAGTTAGTGTTTCACTTTTTTGAATGTGGTTCCTGTCTTATTTTGGTAGTCTTGTTATTGTTGAGTGCTGTGCTCACTACACTTCAGGTTTTCTTGTCACACCTGTTTCTCAGTCTCATTGTCACTTTTTTTTTGTGTCTTTCAGATCATTCTGGGGTGGGGTTATGTTGTGTCTATGTCATTGTTCCCAGGACTATCAGTTTACTTAACACATCTTGGATTCAGTATTATTTATTTTTGTATTTCTGTTTTTCATCATGTTTTATTTTAATAATTTTGATTTTTATCCCGTTTTTGCGTTTTCTCCTGTTTAGATAGTATCCCTGTGTATTCATTTTCTGCCGGTTAGTTTCCCTAAGCTCCCCATAGATCATGCTCCCCCACAGCTGTTCAACATTCTGCTAATTAACTTGCCTGCTCCTCATCATAGGTTTCAGTCCTCTTCTTTAATCCCCTGAGTCTTGTAGGTGGATTATTTAAATCCACATCATTATGATTCTGCCTACCTAGCGACTGTAACTTGCTAGGTAAGGCAAGCCAAGGCAAGGCAATTTTATTTGTATAGCACACTTTCAACAACAAGGTGATTCAAGGTGCTTTACGTGATTAGAGGTAAAATAAAAATAACATTAAAACACAGAGCATATAAAGTAAAAACAGCAATAAAGGAAGAAGCACACACAGATACTTCAATGCATTAAACAGCAAGAAACATAAACAAAACATGATATATGAAAACAGTACTCAAATGCAGCTCAAAACAGATCAGTTTTTAGCCTTGATTTGAAAGAACTCAGTGTTTCAGCAGCTTTGAAGTTATCTGGAAATTTGTTCCAGATTAGAGGAGCATAGAAACTGAAAGATGCTTCTCCGTGTTTGGTTCTAATTCTAGGGATATTGATTAGACTGGGATTAGAGGGCCTGAGTGGTCTGTGGGGGTTGGTATAGTGACAGTAGATCTTCAACATACTTTGGTGCTAAGCCATTTAGTGATTTATGAACTAGTACAAATATTTTGAAGTTTATTCTCTGAGCTACATGAAGCCAGTGTAAAGACTTTAGAACTCGGGTGATGTGCTCTACTTTCCTGGTTCTAGTGAGGACACAGACTGTATCTAGTGATGAACCAGGCCTGGTTTTAGTGTCTATATATCTATATATATATATATATATCTATATATATATATATATCTATATCTATATATATATATATATCTATATATCTATATCTATATATATATATACACTACCGTTCAAAAGTTTGGGGTCACATTGAAATGTCCTTATTTTTGAAGGAAAAGCACTGTACTTTTCAATGAAGATAACTTTAAACTAGTCTTAACTTTAAAGAAACACACGCTATACAGCTAATGTGGTAAATGACTATTCTAGCTGCAAATGTCTGGTTTTTGGTGCAATATCTACATAGGTGTATAGAGGCCCATTTCCAGCAACTATCACTCCAGTGTTCTAATGGTACAATGTGTTTGCTCATTGGCTCAGAAGGCTAATTGATTATTAGAAAACCCTTGTGCAATCATGTTCACACATCTGAAAACAGTTTAGCTCGGTACAGAAGCTACAAAACTGACCTTCCTTTGAGCAGATTGAGTTTCTGGAGTATCACATTTGTGGGGTCAATTAAACGCTCAAAATGGCCAGAAAAAGAGAACTTTCATCTGAAACTCGACAGTCTATTCTTGTTCTTAGAAATGAAGGCTATTCCATGCGAGAAATTGCTAAGAAATTGAAGATTTCCTACAACGGTGTGTACTACTCTCTTCAGAGGACAGCACAAACAGGCTCTAACCAGAGTAGAAAAAGAAGTGGGAGGCCGCGTTGCACAACTGAGCAAGAAGATAAGTACATTAGAGTCTCTAGTTTGAGAAAAAGACGCCTCACAGGTCCCCAACTGGCATCTTCATTAAATAGTACCCGCAAACACCAGTGTCAACATCTACAGTGAAGAGGCGGCTGCGGGATTCTGGGCTTCAGGGCAGAGTGGCAAAGAAAAAGCCATATCTGAGACTGGCCAATAAAAGAAAAAGATTAAGATGGGCAAAAGAACACAGACATTGGACAGAGGAAGACTGGAAAAAAGTGCTGTGGACGGATGAATCCAAGTTTGAGGTGTTTGGATCACAAAGAAGAACGTTTGTGAGACGCAGAACAACTGAAAAGATGCTGGAAGAATGCCTGACGCCATCTGTTAAGCATGGTGGAGGTAATGTGATGGTCTGGGGTTGCTTTGGTGCTGGTAAGGTGGGAGATTTGTAAAGGGTAAAAGGGATTCTGAATAAGGAAGGCTATCACTCCATTTTGCAACGCCATGCCATACCCAGTGGACAGCGCTTGATTGGAGCCAATTTCATCCTACAACAGGACAATGACCCAAAACACACCTCCAAATTGTGCAAGAACTATTTAGAGAAGAAGCAGGCAGCTGGTATTCTATCGGTAATGGAGTGGCCAGCGCAGTCACCAGATTTGAACCCCATTGAGCTGTTGTGGGAGCAGCTTGACCGTATGGTACGCAAGAAGTGCCCATCCAACCAATCCAAATTGTGGGAGCTGCTTCTAGAAGCGTGGGGTGCAATTTCTCCAGATTACCTCAACAAATTAACAGCTAGAATGCCAAAGGTCTGCAATGCTGTAATTGCTGCAAATGGAGGATTCTTTGATGAAAGCAAAGTTTGATGTAAAAACAATCTTATTTCAAATAAAAATCATTATTTCGAACCTTGTCAATGTCTTGACTCTATATTTTATTCATTTCACAACGTATGGTGGTGAATAAGTGTGACTTTTCATGGAAAACACAAAATTGTTTGGGTGACCCCAAACTTTTGAACGGTAGTGTATATATATAGATATATATATATATCTCTATATATATATATATATATGTCTATATGTCTATATGTCTATATATATATATATATATGTCTAAATGGATACATTTAATAGTATTTTTCTTTTACAGCTGCATAAACTGAACTAAGTGTATAGGAAATAATTGGATAGAATCCACTGTATATAATTGGACAAGAATTTGACCTGTTTGTCCTGCAAAGGTACATTTGCTATGAACTGGTGCTATATAAACTATATATAAAATTGTATTTACTTGATCTGAGTATCATTTATCTAGATGCCAGCTCATTGATTCCCATGGTGTGGTCCCCAGTCGGGGACCAACAAACCTAGCTGTTTATGGCTTCAGGGGTTTCATCAGTGATGTAGTGATATTATTATTTAAGTCAATTGTGACATGGCTCTTGGGTGTTTGGGTTTTTGCCTGGTAATCATTCGTATGGGTTATTAATGTTTCATCGTTTCTGCCATATTTGTTCTTTTTTTATCAGGTTCATTTTTATAAATAATTCTGAATATTTACTGTATTTTCTTTAAATTATTCCCGTCACGATCTGCTGTGTTATTTTATCATTTCCTTGTTCATTTATTTCACTTAGAGGTTTGTCATATTCGGCCCAGTCTTGTGTACATATTGTTCGCCAGGTTTAGCCCTGACATTTGATTTCCTTTTTTATAGTTTTATATCAAATCAAATCAGTTAGATCAAACCTTATTTTTAAAGTGCTTTTCATACAACATTGCTACTGCAGCCACTTCAGGGGTTAGATGACGTTTCCTAACAGTTCTCCTGCTGGATAAAACTGGTGATGTTAACAAACATACAGTAATGGTCAGAGACAGCTAAGTCAACAACAGAGGACCCTCTGGTGGACAGCCCATACTTGATGACCAAGTCCAGGGTGTGTCATCTGTTGTGAGTTGGCTGCGTGACATGTTGACTAAAATCCATATACACTACCCACAATAAGTTAGGGATATTGTTATTTACATGAGTGCTATTCATATTTGGTCTGAATTTTAATGAAATAAGTAAAAGTATCCTTTGATATTACTAATAATGAATGAGAAGAAACACCATTTTCATTAGTGTAATATTTATTACCCCAAATATGTAGACAATAACAAGGGTACCCCCAAATAACACAAACTTACAGTGTCAGTAGCAGGTGTTTCCACCATTTGCCGCAATGAGAGCTGGACAGTGACGTCTCATGCTCCTCACTAGCCTCATGATGTTGTCCTGAGGCAATGCATTCCACTCTTCCACAAGTGCTACACGCAGTTCTGCCAGCTCATGTGTGAGTGAGGTACGATCATCCAGTCTCTGCTTCAGCTGGTCCTAAACGTGCTCTATGGGGTTCAGGTCAGGGGACATTGCTGGCCATACCATGTGAGGCACTCCGATTTCCTGAAGTTGAGCTGTGACAATTCTGGCACGATGTGGTGGAGCATCATCATCCATGAACAGAAAATTGGGGGTGTGCTGGCGGAATTGGGGGATGATGATGGGTTCTATGATGTCTCTGAGGTAAGAACTTGCAGTGACTGAGCCATCTACAATAACCAAATCAGTTTTGCGCTCACTGGTGATGCCTGTCCAGACTGTTAAGCTAACCCTGGGAACCATATTGACCTCGGCGTGTCTCTCACCTCGCCTTCACCAGCAACGCTGACGACCATCATTTCTGTGGAAGGTGACCCGACACTCGTCAGTGAACAGGATGATAGACCACTACTGCATTGTCCAGGTCACATGGTCTTGTGCCTACTGCAAATGTTCACAGCCGTGTCTTGGTGTCAGTGAAATCACCTGCAACGGTCATCTGGCATTCAAGCCAAAGCAGTGGAGTAGGTTGCAAGTGGTTTGTCTGGAAACCCTAGTACCCCTCACATCTTGTAAACGGGCCTGCAACTGTGTGGCAGTTGCATGACAATGTCAGAGTGCATAGGTCCTTAGGTACTGGTCATTGTTGCGGTCTGTCTCTCGTGGGGCTCCACTCCTGGGTCTGTCACGAACTCTGCCAGTAGTTCTGTGTCTTGATCCAAGTCTGCTGATGACACTTTGAGACACACCAAGTTCACGTGCAACATCTGACTGCCTGCCACTGACCTGAAGGCGCGCTATGGCCAGGTAGCGCTGCTCATCCGTTAAGTGACGTCCTGTATTCAAGGCAGTGTGAAGGATGAAGTTGGAATGACTTACTGACAATACCAGCTTTTTAAACCCACAGAATGTTGAAATTGATGCCACATTGTAAAGGGTTGTCTTTAGTATTTTTTGGTGTTTGTCAATATGTAAGGCACACTGTACACAGTGAGACCATTATATGGTAAACACAAAATGAGGTGTGTCTATCACCCCAATACAATTGCCTCCCTATCCCCAAAATCTCTGAAGTGAAATCTTTCGATAAAGGATCTAAAAGATTATCCACACGTAGATTAAAACCAATAGCTAAAATGATCTTTTCAAAGGAGTTTTCCAGGATTGATAAAAATTCTGAAAATTCTTGAATAAAAGATGTGCTACTTTTAGGAGGCCTATAAACTGTGACAAATAAAATCTGAGGAGTACTAAAAACAGTTGCAGTTTACTCAAACGTGCTATAATTATCAGATAAAACAGATTTGGCAGAAAGCTTAGATAAACTTATAAAAGGAGTATCGCCTCTCCTTTTCCTACTCCTCGTGGAATAAGTGAAGTTAAAATTTGGTGGGGAGACCTCTGTAGGAACAACTGGGGCATTGGCACTCAGCCAAGTTTCAGTTAAAAAGAAACAATCAAGATTATGGTCTAAAATCAGATAATTGATTATAAAAGATTTGTTCAGCAGAGAGCGAATATTTGATAGTGCCATATTAAAGTGACTGGAGATGGAGTGACTGTATGATTTGGGGAAAGTTGGACTTTTGGTAACTGTTTGAGATTATTTGTTATTGATATGATAGTTTACTCTCAAGTGTTAAATTTGCTATACTTTATTATTCCCTTACATTACTCTTGTTACGTTCTTCTTGTATTAATGTCTTGCTTTTCTTTAGTTTGTTCTTATTTTCTGAGTTCATTAATGGCATTTAGGTTTGCTGTTTATTCCACTGTGTTGTACATTACACTAGTTTATTTTCTTATTTTAGTTAGTGTTATGTCTCTTGTATTTTTTTTATTTTCTTAGATTATTAACAGGCCTGTTTCTACTTTTAGTTCCTCTTGTTTCAGCTTAGCTCTTGTGTTTGTCTGCTACTCATTTTCTTTTCTGTTCATGCTCACCTGTAATTAGTACTTACATCACTCACCTGTGCTGTCTCATCGTCCTCAGGTGTTGCACATGTTTATTCACCCATCTTAGTTCCTGATTTTCCACTATTGAGTGCTGGATTCACTGTACTGTTAACATATTCAGTTCGAAGTCTGTTCCATTGCCATGAACTATTCTACCCCCATGTATTGTTGCAACTTTGTTACAACCATGTTCATTCATTCATGCTCCACGTTCGACAGTGTTTATTTAATGTTCTGTAAGTTTTTGTTGATCTTATTTAAAATCTTTATCATGCCATACCTGAGCAGCTGTCTGCACATTGGCTCTGTTTGGCACCATGCGTCATGACACAATTGTACTTTTTGTCAAATTTTGTTTTTATTCTAGAACAAAAAATCTGTTGAAAAAGCACCCACCTCTAAAAAACTGGTGACTAACCATCTGTAGTTTTTTTCCTTTAATTTTAATACCTTCTGTTTGCAAAAACATTTAAAGTTTGTGACAGAAGGATTGTGTGCATACATAGTTTCCCATGCTTGTTTAACTGTGTCTGACACATTTTAATTGCTTGAATGATTTATGCATCAACTATAACTTACTGTATGCACTAACATACAGAGGAATGAAATAAAAATTAGTGAATAAATGGATATATAATATAAATAAATGAAATATCCAAAGTTAAAACAACCCTAAGCTAAATAATTATTGCTCTAGAATTCAAAAGATTCCAAGAAAGTGTGACTTTTTGGAAGCAAAATAAGACAGAGGTTGGCCAAATAATTTTGCCATCAGAATATATACATTGAAAAGCTCTTATTTCTGTATTCTTTTAGTTTTGATGTGTACTCTCACTGAGACTGCACCCCAAAGCCATTCTCACAGAAAAAACAATAACTTTTAAAACTTCTTTTAAATCTAAAAAAAATATGTTGGGACACAGCCTATATTTGGGCCTTGCTGCATATTTATAAAACAACGCTTTTTTTGTATTAAAATTCTAAACACCCCAAATCTCTGTAATTCTTCTCCCTAATGCAGTTTTTTTTATCCCTGAAAAAAAACAACACATTCATAGTGTATTTGTTCTCCAGATCACATGCAGTTCGAAGGGATTAGAAAAGACCAGGTAGCTGTAGCGGCTGCAAGCTTCACTTTGAACTTGTCCACACCAATTAAGAAAGACTAGTCATTGACAGAATTTTATTTTGAGTTTCAAGTAAAGCACCCTTTATAGAGGTAGTACAAGTCATCGTGTATAATATAGAGATATGTAACAAGGTCCTCTTAATTTCAGTTTGTAGATATTTACTACTATGTTTTTGATAATATCTAATGTATGGTAGTGTATCCTTATTAAGTGATGTGTAAATGTTGTGAGTTACAGAGAGTTTTTCTTAGGAACATTTTAGATGGATGTTGATAAGAGTATAGTCCCTGCTCCATCTGAACTGGAGAACTTATTCTTGGACGACTGGAACTCATTCTGGATTTCAACAAAGGTTTTGTTCTTTGTTTCGGGAACAACAAAGAAAATGTAGGTGGCCACTAAGGAGCAGACCACCAGGAAGACCAGGAAACAATACTGTTGTAGCCCAATCTGAGAATATATATAAAAAAAGATGTATCAGACAACAGTAAAACATTTTAAACTCAAGACATATTCCTGTTAACCTGGAGCACTGACCACAATGAAGGGAAAGACCAAGCTGATGAAGAAGAAGCTGAGCCAGTTCACTGATCCTGCGATCATGAACGCAGCAGGCCGAGCATTTTGTGTAAACAGCTCTGTGGTTAGGATGTTAGTCACTCCACCTTTAAACAGACAGAAACCACAAAGAAAATCAGTGATACAGCTGTGAAATGTAATGAGGTTCATGCTTTATTTACCTACCTGGTCCCAAGCCAAAACTCAAGATGAAAGCAAAAACACACGCCATGCTCAAGTATGGAAAAACTGGGCTATAATCCTGAAGGGAGAGCAAATGTTAACACAGGCATAAACGTCTGGGCGAGATGTCTGATTTTGAGGTGAAATACCTGGAAAGTGAGTGTCAGTGTAAAGAAAACACAGCAGATACTCATCAGTAAGTATCCCCCCGTGATGAGGACTTTCCTTCCCAGACATTCAATAAGCATACCCTGTGAGAGACACAGAATGTCACAAGACCAGGAAAACACATGTGGAGAGGTTTACCAAGCTAAGGTAGCTGGATTTGTTGGAAACAATCCTGATATGTAACTTAATTTATGACATTCTTTGACAGGAAGGTTGTTTAATAACACTAATACAAACTATGTAGTATAACTTGTAAAATACTATATTGTTTGAAAATAACGTAGTAGTTATTTAGTTAAATAGTAAAAAAACAAAACAGTTTAGTACAGTAACATTGCATATACAGACCCTGTTGACAGGATTGTCTGTGTGCAGGTAACTAGCCTTGTAGAGTCAGAGCTTTAGTCAAAGCACATTTTATTCAGACATTTGGCTACTAAGTATCTTTATATAAGAGGATTCCACGTCATTGTGTTGTGTGTTTTAGACTTTGTGTTAATTTTTATTGTACTTTCAGTGCTTCATGACTGAAAGTACAATACATGAAAGAAGTGCGGGGTGAGGCAGTGCTGTGCAATAAGACTCTGTTTTGAGTTGTAGTCTTTGGTTGCTGTTTTCTTCTGTGGACTTCTGTTCAGTTTTGGTGGTCTGGTTTCTTCATGCACTCTATTTTACTTCCTGCTCTACTTGTCACTTTAACGGATGAGCTGGGCTCAGTGGGAGCAATAGTCATCTTGCAATTGCAATGTTGTGGGTTCAATTCTAGCTTCCTGAGACATGTAAATGTTAAGAAATTTTACCATAAGTTGTGTGCTGATATTTTGATCGTGTTGTACAATTTTGTCTCAGTAGTCTTGCTTCTCTATACACCATATCCATCGGTGACGTGCGGTGAGGTTCATGACTGGTATTGACTTACTCCTCTGGAATCTGAGATATTAAACCAAGATTAGAAGCTTATCGTTCAGTTTTTACCTTAATTGGAATATTTTAACAACTTATAATCATGCTTTAATCAATCCATCCTATTTAACAACTATTTACTATTTACATTTAGTATTTACTATTACATAACTATTTACTATGTACATACTATTTAACAATTTAATAGCAAGGAAAATATAATCTTTAATATAATGTCAAATGTATTCATTTTGGCTGATCTTTTTTTAATTATAATAGAAAATTATGTATGATCTTACCTTTGTATGTATGTAAGCACAAGCACCTATCCTGCTCCACAAATTTCTCCATCACTCTCATGTAAAAATCATCTTTGTTTGGTTTCACATTTAAAAATCTAGCTGCTTCTTTGGAGATGATCCATAAGGAGGAGAGTTGTCTGGGATTGGTTCTATTCCGATTGTGTTTTTAGTATTTTTCTGACGGTTTTAAAGGCATACTCCGCAACTTTTACACCTTAATATAATCTTTTTTTCAAACGTTATGGTGGAATTTTATCATCTATTATGTTCATTTTTAGAGTTATCACCACCTTACAGGGGTCCTTGGCTTTTTTCTGCACTGTAGAACTTTTGAGCGGCGACCCGCCGCCGGAAGTACCGACTGAGTTCTACTTTACGGCAGAGTCATACTGCCTTCGCTGTTTAGAGTGTTTATATATACAGTCAATGGTTTAGAGACTGTAGAGATGCTGATCCACCAAAGAGACCAAGAAATTCCACATCAGAAGAGGCTAGAAAAAGAAAAAGAGAATGTGACAGAGAGAGAGCAAAGTCCAGAGTAAATATTGGACCGCCTTTTCCTCGTTGGAGAGTTCTTTTGGAACGAACGTCATGTACTACGGATGCCAAGTTAACCATGCTGCTAATGGATAGGTAAGTAATCAATGATTTCACTGGGGTTATAGTGTTTGGTCTGGCATGATCTTGTTATACAGTCCTGAGAAAGCTATTTATTCAATGTGTGGAGGCGAATGAACTTAGTTTGCACGGTATGCCTCACAGTAGTAATGTGAATTACACAACCGAGTCGATCTCCGATAGCCATCTAGAGGCTAATGTGATGCTAACGTGTAAGACTCGGTTTTTCTTTTGCTTTTGTCAAGCTAGTGATTTATATTTTTGTCGTTTGATTTTTTTCCTAAAAACACCTAAAGATGTAGGCTGATTCTAGTGTCGGGAGGTGTTTGCTACGTGGCGCTTAGACGTTCTCTGGCTCTAATCCCACTGTTTTTCCAATTACCCCAACCTCCCCCATAAACAATACCTAACTGTGAGGTCTTTACTCTAAATGATCCCGATTATTACAATTTAATTGCGAACTGAAACGGCGCTTGTTTGTTGTTTGGGCAAGCGATTTGGAAAGCAGCCACTGAAACATGCCTCTTATGAGCGACAGAGAGATTTGATTTTACGACAGTGATGTTGCGCGGCAAGCCTAAAGAGGGCGACAGAGAGCAAATATCATGAAAGTTGCGGAGTATGCCGTTAAGTCTTTTTGATACATGGAAGAAAAGCATAGGCTATGTTGCCTGCTGTGCCCATTGGACTCAGCACTGCCCCCTATCAGGGAAGCACAGTATTTTCTGCCTCACTCTGCACATTTTCTCTGCGCATTTATGGCCTACCAGAAAGACTAAATATGCCACACAAATTCATTAAATATATTGGACGGACTGTAGAAGGTCAGTATGTGTGGCACATGTGTAATAAAATATGTATATTAGCGATTTAAAGAGAGAGAGCAATGAGCATGCGCGAACTGCCTGCTTCGGTTTGTGACAAAGCGCCACCGGAGGTGGGACACAGCACAGCACTGCCTTACACCACACTTCTTTCATGTATTCGAACGGACAATGGTTAAATTTATTACTACATTATATAAATTCTGTGATTTTGACAATAAGACCATGTTGGAATATTATAGTAAACAAATTTATAGAACAGATAAATTGAAACATTTATTTTCTTTTATCCATTTTAGTGCCGATTTTGCTTGTGAGGCACTGCCTCACCTGCCAACCTGACCGGACATCACCGGTTTTCATCCCTGGTTCATTGATGCATTGAAAAATCCTACTGTTGTCACCTCCATGTCTCTTTGTCAGTTTTTTAAAATCTTGATCATGGTTTCACTACCAGTGTTTGGATCATATTATTGCTGTGGACTCTGTTGGAGTACGTTTTCCTTAATAAAATGGTCGGCCAATGAAACTTAGTGCAGCAGGAAGAAAGACGCATCAAGCTTATTACCATTCGAAATCGGAAAATGTCCAGCTGATCCATCAGCTCAGACCTGGCAGAAACCAGTGGGACTCAGGTACAGCCATCTACTGTCTGGAGTAGTCTGGCGTGAAGTGGTCTTCATAGAATGGAGCATAAAGAAGAACAATAAGTCCTGGAAGTGATGGTATGGTCCCCACAGAGCCCTGATCTCAAGGTCATCGAATGTGTCTGGGATTACATGAAGAGACAGAAGGATTTGAGGAAGCCTACATCCACTGAAGACCAGTCTTTAGTTCTCCAAGATGTTTGGAATAATCTACCAGCAGAGTTCCTTCAAAAACTGTGTGCAAGTGTACCTTGAAGAACTGATGCTGTTTTGAAGAAAAAGGGTGGTCACACCAAATATTGATTTGAATTAGATTTCTCTTTTCTTCATTAACTGCTTTTTGTTGTTTGACGAAATTAAATGATTAACACCTCCCTTTTAGAAAGCCTTCCTTGTTTACAGCATATTTTCACAACTGCCTAAAACCTTTGCATGGTACTGTATTTCCTAGAGCTTCCTTTAGTGTGGTTTACGAAAATTATTCACTTCTGTCATTGATCCGTATTACCTATAAGACTGATTTGTGAACATTAATATAACTAATGTAGCTTTTTGAAGAACTTAATATCCTATTTTCTATGTCATTGCAGTATGTGCCAAACACGGTTTGTCTTGCAGAGATAATTAAGACTTTAATTTGAAAAAGACATTGTGCGGGGAGAAGATGCTGCTTTGAATCATTTAGCATTACAGATATTTTGTTGTTGTTTTTGATGTTTCCATGGTTCTTACTTGTAGCATTTCAAACTTCAATACATTTTTGTGGCAATTTTATGTGATAGTAGAACACAATGTTGCAAATGAACTGAACTGAAACTAAATGATCCTTGTTTTCAAAAACTTTGGATAGATAAAATATAAAAAAGTGTGCCTTTGCACTCAGACCTCTTTACTCTAATACCCCTTAATAAAATATAATGTGACCCCTCCAGAAGTCAGAGGAATTAGTCAACTTGTGTTCAACTTAATCTCTGGATAAATACAAAAAGGACAGATGAGTAGAAATGGATACTCACACACGTTAAAGCTGTGATGCATTCGCAGGCACCAGTCCCGACAGTTGCATATGGTATTTTATCCATTGGAATACCAGATTGCCGGAACACGTAATCAGCATAAAAGTAAATCTAAAAACAAGGAAATAATTTTGACTTTTAATTTTAAAATTTTTTTTACAGGAAAATCTTTAGGGTGTCACTGTGGGGTAAGTCATACATACAGCATTAATGCCATTCAGCTGCTGAGCAATGTTAAGAAGGATGATGGTGAGGAGCTGCCAGCGTAAACTGCGATCAGCGAAGAGCTCCCAGGGCTTCTTGGCCTGGAAACCCACCAAATTATTCTTCTCTTTCTCGATATCCTCTAAAGCACTACCACAGTCAGCTAAGCCATGCAGCTGCCTCAAGGCTGGACACAGGAAAACACATGACACAGTGAGTGGAATCCTCTGTGGACACCATTCTTCTCATCTGATCAGGCGGCAGGGGTGTGACTTTAAAGTCCAATCAAAAACTTTTCTGCAGTAAACCGCTTTCCTTTCACATTATTACACTGAGATTCAAATGAGGTCACATGCATGAGCAGAATACTTTAACAAAATACTGGTTTCTGCTTGAAGGAGTATAGATAAGATACGAGTAAGAAGGCTGCATTTATATGCTTCTCTAGGTTCATTGACTTTAGCATGTGGAAGACAGGAAGCCTTTGTATATATCTTTTTCTATTACTTCTTTGTTTGGGTTCAAGCTGTACCAATAAAGGTTAAAGTGGCTTTTCAGGCTTTTTAAATAATCCAACAATAAATAAATGAATTAAAGATAGTGATTTACACAAGAAGGTGAGGAATATTTTTAGAAATAGTTTACCTGTTTTACATTTCTCCCCATCACCTTTATCGATCAGCAGGTAGCGTGGGCTCTCTGGGAACCAGGGCAGAATAAGAAGCTGCAGGATGGCAGGGATACATGTGGTGGAGAGCAGGATAGGCCAGTACTCTTCTCTGCCCAGGATTTCTCTGCACAGTTACACACAGATGCCAAATTAGCATGCTTTTATGACAACACAACAATTCCCTAAAACTGAATATTATATGGCTTAGTGTTCAAGATTTACTTAAGGCCCATAATTTGTCCTGTTAAGATTCCACCGGTGATGAAGACTGAAGTTCCCATTCCAGTGGCCCCACGTAATGCAGTCGGAGCTATTTCCCCCAAGTAAAGAGGTTGAACACACAGGGCAATGCCTGCAAATAACAATCGAAGATGCATGCCTAAGTCAATGTTTGTTTTAAAGTCTGGCTCCAACAGTCTTAATCAGAAAAAAGACATTTGAAATTGTTGCATAACATATGCAGTCACGTTTTAATGAAATCTTGGGCTATTAAATGTATTTTGGTCCTTCAAGAAATTAAAAGATAAAAACAGACGTTTATTACTAGTTACACCCATTCAAATTTGCAGAACCCCCCCCCCCCCCCATTACATTGAGATTTTGTGTGACAGACCAACACAAAAAAGCACAAAATTCTGAAATGGAAGGAAAAGAATGCAGTTTTTTTTTTAAATGTTTAACAAATGAAAAAAGATATGTGTATATATAGATCTGATTGAACAGCGTTAAATCTACCCTGCAAAACAATATGTTCAATAGTTCAATACATGTATCAAACGACAGCCGAGAAGTTTTTAAATACAGGTTTTATGACTGTATTAAATCCATGGGAATTCTGGGATGGTTAAAAACTGCAGGGGACCAAAACTACCTTTTGAAAAAGAGGGGAGGACATACGCCCCCACGCTCTCTCTCAGCTACCAGCTGCTTCCATTTCAATCTGATTAACTCTTCTGTTTTCCCTGTCATGTTTACCATTTCTTCCTCAGAATATATAAACCCGCTGGTCTGAATCATTGTCCCCTGGCTCCTTACGTTAAACTCTTTTTGGGCTCCCTCTTAATCTCAATTAGTTCTATGCATCGCTGGTGTCCTCTGCACTTGGCTTTGTTACCCCTTCGTGAACTTGTAAGTTATTTTGTTCTTTATTTAACTAAAGCCTCTTATCATTCTTGTCTGCACCAAACATCACACCACATGACATTTAGCTTTTTGATGTAATAGGAAAAAAGGAAAAGTTCAAAGGATTTGAGAATTTTCACTGTATTTACCTGCGTTCATTCCACTAAAGAGCCGTCCAATGATGAGCAGCTCGAATGAACCTGCAATGGAGCTAAGACCCATCAGTAAAGCAGCAGTCAGTGAAAAGGCGTTGTTGGCCAGTAGAGTCCCTTTCCTGAAGGAAACCACATGATACAACTTTGAGGCAACAAAAGATTAAACAGTTTTACCGAATGTAACATCTCCATACCTCCCCAGCTTTACAGACAAAGTCCCGCCTATCGAAGCCCCTATGAGCCCTCCTAAGGTGAACGTGGACACAATCGTGGACCAGAGCAGCGTGAGTCCATCCTGTGATATGTTGGTTTGGTAGCGCTGCATCCAGGTCTGGTTAATGAAGTTTTGTACATACTTGGGATGGAAAGAAAGAAAAACATAGCATTTAACATTTATTATTTTTAAGTGCAGCAATACAAAATGGAAAACTTAGTCATTCTTTTAAAGCATGGGTTCAAATGTTAAGTGTGAAAATAAATGGCAGCATTGTTTAAGTCTCAACATTTTATGTCTGAAAGCATCATAAATGCTGCTGCCTAATAGGAAGTACTGTTCCAGAAACAATCATATTGTCCTTGTTTGACATAGAATGAATCTACAGGCAAATAGTTCACCAATTAGAAGAAGTTTATTAAAGACAAAAGACTTAACTTTTCTTTCAGACAAAGCAATGAAATACTAATTTATAGCCTGCATGTTTGAGGAAGTAGCATATTTAATCTATCCTGGATCTACTATCCTCCTCTAGTATTCCCAGTGCAGTCTTGTTCTTACCAATGTGGGTGCGTTGATGACAGATATATTATATCCATACTGAAACGTTCCTCCAACACAAGCAGCAAACACAGCCAATAGCAGTGATTTGTTTGGAAGCTGCAAAAATGCAAACAAAGACCTCAATGAAGCATTTTCAGAAAATCAAAGACATCAGGCCCATACCCCATCGACTCAACCTTCTTTTCTTCAAGAGCCACAAAAATACATGGGTTGCGTACCTTAAAACGCCTTTTGTCTTTAATGCCCTTTATGAGCAGAGGCTCATACTCATCTACGTATTCTCTGGGCATTTTTCACAGAACCTCAAAGTTCCTTAAAGCTATTGTCCATACACGGAGTATCCTTTTCTCCAAGAGCCTGCTCTGAAAAGTAAGCTGATGTTTGACCGTTGGACGGGTTTATGCTGAGAATAACACAACTGAACTGTTGTGAGAAAATGAGTGTGAAGTGTGGTGAATCTCCTGCATAATGCGGGTACTCTGTTTATCAGAATTTCATGGTACTGTGACTGCGTCAAAGTACTGAAGAAGTACAGCTCAGTGAGTGAAATGAAGCTACATTAAGCTATACTAAACCAGTCAATCCCATAATCTAACAAAAATACTTCAGTCTTCTAATCTTAAAGCCAGTCTGATAGATGATTTCAGAACCGAGGCACAACCACCCTTTGCACAATCTTAAGACTCCCTCCTTGCTAGTTAATATCATGCAGCTCTAATCGGTAACCAAAAAGCTATTTATAATTTGTTGCTTCTTCATATTCTGGGAATAGTTTAAGCACTCTATCTGGTCTTCTAATCTCAATTTTGTGGGATACTGTAGGAATAAATGTGGTGTAAAAAAGGAAAATGATGTTCTAAATGATCACTTTATTTGTCGTGCAATATTATCAAGATTATATGTTGTCCTACAGTCAATTTGATGTCTTGTGGGTTCACAAGCTAGCCCAAAAACTAGTTTCATTTTACACTGAATTAAAAAATGATCAAGAATTAACATATTAAAGGGGGCAGAGCCGGCTCTAGTCATTTTGTTGCCCTAGGCAAATCATGGTTTGGCCCCCCCTCTGACCCTTTAGCACAACAGGCGCCCCATCCTAGATACTAATGGACAGTTGACAAAAACACTCATAAAGATTAAATTATGTTGATAAGATGTTCCAGGATAATAAGTCCTTCAGAAAACTTGAATAAACATTGATAATTGCAGTTTAGATTACCTATGTAAATTAAATGCATCAATAATAATAATAATAATAATTAATTATACAGCAAACTTGTATAGCGCTTTTTTGGACACTCAAAGATGCTTTACATGGGTAAAAACAAGACAAAAACGGGGATTTTAAGGAAAACCTAGTTTGAACAGGTAGGTTTTGAGGACTGATTTGAAGTTTGGTAGTGAGTCAGAGTTTCTAATGGGTGGTGGGAGTGAGTTCGAAAGGGTGGGGGCGGCGATAGCAAAGGCTTGGTCCCCCAAGGTCTGGCGGTAAGCACGAGTGTTGGGGGTGAAGCGGTTGGTGCCAGCTGAGCGGAGGTGGTAGGTGGGTTGGTGCTGTTACAGGAGCTCGGGGAGGAGGAGGAGCTTATATTGAATGCGATATTGAACGGGGAGCCAATGGAGCTGCTGGAGGACGGGGGTGATGTGTTCTCTGGACCTGGTGTCGGTGAGGAGGCGGCCAGCAGAGTTCTGGATGTATTGCAGTTTTTGGAGATGAGTCGTGGGAAGTCCGTAGAGGGGCATATTTTGCTCTGACACTTTTATGTTAATAACAGAAATATGTAGGTCTGCTTTTGACTAGATATATTGCTGGCATTCTTAAACGGGTTCCTTTCAAAAAGGTCAAATATGTTGCACTATTGCATTCGAATGGAAAAGGATCGGTGTGGAAACTACAACTCATGTAATTGTTTTCTGTTACTAAGGAGGTTTAACGATTTGGCAATTTTTGTCAATTTATTGACATTGTAAAATCAAACTTTAATCACATCCTTGTGATATCTCTGTGCATACAAGACCTAAGTTTTCTTGTTTAGATTGATTGTCTGTTTTTCATGTACAATGAATCAGATCATGTCTAACAGTTCATAGAGAAAAAAACAAACTAATCTTTATAGTCAGACATCATAAACAAATTATTCAGAAAAAAACCCTGCTACTACCAGAAGAGGCTTGGTCTAGTTCTTTAATCTGGTGGTATCTTCTTAAGAATTTTTGAATGAGGCAAAACATATACTTGTTTTTATTTAGCTATTTATTTGATCAACAAAAACAAAGTAATAAACAATCAAATAAGTTTGTGAAATATATTCAGTAAGATAACAGATAAGCTGCAGAACTTGATCCTGAGTGCCCGATCTTTTCCAGGCATTAAAAACAGTGAGATAGTTTTAGTGTCTCCAGTCTTAATGATGTACCTATGATTATATATAAAAGGAGAAAATGACAGAAGCTAATAAACACTGAGCAGACACTTTGTTCAAATCATCTTTATTTATAAAGCGCTTTTCATACAAAAATTGCAACTGAAAGTGCTTTACAGGTTAAAATGACCCCACATAAGCCATATTCCCCTCCCTCCCCCACAGATTTAAAAGCATGATCACAATTATACCCCCCACCCCCCAACACAACTCCCAATGGGCAAACACACTCAAGAGCACTCTTTTTCCCACTTAGAACCACGTAAATTAATTAAAATTAGTTTTTCTTTGATGTTTTTTTAGGCATCAAGATTACTCAAAACATAAAGAACAATGTTCCTGAATGGAGTTAGTACACATGAGCTGTAGCAATGCTGTGTTGACTCCCCCTATGTGTCAGATCAAAGAAGATCATCTCTTGTCTCTTGTTTCCCTCACTGTTCATAACCTATAATTTGATTGTTGACCATGACATGCACCTTATTTATTTATTTATTTATTTATTTATTTATTTATTTATTTATTTATCTATGTTCTTATTTAGTTTTTATTCACATAAATACACAAAAGAAAAACATCTTTAAATAAGATAAATATTTAGAATTTATCCCTATGCACATTCTGTAAACATGTTTAAAATTATCTGGCTCAGTTCCACGTTCTTCAAAACTGAGTATGGCAGTTTTATTTTTTATTAACTGCACAGTACCTTAGTGTTGTAATTTTGTCCTTACTGCACATGTATTATTCTTAATTCAGTTTTATATTTTCTTGTGTGAATCTAATGCCTCTATTACCTGTCACTTTGCTGCTGTTATAAATGGATTTCCCTCTGTGGGACAATAAATGATTATTCTATTCTATAAGATGGACAAAAAAGCTGAAAAATAACATTTTTACATAATTGGAGAAGCTCTTTAAGCTTAAACGTATCTTGTTAGATACCGTTTAATGCATTGTAAATGAATTGTTAAAGACTTTTACAACTAGCGATGCAATGATAAGACTACAATATTATTTCACCCTGAATTGTACTTTTACTGCTTTTAATTTGAGTGAGAAATACAACAATGACTGGATGCAAATATCTGTAGTAAATGCTCATGGAAACCTCTGTAATTCTCACCCAAACTTGTCCAGCAAATGTTCAGAATGTGAAGTAAAAGGCTTTCAATTGTGCAACTTCAGAAGAGCTCAAATTCTTACAATCTTATATATATATTCAATAATATATATTATTGAATCAAATGTCTGTTTATTGCTGCAGAGAAGCCACAGTGTATCACATTCAGGAACTGAAGGAAAATCAAATATTCCTAAAGAAAACCCAAACTGGGATCAAAATGTACACTTACCTTCTTTGACTTAATGGATCCATCACTTAAATTCATCTTGGAAGATGCTGTGAAATGAAGTTCAAACAAAGCATTGAAAGCGTGTCGAGCACATCAGTCGGAGTACCCTCCTTACATTATGTCTCCCAGTTGTAAGGTGCAGCACATGACTTCAGCTCCAGGGTAAAGGGGGCTGTTAAACTCATTGAAGCACATTCCTGCATGGTGCTGAGGCTGAGCTCTTTTGGCAATGGAAGGACTGTTGACCCAAATACAGAAATAATAATCAGCCTTTGTAGTACACTTTACGCTTGTTTAATATTAGTCAACCTCTAGCCCAAAGCATACAAAACAATGTAATGTTAAACACAGATCCTGAGACAAGGTTGCACAGACATTTGAAAGGATTCTTCCATTTTTCGCCTTTTTTTTAGTCAAATAACAAAGATCTTTCTTAATCATAACCACAGCTTTGAGCATGTGAGTTTTAAACCCTTATCCAACAGGTCGAGTCAGCTTCATGAGGTTCAGATTGCCATTTGTTGACCTTATACAGAGATTCCTCCAATGACCCTTAAAGCATTGCTTGAGAGCAGCTAAAAAGTGTGTTTTTAAAAGAATAAAAAACGTGGTTCTCCCATGAACAAAAATGTTTTGTGTACAAAAATGCTATAAAGGTAATAACATTATGTAAAGATTATATCATGGGCAACTAAATGGGAAAACACACCTTTTAAAAGAATAAAAAGCGTCATCAGTAAACAATACTGTTTTGTGTAAAGAACACCTTGTCCATTTTGTCTCAGCTTTCCTTCCTGCTACACAAAATTTTAGAAAGAGAGCCTGATATGTTGCACTCTCATTCTTAGAGGTTATTTTTTTGTTTGAGTTTTTTCTTACATGGCTGCTTTGAGGTGTACACTAAGGGGTGACCCAAATTAAAGAAAGAGAAGGTTTGATGAATTACTGTGTGCATGTGAGGGTAAATTAAGATAAATGTGAAGCTACTCAAAGAGATCTACTGTTTCATTTCTGTGCTTTACAAGACAGCTCCATAAGATACTTTGGTTTGTACAGAGAAATGAAAAATAAGATTATCTAAGCAGGTTTGGATTATTTTGCTGACACATTAGAAACTAAAGTTGCCTTAATTCAAAGGAAATCTGTCCAATAACACCTATACCAGCCATTTAAAGCAAGAATCCCACTGCAGGTAATAACACTCCAAGTTGGTTTTTTGAAAGAATCTACTGAAAATGGTCGAACATTAGAACTTGTCAACATTAAAACACAATAGGAGGTAAATTCTAATAAATGGTTGAATATTGTAATAGTTGGATAAGGTGTTAAAATTGGTATTATGACCTTGTTGAAATCAGCCGATTTGACATGCTTACACATTTTAGCAGTCAATCGTGCGAGTATCTGCCACTTTTATTACTGAAGTTGCTTTACAAAAATGAGATTGAGCCAGATGTTGCCTTAAAATGATATTTAAACATTTAGTTTTGCTGACATATTTTTCCACTCCTAATTGTAATGAGATTGTGGTTTGTACACACCAAAAACTCTTGGTGCAGCCAACTTTTGAAAATTCATTCACACTTATTTTTGAAAGTTTGTATATACATTCATAATTACAAGTAATAATGAATATAGACATGTTTTATACACCACACCAAATTATTTTTTCTTTTTACAATTTTGCGGGATTCAAGGCTTAAGATGGCTCAAAATGCCCCTTCCTTTGTCCTTTGTAGTTCGCGCCATGAAGCAGCTGAAAGCAGAAAATCTCTAAGATTAATTGATGATTTTAGATTGACTTTAGCAATAGGGCTGCAAAAATATTAGGAAAATATGCAATATACAACTAAATGCATAGAACTTGAATAACCTAAAAACATTTAGGGGAGACCGGGGCTGGTTGTCTCACTGTTTGCTCTAGTATATATTGCTCCTCATCCAAACATATTTCAAGAGATATTAGTAGACTAAATGAAAGCCTAGGATCTTGACTTGAATTTAATTCACCTTTTGTTTGGACAATTTATTGTGATAAAAAGTTATTACCTGTCAAAGACAATAACGACCTACTGTGACTATGTTGGGGTTGGTTCTCCTTATTAATTTGAATGGGGGTTTTGCTTAAAAATGAAGATTTTATTAAATGATGTTACTTTTAAATATTAAAATGACAGAAAATTAGAATTGGTTTAGGAATAAGTAAAAAAACAATGTTGCTTGTGCTGAATCCCTAAAATTTAGCAAAGTAATGTATTATTCTGCTTAGTGGTAAAGCAAAGGAATGTAAAATTCTGAAAAGTATAACCTTGAACAAAGCAATTAATTGTATTTGATATAAACACAAAATGTTAACCCAACATTGTTTTGAATGTTCAAAACGAATGCAAATGTATTGGGTCTAAAATGTTTCCCCAGTTGATTTTCTAAACTACTATTTCAACTATTTAGTCTCATGTCATAGTACAAAAAAGCCAAAAGTCACATGTAAAAAACAAAAAAACCCTGGAGCAGTGAGACAACCTGCCCTAAGTGAGCTCTTGACAAAAAAATGTTAAGAAAACATGGCATTAGCTAGATTAATACATGTTAGCTCAAATCAAAGCTCCCATCTTGAACTTTTTGATTAATTAATGTGTTTTTAAAAGCTAACTTACTTTTATTACAAAAATAACACACACATGAAAAATTACTCTGAGGCATAGAAAAGACCAAATGTATCCTCATTGTTGTGTGTTCAAACCAAATAAAAAGATGAATAGTGGAAAATGACCAGATTAATAAGCCAAATATTTGATATCAAAATCAAACCACAGTAGGCTATGTCTGTAATAAGCAATGTGACAACCAACCCATGAGACAACCAGCCCGACCTGCAGTCCAGTTCCATAGATAGTACAAATAATAATAATTGTTATTATTGACTAATGGCCATTTCAGGATGACAGTGTGTGCACATGAGATTGGTTACCGTGGTACATAGTTTGTACTTCTGGTTAGTGATCAAGTCAGGGTTATCTCGCCCCCCACAAACGCATGCTTGCATGCTCTGGTACTGTTGACAGTTACTGTATTTGACCACAGGGGGGCGCTTCTTCCCTACAGTTTGCTTGTGTGTGTGTGTGTGTGTGTGTGCAACCCTAAAACCTTTCCCCCTCTGGAAACAGCAAGAAGATCTACGGTTTCCGTGTGTGTCCAAAGTTTGATCATGTCGGGCAGAAAGCCCCGGTCTGTGGCGAACCCCCTGGAGTCTGCGATCACCACACCGAGTGAGAGGATCCTGAAGGAGTGCCACAGTCTGTATGTGGAAAGCGAGAACGGTAAATACCATATAACAGCCAGGCGGATTACAGCAGTATTAAAGCGCAGACGCAGCAGACACTGTGGGGTAAATGCTGTGGGGTTTCAGGCTGAATTGTGGTGTAAACGTGATGGGTGCAGATTTTAGAGATTTTGCTGCGGTCTGCAGCAGCTGCTGTCAGTGTGAGGAAAATGACACCTGAACCAGAGAGGCTCCTCTGCAGCTCCGCAGTGCAGCGCCCCTATCTGTGCACTCACTGCCAATGTCACATACAGGGCTAAAGCCTACTTCCACTTTAAACAATAGTAGACTTAGGGTGTCTAACACACCTAACTCAGAGCTCTCAAGTTTAATGAAAAGTTCAGAGTGAGATCGTAGGGGTTGAAGGTTGAATTATCTAGATTTTGCTGCAGCGGACCGTCAACTGTTCTCCCAATTGTTTTTGGTATCAAGAAAACTGCCTTATTTTACATCCGTCTTGCTACAAATAACCAATAAAAACGATAACGGGTTAACCCAGTGTTTCTCAAACTTTTTTTATCATTCCCCACTTTGGACAAAGGAGCATACACAAGCCCCCCCATGCTTTTATCGCCCCAACAGAATGGTGGCCTGATTTTTAAAGTGTTTTATTTATCTAAATAGCCGAGTTAGTCTACAGGTTTTTAAGGGTATAAATTAGTTGAAAAAGGGGTTGCGCACTGGTATAAAACCGGCTCAGAAATATATGCTGTCAGTAGTTGCTACATGTAGAACTTCAGCTCACAGTTGGAGAAAATAAAAGTTGTAGTTTTATCAAATTTACAAAGCTTTCAAAAGTACAAAATAAAAAAATAAAGATTAAGATCCTCATCCCTGTATTTCCTCCATGGTTGACCGTGTGACTTCTCTGACTCTGAAACGTTCCCTGATCCTTTTAGATATTTGTACATTTTGTAGATGGAATCTCTGATAGTGCAGCTACTTCAGCTTGTTTTGTTCTGCTGCGATATATTCCAATGTCAAACTCCCAGCCCGATGTTCCAGGTTCTGTTTACAATGATGATCACAATTGCTAATTTATTTGAGTGTGTTTAATTTTGTGAGAGGGGGGAGCTGGTTGATTTAATTTACAGTGCAGTGAAACATTCACAACGACAGAATCTAAGGGGGGAAAACTATTTAAATCCCATTGATGTCACGCCCCACCTGCAATACCTCTGCGCCCCACTAGTGGGGCTCGCCCCATAGTTTGAGAAACACTGTGTTAATCTAATAAAGAACAGATTTTGCCAAACACAAAAAAATACATATTTTTAATTCAAATAGTCAGACAAAATAACACTTTTGTTGGACCCAAATGGGCCCTTTAAACAGCAGTTTAACACTTGCCTTGATGACAGACACAGATGGCTCGCATTTGAAGGACTGTGGCTCAGTGGCAGCGTTCCATCCAGAGCAGAGGCAGGCTTGTTTAGTCCAACCATGAAGAAAGCTCTGCATCTGCATTTGAGTGTGGAAGAACTCAAATCAGCATTGCAACCTCAGGCATTGTTCCAAACTTCAGCAGACCTGTCACCTTTGAAAATCATGAACCAAGAAAGTGTTATTACTCTCCTAAAAATATTATAGTTTTAAAGTTGATGGTGTCTGCTAGGGAATATTTATTAAGTGATTATAATTTGATTATTTATTCTAGGGCTGGGCGATACGGCCTCAAATCTGTATTGCGATATAATCTAAAGCATGTGCGGTAACGATATCTATTGATATCTATTTTTTTCTATTCTTTATATATGTCAAAATTACTGTTTATAAACATTCTTACTTTCCAGATACATTGCAGCAGAACAGCTTTAAAAAGTTTAGAATGCCATTTAAAGATCATTTATTGTGCAAAATGCATAAAGAAATTATATTTTTCCTAAATAATGCTACACTAAAATTCTCACAACATAAGTGAAGACGAAGATAATTTGAATAAATTAAAAGCTAAATATTATTAAAACACAAAGTTCAAAATTGTCTGCTTTCCTGGTTACTTATTTATACATTTAATATTGCACAAAAATAAACCTGCACACATTTGAATTAGAAATACTTAAAGTTCAATAGGTTTCTTTTCCACTAAATGGAAATCAACTAATTTTTAACTTGCATTATATAGTGCAAATGGCTAAATTTATATAGTTTATTTCCTGTCTTAGTCAGTGCATCTAAGACAGTAGGTCATGTAGAGAAAACAAAAGAGTTTGGATTGGAAGGGTTGGGTAGAGATGTGAGAATGGAACTGTTTTTGGTTCACTCTGTCCCTTCATGTTGGCCACACAAGGGGATGTCCATGAGTTGGTACTCCAGGAACTCCTCACTAACATAGTCATTTTCTTTGGGTCCATGAAATGGAAGAAGTTCAGGAAATCTAAAAAATAAAAAGGAGACAAAATAAACATATAAACTTGGACTAGGTGGAAAAAACTTCCCTCATTTATGAATATGTTAGAGTCTTACCTTTCTACTCCTCTCTCTGTCCTCTGCTGTACATCAACAAACTTGGCATGACTAGGTAGGGTCTCTGTAAAAATACAAAATCCTGATTAATAATAAGATTAATAATAAGGCAAATTTAATAAAGATTTGATATTTGTTAATGAATACTTGTCTCAAGATATCACACTACATTACATTCTGGGAAAGTGGAAGCTGTGAAAGTACGGGAGTAATTGGTGGAATCAGCAATCAATCTTCCAAAATACATAAAGTAAACTGCATTTGACCCAAAACGCTGAATAATTGAAATGAATGTGGGTTCATTGTGACTAAAACATTTACTTTATAGAGCTGTTTATTTTGCTGACATCTGAAATTCCCCTGAAATGTAGCAGATCTGTTAAATGAATGTGTGACCTAAGTGAAACTTAAATGAGAGTGTCACCGAAAGAAATCATGTTTATTACTGTTGAATTTTTTTTTTCATCTACAACAGAAAGAGAGAAAAGACAGGTATGAGAGTTTTAAGTTTGCTATGAGGTTCAAACCCTTTTCTGTTCATTGTCATGATGGTCATATTTTGATGGGTATCACAAAATGTAACTTTCTATGGGGTGCATTTTTTAAGTTAACAAAAATAATTTGAGTTTTTAGCTTGTCACGAGGAAAAAAGGGGGTTAATTTTTTTAAGTCATAATTTCACCATGTTATTCATTCACTTATAGATGTAACAGTTTATAAATAAATATTTAATGACTAAGCTACATATTTAGTTAACTAATCATTTAGTTTACAATCAATCAATCAATCAATCAAACTTTATTTATAAAGCACCTTTCATACAAAAAATGCAGCTCAAAGTGCTTTACAGATTAAAATGACCCCACATAACCCAGATTCCCATCCCTTCCCCACAATTATAAAAACGAAAAGACAGTTATTCCCCCTTCCCAAACCCATTTCCCAGACATACACAGACACACACTGGCACACATCCACCCACAAACACACACAGACATCTTCCCAAAACGTGTAAGATCATTGGTAGACACTGGGCTGAGCTCAGATGAGTCAGGTACGTAAGGAAAACGCCTTCAGGAGAACCGTCTGCCCGACAGCAGCAGGTCCACTGCAGCAGCCAGGGCACTGACACAGAGCGCCCAGAGGAGGGAGGGTAGAGACCCCCGCCTCCACCTGAGCACTACCTGGTGAGCACCCAGGCCACCGCAGCCGAACACCAGACCGGGCTTCCACAGAGGAAACACTGGAAGAAGGATTAATAAGTAAAAATGTAAAATAACCAGAGCTAATATAAGTAAAATAAGTAGTAATAAATATAATAGTAAAACAGTTAACCATATAGTAGCAAAGATAGCTAATAAAACTCTGTTAAAATACAAGCAAATAAAACATACAAAGCAATGAAACAGTTGAAATTATACCTAGTTTTTATACTCTTAAATGTCAGAAACTTTGTTCTGAATAATAAGATTTATTCAGTATGATCACATTTTCTGAAAAGAGTCATCAGAATATGACTGAATATTTCAGTTGGACGGAGTCAACAGCACTCTCTGGAATGACAACACCTTATGATCATTGAACTTGATTTAACTCTCTGGCTGCAGTAAGCGCAGCGCAGGTAGGAGGAATATTTCAGGCGGACAGCATTTTGTGAATCAGAGGGGGGACACTAAAAGACAGCCCTCCTCTTGATATTATAATTATGCAAAACATAATTTATTTTTACAAAAACATACAGAAATTAAAATGTAGAATTGTTGTATATTAAAACATACATTTTTTGTGGGTAGTAGGGTGTTCCACCGTGACGTTGTGGTTGGGTGGAGCCGAAACAGATCTCGATGGGGTAACTCATATTGATGTAACACCTGTGTGCTTGATAGGAGTGGCATCTCTGGCATAAGTTAGGTGGGACACAGCAACTCAAAACCTAATAGCAGCAACTAATTCTTCTGTGACGCATACAATCTGACTTTGATCAATAATATTGATTGCTATTTTATGTGATTAATTTAATATTGATTCATTATTAAATTAACCACATAAAAGTCCCACTTTCAGTCAATCAAGCAGTCACTCCATCTCCAATCACTATTGCTATGGCACTTTGAAATGTTGGCTCTCTGCTGAACAAAACTTTTATTATCAACGATCTGATTTTAGACCACAATCCTTAGTGTTTATTTTTAACAGAAACTTGGCTGAGTGCAGATGCCCTTGTTGTTCTCACGGAGGCCTTCCCACCAAATTTTAACTTCACTTATTCCACCAGGGGTAGCAAAAGGGGAGGCGGTACTGCTTTTATAAGTTCATAAACGCTTTCTGCCAAACCTGTTTAATTTGATAATTTTAGCACGTTTGAATAAAATGCAACTGTTTTTAGTACTCCTCAGATTTTATGTGTCACAGTTTATAGGTCTCCCAAAAAGAGCACCCCTTTTATTCAAGAATTTTCAGAATTTTTATCAACTCTGCACAGCTGTTATGAAAATATCATTTTAGCTGGTGTTTTTAATCTACATGTGGATAATCTTTTAGATCCTTTATTAACAGATTTTTTAAATATTCTGAATTTCATGAATTTTACCCAGCATGTCACACAGCCGACTCACAACAGAGGACACACCCTGGACTTGGTCATCACGTATGGCCTGTCCACCAGTGTGTCCTCTGTTGACATGGCTGTGTCAGACCACTACTGTGTGTTTTTTAACATCACCAGTTTTATCCAGCAGGAGACCTCTGTGAGAACTGTCAGGAAGCGCCATCTAACCCCTGAAGTAGCTGCAGGTTTTCTGGAAGTTTTTGAAAAGAATCCTCCTATTGCTTTACCTGGCCCCTGTGATTTTATTGTCAATGATTTTAACAGTAGGCTTCAATCCGCTTTCGACCTGCTTGCTCCACTTAAAGTTAAGTTTACACTCAAAATTTGAATCGCCTTGGAGAAATGAAAGCCTCAAAAAACTAAACAGAAATTGCAGGGTGGCAGAGAGAAAATGAAGAAAAAAATAAAACCACGATGAACCATCAAATATACACAGAACTTCTCAAACCATACAATAATGTAGCAAGAAATTCAAGAAGTGCATACTTTTCCAAAATCATTTCAGATCATAGAAATAATCCCAAAATTCTGTTTTCCACAATTGTCAAAATTTTTAACCATGTTTCTGATGCATTTCATAAAAACCCTTCAAACACTCATTGTGAGGAGTTTGCAGACCACTTCAAAGGGAAGGTAGACACACCATCATATGTAATATTTTATCTTCTCAAAGTAATATGGTTTTAGACAAATCTGAGTGTGTGTCTTTACCAGAGGAAACGCTGGACAGTTTTGTTCTGTGGATTATGGATTATTTAGAGATGAGATTTTAACCTTGATGAATTGCTCCCTTCAAACCGGGGTCTATCCTGCCACCTTTAAAGGGGCGGTGGTGAGGCCCCTGTTCAAGAAGAGCAATTTAGATTTTAATGATTTTAACAATTTTACACTGGTATCTAATTTACTGTTTTTAAGCAAAATTTTAGAAAAGCTTGTTTTAATTCAAGTTAATGATTTTATTGATGAACACAATGTCCTGGAAAAATTCTGTCTTGTTTCAGGGTTAACCACAGCACAGAGATGGCCCTTTTGAAGATTTTAAATTATTTTAGATTAAACTATGATACACAGAGGGTGACAGTGCTGGTGAACTACTGGATCTAAGTGCTGCTTTTGATAGGGTGGACCACACTATTCTTTTAACCCGTTTAAAACAGATTGGCCTCTCTGGTGCTGTTCACAAATGGTTCACATTCAGATTGCTGCCTTTCTCTATCGAGGAAGGTAGCAGAATCTTAGTATTGCCATAGTTTCAACATGGGGCCGTGGCATTTGTGCCCCTTGGCTGTCTACCGAGTGCACGTTGCACATGCACATGCACACTGTGATTTCAGAGGTTCATAATTTAAACAAACGTTAAGGGCCCCGCCCAAATCGCTGCTTCAAGAGAATTTAGGGGGTTGAGCTTGTCAGTATTCTGGCAAAGACTTAAATAGTTATACACAAATGTTTATAACAGGATCTTCTCAATAGCAGAATCGGTCTTGATATAATATTACTCTGTAAAGAACGACCCTGTTCTACTGATTAATTCAATCATGCTGTGCATAGAGCTCCACAGCAACATCTGGTGGGGCCAGGCCCGGCCGGCCCCAAATACAGAGACGCACGCCACAGCTTGATAGTAATATTACCACAACGCTGGACTTATGAATGAAGATCACGCCTTGCCGCAACACAGGGTGATGTCATGATGATGAGTTGCATGTGCACTGAGCAACACTCATATCGGTGTAACAATGGCTTACGCTATTTCCTGCAGTACTTAATGTTAATATGAGATAAATAAGGGGAAGAAACACCCTAAATATCAGCGCTTCATTCTGCAACACACGGCTACCTCTGGCTCCCGATCAAGGACTTTAAGCAGAATGCAAATTGCTGTGATGCCACAAAGTAATTCCCTATCAATAACCGATCACTATATTTTCATGGAAAACATTGTTATTAGCTGGTCATTTATTTTAGTTTCAACCTCCAACGTCCTTCGTCTATGAGTTCTTCATGCTATTTTTTGCACTGAATCGCTAGTTTCTGGGGGGAACGGGGAGGGCAGAGGGATCCTGTAATCATAGCACACTCTTTGCCCACCAGGCTGTCAATAAAGGCCCAAGCAGCTCCCCATAAGGCGGGGCTTACACTGAGCTTTAAACAGACAGTGCAGTGAACGGATCACTCATAGCCCATTCAGTGTGGGGTTTAAATACTTTCTGCGTAAGGAATGTGTGGCGTGTGAAGACTACAAAATGCGTGTGTCTCACGCTCATTGCGTGAGGCTTGAGCGCTCTGGCTGTTGTTGTACGACCGCCCTCACACCCAACGCTGCTATTTGTTAACTGGGTGCGTGAGTGCAGGCTTTGTTCGTAAAACTCCTTAAAAAGCGTTTCTTGGTAACAGTAGTTACAACTAGCAAAGGAACTGACTGAGCAGAAAAGAGACAGAAACAAGCTGGACATGTTCAATCTGAATAACTCCAGTCCTCTGAGAGCAGCTCTCCCTTTCTTCAAGATCAGATGTTACACAGATCTGCACTTGAAACAAGCCCAGGGCAAACAACCTGGCAGCTTCATCTGAGCAGTCTGGTGGCTGGAGGCCTTCTAAAGCTGGGAGTGTTTTTCTTATTTTACATTTCATTTTTGAAACACGAGGCTCAATTGTTTCTAATGCAGCATCAGCACTGCATTCATGGCTCTCAAAAGGCCAGAACTTGGGTCATGTCAGATCTTAATGCCAAACTTGTGGATACGTGATCCGTGAAACACCCATCCATCTGTCTTCTTTACTTGCTTAGTCCTAGCAGGGTTGCTGGGAGCTGGTGCCTATCGCCAGCACTGGCCAAGAGAAAAGTCAGCAGTCCATCAAAAACAGGACAAACAATAAAACATGTGCACACTCATACCTAGAGGCCATTAAGAATTACCAACTAACCTAACTTCATGCTTGCACAATACATGGCAAATATATGCCCATTGCAGTAATAGTGTTTGTTATATTATTATTCCAAAGGAGTGCGTTTCTTTAGCCCAGTCTTGACATGCCTGTCAGTGCAGTGCATGCCTGCAGTGAGATGGAGTGTCACTGTAGTAAACGCCCATACCTGACACAAATTATGGTGCAAATTATGTTCCAGGTGACAGAGTGGGTTGCAAGCACAGCTGAGAAAGAGAAGTGGGAGGAAAATGTGATTTTTATTGCATCCAGTATCTTTACCACAGTATTTGTCAATAATATGACCTCCATATGATTTTCAACCTTGGCTCATTACCAGGCCTCTGGAGAACTTCAAGACATGTTATATAATTTAGGTAGTTTTTTCCCCCCACAAAAATCTCTTTTTCGGTAATGCCGATTTTCTGAAAAATCCCCAAATTCTCTTCCCTTGTTCCTGGTCCCATTGCAGACATTTCCTGAAAATTTCATTAAAATCCACCAACAACTTTCTGAGTTACGTTGCTAACAGACAGACAAACAAACAAACCCTGGCAAAAACATATCCTCCTTAACCAGCAGGAAACCGGCCCTTGTGGACTGGAGTTGGACACCCCTGCTGGACCTTCTTGTAGCAGGGCAACTGTCTTTTTGTTTTTTTTTAAGAAAAAATGCTTTGTGAGACCGTTGGTCCTTAGCTATTCTTTAATCGGCCATAGTTCAGTTTTTGTGGTGTGAGTAGAGATGGTAATAAAAACTTAACTCAGTAAAGGTTTTCTAAAGTGTTTTTGATCTTTTCCACTTTTTGTCTCTGTGCAACATGAGGGTCTGAATATCACAGCTGTTCAACATCTGTGTGCAACCTTGAACACAAATGTCCTTTAATCCTTCAATGTTTTGATAATTAACTATTTTATAATTTATTTTTTAGTTTGTGACATTTTCTGCATTTTGTTGCAATTGCATACACTCCTGCTAATATTTAATAGTACATTTAGGTATCTTTCATTAAAAATGTGTTTTTACCCATGATAGAATCGTTTTAGTGTTTGATTATATTGTGTGTTTTCAGGTCTGGTGAACATCGCCAGCACCTTTGGAGTCCGGCTTCTTCCTCCAAGAAATAAGATTATCGTGATGATCATGGGGAACCACTCCGCGGGAAAGAGCTCCTTCATTAACTGGTAGAACATCTCTTTTATTAAAATTCACCGATCTAATATGCAACTCTCTACTTCATGTGTGAAGAGAGTTTGGTGATTTGTGAGACATGAATATTATCAAAGGACATCTCATAAAATGTGTCTAATTTCTTGCTGCCCAAACAGCACCCTAATGAGCATAGGCAGAAAATTAATTGGTAGCAAGTCTGTAATTGTTTGTAGTGAAAATTCACCAATAAATGAAAATATAACACTTTTTTTCAGTGTTGCTTTATAATAAGTTGAGTATTTTACTAAATTTAGGCCGTCGGTGGAACAAAGAATTGTTGTAATTTCTACTGTTAACGTTTTATTCTGAAGTATAAGCCTTTCTGTAAAATGTTATTCTCTATATTACAATGTCACCAGGCAACTCTGAACCCATCCAAACCCTAAGTGAATGCATTAAGCAAAACAATGGATAGATGTGCCATCATCTTCTCCAGCTGAATAGAAACAAAACTGAAGTAATCATCTTTGGTCCTAAAGAGGAACGATCAAGAGTCAGTACAGAGCTTCAGTCAATATATCTAGAAACTTCTGATCAGGCCTAAAATCTAGGTGTAGTAATGGACTCAGACCTGAACCTCTAGGGTTACATAAAGGCAATAACAAGGTCAGCCTTCTATCATCAGAAGAACATTTCTAGGATTAAAGGACTTCTGTCGCAACAGGACCTCGGAAAACTCATCCATGCTTATCCATGTTTATCTTTAGTCGGATTGAATACTACAACAGCATCTTCACAGGTCTGCCTAAAATGTCAATTAGACAGCTGATCCAGAATGCTGCTGCTCCCGTCCTCACGAGAACCAGAAAAGTAGAGCACATCACCCCAGTTCTAAAGTCCTTACACTGTAGGGTGACCATATTCTGAGAATCCAAAAATAGGACACCCTCCCCAGCATGGACGTGACTAACCCCCGAATCAAATCTATAAATTAATATGGATTAAGGTTAGAAAATACTCAAATATTAGATTGATGAGGTAAATACAGTCAGATGTCTTTTCCATCTCTCACATGAATTTGAAGGATTGATTTGAAAAAACAGCACAATAAATCAAATAGACTATGAATGTCTATTCATATTTGCAGAAAAATATCATTATTAATGATTGTTGGAAATGTGTTCCAGCAAAAATGTTTTTAAAAATGATGTAGGAATTTATTCTCCAGTAAATCACTGAGTCATGTTTAGTGTTTTACCTGCTGTCTGACAGAGAACTTCTTCTGTATCTTATAACATCCCTACTGGATGGTGCGACATGAAAACTTGATTTTCTAGTTGATGCATTAGATTAAGTAATTAATCATTATTTCATTATCACCATTATAAACTATAGCAAGTTTTCAAGATAATAAACTTTATTTTAAAACATTAAATCTGACTCATATGCACCAATCTAGATCATGATAATCAGACTCTGGCTTCCATTATTCATTATGCTTTAAAATTGGAATATTCTCCTTTTTATCTGATCTATTTTTACCCAAGATCACTTGATGTTAAGATTGCAGTTTTCTAGATCTGTTGCTCAGTTTTTCAGATAGAGCCATGACAGTATCATATTTACTGTTTTTTACCGCAACGTCTCAAAGTCAAATGATTGTCAGTGATCACTTTGAACTTCGGATAATAATTAATCTGTGTCGTCGCGAAATGAATCCTAACCTGCTGTAGCAGCTCAGATTGTGTTAGCTCAGGTGTGCTGCTCACCTGAGCTCCACTGCCCTGGTAAAAACGCCTCTTACGACCATGACTGAACATTGGGTATTTTTTCTACAATTCGTCTGTGAAACTACACTTCCGTTTCGCCATTTTAGTGGCACATTACAAGCAGCTCCTCATCTGTTTTGTGGGCAGTGGCTGCTTTTAAAGTGAGGTAAACCAAGTGCAATATGGGGGTAAATCCGGACATTTTATGATATTTTTAAAAATCCCCCAGTACATAATTTTATGGCCAAAAATGGAGGATATGTCCGGGCAAAAGAGGACGTATGGTCACCCTATTACACTGACTCCTTGTAGCTCATAGAATAGACTTCAAAATACTTTTACTAATTTATAAATCATTGAACTTCCGGAATTGCGTCGCTCAAGGTGGCAGCATGTTGGAGTAGCTCTGTTACTTTGGTTCATCTTTTTTTTCTTTTTTAAAACTTTAATTCTTCCATTTTTGGTAGAAACATTGTTTTTGTGGACAACTATTCTCTCTGGTTTTGAATGCTGTGCAGCTGGAAGGATTTTTGCTGATACTTTTTATTTTTGGCTATTTGTTATGATGCATAACCATGGCAACAAGGTGGTTTACAACTGGCAGCAGCTGATTAACATCACAAAAGCTCAAATAATACCTCAACTACAGCCACAAAACCCTGATGAGTTGAAAAGAAGACGCCATAGATCCAGAGCATCCTCTACATCAGACTGTCATACAACTACAGAGCGTCTTCAGTCAGAGGTTTCTTCAGATCTGCAGAGCGCTACAAGAGATCATTCCTACCCACAGCCATCAGCATCTACAACAAATCTTTGAAGGGACTTGCATAATGAGTTACAACAACATTTAATTTCCCTTTGGGATTAATAAAGTAATTTTGAATTGAATTGAATTGAACTGCTTAGCACCAAAGTACTGGTATGTTCTAACTCCAGACTACTAATCATCTCTATAATTAAAACCAAACATGGACAAGCAGCTTTCAGTTTCTATGCTCCTCTTATGTGGAACAAACTTCCGGAGAACTGCAAAGCTGCTGAAACACCAAGTTTCGTTAAATCAAGGCGAAAACCCATCTGTTTTGAGCTGCCTTTGATCAATTGTTAGATAATAACCTGAATGTAATAACAGAAGTATGTTTTAATGGTCTTTATGTCTTCAATGTTGCGTTTTTGTTTTGATTGTTGTTTTATTGCTGCTTTTATTTGATCCCCTAAGCATGTAAAGCACCTTGAATTGCCTTGTTGCTGAAAGTGTGTAATACAAAAAAAATTGCCTTACCCTTTGATCTTAATCAATTTTGCATGTCAATGTAGCTGTTGATGCTATAGGGCTGTATAATGTATCACGAAATCAATTAGTCATCATCATTAGGGAGCTTTGTTATCACACATTGTTGAACGAGAATCAGGAGGTTTTGTATATAAATTATGTCACAAATATAAATGTTACTTTAATTAATGGTATCAACACTTGAGTTAAAATTGATTGATTGAAGCCAGTCCACAAAGGGAATGAGTAACTTATTGGTAATCACACTAATATGCTTTCTAATAATTAATTAGATAAATATTTAAAACAAGGAACAGGAGACTAACACTAAAAGATATGTTTTCCTTGCTGGACATTCAGAAAATGAATGATCAAGATGATTACAGGCATTATTGCTCTCTTTTTAGAGTTTAAAGAAAGGGCTAAAGATCTATTTTCTAACCAAGGCTGTGGATAGATTCAGTTAATAGTTGTTCCTTCGCTGTGTTTTTTAAAAATTAGTTTTTAAAGGATGCTAGGACATGGAGACAGACGGTATTAATGCACAAATCAAATGCCCTATCATTACCTGAATTTATTAACGCTGTTTTTAAACAAGTGCTGCTTGTTAACGCTTCACCATCCTGATCAGCTGATCTGTCATCTGCACCAGCAGTGCTGGAAAACGTGAGTTAAATACAGCTTTCAGAGCAGGATTTGTTAACACCACCTGGTGAGAACAGAAAACCCACAGTGTTAAAGAACTGTGTGTGAATTGGCTTTTATGGACTCAGTGGAAAATTATCAACTGTGAGAGCAGCTTAAGATAATTAATGGGTGATTTCAAGATAAACTGCAGGAAGACAAAGAAACATTCTGATTCCAATCCCACATTTTGTGCAGATGTGGTTGTGTTTTTTTCTGTTTTATTTTCTGAGTTTTAAACATGGTGCTCAAATGTTTTGATTGGCTGCTGTTCCCCATGAGCTCGTCTGTTTTTTCCCCCCTCTGATTCAAAGTTCTCTGGTTTTCCAGGCGATCAGGCGTAACCGACCTGACTATGAATCAGAACCAGGAATCCGGGACGCATTCGGCCATTTCGGTCCTTTCTCATCATCAGACAAGAAATAAGAAATCATTTAATTAACTGCTTTTTTTCTGTCACCTTGTTTAAACTCAAGGTTGTTACATGTGATCTCTCTCAAGGAATAAACAGCCATTTGCATTTCAGAGTTTCATTCATTAATCGCTCTTTATAATTCTGAATGTTTGTAAATTATATAATACAACTTTTTTCTGGATCTTTTAATCAGTAAAATCATTCCGATTACAAGAACATGTGATATTTGAACAATTAGCTTTTGATCATAACCGCATACTGTAGCACGTATTTGTAACACTCATTTCTTAAAAGAGCAGAATCCGCACACTTCAATCTGCGATTGTGGGAGCTTTATTTATCAAGCTTTCGGTCAGAGACCTTCATCGGGAGTTGTTGAAGGTCTCTGACCGAAAGCTTGATAAATAAAGCTCCCACAATCGCAGATTGAA
Organism: Valencia hispanica; assembly: GCA_963556495.2. Lineage (NCBI taxonomy): Eukaryota > Metazoa > Chordata > Actinopteri > Cyprinodontiformes > Valenciidae > Valencia > Valencia hispanica. The sequence continues at coordinate 29,976,008 of OY747704.1, forward strand.
GTGTGCGGATTCTGCTCTTTTTTTAATTCAACTTTTGATCCAGCACCTCACCCTGATGAGCGGGGACTCCTTCTACTCTAACACTCATTTCTTGAAAGTCTGAAGACTACATCTGTGTGATAAGAGAATATTTGACCAGATCTAAATGAATGAATAAAGCGTTTTAAAAAGCCTTGCCTGAAGTATGTAAAGGTGTCCACAAAGAACAGATTTGAGATGATCGTATGCACGTCACCATTAAAAATTATGAATATTTTTATATTCTAAATTCTGGCCTGATTCTGTCTCTGCAGGTATGCTGAAGAGCACATTCAAAAAACCGGTGTGGCCATTGAGACTCAAGGCTTTACCTTCATCACGAGTGGTCGCAAGAGAGAGTCACTGACGGTAAGACCAGCATGGAGACATGCAAACAGAACAGAAGCTCTTGGTTTGCAGGATATACGGGGGTTAATGGGAGGCCTCATTAGAAGAGCAACTTAATGCCTTAATCGCAGACGATTAAAAGATCTCTTCTGTATCCTTTTTTTGTTTTGGATGGTAATTTCCCATTATGCATTCAGCCTCGGAGATGTCATGTTTGAGAGCTGCTTGCCTCTCCATCCTCTTTAATGCTTTCACTCCCTGGTCATAACCTGCTTTGGTTGGACAGATGAGGATGAATAAAATATTTACAGCGCAGGACTGCAGAGTGGCCAAAGCAGGGATATTCAGCTGCAGCACGCAAGCTAGTGTAATTCCAAGATCACATGACTACAACTAAAACAGAATCTGTTGTAGAGATTTGTCAAGGGTTCCTCTCACATTGCATTTTTTACTCATTCACAGGGAAATGCAACATTACATCTCTATCCTCACTTTCGACCTATCCTTGAGTTCAAAGGTAAGATTTGACATATTTTTATGAAAACCCATAACTTACTCTCGGAATTACATTTTTCTGACTGCTTTTGTATAATTGAGCTAAAAATATGTTTATTATTGCTTTGGAAAAACGAAAGCTTGTCATTTTGTATATATTCAGTGTAAGTATGTTTCATAACTGTGTCTGGGAATGGAACAGGGCTGTACATGTTTAACTTTAGGTTTCTCATTAATGTGAAGAGGTTTTGCATCAGTATTTTAACCTGCTGTCTCATTAGCATGTTAAATAGGAGTTAATTAAAATAGTGTCAGTTTTGTAGCTCATACAGTCCTAGAAATACACTTGATTGCACTTTTTGTTGATTACAGTTGCTATTCAATTACACCATAACAAAAAACAGAGGAGCGTTAAAATGATTCCCACAGCAAGAGTGGAGGAAAAAGTCCCTACTTCTGACAAATTCTTAGTCTAAATCTGTTGCAAACATATAATTTTTCAAATTTCAATTCAAATTCAATTCAACAATACTTTATTGATCCCAGAGGGAAATTAAGTGTTGTAGCTCATATTATCTAATTCTTCAAGAAGTTGTAGCTCCTGATGGCTGTGGGCAAGAAGGATCTTCTGTAGAGGTCTGTGTTACGCCAAAACTGAAGAAGCCTCTGACTGAAGATACGCTGTTATTGTATGATGTTGTCCATAATGTTCTTGATTTTATGAAGAAACCTTCTTTGCATCATCATCATCATCTCCAGAAGTTCCACAGTCGTCCCCAGAACAGAAGCAGCCTTCTTTATCAGGTTGTTTAGCCTTTTTAGGTCCCTGGCTCTGAAGCTGCTACCCCAACAGATGATGGCAGTTTTTTTTCTGTTCACCCAATTTTTATTCAAAATGTCTTTCAAATATTTCCTTTTGCCATGCAGGGAGAGAAACAGGCCCACAGCATCACAAACCTTCCACCGCACTTAACAGTGGGTAGGAGGTGCTTTCCCATATACTCATTCATCATTTCACACCAAACACACCTCTAGTGTTTGTTGTTGAAAAAAATCCAATGGTTATTATAAACACTTGGTGACCTCAAGATGTCCTACTTTGCTGCAGTTATTTTATTTTTCTTACCTTCCTAACCATTCTTCTCACTGTGTGTGGTGAACGATAAATATGGGTCCTCAACCACCCTGGTGGGCAGTGGCTAAAACCCTATGTGTTATGTTATATTTATACTCTAGGGAACAAGGAAGTCATGGATTACTTGATAGAGTTTTGTTAAAACATTGACCAGCTTAAAAAGTAAAGTGTATATAAACATAAAAAATACTTAAAATTCCTTAAAAGATTTTTAAGGATATAAGAAATTGCACCCACCCATGGCACAATAAATGAATAAATGTTGGATTTTTTTGAAATTCAATGTGTGAAATATGCTACTGCAGAGATGCCAATAAATGTGGCGGATGATGTAAATTATGTTTATTAAACTCTTATCTGTGGTCTCTCTTGTAGATTGAACAAAAACAAACATATTTTTGGTTGTGCATAACAAAATGCCAGAAAAATGTAAAACAGTTTTTTGTTAAATTGACACAACACTGGCTCTTTCATCAAGTTTAAGAGACTTTTTATGCCTGAATAATTTATGAATCAGAGTCAAGTGGCCAAAGAAACAAAAAACAAATGCTCTTCTACTGAAAATTTGTTATAAAGCTCTTAAAGACCTTCAGAAAGCTTGAAAACCTGTTAATGAATAACACTTAATAGATTTTTGTAAATTCTGGCTTTTTACTTACAAAATACAAGAAACAAGTTATGACTCCAGATATTTGCTTTGTGTGTTTTTTCCCCCACTTTTGTCATGCAGTTGTTAAGTAAGAAATCCCACCTGTTTCCCCTCCTTGTCACACACTGTAGGTGTTGTTTGGGTCGTACATGTTCCAGCTGAAATGTCTCTCATTTATATAAAAGTGAAAATGTCTGCATCAGTGGAATCACTGAAGAGAGAGACTGGGTGTGCCTGCTGCCTTAGTGGTGCTGCTGCTGAAGGGGGTGGGGGTGGGGGTGCGGTGCGTGTATGTTGACAAGGGAGTATGCAGAACGAGAGGGTTCACTGGGTGCGGACTCATGGTATGGCGTATGAGTCACACGCCCCGTCGACAGCAGTGCAGTGTAGTCAGGAGGGGTGGCTGAGAAATGTCACAGCCATTAGAGACGGTGGAGCCCAGTGCTGGAAAACAAGCTGGATTTTTATTCTCTGAACTTCCTCGCTGCCTCTGGAAGCACAGCACATCAGGCTTTTATTAAGCTTTCCCAAGGACTGGGGATGACTCATCAGAAGATCATCATATATCCTTATGTGGGAGGAGATGCTGATTGTGTTTTAGGATTTACCTGGAGAAGCACTTATTATTTTATGCTTGAATGATGAATGTTTGAACCTGTAATCTGTATGTCTCTGATATCTACCTCTTGTTTGGACTTTCATGCAACGTTCTGCTCTGGAAATTAATTTTTGTTAAGAACAGAGGTTTTGGGTTTGCTCATTCAATTTTGAACATATGCAGTCAGCCTAGTTTTACTAGTGTAATCTGTTAAATGCCTCTTTGGAGCAGTATTGAAGCGTCTTCCCCTTTTTCTCGTGTTGTGAATCTGCTGAGTCTTTCTTACCTCCAGTCAAGAAACTCTGCTCACGTTGAGGAGAATCACTTGTTTTGCTTTTCTGACTTTTTATTTGATTCAAACTGTGATTTTTCTCTTCTGAAAGCACTATCCTTTTAGTTTCAATCAGGATATTCAAACATTTATAATTCAGGAGTCATCCAGACTGACTCTAGTGCAGATTATCAGCATTTTGCCGTTTGATTGCATTTACTTTTGCATTTAATTGCCTTTTGCACGGTGCAGAACCCTAAGGTTCGTGCTCAGAGCCAGTTGTATTGATATTATGTTGATAAGGGAATGCTAATGTGGCCCAGCAGCAGCAGTGGTTCTGCTCGCTGCAGCACAAGGGTGTGATTTGTGTCTGGTGTTGACACCTGCCTCTTCGTATAAAACGGCCTCAGTGTCATCCCAGGCCTGCGCTCCATTTCTGTGGGACTGTGCAGGGGGGGGTGCAAAGCAGTGGGCTCAACAGCATGGATACAGCTCTGCCCAGAAGTTTATGCTATTAATGTTTACCCCCACTGATATTTAGATTAATGTCCCTTAGAAAATCAAAGCATTCACACACTTTTTATAGCCATCAATAAGTTTCTGGGTTAGGTCTTGCTTGGATTTGAACTACTGTGCTATTCAGAAATATTTGAGCTCCAATATGGTGGTTTCCTGACACAAATCCAATTTCTGTGTCTGAGTTTCTGACCCAAAATGTCACAATCCGTTGAAAGGACATTTATATGGATGTTCAAGAACAACGTAGATCCATCCAATGCTCAAGCATATTGTAACCTAGAAGATGCTGGAAAACCACTGTTGCTGGTCAGATGAGGCAAAGACTGAGTTTTTTTTTTGCCTCGATAACAAAGCGAGGTTTCCAGATCTCAGCACAATGTACCAACTATCAGGTGTGGTAGCAGCATCAGTTACTACTGTTGCATCGCATAAAGTGGGTGAAACAATGAGGAATGACAACTTCAAAAATCTCGACGTTTCAAATTAGTAACTACATGGTTAAAATTGAACTCTGTGGGTTGTTCCAGCTGATCCCAAACACACATCAAGACTGGTTTTATTGTAGATGAAGTAGGATAACATTAAGGTTCTAGAATGACTTTTAGAAATAAATAAAGTAGATAAAAGTGGAAATAAATGTGTTTCATAGTGAACCTGTTCTGTCTGTGGGGTCTGTGGGGAAGGGACTCGTAGCTGTGATGCTTTGTGCTAACCTCGCAGTGCGTTGCCTCACAGTCGTTCTTCACTGGCTAGCTTTACGTCCCACGGCCCACACTAAAGCTGCCAGTTGAAGAGCTGTTGTGTGTAACAGTGACAACAGAGCTGTCCACAAAGGAGACAGTGAGACATAAAAAAGGATGCATGAGCTGATACAAGTTTTTTTAGTGAGTTTAACAGACAAAGTTTGTGAAATTGCAAACCTGCAAGGACAGAAAGTTGACTTTGGAGTTTATGAGCTCTGTATCAGCGAGATCCCTCAGGTCTCCAATAATTTACCACACTGCGTACATCAGATACAGCAGAATCCTGCAATGACTCCACTTTGTTGATTATATTTATCCAAAATCTGTTTGTTTTTTTACAGGTGTGATAGACTACCTGAATGCTGAGATCTCCACCTCAAAGCAGAAGAAATTCAACCTGGTGACTTTCGTGGACACTCCCGGTTTGGTGGACGGGGATATGATCTACCCTTTTGATGTCAACAGTGCCATCACCTGGTTGGGTGAGTATTTAAGGATTCATGCTTCCAGCATCATCAGATGTGCTCCACAAATGTTAATGCATTGGTATATTTTTGTGCAGGAGAACAATCAGACCTGATATTCGTCTTCTTTGACCCAATGGGTCAGGCGCTGTGCAAACGGACGCTCAACATCGTGGAGAAGCTGAGCGACAAGTGTGGAGATAAGCTGCTATTTTACCTCAGCAAAGCAGACGAAGCCGGGAAGGAGACGGACAGACAGGCAGGTCCACTTTATTTCTAATAGCTATTTAAAATGTACCCAGAAACAGTACTAGTATACATTTGTTTTTCCATAGAGAGTGATGATGCAGATTGTCCAGGAGCTGTGCCGCCGTCCAGGCCTCAACAAATGTGGTTTTGAGATGCCGACGATATACATCCCCAACCCACAGAGGGTAAAATTCTGTGTTCCTGATTGGGTTTAATGATTTTGGTCTCAGCATTGGGTTTAACAAAATATTGCAGTCTCTTCTGGACAAAGCAGTCTTTAGGCATACAGTGGTTTTAAAATATTGTGGTTTCAAAACTGCAAAAAAATGTCCATTAAACTGTTTCTAGTCATGATGTTTGCAGAATGGCGAGAAGGTATATGTTGTGCTACAAACACTTAAAAGCTTCTTATACATTTAATGTCCTTTTTTTGTTCAAGTCCATTAAAGTTAAAGTGTTAAAGATTGGATTATATTAACTATAATCATGAATATGTTGAGCTATTTTGGTGATTCTATGATTTAAAACAACTAGATCTTGTTGTGCATTCTTTTTGTGTATATTGTGAAACCCTGGTAGTTTTACTTAAGGTTATTACCGAGTCAGAATGTTGTAGAGCTGATCCTTGTTAAAAGCTGAGTTCCTCATTAAGGTTTTGGAGCTTTCTTCTAATAAATATAAACAGCAGCGGATTGAACATCATAAATAGTTTTCCGCATCAGACCTGATAATGTTTGGATGTAAAGGGGCTTTCAGAAACACATCAAGCATCCCAACTTATTTCTGTAGCTGCTTGTGATGTACAGTCCCTTTGGTTCGCACTGCACAGTTGATATGTGCCTCCCTTTGGTCATCGTTTTCATTTTTTTGCTGAGCAGCCTCACTTGCAGCTTAATGCACAGGGCTGTCTGTCAAAAATACCCTCCGGATTTGTTGCAGAATCTTCCTGACCTTCTGTTCTATTGAGATGCATGAGATGTTTTTATTCTTCATTCTAATTCTAAGTCTTTTTTTTCTCTTCATCTTTGTGTCTTTTAGCCAAGCAGGTGCGTAAACCAGATTGACAGCGTTTGTCAAACAATTGAGAAGACCATCAACCAGGCTGTCCAGAAGACTTTGGATCAGCTGGATAAAGACTCCGACCTCCTTTGTTCAACCATCAGCAACAAACTGGAGCAGGACAGGTTAGACTTAGTATTGCATTTCCTATTTTCAGTAACAGCCACTTTGATGAAACAAATGTGTATAAAACAGATGTAGAAGTCCGACTTTTTAGCTGCATTCAATCTTTTTAAATCAGAGTTTGCTACTGTGCACACAGGGCCAATGTGGCTTACAACAGAAGTGTCCGTCTTCATTCAGTTCTGTGTGGGGCATTGGGCGTTTTCCTGCCGTTAATCTTCATCCTTAGTTTTATTGTAAGCACCTTCTCCAAGGAGCAGCTGCACGACCTGTTGGGCGAAGGTCCGACTCAGACCGTTACGGTCTTCACAGTAAGTCCGGGCAATCTTTAATGAGAGCAATAACTGATGTGAAAACAGTATAATATAATATTATGTATATCTGTCTCTCACAGGGGATAGTGATGTATTTATGGGAGTGGATACCAGAGGACAAACAAGTAGTTTTTGTGCTCTCTTTTGGGGCTTTTTGCTACATTCTGCTTTTCCTGGCAAAATATTTTGCAGGGTAAGTGTGTAGAACACCATTAACATACTTCAATGAGGTATGTATGACTGAAATATTAGACTGAATTAATTTAAATGTATTTCTAAAGTATTAATATCCTGCATTATGCACAACCAGATTAGTTAATAAGATCGCACTTCATAGGGGTCACATGTAACAAAGGACTTCGTTAAAAACAAAGGAACAAGCATGCAGACCACAATCACAGAAATTAATGTTAACTATAATTATTACTTGACAATTAGCTTGTCATAGAAATTGGCCAACTGAAGCAATGCAATGATGTTTTTATGAGGAAAGACCAGAGATGGATATAAACTATTTAAAAACAATAAAGCTGTAAAACCATCAAATGCGTTTTAAGCATTTTAAAAAGAAATTAAAAAAATAATAATAAACATAAAATTTGAGTTTATTTAGGCTTAAAACTAAATTAAAATCAAGTTAAAGGTGCAATAAAAGCAAACAAATAACAGTTTTCCATCCATTATCTGTTCCCGTCCATCCTATGCAGGGTTGCGGGGGGCTGGCGCCTATCTCCAGTCACGGGGTGAGAGGTGGGGTACACCCTGGACAGGTCACAAGTCCATCACAGGGCAACACAGAGACATACAGGACAAACAACCATACACGCACACACTCATACCTAAGGGCAATTTAGAGAGACCAATTCACCTAACAGTCATGTTTTTGGACTGTAAGAGGTTATAGTTATATAGTTTTATAAACAGATTAAAAAAATACATTAAATTGAAAATCAGCAAAAAGCCCCAGTTCAGCAATATTTGCTGTCCTCAGGTCTTCAGGAAAGTTAACCCAAAGCTGAGTGGTTTAATGAGAGAAGACCTGAGGGGTCTGGAGGGACTGTAAGGTAAAAACTAGTCCTATAACTATGTTGGACTAAGACCAGTAACAGTCCAGAAACCAACAATATTTTATTTGTCATTTTTCAATAACTGCACAGCATTTTATTTTTGTCCGTACTGTACATATGTGATTGTTTTAGATTTCGCTTTCTTCTGTGAAAATAAATGCTTCAGTTACCTGTCAGTTTGGTGCTGTTACAGCTGAATTTCCCCGCTGTTTGAAAATAAAGGATGATTCTATTTTCAAGGACTTGTTTGCAGTGTTCATCATATCGCTGGTGATTTACTAAAATTTTAGTTTTGTCCTGATTGAGCTAAAGAAAATTTTCAGCCATTCATGACCAAATATCTGAATTACAGTTATTGTATCAGCTGGGTTTGGATCATGGATGGCACAGTAACATAAAGCTGCATGGCATCAACATAACATAACCATGAGAACTAATACCATATCTCCTGATTAAGCCATCCATTGATAGCACGTAAAGAATAAAAAGTGTAGGCCCCAACATTGAGCCTAGTGGGACTCCGTAGGTTATATAATAACATTTGGATTCAGAAGTACCTAGCTTTACAAAAAAACATTCCCAGCACTTTGTTTTTTTTATTTAAAATCTTCACAGAACTATTATTTAAAAAAAGTAAAAGACTCTTTCAAGTTTTTATTTTAAGCAACATCTGGAGAAAAATTTATATTACTTTTAGAGTTAAAATGACTGAATTCTTATCCAGTTTTATCCAGTTATCCCGAAATTCCTAAAATTGTGAATAATGAAGTTAAAATGTAGACCTTTAAACCTAAACTAGAAATAAATATTGTAGTAAATAGTAAATTATTGTATTAAGTGTTTTTTCACTCTGTGACCCCCCCCCCCCCCTTTGTCCAAACTGTATAAGGGGATCAAATAAGAATCCAGTCTGTCTCTCAAACTCAAACAGGAACATACATACAGTTTACAGTTTCAGTTTTAGTTCTGATGGTTCTTGGTCCTTCATTCTCAGCCGACGAAACAAGACTCTGACGAAGAAGGAGAAGAGGAAGATGATGGAGTACATGGATTATATCAATGATATCGTCAAAACTAAAAAGGTTAGACTGACTTCTCATTCAATTATGACATATATTACTGAATTGTTTTTAGTTGGATGATACAGATTTACATTACTGTTTTTAACATGTTAGCAGTGAAAACCTCCCTACCTTTGTGTAACTCCCCACCCCCACCCCCAAAACCTTAAAATAATTAAATATTTTATTGCAGTAGCATAGTGTCACTCCCAGAAATTTGTAAAAATAATAGTTTTTGGAGTTTATTTTTTATTTTATTTTTTATTGTCACCGCTTTAATACTTATTGGTACAGCTAACAACTCCTATAACATACATGTAACTGGGGCACTTTACAGTTTTTACTTTTCTTTTTAGGAGTCAATGAACCCCTGAATGCTTTGGGTATGAAAATGACAGAAGACATCTTATATATTAAGGGAGTAAATAGGATCTCCAAAGCTTATGGCTAATTGCAGCGTAAAGGCGTCACCAAGTCTCTGTTCTGTCCTTCCACTATGGTTGGAAATGTGTGATGTTTCTTAATATTTACTGGAGCGTTTAACTAGTACTGTGTTCTCTGATCAGATGAGAGTAAGATGGAGCTTTTCTTCAACAAACACTCTTGATAACTCTGGTGTGAATCGATGAATGAGTTTGTGGAAAAGCAATACTGTATAGTACAGTGGTGGAGTTGTGGTTCTGTGGGCCTGCTGCTCTTCTAAAAGCCCTGGGAACTTTGTTAGAATGCAGGGTATTGTGAATGTTTGAATACCAGAACGTTGAATAATCAACCTCTGCTTTTTCATGGAAAATGGATCATAACTGGATCTTTCACCAGATTAATGATCCAAAAGATTCAGTCAAATCAACACAGAAATGATTGGTTCACCAGACTCGAAATCAGCCTTCTTGACCATCTTTGTCCTCTGACCAAAATTTTGTAATAAAAACTGCAGTGAGCTGAAGATAAGCGAGCAAAGCAAAGGGTTCATAACTCTGGACAATCTAGAGAGATTGTGCAAAGAGGAATGGTCAAAGATCCCTGTCTGCATCTCCAACTTTGTTAAATGTTAGAGAAGAGTGGTTGGTTCATGGTTTTTGAGCTACTCTCAGTTTCTCAAGTTGGATGAACAGATAAGTGGTGTCTAGCTTTTTCCAGCTACGCTGAACTGCAAAGCAAAACTTTATCTCTCTTTTAAGAGCATGTATGTATGCATGCATGCATGCATGCATGCATGTATGCATGTATGTATGTATGTTTGTATGTATGTATGTATGTATGTATGTATGTATGTATGTATGTATGTATGTATGTATGTATGTATGTATGTATGTATGTATGTATGTATGTATGTATGTATGTATGTATGTATGTATGTATACATACACACACATATATATATATACATATATATATATATATGTACATATATATATGTGTGTGTGTGTATATGTATATATATATATATATATGTGTGTGTGTGTGTATATGTGTATATATATATATATATATATATATATATATATATATATATATATATATATATATATATATGTATGTATATATGTATATATGTATATGTATATATGTATATATGTATATATATATATGTATGTATATATATATATATATATATAATAACTATTCTTGCATTTATTTGCTTTTTTGTTTTATTAGTACTACTGTTTTTTTTGCTGTTTCGTGAAATTGTGATACACTTTGGTCAACTTTAATTGTTTTTAGATGTGTTAAAAGATAAAATTGATAGTGATCAGATAATAAAAGCAATGATTTTTTGCTCCACAGGCTAAACTGTATGATTGGTACCTGCAGCAGTGCGCAGCAGAACAGGACCTCTGACACCGCTGGTTTACATCTGGATGGTGGTGCTGGCTCGTGTTTGTGTTCTGCTTTCAACTTGAGATTGGTAATTGTTGTTGTTGTTTAATCAGCAGGAGTTTATAGGCAATCATCTAGAAGGATCGGATCAGACCAGGTGGAGCCACTAATGCAGCAGAGATCACTGCCAACTTCTATCATCTCAGCAAACGATGTGAAAAGGTGCCTTGCTTTTTCTGAACACAGGAAAAACTGTGATTTTTGCTCTTGAACAAAAATAATTTTCTAGTTTGGGGGATTATTTCTTGTTTCTTTTAGGTTTTGTGATTTAAGTACATACAGTGCTTAAAATATAAAATGTTTACAAAAGGAATTTTCTCCATTGACCCACCAGCAAATACCTATATTTGTAGTGTGTGCCTCTGTGTTTTCTATGTCCAAAACCCCCTACAGAACCAACCTGACTGATGTTATCTGAATGTGTTTTCATGCATATAACTATTTACCTGCAGTAATCCATGCTGTGATTACAACAGGGCATTATAAATAGATGTGAAGAAGTAGCAAACCTGCAAAAACTGTCCACCATCTAGGGAAGTTTTTTTTCTCCTGTAGTTTCATATATACAGCAGTAAGAATATGGTAAAGTTGGGAGAACAGTACAGTCACTGCACTGATGTGTAGCTCCTAGATGAGCTCTGAACTGATGAGTCCAACCGTTACCTCTGTGTAATGCCTTCACTCCAGTGTTTTTGATTCGTGAATATTTATTAGTGACACCAGCTGTGGTGCTTTTACTTGAAGGGGTGCATCAATCTAAACCATCTTGCCTCATTAAATGTTAGCATTTTTAACTTATTAATTTATTTCCTGCTGATTTCCTTTCATTAAAATAAAGCAGACTAATGTTTTAGTTTGGTACGTTATTTACTGGGTAGGGATGACCAAATATTAAGTTATCTCAAAGAGAGAACTACAAAATAAGAATGGTATTTTACTTGTTCTTATTCTTACTTTTTTAGATCCTCTGTGAATCATATGAGTCATTGTACTCTGTCAAGATGTTGTTAGGTTCATATGCAACCTAAATTGTGCTGAGGTTTTCAGATTTCTGCAACCAAACTTAGATTCTATATTGTCTTTCTAGAATTTTAAAACAAATATATTTTCCAAAACATGAAAAAATGATCAGCTGAATGTAAATTTTCCTCTTGAATGGGGAAAAATCTTTCTCATAAAGACGGTCTTATTCAATAAATTAGAATATTACTGAAAACGTAATTTATTTTAGTAACTCAGATCACTTAGTGAAATAAGTTTTATATATATATATATATATATATATATATATATATATATATATATATATATATATATATATATATATATATATATATATATGAATAACTTAGAGACTGGTGTTTTTAAGCTTTTGTTTCTGTTAATGATTTTCACTAACAAACACTTCATTTAAGATTAGAATATCATATCAGACCAATAATCCTAAAAAAGAATACAGAAATGGTGGCCTAATAAAAAGAATGTTACATTTTTGCTTAAAGGTTGTTATTTTTAAAAGGTGCTTTTAATCTGACAAACGAGCCACATTGGAAATGAAAAATCAGTGGATAAACACATATTTGTAAGCTAAATATTTTTACCATTTGGCTTCAGTGCATTATATATATATATAATTATAATATTTGGTCTACCATTAATATAGAGATAAAAAAAGTAATAGAGTTGTTTATGATAAAAGCTTTGGATTGATGCATCCTTACTTAACTGATTCAAAAACATTTAAAACCTCCTCTTCGGGCTGTTTGCAATATCATTGTGAACACATTTAGTTTTTTCTGTGTATTAGAATCCTCTCAGGTATTCTTCTTCTTATAAATCACATATTTTAAAAGTCTTTCATTTATAATTTAGTCAAACTTGTGAATTCCTCAATTTTTTAAATATTTGCTATTGTATGAATCTTGAACTCAACTGATTTGTTTATATCTCAAAACTGTTTCATAATAATGTTTTTTTTTCTTCAAAAAATCCAAACCAATCTGGGTTCTTTTTTCTTTCAAAATAAAACATTTTTACTGACTTTTACTTTGCAGCCTATTGTATATTACTAATCCACTAAAACCTTGGATGTTGTAATTTGATCACACGTGCTGCCATTTCATCACAATCTACTCACAGTTGGCATCGATATTCTTAATCACAGCTATTTAGTCCATTTCATTGGATAATGCAGTATTTTGTTAAAGTATCCAGAGTAACGATCATAAAGATGTTAAAATCTTGTGTATAATTTAAGTAGTTGTATACAATCTCCTAAAGGTATTGTATTGCAACCAATTCTTTCAATTATGGTTCTGATCCCAGCTTGGGTCGATTGACTCTGAAATAAATACCTTGCGAAGGTTTTGAAACTCTCTGAACTCTGAACAAAATAATGAAAGGGTGAAATAACCAACACCCATCAAGGCAGTACACAGGAAAGTGTTGTTAAAACTGAAATAAATGCAGCAGGGAGTAGTTACTGTTGGATCACTTTTATTTCAAAGTTATAAAAATGCCATTCCAGCTTCTCTGTAGAAAGAAAAATGCTTTTTAAATTGTCATGTTGACTTTAAGTGTCAGAGATCAAGTATGCATGGATCCTCATCAGACCACTATGTTATCAGACATCTGCTTTGCACCTCTCAGCACATTACAAAGCATCTTTAAAGGAAAATGAGGGAAAGCAGTGAAATCACAGGGGGAGAATATTAAAGCAACAGTGACTGTAAGTGAGCAGTCAGCCCAGGCCACAAACCTCAGTTCCCTGAGTTAGTAACAAATAAAGTCCCTATGGAGTTTGGAAGTTTTCATTTAGATGAGTTATTGCAGTTTGTTTTGAAGAAAAAACATGGATATGTTGTGCAAGCACAAGCTAATAATTAGTTTAATTAAAAATATGATTAAAATTTAATGTATTCACTCTATTAGCAAGGCAACATATACAAGGGGTACATCAGCTCGTTGCAAATTAAATGCATGTGCAATTAAATGCAAGTTTATTAAAGCTGCACTCAGGGTTGTTCTAAAGAGGGCTTGCTCTGTTGCTGATTTAAGCTTTGTTTTTAATAAATCTGTATTAACTTCTCTGGTTTGGGGCTTATCTTTTTTTTCTTCAGTAATTCCTACCATGCAGATCTAAGGTTTGTAAGAGTGCACAGCCAATATGTTTTCCTCTCAGAAGTGTTTTCTCTTATGTTGTTACAGTGCATTCAGGATTATAACTATGTACAGTAGTATTTATACAAAACAAATGCCTATGCCCTTCTCTGGCTTCTTATAAACAAAAAGTACAGGTAGATACAACTTGCAGCAGCACAAAGGCTGAAATATTGCTTTGTTATTAACAAAAACACCTGCCGACATGGTGATTCAGTATGTTCACACCTTGTGTGGTTCAGTTTGTCTCCAAAACACGTTGTGGTGTCATCTTCAAGAGAATGAGCCTCAGACAGACAAAGAATCATGTCCAGTGTGTTTCTGGGAATGAAGGAGGATAGCTGCTCAGGGTCTCGGCACCAAAGTGTCCATATGAGGGTGTCAAGTGGACTTCGGGTTTGTCCTTCAGGTAGCTTCGGAGGTGAAGTCAATGAGAGCCTTTGTCAATCAGCCAAGATATGTCTCCAGTCCTGCAATACAGCAAGCGGTGATCAGACCCTTGCAGATAACATTGTTCCTCATTTTGAGCTATTGGTTAAGATGCAACTGCATATAAGTGTTAAGAAAATAGGAAAAGCTCTTGTTTTTCCATACTTGCCAAGCCGCGCTAACATCCTTCAGTGTTTGCACACAAAATTAAAACACACAAGAAACATGAGGATCACTGGAGGTACAGAACAACAAAAAAGACAGACAAATGCACTGACAAGCGCCAACAGAAACATTAATATAACCTTAGAACTCTTAACACTGAGATGGAAGAACACTTTATAGGATGAAGGACCAATGTTGTCTCATCTGAAGACTCAATACAACTAGCATGTAAGCAGTATTCATGCATTGTTGCCAGGTTTAGTATCTATAAATCATCAGTGGCCTTAAGGGGCAAATTTGGACATGAGCAATATGGCTCACTACCCAGGGTGCCATGAGCCGATGGGGGTGTCATGAGTAGCCAGTGCAGAAAGACAAAAGTAGTCTGCCAGCTACCCACTTGAACTAGCTGTTAAGTTACAAAATTAAGTATATAAGTAATACTGTTTTTGCTGAATGGGTTTTGTTGGATTATGTCTTTGTTTATGTGAGGAAACACCAAGTGACCAATCATGCAAAACCTGCCACTGGTGGCTTCAATTATCAAACTAAAATCCAGTCACTGCCTGTTTAATGAAGGTAAATCTGAGCTTTAATTTTAATTATACATCTAAGACAATACTCAAGGTTGTCAGAATATATTCAACTTTATTGGGTTATCTTGTACTTTATCCATGCTACAAACATTTCCAAAAGATTTTTTTAAATCAAACCCATTGTTAAAAGACCAGTTTGACTGTATTGTAATGTAAGGCTAGGTGCCACTGCTTTTCTTACCTAATTATGTTTTTATATTTGGCTCATTTTAAACACCCATTGTATTTTTATCAGAATGATAACAGCTGCCACTTTAAAAATATAACATCCAACTGCAACCACAATAAAATCCCAAATGGAGACTTACTCCACATCTCGCTTTTTAATCGTCTTTCCGGATCCCAAGACCTCTGCCACTCGGGATACGATGGGGTCATAGTTCATGCTGGCAACAGCAACCACCTCCTCGCCCCTGTAGATTGGACAAAAGCAGGAAAAGAGTGATTGAACGATTCTCAAACAGTCCAAAGATTAAAGTTCATTTACAGGTTCAAAATGCAATACCTACCTTGTATAAAAAGCAACAAATCGCAGTTCATCCAGATCTCCTTGTATGATGACATCATCAAATCCATCCCCATAACCTCAAAAGATGGAAAAAGAAACATTAAAATGTTGGTCTTTAGTTTTAGTTTTATATTTCGATAGCTATGAAGGTCTTTTCTTTTTCAAGGAGGATGTTCCTACAGGAACCATAAGTATTTTTGGAAAAAAATACTCTCAGGAGAAGGGATTGCTGAAAAGTCAATGGCTCAATGCAATTGTCTGCGCTTCCTTAGATAGATACATTTTTACCAGCTTAATTTCACTGGACTGTATCAGAATTTGACTTAAACTGGTCTGCATCTAATTGGATCTGAATCTGACTCTCAGTTTAATTATATCAATATCTTTAAGATTGTTATACACTGAATTTGGATTAAGTTAGATTCAGTATAATTGGATATAAATTGGATGTGTTCGTTTTGTACACAATTCAGAAAATATAAATATGGATTAATTATTGCTGGTGACCTGTCCAGGATGTACCCCGTCTCTCGCCCAGTGACTGCTGGAGATAGGCACCAGCCCCTCCGCAACCCTGCATAAGATGGACGGGTATAGAAAATGGATGGATGGATATTGTTTTTCTTCATCTAAATCAAGTAGAAGAAATTATATGAAACAGTTCCACTGTGAAAGCAAAATATCAAAAATCTATAAAATAGTAAAGTCACTATCACAGATTTTAAGGCATAGATGCTTATTTAATTTTCCTTTTTAAATCTCAGAAGTTATTTTTTTCCTTCAAAATACCCCAGTTCAAGGAACATCCTTCACAGCTGGTGAGTCTACAGTACCCCCGGCCCACCTGCATAGCGAATGGTCTTCCCAAACATGGCCGACCAGAAGTAAGGCACAGTTTTAAACTCAGAGGGTTTGCCCATCATGCTGAGAGCTGCCACCCTGCCTGTCAACGACAATTAAGACATTTTAATAAATCATGTGCATGTCTCTAACAGCTTCCCAAATCTGAATCGAGCTTTGACCCGCTCACCGTGTACATGAGCCATCTGCCAGTGAGGGATGTTCACCTTCTTGTTGTTGCGAGGAGGAAAAGGAAATGTGATCACGTCTCCTCCAGCAAACACCCCATCAATGTTTGTCTGCATCATCTACAGCAGAGGAAAGATTTTGTGAATAATAATTAAAACAAACAAAAAGAACCTTTTACCCTTCAGAGGTTTGTAGCACACCTTGTTTACAGTGATGAAGCCCTTTGAGTCCAAGTGGATGCCGCTTTGTTTCAAGAACCCTGTTGCTGGAACACTTCCTGCAGAAGTAGAGACATGTCAACAGGTTTAACATGAAAGAGGCTGACAGAAAAACTGTCAATAAAGCAGATTTTCCACTCCAAGATATTACCTGCTCCGATGACACACACGTCTGCCCGCAGGACTTTGCCACTCTTCAGAACAACTTCCTTCAGCTGTGAAACAGGGAAAATGGTTAATAAACAAACATGTAACACAACAATAAAAAAAGCACCTTCATACTAAAAAGGATGGATTCATTCAGGACCTGAGGAGGTCATTTGAGCAATTTTGTATTTATAAGGTGATATTCTGTAAACACAGTTTGACCCAGGATGTCAGTCCTACAACATGTTAGAATGTTAACAAATTTTTTAAATATCCGTTCCCATTACTTATGAGGCAGTATTCTGAACTCGCCCAGTAGTGAAATTTGTCTTCCCTTCCTTTTCCTTTTTACGTAAACTTCTAGCTGTTTCAATCTCTGCTTTGTGGTATTAATTGAAAGAAGTGCTTCATGCTGCCATCCTAAAGCTCTTCCGGTGTCACCTCTCCCTCATCTCAATAGAGCATCTAAAAGGTTTTATGAGATATGGTTACAGCAATATTTTAAGGTTATGTCAATTGATTAATTACATATTAGTAAAGACATCTAGGGAATATGGCGTAATAAGAGGTCATTAGAGTCAGTGAAGACTGCAGTGGGGAGTGTTTGGTTAACCTTACAATGAAGTCAAAACATTGGAAGACTGAAGCAAGTTGCGTACGGAGAAGGCAGACATTATCTGGGGTGCAAGAGAGTTTGAGCCTTGGCCAGGCGGGCTCATGTACAAGACTGGCAATAATAAAGTATAAGAAACGCCAATCCAGACTTCAGCCTCATCCTTATGGAAGGAAGGATATATTTTCTTTCCATAACAGATACAAATAATACAACTGTTGAAGCCAAGATTTGTTTATTTTTGTCCACTTTTTCTGTAATAATTTAACATTTCTTCAGAATATACGTAGACAAAGGGTCTATTTTACTAATCTGGCTCTTGTATTTTTTTTTTTTTTTATAGATTTAACTTTCAAAAGTCTTAATACTCCTTAATCTCTCACATCCATCTTCCCAGTGGCCTGATGCTACCGCTGTCATGTGCTGGTGGTGTATTCAGGTTTAGTTGTTTGACACATAAGGTGTTTTGTATTCATCTGACCATCTGTGCATCTTCCTCTATGCGTTTTTGGGATTGTGGCAAACTTTAAAAAAGAAGTCTCATGGCTTCTTTACAACAACAGCTTTCATGTTGCTGGTCTTCCTTCGGGGTAGATTTGTGGACTGGTTGTCCTAGCATAAGGGATGGAGTACTTGAGTCCTGGACTCAGACTCAAGTCCTGACTCTCGAGTCACGTTTAATGGACTTGTGACTTGACTCCAGCAGTACGCCAATGACTTGCAGTTGGACTCAGACTTTCAACGCTAGGACTTGGACTCGGACATGTGAAATTGCTATTGTTGGAATTAGCATGTATGCTAATGTTAGCCTGGTATATTAGGTCAGATTACTGGACAAATTTAATTCAACTTCTCATGGTCTTTATAAGTGTACAGGTAACATGTTTACAGGTGGTAGGACCTGTCAACTGGACTTGGACTCGACTGATCGTATGTGACTTGGACTTGCACTTGGACTCAAACACAAAGGACTCAAGTATGACTTGGACTGGAGAGATGGTTACTTGACTAAAACACTAGCTAGCAACAAATTCGCCCACCTCTTGGCTGCTTCTCTGATAATGCTCTTATTGCCCTTTCAGGTTGTGGTCTTGATATTTATACTGAGATTAAATTGCAAGTGGACCTATTTACTAATTAGGTGATTTCTAAAAGTAACTGGTTGCACTTTACATAGGAATTACCTAGTAAAGGGGAATGAGCACAAATGCAGGCAACACTTTTCAGATTTTTGCTTCTAACTAAATATAAAAACCATGCATCATTTTGCTCCTGCTTAACAATTATGCACGATTTAAATAATATATTAAGATTTGTAGTGGATAATGTGAATAACTTCACAAGATATGACTACTTTGGCCAGGGATTGCATGTAGCAAGCCTTCATTATAACAAAATCAGCTTTAAATTAAACAAGCTTAAGCTACAAACATGCACTCTCAGTGAAAAAATATTTTTGATTTAAAACTCTAGATAAAAAGTAACCGCAGTGTTTATTTATTTCATGTTACATCAAGAAATATTTTAGACTTTAAGGTTTTCAGCATCTACAGAAAAGGAGACTAGGCAATATGTCCTGCTATTTCTCTCACTTTCTGAATACCTGTCCATGTTGACCAATCATCTCTGACACCTCATTCAGCATGTAGAACTTCACCCTGTTTGTCTCAAACAGCTGCAAAGATAAAAAGATCTCAGAGTTAAACTGAAACCCCAACAGGAACACTTTACACTAGCCCCGTTTTTTTTTCCAGTGATCAATCTCTGCTCCAATTTCTGCTGCAGTATTGACCAGCAGAAACAAATAATAGGATTTGCATTTTAACCAGCAGCGTATTCACAGGGCGAATATTGATGATGGTGCTCTGGATGTGCTTCATATTCAAAAAGGCTTGATTTCCCAGGAGAGAGCCTTTACCTTCATTATGGCTTTCCCTACTTTCTCCCCGAGAGCTTTTTTGAAGGGGACAGGCTCAATTCCGATGACAGATACTGAGTGGGCCTTGTCAGTCAGAGCTGCAGCCACCTCCATACCTGCCAGCACAACAGAAGACAAAGCATTAAGGCAGAAAATGTTTTCATGCATTTATTTTTATCAAACCCTAAGCAAGTCTTTTAGCCAAAACACTCCCAACATTTTTTTGATCATGGCCTCCAATGCACCCTCTGAAGATTACAGGTGTAATCTTGTAACAAGATGTCTGTATTAGATATTCAAACTCATCTGAGCTGATAAAGAATGAGTTTGTAGATCGTATCTGTCTGGTCAGAATATCCACCACAATTTTCTTTTATTGAAAGAAGATCCTGGGAAATTTAGAGGCACACAGAAAATCGCAGACTCATAGTTGTGAGTTTAATATTTTTGAACCAGTCAGGGTGCATCGAGCACCTGCCTGTTCTAGGGAGGAAAAGCTTTTTTTCAATTCAGGCCCAGATTTAGTCTGCAACATTGTTTAGTCAGGTGCTAAACTGACCCTCAGCATGAGAGAGAGCAACGGGCAAAGGACCACACTGCCACCTGTTGGCAGACCGTTCTTTACCTTTCTACTTTTCTATTCAAACCAGTAGTAAAGTTTTCATTGTTGAAAGTTCCAGTCACTTCCATCATGCAATTTCCTTCCCTGGGCAAAATACCTACGGTGTCTAAAAAAAGTATTTTTACCCCTTGAAGCTTTTTCCTCACTTTTGTCAAAATGAACCACAAACTTCAGTGTGATTGATTTATAGAACAACTCTAAGTAGCACATAATTGTGAAGCAGAAGAAAAGGATATACATGGTTTTCTCTTTTTTAATTAATAAAACAATGCAAAATGTGTCTGCATTTGTATTCAACCTCATTGCAGTAAATACGTTGAAGAAACAGTTTTTGCTCCATCTACAGTGGAGTGAAAACTATGATGGCTTTGCCAGCTTTGAAATCGTTGCCCTAAATTGTAAAAATGTTTAAGCTCAGTCAGTTTGGATGGAGAGTGTTTGTGAAGTACGGTGCAGTAAAACTACTCCTAACATTAGTTACTTAAGTAAATGTGACTGGTTACTACTCACCTCTGCCTACAAGTCATTCGAAAACATTCCTAGCAAGCCAAAAATGTTTAATCTTTTTCTAAACTCTACTGTCTACATTTAACATTTATAAAGGCAGGGGAGGATTTGAAACTTTTATAAAAATGTTTTTCACTTAACAATAAAAAAACCTAACCAGTTTGATGGGTAGACATGATTAATACACACCTGCATGGTCACACTTGCTGATGATCATTTAACATTCACTCTTAAACCCTTTTCATAGAATAGAATACAAATATTCTTCAGTGCCACACAGTGGGGACATTTAGATGTACCAGCAGAGAGTTAAAGGTAAAAGTTAGCATGCAGATGCACACTAAGGTAAAAGTATAAAAACAGAAAAATAAGAATAAGAGACTGTACAATAAGTGCAATTTTACAACAAAAAAAAGTTACTGAACAGTTAATAAAATAGCACACTCAGACTAAAAGAGAAAAAAGTGAACAAAATGACAAACATGTACAAGATATATTTGAGCATAGAAAACAAGAAGGCATCAACCAACAAGAAATAATTTATAACAAAAGGAGCAAAAGGTGGTGCTCTGCTTTTTTACGACGGCTTTTAAAAATTTTAAATAGGCGTTGACCCCATTAGGGAGTGTCCAAAAAAGCAATTCACTTATTACCATAAATCTTTTTAAATCTTTTATTTCATCTTATCAGGCTGTTTTTTGGCCTGTTTTTGAGCTTTGGACATGTATATGGCAGGAGCATGAAAAATACTGAGCTATTTTAACAATAAAAATATATTTTTATATTCAATATTGCGTAAATTGAGCATGAAAAACGGTTTCTGCTATAGGCAATATTGTGCAAAAATAGCCGATAGTATAACCTGTTTTGGTTGTAATTATGGTAATCACATAACACTGTGGTAAACAAGAAGGTAAAGAAAATATTATTTTATAGTAAGACCATGCCCTGAATCTGAAACTGTGTTGAAATATGAGCTTTTGTCTCACCAACAAAAGATGTTCCCACAATCACAGCATTCTTGTTGTTGGCAAGCCTCGCTATGCTGTTCGCATCCTCAGGCGTCCGGAGATGGAAAACATTCCTGACGTCTTTACCCTTGTAGTTCATCAGTTTTGGTCTTTAAAACAATTACATTAAATTAGACCTTGAGAGTTTCCACTATTTAGTTGCCAGAGAGAATTGTTTATTTTTCTTACTTGCTTCCTGAAGCAATAAAGAGTTTCCTGTACTCCATCCTTAAGCCGTCTTCAAACATCACAGATCGAGTCTTCACATCTACTGCTACAACCTAAAACAATTATTGGAAACTTTTTGCTTTAAGAAAGTTGAAAATAAATGGTTTCATTTTGTAAATAAACCGACAGGTTCTAAAGTCACTTACCTCTTTTTCTGTGAGCAGTTCAATGTCATGGTCCTGTAGAAAGTCTATGGAGCGTAACCTCAGCTGCTCTGCTGTGCTTTCTAAAGACTGAGGACAACAAAGTTAGCAAATGTAAAACAAATCCCCTAAAATATAATTTATTTTTTACCCAGTTAAAAATTGTCTGAAGATCCCAATATAGATCATTTTTAATCTTTATGTTATCAAAGTATTTCAAGGCATCATCAGCATTTGTGAGCATAATTAAAGAAGGTAATCTTCTTTAATTTGTACAAAGGCTTGCACTTATGGCGTCTGACGCCATATGCACTCCTTTAACTTTTTTCATGTTTTTGTCTAATTACAACCAAAAACCTCCATGTATTTTATTGGAATTTGATGTGATAGACTGAAATAAGGTGATACATAATTATGAAGTGGTTTGAAATTTTTACAATCAAAGATCTGACTAATGTGCTCTATGTCAGTTTTTAGACCCTTGAGTCAAATTTTGTAGAATCACAGTTCATTGCAATTTCAGCTAAAAGTCTTTTGGCATATTTTCTACCAAGTTTGCACATCTAGAGACTAAGATTGTTGCCTGTTCTTCTTTGCAAAACAGGTTAGTCACAGTCATATTTAATGGAGAGGAGTAATTTTAAAGTCTTGCCACAGATTCTCAGTTGGATTTGGTCTTGACTTTGACTAGTCTATTCTAACACATGAATGTGCTGTGATCTAAATCATTGTACTGAAGCCCTGGTTGAATGTTTAAGGTGATCTTCCTGCTGGAATGTAACACTTTGCCTCATTCTCAAACCTTTTGCAGCCTCTAAGAGATTTCCTTCCAGCCTTGTCCTGTATTTAGCTTCATCCATCTTCCGATCAAGTCTGATCGGCTTCATTGTCCCTGATGAGAATGGTACCTTATTCGTAATAATCTTTACTTCCACTTCAAAGCTATGCACTACTTAATGTTGTTCCATCAAAAAAAAATCAAATAAATTACATCAAAGCTTTTGGTTGCTTTTGTGAAGCACTATACATATGTTAACCTTTCAGCTTTTTTCAGCTTGGCTGCTGCACGGTGATTGGCTGTTCCCTAAAGAGCCACTGACCAAAGCAGCAACTCTGCAGTCTCTTATGTAAGCTTCTCAACATACTGAGTTGTGTCTCAGTGTATACAGTTGGAGTCTGTGTACAAACCTTACTCAGTTTAGGCCTGTCATATGGAGGATGTCTGTCCATGGTGCACATGACAATGCGATCTGTGAAGCCTTCTTGTCTCAGTGTCTCTGCACACACCAGACCTGCTGGACCTGCAGGCAAATCACAAATTTAACCCCTAAAAACAATTTAAAGACTAAAGGTGTGGAAACTGTGTTGTGGCTGAAGCCTGCCTCCTTTACTAACCTGAGCCAATGATGAGAACATGGCTGAAGCCTGTGTTGGAGTTGATGACGGCCGAACATCGAGACATGGGTTTTGATCTTTTTTGTGACTGCAGAGCCTAAAATAGTAGTAAATATTAATGAGTCAATTATCAGCTTTGTTCAACCTTACCCTGCAGTGCCATGCAGCACAGCATGTTTAATGTTTTTAACATTTTGAAAGGTAATAAGATAAAATTCCAAGCTTTGGAAACCTTAAAGAGCATTGTTCAAACTATCATCTGAGTATGGCACCGCTGCAAACGTACAAAGACGTGGGTGTCAAACTAAACTGACTGGCAACGTACTGAGGACACTAGCCTAAGAAGCAGCCACGAGGCCTAGTGCAACTATGGAGGAGCTACAGAGATACACCACTCAGGTGGAAGAATCAGTCAACAGGTAAATAGTTTTGCCCTCCACAAATGGCCCTTCATCTAAGAAGAAAAGCCTTTGCTGAAAGAAACCCACAAGATGTCCTGTTTTCTTGTCAGAGTTGATAGAAGGATGGATCTAAAAACAAAGCAATCCTTAAAAAAAAACTGTTAGAGGCTGCAACAGACTGCTGCAAATATTTAAATTTAAATTTAGTGCCAGAGCTAAAATTGAATAGTTTAGATTAAAGCGTTTAATCTATGTTTAATGTGTTAGATTGGACTAGTCAAATTTTAGCTGACAATTCAACTGTAAAACAGTTGTTTGAATTAAGTTTTCCATCCAATTTGAGTTAACACTATTTTGCAAAGAGGACTAAGCAATTATGTGAGTCGGCAGATGTGCAAGAATGGTAAGTCATACTCTAAAAGACTTGCAGCTGTAATTGCAGTGAAAAGTGGATTTATGAAGCAACAACTCCGGGAAGTTGAATAAAAATGCACACCACACTTTTAAGATTTTTCTTCATAAAAACTTTAAAAATCATATATTTTTTCCACTTCACAATATTGCTCAGTTTTTTGATAATCCATCACAAGACATTCCAATAAAATCCAGTGAAGTCTGTGGTTGTATTGTGAAAAAATGTGAAAAAGTTTTAGTGGTGTGAATATGCAAGGCTGTACATAAAGTCTCCCCATTCTTTTTTCTGTTTGTTTCTTACCTGTTTGTTTGCACGAATGATCACCTTGTCCTTTTCAACTCTGACCTGAAGCAAACAGACATCAGTGATGTGTACACTTTTTGATAAGGCAGGGAATGTGTTACGAGGGACCAGCAGCAGGGAAGGTCACCTGGAAGGTAGGCAGACTGTCCAGACCTGGGAAGTCCTCTATGTCTCCTGTTGCTGTGCTGAAACAGGCCCCATGCCAGGGACAGCGCACATGTCCTTTGGATAGCACACCTACAATAAGAGACAATAAGCTAAAGGTGTCCCAGTGATAGAAAATAATAGCTGCAATTATGATCAATACAATTCTGACCTTTGACCAGTGGCGCTCCATAGTGCGGACACTTGTGGGCCATGGCAGAAAACTCCCCGTGTTGTTTGATGAGCAAAGCTCTGCCACATCCCAGATCAACTTCCCGCATTCTGTCCCATACGGAAAAAACAAACACGTGTTTATTCAACAATCAGGCTAAAGATGAATTCAGGGGTAAATCCAAATAAATCAAAATTATGTAGAATTTAAATGCAATAAGGTACAGTGCCTTGCAAAATTAGTTGTTTCACAACATCTATAGTCTACATATATTTTTTTTAAATTTACTGCTGTAAGTATAAAACTGTCTGTATTTTATGTACCTTTGTATATTCATCCTTCATCACTGTTTTCTTTGCTGCCATTTAGCTTCTTTAAGCTGCTTCAGCTTCAGAACCTAAACTTAGACATAGCTAACTCATTAAGTAATTATACCTCTTAAACTTTAAGTTCTTTGAATAGTTTAGGAGATGGCAAAGGACTCTAGTTAAAACATACATAAAAAAATAAGTAGATGTATCCAAGTGTGTAAGGTTAGTATATCAACCAGCTGAAACATGAACAACTTATTGGACTTTTGGTGAGCTGTTGATGTTCAACCTTAGCTTCAGTAAAGCTCCTCAATCAAAGCCATGGGGTTTCTTGCTAGTCTCTAATGTCTTTCAAAGAATCATCATTACAGCTGTGTTTAGGATGCACAGTGCCTATCAAAGTATTCAAATCCCAAGTCTTTCCACATTTTGTAACATTACAACCAGAAGGTTCAATGTATTTTTACTGGGATCGTATGTAATGGATCAATAATAGCGCAAATGTTGTGAGGTGGATGGGAAATGACACATGGGTCTTAAAGTTAATGATCAAAGTGCCCCAGTCAGCGTGCGGTCTGACTGATCTTAAGCTACCTTGCAATAAAGAATGAGCAAAACAAAACTGAAAACAGTGTATGTTTTTCCTTACACTGAAAAAGTAAACACTACTTCGTGTTTGTGTATCACATATATTTCAATAAAACACAATGCAATTTGAGGTTGCAACATAACAAAAGCTGAAAGATTGAAGGGATGCAGGCGTGAAAGAAAGCAGATAAATCTGCTTGCAGTAAAAACGTTAAATACAGTTCTGATCTAATTCCTTTTCCTTACTGTCCATTTTCCAGGTCTTTGACGTGACACACGGAGGCCTCCACAAAGTCCCGGGAGTTGTGGTTGAGCGGGAGCAGCATGGAGTCTTCGTCAGAGCCGTGTGCCAGGGCCCCATTTGGTCTGCAGTCAGGAAAGGGGCTCGCTTTGCCATTAGGGGACAGGCCGTCCACTTCTTTTTCTTTTTCCAGGAGAGAGAGTTCCACTTTGACTTCAACTAAACACGACAGATAAGCCCTTCTTAGAAACTGATCGAATAAACGCATGCAGAGCAGTCATTATTATGCTACAGTTAATACCAATGACCAGGTTATTTCAGATGGAAATGGACTTAAACTATTAAAAAAACATCTTAAACCAGGCTGAATGTTAGTGTCACCTAAAGGATTGCACTTATATTCTTGTTTTCTTGTTCTCTTTTTTTATTTCATTCCCATACCAGTACTTTACGGAAGTATTTTTCCTTTAGGAGAGGAGAGTAGTTTACATCTTTGGGTCAAATAGACTCTGACATCTCCACAACTTGGAGAAATAAAAGCAATAATTAGGAAAGAAATACATTCTTAAGGAAATATTTGTTTCCTCTTTTTTCTTTTTAGGTTCCCTTCCCCTTTTTCTCTCTTTTTCTCTCTTTTTCTGATATTTAGAGAATTAACAGTTGTGCCAAACATTAACAATATCTTGATCATAAAAAGCTAATTCAAGCTTCAGTGTGTGGTGAAAAAGTATCCCTCCCCTTAACAGATTTCCTTTTTTTTTTTTTTTTTTGTAATACATGCTTCAGATTAACAAAAAATATATATTTTTACTATAAGAAAAACATAACTTGAGTAAATGGAAGATGCGGTTTTTATTTTATTTGAGGAAAAGGGCTGCCAGCAATCTTGACCTGTGTGAAACCCTGATGCCCCCCCATATTAAACCAAAATGTAACAGTGATGAACCACTAGCCACAACCAGCCCAGATTACTGCCAACCTGTAGAACCAAGAACGTACCTAAATAGAATCTGTCTGACAACATGCACAAGCCAAAATATGTCATAAATGAACACATGATGACCCGATCGAAAACAATTTGAGAATTGATGAGAAGCACAAGCCGCTTTTACAAAATCTTTTTGTCATAAACCTGTGAAGACAGATCCACCTCAGAGTTCCCTCTGGCCATTCATAAATTCCAGGTGGAGATCGCGATTTCCTGCACTGTTTTGAGTTTACAAATAAAATATGGCCAACAGGGCAGGACCACAGGAGGTTTTGTGTGGCATTGATGTCAGCACGAACCATAAAATCTGTCAGACGTTTCCCAATACCACTCTTGTAAAAACTGTAATGGAAAACGAACCTATCAAAATGGTCTTGTTGTTGGGTGAACAAATGCTTCAAATTTACTTTGTATTTCTAATTTTATTTTCTAAATGAAAATTATTTCTGAGTCTTGTTTACACTTTTAAATCCTCCTGCTGACTGGTTGCACAAACCATACATCATCACTACATCACTCCCCGAGGGAGAAAACATGAAGCATTAGTGAACCTTCTAAGGAGTAGCCAGACAACCAAATTTCTCCTAGCATAGATAACTCATCCAGGAATTCACAAAGGAACATAAAGGAATATTTAAAGTACTACTCTCCTTACTATTGAGCTGAAACACATTTACGTTATGCAACAGAACAATGGTCTTAAGCACTGCACCAAGTCCCCCATTGAATGGCTCAAAAGAACAGAATGACCTAGTCAAAGTCTATACTAAAATCTGATTGAGATGTGGTGGTGGCATGACCTTAAACAAGCTGTTCATGCTTGAAAACCCTCCAATGTGGTTGAAGAGATAGAGGATTAGTGATGTTAATGACTCTCAAAAAAGTGAGCAAACACTATAGCACTATAGCAAACACTTCATTGCAGTTGCTACCAAGAGTGGTGCAACCCATAATTAGTTTTAGGGTGCAATAACTTTTTCACACAGAGCCAGGTAAATGTGGATAGCTTTTTTCCTTTAATAAATGAAACATAATTTTAAAACTGATTTTGTATTTACTTTTTATTACTATTTATTTTGTGCAATTTTAAATTTGTTTGATGATATGAAACATTTAAGTATGTCAAAGAAAAAAAGGGACAAATACTTTTTTACAGCTAATAAATCGAACTTAAAAATCATAAATTAATCTTTTATTGAATCTGTGATTGTATATAGGTTTTAGAAAGTAAAACAACACATTTCAATTAATAATGAAAACAAAAGAAGTGTATTTCAGTTTCTACTTTCCTAAAGATAAGAAGCAACTCGTTCTCATGTATAGATTCAGTTTCTTGTGGTGGCACACGATGCGCCGCCGTTGGCACTGTGATTGTGAACGTTAAGAAGGTGTTGTGTAACTCCCGCTTCCCTGCAGCAGGCTTTATCTGTTCGGCTGGAAAAATGTGCTGATCGTTCCGGTTCTTACACAGTAATCTGGCTGGAATTTTCTCCTGCTGAGCAAGTCTTAATTAAAATCAATGGAAAATCATAAAAGTGGCTGCAATTGCACAAGTGGAGGAAAAGGGGAGGTTTTTGTGTGGCTATAAGGAGAATCTCCAGATGCTGCCATAAAGCAAAGATCTTGATATATAACTTCTGCACTGATATATCTGACTAGATCAAAGTTATGTGGTTATGAACATGTTTAAAAAGTGTTTTGAATGGTGTTCTCATTTAGGAGCTATGTACTGTGTACAGCTGTGACAGAGACATGGACGTTTCTGGAGTTTGTTACATGCTTATCCCGCTGTGTGTCACTCCACTGTATCAGTAACCTTTCAGCATCTTTTTATGCAAATGAGTTGGTATAATGGCGCATCTACAAACCCCTCCCTTCCTCATGCAGCTCATGTTAGAGCCATTAATGCTGCACTGAAGGCATTTAAACAGCACTTACTGTATATCTGAAACTTTTCCCCCTGACAGTGAGCAGTTTACATGAACTCAGTATGTTGGGATGATGAGGATTGCACAACAAAACACTATTTTAAATGCCAAAATTGGGTGTTTAAGTTTCTGGGTATTCATTAATCTATACAGCCATAAAATTATACAAACAGACTTCAACTAGATCTTTTAATAAGCGGTGCAGGATTATAGATTGTCCTATAACCTGAAAACCCCAAGGATTATTAGTGTCTTCTTATTGAAGGTTTATTGATCAATATCTTATTGATTGCTGGTTTCTCAATGGCAGCAATCACTGGATCAGCTCTCAACTGAATGACGTTATAGAAAGTTAGAAAACAATTTAAAAACCTTTTCAAAAATGCTGCAGATTCCAACACTAACAAATCAAACAGTAATTCCGTGCAAGATATACGGATGCGTTGTTGCTTTGTGAAAGTTTCAAGGCTGGCCCAAACTGATGGAAGAAAATGGGTAAGGGTGTTTAGGAAGTACCCAGGTGGCACCAAGGCCCTAGCCTACCATGTACTGGAAAATGCTGGACCAGCACTGTCAACACTGAAGCCAGTTTAACATCAACATGGACTCACAAGGTCAGAGATACTGGTGCGCAAATCAAAGTACCAGTAGATGCAATATTAAAATAAGAGAACCACCTTTAAATTCCTCAACCTTACCTCAAATCATGGAGTGCTAAAAGTTGGAAACTGTAGTGTGTTCCAACAGAACAATGATCCTACACGCACATCAGAAGTGGTTTTGGAATGAAATAAACTGAATACCAAACCTCTGACATGGCAGAGACCTCAGTCTTATTATAAATTTAAAGACTGTATTAAAAGCAGGGTCTGTCCCAGGAAACCAACCAGTTTAAATGAGCTTTATTCGATTCTACCGAAAATACGGGTTCACTATCCAGTTTGTTGATGACTACAAAAATCATGCGACTGAGAAACACCTTGCTGAAGGGACTTTTTATAATGTCTGCCTGTATGATAACTAATGCTGTGTGGATTAGAAAAAAATCCATAACAAATATAGACTTGTGCATTCAATATATGCTTTTAGAAAACATCGCCCTTATTTGTTGTGTATTCAGTACCCCATGGAAAACAAGTGATTGAGATAAATCATTAAAAGTCAAATATTAATTGGATATCAGTGTAATGAGAGTGCAAACGTCTATCTAAACTTCTAAACTACAGTGAAAGATGGTCCTGATAACCTTTTATTATATTTCAACTTAAATTCCAGTGTGCCTGAGTATGTGAGGATTTTACTTGAACTCCATAGTGAAGTCAGCATATACATTTTTCACAATTTTGATCCTCATTGTCAAGATTCATAATAAAGTTTAGTGTGAACTCATAAGTCTAAGATGTGGTCAAATATGTCATTAGCACAGTAAAGTTAGACTAAATATTACTGGAAAGGCTGTAAAAAAACATAAAAACCCATATGTTCAGGTCTCCAAAGTTTTATATAAGATCTGACAAACTGAGCCACGTTGCAGTTTTTAAAGCCAATAAGATCTGCGCTGCTGTTGTTTGTTGTTATTGTAAAGCAAAACAAGCTGATGCCAGGATTTCAACCTTAAAAACAACCTATACATTTTCTACAATACTCTGTGGATGACTGGTTTAATATGACACAAACTAACCCGAGGTAAAAATTAACAAAATCAAAATCAATGGAGTCTGAGGACAGGGCTTGTGAGAAACCTCCAAACTGAGTCTGATGTTCAACTTCAGGGGCCCTTCCAGTTCAGTTTTCCCCCTTGTATCATAGAAATTTGACTCTTAAGGGCACTCTGTTTATAGGAGATTCTAAGCCACTCTATTTTATTCAGGGACACATTTTTAGCAAGATAAGTATGACCTTTAAAACATTTGAATCATTTAAATTTGCATGTTGACATGTT
This sequence comes from Valencia hispanica, assembly GCA_963556495.2. NCBI lineage: Eukaryota > Metazoa > Chordata > Actinopteri > Cyprinodontiformes > Valenciidae > Valencia > Valencia hispanica. Next base: position 30,007,122 of record OY747704.1, read on the forward strand.
GGCACAAAGAAAACCTGACTGATGTGAAGTAATTCTCGTGTTGTGAATTGCTCTGAGTTTTCCATTTTAAATTATTATTGAGTTGCATGTTTCTGGCTTGGGATCTCCTCCCAGTGAGAGGTGCTTGGAAAACCTCCAAAGGGGGGCACCCAGAGGACATCCTGACCTCAACTGACTCCCTTCAATGCTGAGGAGCAACAGCTCTACTTCAAGCTCCACTCAGAAGACAGAATTCCAAGTCTGACCCAACTTTGTCCGATCTACAGTGGGGCAAAACGTATTTGGCACCCACCGACTGTACAAGTTGTCCCACTTAAAAAGATGAGAGAGGTCTGTAATTTTCATCCTAGGTACACCTCAACTGTGAGAGACAGAACGTAAAAAAACATCAGGAAATCACATTGTATGAGTTTTAAAGAATGTTCTTGTATTATGGTGCAAAAAATAAGTATATGGTCAACAACAAAAGTTCACCTCAATTGTAATGTAACCTTGGTTAGCAATGAAAGAGGTCAAATGTTTCCTGCAGATCTTCACCAGGTTTGCACACACTGTAGCTGGTATTTTGGCCCATTCTTCCACGCAGACCTACTCTACAGCTATGATGTTTTGACTTTCAACTCCCTCCACAGATTCTCTATTGGACTGAGGTCTGGAGACTGGCTAGGCCGCCCGAGAACATAGAAATGCTTTTTGTGTAGCCACTCCTTCGTTGCCCGGGCGATGTGTTTGGGATCATTGTCATGCCGGAAGATTCAGCCATGTTTCATCTTCAATGCTCTCACTGATGGAAAGAGGTTTTTGTCCAAAATCTCAAGATACATGCCCCAATTCAGATCAGTTGTCGTGTCCCCTTTGCAGAAAAGCAACCCCAAAGCATAATGTTACCACCACCAAGCTTCACAGTGGTTATGGTGTTCTTGGGATGCAACTCAGCATTCTTCCGCCTCCAAACACGGCGAGTGGAGTTTATACCAAAGAGCTCTATTTTGGTCTCATCTGACCACATGACATTCTCCCATCCCGATCCTCTTCTGGATCATCCAGATGGTCTCTGGCAAACTTTAGACCGGCCTGGAACCTTCCGTGGTCCCCTCCCCCCACCCGAGAAGTAACAGGTCTGTCAGGGCCAGAATTGTTTTGTAGGTTCAAAATACTTATTTTCTGCACCATTAAACAATTCCATTCTTTAAAACTCATAATGTGATTTCCTGGATTTTCTTACATGCTGTCTCACACAGTTTAAGTGTACCTATGATAAAATCTCTCATCTTTTTAAGTGGCACAACTTGCACAGTCGGTGGCTGCCAAGCACTTTTTTCCCCCACTATATATCTCATGACCATAGGTGAGGGTCACGATATAGATGTACAGCTAAATTATGAGGTTGTCTTCTTTAGCTCGGCTCTGTAACCATGACCATTCGGTTATGTCATCTGTTGATCTCACATTTTTTCCAATGCACGTTCCTGTTTGATAATTGCTTTGACTTATAATTGATTATTCTAAGTCCTAAGCACTCTGCTTTAAAGGGGCAGTACATTTTGTAAGTAAAGTTCTGTTAAAAGAATAAAGGCATTTCATATATAACATATTAACATTGTGAAAGCCTAAGTCAGACAATGGATTACTGAATTAATTACGCATGTTGTTACACATGTTACGCATACTCTTTTGGTTTTAAATGGTTGAAGTCCACTTTGGTTTTGGCCACACTTGGACTTCCTGTTAGTTTCTGACTCCAGGATCAACTAATCTGGATTTTATACTGAATAAAGATACCAAGGAAGTTATCTGTTGCTTGTAAGATACTAACTGATTGAGTTGTTAACAGAACAGAACGTCAAAAATCCCGAGCTAGCCCTTTAATGTAATTTGGATTCCAAAAGCATTTCTTTGTTCTCCCTCCTTCATATGATCCACAGGACATGTGACTTTGTATCCTAACACAACGAAAATAAACATGACAACATGTTCTGATCAGGATATATTTGAGTCTCAGTATGTAATCCTCTTTTACTGAAGAGGCTACAGAGAGCTTTTAACTTCCTCCCACACAAAACATTGTACTGCAAACAGAGAAGGCTGAGATCATGTTTACAGCAGGATTTGGAGCCAGCCAGAAAATTATTCAAAAATAACTGAACAGTTTAATTTATTCTACAGTAATAATAATATTCCACTGATCCTCAAAAGTTTGTCTGACCAGATTACCTAATGAACTGGTGTTATAAAATAGTATTTTATCTGTCATGCATTCACTTTGCACATGTCTATAATATGTTTGCCCAGTTGAATGGACTCCAACTACGTTTATTCTCATCACCAGGAGTATTTCTAATGGTTCAGATGCTGGAGCTCATTGAGACTGTTGGCAACATTATGAAATAGCAAAAAAAGAGGCGTCAGGTTAATCATAATTGATAACTGATAAAAGGAGAAAAAGCCATTACTTTGAAAGTTACGTAAAAAGCCTGATTGCAATTTGTAAACAAGCTCTGGGACAGAGACCTTAATTTTTGCCAGACATGTTCTTTGGTCCGATAAAACTCAGATTGATTTATTTGGCCCTACTGACCAGTTCTAGATTTGAAGGTAAAAGAGAAAAGCTTTTCAGCCTAAAAACAAATCACAAGTGTAAAGTACTTGGGTGGCAGCATGTTGTGTGTATGTTTTGCTGCAGGAGGGACTGGTGCACATCAATAACATCTTTAGGAAATAACATTAATGGCTTGCATTTATATAGCGCTTTTCAAGACTCTCAAAGCACTTTACAACTCAATTATTCATTCACTCTCACAACCATACACTGGTGAAAGCAAGCTATGATTATAGCCACAGCTGCCCTGGTGCAGACTGACAGAAGCGAGCCTGCCATATCACGCCATCGGCCCCTCTGGCCAACACCAGTAGGCAAGGGAGGTGAAGTGTCTTGCCCAAGGACACATGTAGCAGGTGGAAGCAATTTCTGGGTTGCAGGCTGACAACTCTACCACTGAGCTACAGCCACCCATTAACTGGAAGAAGGAAAGCATATTCTCAAGACATCAGCCAGTGAATTAAAACTTGAAGGCAAATGGACAATGATTCTAAGCATAGACCCAAATAAGCTACAAATGTTCCTAAGGACAACACAGTCAGTGTTTTCTGAGTGGCTATCATGAAAGCCCTGCTCTCAGCCCTATAAAAAATAGTGTGCAGATCTGAAAAGTTGTGTAAGAGCAAGGCAGCCTACAAAGCTCACTCAGTTTCACCAGTTCTGTCAGGAGGAATAGGCCAAAATTATAGCAAACTGTTGTGAGAAGAATGAAGAAGGATAATCAAAATGTTTTTACCCAAATCATCGAGTTTAAAAGGTAAATCAACCAAATTCTGGGGAAACATGTGTACATTCTTAAAGGCGGGGTATACGATTTCATTTTAAAACACTTTTTTTTTAACTGCAAAAAATGCTCTTCATATACCAGTGGCAACCTATAAGTTAGGAGTTCTTAAACTTGACCGAGTAATTTTTATTCTTTCTACAGCGAGAAACCCTGGGAAAACCTTATCCAATTAACTTCCACGGTCTGTCCAAGATAATAGGCTTGTAAGCAAAGCTTCCGTGTTCCAGCACCTCCCCCTCTGCGCGTCCCTTTCGTGTGCATGCAACGCTCGTTCTAGCCTGCACACAGGAAGTGAGCTCGCACTAAAATGAATTGAAAATGCAAAGCTGTTGTGAAAATAGCAACGAGAAAGAAGAAAGCCAACCAAGAGCGTGCTTAAAGCCGAATCTGCATCGGAGCTGATGCATTTACACGGTGGCGTCGACTCAAGGAAGCTAAGGGCTTGCTAACGGATGCGTTGGTTGCTGATTTTCTCCTGGACAGGTAAGATCACGTTATATTTTGTAACTTTGGTTGAAATAGTGGAGTGAAGTGTGAAGTGAAGTGGCGGAGACCCAACGAGACCATGCTGGCTGCGCGTGCCTGTGCTATTGAGGCGTGGGTTAGTGGGAGAGCATGAAGCAAGGGGTGGGACTTTTCATTTTTCAATAACGCCCTCTCAAGGAGCGCTCCCACAATCGTATACCCTGCCTTTAAATCTGATTTTAACAAATTTTATTCCTGATAATCCTAACTTAACTGAAGCAGGGGGAAAAAGTGAGAATATTTTTGTGTATTTTTAAATATCTGGTTTTTATCTCCCATAGTGCAAGAGTTCAGACAGCATGTTTCTCACCTGGTTTGGGTTTGGAGAAGCATCCTCCCATGGTGGGCCCAGGACAGATGGACACCAAGGAAAAGGGGAGGTTGGGAGGGAGGGATTGGGGAGAGGAAGGAGAGGTGTGGTCAGATCCTCTGACCTGGCTGTGCAGTGAGGAGAGAACAGTGGTGCAGAACATGTGGTATGAAACCCTGCAGGTCAAAGATAGCCATTGCACACACCAGCTCTTCTATATAAATCTGTGAAGAGTGGAAAAAACCAAGAAAATTATACGGCTCACAAGTGTGCAAACATATAAGGTTTACAAAAACCATAACCAACAATTTTTAAATACTACTATTTATTTACAGTGGGGAAATATTTGGACACTCTGCAATTTTGGAAGTTCTCCCACTTATAAATTATGGAGCAGTCTGACATTTACATTGTAGATGCATTTCGACTGTGAGAGACAGCATTTTTTTTAATAATCAGGAAATCACATTGTCTGATTTTTAAAGAATTGATTTGTATTTTATTGCTGCACATAAGTATTTGAACATCTGGCAATCAGCAAGAATTCTGGCTCTCAAAGACCTGTTACTCTGCCTTTAAAAAGTCCACCTCTACTCCACTTATTTATTTATATTTGTAGCACATGTCTGATCTCGTTGAGGACACCTGTCCACCCTGCAATCAGTCAGACTCTACTACTACAACTACTACCATGGGCAAGACCAAAGAGCTGTCTAAAGACACCAGAGGACAAAATTGTAGACCTCCACAAGGCTGTAAAGGGCTACAGGGGAATTGCCAAGCAGCTTGGTGAAAATAGATCAACAGATCTATAATTAGAGCAATTGTTAGAAAATGGATTAGGCTAAAGATGACAGTCAGTCTCTCCCGGACTGGGGCTCAATGCAAGATATCACCTCATGGGGTATTAATGATGATAAGAAAGGTGGTGAATCAGCCCAGAACTACACGAGAGGAGCTGGTCAATGGCATGAAAAGAGCTGGGACCACAGTTTCAAAGGTTACTGTCGGTGGGACAATACGCCGGCATGGTTGAAAATCATGCATTGCATGCAAGGTTCCAGGCCCGTCTGAAGTTTGCCAATGACCATCTGGATGATCCAGATGAGGCATGGGAGAAAGTCATGTGGTCAGAGGAGACCAAAATAGAACTATTTTTCTAAACTTCACTTCCCATGTTTGGAGGAAAAAGAAGGAGGAGCTGCATCCCAAGAACACTATCCCTACTGTGAAGCATGGGGGTGGAAAAATCATGCTTTGGGGGTGCTTTTCTGCGAAGGGAACAGGACAACTATTGTGGGATTTTGAGCAACAATCTCCTTCCCTCAGTCAGAGCACTGAAGATGGGTCAAGGCTGGGTCTGCCAACATGACAATGACCAAAAGCACACAGGCAGGATAACCAAGTTGTGGCTCTGTAAGAAGCATATCAAAATACTGGAGTGGCCTAGCCAGCTTACAGACCAAAAATCTTTTGAGGGAGCTGAAACTCCGTGTTGCTCAGCAACAGCCCCGAACCCTGTCAGATCTAGAGAAGATCTGTGTGAAGGAGTGGGCCAAAATCCCTGTTGCAGTGTGTGCAAACCTGGTCAAGAACTATAGGAAACGTTTGACCTCTGTAATTGCAAACAAAGGCTTATGTACCAAATATTAACACTGATTTTGTCAGATGTTCAAATACTTATATGCAGCAATAAAATACAAATAAATTCTTTAAAAATGAGACAGACAAACAACTTTCTGAATGAAAAAATTTTTTCCTCACTGTAAACTATGTGAATGGAAAAAAAATGCTTTAATTAATTTCATCTAAACAGTTCAGCAGTTATGTCATAATTCTTCAACTTTGGTTATATATTTTTTGGGAATAGGCACAGTTGTGCACAACTCTAATGCACCACAGACATAAAAGTTACAATTTTAGTTACAAATTTACAATTTTAATGGGAGTTAAACCAACCACTGTGTGTGTCTATGTGAAATGTTAATGCTTGTCAAAAGGAAGTAATTTGGTTAATTAGGAACATTTCCACAAACATTGCTACCTATGTTCATGCATTTTGCATGGGAACTTGTTACATATTAACCCCACTCCAACACCTATAAACTTTCCTGTCAAACTGTGTTTTCAAGGGAAGCAGGGGCCCCTTGAGCTTCAAAATTCACCCATGTCTTGTTTTGTTGCCAAATTGCCTTCACGTTTCATCTAACTCTGCTATTTCAGCTACATTAGCCGTGGTATGTTACAGATGTGGCACTCACTGCTATGAATCCCAGCCCATGCAATGACTGGTGCATCCCTCACTTTGGTGCAATCCATCAATTATCCTTTACAAGCACAGAGACTGCTTGATATTCTGAGCACATCTAAATGTGCTTGAACTGTTAAAAAGGAGGTTTTGTGTTGAACGGAGTGGAGAGAAAGAAAAGTTTCTGAAAACTCATGGTAAATGGATCTCCGCTAATAACCTGCAACTCTGAAACTACAAAGAGGTTATTTAAATATAATTTGGCTCCCAGTGTGTGTGAAGGAACTTTACAGTACATAGTACGTGAGTGTATTATGAGAAACTTGTATTTTCAGCTCTCTTATACATCAACAACAAGGATTTGATCAACTAGATCCCCCCCCACACACACATTCACAAGAATATTTTGAACTTTTCCACCAGCTCACCAGAGATGGAACTCCTCGTCTCAGATTTGATTCGATCAGAAGATTTCGCCACTAAAAATTTATGTTGAACAGAAGGGACTTATAAACGTTACACACTGTAAATCATGTCAAAACCTTTTCCCCTTTAATGTGACATATATCCAGTACAATTTGACAAATGATCAAGCCTGTTGGGGGGAAAAACGTCAACAATAAAAGGGTTCAACAATGTGGTTGCACAGGTCTCCACACCTGCAAACTAACACTTTGTTGAAGCACAGTAAGGAAATTTCAGTCATTGTGAACCAGATTAATTATACATAAGGTGCAGTTGGTCTAGGGTTTTTCTGACATTTGCCTAATTGGATCATTTGCTTATACCATAGTTTGCAGCAACGTTACAAGGCATCATAAAGGATCTACCTGTAAAAATTGATGTTTCATTAAAAATGAATTTCTTTCCAAAATTATTTCAGACTTTCTCAATAATCAGAAGAGAAGCCTTTTTTGGCATTACAGCATTTAAAGCTTTCTTATAACCAGCTTTTTGCATGTTTCCTCTGATATTTTTGATAATTTATCAGTGGTGATGAGCTCCAAGTCTTTGAGGTTGGAGGTCCTCTTTGCCATCACCCAAACCTTTAGCCTTCTCCACAGATTCTTTATCAGTTTCAAGTCAGGACTCTGGCTGGGCCACTCCAAAACAGTGACTACGTTTACATGCAGCCAATATTTGGGTTATGGTCGGGTTAAAGTCACTATTCAGGTTTCTGAAACATTCGGAATAACCCGTTTACATACGTGAGCAGAGAGAGTTACTTCTGTATACATGGAATTTGTAATCAATTGGCATATCCCTATGTAAACGATGGCGCACGGTTAGCGTCAGGACGTAGGGACAACCTTAAGACGCCATATGCGTCATTTCCGATTCTTCTTCCTGTTTTTCTATGCCCATACAAGAAGTTCTTCTACTCAAAAGACCAAGATTCCTTGCGAATAGAACATGCGCAGAACAAAAGTCAATGTTCCTTTGATGGGGCCAGTGTTTACATGGCCGTGCGTAACCGGGTTATTGCTAATATTCCGGTTTTGAACAGGCTATTAGCTGCATGCAAACGCAGCCACTGATGATGGTTCCAGCCAAAACAAACATGGCGGTAAAATGAAAAGATTACTTTAAACCTAAACCTGGCAGAGTCAGGTACTGTATATGACAGGTTTTTGGGTCCTGTTGCAGTGAAGACAACAATCAGTAGTTGGAGAAAATATGCAACTTCTGCGACATTTTGAAGACTGGAAATTTCTGCAAAATCTCTGCAAAAAGAAAGACAAGACTGAAACTCGTCAGAGGCTGGAAACAGGCTTACAGCAACATCGCATGTTTTTTTCTTAAAAGGAAACATTCAGGAACAGCTAAAATCTCCTTAAACCTCAGGGGAGAATGGGTTTTGGTCTAAACAAAAAATTGGTATTCATGGTTTTTTGGACATAGTTAAGAAAAGATTTGGTTGGCAGTACCATCATCTTATACGTTTTCACATGGCACTGGGTTTTTATGTGTAGGAGGCTAAAATTATGAGCATTTTTAAAAACTTGTCAGTTTTGACCCAAAAAACCTGTCAGGTGTCTGAATAGGAAGTCCACTTTTCAGCTAAAAAATGGCTCCCAACCAAACCAGGATCTCTGTAGAACTTAATTTAATTTGACATCTGCGGACACATTTAAGAGGGCTGTGGATAAGATCTGTCTTCACAAACCGGAGGGTACTGGAGAACTTTGCAAGGTGGAGTAAGCAAATATTGCCAAGTCATCGTCCAGGAGCGTGACAGACTCCTATCAAAGAAGACTCAAAGCTAAAACTGAATTAAAACATAAAGTTTAAGAGTGCCTTGCAGCAAGAAGGCCCAGGTTCAAATCCCAGCCTGGGGTCTTTCTGCATGGAGTTTACGTGATCTCTTTGTGCACGCTAGGTTATTGGTCTTTCTAAATATAAATACCCTTAGGTATGAGTGTGTACTTGCATGGTTGTTTGTCCTGTATGTCTCTGTGTTGCCCTGCGATGGTCTAGCAATATTTCCAGGGTGTACCCCACCTCTCACCCCATGACTGCTGGAGATAGCCAACAACCCCCCCCCCACAACCCTGCATAGGATGGATGGGTACAGATAATGGATGGATGGAGTTTAAGAGTGCTTACACTTATGCAACCAAATTATTACTGCTGATTGTCTTTTAGCTGAATGCCACAATATTTACTATGTCTATACTTAGTTAAATGAAGTTAAAGTTAAAAGTTTAAGCATAAAGTTAAATGATCATTCTCTCTATTTTTTTTCTTTTTTTGTCACAACAAAATGCCCTTTTGATAAGTAGCAAAGAAATTAGTTCAGCAGAAATAAAAGAAGAATAACAGAATTTGAAAGAACAAACATGTTTGTGTCCTACATTATAAATAATTTTTGGATAAGTTGTATTTATAACGAGAACCTAGAAAAGCAGCCAGGAAATCCCTGACTTTTTCCCTTTTGAGTGTAAATTTTGCTGCAACTTCAATAATTGGACATCTTGAAGTTATTGGTGCCTCATAATTTATGTTGTATTAAAGTGGAATAAGCCTGAAAGGACACATAGGAGGTTGACTCTGCTATCAAATCCATGGTTTTAAGTCAGTAAGTTACATGCACTTTGAATTGACTGGCAGAAAGACTGGGAAAACAGCCAGCGTCATAACAAGTGATTCCATTTATTTCTAGTAATAAATACGACTAACCATATTTAGTGTCTTCCAAATTGGGCAAAGCTTCTTTTTTTCAGTATTTTTGCACAAACTCATACAAGTATTTAAACTTTTCTCCAGCCACCAACCATGTTGCGAATTTCACTAAATACACAAAATCCCTTCCCCAAGTATGAAACAGCATGGAAAAACTTGCCTCTCACATGTTGCGTTTTAATAATTTGTCACCACTTAAATTTTAATGAATAGCACTGAAAAGCTGAGAGCTATTTCACACTGGACTTCTAACAAACCCAAGATATTTTGTGCAAAAACCAAAGTAGGTTAAGCAGATTTGGTCGTCACAACATATGACGCAGATCCCGCTCTGTCGCTGTTGGGCCTGTCCCCGAGCAGTGCTAGTAATCCTGCCAGCAAACAAGCTGTCAGTTTCACTACGAATGTACTACCTGTTACTGGAATTATGTTGGAGGGGAGAATTAGCGAAACACAGCTCCTGGTTGGAAGTGGGGAGGCCCCGCTTGTTAATGAACTCTGAACAGTCAAAAGGTCTACACTCTCTCTAAAGGTCACTTCCATCAGTCAGAGCCAAACTCAGCCTTCATACAGGGATTTGCAATCAGTGATGGTATCACAGTAAAAAGAAGAATGTCACATAATCTCAAACTGATTGCAGAGGTAAATGTCAACAAAGGTTGAATTTGCTGAAAACTATAAATGTACTAAAACGTGACATTTATTTAACTCAGAATTAGGCATTTTTGACTGATGTTACAACCAAAAACATATTTTGTTGCCATTTTTATGTGGTACACAATACAGAGAAGCATGTGATTGTGAAGTTAAGGGAAAATGAGAGATGGATTTAAACTCTTTTTATAAACTAAAATCTGAAAGTGTGGCATGCATTTAGTTTAAGCCCTCCTATGTCAACACTTTGGAAAACTACTTAACACTGCAATTACAGCTGCAGATCTTTCTATTTAGGATTGTTGTCCTGCACATCGCTTTAGTCTTTTACTGCCTTAAAGTGTTTTTCTTCAATATATTTAGCCCCATTCATCATTCCATCAACTCTGACCAGCATCCCGTCCCTAAAGAACAAAAGCAACCCAACAGTATGATGCTGCCACCACCATGTTTCACCCTAGGGATGGTGTTCAGGGTGATATGCAATGTCAGTCTTCATCCACACATTGTACACATCCCAGAGGGTACATTTTGCTCTCATCTGACCAAAGTATCTTGTTCTACATTTTAGGTTTGTTTTTTGTTTTTTTTGCAACTATGATTTTCTTCTTGCCACTCTTAAATAAAATCCAGATTTACTGACTGCTAGTTGTCCTGTCAAAAGATTATCCCACCTGAGCTGTTGATCATTGCAGCTACCCCAAAGTTACCATGGGCCTCTTGGCTGCTTTTCTGATGAAAGCTCCAGTCGACCAGCCTGTCAGTTTAGGTGAACTGATATGTCCTATATAGGTTTGCAGTGGGCCACACTCTTTCCATTTTCTTTCCACTGTGATTATGAAAGATTAAATACCTCTTCTTCTTCAGCTTTTTTAGCAGATACATTCAATTCAATTCAATTCAAAAATACTTTATTGATGCCAGAGGGAAATTAAATGTTGGTATAGCTCATATAATTAATTTTTTAAGGAGTTGTTGTAGATGATGATGGCTGTGGGCAGGAAGGATTTCCTGTAGCGGTCTGTATTGCAGCGAAACTGAAGAAGCCTCCGACTGAAGACGCTCTGTTGTTGTATGACTGTCTCATGAAGAGGATGCTCAGGGCTGTCCATAATTTTTTTTATTTTATGAAGAATCCTGCTTTGCATCATCATCTCCAGAGGTTCAACAGTTGTGCCAAGAACAAAATCATGAAGGTTCTGGGTCAAAATCGAATGCCTTTTAAAACTGTTGATATTTTAATCCACTTTAATGAAACAGCTAGTTTCATTGTAAGGAAGGTAGTCCCAGGGAATGACACTGCCACTACCATGTTTCAGTGTGGTATGTGTTCTTTGAGTGTCAACTTGATTTTTTGGTATAGTTGCACACATTAGTTTCCTCAGAACACATTCCTCAGGTTTGAGAAGATTTTAGCCAGGCATGAATATTTTCTTGATAGTAAAACTATTCTGTCTCACAGTCCAACTTCTAAGCCTATGTAAGGGAGAAAACAGCAGCACAACCAATTGTTGGAAATTTCTGCAGCTTCCTAGTCCTCATCACGGCCTCTCAGCAGCTTTTTTGACCAATTTCCATCTTTTCTTTTCAATCATTTTTGAAAATGTCCAGTTTTGGTAATGTCACTGTTGCACTGCATTTTCTCTGTCTTTAATGTGTGGTGGTCGACAAATAATGTTGTGAATTTTTGTATATCATCCTCTTGTCTGATACCTTTTTCAATCCTTCTGATTGTTCACAACCCCTGTGCAAACTAGTCAGAAGGTACTTCACCAAAGTACTTTTTAGGGTTTCACTGTGAGATCTTCGTATCACCTCTCACCAGCCTCCAGGTTCCTTGTCCATGCTAAGTAAAAGCATTCCCACAGCATTATGCTGCCATACTCATGTTTCACTGTAGGGAGTGCTATTTTCATGCTGATGTGCGTTGTGGGTTCACATGAGATCCTAATCAACTACATTGAGGATTGTGGTTGTTACTTAACAAAATGTAAAATCAAATTTGCATTTTTGGAAGCCACTGTATACTGGCGTTTATAGAACTACAAACATGTCACAACATCTAAATTAAGTAAAATGTGTAAATAAAGGGAAGATTTACCTTGTAACAAACTAACATCACTGTTTTTTATCCAATATCATTACACCAGTTCCTCTGACCCTGAATTGATAAAATGACAAGAACTTCTAACAACTTATATTAGGCCACTCCTCTGTCACCCACAGACTGCATGTTCTTCTGGTTTGGGAGCTACAAGATAAGCCTTGGGAATTATCCTCAGGTTGCGTAAAGCAGTTGTTAACCAATTGGCTTCACTTTTTCCTGCTGAAACTATAAATTTTTTTGTTGTCAACTTAATGAAGCCCTCATAGTAACGAGCACACAAAACTGCTTTCAGGTTGTTGGCGGTAAAATCCTTCTACCTTTGCTTGATCTGGGTGGAAGGTGATGGAAGTAACAGAACTGTTAGGAAAGAATCCTACCTGAACTTGAATATACAACAAAATAACACACCAAGAAGTCTTTTTACTCACTTAGGCTACATGTCTATCCCTAAGAAATTGACCATTTATGCTGTGTAAGGTGTCTCATACATTGTGAGCTAGTTTATTACATTTTTAAAAGGTTAATGTTTGTCTTCTTGTAGTTAAATGACTCCAGTAAAATATTTGCATGAAATCTTGCTGAAAATAACTGAACAAAGATGAAATGTGATGTCTGAGATGTGAGCCATGTTTTCACCAGATTACAGAGGTCAAAGTTAAGCTTTAAAAGGAATTCAAAAACAAACCCTGAGTTGTAAAGAAAATGCACACATTATATGCCACATGGAATAGAAAACATGTCATTCAATTATCTCAAGTATTGTATACAGCAATATTAACATAATTTCAAAACACGTGAATGTCACCCTAAGTGTTTGAATGTGGCATTAACTTCCCTAAAGCCACAGCTGCAGGATAAAGGCACAAGTGAATTGTTTCAGGTCACTTTGCCACAGCCTTAAGAGATAACCTCTCCATGATGTCATGGAAAACTAAAACCTAGCTTTATAAAGGGGTGTGCACCCCTGCAGGGGAGCTGTGCTTCCACGTAACAGTTTTCTACCTCCCAGTTTCAGCGAAAGCACAAACTCAAACATGCAGATCCACCTGTATTTGCCCTGCAGTAACGCACTAAAATGTTCATGATTTTTGATGTTCTGAGAGACATCTGCTGACATCTACCTGCATCTTAAAAACTGATTAACCTTATTTATTGTTTGTAACAAAAGTGTTGAGAACTGGCCACATTCTGTTATGTGATTTGATCAACTGTGGCCACAATGTGCTTGTTACTCCAGGAAAAAGTACTGAGTGCCAGACTTTAAAAAATATATTCATTTACTCTAAATGAAGCAATGGATATAGAATAATTAACACATTGTCTAATTTTGCAAACAGCATCACAAAATAACGGGAGAAAAAGTACCCAAGCTGGGCAACATTTTTCTGACTGTAAAAGGAATAAATCAGCTTACCAGTGTGCATGGAGCAGCTGCACCGAGGTCCTGTCAAACTCTCCCACAGCTCAGCTTCCCATGCGGGGCATGGCAGAGTTTCCTCAATGTCCCTCTCCAGGATTGGCTCTCCCCTCTTGAGTATTCCCAGATCGTGTGTCCCTCCTCTGCTTCTTGATGCAGCAGAGGTTCCAGAGAGAGTGTCAGTGTGTGTCTTATTGTATGTGGATGTGTGTGCTGTGCCTCTCACAAAGCGCCCCTCCAGCAGCAGACCGAGCTGACCGGTCGTGGGAGTCGCTCTCTTTCTCTGGCCGAGTCTGAAAATGCAGCACGGAGGACCTTTGCCAGTTTCCCAGCTGTATGCAGTATTGATGGAGTTGCTGAGGGGATGCTAACACAGCATGAATCCTCACCGTTCCCTGCTCTTGTCCTCCCACCCCTCCTTGTCTCTTTCCCTGAGCAGAGGCGCCCTGTTTCCCTCTCTCTTTCTCTCTCAGCTGCTTGTTGTTCCCTTCAGACCCTCTCAGCCTCCCCTTCAGATGTCAAAGACCTGACTTGCCAGTTAAACCTGATCAAAGGCTTGCTGTCTTCCTTGCTGCGCCGCATGCTGACTGCTCACTCTTTGCACTGCCTGCGTGCTTCCTCTGCATCCAGGGCTGCAGTGCATGCACCAGCTGTTGTAAAAGTCTTCCACCTCGATATTGCCAGTTTATACTCTGGGCATCCGAACAGACGAAAAGAACGGCTCCAAACACCGACACAGCTCTTAATGTGTGTTTCACATTTTCCAGTGTGATCAGCGCAGGGAGAAATGTTGGAAATCCAGTAGTTGCGGTAGATGAAAAGTTCTGTTAGGTATGGCAAGCCATTTGTGTCAATACTCAACCTCCTTGAGGTAAAGTAATTTCTGCTAAGGCTGTGCGATACTGCAAAATTTGGTATCGATCAAATGCCAAGTAAGTACATGGCCAGTAATTATTTTCACTAGCCTACCATCTACTTTTGTGTAGGGGAGAGCAATGTATCATAATTTGTGAATAAGTGAATGCATCATCAATACACTAATTTGTCTGAAAACTTGAATTTACATCCATCCAGCCATCCATCCATTTTCTTCCGCTTATCCGGGGTCGGGTCGCGGGGGCAGCAGCCTTAGCAAAGAGACCCAGACTTTCCTCTCCCCAGCTACTTGTTCCAGCTCCTCGGGAGGAATCCCAAGGCGTTCCCAGGCCAGCCGAGAAACATAGTCCCTCCAGCGTGTCCTGGGCCTTCCCCTGGGCCTCCTCCCGGTGAGACGTGCCAGGGAGGCGTCCAGGAGGCATCCTGACCAGATGCCCGAGCCACCTCAACTGACTCCTCTCGATGTGGAGAAGCAGCGGCTCTACTCTGAGCCCCCTCCGGATGACTGAGCTTCTCACCCTATCTCTAAGGGAGAGCCCAGACACCCTGCGGAGGAAACTCATTTCAGCCGCTTGTATCCGTGATCTCGTTCTTTCAGTCACCACCCAGAGTTCGTGACCATAAATGAGGGTAGGAACGTAGATCGACCGGTAAAGCGAGAGCTTCGCCTTTCGGCTCAGCTCTCTCTTCACCACGACAGACCGGTAAAGCGCCCGCATAACTGCAGATGCCCTACCAATCCGTCAATCGATCTCCCGCTCCATTTTTCCCTCATTCGTGAACAAGACCCCCAGATACTTAAACTCCTCCACTTGGGGAAGGACCCCATCCCCGACCTGGAGAAGGCACCCCACCCTTTTGCGGCTCAAGACCATGGCCTCGGATTTGGAGGTGCTGATTCTCATCCCAGCCGCTTCACACTCGGCTGCAAACCGCTCCAGCGAAAGCTGTAGATCACATTCCGATGAAGCCAACAGGACCACGTCATCTGCAAAAAGCAGAGACCCGATCCTGAGGCCACCAAAACGGATCCCCTCAATGCCTTGGCTGCGCCTAGAGATCCTGTCCATAAAAGTTAGGAACAGGATTGGAGACAAAGGGCAACCTTGGCGGAGTCCAACTCTCACTGGAAACAAGCCCGTCTTACTGCCGGCAATGCGAACCAAACTCTGGCACCGGTCGTACAGGGACCTAACAGCCCGTATCAAGGGGCCCGGTACCCCATACTCCCGGAGCACCCCCCACAGGGCCCCCCGAGGGACACGGTCGAACGCCTTCTCCAAGTCCACAAAACACATGTAGACCGGTTGGGCGAACTCCCACGCACCCTCCAGGACCCTGCTGATGGTTAGAGCTGGTCCAGTGTTCCACAGCCAGGACGAAAACCGCATTGTTCCTCCTGGATCCGAGGTTCGACTATTCGTCGGACCCTCCTCTCCAGAACCCCTGAATAGACCTTACCAGGGATGCTCAGAAGTGTGATCCCCCTGTAGTTGGAACACACCCTGTGGTCCCCTTTTTAAACAGGGGGACCACCACCCCGGTCTGCCAATCCAAGGGAACTGCCCCCGATGTCCACGCAATATTGCAGAGCTGTGTTAAACAACACAGCCCCACATCATCCAGAGCCTTGAGCCCAAGTCCCCAAACCCTGCTTCCAGATTGGAAGGCGTGCTGGTGGGATTGAGGACGTCTTCGAAGTATTCCATCCAGCGACCCAAAACGTCCCGCGTCGAGGTCAGCAGCACACCATCCCCACTGTAAACAGTGTTGGTGGCAGACCGCTTTCCCCCCCTGAGACGCCGGATGGTGGACCAGAATCGCTCCAAAGCCCTACGGAAGTCGTTTTCCATGGCCTTTCCAAACTCCTCCCACGCCCGAGTTTTTGCCTCAGCAACCATCCGAGCCGCATCCCGCTTGGCCTGTCGGTACCTATCAGCTGCTTCAGGGGTCCCACAAGCCAAAAAGACCCGGTAGGACTCCTTCTTCAGCCTGACAGCATCCCTTACCGCCGGTGTCCACCACCGGGTTCGGGGGTTGCCGCCGCGACAGGCACCGACCACCTTGCAGCCACAGCTTCGGTCAGCCGCCTCGGCAATGGAGGCGCGGAACATGGTCCACTCGGACTCAATGTCCCCCGCCTCCCCCGGGACGTGTTCAAAGTTCTGCCGGAGGTGTGAGTTAAAGCTCCTTCTGACAGGAGACTCTGCCAGACGTTCCCAGCAGACCCTCACATGATTGAATTTACATGATTATTTAATTATTTTGTAAGTTTAATCATGTTTATGATGATAATAAAACACAAGACAAAGTTTTCAGGCAAATAAAAATACTTTAACTCAGAAATATGTTTTTCTATTTTCTGCTTTATTGATCTTCTTCTCTCACTTACTAACTGACCTGTCTTGGAGAAAGTCCTTTCTCAGGTGTGTTGCAGTTACTGTCAGAAAAATAAAAGTACTTTTATTAAGTAACTCAGAAATCTTTTTAAAACTTAAATTTCCCTTTTGGGGTGGAAATCTGCATTTGCAATTAACAAACTTTTTTTTCAATTTGAAATTTACTAAGTAAGTTGTGCAAATAAATAAACAGTACGGCCAGTCAGTCACTGTAAATGCCTGGAATTGCACAGAAGAGAAACGGAAACTTAAGAATTGATCTCCTCACACACGTTTCGATCAATACTCAATACCAACATTAGTATCGATACTATCAATATTTTAGATCTATCCGCCGCCCCTAATTTCTGCAATACTGTCCTGCACTAGCTTCAAATTGCATTTAATAACATTTCTCAACTAGTGTCAGTTTTGTCCAACTAGTAGAAGCAGAGGTCGTACTAGTAAACTAAAAAGATCTCATTTATCCGTTTGTCCCATCTGGCAGTGTTGTACTGAGAATTGTTGTCTGAGTGCCAAGGAGAAGCTCAACAGATTTACTCTGAGAAGTGGAGCATTACAGCTTTAATGCTCCTGACAGTACTAATTCATTGAAGATGCATTAGTGATAAGACAACAGTAGCCCAAGATAGAGTGTATCTGTAAACACCTGAATCCAAACATCAGATTACTAGCTGAAACTTTGTTGGCCATTTTGCTACATGGTTGATAAGTGCAGCGTGACAACTTCTTGATTGGTGTGGCAAAACAATGGACACTAGATATTTTTGAGAAATTTTTAGTTGTACTAGTGAAATAACACAAAAACGTCTGTAACGTAGGATAAACGTAATATTACTAATCAACTATATGTAGTTATAGCAAGTCCTTCTTGTTGACTAGTTAGCATTTTTGATGTACTAGGTTGATAAGTAGCTGAATGTTCTGCTTTGAAATACTTGGAAAACAGCGGTTTCAACCAGTTAATTAGAGCACTTTTTAAGCTCTTTAAACCAATCGGCTGCATAGCAGTAAACTAGTACAACAGTCTCTGAGTAGGCTAAATGTCAAATACTTAGTCAAAAACCTTAGTAGCAGAGGTCGGTAGATCTATGCCAAAAATTGTACTCAAGTAAAAGTAGCACTACTTCAACGTATTTGTACTCAAGTAAAAGTACACATTAGTAAAAAAGTATTTGGTAAAAAGGCTACTTAAGTATTGAGTACTTGAGTATTTGTTCTGAGATCATAGCATATGAAGTCATATTTTTTTTCAATTATGTAATTGGACACAAATGTACAGTTATGTGCAAATTCTAAAGACTACATAAATAGAAATACGTGTCATAATTGTAAAGAATAACAAATTTGACCAGAAGAAATACTTTTCAAAATCTATTTTTTTCAAAGTAAAACTAATTAAACCAATACTTACAGTAGGCAGTGTTAGACCAGTGTATGGTACCCCCACTTGAACTTTAAGTGGCACAAGAGCCTCAGCAGATATAAAAGAATGTTAAAATGATGAAGCTTGTGTACAAACAAGAGGTCTCACTTCAACATAAACTGTAGGTGTGAGTTTCAAGCATTTTTGGTTAAAACAAGCTTGTTCTTCATTCAGTAAAGTTACTCATTGTGGATAGAGTAGCCAGGTACTTTACTCAAGTAAGATTAGCGATACTTCCTAAAAATATTATTCAAGTAAAAATAAAAAGTACGGTGCAGTAAAATCATTCAAAAAGTTTTTTTTCCCCCAAAAGTTACTCAAGTAAATGTAACTGAGTAAATGTAACTAGTGTCGGCTTCTTCTCATAATGTGCTCTGCAACTCACTTCCTGCTCAGAGAGGTGGGGGCGCCGAACTCCAAAACCCCAGCGGGAACTGTTTCAAAATAAGACCCAGAGCTGAGAGACAGAGAGTAACAACAACACACACAAACAGATATCTTGTTTGAAGGACGCACCTGCAGATGGGAGCCAGACAAGATCTGACTCGTTCTCTTACAAGGCTGTACCATTTTTATTTCAAAAAGAACAAAGAACATATCACATGACTCCTCTCTCCTCCTTCTACATCTTGACAGGTCATTTATTTTCTCCAGGTCTCTTGACCGTACCATGAACTGGGTTATAACATGACTTAGAGTTATAGCTGATCCTCCCTGCTTTCAATTCATATCTTTACTCAAGAGTTTGTTTACTTAAAACCTTCAACCCTATAAAATACTGGTAACAGAGTCATGTTTTACTACCCTGAATAATATAAACAGGCCTATTACTTCTAAAGCTTAAAAAAGATATAATTAAAACATATGTACTGCATAATAAAAAATAGCCTCAAAAAAGTAGAATACAACAAATCCCTCTTTCAATCTATTTTTCAAATAGATTGATCACTCCTCTGTACTTCCCCTTCAGGCTCCATGTGAGGGAGCAACAGATATTGACCTTGCACATTATCACCAACAGCTTTTTCAATACACTTTGTGAGCAAAGAACGTATACAAGGAATACAACAACATCCACATAACACCATAGTTGACACAAATACTGCTAAAGAAACCATTATAGACATTGCCAGAGTCTTCCATTTACCAAACATTATTTAACAAATCGTCCCTCTTTCTAACATTATTATTCAAAGTGAGAAGAGTCTGTTTTTTTTTCTTTATCTTTACCTTTAAGCAATATATTTTTTCTAATTTATCATTATTGTTTTTTATGTTTTAACCTAATTCTCAATATTCTTTTAGTAAAAGCAAACTCTAGCAATTGTCACCAACCCCAAAAACATCCTATGAAAACCACATCATAATGAAAAAAGAATAAGTAAAACAAAAATTAGTAGTCAGTCAACCTGATTATACTTTAAACACTCCTTAAAATGTTTTATCTTATTACTAAAAAAGTTTTATAAAACCGTAAATACTGAATATAAAGAAGAAAATCTTACAAATCGACTACTTAAAAATTATTTGACACCCTCTTAGGCAGTGTCTAGCAATCTGCACCTGTAAATAAAAATTGGTTAAACAACCTGTAAAATACAAGAAAAATGATTAGTAAGTGTTCAGTCTTTATTATTTTGTTCTCTAGTCTTCGCTCTTGTTTATTTCTCTGGCAGCAGGTGGCTACCAGAGTGATGAAATGATTCAGTACAGTGGACTCTTTATTTTTTCCCAAAGTTACTGTCTTTTCTGCAGATCGCCCTCACTGAAATGACAGTTACTTCATTAACTGAACATTTCCCCCAATAAACACAAATGCACAGACAGGCCCCGCCTCCAATAGCTTCCCCCACCGATTGTGAGGTGGTCAAAACCTGCTGTGAAATGTGTTTGATTTCTTGCGATCTTTTCTCTTCGGTACAATCCCTCTTCGAGAAAAGCAAGTCCAAATTGCTTATCTCGCCCAATTTTTTTTGCACATATAGATTACACTGGATGATTACAGCAACTTCAACCAATCTTCTGGGTGGGTCAGGCCCCGCCTCCTGGCTACGGCAGTCGACACCGCCTAGTCAGAACCGACACCACCCGCTGCAAAGAGATTTTCCCAGGTCAGCAGAGAGCTGCTGCAGCGTGAGGGACAGGAGAGGGGTCGGAAGGAAGGAGGAGACCAGGCCCTTCAGCTGCTGATGGTCACTGCGAGGGTCCGGGTCAGGGTGCGGTGACACCTGTGGTTCTCTGCCAGCTGTAAATTTAAAGTTGAATTAGACCGCTCGATGACGCCCTATTTCCCCACGCGTCAACAGTGTCAGCCTTGCTGTGACCCCAGTAGCAGTAACAAAACCTGCTCTCTTCCACTGTGGTAATTCATAATGTATAACAGAAAACCCGTAGTTCGAATCAGTGTAAATCGTGACGTCTTTATCTCTTCCCCATTTGCATGCTTCAATGAGAGCCCTTATCTCAGCACGCTGTGCGCTCTGCTTGCCGTCCAGCTTCCCTGACACGACAGTATGTAGTGAATCTCCATTCTGCTCAACAACTGCAAAACCTGATCTCAACTGGCCCTGTCCATCTCTAAAACAACAACCATCTGTATAGAGCACAAAACCTGTAGGTAAGGGATCAGACCGTAAATCAGGACGTATTTTTTGAGCAACAGAATTCAGCCTGACACAGTCATGCTGCTCCCCAGAGGCGGTGATTTGTTCAGCCATGTTTATTCCTTCATGCGTAAAAATAATGTTTGGTGCCTCCAAAACTCTGCTAATCCGCTGCTGACGCAAAGTAGAAAGAGTAAACGTCTCAGAATTAACCAATGCCATGACTCCATGAGATGTCAAAATATTAAGTGGATAACCCCTGACAATGTGTGAAGTTTTCTCCACTAGGTGTGCAATTCCTGCTGCATGTCTCGTGCAAGGTGGCTGTCTCATTTCAATAGCTTGCAGCTTTATGCTAAGATACATAAGAATGTATCTCTGACCACCTTTCTTCTGAAACAAAATCCCATTAACCACCCCATCTGTTTCTGATGTGTTAAGAAAAAATTGACATGTATAGTCAGGAGTGGCTAAATCAGCTGCTTGTGCTAGAGCCTGTTTCAACTTAATAAATGCCTCCTCAGCTGGTATGTCCCATTCTAATTTAGCATGCAGATTTTTCATACCATGAGCATTTACAAGAGCCCTGAGTGGTGTGGTAAGGTTTGTGTAATTAGGCACATAATGTCTGGAAAAATTTGTCAGTCCCAGAAATGACAGCATTGATTTAACAGTGAGAGGTTTAGAACGGGCCAAAATAGCATTCTTGTGGGTGTCCGTCAGTCCAGCCCCTTGAGCGGTCACCCTTCGCCCCAGGAACTGGACTTCCTGCCTGACCAACTGAAGCTTATCGCGGGAGACTTTAAATCCCTCTTTTCCCAAATGTTGCAACACAACTAGAGTCGCTGCTATGCACTTTTCAACAGTAGGGGATGCTAAAAGTAAATCGTCCACATATTGGGTCAGTACACAGCCTGGAGGGAGCTGTACAGTGCTTAATGACTGCTTCAACACCTGATTAAAAATACCTGGAGATAAAGCAAAACCCTGCGGAAGCCTACTATAACGTAGCTTCCTGCCCCTGAATGTAAATGAAAAAATATCCCTGACAGAAGGATGGAGCGGTAAACAGAAAAATGCATTAGCCAAATCTATGCAGGTAAACCATTTTAAATCAGGAGTCAGTGATGCCAGAGCTGTATACGGATTCGGTGTAGAAATGGGAGGGGTTCTAAGGGCCTCATTAATAGCACGCAAATCATGTGCCATTCTGTATTTACCAGTACCTTGTTTTTCCACAGGAAGAATAGGGGTGTTATATGAAGAGTTTGATGGTTCTAAAACTCCAGCTTCAAGTAAGCCTGCAATAGTGTCTGCAATACCTTCCTCAGCCTGAGGTTTATGTGGGTACTGAGAACGCCAGATTGGATCAGAATGTTTCATCTCAAATGTGATGGGTGTGGTTTGCACTAGACCAACATCAGTGGGACCATCTGACCACAAAGAGTCAGGCACGACCTTTAAGGCCTCCACTGCATCAGGATGATCTGTTTTTTCTCTGCCATGATTTCTAGAAAGCTGCAAATGTTCCAGAATGGTAGTATCAGAGAGCTGCGTGTCTATTTTGTACATTTGAGTAGAAGGAGAAAAAGAGACTGAAGGTATCTGGGTATGGACCCAATCTCTTAATTCAACTCCCCTCTTAACCATTCCCCCCAAATCTTTAGCTTGATGTTTCGGATGCAACAAAAGCAATATGTGTGGAAGCGCTTCAGCTTCCATCATATACCATTTATGCTGCTTTGAAGTCAGATCAGCAAACAGTGCCACACCCTCCCTCCCCACAAAGCATGGACCCGAAGCCACAGACCAACTTTGGCCTTCAAGTTCTGTTTCAAATTGTTCCTGGTATAAGGTAGAATCGCCCCTCTCATAGAGGAAGGTCACATGGAAAGGATCAGGCGGTGGAACAAAAGGCTGGAGTTCAAGCAGCCAAGGCTTCCAGCATCTCAGAAAGTCAGCCGCAGAAGATTCATGTGCAGACATCGTAGTCAATCTGGCCCAGAAAATATCAGCCACTTGTGAAGTGTCATCCTTCAGCAAAAATTGACCACTCATGGTGTCACAGCAATGCGTACGTCCATTCGGAAAAGTCACCATAAGTCCATCAGGAATGGCAATGAACGTCCATGCACGTCCATTGTGAGCACCGGACCCCCCCCCCTGTCCTGCTCACTAAGGTACTCTGTGGGCATTGTCAATACTGAGGCCCACTCTGTCCCCCTGGATAGGAGGGAGGAGCCATATGCTGATTCGGAGCCATATGTAGAGGTGGCTGACCGGGAGGTATAGCGCCCCCTTGTGGGTGTGGGCACTCCCTCACCCAGTGTTCATTGGAGCCACACCTGTGACAACCGTTAGCACCCGGCTGCCCTCTCCCCATGCCTCTAAAATCCCCAAACCTGGCCCTGCCACGTGACCTGCCACGAGGCTGCCATGTCCTATAAGGAGCAGTAAATGGCGGATTCGGCGCAGCTCCAGCATACATCACAGGAAAAGAAGGCAGCACTGTCGCTGATCCAACAGTAGGTGCTGCTTCAGCCACCATCTGCTTCACTTTCTTAGACTGATACAAGTCAGTCAATTTATTCTGAGCCTCTTTTAACTGTAGTTTTAACAAAGCAGTCTCCATTTTCTTATTCTCCTCAGCGTCCTTTAACGCAGAATCTTGCACGTCTTGTAAATAATATGTTACGTGTCTTTCCCATGTAGGCTGATCATAAATGTGTGAATCAGGATTCCGTTTCATTAATGTAGCAACAGACTCTGGCATGCCTGCTAAAACTGTTTCTCTAAACCAAATCCGATTATTTCCCGGATCTCGAGGGTGTTCTCCAATAACTGCAACCCATTTATCTTTACATTTTGCTATATGTTCTGCGAGAGTAACATCAGTTGACCAGGGAAATTTCAAAATTTTAGACGCAGGCGGAGTAGGATATTTTCTTCTGACCCACTCGGCAAGCTCATATGCATAATGCGTGAATGGGGCTTCATCAAGTACACATGCTAGCTGAGACTGGAGCATCATCTCATTATAATCTGTCAATGTCAACATTCTACCCATAATAGCTTTCCAATCCCCCACCGCTAGGGTTTGCCCTGAAGTCAACTGATTTAATTTATTTATCCAACAGTTTCCTCCACCAGTCAAAGCAGGGAGTTGCAGAATGATGGCAGATATGTCAGCCATCTTCCATGGTTTGTAAATTACTGAACCATCTGATGCTCCCACTAAAGGGAGCATTAAATCAGGGCCTCCACTTGCCCCCAGTGACACCTGAGATCTGGTATTCTTAAATGGTCCTTCACTCCCCTTGTCTCCCAACGTCTGCATATTTTTGACCTGTAGAACCGCGACACATTCATCACGTTGACTGGGGCTGGCACTCCCTGAAAGGTCTGCAGCTTGACCCCTTACCACAGATGCTAATCTTTCCTGATTCTGCAGCATCCCATCCATCCGTCGCTGAACCCCAGTTAACCTGTGTTCGTGCTGCTCCATCTCATCCATCAATTTAGCATTATACGCCAAAAACAATTTATCGGTGCATTCTAATTTGTTGCTAACTAAATTTAGTAGGTGTCGCTTTTCCTCCCCAGAACACATTCTGTGAGAGACTTCTCTTACAATCCCCTCGGGCACCATGACGAGCCCACCTGGCCGTCATAAGGCCCTGGAACTGGTTTTTATCTTTTTTACCGGGCTTATCAACTAAAACAGAATATAATTCAGAAATGTATATTAACAATTGGGCATCTAAAGTACTCCAGTTTTGTCCCTGAGGAGCAGGAAGTAATTTATATTCGGCTGCCATTGAATATTCGTAACAAAAATCCAAAATGGATTAAAATTTAACAAAATAGGTTATTTGTATTAACTCTATAAATTATTTATTTTAATTGATAAACTATCAATTCGTAGGCCCAAATTTATCCCAATATTAATGCAGTTAACAGTAAAGGCAGGCACCGTTTTTATTTATTTAATTTATTTCTTTTTATAGTGAAGGAGTTTATATATTATTTATCCATGCAACATTAACCTTAATAATGTTTTAGGCAAAGCCGAAACGAAGGAAAGCTAAAAAGGTTTATAACGCACTGTTTATCTTATCATTAATTTATTTATATACGGAGATTATTGCCGTTTCATCTAAAAATCAAAGAATTCCTAATAGAGTCCGGCCTGCACCTAAACTCGGGACGCACACTTCGGTGAAACACCCGAAGAAATAGAATTCTCCCAATATAAGGCAATTTGTATTTATCATTAAAACATATACCGAAAGAAATACATTTAAAACTCGCTTTGCAACACAAAATCGTCAACAGTTTGCTCAAAAAAAAAAAAAAAACTCCGCCGGACTGACAGATTAAAGTCCGGCCCAATAAAACTTCCGGGTCACACCGCGGAATGAATATGCCGGTGCACAGATGGCTAATTCTGCACTACGATGCTAAACCTAACAAACCGTACTCATAAGTAAACCAACCAAGAACAAAATGCCTCCAACAAAACCACACTTCGCCATCAATACTCAAATGACTGTTTAACCGAGCCAAATAAATACAGTTCGGAAGCTAAGCTACCAAAGATTAGCTGTCATCATGAGCAACCTAGCTCAACCGGAAGCCAAACGTGACCGCTCCGTTATCATAAAAAGTTATTTTATATATATTCTATAGAGTTTACTACCAGTTATTCATAATAACAGTCCTATATATATGTGTTAGACAATACTTTAGACGTGTTTACGTAGTTGCACAAGGTTGAACGCCTTTATTTCCAGGCGAAACTCATCCAAACTGTGCGTTAGCCGTAAGCTAACTTATGGTGGTACTTTAGCTGACTGAAAATGATATTCCCTTATTCCTCTACAATGTCAAGCTTCTACGCTTATTGTCTATACAAGAAGTGCGGGCATTGTCTAGGCGTTTAAGATTCGCAGAGGAATTATGGTTTTAGTTAGTTAGTTTAGTTAGTTAGTTCCCCTAAATGAGAAGTTTATTTGTGGCCGGAGTGCAAGAAGCTACCTGGTAGCTTCCTTCCGTCACCGCGACTTCCCCAATCACACACACTCATCCGAGAGAAAGAAAGAACAACAATTTTCACAATCTCATCAAACACTAACCTCTACCGGAGCCACCTAAAGTCGGACCTTTAAACACAATCCAATTCACGTGGCTCAAACGTGCGTTTGGAAGATACGCCGGCCTCTCCAAGGTAATCCGTCTAGACAACAGAGAGCACCCAGGCCCTAAAACTGCTGTCCCTTCCGCTTGTCAGCCCTAGAGGATTCCGACAGCGTCCCATCGGATGTGAGCGGCCAACTCTCAAGCCCCTGGTCCGCACTCCGGTCGACCCTCAACCGAAAAAACAACACGTCAACATTAAATGGAGAACGTTTAAATCGATCAATACCTATTAATTTGGTGTTAGCGCTTTTTCAGATTGATACAAAACCACCCGGGTGTTGATTAGCAAGGATCAATCCAGTCACTCTCCGATTCTCTGTTGAACTCAAAGAAAAAACACAAAATCACTATAATTGCCACAAACACATGTATCAATCAGTTATGCCACACTCATTACTCACACTCAATCTCTCCCAGCCCTGAGAAAACTCAAAACCAAATCAAAATGCCCGCATCCTCCACCATTTTGTCGGCTTCTTCTCATAATGTGCTCTGCAACTCACTTCCTGCTCAGAGAGGTGGGGGCGCCGAACTCCAAAACCCCAGCGGGAACTGTTTCAAAATAAGACCCAGAGCTGAGAGACAGAGAGTAACAACAACACACACAAACAGATATCTTGTTTGAAGGACGCACCTGCAGATGGGAGCCAGACAAGATCTGACTCGTTCTCTTACAAGGCTGTACCATTTTTATTTCAAAAAGAACAAAGAACATATCACATGACTCCTGACTCCTCCTTCTACATCTTGACAGGTCATTTATTTTCTCCAGGTCTCTTGACCGTACCATGAACTGGGTTATAACATGACTTAGAGTTATAGCTGATCCTCCCTGCTTTCAATTCATATCTTTACTCAAGAGTTTGTTTACTTAAAACCTTCAACCCTATAAAATACTGGTAACAGAGTCATGTTTTACTACCCTGAATAATATAAACAGGCCTATTACTTCTAAAGCTTAAAAAAGATATAATTAAAACATATGTACTGCATAATAAAAAATAGCCTCAAAAAAGTAGAATACAACACTAGTTACTACCCACCTCTGCTTACTAGTGGAAAGTTTTGAGCAACTGAGACATTTTGACTATTAGTTGACCAAATGTGTAACTAGTTGGGAAGGAAGTGTCTCAAATAATAATATTTTTAAATTAGTGATGGAACATGTTTAACAGTTATTGGGAAATGTTTCACTGATGCAGTGTGGACCTACAATAGTTTGTTAACAGGATTACAGATTTTTTTAGGGACATGGAATATTTACACAAAGAGCTTGCCATACACTCCAGACATTTGCTCATAATAGTTCAATGTTTCCCTGGACTATTTCATAAACAGTTTTGCTTGTAACACTTTTTGCCACAAATAATTGTAGGCATCTAAAGCAAGTAAGACTCTTAAAGCTTTGTCTAGCGTACTAGTTCACATTTTCAGACTGCCTGGTTGACTGCTGCACACATTTTAGGGTTGCTAAGCTAATACGCTGAATTTCTTTAAACTTTTTTAAGATGTTGGAGTTTTTATTGTCGACTAGATAACTTGCATGACATACCTGTCAACTACTGCATTAAAAAGCATAGTAGTTGGAACATTTGTGGTAGTAGAATGGCACTTTTGCTTGGTAGTAGGACCTAGACTCCTGTTGGTGGGACAAAACTTTTGACAAAAAACAAACAAACAAAAAACTGTTACCAATATTTCAACATAAACCAGTGTGAGTAAACATCCACCTAGTGGAGTTAGGTGGCAAACTAGTCTTTTGAAAATGAGGCGATGTCAAGGATTTCAAATATTTTCACAAATGGCTTGAACGGAATAAATAAAAAAACACATACCCGGTGTAACAAACAGTATTTAGACCATTTCAGAGGCATTGTGTTTATCTTGGCACAAGGTCATTCACCCGAGAACTGGAGATTTATTTCTGTAGAAATGATGATTTCAGCAGTTCAAAGCATGATTGCTAAGATACTCTGTTAGTGTGATAATACCAAATGAACTAGATAGAAGAGGATCTTAGATGTACCGGGTTAGAAAAATAATAACACTGGCCACATGATGTTATTGTATTTCTACAGGGTGCTGACAGATGACTAGTACTTGCGCGCTCCAGTGTCTGTTTGTGTTGCTCTTCGTGTTCGAGCATGTGTGTGAAAGCTTGTCTAAGTGGAAGTCAAACATGTGCACGACAGTGTGACTGACTGAGCTCTCCCAGTGTTAATAAAGGACATACAGTGATACCTCTAATGGTTATTTGAATGACAGTGAGGACTCTCAAATGCAGGAGCCAGTGAGAATTATAATAAAAATACTTTTTTACGGGTTAAAATCCTTCAGGTGTGGAGTGTATTTTATTCAGACCCCTTCAGTCAATATTTTATAGAATCACCCATGGCTGCAATTACAGCTGAACGTCCTGTGGAGTGTGTCTGTACAAGTTTCGCACATTTCAAAAATGATGTTTTTGCTATTTCCTCTTTGTTAAATAGAAAAGGCTCAGTCATATTAGATGGAAAGCATCTGGAAATAAGTCGTTTTTCAGTCTTCCCATACATTCTCATTTGGGTTTAGGTCTTTATTTTGGCTGGGCCATTCAGTCAGCTGAATATGCTTTGATCTAAAACTTTCCATTCAACAGAAAAGTCTGTCATGGTCTCGGGTCTTCTGCAGTCTTTAACTTAACTTCTTCTAGGATTACCCTGTATTTGGCTTCATCCTTCTTTTCATCAACTTTGACCGGTTTTAAGCACAAAAAAACATTGAGTCAAATTACATTTTGGATTACTTGTCAAATATGAACCATCTAGACTCTCGTGGATCATAAGAGACCTTCTTATTCATTGTATCCAGGACCAGAATAAAAACAATGATGAGCAGCTTTTAGTTTATTTGCACCTTAGCTTTTAGAACAACATTCCTAAAAAAACTGGCCTTTGAAGAAATTGTATAATTTTCCTTCCACTTAACAGTTTTGCTCAACTTTGTGTTGTTCTATCACATAAAAACCCCATAAAATACATAGAAATGTGTGGTTGTATCTTTGTAAAATATCAAAGACTTAGGAATACTTGTAAATTCAGTGGCATAGCAACGCATCAGGATGTAAAAAAAGATGCAATACGTCTCTAAAAAAATCACAAGATCTAGTGGTTCTAAGCCTTCCTCTGTTAAAGATCTGGAATGACTCATGTTGTCCACCACTAATGTTGCCGGTTTTCTTCATAGATCAGAATGTCACCAGGCATAACAATAATTTCCTGCCAAATGCTGATTTGTATGGGATCAGAACAGTATCACCTTGAAATGAAACTGAAAATAAAGATTGGCATTGAAAAATACTACTATAACTGAAAATATTAATTTTGAATCTGAAATAAATCTAGTGAAATTTTTTTTAATTGAAAATGAAAAAAAAATAGAAAGTTAATTTTTTTCTATGAAACTCATGTATAAGTTTTCAAACTTTCTTTCTTTTTTTTTTTACAATGCCAATCTTTTTTTCAATGCCATCATTTTTTTCAGCTTCATTCAGGTGATACTGTGTTGACGCTTGTGTGTGCACGCGCATGAGGGGCGGGGCTTCAGCCCCCCATATGTTAGCATGAACGAGGCAGGAGAGAAACTCCGACTGTCCGAGGCGAGACGGGAGAAACAACAGGACATTTACATTGATAATAATGTGGTTTGTGGAAGAAAAAAAGACATTTGGTTTCTTCTCAGTTTCTTCTACTGACCAGTAGACTAGGAGTCTTTGTGATAAAGTTGTATGCTTGTGTAAGCCTGTCTTTGTTGGAGGCTCTCCTCATTACAGACAGTGTGGTATGAAGGGATGTAAATACACACTATATAGGCTATACCATATTAAATAACTGTATTTATTTCAGATCCACAATATATATTACCAATACATGTCAATAACGTTAACAAATCAATTAAGACTGGTGTAAGCAAAGCTAACAACACTGACAACTCGTTTTTTATTAGATTGCAAAACGTAATTGTGACACACACTCTAAACCAGAAGGTGGCGCTAATGCGCGCCAACTACCATGGCAAACTGAGAAGAAACCGTTTATATCTTATTTTTTTATTATTATTATTCCACAAACCACATTATGCTTTCTGTACACCTAGAGACTTTGAAACGATTTAGAAAAGACTCTTAAAGATTATCAGCTCACATCTAAAGACTTGGGTTAACAGTTTTTTAGTCTCAGACTAAAGATTTTATAAACACTGAATCTTGTTGGGACACTATTTAAAAGACATCTAGGCTATTTTAGCTTCCCGCAAAAATCCTCCCATTATGCTCAGCATTATACAGTTTCTTTATGTGCGAATGTTGTAGCATTCTTTGCCAAGATTAATGTTATGTCAAATAAAGACTTGCATTCAAAGTGGGTACTGTATCATCAAGTAACTGGTTAACTCATATCTTTTTAATGCAAGGTGTTTATGCTGTACCACTTGCTCCATGCAGATGCACAGATAGCGCTGGTTTGTGCCTGTATTCCAGGGGGCAAGGTTGGCATACACTTTGTAATTTATGGCCCATTTCTCAGCCATGGAACACAAATATTGTATTTGTTGTGTATAGACCCTGCCAGGCTCCATAGGTGGCTACAAAACTGTTATTTATAAATATGACACCTATGTTTATAGCCTACTTTCCCGCTGGAACAAAAAAATAAAAATTAAATGTGGCAAGGTGCAAACAACATCAAAAACGAACCCAAACTCACCATCCGCGGGGAAATTGACCTGCTCATTAACCATTGTGGCAGCAAAGCGCATTCCATTACAGCCAGGGTACAATATGAAGCGGACAGGACCCCCACACGGTCACACGGTAGAATACACCAAGGGTACAGATTCTTACCCCTCAAAAATTATTTCTGCACCTGACCCCTACCGGGCTCTGTAGCTTCGTGCTTCAGCTTGTGTGAGAACCGCTTTATTGGTTGTTGGTTGATTTACGTCACAACGACTACACTAGGACTTGCGATAATATCAAACATGTTGGATTCAAAAGACTACAGAAAGACTGTCATAAATCGGGTCCCCAACTGCAGATTATCACCTTCCACAAACCACATTAGTAGCAAAGAAAATGTTGATCCCGCTGTCTTGCCTCGGACAGTCGGAGAGTTTCCCTCCTGCATTATTCATGCAAACATATGGGGGCTGAAGCCCCGCCCCTCATGCTCGTGCACACACAAGCGTCAAAACAGTGTCACCTGAATGAAGCTGAAAAAAAATGGCATTGAAAAAAGGATTGGCATTGTAAAAAAAATGAAAGTTTGAAAACTTGATTGTAAGTGAGTTATTTGTTTCAATGCATATACATGAGTTTCATAGAAAAAAAAACACTTTTTTTTCACTTTCAATACAAACATTTTTACTAGATTTATTTCAGATTCAAAATTAATATTTTCAGTTACAATAATATTTTTCAATGCCAATTTTTCTTTTCAGTCCCAATATTTCTTTTCAGTTTCATTTCAAGGTGATACTGTTCTGATCCCATAGATTTGAAAATATAGTAACCATCTAATTTTACTATGATGCACTTTGTTCCATTACGTTGGTGCTTATTGTCTTTTTGTCATACGCTTAATTATTGTATTCATGTCACTATCTGATGAACATATGGATAAAAGACCACCAGCACCAGGTAACTTTTGTGTTTAAAAAAACAACTAAAATATGGTGACCTGTGGTGCATATCAAAGTTAAATATTTACAATGTTCACACATCAGACAGGTCTGCTGATTAACTATAGGCCTGTCGTGCTTCTTAATAACATTGTTTTACGTTTTTGAACTAGCTAAATTGTCTGCTGATTACTGCTAAATTATAGGTTTTACTGATTAGTACGGTTTACTCATTGACAAAAGAGATTGAGGAAGAGGCTTATAAAAGGCACAAATAGATGGTTTGAGGAGGGAGAGTGAGTGGGTGGTGAGTGGTAAGCTTTGTTACCAAGCACCAAGGAGACTACTGCCAAATATTTCTACAGGAGTGTTAGCTTGTACTGTAAAGTGATCAGCAGTCATGATTACAGCTTTGGCAGGTGCTCTGTCTTTTATCAGTTTGGTTTTAGCTCTCTTACAACATTTTAAAAGAGAAATTGGTGTTTATACCAAATAATGACATTTAAATTTAAGATTTTGTTGGAAGATTTTACATTTTCATGTACTATACAAGTAATCTTTATTGTTTCAGAAAATCTTAGCAGGAGTCAGAATTTAACCATATTCTTAGACACAAGTAAACAATCAAATTGGAACAAGAAAATATGTAAACTAGGGTACTCAGGCCGGTGTCAAGAAAAACTTTATCTACCCGTCAAAAGCTTCCCCAGAAAGCTATTTTGAAAAGTAAAAGTTATAAAGGATTGTAAATTAAGGCTGAACTGTGCTGAGTATTCAAGAGTAGTCAGTGTCTTACCTGTTGCCAACAGTGTTCACCATGATTCTAGTTTGAAAATGCATTGCTCATAGGAGTCAAGCAAACAGCTTCACTAACTGGGGTGAAAAGATGAGCAAATGTTGCCAAAAAAAATCATCTTATTAGTGAGTGCTATTGTAGCAGTAGTAGCTGCCTGATTTATGTTATCACAGATTCACAGATGATCTGAGCTTTGCTTCAGAAGAAATCTAGAAAGATGTTTTTTCCAGGTAAAAAAAAAGCCTGGTGTCTTTGTGTTTTACTGAATCTTCTGTGTTTTGAGACTGGAAAATTCTGTCACATTTGACATGTGGCAGAATAACTGAAGCAGCCAAACATAAAAACCCTGGCCACTGTGTGGTGTAAAATTAAAAAAAGTACTAAAAATCTTAAACCAATGTTAAATTTCCAAAAGCAGCCAACTGGCCCTCTAAAATTCTATAGGAAGATTCCAGGTGTCAAAATCACCTTTGTGTTAAACGTGAAACATGTATTCCCTTCACCTGTCAATGGTTAGATTGTTTTGGCCAATCAATCAGAATAAGAAAATAAAGGAACTGCTTAAGAATCTAAAATCACACAAACACTTATAAGGCCACATGTTCATTTAGGATACAATGCCGAAACGCATATCATTCCTGTTCTAAAGGAGATGATGAAGTTAGGTTTGAAATACTGGCTTTACTTTCTGCTTGACACCTTTTAAAATTGTCATACATTTAATATGTCTACACAAACAGATGGAATTCAAGAGGAAACAAATGGAGGTGATATTGTGCTAAACTAAAGAAATGACAACAACTGCATTATTGGGCAGGAGGCACAAATGCTAAGACTAATTCTTCCTTTTTTCGTGTACACAAGACTTCTGGAATTTATCTCAATTGTTTTTGTTAGAAAATTTCCTTCATAGCAGGAAAACAAAGTGCAGCAAAGCGGCTCATCAGCTGAAAATTAGAAAATATGAATTTATGGTGAACATTAAGTAAGTCAATTGTGTTTGAATCTCTAATTGGAGAGTGAGTTTCATTGGAAAGAAGGTCTCCTGCAGAACAGTTTGTTTGTGGAGCAATAGGGACTATCAAACTTTTATAAGCACCAAGGCAGCAAAGCTCATATACATTTTTGTTTTCATAGTAAATTTTGGAAAATGATCAATTCCAAAAAGACTTACAAAAAAAATCAATTTCTTTTTCAGGCACTTTTATATCACAAGAAGTATAGACTTTGCATTTCACTAACGTTTTGACCATCACCAAGAAAGACAAAATTCGATTCACATGTGAAAAATACAGCAACAGCTTTCTGTCTCCAATAACACTAAATGAAACTTAAGAGGCAGATGGGACATCAGCTGAAGTGAACAGCTCACATGCTTCATCATCCTCGTAGATGACTCAGTCACCCTCTGAGTGAAATGTCTTGAGGGAAGCTGACATGAAAGAGATCTGTGAAGAATTGCTCAGCCTACGCCCCCTGGGCCAGGAAGGTACTGGAAACATCACAAATACCATTCTGACAGCCTTACAAAAAATTTGACCGTTTTACTGAAATAGGACAAGATGTCTAGCACAAACATAAAGCATAGGTGGAAGTTGTTCATAAAGTTTTTAACATTTTAAACAGTTTATAAAGAGTATAAAATAGTTTATCACATTTTACGTCTCTAAATCACCTGAAGCATGCAAGTGGTTTGAAAAAGAATGTACGTGCATGCCAAAATTCAGAGATAATATCGGTAATAGCAGGTTCCTGTCTGTCCTAAAAAAAAATGAAATGATAAATCAAGAAACACCTTCTTTGGTTGATGTCAAGTTTACTATTTTAGCATCTAAAACATGTGCAGCACAGTCAGTTGTTGCAGAGGGACCCTTTGTATGCCTTTCTTTATAGAATGCAAACATGTGAGACTTTATGTTTCGAGGATGATTTACAGACAGTCATTTAAAAGGATTAGGTGACTTTGTTTCATGAAAGTGTTGCAGGTTTAGTTTACTGCTGAGCAAATTAAAATTAAAAAAGGTTCATGGCCAAATATCTTTTGAAATTTTATTTAAAGATAAATTAATCTCTGTGGTGACCACAGATTACTTGGATCTCATCAATTTGAGCTTATTTGACAAAAAGCTTAGACACCACTGACCCAACCCATTTCATTGTAGGTCTTTCTGTATATGTGGGCTCATTACTCTGTTGAAAGGTGAACCTAGATCCCAGTCTCAAAGCTTTTACTGCCTCCAACAGTTTTGCTTCCATTACTGGACTGTGTTTAGCTCCATCTATCAGCCCATCAATGGTCTGTCATTGCTGAAGAAAAGCATCACCACAGTATGATGCAACTATGTTTTACTGTTTCAATTTTGGTCTAAACTGACCAGAGTATCTTCTTCCACATCTGCTGTGTTCAAAACATGACTTGTATAAAAGTTCAACAGG
The DNA here is from genome assembly GCA_963556495.2 of Valencia hispanica. NCBI lineage: Eukaryota > Metazoa > Chordata > Actinopteri > Cyprinodontiformes > Valenciidae > Valencia > Valencia hispanica. The sequence goes on from OY747704.1 coordinate 30,042,342, forward strand.
GACTTGTGGCTTGTTTTGCCAACAGTGGCTTTCTTCTTGGCAATCTCCCATAAAGGCTGGATTTTTGTCACGCACAATTAGGTGTGTGTTAGGTAATTGTTGTGGTTTACCTAAAATGAGTCACACACAAAAGTCGGAGATAATTTAGACAATAAGCTCTGCAGAGGTAGATGTGGTTCAATCAGTTCTGCAGAGGGAGACCAGCAAAATACGGTAAGGAATGAGCCAACCGTCTGTTATCAGCTCCTGTCACTCGTCTCCCACTGATCTCATCACTGGTCTCAAAGGGTTTCACCTCTGCAGACTCTCTTTATTTAGTCACACTTCATTAACATATTAAAAGAACAGGATGTCATGCACAAGAGCATGTGACTGAAACCAAAATGACATTTAAAAAGTACATTAGAACTATGTGATAAAAACAACCTAAGAAAATAATAACACACCATTATTATTTTTCCCTAACAGTGTGCCTCTCTGCAGCTCCTCCAGAGTTACCATGTGCCTATTGGTTGCTTCTCTAATTACTGCTCTCCTTGCGGTTTAAAGTTGGCAGACATATCTTGGTAGGTTTTGCAGTGGTGTAAAATTTTTTCCATTTTAAGATGACAATTTCAACGGTGCTCTGTGAGATATGTAAAGATTGTGATACGATTTTATACCAAAAACCCAAACTATTTCCTGAGTGGGTGATTTCGGAAGGCAGCTGGTTGCAGTGGGTTTTATTTAGAGGCATCAGGAGTAAATGGGGCTGAATGCAAATAATTTGTATCTGTAAATCTCAGTTAAGTCTGTGGTGTGAGGTTTGTTGTTGTAACGTAAAAAAATGTAGAAACGTTCAAAGGGTTTGAATACTTTTGCAAGGTAGCATATGCTCTATAAACAACAATAATAACAATAAAAGGACCTGCTTTGTTTATAGTCTTTAATAAGTTTATTAAATCTCAACAGTTGCATTACATAAAACATTTAGAGACCGTTTCTCTTTGAAAAATAAACCAAAAAAAGAATTTAAAACCAAAATAAACATAACCTTGTACCTTTTATAAAAGCTACAGTTTTTAATCAAAGCTATATATGTACTAATGTATTTATCTCATCACTTGTAAAAAAAATGCGGCTATTTCATTTTCCAAATGAAAATGGATGTGACACAGAAAGCTACAGAACCTCTGTCTTCAGGTAGTACTTTGTCCTGGGCTTCAGCTCTGGACTAATTGGAACAGTCAGTCTCTGCAGGTCATAGTCCCCCATGCACACAGCCACAAAGAACAGAGTTCCTCCGATGACCTGCCCCAGACCTCCAAACCATCCAGAGAACATCGCCTCGCCATACTCCCACCGAGGCATCACGTCAGGAAAACCTTCATCCCAGAAGTCCACCACTGTTGTGTACGCCACAATGGAAACCGGAGCCAGAGTGGTGAGTCCCGACACCCAGGTCATCACCCCACTGAAGGTGAGGAGCCGCCTTTTTACGTCTGGCTTCCGTACGCACATCTCCACTCCCTCCAGACCTAGAAAGGCAGTCAACAGGGCAAAACCTCCAGTTCCAAGAGATATCAACACGAGGACCCTGGAGATCTGCAGATCCACAGGCAGACCCAGGACAGAATCATAGGCCTTGCACTGAATCCCCTTTTCGTCTGTGTAGAGGCAGGTGAGCCAAAGCCCTGAAAACCAGTTCTCCACCTCGTTGAGATCCGAGTTCATTGTTTTCCACAGGGGTAAAAATGCAGTGGTCAGAGAAGTGACATAGCTCCCAAATGACAAAAACAACGCAGTCCTCTCCATCATTTTTGTCGTTAGAAAAACCATATTTTGCTTCTGCGGGCAAAGCCGGTGTGCTATGATTCTCCTGTCCAAGTTAATGTAACAAGATAAGGGATCCAGACAGACTCTGTAGCCCATCCCAGTTTTTGGGAAGGCCCACTTCTACAGCCTCCTTTTAAAAAATGCAGCCGATAAGAGGAAGATAATCCAGGACTGAGGCTCGACAATAGGCCCACTGTTTTGTTGCAGCGTTCAATGTCATCACAGTGACTAAAGAACTCTCGTTTTTAAATGAAACCAGGTATGTCCAGTGAAATTCCAGGCCCAGTGTGCATGTGTTTAGGATTTAGCTCAAATGAATGAAACAGGAGCAATGTGGCCACAGGATGCACTCACAAAAAGAGGCTTTCTCTGCTATTCATATCAAGGACTTTTTAAGTATGCATTTAGTACTTTTATTAAGTTACTATTTTCTCAGATAAAAGGCTGCACAGACATACCTGGTAAGACTTTTGAAATGTACATTTACATACTCAAGAAACCAAAACGGGAGCGCTTTATTTGCCAAGTGTCAAGTGTCTGGACTGTGAAAAGCACTTTGTGTCCACTCCACTGGACCATTCAAAGTGTTAGAAGCTCCAGTTCTTTCTGAATTTCAGTATGACTGCCAAAAATCCAGTGAAGTTTGTTAGTTTTTTTTTATTAGTTCCCCAGTTTTGATATGCATCTATAAAATGCAAAGCTCCTCATTTTCCCTCAAAATGCATCATTTCATTTCCTTTTTGTTTGATCAGGTTTGTCCCCATTTAGATCATAGATCTCTCTTGCAGAGGTGACCTGACTACTAAAGGCAGAAAATTCAAGCTGAGCGAAACTTTTAAACAAAACTGTACCCAAGTCTGAAAAACAAGTGAAAGCAGCTTAGATATGTCAGTTAAGGTAAGGTTTGATTGGAAAGTTCTTTAAAAGTTAAAATGGGGGGAAAAAAGTCAAAGTCAGGATGATTTTAAAGACAAAACCAAATGTGTCTAATTTAAGCTCAAAACACAATCAGAACAGAACATGGCTGATTTATTATGTAGTATATTAAGGCTTTAAATACATGAATTCCATGTGGAAATGTTTTGCAACACTAACATGAAGGTCACTATTACATGGTTTCTCCTAAATGAATGTAGAGATTTTTTGGTGTGTATTGGTAACATTATCATTACACAGACATAATGAAACAAATGGTACACATTCTAACCATTTCTATATGACTGATTCCTTGCAACACATATTACAGGCTTTATCACAGCTGTAGAATAATACAAAGTGAAGAACAGAGACAGGCATAAATTATTCCATTGGATGGCATCTAAACTATATATGGGTTTAAAAACGCTAGACAAATACTGAGCAGAGGACAAGCTTGCAAAATGTTTGTGTATACGAAATAAATGAAAAAGTACATAAAAAGTTGTGGATTTTTAATACAGTATTTAACATTTATAAGCCACATTCTGGTTTCTTTGTTGATTTTACTGCTGCCTCAAACACAGCGAGACACAAAATGCAGTGTAGATAAAAGGCATTTATCGTACACGAGTCAGACATGCGGGGCAAAAAAAAAAACTAAAATACAAATAACATAAGTTTTGGTGCAGCAGGAATGAATAGAAGTAGATAAGTAGATCTATGGCTTCTTAGAAGTAAATAACTCTTCTTTGAGTTATCCTAAATATCAGAGCCCATTTCAGCACACTGTTTGTCTGATATGTGTGTAGCTAGAGACTCAATGATGTCCAACAACAGCAGCTGGCTGAGAGACCGCAGGTTGGGGAGCTTGGATACCTTTGGGAGGGGAGAACAAAGCAAAATGAAAAAAAAAAAAAAGTTTCAGAAATTAAGACAATGTGAGACAAAAAAGGGTGATAATAAGCCGTTGACTGCACATGCATAAAAAAAAATAACAGCGCAAAAAAGAAGCAGAACAGAAACACAAACAGCAGAGCTAACACTCCAGTGAAGAAAAGTGAAAATTGAGTGTTTCGCTGTTTCGTTAGATAACAAACAGTCATCAGAGTGCCACTGTGACACTCCATCGCTCTTTGATGAGTTGCTTACACAGCCGGCTGAGCTGTAAACAGTCTCCTCTTTACTCAGAAAACGCAGCGTTTTCCGCTAAGAGGTCAAACGTGTCAGTTTCCCCACAAAGACAATGAGACTTAGAGGGTTAGCTCAGCTGCACTGAGTGGGCAGCACACCCCCAAAGCTCCGGATACAAGCCCACCCACCTTGATGAACTGATGGACAATAATGTGGAGACAGTGCTTCTTCATATCCAGAGCCTGCGTCTTGTCTGCCGCCTCCAGGATCTGGGGAGGGGACATCGAGAATGAGAAGGGAAGGAAGAAATTCTTCATTCAGCAAGAAAAAGATTCAATTTTCCTAATTAGGTCACAGATCCCCTAGGGTGAAACATAAATACCTGCAAGACGTTCTCCACAGTCACATTCATCTCCAGGTTCTGCTTACAGTAAGCCTGGAGCCTGTTATTGGAAAAGCCGTAGTAATATGGAGCAGCAAACAGATAGCTGGTTATCAACGGTCAAGGGAAAATGCTTCGAATGTGTGGAAAAAACAACTCCGTGAAACAGATCTGATATTTAAAAAGAACGCTATACATACATTATATCGAATCAAAAACATCAAAAGAATTAGTCACATTAGTGTAAAAACTGAAAAATATATTAACCAGGACCCATGCATTCTCTTTTTCACTCCCTGGAATAACTTAATATGTCCAAGTGTGGGGAAACACGTATAGAACTAATAACCATAAAAATTGTAAATACATCACATTGTATTAAATAATCTTTCAAGGCCCAATTTACATATAAAGCAAAACGTAAAATAATTTCTGCAAATAGGATTTGAAAAATATATATGTTGTATTTACAACCTCGAGATGACATTTGAAGTTCAAAAAGAGGAATTTCTTTGTTTCAGTTAGAGGTGTGGATTTATGGATTAGCTTTAATACTGACATGAAAGAATACCAAATACTTAATAGCAATGTTCCTTAATAAGTACAACTGACTGGAGAAGGAATGGCTTTAAAAAAGAAAAAAGAATCTGAACTTCTGTCTGACCAGTTTAAATTTATTTTGTTAAAGGATTTTCTGCAGGTTATGGGTTGTTATGTTATAGAAAAGGATAAACCTCACAGTAGATGTTTGAGTTAGAACTGATGAGAGAATTTTGAGCCGGATAACCACATTGCTACAGTGATTGTTCATATTTAATTAAAAGCCATTTTCCATAGTTTGAGAAGGATACAGAGAGTCTTCTGGAGGCATGTTGACGTCACCGTAGTAGATGTAGCGCAGCATGGACTCAAAAGCCTGCTTGCTTGGGACCATTTCACCGATGGATATATTCACCTGACCGTCTTCTGGCATGAAGGAGCGGAACATCGCCTCAAAATAACTGGAATAATAATACAAGATGTCAACGTTAGGATGACTGGAAAACAATTACTGTCAATAGGAAATGTACTCTCACCCAGATGTGCAGTAGTTTTTCATGATACATCCAAGTATTTTATTAAGATTTAATTTGATCTATCAACATGAAGTAGAACATAATTGTTACGTGGAAGGAAAATTATAGATGGTTTTCAAAATAATTTAAAAACACAAAACTGAAGTGTGGCATCTGTATATACGTGTACACCTGATTATATATATATATATATATATGAGGTGTATATACCCTCAAGATCAGATACCCCTAAATAAAATCCAGTGTGAACACTGCCTTCAGAAGTTACCCAAGGAGTAAACAGATTCCACCGTGTGTCGCCTTAAATACACCATATTCACGGCGAAACATGGCGGTTGGACCACCATGATGAGCTACAATGGCCCAGTCAAAGTAATGAATTATTTCCAAATACTATAATATAGTCAATAGGTGTGCAAAGGTAGTACAGATTCTGGAGACACGAAACACAAATCTTGCAGCAGGTTATCGGTGGCTCTACAAAGTATTGACTCAATTATTCTAGGATCAACTTAAAACCAGGGCAGTGGAGAGACCTTTAGATGTGCCTTCACAAACAGGCCTATTTTAAAAAAATATATTCTTGGCCATAATTTGATTGCAGGGTCCAGTTCTGAGCCCCCCCCCTGCCTCCCTCTACCATGGGCTCAGGACAAATGTTGAAGTCCGTGATAGTAAACGAAGAGGTAATATTTTGTCAAGCAGTTGCAAGATGCACACACAGCATGCTCATTTCACTTTGGCAGTTGCCACAAGACAACTTAAGAAGACGGTGTATAAATTATTCTAAACTCCTGTAGCTATTATTATGTACATCCTACTTACCAGCAGCCTCACTCGGCAAAGGCAGACCTCCACACGCATGCTCACTCCAGAAATTTTTATTTATTTATTTTTTTTAAAGTTTCCAAGCCACATCCCTTCCCTGCACGTGTTTGTTTACGACAATGTATCAGTTTCCTTCCATTTTACAATTATGACCTACTTTGTCTAGGTCTATTTACATAAAATTATTTTAAGTTCAGGTTGTAATATGACAAAATGTAGAAAAGGCTCTTCCAACATCTGAGGAGAAAAAACATGTCAGACTTGGCGCAAATAATTTGAGTTCCCAGTACCTGGATCGAGCTGCGAGTATGGCTTGGTGTGCAGGTCGAGGATGTCCATCTAACAGCAGAACAATATCACAGAACTCCAGACCTCCTCCCTCCAGGTAAGCTTTCATGTCCTGGACCAGGGAGGTGCCGATGTCCACAGGCTGGTCTGAATATACTCTGGGGGGAGGGTGCTGCTTTCGTCGCACTATCTCCACTATCAGGGGGGTGGAAAGATGCTCAAACTCTTTGGTCATGATCACCTGATTAAAGTGGGATTCCTTCACCACAAAGTTGAGACAGTGTTCCTGGAGAAGCAAATATTATCTTGGCATTAGGGTCAGAGGTTATTATGCATCTTCCCCTAGCTTATCAGAGATTAAAGACTAACTTAACATGATCAAAATATAGAATTATTTGTTTTGCCTCACTCAAATACAACCACTGGAGGTCACTAAAAGCATGGTTTGTGTTTGGTGTTTTTAAGATTTTAAATCTGGGATGCACCTTGAGCTGGTCCAGTTGCAGCTTGTTGGCGTTTTCACAAACACTCAGAACATTCTGCAGATCCACAGAGGCCTCAATGTACTGCACACAAAGCTGCTCCAGCCGCGAAAGCTTAAAACTTAGAGCAAGTTTGTACACATCCATTATCAAAAGAACATCCTGGACATGACCTGTGGGAAGATACAGAAATATATAAATGTTTTTCTTGTAGGCATATTGCTTTATGTAGCATATAAGCAGGGAAAAGTTAGGTGTACCTCTGCGTGGGTACTGAATCTTGTCAGTATAGAGAAACTGCATTAAGACTTGAAAAGGCTGAGCTTCTGCTTCCCTGATGGATACCTCCAGCAGGGGCGGTGTGCCCGACAGCTTATTGCCTGCTGGGACATCTCTTGGGCCTCCCGCTGCTCCCTCATCACTTTCCTCACTGCTCTCTCGTTTGGTCCTCTGCTAAACAACAAGTTATGCAACATTATTTCAGTGTTGCAGCTCATCAGTTACTTAATAATTCTTTAGCTAAATAAGCATTTTTAAAGCAATTTAAAAACAACTGGCGCTTTATAGCTATGTTGCTGTAACTTTTTTGTACAGAAAGGCAAATTAAATGCCATCATGTTTCTGAGGGCTGAGTAGTTATGAGAAAGAAAATCAATTTGTAGCTTCATTTGAATATTGAGTGAACAGTTTACTTGCTATAAAAGTTACTGGCAGTATTCATACAGCATGGATAAATTCACTTTTTCTGGATTGCAATAAAGAAGTTGGAGTTTAGCAGACTGGCAAGCCATATATATATATATATATATATATAAAAAAAACACACACACACAGGAACGCAATGATGTTTGAGACTCTGACCTGTCGCTGCCGGTCTCGGGCCTGCAGGATTTTTTTCCGCAGCCATTGACACCTCGCAGTTACTATGGCTATGTGCCCCAGGACTCTCTCCTCTCTCTGTGAAGAGCACAACAAAAAGGCAAATGGTAGTTGGACTATAGGGAAGTCAGGTTTTAATTACAATCATGAATTTGGAACCATCACTTCAGTTTGACACACCTCGCCCAGAATAAACTCCACATCACAGAACTGACGGTTCTCCCACAGTTTGCCATAATCCTCATGAAGGGTACACTTTGGGTAGCTTGAGAACTGCAAGACAAGCATTTATGAAACAGCCTGTTATCTACTGTCCAAATGATTCGACAACCTTGAGGTTCTACGAGTATTCCAGCAATCATTCCCACTTACCTGGAATCTGTACATCTCCCCACTGCGTACGTTGTTGTCCACAGTCCCTCCGAAAATGTACATGGCATCTTGAATCACAGCAGCAGCGTGGAAAAGTCTCCCACTCGGCATCTGAGAGGGGAAAGAGCAGATTAAACTCAGCTCGTGGTGAAGAGTGCTTCAGGAATCCATAAAAAACCCTGTAGAGTTCCTTTATTGGAAATTCATTAGAACGGTAAACAAGTGTTTTCTGATTTCTGAGTGTATTCTGAGAACCATTGGTTCTAGCACACAGAGCAAAGTATGGGGGTACTGAGGTGGTATAATGAAACCAAACCAAAGCAGAGGATGCGTTTCATTCAAACTCAGGTTGAATTTCTGAGTTTGAAATCACAGGAAGAAACTGCGATCTTGGTTCCTCCACAAAGGAAAGCTGGTGTTTCTATATTGTTAAGGCTTTGAATATGGAATCTGCAGACAAAAAAAGACTGCAATGATGTAAATAAAGAGGAAGAAAACAGAAGAAGCTTAGGAAAAAGGGACAAGGAAAGACATGAATGGAAAGAAAGAACTAGAGGGGAAAATGCAAGGACAGAAAGAAAGGAAGTAAAACAGTAGGGAAGAAAACAAGAAAGGAAACAAAAAAAGAACAATGGAAAAAACGAAAAAGGACAGAAGGAATGAAAGGTCCCGAATGAATGGACAGACAATGAAAACATATTTTTTATACTCTTATTTTCCACTTCCATATTTATCTATACCTGGAAAATGGCTAAATCCAATTCCATAATTTTCTTACATTTTTAGAGACCGAATAGGAGCTCATTGGGACATCCCTGAAGTCACATTTTGGACATTGTCAAACATGACTCCTTTATTAGAAATTGAGAGCTGTTGTAACAAACCATTTAACTGCATCTCTGTTAGTCTAAAACTCATTGAAAGTTTGTGTGGATAAGAAATCACTGTTAAGAAAGTGTAATCATTAAGCATCTATGTCAAGGATTATGGATGACTCTGGTTCATACCTCACTGTCTTGACTGGGCTGAATCACCTCCCAGGTCTGAGAGTCCACATCATAACAGTGAAGCTCATTGGGGAGAGTGTTGTCAGCAGCACCTCCAAATACATATAAGTGGCGGTCAAAGGCAACCATAGTGTGTCCGTAGCGTCTCTGAGGAGGAGGAGGAGAGCCCCGCAGTAAATGTTCCGTTGGGATGCGCGTCCACCTGCCGACATGGATGTTTGTAACTTTATTGAGATGCGACAATAGTATCTAAGCTTTGATTAAAAAAATTAGTTACTCACATGTGTCCTTTAAACTCAAACTGAAAGAGATTATTAGTGATTTTGGCACCACTCTGACCAGAGAACACAAACATCTTATCCTGGCATACAGCGACAGGGAAGTTACAGCAAGAAGGGGGAATCTCCCCACTCTGGTCAATCTGGTGGAAACAGTCAGAGGAAAGTGCATGAAGATATCCTACATTCTTTTTAGATGTTTTACTTGTAATGATTTTAATTTTTTAAAATATCCACAAGACTTTAACAGACCTCTTCCCAGCATGCGTGTTCTCGATCCTGCAGACTGATTGTCCACATGTCATTCAGCCTACACACAAACAGCAAACATCACTGAATTACGATTCAGCACATCAGTGTCAGAGTGTGATCAAAGTAATAGTTAAAAAAATAAATAAAATCATACCTGGCATTCCCATCATAACCAGCAAAAATCCACAGCTTATCGCTGTAAACTGTTGCACCATGTGCAGATCTGGCCACTGGTAAGCTAAAACATAGGATGAAAGGATACGCAGATTAAATGTAGGGCATATTGTAACCAAGCAAAGAATAAAATAGTTTAAATGTAAGGTAATACAAGCTAATGGAGACTGATTTAACTCCCTTCAACCACTACATAACACTTCTGTTTTTGGATGTTGACTTTTGACGAATGTCACTTGTCTTTTTAAAATTCAAACATTAATAAATTCAAAGAATAATTAAAAATCATTCACATAATGAGCCTTTTCTTGAATAAACTGATCCGTAACATATGCAACAAACAAATGTTTACCTTCCCTCCACTTTCCACTCAGTCCACTGCCCTGTGGCAAACTTGTACTCAAAAAGGTCGTTTTTGTTTTTCAAGTTTGAATTGGAATAAATATCTCCTGTGTAGCCTCCTGAAACATGACAGAATATGAGAGTACACCATTAGAGGGCTCAAAAATGTCAGATCAGATATGTCTTTTTAAAAAATAAAGAAGGACCGAGTTACCAAAGACAAACATGCTGCTGCCATAGACTACTGCTGAGTGGTGGTATCTCGGAGCTGGTGGAGTTCCAGTGGTGAAAGCTCTGAAACACATAATGACCTGCTGTTAGACTGTATGTTGCAGCATTGAGTCTTGTAGAAGTCTTAATTCCCTCTACACCTTTTTACATTTTGGTCATGTTACAACCACAAACTTTAAAGTATTTTATGTGACAGATCAAAACAAAGTAGTGCATATAAGTGAAGTGGGTAGAGAAGTACACAGGGCTTTAAAATGATTTAAACATAAAAATCTGGAAAGAGCAGCATGCATTTAGCCCCCTTTTATTTGATACCCTTAATTCAATTCTGTGCAATCATTTTCCTGCATAGGGCAAGGCAAGGCAATTGTATTTGTATAGCACACTTTCAACAACAAGGTGATTCAAGGTGCTCTACATGATTAGGGGGTAAAATAAAAATAGCAGTAAAACACAGACAAAGCATATAAAGTAAAAACAACAATAACACATAAAACAAACACAAAACATGTGATATACATGAAAACCTTACTCAAAAGGCAGCTCTAAACAGATTTGTTTTTTAGCTGTGATTTAAAAGAACTCAGAGTTTCAGCAGCTTTGCAGTTGTCTGGAAGTTTGTTCCAGATTAGAGGAGCATATAAACTGAAAGCTGCTTCTCCATGTTTGGTTCTAATCTTAGGGATGCTGAGTAGACTGGAATTAGAGGACCTGAGTGGTCTGGGGCGTTGGTATAGTAACGGTAGATCTTCAATATACTTTGGTCCTATGCCATTCAATGATTTATAAACTAGTAAAAGTATTTTGAAGTCTATTCTCTGAGCTGCAGGAGCCAGCATAAGGACTTTAGAACTGGAGTGATGTGCTCTACTTTCCTGTTTCTAGTGAGGAACACGAGCAGCAGCATTCTGGATCAGCTGCAGCTGTCTAATTGACTTTTTAGTCAGACCTGTGAGGACACTTTCAGTAATCAATCCGACTAAATATAAACACATTGAGTTTTTCGGGGTCCTGTTGCCACTGGAAAGCCTTTCTTCAGCAGGGATATCAATCAAATGGTCAGAATTGACAGGAAGATGTATGGAGCTAAATAGAGAGCAATTCTGGAAGAAAACCTGTTAGAAGCTGCAATAAACCTGATATCGAAGTGGATATTGAAGGTCATGTTCTCGCACGACATCAACCCTATACACACAGCCACAGCTACAATTGTATAGTTTAGATCAAATCATATGTATGAGTTAGAATGGTCCATTTAACGACAAAATCCTCCAATTGAGAAGTTGAGGCAAAACTTAAAAACTGCTGTTCTCAGATACTCTTCGACCAATCCGATTGTCTCCTGATGTCTAAAACCAGGAAAACACACCCCAAAACACATTCAGGTTTAACAATGGTTCTGGAAAAGTATTGGCTCAAGGTTCTACAAGGTATTGACCTAAACACATGTGACCACACGTTTCAAATATATTTGTAAAAGAATAATCTGACAACCATGTTTCCTTTTCTGCCACTTCAAAACCGGCCTATCACATAAAAATCCCAAATAAAATCTATTCAAGTTTGTGATTGTAAAATGACCAAATGTTAAAAAGGTTCAAAGGATATGAATACTTTTTTGCAAGGCACAGTGTTCTCATACAGATGCAGTAGGCTTACCGACACCAAGAGCAGTCCTTGACATCAAAGCGAAGTAAATCATTCAGCATGTTTTTCCTGTTGGGAGGCACAGAGTTAAAACTCTGTGGATGTGGTGTACAAAATGGGAAGCATCACCTGTCAGTCTCAGCAAACACTCACCCATTGTCTCCTCCAAACACATATATGGCATCCCTGTACGCCACAACGGTGTGTTTGCTGCGCCTGTGTAAGGGTAACCAGAAACTCAGGATGAACACCAGAGCAAAGGAAAAGAAAAGAAAATGAATCAGGATCTGTGAAGATGGCTGACGGCATGTTACCTTGCTCCCACAAACTCATCGCAGGGAGGGAGTCTTCTCCAGCGGTGTACTGTCTCAAACGGGCCAAAGTTGAGCGTCAAATACTCCACGCTGTCCGAACAGCTGTGGTCGAAATCAACACTGGGGGCCACTTTAGTTGACTTGCAGGACATTTTGGCTAGCAGCTCATCTGACAGACAAGATCACTTCTCAGGGCAACTCATTCGTCGACATTTTTAATGGCAACCCTCCGCCGACTAGAGCTATAGCATTTTGTTAAAGCATATGAAGTCTCCCAAAAGGCAGTAAAGTTGAAAAGAAAAGTCAAACGAAAGCCACTGACAGTTATCTCCTTGCTATACTTCGCTAGCTAGCCTCGTTCGGCTAAGCTAAAAAACAACAGATTCAGTGAATACATTTTAGCAAATTGCTGCTAAAATTACGCCAAGATATCTGCTCAACCGACCAAAAACTGCGTTAAGTCTGAATACTTGTTAAACAAGTCGAGTATTCGAAACAGAAACTAGCAAAATAACAGGATTATTATAACAACACGCCCCCCTCACACCGGCGATGGCTTCGCTTCATGTTGACACCGCCTCCTCCTCTTCTTCTTCTTGCTTAATGGCAAGTGGCAAAGCAACGTTTTGGTGCATTACCGCCCGCCACCGCCTGGGAGCGAAGTTAGCTTTGTCAGGTCATAACCACAGTGTATGGTCATAACTTGTCCTGGATGTTCTGTCCCAGACAAATCTCTTGTTTTAACAGCAACAGATGCTATTTTCATGTAGGGGTGATATGGCTCTACACTCAGGACGGAGTTTGTGACATCTGCATTGTTCACTGTGGGTGTGTCCAAATCCAGGGGCCGTATCCTATGAAGGACCCGGCATGCTGATGGCGAAGAAGTGAAAAGCTCTGAACTTGGACGGTCTAACCTTCAGATTTATTAGCGCCCCTTACCCCAGTGTATGTCCTGTCTCCTAGCAACGGTGACAGTGCTAAACAAAAGCTAGTAAAAAAAAATCTTGCTGCCTTTTGATTTCCCTTTAAAACCTTTTCATTAATAAAATTATGTTTAAAAGAAACCCATGTCTATGCAAATAACAAAAGCCTAACAACTAAACCGGTTTAAGCTTTTAACCTTTGTAGGCTACCGTATCAGCGTTGCATCACTGTGGTGTAATCTGCCTTCAAATGTGAGATTTGAAGGATGAAGCCCCTAAATTTGAACACACCCTTAGAGCTAAGAAAAAATAAGTCGAAGTAGCTGCATTTAGTTCAAGATTCCAAATTGGTGCTAAACTAGGGTAACCAACCATCCTCTTTCACCCAGACATGTCCACTTTTCAAGTGCTCTCCAGGGCGTAGACTGATGAAAATGTCCAGTTTGTTGTTGTTTTTGTTTGACTGGGACCAATAAGCATACTTAAATTGACTGGTGCGATGCACCCTTTCTCTCATCTAACGTCCTTCCTGAGCTGCTGCCTAGTGTATGGTTCTGATCCATTCATAGATGGAACAGACAGCGGGCCGTGCTGCGCTGCACCGCATTGCCCAGAGCTGCGTTGCGCCCGTGGCGTTGCAACTGTTTACAAGATATCAAGGCACAAGTGTAGCTTTACAGATGAACAAAGCTAGCATAGCTGGTATCTGTGTGTGACAAAAGTGGCAAAGATCCAGTAGGTTCACATAGACACAAAAACTATAATAATGCTCTGCAAAGTGGGAGTTCATCCATAAATTGAGGAGAATGAAGAAGAAAACTGAAGACTGGAGTGGGCCATTTTTTATTGTCTTTTTGAGACTGCTGCTTTTACTTTTATTTTTACATTGGAAAGGAAAAGGGACTTGTTTTCTTAGAATATTTTTATTCAGATTTTTGTTTACGTTTTGTCCAGTATGACTTAAGAAGTGAACTATTATTGTTACCATTATTGTTCTAATTCAGAAATTATTTATATTATTAATTAATAACCAGATATTTTAAAGTCATTTTTGTGAAAGCGTATCTGAAGTTTGTTATGTAACTGTTTATTCTAACCACATTGAGAATGCATGCTTTAAATCTGTTGAAATCAAAAAGTCTTGGCACAGTCCTGGAAGTGTTTCAGGACTGGGCCAAGTGTCCTCTTTTTTGGAAATCAAAATATAGTCACCCTAGCTGAACTAATACGTCACTTATATTTTTTTAAGAGAGTGAAGTAAGTCTAGATTGTTTTTAATCTACTTGGTTCAAAATCTAAAACACTCGACTGCAGTCCAACTTAAACAGGATTGTGTGAATTGTGAATTGTATGAACAGGATTGTGAACAGAGGTTCATAAAAGCCCACTTTGTGATCTGCAAAACCTTTTTTCTACTTTTGAAAACACAATGCTTTTTTGGTATCCCAGCAACCCTAGATTTAAGCAAGTATGAAAACTGGACCAGGTCAAACCTGAACTGAAATATTTTAAAAGGATTACATATTATTTTAAACACATTTTGAGTTTCTGAAACCTGCAGAGAAACATAATTTTCTCACAAAACAGTAGCAATAGTCTGTAAACATTTTAGGGTTTTGTAGACTTCTTTTAGCATCTTGCAGTGTGCTCTAAGGGCAAACTTACATGCATGACCAGATCTGGGTATGTAGGCAGTTGTTTTCAATGTCCTCTATTTGTAGACTGTTTTCCACACAGTGGCGTGGTTGAGTTCAAATTCTTCTGAGAACCCTTACCAGATTAATAAACTGCTATAACTTTCTGAAGGCCTCAAGCAGCTCTTTTGAACTTCCCATAAATATGCAGAAAATGATGTTCACCTGATGTGATGCACCTATGTGTTATTTTAGCAATCTCCAGTGGGAATATACGTGGGGTGTCTTTATTTATTTCTCAATAAAAGTTCCATTTTTATTACCTTTCACATAAAATTTTAAAAGGTATTAACTGTAGTTTTTATTGTTTATTCATATTTCTTGAATTGTCCAGAATTGTTAGAATTGAGATTGAATGTTAATATGTCCAGAAAACAGAGAGGTTGTCAAAAGGCCATAGTACAGTTTGTGACCCTCTGAATGCATTGTTGATCCCCTTAGCTAGATACGCTGACCACTTCTAGGAAGGTTCACTATTGGCCATGTTGTCTCCATCTGAGAATATTAGCTCTGCATGTAGTTTGCTGCAGTCTAAAAGCCTTAGAAATGGCTTTCTAACCTCTTCTAGATACATGCCAGTTACTTCATTTCTCATCTGTCCTTAAATTTCTTTAGATCAAAAAATGATCATGATCATGAATCATTTAACCTACTTCATGCTGTCACATAGGTTCTTTTTAATGGATTTTATTATTTATTTTACAGGTCTGAGACTAATCAGGCCTGGGTATGGTGAATGAATTTTAACTTAAACATATGGCTGATCAGAATTGTTTGATGGTCTAACAAGGGTCCATTGTTTCACAAAGGGTCAGATAGCTTTGGATTAGTTTTTTTCCCTTCATAAATTAAAGTCATCTGAAAATTTCTTTTTGTATTTACTTTGGTTATGTTTTTCTGGTATTAAAATTAGTTTGAAGATCTGAAACATTTAAGTATGCAAAAAAAAAAACAACAACCCTAAATGCTAAAGCATTTTTTCACAGCACTATATGTGTGTATGTGATTGTGTACGTCTAACGTTTGGGAATGTATGTTTATATCTGGTGACTGTGTCATAAGTATGCAACAAAAATGTTTGTAACAATATATGATTTTCATGTTCATACATTTTCTTAATCCATTTCAGATATAAGCTTATTTTGTTATATTTGTCTAATATTGCCTGTTTATTCTTGAAGAAATATAGTATTTTTCCTCTATGACTTGTTAGAATTAAACAAACAAGCATAAAACAGCTATTATTCTGTTGGTGAAGACTCACACCGTAGAGTTGAACTGTTTGAAATAAGAATTTAATCTGAATGCATTTTACAGAAAATAATTACCGTGATTGATGATTAGCTTCTGTAGGATTAAATATAATTTCAAATGAAGTAGACTTGATGCTCCTCCAAAGTGCTTTGAAATTAGTTTTGCTCTGAACTGGTGCTCTATAAAAAAAAACTAAACAGAACTGGGTGTCCGATATGTATGTTTTTAACTTTATAAACAGAAGGATATATGACTGGTTTGTTTTTATTTTCATAAAAATTCCAATTGAAGACACATTATGGTCCAAACAGGTGATCCTGCATCTCACTTTACACTTAACAGATGTGTGGTGAATGGTTCTGCTCTTCTCAGGTTATAAAGATTATCCATCTGACCATACAGCTATCATGTAAGTGGTGACTTGTATATTTTTTCTGCTGCACCTTACAGTAGTAGTAAGTGATGCAAAAAACAAACAAAAAACACATTTTAATATGTGAAAACAGTGGCATTTTTTGATATGGACCATATGGGCTATTGCCCCAGGGCAGCACTAGCAGTGGTGGTTTGGATATTGACCACAACACCAGATAAAATTACACAACTTATCTGTCCACTCCACCCAAAACAAGTATTCTACTCCTTTTATGCATGGTGTATTTTGCCTGTCCAGGTATGGCCAGGCAAGAACAAGAAGGTTGTCCATCCTCATCAGTCCCCAAGCAGCTACAAAACACAGTTTTACCTTTTTTATTTTATTTTTTACAATCATTTGTTTACAGGAATGTTTTTTCTTTTCAGATTGTAATGCTCAGAAGGGGACTGGGTGTATCCTCAAGGTGAGCTCATGCCAAAACAACAAGCACATAGGAAGCTATTTGAAATTTTGGTCAAGTCTACCTATTCGAAATTAATAAACCAAATGACAATAACCTATCTCCCTAACTAAGATAAACAGGAGACAATTGGGTTTAAAAGGAAAGGCAGTCCACCCCAACAATATCTTCAAAATCTAGTACAATGTGTATGGTGTTCAGCATAGGTGCCTCACAGGTAAATGTGTGCTTGGTGGAGAATAGCATAGGATAAATGACAGGCAGTCCACAGTGTCATCTTCTACGTCATCTCCTCCTACGTAATCAGTCCGCATCTGTAAAAAATTCTCTTTCACTATTCTGAAGAAATAAGAAATAAATCCAGTAATCACAACTGCGTAAAAAAGGAAAAGTTTAATCTAACTGTATTAAATATAAATACATGGGTTACCTGTAACTCCTGAGTTTAATTTCCAGTTTGTAGTTTGACTTGGTTTTTAATTTTAAGCAAAAAAACGTGTGTATTTTTTTATTTTAAATACTGTTTCAAGTTATAAATGCGGAGCAATCCTGCATCATATAAAGTATAGTAAACGTGATAAAATAGCAATCGAAGCAACTTTAGGCTTTGGCTTATTTTGCTTTGTTTTTAACAAAGACAAAGTATGCTTTTTCACTAAACAATTACAATTACTTTAGTATATTTTTTGTAGCAATGAGGGACCATATGGAAAACAGCATAAATTAAGAATTAAATAAGTACCTTAATAAATACTAAATAAAATAAGAAAGAAGCACACCACACAGATAAATAGATGATTTATCATTAAATGAATGAAAATGAAGAAACATGCAAGTGTTGCAAAGTAATAAAAAATATAATAACTTTTTTTACTTGAATTTCTTTTGCCACTGCAGGTTATGACAACAAGGTTGCATACAATCAATGATGCAGTTAATGTTTAACACTGTTATACGCCATCAAAGCACAATAACCAAATTTTATATATATATATATATATATATATATATATATATATATATATATATATATATATATATATATATATATATATATATATATATATACCTCAAAAGTTATAACACAGATCTATATTTGTTCAGCTCAAAATGCAAATGTAATTAAAGTACCTGTCAGCACAACTTCTGGAAGAACATGCTTTGCAGGCTTGAGATATAAGAAAGAGAAAAGACCCTAGAGAGGAAAATGTTGCAGACATTTGAACAAATACCATTAAAGACATAAAAAATGTTTTTTGATTGCATAGAGCTTTACTTCCTTTCTGATTAATTTAATGATTTTTCTCATATTATTTAATAGACGTCAGAATAACAGATATCACATCTGTTAATAATACCCTTAATTATACAATCACACTGTTTGTATGCCCTCCAAGTGCTAGTTTTAAATAAAGGTAACTATCATTATTCCCATTTATTACAATTTAAACACGTTTTATAGTTTTGTATTGGGCCATTTCTACAGTAAAGTGTTATTCTTCCCTTATAATGTTACTGATATTTTTGTAGACTTGTTTGTTTGTTTTTGTTAGATTTGTTTTTCTGTTTAATGTTCGGTCAGCTTTGCCTTTTATCAGGCGCAGTGTAGTTTAATACTTGAACATTCAGTGTTTTCACACCATATTTTTACCCTTCATTCAGTCATTGTCAAGTTAATTGTTTTCACCAAGCAGGATAGTTTGGGATTCAAAAGTTAAAATTAAAATTATAAACAGTTCTATCCATATTTCCTCAAAGATTTGGTTGGTATGGCAACAATTCTGATTTAATCAGAGAGGCTACTTAGTGTGTTGTGAACTTATCCACTCACAGTTAGGAACATAAACTTGTCAGTGTTTGAAAAATGACTCAGTATAGACTGTGAAGTTGATTAAGTTAGATCTGCCACCTCATACTCAGAGGCCAAGTTACCAGTTAATGATGTCTCGAATATGGCCCCACAGCTTGGTGATCCACAGGTTCACCCCCAGTTCTGTCAGGTACTGAATCTCTGGCATTAACATCTTACGACACAACTTCAGATGTGCTTTGTCCACATTCCTCTTCAGGTTATAGCCCATGATAGACTTCTCTCCTATTGGCTGCCAGGGCTGCATGTCTGTCTCCTGGATGCTGCCAGCTTCCACTGCACGGCCTCCCTCAATGCAGATCGATGCCATCTCTCTGTTTCTTCTCTTGAGTTCTGCCACATCCCTGGCCATACGCTGCCGTCCATAGGCATCTACCTTCTTCCAAAACGTTTGGTTGAAGTGCTGATATAGCTTCCAGTCAATGGCATTCCACTCAAGTGCCCTGGCCCTCAGTTCAGGGGTAAGCTTAGACACAGTGGATCCCTTGCGGGCATTGAGCTTGAAGAACAGCAAGTCATCCATCTCCCAGCAGAGAGCATCTTTAAGCAGGATCAGTGATTCCTCAAAGTGTTCCACTAACATGACCAGATGGAATCGCTCTGAGATTAATCTGATTCCCTCGTCTACTCGTGGATCCTCCAGCTCCAGAGTGTTTTCAAGTCCAAAGTCAAAGAACAGCAGGTTCTTGAGGTAGAAGGAATTGAAGCCCTCTGGATCAAAGTAGCTGTGCGGGTCAAGGAGGAACTCGTTTAGCTTGTCGTCACCTGGTATCTTCCAGGTAAAAGGCACCAGCCGGCCAAAATAGTGGAATGATGATTCGAAAAGTTCTGCCGGGTCTCTCAGAATGGTGATGTAGGATGTGTCTAAAGGAAGTAGCTTAGCCACTTCTGGAGCATTGAACCGCATGTGATTACAGATAATGTTGAAGCACATTCCAGGTTTGTAGTCTTTGACCTGGGAGCGCTGGAAGAGGGATGGATAAAAGAAGTCATTCCTGCTGTCGGGAAAAGCAAACTGAAGATGGTGTTTCTCTCCAAAACGAAACAGGATGTTGAGGAAGGTGCTACTGGCTGTTTTGTGGGTCTTCATGAACATTATGTCCACTTTAGGAGAGCATGGCTGGCCGAAATTGTTTTGTGACATGTTGGTGGATTGTTTAGGGTGAAGATGGGAAGGACGATGGGCACAGGAGTAAGGCACTGGGATCCTACAGAGAGAAAATATGGAAATGTTGTCAAGAGTAGGAGATATTTGGAAACTGTAGTGGCTGGTCCTGTATGTGCAGTGCATTGCAAAAGTATGCATAGCCACTGAGCCTTTATATATTTTGTTACATTAAAAACAAAAACTTCAATGTATTTCACTGGGATTTTGTGTGACTGACTAATATACTTGTAGTAAAGTAGCATGTCTCCACCTACTTTGCACATTTAGAGACTCAACTCCTTGCCCATGCTTTTTTGCTAAATAGTTCAAACTCAGTTAGACTAGGTTTAGAGCATCTATGATATTTAATTTTTAACTCTTGCCAAGTGTAGAGTCATCATCCTACTGGAAGGTGAACCTTCACCCTTGTGTCAAATATTTTGCAGCCTTTAACAGCGTTTCTTCCGAGATTGCTCTGTATTTAGCTCCCTCCAGCTTTCAGTCAGTTCTGAATAGGTTTCCAGTTCCTTCTGAAGAAATGTGTCCCCACAGCATGATGCTACCACCACCATGTGCCCCCATGGATACGGTGTGCTCCGGATGAGGCTACATATTTGGAGTGAACAACTTATATATACTTATATGTTCTGTCCTACATGAGTTATGGATTTCTGCAGCTTCTTACCATTAGCCTTTTCATCCCTTCTAAAATATCCTCTTTGCCTGGCCTGCCAGCTTAAAAGAATGTTCATGTCTTTTTACATTTGCAGTATTGCCATCTTAGGTTAATTTTTGGATAATGGAACTGTGGAATATTGTTTTGTTCCCCAAACCTGCTTTGAACTTTCCCACAACTTCATCCCTGACACATCTGACGTGTTTTTTACTTGTCATACTGCTGTTTGTACTTTGAAAACCATGAACAGTGTCATTCTACTTCACAGTTATGCAACTCTTTGTGTCAGCCTTTGAAATAAAATCCCAATAAAATGCATTCAATTTCAAGATTGTAACATGACAAAATGTGGAAAACATTCGGAGCCAGGAAAGGTTTTTGAAGGGACTGTAAATCAAAACTCTAAAATACAGCTCAAGGGGCACACATTTTCTCTGCTGCAAACATATATGATGTAAAAATAAATGGATTTAAAATCCATGTAAAGTTTTTGATACAAAAACATTTTTAACTTGTGAAACCTTTACAATGTAAAGGTTATTATATTTATACATTTTGTGTGAGGTAAACGATGAATAAATTAAGAGGACAATAACATTCAGGAAAGAGTCTGACAAAGAAAAAAAGTAAGAGAGTGCTTAACTGGCCTGACAGTAGTTAGTTATATCACACAATATTTTTCACATCATGTTGAGTGTTGCAGGAACAGGGTTTTAATTTTACACAATGTTTTTAAAAAGTTAAATAGACACAAGCACTGTCAAGTCTCACTCGGGTGGGTTGAAGTGGATCTGTTGGATGGAGAGGCAGTAAAGCAGGATCATACAGCTGGTTAGAACTGTTCCCAGGATGAGGCCTTTGCACATGGACCTCCATTGTCGCCCTTGCTTACCAGCCATGGTTCAGCAGGGTCAAAGTGTACCTTAAAGACACAGAACACAGCTTCATCCTTTTCATATCCCATTATGCTGCATTTATTTTAAAATATTCTCATGTTACAAAAAGCTTGAACTTGAAGAATGTTGCTACTGTTTCTCAAGTGGTTACTGCTATTAGGAGATGAGACTAGAGAACACAATGACGACACCTTAAATAATTAACTCAGATTATTCCCCGGGGATTTAATTAGAAAGTGACACCACGTAGATTGCAATTTCGATTCTCTGGTTTCAGAACGTCCAGAGACAGAAACATGACCAACTGGAATAAGAAAATTGCATTGCAACAGCAATGACAGTGCAAAAAAAAACGTGTCTAGCTTTTAGAAACTCGATTGAGCACATACATGGGTTAAAAATTAGCCTCTGAGAGAGGGATGATAAAAAGCACTCAATGTGATTTTTTTAAAGGACCCCATTGTATTACAAATAACAGCTCCGCACATAACAATCTTTCGTGAACTGGAGTACTGCTATGGATTGAACTGAAGCTGCTGAGGAACATGGGCCAACAGGTTCGACGTGATCTTACAGTTCACATTTTTATATAGCTGTCTTTGTGGGGCTCTAACAGGAACTCCGTCAGCTTCACATCACCTGGCATCCTTCAGCCGAAAGGCATGACGCGGAAAGTAAAATTACATGGGGTGATACTGGCTGCAGGTTTTAATTTAATGCTCAGCAAAACAAAAAAAATAATATGATGCTTGTGACCTGAAATGAAGAGCCTTGTGTTCCCTTTTAAAAGAATAAATAATGCACTACAATGGAAAAGGATATAGTGTTCTTTCCTGCAAGCTGGGGTAAGATGAGCTACTTGCTGACACAGCAAGCGCACTTACAGCACCTAAGGATTTACAACTTTAGATGACCCGGTGTTACCTCGACACAGAACAATGCTGTAGGAAATACACCCAGAGGAGCCTATTTCCAAACTTTAATTATTTTTCAAATTACTAGAATGAGTTCTCTGTATTAAGTTATTTATGTTGCAGTTTTATGTTTTAACTTGTGTTTTAAGGCAGAGCAACTGTTTAGATGTTAGATGGAAATCCTGCAAAATAACTTCCTCCTGCTTTGATCAACAAAGTTTTAAAAAGCAAATGCTAACGAGAAATTTGCTTTTTTTTGTTCGACTAAGGTGTAGTTAATTTTGAAAACTTATTGTGATAACATCATGAATAAATAAAATACTTCAGGCTACTTATTTACTACGGTGGAAAATGAAATGGTGCACTGATACAGATGAATCTGGGGGATCTTGTTTATCAAACTGTCCCAGCTACATATTATTAGACACAAGCTTACAAAATAATTTATACAGAACCCTAGATCCTTAAAATGTGGTTGTGTGAGAACAAGTAACAAGTGATACATTTTCCCTTCAAATCAATCAGAAATATACATTAAAATAACATGTCTTTCACCTGTTTGTAGGATATCAGTGGAGTAAAGTCTATTCCTTAGATGTAGTTGGCCTGGTCTCATTAAACTTGACTTTAGCACCAACATTTTGGTCTTAATCAGCTTTTATGTATTAGTAAGGTGAGTTAGAACATATAACAAAGCCATGTTTTAATTTCAGTTCACAGTAACCCACAATTATGCTGTTGATTTAGCTTTGAACCCCCCTTAAGGGTTTCTACATATTATGTGAAGCCATATTGTATCATTAGATTTGTGTTTATTCCAACAGTAAGATCATGTAAGAAATAAACCATTATTGTGGTCACTATTCAGTAAGTAAGTTACTATCTCCAGTTTCAAACATAAGCTTTCATCACTTTTCTTTTATCTCTTTTGAGATTATTACTTGTTAAGTATCTACTATGATGTTGTTTCTGAAAAAAAGTGTTTAAGACTTTTTAAAAGCATTTGTTTATTTTAACATGATTTTTTTCTTAGGTAATAATAACAGAAGTCACAATAATCTGTCCTCAATCACCTTGATAAACTACGTTCGCTCATTCATTCATTGTTCACTGTTTTTGTGAGGCTTTTTTGCCCTGGAATATCCATTAAAAAAAGACAAAAAAATCCTGATGTCTTCATTATCGTGTTTTTTTGTGGCACAGTTTTTTATTTAAACCTGGATCTAGATTAAATCTCAATGTAGAGCTTAACCACTACTGCTTGAATTACAACTAAAAGAATAATAAAAGAGGAAAAAATATTTCCTGTCAGTTTGAACATAACTAAATTTTAACAGTAGTATGGTAAGTAGTATGTCAAGTATTGTAACAATAGCCTGGTTTTAATACGAGCTGATTGCCATAACAGAAGTAAGTTCAAGTTCATGCTCAAACTTGGCAGGTAGTTCTTGGTTAAACCATCTTTATCTATAAAGTACAATGCTTAATTATAAATGTTGTTCAGGGTAAAAGCTAATATACCAAGCTAACTCAGTGCTGCTCAAGATAACCAGCGAGTGATTTGATGTTTAAAACATTTTGGCAATGTGAAAAAAGATAAATACAGAATAATTGCAAAGATTTCACTCAGACTTAATCCTCTTTTTTTAAATTAGAAATCCATAAACTAGATGCACTTCTGTTAAGTATTTAAGTTGAAGTGTTTTAATCTAAGGAATATGTAAACAATAATATTTAATTATAGTGTCTACGCGTGTATGAATCTGGGCACATTAGTGCGATTGGGGAATGTGTCCGCTATATAAATTCAGATCATTTATTTAAATTTGAACTTTTCATGTTTCATCTTAAATCACAGGAGAGAAACCTCTTACCCTCATGCATTTATCCAAAGAGAAACAAGTGAAGTTTTAGTTGTCCTTCTCCACCATGTTGTCCATCCAGTTCCAGATGATTAATGGAAGTTAATCTCCTTCTTGAGGCTCCTCATGTGTCTGTTCTTAACATGTTGATTCTGACTCCGGTCCTCCTCTCATCACCTGTCCAACGCCGTCGCTCCCATTCATCTCTTTGCTGTTCCTTCTCTCCTCTTTCTCCAATGTCACTCTGATTGCACACCTGATATCTCCGTGCTGCCCGCTGCCTCCTCTCACTTTCAACACCGAAACTGATCCTGCTGAATAAAGCACAGCAGGGAGGCTCTAGCCATCTGTGACGTCAAGGTCTCTCTGTCAGGGGACATGCACAAGTCACTGAGAGTGAAAAAAAGGAGGGAAGGGAGGGAGGGCGAGAAGGAGAAAGGGAGGGAAGGGAGAAGCCATATAGTCCCTATTCTGTGTTCACATACAGAGGGGCTATTGAGTGTGGACACTGAAGTCTGAGCTGCATGCTGACAGGAGGGGTGGAAAAAGGCACAAAAAGGACAAATACAGAAATTCAAAGCACAGTGGCCCTAATTGTTCCAGCTGATCAAGACTGCTCTGTCTATTGTCTGAATTGCTTATTTAGCAAACTGGAGCTCTGCATGTGGTAGGATGAATACACACAGTATGGCTCCTACATTTTGCACAACAGATTAACCGATTATATGAACAAACACGTCCTGGTCTGTAATGTCACAATGCAGGGCAGGCCCGGACCAATTTGGTGCCCAAAGATTGTTGTTGATTCCCCATTGCATCACTACAGTAGATTATTTTAGACAAAACACAACAAACATTAGCGATCAAAAACTAGAAATAGCTTTTATGAGTCCATTAATGTGTCATATTTTACATTAGAAAGGGATTTACATGAATAATAATCGTACATTCATCTTTTTAGGAAGCCTACGTTTTCATGTCCGGCAGTGCGAGCTTCCATCCTTTAACATCAGGGATTAAAAATGAACACGATGTGAAGGAAAACAGTCTTGGTGGCTCATATCTGGAGGGGGGGAGGCCATCGGCGGCTTCCACTCCCAAGCGCAGCTGTAGGTCTGGACACTCTTCCTGCTTAATCAGACCCTTAAACACATAGCCTGTATTTTATCCAATAAGCAACAACTCCGTTATTTATCTTCAAATTATCTTCCAATTTAGGTCCCCTTTAGCATGCGCCCTTCTGACCATTAACTTACATTGGTTTACAAAGAGCAAGACACGTAAGCTGCTCCATAGCACTTGTGGGCATCTGCTTTGATTTCAAATGAATAGTTACTCTCTATATAATTGGCCAGTATCAAACCTCCTCTTTTCTTTTTTTTATATAAGAACTCTCCCAGATATCCCATAAATATAATTTTAAATATTAGCTGACTTCTTCAATTTCATTATTATAAAGTAACAGTCATTGTTGTAGCCTACTTAGGGGATTCCAATCTTGAAACAGCACTTCCGTGTGCATTCGGACCACTGTCTGCGTCTTTGGGTCTCTCAGAGAATACATTCCCACAGCTCGGGTTACCCAGTCCTCTTTTCCTAATCAGCTCGCGTGTCCCTCCTCCCAGTGAAACATGAAATGTATATTGTTCGAACAATATACATTTCATGTTTGTACAATATATCATCCTGTTCTTAGAATATAATATTTTTACTGTAAGAACATGATAACATGTATATTGTTAAAACGTGAAAAATATATTGTAAGAATGTAATAGTATATTGTACAAACAAAAAAGTCATATTGTTCGAACAATAAAGTTATCACGTTATAACGTGATATAGCTCTATTTTTATTTCACCTGGGTGGCAGCTCTAAGCTTTCGTAATTCTGCCCTCTAGCTCAAAATTTACATAACACAATTTCTAATTTCTTTCTTTTTTTACTGCAAAAATTAAGAACTAAATGGTGATTTCGTCACAGTATTCTAATTTTTTGAATTCCTGTTTTCGTGGGTTTTATGAGCTGGAAGCCAAAATTATGTACAAATAAACAACTAAATACTTGAAATTGTTTAAGTTGTGGGTCCTGAATTTATAATCAATGGAAGTTTAACATTTTGAATGGAATTATGGAACTAAAAAAACTTTTCTATGATATTTTAATTTTTTGGAAAGAGTCCGTATACACTGCTCAAAAAATAAAGGGGACACTTAAACAACACAATGTTACTCCAAGTCAATCACACTACTGTGAAATTAAACTGTCCACTAGGAAGCAACACTGATTGACAATCAATTTCACATACTGTTGTGCAAATGGAATTATAGAGAATTAGCAAGACACCCCCAATAAAGGAGTGATTCTGCAGGTGGTGACCACAGACCACTTCTCAGTTCCTATGCTTTCTGGCTGATGTTTAGGTCAATTTTAAATGCTGGCGGTGCTTTCACTCTACTGGTAGCATGAGACGGAGTCTACAACCCACACATGTGGCTCAGGTAGTGTAGCTCATCCAGGATGGCACATCAATGCGAGCTGTGGCAAGAAGGTTTGCTGTCTGTCAGCGTAGTGTCCAAAGCATGGAGGTGCTACCTGGAGACAGGCCAGTACATCAAGAGACATGGAGAAGGCCGAAGGAGGGCAACAACCCAGCAGCAGGTCGGCTACCTCCACCTTTGTGCAAGGAGGAACAGGAGGAGCCCTACCAGAACCCTGCAAAATGACCTCCAGCAGGCCACAGATGTGCATGTGTCTGCTCAAACGGTCAGAAACAGACTCCATGAGGGTGGTATGAGGGCCCGACGTCCACAGGTGGGGGTTGTGCTTACAGCCCAATACCGTGCAGGACGTTTGGCATTATCCAGAAAACACCAAGATTAGCAAATTCGCCATTGGTGCCCTGTGCTCTTCACAGATGAAACCAGGTTCACACTGACCACATGTCACAGATGTGACAGAGTCTGGAGACACAGTGGAGAACGTTCTGCTGCATGCAACATCCTCCAGCATGACCGGTTTGGCAGTGGGTCAGTAATGGTGTGGGGTGGCATTTCTTTGGGGGGTTGCACAGCCCTCCATGTGCTTGCCAGAGGTAGCCTGACTGCCATTAGGTACCGAGATGAGATCCTCAGAAATCTTGTGAGACCATATGCTGGTGAGGTTGGCCCTGGGTTCCTTCTAATGCAAGACAAAGCTAGACCTCATGTGGCTGGAGTGTGTCAGCAGTTTCTGCAAGAGGAAGGCATTGATGCTATGGACTGGCCTGGCCGTTCCCAAGACCTGAATCCAATTGAGCTCATCTGGGACATCATGTCTCGCTCCATCCACCAACACCACATTGCACCACAGACTGTCCAGCAGTTGGCGGGAGCAGGGAAGTCATACAGGCAAGTGGAGGCCACACACACTACTGAGCCTCATTTTGACTTGTTTTAAGGACATTATATCAAATTTGGATCAGTCTGTAGTGTGTTTTCCACTTTAATTTTAAGTGTGAATCCAAATCCAGACCTCCATGGGTTGATAGATTTGATTTCTATTGATAATTTTTGTGTGATTTTCTTGTCAACACATTCAACTATGTAAAGAACAAAGTGTTTAATAAGAATATTTCATTCATTCAGATCTAGGATGTGTTATTTTAGTGTTCCCTTTATTTTTTAAGCAGTGTATATAAGCTAGCATGTATTGTCATAAATGTATAATGTGTCTTACATGTATAATGTGTGTCCTCAGATTTTTGCTGCTTAAATTAAGGCTATATAATTATTTTCTTAAATGCAGATGTACACATCTATTACGTTCTAGAACAGCAGTGAATAATTATTTTGTCAATAAATCTGTCAAAATGTTACCTAAGTCTATTATTACTCAGTGATTTTAATCCTGCTCTGCTTTCAGCAGCAGTTCCTTCTGTTCTGAATTTATGAAGATGCTACATTTTCACCTGTGTAGATATAATTTTAATGAATGATAAATTTACACAGAGAAATAGCTTTAATTTGTTAGAATTATTTATTTATTTTACCCATTTTAATAAGTTAAATTTTGCTGCTTTTGTTTGTTTGTTTTTAAATTTATTTTATTCACAAAAAAGCATAAAAAATACATTTACAGTTAACAGTTGAACTAAGGGGATAATGTGTTGTTAGGACTTTGTATTTGATACAGTACGTGCAAAAACCTAAGAAAAACAAAAACATCTGACTTTATGCAGGAAACTGACCAATATAATCCTAATACACTTTGTTTTTGTTCAGAGATAGATTCATGAGAAGAAGTTTATTAAAATCAAAAAGTTATTCTCATTTTGTTGTAAATTATTTTAGATGAACCTATTTTAACACTGTAAATGATTTTTGACAGACTAAACATACAATAAATTATTTCACAATTTTACATTTGTTTAAAAATATTTATTGTTACCACAGATCAAAATGGTAAATAATCGTCTTAGAAATTATGATTTGTAAAGTTTTTTGTTTAACATGTCTGGGCAGTCTGGACTTAATTCACTGCAGGAGACCTTCTCCATTTCTCTCCCTCTCAGCGGTGCTGCATTAGCGAGCTATTATCATGTTAACTTTGACAGCACTAAGTGCACGATCAATAACAATTTGAATAATTTTGTCACATTAACGTTACTGTATGTACCTCTGTCTTCTTCACGTTTTTCCTCCTCTTCTCTCCTTTGTTCCCTTCCCTAGACAACTGACTGATTTATCCTTTTAGACATTACAGCCTAAACAATAAGCACACAGCTTCAGTTAATACAGCTAGGAACTACTGATCAGGCCCGAAATCTAGGTGTAGTAATGGACTCAGACCTGAACCTCCAGGGTCACATAAAGGCAATAACAAGGTCAGCCTTTTATCCCCTGAAGAACATTTTTAGGATGAAAGGACTGATGTCGCTACAGGACCTAGAAAAACTCATCCATGCGTTTATTTTTGGTCGGATTGATTACTTCAGCGTCCTCACAGGTCTGCCTAAAACGTCAATCAGACAGCTGCAGCTGATCCAGAACGCTGCTGCTCGTGTCCTCACTAGAACCAGGAAAGTAGAGCACAGCACCCCAGTTCTAAAGTCCTTACACTGGCTCCCTGTACCTCAGAGAATAGACTTTAAAATACTTTGACTAGTTTATAAATCATTGAATGGCTTAGCACCAAAGTATATTGAAGATCTACTGTTACTATACCAACCAGAACACTCAGGTCCTCTAATTCCAGTCTGCTCAACATCCCTAGAATTAGCACCAAACATGGAGAAGCAGCTTTCAGTTTCTATGCTCCTCTAATCTGCAACTAACTTCCAGACAACTGCAAAGCTGCTGAAACACTGAGTTCTTTTAAACCACGGCTAAAAACCCCTCTGTTTAGAGCTGCCTATGAGTAATGCTTTCATGGATCATATGTTTTGTACTTGTTTTATGCTTTATTACTGTTTTTACTTTATCCACTAATCATGTAAAGCACCTTGAATTACATTGTTGTTGAAAGTATACTAAACAAATAAAATTGCCTTACCTTCCCTACCCATCGAGAATCAGTCAATCAGCTGGTTTGATTAAATCACACAACAAGATTCTTCACAACTCGCCCCCCACTCCACCAGAACAGATAGTGAAGAGAGGCAGCCAAGAACTCCAAGAACCTTAAGAGAGACATGAGCCCATTGTGAAGTTATGTTGTGGCCTCATGTAATATTTCATAATTACTTTATGAAAAAAAAATTGTTTTTCCGGCTGTGGCGCCCTGATGAATGTCGGCGCCATTAGCATTTGTCTGTACACTTGCATTGTGACACAATAATGTTTAGAAGCTGACATCCTACATGCAACTGCATGCACTTCTTATTTAATCCTGTAAGTATAAATTCCTGAAATATTTTTTGCTGTCACTAGGCCATGCAAAAGTTTTCATATCCCATGAACTGCTTCACATTTTAAATACATCAATATATTTTGTTTAGGTTTTACGTGATTTAGGCCAACAATAACTGCGAAGTGAAAAGAGTACAGATTTTTCTCAAAGTTTGTCACAATTTAAAGAGCAGAAGTGTGTTGTACATATTTCTTGACCCCCCCTCTAAATTTGTTTACCCCAAGTTAAATTAAGTGTAGCCTATTGCCCTTGCAGGCCATCAAAACGTAAATAGAGTCCACCTATTTGTAATTTAATCGCAATACAGGTGTGGTCGAATAAAACCAAAACTGAAAATGTTTGGAAAACGAACACTGCAAATTATGCTGAATGCACCATCCCCATAACAGAACATGGTGGTGGCAGCATCATCATACTTTACTACAGCAGGGAGAGGACAGCTGGTCTGATCTGAAGGTAGAAGTAGCTAACTACAGGGCAATCCTGAAAGACTAACCAATTATAAGCTAACTTGACTTGAGAGCAGGGAATGACAATGACTTGAAACATACAGCCAGAGCTACAGTGGAATAGTTTGGATCGACTCATATTTATGCGTTAGAAACGGCTCAAAGTCCAGACTTAAAACCAATTGAGAATCTAGGGCAGGACCTAAAAATTGGTGTTCACTGACAGTGTTGAAAAAATCTGACTAAGCTGGAACTCCTTTGCAAAAAAGAACAGGAAAATAATCCTCAGTCTCTATGTATGTAAAGCTGGTAGACATGAACCCCAAAAGACTTGCAGCTGTTATTGCCGTGAAAAGTGGTTATATGAGTGAATGGGCTGAACACAAATGCCCACCACACCATTCAGGTTTTTATTGGTAAATCCTTTTATTTACAAATCTGAGAACCACATATCCTTTGCCTCCCAACACATCTGTCATAGAAAAACAAACACTGAGGTTTGTGGTTGTAACATGACAAAATGTAGGGTATGAATACTTTTACAAGGCACTGTAATAGTTGCGATACACAAAACCCATAATAACCCATGCGTTGGTGTAGATTATCAGTCATACAGGACATGATATTCTTGAGAGTTTAAATGAAGCCAATTGGACTTTTCTTGTAGACAAAACGTATTCAATACAACCAGAAAAGTCCAGTTGCCTTCATTTAAACTCTCAAGAACATAATAAGCCATATTTCTTAAAAAGCTGTTCCTAATTGTCTCTTGTGTAAGACAGTAGTATTGCAACAGACGATAAAATGAGCATTCCATTGTTACAAGTCTGTTTGTCTCTGCATGGCAGGATGTAGCAATATGTTGCCACAATGCCTCACCCAGTGCAGTACACCTCAACTCGTTCTACCTTATTCTGAAGCTCAGATCTGTGGAATTCAGACCCGATCTATACTGCTTATCCCACATTTGTTAAGCTGGAGCACAACATTGATCCGTTTGTTCGACTGGGTGTGCCTCTGGCTTCAGACACCCACACCGAGTGCCAGGTCAAGATCCAAACTGGGTGGTGAGGTGGAAAAATCTGCCGGACATTTTAACTAATCCTGACATTGCTTGCTTCATCTTCATGCTTAAAAATATACTTGGGCAACAGAGAATGTAGTAGAACGGCGTGAAAACATCAGTGTGTACAAACATGTCCCTTCTCGTTACTGTCCATCTGCTAATCTCACTTCCCACTCATGTCTGATTTTTATGCAACTTCTAGTAGTTTCAAGGGAGCTTTTCACTACAGCTAATACAGGAATTGTTAGTTTTCTGCTCAGCAACAAGGTAACAGGTAATGTGTGTTGTATGAACCAGTGTGCATAAAATAGAGGCATGTTGAAGCAACCCTTTGTTCAATTGGATGCTGAACTCTTTATCTGTTTTTGAATGAGCCTCTTACAAGAATAAATTCACTCAGACTGCATTTTCTTTCATACTTTATTTAAAGTCTCTTAAGACCTTATATAACAGTGGGCATGCATGAAATGCAAAGCTGGGTGTAAACAGAGTGCTTTAGGAAGCTGGGGATAATAGTGTGTGATGAGGCAAGCCTACTGCCCACAAGATCACAGCAGCTCATCCAATAGCAGAACGCCTGATTCATTTTTGCCATTAACACCCACTACTTCTAGTGTAAACCAATCAATGAATGAGTCCCACCAAGAGCACAGCCACAGCCGCGATCTATTCCAAAGCAGAGCATGATGAAAAGTTGTGCAAATCTATTATAATTCATCAGAAAGTAAGGAAAAATGTATATTAGTCAGGTCAACAAAACAGCAGTGTCAGCATTTTTTACTTGCATAAATAAATAAAAAATGCTTGAAGATTTAGCTTTCCTGTGAAACAATTCAATTCAGTGTATTTACATAGCACAAACGCAGAAAATGTTGTCTTAAGACACTAATAAAAAAGTTTCTTTAAAAACATATTTGATTAAATGGAATCATATATAATGTTTCAAATCAGTGGTGTAGTCTACGTGATATGCAGGTATACAACATTCACCCACTAGAATAAACTAGACTACACCACTGATCCCAAGTCAATTACATATATTCCAATTGGATCTTATTTATACAGTGCGTCAAAATTGTATTTGGTTGCCATCGATTGTGCCTGTTGTCCCACTTAAAAAAATGAGAGCGGTCTGTAATTGTCATCATAAGTACATTTCAACAGTGAGAGAATGTAAAAAAAATCCAGGAAATCACATTGCATGATTTTAAAAGAATTTATTTGTATAATGGTGCAGAAAATAAGTATTTGGTCGATAACAAAAGATTACTTTAATACTTTGTAATGTAACCTTGGTTGGTAATGACAGAGGTCAAAGATTTCCTGTAGGTCTTCACCAGGTTTGCACACTGTAGCTGGTATTTTGGCCCATTCTTCCATGCAGATCTTCTCAAGAGCTGTGATGTTTTGGGGCTCTTGCTGAGCAACAAGGACTTTCAACTCCCTCCACAGATTTCTATTAGATTGAGGTCTGGAGACTGGCTAGGCCACTCCAGAACCTTGAAATGTTTTTTATGTTGTGACTCCTTCGCTGCCCAGGCGATGTGTTTGGGATGTCATTGTCATGCTGGAAGATCCAGCCACGTTTCATCTTCAATGCTCTCACTGATGGAAGGACGTTTTTGCCCAAAATGTCAGGATACATGACCCCATTCCTCTTTTCCTTAATACAGATCAGTCGTCCTGTCCCCTTTGCAGAAAAGCAGCCCCAAAGCATAATGTTACCACCACCAAGCTTCACGGTGGGAATGGTGTTCTTGGGATGCAACTTGACATTCTTCCCCCCCCCCAAACACGGCGAATGGCGTTTATACCAAAGAGTTCTATTTAGGTCTCATCTGAACACATGACTTTCACCCAATCCTCCTCTGGATCATCCAGATGGTCTCTGGGAAACTTTAGATGGGCCTGGACATGTGCTGGCCCAAACAGGGAGACGGCAAGATTTTAATCCATGAGGATGTAGTGTGTTACTATAGTAACACTTTGTTACTGTGGTCCCAGTTCTCTTCAGGAGTTCTTCATTTCTCAAGATCATACCACACAAAGTGAGATTTTGTATGGTTCTCCAGGTCGAGGGAAATTGTCAGTGATCTTGTATTTATTTCATTTTCTAATAACTGCTCCAACAGTTGATCTCTTTTTACCAAACTGCTTTCCTATTGTAGATTGGCTCATCCCAGTCTTGTACAATCTTGCCCCTGGTGTCCTTAGACATCTGGTCTTGGCTATGGTGGAGGTTAGAGTCTGTCTGTTTGAAGGTGTGGACAGTAGGGCTGCACGATTAACCTTTATCGCATCGATATTGAGGTTTTAACTCCTGCGATAACCTAACCTCAGGAGGCTGAGGTTTTTTTCCCGCCCCTGACATTTGAGTGACAAACCTATTCCCCAATCAAAATGGTTGAGTCTCGCATTCCTGGCCAATCAGAAACGGTGATGGGAAACAAGCTTGTATGCAGAGCAGTGTTGCCAACTTGTCAATTTTGTCACTATATTTTGCAACTTTTCCGACCCCCCTGGCAACGTTTTTTTTTTTTTTTTTAGTGACTAGTGACAAATCTACAGTGTTGGGCAAGCTACTTCAAAACTGTAATGCATTATTTATTACTTGTTACTGTAATTCAAAGTAATTTGTTACATTACAATATTACTGTATTTAAAATGTAAGGCATTACATTACTATTGCATTACTTTTAAGTTACTCTCACCAAAACAAAATGCAAATATGGATTTGGAAATCTAAATGTAGCTCATGATGCTCAATTAGCTTATTACACATCCAGTAGAAGGTGATTTGTAATCCGACTGACCTTGGATTGTGGTTAAAAACAGTAAGATACAATAGCCACAGTGATGGTTCATGGTGCAATACAAGGAACAATCGCCTCTGGAGAATGTACTATCTATGTTAGATCAGCTGCAGGCTCACTCATCTCTGGTCTGTCTGACTACAGGAAGTGAAACATTTTGCAGGGACGTTTCTCCTCTGCTGATCTCGCGGTGATTTTGGCGAATTTGTATGAAGAAAAAGAAAACCTACCACTTTATTCCGGGTTAACAATGCATTGTAACGCGCGTTACTGACATTTGTACCGAGTAAAATATTACATTTTTCCCCCCAGTAATGCCTTACATTACCGCGTTACAGCAAACATCAATGCATTGCAGTAATTAATTACTTTTGTCACGCGTTACTCCCAACACTGCAAATCTAGCGGCTTTTCCATGTGTTGCTAGAGACTTTTGTTCAATGTGAAAGCAGAACGTATTTCTCACTGTTCTCGGCGGGTAGCGGGAGAGGAACCTGGCTGCAGATCTCTGCTGTCAGTCTCTCTCCGCTGCCGCGCTCAGGTTGACAACCGTCCCGTAAAAAACGGAATCGTCCCGTATTCAGAGAAAATATTACGTTCGGTATTAAGGTGAGAAGGAACGCGATTTGTCCCGCATTTCAGCTAGAATGTAAAGACACAAAGCTGGAGTTATTCTGTGTCTCTAAGCTGCGCAGCTGCCTCGCCTCTTCTCATTCTCCCCCCTTCCTCTCCTGTTGCTCCTTCAATCATGAAACTGATCAATGATCAGCTTTTCTGTTGCAGTCCCGTTTCTGTTTGTTTATCGGGGACTTTGCCCTAGAAAGAGGAAACCAGCTGGTGTCGCGCTAAACAACAGCACGTTTAAGCTTCTTTCCAAAGAAAATTTAGAGATGGAAGAGTCATGAGATCTAAACCAATCTGGTGATGGTTTGCTTGGGATCATTGAGAATAAGTAATTGATTCTTGGTAAAACCATCATTTTTATTGAAGCAACCTTCCCATAAGTGATATGGGTAGGGATTTCCATCTAGCCCGATCATCTTCCACTTTTTTAAAAAGTGGGATGTAGTTTAGCTTTGTTAAATCTACCAGTCTTGGTGAGACATTGATACCTAAATAGGTAATATTCCCTGACTGCAGTTGTGGATTAATGGGATTCTGGAAAGAACAATTGATTGGAAGAACCGTAGATTTTAACCAATTTATTGAATAATCTGAACCTTTTCAGTAAGAGTTTATAAACCCGATTACATGACACAGAGAGGTTTGTAAACGCTGGAGAAAAAGTAACACATGATCTGCATAAAGACTGATTTTATGGGAGGAAGAGAGAGGACATCCCTGCCTGGTCCCTGTCTGAAGATAACACCTAGATGATGTTTGGTTATTAGTCCTGATACATGCTGTTGGTGAACTGTATAATATTTTAAACCAGTTTATAAAAGAATTTCCAAAACCAAATTTATGTAAGGTTGCAAATAAGAATTTCCAGTTAACTATCAAATGCTTTTTCTGCATCTAAAGATAATATATTAGTTTCAATGTTTTTACAGTAAGAATAATCTATTAAATCTATTAATCTACGTGAATTTGTGGATGAATGTCTCCCTTTAATAAAACCAGTTTGATCAGGATGTATTATAAGAGGGGTTACTTTCTCTAACCTTTTTGCGAGGGCTTTGCAGATTATTTTAAGATCAGCATTAATGAGGGATATGGGACGATAGCTGGTAACAAAGGGTCTTTACCTGATTTTAGTAGAAGACTAATGTAGGCAGAATTCATATTTGGTGGAAGTCGGCCATTTTTCTTGGTTTCCTGCAGCATTCTGTTGGTGCCAGAATATTCCAGAATTCTTAATAGAACTGCTGGAAATCCATCTGGGCCTGGAGCCTTTTTATTGGGCATGCTTTGGAGGGCCTCCTGGAGTTCAGCCGCTGTTAGTGGTGAATCCAGGGCCATCGCATGACTATCCAATAATTTAGGAAATGTTATTTTATCCAGAAATTGTTCAATTTCATGATCTGATGAGTTTATCTTCGGTGAGTATAAAGCCTTGTAAAATTCTTTAAAGGTGTTTATTCTTTCAGGATCATAAACTGTATTCCCAGTCTTGTCCCCAACAGCAGTTAGTCGTTTTTTTCTTTACATTTTGAGCTGGTTAGCCAAAAAGCTACCTGCTTTATTGCCTTTTAAATGTTTTCTATTCAAAGTCTTTGAATTAAGAACTGTGTCCGTTCCTTAATAATTTCATTTAATTCTAGCTTTGCTTTACATATTTTTCCGAGTCTCTCTTCTCTCCAACCTGGTGTTTTTGCTTGTAATGCTCGAATTTAGCAACAATTGGTCGCATCCGGCTGTTGTTGGGCTTCTAACCTCCGAGCCGGTGGACGCGATGAAAAGTGATGTTTTTTACCGTGTCGCTTGAGAGTTTCAGCTGATGTTGGACAGTGGATTCAGCGTTTTCCTCTGCCTGTTCTGGGATTCCAAAGACAAGGTTGTCCTGCATTCCCCGAGCCTGTATATCCATGATGTTTTCCTTAATCCTTTTGTTTTCAGCCGAGTCATCCCATCGGTGAGTTTCTTTACATCATCTCTGTCCTTAGTTTTCTGCAGCGAGTGATGCTACCTGTTCATGGCTGATTCCCTCAGAGCTTGAAATAATTAGTGGAGAACCTCAACCAGGGCCAGACGGGCGTCTAGGCTGGCTAGCTTCTTATCTACGGAGTCCAGGACATCACTGTAGCTTTCCTCTGGAGAGATGGTGGAGGTGCTGGCTTCAGAACAGATGCGTTTCTGTGATGGAGTGCTTGTCGGCATGGTAGAAGTGGATTTTTGTAGTTTGCCCACTTATCCAAGTAGCTCTCCAAGCTGTCCAAGGTTTTCTCGACCAGTTTGTTTTATGGAGAAATACAATGTTTTTTTTTGTTTTTTTTTAACAATTGCTATATTTTGCTTGAATTTATTTATTTTAACTGTTATAACCATGTAGAAACATAGCAGTTTGCATTGGAGCCCCAATGTGAAAATGCTACCACCATGATTTAAAAAAAATTTACAGTAGCAAAATAAGCAGATCGGAAAGAAGTTGAATATATTTTTACTTTAAAATCCAAATAATTTCAAATACAGATATTAAAATGTAGTAAATGTTTTACATTACAAAGTAGGATAACTCAAAGTTCACACAACAATGAAGACTATTTTAATTCAATAATTACACAGCATATGAAGCATCCTGGATTTTTGTATAAATGTAGCCTATACATTAGGCCAATGCAACCAAACACAGAGGCTGTAACTCATGCAGAGAGCTCACAGGTTTTATGAAATGTCAACTTGCAGCACTAACTCATCAGATTTCATACATAAAGTAAGGTTCAGAGGAGTTATTTCCTTGCTTTTTTCTTCTTGGCTTTCTCAGCATCATCATGGGCTTTCCTCTTGGTAGCAAGCTTGTTAGCCTGTTAGAAAAGAGTAATGAAAGACACTTCAACACTAGTTTCGCAAGAGTTTTAGGGTGAGTGAACTGTAGTAGCCATGACTGGGCGCTCTACAAACAGCAGCCAAATGACACGGGTAAACATTCTTAGATAAAAACTCAGTATTGACAGAAGGGGAGACCGAGATAGAAAGCAGAACAATGTGTCTTTTCTCACGTGGTTAAACAGTTTTTATCGACTTGAGCATTTAAACTTGAGAGAAAAGAACATAAAGCACACTGAAACTCACCTCTCTGACTTTTCTCTTTTTTCCAAACATGATCTTGTCATAAAGGTACTTCTCCTTTTTCTTCATCATCATGATGGCCAGACGTTTCTCCTCTGCCTTCTCTTCCTGCTCCAAGCGGGCGGGATTTTCAACCTTCACTTTTCCAGGCGTCACTTTAACCTGAAGAGACAAGAAGATGGAGAGAGACATGTCAGAGAATCCAAAAGCCAAGAAATAAAACAGGACTAAATCACAAGAACAGATATTTCTTACCTTTCCCTGAGACCTTTGCTCCTCTATCTTTTTGAGGTTCTTCTCTTCAGCTTCTTCCTCAGCTTCATCCTCCTCCTCCTCCTCTTCATCCTCCTCCTCCTCCTCCTCCTCTTCATCCTCCTCCTCCTCTCCTTGTTTAGCTATAGCAGAAAAAAAGTACATTGAAAATTTTATACATGATAAAATAGGTTTTAAGTTTTCAGACCATACTGAACAGAAATATTTAAAATTAAAATTAGTTTAAAGGGTTAGAGTCTGCTTTGATTTTTTTTCAAGAGGGGTTTTGTGACATTATCAGTAATATTTGTCTTACCTAGAGTAGACAGATTTTATATTATTGTGAAAAATGAAGCAACTCAGTTCCAGCTCATTTTAGCCATTTAAAAAGCTCAAACTGTTCCCATCTGTGGGATAAAAGGATCAAAAGGGTCACAATTTGCTATTCTTAGTCAATTTTGCCCGTGTATATAAAGTAGTAAAGTTTCTCAGTCAATGCGTTTACATGCACATCTAAATTGAGCTTTGGCAATAATATAGCCAATACCATAACCAGAATGGGAGCATTTATCCAAATTTACATGTCAGCAGGATGGATATGCAGAATGAAAGAAGAAATTGTCGACAACCCTGCAGCACAGTACATTTCGTGAGTATTGTACTCACGTTTGTTTGTTTGTGTTATACTAGTTGCTGTAGTTTTCGTAAGAGTGTTGTTGTTCCCACTTCCGCAGTCTTGTCACTTCCGGAAGGGGGAGTGCCCAAGCTGCTAATAGCTCAACTAACCTGGGATGTCATTTACATGCAGAGGGAATTGGTTTTCTAACCGCATTATCTGGGTGTGTTGGCTCGATTAGGAGTAGGGCATTTTAGTTCGACTTCAGCTAGACTAAGGCAATAATTAGGTTTTCTCTTAGTGCATGTAAGTGCATTGTGTCAAAGCGTGTAAAAGCGAGTAGACCGCAAATATACTAATAATCAATTGAGATCACGCAATCACACAAAATCAGTCCGGGGGACATTTGTGGCCCCTGGAGTACACTTTGGACATATCTGCCTTAGAGCATTACTGGTGTGAAACAATCTGTGTTTTCAGTTCTTAGTTACTTTTTTAAAAACATCCGTTTATCTTGATACACGGTAAGATCCATTTGATACTATTACAATTCTTTCATCCTGCTACGGTTTTAATTCTGGAGTGTCAAAGCGACAAAGTGGTGCCCCTCCCCCCCTTGTTGCTGGTCAGCTGGCTGATAGAAGGCCATTACACTTTGCCCTCGCTTACAAGAAGTAATTAAAGTAACCATTTTGGCAACACTGTTTCAGAAAAACAGAACTGGCAACCTAAGAGCTGCATATCTGATAAGCAGTAGTCTGCAGAGTGGGTACCACAAGCAGTCCAATTCGTTAACCAGCTCATTTCAGTTTATACCTTTGTTACTCAAAAAAGGTTACAACAATAAAAGTGGATAATATTCTGCAAATCTTTAGACAAATACTGTTATATAATGAAACCGTGGTATGATAAACTCAAGGTTTACTCTGCACTCAGCTGCAAATTTTCAGGAGACTGTGGTTCAATAAAGGATGTTGTACTAATGCCGTTTACAAGCAGCAATAGTCCTTGTTGTACATCTCTGTAAATTTTCCAACTCACTCCGGATATTAAAGCTGGCTTGACTGAGATAGAAGGTAACAAAACCAAAAAAATTAAATGACCAGAAATGTTCAGAACAAGAGGCCCCATAGTGAAGGCTTAGGTTCCCTTCAACAGCACTACCTTCATATCAGAGCTGCTTTAGAGGTCTCAATATTTGTTCTGGAAAGGAGGAAAGAGGCAGCAGAAGATAAACTCCTAGAGAACAAGTTCCCTTTAAATGTTTATTTTGATAAAATGCAGCAGGAACTATATGAAAAAGTGTTACTAGATGTAATTAAGTAGAGATCACTGGCAGCCAACTACATCAAAACTTAATTTTGAAATATGCCTGATCCGTACCTGGTTTTTCTCCCCGCTGCAAGGCTATAATCTTCAGCTTCTCTGGGGGAACATAGTCTCCTTCCTTCTCCTCCACAAATGGAGACAGATGAGGTGGCAGAGTGACTCCAAGGAAATAGTCCTCCACGGGCAGGAGTATTTTAGCATTGATACAATCGTACA
Source organism: Valencia hispanica (assembly GCA_963556495.2). Taxonomy (NCBI): domain Eukaryota; kingdom Metazoa; phylum Chordata; class Actinopteri; order Cyprinodontiformes; family Valenciidae; genus Valencia; species Valencia hispanica. The sequence goes on from OY747704.1 coordinate 30,083,190, forward strand.
CCCACTGGGGCTGGATGTAGTACCTAAAACAGCAGCAGAAAATATAAGAATAAAGTGTTTCTTTTTTTTATAGAATTAATAAAATTTCAGAGGATAGGGCTTAGTTTGTCAAACATGACAGAGAAAATGTTTGAAGGTGCAGACATAGCTACTGTGAAGAGAGGATTCAAAAGGTTATCAGATGTTTATGATGCTTTAAACTGCAACAAAAACTTGGAAGTGATTGGAAGTTACCTGTTCAGGTACTGTTTGTCCACATTGGGTCTGTCAACAATCTGATGTGTGATAGTCTCATCTGTGACATCAAATGTGCTTCCAATGCAAACAGATTTGTCCCAGGACACCTGACCACCGAAACACCTGGGATCACGAAGATTGAAATTGGCTTAAATTCTGAATTATTATCCTAAAACCTCTTTTCAACCATAAAAAAAAAATACTACTTTGATACACTTTAATAATCTGTGGCTTTAAAAGCCTCGTGTCTTTCGCACCTAATGATAAACGCCAGCGACTCTCTGGGCACTTCTCTGTTGACGAAGAATTTGAGCCCCTCAAATATCTTTTTCTGGACTTCCAACAGTTTATGTTCTTTCTCTCTGGCCTCCATCTTCTCCATGTCCTCCTGAGGAAAAATAAAAATCAGTATTCAGAATTAATTATTTACAAAGCCTTCAATAAGTTATAAGTGGTAGGTGGGGTTGGGACTAATTTTCAGTTTTCATGCTTCTTTCCTCAAGACATTTCTACAGAGTAAATTTTTTTGATTAAAACACTTGAAGGATGGACTTATATTTATCTACACATATTCATTGTTACTCATATTTGAATAACTAGTTATATTTAATAGTAATGTCATTAAAAGTAAAGGAATTGATCATAACCCATTGTTTTCAACAACAAAGGTTTTATGACCAGAACAGTCTGAACCAGTAGGAAGTTTGATCAAAGATGTGTACGTGTCTCACAGAGTCTGACACGTTAAGTAAAAATAAGAATCAGTGTTGGTAGTTTCAGTTCCTTCCTTCTGATTATCCTAAATTACCACACCAACCATGTGTGCAAAGAGCTAAAGCAAGGCAAATTTGCTAAACCTACAATACCTTGTAGGTTTTGCAAAAGAAGGAAAAGTGGTTTATCTGTTTCAGAAGGGTCAAATTATTGGCCTGCATCAATCAAAAGATACATTTATGATTACTGAAACTAACTGAGCTAAAGAGCGGCGCAAAGCCTCATTAAAAAAAAGTTAGAAGGAAAGTGGGGAAGAAATGTTGAAAGAAAAAGAAAGTAAATGATCGTAGTCGGGAATAATTTAAATGTTTGGTGAAATCAAATCACAAAAATACTATAAAACCAGTCTGAGAGCACAGACCTCTGCCAAGGCAGCTCAGTAATTAATGTAACCATTTTGGCAACAGTGTTTCAGAAAAACAGAACTGGCAAACTAACAGCTGCATATCTGATAAGCAGTAGTCTGCAGGCTGGGTACCACAAGCAGTCCAATTCATTAACCAGCTCATTTCAGTTTATACCTTTGTTACTCAAAAAAGATTAGAACAATAGAAGTGGATAAGATTTAGCAAATCTCATACCTTTCCATTAATGTACTTTGATACAGCACTTTGGGAACATCCAACTTCTTTTGCAATTAACTTTTGAGGCTTTCCCTTCATATGGAGGGTATCAATGATGGTTTTCTGCACAACTGTCAGGTCAGCAGTCTGGCCCATGATTGTGATTCATACTGAACCAGACTGAGAGACCATTTAAAGGCTCAAGAACCCTTTGTAGGCGTTTTGGATCAATTAGCTGATTACTGTGACACTTTGAGCCTAAAATATTAAAGCTTTTCACAATATTCAAATTTTCTGAGATTTTGAATTTGGGGTTTTCATAAACTGTAAGCTATAATTTAAAAAATATAACAAATAAAGGCTTGAAATATCTCGCTCTACATGTAATGAGTTTATCTCATTAGTTTCACCTTTTAAGTTGAATTACTGAAATAAATGAACTGTTGCAGAATATTGTAATTTTTTAAGTTTCACCTGTATCAAATTCCTTACACTTTGAGTTGGACTACTGTAAAACAAAGAAATCCCAATAAAATTAATCAAAGTCTGCAGTTGCAAAGAGTAAAAGTTAAAGGACTGAGAACATTACTGCAAGACACTGCATGCTTTTATTTTTTTAGCACCCACTTTTGTTTTACTTCCTTTAGGAAGTTAGAATGCACAGCAGAGGCTTTAGGAGGGATTAGGCCTGGGTTGCTGAACTACATGCAGCATGCAATTGTTCTGATAAAGGTTTTGCGAGTCCATGGAAAAGCCCTGTGGTGAAGCGGAGCCTACTGGTTGATCGTTTTAAATCATTTGGGCCAAACAAGCTTCTCAAGTGAGAACACCCTGATCATAGCAACCTAACCTAATAAAGGTGTAAATCCCCAGTTTAGATACTGTATCTCCAAGTGGTGTCAATCCTCCACTGGTAAAATATCACCTTTCACCTCTGAGATTAATTAGTTCATCATGGCTTGTGTGTTTTGGTATTCCCAAGATGTTTGTTTTTAACATCTATCACACAACCAAAATTATTTTTGGCTTGTATTGCTTACCCCTTCAACAGGAAACTGATCAAGTTTAGCCTCCTCCTCCTCCTCTGTGGAAACAACACGTGCCAGGCTGGAACTGAGAGCTGAAAGTTTCTGCAGAGATAAAATAAATATATAAATAAATACTTAGTTTATTTAATCTAAAGAAACCTCCACAAAAACACAAGCCTCTGTCCAGACATTTGCTGCATAAACTGTTAAGATGATGGCTTTAGAGGCATATAGTGCTCATGTTGTCAAAATATGACACCATGACAGTAAAGAATCATTTTTTCCCTCTTACTGAGTTATTTGCTTGGTACAAGGCTAAGTGCAAGTTGTCTGCCCAACCTGCAGAACAGTATACTGTGCAATAGAATGTCTTAATCATGAAGGAATTTAGTAGTCAAGTCTAAAACAAATGTCCTAGCAATTTACTTGTGACATGTGTCTAACTTTATTCTGTTCAAACAAGGTCAAATACTGCATTAAAAAAATACACATAGGTAAGAAAACAGAGGAAAAGGACTTTACAATGTTGTGCCACAGCCATGATGACAGGACCAAAGACAGACCTCCAGCCATAAGAACTAATGATCCCACAATGTCCTCTTTCAACAGGAAGAGGAGTTGTGAACTCCCTCACCCCAAAGAAACCATGGGCTCGCCTGAGCTCTATCTGCTTTCATCAGCCGTGATCATACTGGGGGAGACCTCAGTGTGCAACCTTCATCCTTCGTGGGCAAAGGGGGTAGCCAGCTTCTGAATGAAGCCTTTTGGATCCAAAGTATGTATACAGTCTGCTGATCGCGGATCAGGTAACTGCTTTTTGGCCGATGGAATAAGTCCTGAACCTGACTTGTTCAAAACCCTGAAGAAATAATCGTTGAATTACAGAATTCACCATAGAGAGAGAGCCTCTCTTTGCCGACGCCCTGCTGTGGAGAGGAGAGCTGAATACCCAAAGCCCCCGAGGCGGGAGCTGCTCCTTTACCCTGGGCCAGCCAGGGAAAAGACAGATGGTGAACCGAGCTGAGAGGACAACAACGTTCAGAGCTGACTGTGGTAGCAAGGCACGCACCCCCGGGGCCTCACTGCTAGCAGGACCACATGCAGCTGGTGCTAGCTGTTTTGGCTCCTTTATCGCGGGTCTTTCCAGACAACGGAGTCCCCCTTCAATGGAAATCTAAGGAGCTTTCAAGTAAGGTTGTGTCTGGGCAGAGACAAATTAGCTTAGGATAAACAATTTAAGGATTGTTTATTTCACTGTGTTTTTGCTGCATTTGTAAGATTTAAGATTTATTCTTCAATTGTTAGGGTATGAACACTGTGGTATAAACAGTGTTTAAAAAAAAATAATGACTGGGTCATTTCACTCATGTAACATAGCCACTCCGTCCAACCGTAGCTTCTCTTTGTCCTCTGGTGCTAAGCTATACAGAATCACCCTTTAGCCTGCGCGACATGTTAAAGTAACCTCGTGCATCATCAGTGCTGATAAACTTTGTTTATTGGTTTGCTTCTGGCGCCCATAAATAGAGGGGATGAGAGATTGGATGAAGATGGCAGATGCCTCTTCCCCCACCTAACCCAGTCTGTGTTTAAAACACTTTTCTCCCAATAATTATGAACAGGTAAAGTCTTGGTTTCAAAGAAACAATCAATCCAAAGCTGATAAGATGGGAAAACAAACCAGTTCATGCTTTGACAATCACAGACAGCTCTAGGAGAGTCTGTGTTGTTTGTAAGCATAAAGTTTCTCAGATAAAAGTGTGAAGTGTTTTACTTGATCTGGTGATGACTTGTAAAACATTAGCCTTCAAGACAGTTTAAAAATAGACTTACCTCAAAGTAGCTCTCTGAATTCATGGCATAGTCGACCTCATTCTCTTCCTTGAGCTCTAATTCTGCTTTACTATCCAGCTGCAAGGTGTTGAGGAAACATTTGCTGAGTACATGCTAGCCAGTTACATACATGCATTATTATCATAATGGGGGCAGATACAATGTCTAAACCTTTTTTTAGAGTCTGACATACCTTTGGAGGATACACCAAGTTGAGAGACTGGTAGAGTCTGAAGTTGACAAACCCCAGGAGAGTTGTGTACAACTCTGTGAAAGTTGCCATGACTCTGTAGTCGACATCTGTTGGGTGCTGAAAGAACAAAAACCTTTAGCTTCACAATGATTTTGGGGTAAAAAAGCAAACATTCAAAGTAATTAATAATTCACACATAAATCATCTATGTTATAAATATACATCTTTCAGGGCACAAGACCTTGGAAATAACTAATAATAACCTATTTTAGAGAAGCTTTGATAGAAAAAACTAAAATACATAGATGTGTCCACTTCGACAAGTAAGCAGGGCCAATTTAAATATATTAAATTTTTAATGAAGAAATGTTCACACATCGCTGTCTGAACTTGTTTTTATTGGAATCTGGAACAGAAAGCCAAGACCCCATGAAAGTAAAACTTGTACAGTCTCTGTGTTTACAAGGATGCACTTTCATATTAGCTGTACCAGGAGCCTGCTGTCGGTCCTTTTGCAAAAAAAAACATTTTTTTGGAAGATTTCTTTTGGCATCTTGTGGTCTGCTTTCAAGGTGAACTTGCTTGGACAGCAAGACCAGGGCATGTTGGTTGTCATTTCAAACATCCTCCACTTACAAAAAGGCTTTGCTACAGCAGAATAGCTGACTTCGAATTCTTTTGATATCTCTTTAAATAATTTACCAGACTCCAACGCTCCCAAATATTATTTCTGAAGCCCTCAGTCAGCTCTTAGGATCTTACAATGGTGTTCACTCTCACTTCAACAGTCAGAAGCACACCACGCAAAATGATTGGCGAACCTTTAAAATGCTGTATGGCGTTGCCCTGCACCTGATGTGATACACCTGTGAGAAAGTTTAGCTATTTTTAGAGGGAATAAATATAGGAAGATCCTCAATTATTCAAGACCAAAAAATGCATTTATTAAAATTCACTTTTCTTCTTTTTAAATGATTTTCTTCCCATGACGTTTTGTGTTGGGGGGGCATAACCTCAAGTCAAGTCAATGACTCAATGTAATCTGCTGGGATTTCTTGAATAGAAAACGTTTACACTGATTGGAATGTCTGTATAATTGTATTGAAATGACTTCTTGTAAAGCGCCTTGAGATGACATCTGTTCTGAATCGGCGCTATATAAAAAAAATTATTGAAGGAGTTCCTCAAAAATAATTTTCTAGGAAACAGTTTTGTAATAAACTGTCCAACTGATCAATACAAAAGAAATATAATCAAAGGAAATCTAAAATAATTATCTTAAAAGCACACAGCACAGAAATAATAAAGGTTCAGACATAGGTGCATATCAGTGCTCACAAGCACTAATCATTTTAACCGCACTAATCATTTGTAAAATTTAGAATCATAGTTATTTATTTTTACCATTTCATTTTCACAACTTTTATTCTATTTCATTATGTCTTTGGGATGAAACAGGGAAACAAATTTCGTTCCACCTCATGTCTGTCGAAATTATGTTCTTTGATTTTACCACATCATGAAAACCAAACAGATTGATTAAACTAAAAATATTGAGTTAGGAAATATATGAATGGCTTTTCACATGACTGTTTTCCTGGCGTGCTTACAGCACCTGCCTAACTTAGCACTACCTTTTCACTTTTTAGCACCAGTTTTAACAGACTATTGCTAGGGTTGAGTTTACATAATGGTAACGAGTGGCTTCTTGGTGTTTTAATTGATTTCACAGACAGGTTGCCTTAACCAAACATACAACACCAAAGAGGAGAAACCAATTTTCTCTACATATAACTGCTTATTGCAGCAGCTGAACAGGTCGGGGCCATCATGAAACTAATTGTAGTATTCACGTATGAGAGCAATGCTGTTTAATGACTCATGCTGACAATAGTGTGCCAACCTTTATTTTAGTCCCACAATAACAGCGTAAATGCTTATTAGCATAACCCCTGTTGGCTGCAAGCAGTCATCTGCAAGCAGTCATCTGCACTTACATCATGGGAGAACTGATATGGCACCAGCCATGTAATGAGCTGTCCCATGACCTCAGCTTGGTAATATATTCCCTTGATGGAGAGGAAAACCTATGAGGAATAAAAGCAAAGTGTTCAGAAAATGTTTAATAAACGCTCATAAAACCACAACATCCTTTTTTCACCCATTTGGCCTGCAGAAAAAAACTGACACCTTTCTGAGTGCACGAGACGCGATCACATAGTTCATCCACTCCACAGTGAGGCGTCTGCACAGGTGGATTGTCTGCACATGACACTTTCCTGTTCGGGCGAATGTGGAGAACAAAAAACACATGCAGAGGGCGTCGTCGATGTCACGGAGGGCGTCGATGAAGGTGGGGTACCTGGTAAAAAAAACAAGCTCAGTCAGAACCTAAACACGCTACGGTCACATACAGCGTCTCTTAGAAGTACACACCTATTAAAATTCTAGACTAAGGATGAAACAAAAAGACATGGACCATAATAAGTTATTTCAAAACCTTTCACATATTTAATGGGATATTATGCCTAGGGCTGGACAATAATGACAATATATATAGATCGATATACATGTGCAATAGAAAAAAAAGGGTTGCTAAAAAGTTCAATGAGAAAATGTGTCCCTTCCTTTTTTAATCATAGCCTATTAGGTAGCATATTACTACAGTCGTTACTTAAATTCATTTTAAACCGACACGGGACGCACATCAACAATGCATGTAAAAACAATGAGCAAAATAAAAGACAGGAAATACTAAGGAGGAACCTCGGCCAGCTGCAAATCGGTGCCACCTGCAGCTCCTGCTGTCACGGTTGCCCACAGATATACTGACCACCGCTGCTAACAAGACCCGGGGCTTAGATATCCACCCAGTAACTCCATCACCTCCCCAGAAGCGAAAATGCTTTCAAAAATACAGACTATGGAGGAAAGACCTGCTGGCATCAGCACCAATCTCTGGACTCACCCCAGTGTTTTGGGCACCGTCTACACTCAGCCATCAGTGAATAGCTTGTTAGCTTTAGCAGCTGAACTGAATTAGAGTCAGCTTAATTGGTCAAGTTGTTGGACACAAACTAAACCAAAGGTCTGAGACATTGATATAATATAGTTTTTAAACCTTTAAAAGAAATTAAAAAACATCACGATAAGCCTACAATTTAAATTAACAAAATTATTTTAATCAATACCATAATGGTTAATAACATAGGTATTTTCTTTGTTAGTATATACTGATGCCAATCAGGTCTCGATTAGTTTTTCTTTTTTTTTTTTACAACCTCTCAGTTAGCTGAAATTGATTCAGTTTTTCTGTGTACTTTTTTAAAATTTAGTTAATAAAATAAAATAGCTTAAAATGACCAGGGCCTCACTTAAGAAAAATTTTCAAAATTTGTGTGTAGTTTTAATAAACTTTAAACAACTTATTTTAATAGATATCAGCTTTTTACTGATAGCTGACATGACATTGTATATTTAAAAAGAAAACTTCTTTTATCAGACACGTTTTTGTTTTTTTTACTCACCATCCACTCAGGCGTCATTTTAGCCAGGGACAACAGGGACATGTCCCCAGCAATATTAATGTTTAACAGTTTTGTCACCAGTCTGATCACTTTTAATAACCTAATGCGGAATTTCTTACCAGCACAGATCCAACATCATCTTGTGCTCCCAACATAATTTCCTTATAATCGGTATCGAAAACTGACTGGTATTTAAATGACTCTATTCCACTGTAGGCTTACAGTCATGGTTTGTTTCCTGGCTGGATGCTGCAGCATTCTTTGCAGAGGGTGATGTTAAAAAGTTTAATAAAGACTCACAGTCTGATGTAAACACCTTCAGGACATGGTTCAAGTCTTGTGCTTACATTCAAAAGCAGAAACAGTATCAACAGGTAACTGCTCAACTCATAGGCTATCTCTTTATTGCAAGGTGTTCTAAAAATGCAGTGCCGCTGCTCCTTGCGTGTATGCACAGATGCATTGGTCTGTGCGCACCGACTTGTAAAAAGGACGTGTGGTGTCATATATAATTCTCCATTGCCAGGATAAAAGCCTTGTTTATGCTACACAGATTATTCCCTCAAAATATGCAGGGAGCAAACAAACCTTTTGGTCACAGGTAATTAAGTAAAGTTTACATAGCTACGCTATTGCAACTCTGCATGTGTCTTATTTAAAAATTTACCAGATTCTTTACACTGATACCGTGGGTGCTTTCCTGTTCAGTCCTATGTTAACTACGAGAAGCTTTCGGCATTTTGGAAGCGTGTTGCGTCAAAAATGGAACCCAATTTCATCTTTAACGGAGCAGAGCGGCGAGATGCATCTGAAACGCATTGCATTCGGTGTAATGTGTATTATGGTTTCTATTTGCTGAGGAGACTGTGCCGCAGCCGTAATGCATCACAGACGCATCCGGTGTAAATTGGGAGTAAGTGTACACATCCTTAAGCGGACACTTTTTTAAAGTAACATTTGATTTAGTTCAGCATTTGGTGTTCTTTGGTAGGGAACGGTCAGTATTCCACATCTTGAATTGTAAATATCTGCCAACTGTACTCTGTAAAACTTCTCCAAATATCTCAGCTTGTTAGAACAAGCCTTGTCATCAGAACTTTTTAAGTGAGTCCACATTTCTTTTCCTGGACTCTGGCTACACCACCTCAAACTTTTCATTCAGGAAGTTGTTCTTCTGCAGACTAGGGACTCACAGATATGCCAGACAATCTGTATCTTTAGCTTTGTAGCAGACAGCTGAAGGCTTTTGGTCAAAACTGAATGACGTATGGGACAATTTCCCAACAGACACAGCAATTCAAACTAAAGTCCAACTGTCACTAAAAGATTTCCATGAACTAAAAAATAAAATTGTATAGACATAGATAAAGGGTAAAAATTACTTGTATTTGCGAAACCATTTGTTTCTCATAATTAAAAACCTTATAAACTGCGCAACTCTGCCATCTGCTGACTAGGAAAGGCAATTTTATTTGTATAGCACACTTTCAACAACAAGGTGATTCAAGGTGCTAACTAGAGTTAGTTATTCCAGTCCATGTTTGCTAAAATGTATAATGGTACATTTGCACAATAAAATAATTAATTAAAAACCTGTATATGGAGCTACATATGTGGATTGCTTTCATTTCAAGATAAAAACATTATTTTCAAAACCTGCTAAACATGTTTTCATTGTAATGTTTATGACCATAAATACATAATAATTTACATTTGTCTGCTTAAAGAATAAATGAACATTAACACTGATTTTCTCAGGCACTTATGTGCAGCAATGAAATACGAATCAAATCTTTAACAATCAGACAATGTGATTTCCTGAATAAAAAATGCTTTCTCTCACAGTGGAAATGCACATTCAACGGGAATTTCAGATCCCTCCATAATTTCTAAGTGGGAGAACCTGCAAAATCTCAGGGTGTTACTATAATAATACTTATGTCCCTCATGGTAGCTGTAGCAGAACGCAGATTTTTTACAAATGCAAAGAGTTTAAAACAGAGACCCTGCAAGCAACAGTGAAGCATGATGAATGACTCAGATCTCCAATCTAATCAGGACAACAGGTTTTTAATCACAAAACCCTTTCCTCCCATCAGATAATAACAGACCGGGCTTCTGATTGGCCAAATTCATCCTCCACCAGGGTAATGCCCTCAAATTTAAAACCATTGTCATCAAGAACCAACTTTGGTGTAGAGAAGAACAAATAGCCTTGGAAGAGAAAAATAAATAAATAAATCATGTAGTGTCTCTGGGATTAGATAAAGAGACAGAAGAACATTGTAATCCAGATCATCAATATTTATTTCTCTAGTAAATTTGAAGCAACTATCCTGCCAAGTTCCTTTAAAAACTCAGAACAAGTGTATCTAAAAGGAGAAATGCTGTCTAAAGACATTGGATGGTCACAACAAATATCAATTGGATTAAATTTAGTCTTCTGTTCATTAACTTTGCAAGCTGAACTTGTCTTTACGAGCTTTTTTCACTACAATTTGTATAGTATCAGCAGCCAAAATAAAATTATGTGTATTAAAAACAGAAAGAAATCTGTTATGATTCAAAATCTTGCGTTTTAGATTTAGTGCAACACTTCCCTTAGTGCCTTGGTTTAAATATGATGCCTGTCACATGCTGCTACTAAAGCTACCAATGTATCTTTTTTGATCTCCTATGCTGAAGAAAAAATACAGGTTGTTTAAACTAAGTTTATTTCCGGCTATTGTATGCCTCCTTTCCTTGAAACTGATGGAATCTAATTTAAAGTGACGGAGCAGATCTAACCTGTTTTATTCCCCCACAATGAGTAAGGAGAACTACTTTCTTTCCCACCTTTCTTTCACGATATGGTCCAATTTATATGCCGGCTTGTTCTCTTTCAGTCTTTCAACGGCAGACCACTCTGTTTTTCCATAAGCCCTCTTTAGTTTGCGCACAAAGATCTGTTGAAAGGAAACATTTTAATGATGAGTTTGTTGTTGTGTGGGGGTTTTCAAGTCAATACAACTATTGGCAAGAATTGTTAAAGTAATCACCAGACACTGGCTAATGACAGTCTCACAAAAACCCACAGAACACAAAAACACACTTTTCAACTTCCGAAATATTTTTCCTCTTAATAAACACAGCTGTTATGGAAATAAAATTAATGAGAGAAAATCAAAGATTATTAAACATTTCAGATCCTAGCTTGAGGCTCATTAAAAACGGGTGTGTTCATTCAAAATACCTTGTATTCTCTGAACTTGGACACAATCGGCTCGTGCAGCAGAAAGCGGATGTCTTTGAGTAGGTAGAAGGTCCTTGGAGCAGTGGAGCCTTTGTTCACCTTTTTCTTGTGTTTTGGCTCATGTGGATATATTCCTTTAAGGATGCAGAGCCGCCTAAAATTCAGGAGGAAATAAAACGCTTTTAATGTTTCCAAAGAGGCTCACTAACTGTACATGCAGATCTAGAATCTAAAGTAGAAACAGAAAAACTTTTACAGGTACTAGCAGTACAGCTAAAGAGGGCTTAATGAAACAAAAACATTAGAGGTGATAAGAAATAAAGCGGACTTTTAATGTTTAATATATGGCTGACTTAACACAAAAGTAATCAGTGGATGGTTGTTCCATTTTAAACGCCATGTTTCTCTTGTATTTATTTGATGTTTCTAGTACGAACCAGGCTACCTATTGTATTTTTACTGCATTTTGTCTAAAAGTGCCCTCTGTTCAGCACTGGAGTCAGTGTCTCAACGAGATTTAACTGAATATAATAGGTTGGGGGAACACCTGAAAGATAGGAAAGGTTCTGACAATCTAATACATCATCATCGTCACATTTTATATTCAACTCATTGCATTTAGCTGTGTTTAGGGTTAAAAAAATATTGGATAAGGTCACTGTTGGACAACACCGTAAGATGTTTAAGAACATGTTGATCATCTACCTAAAGTCAGGGAGGCTCAGCATCAGCTTCTTTCGTGCTCTGTTCCTGGTGATGTAGTTGGTGGCAGAGCCCCGCTCATACTGTAAAACAAAAACATAAAGTCATATTTTACTCATTTAACCCGCATGCTACTGATCAGACTCAAAAGACAGTATGCGTTCTGTATAACTCAGACTAACAGACTGTTTGTGATTCTAAAAAACAAACTTCAGCTAGCCCTGCTAGCTAGCTACCCCGGTTAGTTGTTTATTATTTTGTTATTGAGTCTGGCAGGAACTCCTACCTTTTTCTTCTGAAGACCCCCCATTTACAGACGAACTGTCGCTCCACAGCGCTGTAAGAAAATCTTATTTACGGAAAAAGATATTGAGCTAACAGATGAACACAACGCTGCTACCGCACGTGTTGTCTGACATGCGCAGGGGAGTACACCGAGCAGTAACTAGGACCCAGGGGTTGACCGCTACCCGCCTGTACGCAATATTATGTTTGGACCATCGACTGTGAACTCTGTGATGCTATTTAAAGGCTGAATTTACTGACACAAAGTCTCTTATTTCTAAGTACTGAGTCTGACACTTTAAAAGAAGCGTAACTTATAAGTATTAATGCAATCAACTTGCCAACGAATAACCCGCCCTTATTTGTATGTGTATATATTTTTTATTTTGATACTACATATATCTCATATTTTTAAAAAAGTAACAAAGTATAACATGCATGGTGCTATTAATCAAAATTAAAAACATAGTCTTTCAGTTTCAGAACAAAGAAAGCAAAGCAACTATTGGCCTACTGATATTTAAACTCAATCAATTTTATGTAGAATCATGGCTTTATTTTGAGTTTTATGTAGAGGCAACGAGAGCCAAGACAAAACTTGGTTAGTATATTTCAAGATATTTCAGTCATTAGTGTAAATGGATAGATGCAAAAACATGGATTATATGTTACATAAGTTACATGTATGCATTTCCTGTTAGCACATGTAAAGTAGAAACCATTCATTTAAAACATATTTACAGTTTATAAAAACACATCTTTCAACTTCATAGGAATTTGAAAGAGAACATGACAGCACTTATTCATCCACTTAAATCAGCTCAATTTGCCGCAGTCATTTCGTCTTAAGCTAACCTATATTTTACCTATAGTCTTATAATTTTCAAGTTGCATGTGGAGGTTATACTTTTCTCATTCTGTAATGTTTATTATTATTATTATTTTTATTTTTTTCTTACAAGATAAACAGTAAAAAAATACAGTCTGTTCCAGAAAAACCAAACAAATCGGATTCCCAGCTATTTTAAAACCTTAGCTACTGATGGCATGTTGAGTTGTTTCACAACTGTGAATTGAATTGAATAAATGAATAAAAATGGAAAAATGGTTCTGACATTTAATTTATTTGTTGTTTCATTTTATTTGTAATTTAAAAGAACAAGAGCTTAAACGGGGTCTTGTGTGTGAATACATAAATAAATACTACAATGGATATTGATCTTTGGCACCATAAAATTCAGCCCCACCCCTTTTCCCACTCCTCCTGACTTAGTGATGCACTGATGACTGATGGAAAATGCTGGCAGACGCACAGCAGCATCAGATAGAGAGAAAGATAAACAATGTAGAGTGGTGGAGGGATATAATCTAAAAACCAGCCTGAAGCTCATCTCTTAAAATGAGTGAAGGATTATATACAGTTGTCATGGCGGTCCGTGACTTCCTAAAGGAGTACTTTAATGGTTTCTGGGACTATGAGACTCCTAAGATGATGGTGATTAGGAACCGACCTCTTGGAGTCATTTATAGAGCTGTTCAGTTTCTAGTGATCACCTATTTTATCTGGTAAGTTATGTGTGTATATTTGTTCGTATATTGTATATAATATATTTCCCTAATAAGAAGCAACATTTTAAACAAAATGTTTGCTGAGCTATCTCTATATGTAGTAGGTATTTTAAATAAACTGTTTTTTAAAATCCTCAAATCTGTGACGTTTCAGAGCTAGTTAATTCTTTATAGTCTTAGTTCAGAGGGCGTCATCTTATTTTCTTGGCTTCAGCTCAGAGGGCTAAACAGATCCTGAGTAACAAGACACCTTTGATCAAAATTTCACATCACAGGAAAATATGTTTTATTACCTCCGTCTGTTCTGTCATCCATGAAGGTATGTTTTTATAAGTCAAAAAGCATACCAGCAGAGTGAGACTCATCCAGAGAGCTCTGTTTATACTCGTATTAAGGGCAAAGCAGTGCATGGGGATGATGTCCTGGACAACGTGGAGTACGCTCATCCGCCAGAGGTGCATCACGTCTCTGTAATCTGTCAAAAAATGTACCTACTTTTTTATCAGATGACTATATTGGATATTTCTGACTTTTCTTCATAGGGAGTTGATGTAATCAGCACAATACTGAGAAGAGAATTCACTTATGATCAGAGGCAAGGCAGCTGCCCTGAAGTGAGAGGCCAATTCCTTTAAAAAAAAAAATGCATGTATGAAAGGGTTGCAGCTGCACTTTTATCTTATGACTTTTTTTCTCTGCAGCATTTCAGTGTTGACAACGCCAACTGTTCAACAGACTCTGACTGTGTTCCAGGCTTACCGAACTTTGATAGTCATGGTAATGTTAAAACTTCTCAAATTATCGGTCATCAGCTTGGTTGTTTCATGTTTACTCTATCATCCATTGTAATTCAAACACAGGTATTAGGACTGGCAGATGTGTTCAGTATCACAACTACAGTTTCAAAACTTGTGAAATAAAGGCTTGGTGCCCCATTGAAGAGTACGCTGTAGTACGGTAAGGCATTGGATGTTTAATCTGTATGTTACAGTTACACAATTCAATATGTTTTAGGGTATGTTATGACATAGAAGAAGACAACCTAATACATAAGTGTGAGATGTAAGATGTTTTCAAGTTTTATTTAGAAATAAAAATGCTTCAAGTGTTCAATATGTGATTAATATGCATGATTTACTTAAATTGAAATCCAGTGCCGTGTTATCCTTTCAGATTTGACCTCATCAGTAAATAGACACCACTTGTTTATAATTTAATCTCAGTAAATATAAAACGTTGAAGTCATCGGAAGTTTGAGAATGTTACTGAACAAACAGCATCACACAGACCAAGGAACACAGCAGAAAAGTCAGCGGTAAAGATATGGAGAAGTTAAAAGCAGGGTTATGTAACAAAACCAACCATTAATCATCTGTCAGAGCAATTTTCAAGTCATCATATAAAAACTGAAGTTCAATTGACTAACTGGGAAAGAAAGCCCATTAATCAGAGAACTAGCCAAGAAGCCAAACGTAACTTTAGTGGAACTGCTAAGCTCAGGTGGGAGAATCTGTTGAAATGAGAGTTATATCTTCCCTCCACAAATCTGATACTTATGGAGCAGTGGGAGGAAGAAAGTCAATGTTGAAAGAAGCTCATAAGAAGTCCTGTTTGCAGTTTGCCACAAGGCATTAGAGGACACAGCAAATTTGACAGAGGTTGGTCTGGTCTGATCAGATCAGAATTGATCCTTTTGGTCTACATGCCATATGCTGACACCCTGAACACTATAACCCTCCAGTTAAAGTCAAGTTTTTTTGTATAGCACATTTATTATGTAAAGCACTTTGAACTGCCTTGTTGCTGAAAACATGGCAGTGGCACCATCATGGTGTGGGGATGTTTTTCTTTAACTAGACAGAGAAAATGGTCAGAGTTAATGGGAAGATAGAGCTAAATACAGGGCAAGAAAACCTGGTAGATTCTATAAAAGACCTTGAGACTGAGGTAAAGCTTTACCTCTCTTCAAGACACTGAAAGAACAGCCCAGTCCAAGTCACAACCTAAGTCCATTTGAGAATCTGCGGCAAGAATTAAAAACTGCCATTCACAGATGGTCTACATCCAAACCGACTGAGCTTTAACTACAATGTATAGCAAACGATAAGGTAAAACAAATGTGTTTTGGTGTGTAAATCTGGTGGAGATATACCTCAACAGACTTACAGATGTGATTGCAAAAAAAGAAAGGTGGATCTAGAAAGTATTGACTCAGGGATCTGAACACAAATGCACACCAGCTTTATTTGTAAGACTATTTGAAAGTCATATATCATCTTCTGCTTTAGAAATATGAACTACTTTATGTTGGTCTAACAATACTTCACGTGGATGTTCTGTAACAACATGGGATAAAGTACAAAGAGTGCGAGTACTTTTGAAAAGCTCTTACCACATCTCATGTAATAGAGTCAGGTCAGATCAAGTAAGACAGAGAATGCTCACATACATGTTTTATCTCAAATACCTTTGATACGGTAAAATAGGGTGCACAGCATTAAAGAAGTAACACATACAATTACCAAAGAAACATATAGGATAATTAAAATGCCAAAAGTAGTTTGGTCATAACGAATGAATATGTTATCTAAAAGAGCAATATGGAAAGTTTGAAACACATTTGGCAGCCACGTATTGTGCACATTGTCTCACTAAAAAGATGAGAAAGGTCTGTAATTTTCAACAAAGGTGCACTTCAACTGTGAGAGACAGAATGTAAAGAAATATCAGGAAATCCTATTGTATGATTTCTAAAGAATTTGTTTGTATAATGGTGCAGGAAATAAATATTTGGCCAGTAACAAAAGTTAACCTCAATACTTTGTAATGTGACCTTGGTGGGCAATGACAAAGGTCAAACGTTTCCTGTAGGTTTTCACCAAGTTTGCACACACTGTAGCTGGTATTTTGGCCCATTCTTTAATGCAGATCTTCTCTAGAGCTGTGATGTTTTAGGGCTGTCGCTGAGCAACAAGCACTTTCAACTCCCTCCACAGATTCTCTATTGGATTGAGATCTGGAGATGGATTTTACCCAAAATCTCACGATACATGGCCCCATTCATCCTTTCCTTTATACAGATCAGTCGTCCTGTCCTATTTGCAGAAAAGCAGCCCCAAAGTATAATGTTTCCACCCTCATGCTTCACAGTGGGTATGGTGTTCTTGGGAGACAATTTAGCACACCCCCCGAACACGGCGAGTGGCGCTTATACCTTAGTTCTACTTTGGTCTCTTCTGACCACATGGCCACATGGCATGCGTAACTTTGTGTGCTGCAGGATTTTAATCCATTATGATGTAGTGTGTTACTAATAGCAACCTTTGTTACTGTGGTCCCAGCTCTCTTCAGGTCATTGACCAGTTCTCCAGTCTAGTTCGGGGGCTGTTTCCTCACTATTCTCAAGATCATGTGTACCCCACCAGGTGAGATCTTGCATGGAGCCCCAGGTCGAGGGAGACTGTTAGTGATCTTATATTTATTCCATTTTCTAATAACTGCTCCAATAGTTGATATCTTCTCACCAAGCTGCTTGCCTATTGTAGATTGGCTCATCCCAGTCTTGTACAGGTGTACAATCTTGTCCCTGGTGTCCTGGGACAGCGCTCTGGTCTTGGCCATGGTGGAGGTTGGAGTCTGTCTGTTTGAAGGTGTGGACAGGTGTCTTTTATACAGATAACGAGTTCAAACAGGTGCCATTATTACAGGAAACGAGTTTAGGATAGAAGAGCTTCTTAAAGAAGTCAGGTCTGTTGGGGCCATAATTCTTGCTTGTTTGTAGGTGCTAAATACTTATTTTCTGCACCATTATACAAAAAATTCTTGAAAAATCATAGAATGTAATTTTTCTTTTAGAATTTTTCTTTTACATTCTGTCTCTCATGAATGAAGAGTACCTATGATGAAAATTACAGACCTGTCTCATCTTTTTAGGTGGGGGAACTTGCACAAACGGTGGCTGCCAAATACTTCTTTGCCCCACTGTACATGTTATCTGGTTTGTGTAGCATTAATATTGAGTCAAATTATATCAGAAAACACTGGTAACTGATTCTGGAAATAGACACAGATGCAGGTCTTCTTGGATACAGAAAAGGAGGTAAAAAGATGTTAGGGAGAGGCAGAAGAAACAACATGTAACCATCAGACAGAAAGGTTCCAGCTGTCCATCAAACCTTAAAGCTGCTGCAAAACAAAACTGTCATTTTCTAAATGGAGCATTTTTCTGTTTTATTTGACAGAGAACCACCTTTAGTGGAGGCTATCAATTTCACAGTGTTCATCAGAAACTCCATCCACTTCCCTAAATTTAAAGTGTTGCGGTAAAGTGTCTTCAAACCCAAAAACAAAACTCAGAACCTAATGTTTCTGGTCATTTGTGTTACAGACATTGATTGTATGCTTGTTCTTTGCTTGCAGGGTAAATGTAGAAAGTCCCCCAGGGATGAAAACTAAAAAATACCTTAAGAGATGTCATTATGATGAGGAGAAGGCACCTTACTGCCCAAACTTCCGCTTGGGTTACATCGCAAATCAAGCAAGGGAGAACTTCACTGAGCTCTGCAGGACTGTGAGTATGAGGTTGCACTGCAGAATTAGTCAGGGGTTGGACTTCTAAAGGTTCACTTTCATTTTTAAAATGGTTGTATCTCTAGCTTTTGATTCACTGTATTTATTGACAGTACTTTTAGTTATGAAAATGCAAACTGAAACAGGTTATATAAGCTACTGTGAAATCTTGTATCAATACATAACATTCTGGGTTATAATAAAGCCAAGAAAGTTCACTTAGAGGCAGATAGGTAATGGAATAAAATAACTTAACACACTCAAAACCAAAATGGACTGTAAAAAAACTCACCTCAGAATCCAAAAACTGGAGACTTGGGACAAAATTCAGAAATATAGAACTATGAACAAACCATAGTGCAGATAATACATCGTATTAAATGGAAGCCAAAAAGGGGTTCAAGGGGTTCCCAAACATTTCACCTTCATACTTCAAAGAATAACAGTCAGACTCGATCTGGTAAACAAGCAATACTGGGAATTGAATTAAACAGGAAGAACACAGACAGAATAAACAACCAATGTACAACAGGTGAGATGAACATGAAAATGTTTTTCTCATTAATAATATTTTTTCTGCTATTAAATCAGTCCAATAAAAACACATAAACAAATAAAATAAATTGGTCAATAAATTCAATTATTGGCAATAAAGTGTAATGATACAGAGAATGAGTATTAAATGCAAGAAGAAAAGCATTTGAGAGCCAAGAAACTAGCTGAAATCTGTCAGTATTTGCTATGTACTAATCAATATCAGCTCGTTTATTTTGAAATGATAACCTATAAAAAAGGTTTC
The DNA here is from genome assembly GCA_963556495.2 of Valencia hispanica. Taxonomy (NCBI): domain Eukaryota; kingdom Metazoa; phylum Chordata; class Actinopteri; order Cyprinodontiformes; family Valenciidae; genus Valencia; species Valencia hispanica. The sequence goes on from OY747704.1 coordinate 30,102,501, forward strand.
TCATTACTAAAAGATTTAACTGTAACAAAACCAATGACAAAGGTTACAGCAGCATTTCTATATTTCTGAATTTTCCAATGAGCCTGATTGAAGTCATTTTTCAGAAGTGGAAGGAACGCCCTTTAACCATAAACCAGCCATGTCCAGGTACCCCTAAGATCTCTGACAGAGTCAACAGAATAATCACAATGGTTGTCTAAGAGCCAAGGAATACTCACAGTGAGCTTTAGAAGACCTGGAAATGGCAGGTCAGTTTTTCTTAAAAGCACTCAACCACAATGGCCTCTATGTGCACTTACTGCGCAAGACTCCACTGCTGAAGAAAAAGAGAATAAATGTGTTCAAAGGTTGCTCCAGAAGGTTTTAAAATGAAATGCTGGGAAAATATAGTCTGGTCAGATCAGAATAAAGCTGAACTTTTTGGATGCAGAAGAATGGTTTTGCACATCACTCCAAAACCACAAATAGAAACTTTGCAGGTGGGAACATAATGTATACAGTCTTACAACATATGTTACCGACAGCAAACAATGTGAAGTAGTGTCTTTTTTGTGGTGTAACTGGTAGACTTGTAGTCAAGACCGCCTAAACCGAGACCAAGACACTACCAAGACCAGAGGGTATCGAGACCAAGACAAGATCAAGACCAAGACAGACCATGTCAAGACCAAGACCAAGTCGAGACCGGAGAAAAAAAAAAACTGACTAATGTTGAAGCTACACAATAACTTGTATGAACAGCAGCATACTAGGGTTCAGCCACAGTTTACATTCAATACATATTAGACGGTATTACTTCAACTACAGGCAATACAGAGACAGACCATGTCATGTGTGTGACTGAGCTCACTGTAAATGTTTTTGCAGACTGGGTGAGATCAACTATGTGTAGCAATTGTATGATGGCTGTTACTGCACTAGACTTGTAGTCAAGACCACCTAAACCGAGACCAAGACAAGACCAAAGACCGTCAAGGCCGTGACAAGACCGAGACCATGTAAAAGTGGACTCGAGACCGGTCTCGAGACTTACATCACTAGTAACTGGTGACATAATATGCAGCAACACATCTTTGTTACATTCTCTTTGCTGTTAGGGAGGGGTGATCGGCGTTTTCATCAACTGGGATTGTAACCTAGATCTGGATCCTTCACACTGTAAACCTACTTACACATTTCGCCGTCTTGACCTTCGAAAGGATCTGGCCGACTCGGGATACTACTACAGGTCTGCAAAAACTCAGGATCAACTGACCAGTTTCATTGGTATAATCTTAACTTTGTCAAGTAATTAGTTCCATTAATGTTAAGGACATGTTTTCTATCCAGGTTTGCCAAATATTATGATAAGAATGGTGTGGAGTCTAGGACCCTCATCAAGGCTTATGGCATTCGTCTAGACATCATAGTTCACGGACAGGTAAAGCAGACGTCCCTTTAAAAACTACAATTTTTTATCCCTCTTTGCTGTGATAATTACCAGTTTAATAATAATTTTAATTTCTGCACAGGCTGGAAAATTTAGTGTCATTCCAACCATCATCAGCACAGTGACAGCTCTGACATCCGTTGGGATAGTAAGTACACTCAAAAACCAGTTTTATTGAAACATGTTTGCATAAATAACTCATTTAATATTCAAAAAACATTTAAATAATAAAAAGAATCTAATTGAATGGATATCGATTCCTTACTATTGCTCGCTTTCATTGAAACTGGGTTCATTTTTTTTCTTCTTAAATAATAATAGACAAAAAAACCCCAATCTTAATTATATCAGTATTTTTGATCCGTGTTAAGTAAATTTTGTTTCAATGAGTGAATTTAAACCAATCCGGTTGTTTTGATTAAAAGAAAGTAAATCTATGTAAGTGGGGCAAGAGTTTAAGGGATTATTAAAAAAGGAATAGCTTCTTTGATCTCACCTCCAGGTTACATACTTTAAAAAAAATGAAGTTTTTAGCTAATTAAACAGCTCCAGTGAATAAAGCTAAACTAGGCAAAAGCATATTTCCATTATACTACCCTGAACCTTCCATTGAGAATCAAGTTACTCTGAACCCTTAGTCTCCCCAGAGTTGATTGATGTAATTTGCTGTGATTTTCAGCAATAGGCAAGGCAAGGCAATTTTATTTGTATAACACACTTTCAAGAACAAGGCAATTCAAGGTGCGTTACATAAAAACAGCAATGAAGCATAAAACACACACAAAACATTTGATACACTAAAAATATTACTCAAAGGCACCTCTAAACAGATGAGTTTTTAGCTTTGATTTAAAGAAACTCAGTGTTTCAGCAGCTCTGCAGTCATCTGGAAGTTTGTTCCAGATTAGAGGAGCATATAAACTGAAAGCTGCTTCTCCATGTTTGGTTCTAATTCTAGGGATGCTGAGTAGACTGGAATTAGAGGACAATCCCTTTAAACTCAGAGGTAACCAGTAATATTACCAAAAGTTATAGTAAAAAAAAGTAGAAGTCCCAAAAGAGCATCACAAACACACACATAGCAGTTTATTAAAAACTTAAGATCATTAACAATAGACATTCCTTGGAGTTTTGCCTTTTTTCTTTTTTTTTGTGCCTCAGAACATTAACACTACAAAGCATTCGGGTATACAGTACATGGTTAAAACACGAAAATTACTTTGAATGGGGGATTTATTCCTTCTGTCTCCACAGACGACCGAAAGTGGAGGGCAGAGATTGAAAATTTAAGTTAAAAGGAAATATTAATTGTAGTGTAATTTTAACACATATGACTGAAATACAATGCTGTACGTTTAAAAAAAAAATCTAAAATGCTTCGACGTCTTCACCTAAATAGCTCTACCCAGGAGGTTCAGGGCTAATCTCAAAAGTACTACATCCCTACCACCACCTGGGTAATTTGATTTGGCCCTGGTAGAAGTGGAAATGCAGTGGAAATGAAAATGACACCAGAAAGTGTTTGAGGCTACAAAAGTGTTTAAGGGTAACAGACATTTAAATATCATCTAACCCTCTAAAAAATGCATCCCTAGAATTAAAACCAAACATGTAGAAGCACCTTTCAGTTTCATACTCCCCCTTTCTGGAACAAACTTCGACAACTGCAAAGCTGCTGAAACACTGGGTTAAATCAAGGTTAAAAACCCATCTGTTTAGAGCTGCATTTGATTAATTGATAAATAATATCTGGAATGTCAGTAGTATGTTTTTAACATTTTTTATGTCTTAGATGTTGTGTTTTTGTTTTGTTTTATTTTTTTTAATGTAAAGCACCTTGTTGCTGAAAGTGTGCTATGTAAAGAAATGTATTGTCTAAAAATCTAATTAACATTACAATTTGTATCAACCTACCCAGATTTAAGACATTACAACATAATTGATTTAAAAAAGAAATAAATAAGATTGATTGATAGATTTGTGACTTTTTCTTGACTTGGAAATTAATATAAGTTACAACCGCGGTCACCTCAAGCTATTTATGTTTGTATTTTGTTTCATTTGCCTAAAGTGCAGTATTATCTGTGACTGGATCATGCTCACATTTATCGATAAGAATGAAGTCTACAGTGAGAGAAAGTTTGATCAAGTGAGTAAAATGGTGAGTAATATTTTAATGTACAGAACTGTTTTGATATTTCACAAAATAAGCCAAGATTAAATTAATCTAACATTTTAAGAAATGTATTATATACACGTGTACTTTTTGTAGAACATTTTGTTTTGTGTATTTATCCTCATATTTTCCTCAGTGCTCCCAATATACCCAGCAAAGATCTGCAGAAACCTTTATGACAAAGCTGTAACATGGTTCTTTTAAAGTTGAACTTAACTGCAAATGTGTTCCCCCTAGTATTATTGAATAATGCTAGTAGCACCTGTTGTTACCTTTACAAGTGAAGAGTTATTTTTGTCTTTTGCAGGTGACCAAGGAACCCACAGACACCATTCGCACCGAGTTCAGCTTCATCAGCAGCTACGGTTCAAATCATTCAGACCTGTCAGACGGCGTTCCTCTCTGATGACTCCAAGTTGCTTAAGCTCTTTTCATCACACCCTCTGAAGCTTTTTCCCATTTTGTGACATTACAACCATGAACGTCTGTATATTTTATTAGGATTTTATAGATAGGACAACAGAGTATTGGGTAATTATGAGGTGGAAGGAAAATAATGCATAATTTCCTTTTCTTTTTTTTTAGAAATAAAAATCTGAAATGTCTGGCATGCATTTGCATTCCATCTCCCTCAGCAACTCTACCTGCTTTGCATATCTAGAGACAGAGATATTTGTCCATTCTTCTTTGCAAAGTAGCTCAAACTTAAGTCACATTGGACAACTTAGACCAGCTCCACAATCCCTGCTGAAGAACAGCATCTCTACAAAGCATCTTTGCCACTGCTAATGTTTCAACAGTGAAGAGCAAGTCTGACCAGAGCACCATTTTCCAACTGTTCGTTATTTCTACTGCCTGGCTTGTGATGAGCTTTGGATGGTCATTACATTTTGAATGGATTAAACAGAGCTCCATGAGATGTTCAAAGCTTGGAATAATGTTCTATACGATAGCTCCGCTTGTCTGCTGTGTTCCTTGGTCTTTATGATGCCGTTTGTTCTAACAAATGAGATCAAATTACTCACAGGTTAAATGAACCAGAACCTTTGCACATTACACCTTTCAGAATTTCATATATAAAAACAGATTGAAAACGCATTTTCCTTCTACTTCACAATTAGCCACTACTTTATGTTGGTCTTTTACATTAAATTCCAATAAAGTACAGATCTAGTTGTTACGTGACAAACTCACAAAAGGTTTAAGGTGTATGATGCTTTTGCAGGGCACTGTATTAATGGGAATGAACTACAAGAGGACCACATCCCAACCTTCTTTGAGATCCCCACTGTAGTTCTCAGTACAATTGCTTCAGCAACAGAGATCGACCCAAGCTGTATTAGACTTTCATCTGTTCTTCACCTGAATGAATCCTGTCCTCCTTTACCTTCAGAAAACAAGTATACTCACATGTAGAGAATTTTCTAGAGATAAGGATTCTTTCAATGTAGAGAAATAGGGTAGAAATGATTTACAAACCATGAAAGCTGTTCCCATGTATTTTAAACATTCAGTCCAATAATTAATAAATATCCTTTTCAAAACCCATTGTTCAGACATAACCATAAATATGGCAAACACCTCTGTTCTCTAAATTACAATGTCTTTATATATGAAATGGCTTTATGTTGAAAGGATCAGAACATGCATATTTGGGTTATTTTGGTCTTAACCTGAACGACAAATGGTACCAATGTTGAAGAGTGTGCAGGATAACGAGGATACAAAAGGAAACCGTGAGGAGCTGCACAAAGACAGCAGAGACCAGTAATCAAATTATCTCTGCATTTCCCACAAAATGATTTCTTTAACTAGATTGTTGGAAACTGAATCCATCTGCACTCCTAAGAGCAGAACAAATGTCTGTGGTGAAACAAGACTCAAGAACCTAGGGCTTCTGGATCAATATCTGCCATGGGGATGTAATAATGGTAGACGCATGTTGCTTTAAAAACCATCTGGCTATAATGTGAAATACAAGACATTTAAAGTTAAGTTTACCTCAAACTGGGTTTAAATTAGACATGTTGGAGATAAGACTGAAAATCCAACGATGAGGTTCAGATGAGCTCCCCCATGCCTCATTTTACAAATGCAGGTGTCAAGATCCTTAGAGGAAACAATCCAGTTTTGACTCAGCTTATTGTCTTGAATGTGATTATGTGAATGGGAGACAGCCATCAGCAAAGTGACTCAGCGGTTAAATAAGTGTGTGGGTTAAAACCACCTTGATTCACACTGACAGCACATCGATAACCACATGTTGTTCCCCCAATAATTACCCCCCACGCATAGGAATGACGGGTACAGAAAACGGATGGATGGATGATTTTCTCTATAGATTTTCCATTTCAAAAATAATTTTTTTGAAATGGAAATAGTTGTTAGCAACCTGCATTTAAAAAAAAAATAAATGGAAAATTTCTCCATACCTTTAGGAATTGTGGCCATTGTGGAATTTATTTTATCAAACCATAACACATTCTCCAGAAGTTTTGTGTTTCACTTGTGCTCTTAACATTTAAACACTATAAAACATTTTAATACTTGATTCAGAATCCTAAAGTATTACTTTGACTGGAGGAATTCGTCTGCCTCACAGCTGAAAGCAGATGTTCAGAATTTAAACTATTACAGCCCCCAGAAAATATAAAAGGTGTGGAGAAGTTGAAACGGCGATGCTCATGTTATAATGCTGAAATAATTAAGATAACCATTCCAACCACCCCTACAGTTTGGGGTAGGAGTACTACCTTCCTAACATAAAAAAGTAAAATATTTTTCACTTGGGTAGTCTAGTCGCAACGAAGGGATGTAAAGAATGGCTCCAGGAAACTGTCCTGCTTACTGGACAACATTCTTGCAACCATGTCTGTATTGCTGGTTTTAAACCAGACTTGTATAGCTTTTATGGTCTGAGGCACAAAAAACGTAAAAGCCTAGGCATACTGTAATGTTCAATGCTCTCTGACATTTATTTATTTAACTTCCATTATCTAACACTTGTTCTAAGAGTTTGGAGTCAATTTTATTTTAAAGTATAACTACTGTTTAAAAGTAATCCTGTAAAAGCATAGTGTTAATGTATCTGTGAGGGTTCAATTAGCACTTACTAAAATACTAGCACTCATTAAAACATTCATCTGTAAGATCAAGAAAAAAAACAATGGAGAATTTGAAAATATAATCAGCAATTGTGGGCGTTTCAATGCACAGATTAAATGTTTATTTTTTTGTGTGGTTTTAGTTTAGCCATCTAGACACTAAAACTTTTCTTTTTTTGGTTTTTGCTTGTTAACAGAAGAGAAAAGCAAAGTTTCTGCAAAAGTTTACAGAATTGAATCTGAAGCATTGAAGCAATACAGACGGTTCAATCACTTTTGCATTATTTATTTAACATCTGAAATTCATACAAATATAATCCAAATGGAAAATAGACAAGAATTCAACCATATTTACACTTCACCCTTTTCTCCTCCTTGCTAACCAATGGTCCTTTTTACATGGGATCAATAATCAGAAAAACAGAGTGGACGGCTGCTGAGCTGCGCTGGGTTTCAGCACTCCGTGTTTCCCAGATCCACAGTGGAAGGAATCGTCACTTTGTGTCTCCCATTTCAGTGCCTGCTCTGGTTGATCTGAGGGCTCATCACAAGCAGCCAGTCGATGGTCTCCTCCAGCAATCTCATGTTGTAGTGCGAAGCTATGTTTTGAAACACCGTGATCTGCTCGGAGAAGCTCTTTAAATGGAAAAAGAGCAGCATCAGAAGGAATAGTTATACACTTCATGACTGATTTAAACGAGGTTAGGTAAGTTTGAGAGGAGAAACCTTGGCTGAGAAGGTCAGGTCAAAGTCTCCAGCACACGCACAGTAAAGGGGCATGTTGGCTTCTTTCACCCCTTTACATTTTGTGCAGACCTAAAACAAACATTTATGTTGTCAGAAAGATTCACGCGAGAAATGAGTCAAACACATGTCCAGGAGTACTTTCCCCCCCACAGTATATTATATGGGGTCTCTACACAGTTTTCATGGTAAAGTTCCACAGTTTTCCAGACTGAATTTTCTAGTGTATTTCAAACCTTTTTAAAGCAATTTTAAAGGAGAAAGAGAAAAGCTCAGCAAGGATTTATTACAGATGGAGGACACACTTAAATATGGCGCCTGCAAAAACCAGAGACCGTAGGAAAAGGGAAGGACAAGTGAATGAAAGAAAATGGTTGGATAATTAACTAATAGAGAGACAGATAAAGCAAATGGATGGATAGACAGATGAATGGGTGGCTAAGCAGATAAGCTAAGCAGGAAGAGTGGAGGATGGACAAATTAAGGGGCAAAAAGACGAATGGATGGAGATACAAACAGGTGTATGGATGGATAGGACAGATGAAAAAATAATGAATGAACAAATTGGACAGATGGATGAACAGATAAATGGACGGAAAAATCATAAATGGATAAATAATGGATGGATGGACAGAAGGACACAGATAGAGGGATAACTGATGGAAAGACGGGCAAGCAATTTGATGATCGATTGACACACTAGTGATGGATGGGTAGGCAATCTAGGGATGCCTGTACTGACAAACAGATAGGTAAACCAATGGATGGATCTAACATTTACATGGTGATGAAAACAAAGTTTGGAAATACAAATATTTTCCATGATCAATTTTTCTAAAATTATCCAAATCTGGAAAATACCAAAATAAAATTCCAGACTGTTTCCGACTGCATAGGAGCTCTGATTATAGATGGTTGTAATATAACTATTGAAAGGTGAATTATTAACAGGTTCTAATTATTTTACTGTAAATTTGATCATTAAAAAAAGAAAAAAAACTGCTACTGAGGGGGTTCCTAATAAAACCCGTTTTATTAAAAAACAAAAAGGGGAATATGTGTTTTCTCCTGGTTGTTGAGTTGATGCCCTGATCCTGCTTGATTTCACTCGTTTTACTCACCAGGTCCTGCAGAGTGTAGCTCATTAGTTTCTTCTGCAGAGCTTCCACCAAGGCCATCTCAATAGAGTCAGTTTCATACTGCATTTGGCAGTTTGAGCAGAACCACTGAGGCAACACAGACCCATCCTAAAGGCAGAACAAAGTTATCCCAGATATTAGTCTCCCAGCTGCAGATATTGTTCTGAAATTACAATTTACCAGTTTGATAGCATCAGACACTGCTTACCTGTGCCACAGATGGGTCCTTGCAAAGGTCAAGGTCCCGACAGAAGTTGCAGTGGTGACAGATGACTTCGGGCAGTGTGTAGGAGTTACAGGGGTCACGGAACTGGGCTTCCTCAGAAAACTCTCCGACATCCACAAGACGCAGGAGATCTCTCTTTAGTTTGTTTACCTGATTCACGATGTTTGCATCAAGCGAAAGGACCTGAAGATGTAAAAGGTAAGGAAGAAGGTCAATAAATGGGTAATTGATTGTGATAAATGAGAGCGAGGCTCTTTGCAAAAATTTCCAGGCTCAATTTTTATATAATTCTGGATATTTTAAAGGGTTATTTCACTACTTTTTTGGCATCTGGACTAACAAAGATCAGCTTTATTTTTAAAAAACGGAACACTTAAAGACTATAAAAACAGGACTGGATCACCCTGATCTAATAAATGATTATTTAAATAAGTTTGTAATCAGTGATACTTTTTTTCTATTTACAAACAAAATAAAAATAAGAAAGTGGTAGTTTGTTAGGCATCTAATTCGGATAAAGAGTAAGAACTACAGCACTATTTCAAAACCCTGAAATTGTATCGAGGGCAAAAAAAATGTCCCTTTTCGGTGGGCTCTCTGTAATAACTAACAAATGAAAATAATCAACAAACTGGATTATAATCTACGTTCCAGTGTAGCACACAAAGATGAAGGTCACTATCCAAATAAACTAAAAGGTAAATTATCCCTTTTTATTTTTTTAATAGAAAGTTTCACTTATGTTTATGATCCAATCAAGTGTTACACTTTGCAGACTGGGAACCCTGTGAAGAGCTTTTAAAGAAATGTCTGCCCTGCAGAACTCGTGGTACTCAGCAGCGCACCTGACAGACATATTTGACAAACTCCAGCGCCGGGTTGTTGAGCGGCAGGTGTGAGCCGGGGAGGACGGGAAACATCTCTGAGGTCTGGGTTACATTCCTGCTCCCTGTCACTTTTTTCTGGATTTTCTGGGTGATGGTGAAAATGTTCTGCGTCAGCTCGCTGGCCACGTATTCCTGAGAGAAGGAGATCATCCCTGAAGGAAGGGGAATTAGTATAAAAATTCCCCTGAGAAATGAATCACATGTTTTTGGTAACTGAAGCTGCCTCCTGAACAGCATCTTACCAGGAAGCGCACTCAAGTCCCCAACTGCCTGCTGGGAAGCCTGGCTGCCTCCGCGCCTCTTGATTGGCGTTGCTCCAGGAGCATTACGTCTCAGCTCCTCTTTCATGCTGTGGTAGACTGCGGCTATGTAGGCTAGGATGGGAAGGGAGAGAGAAATACTGAAAGAAAGAAGCTCAGGAGGAGACATGCTTAAATGTTTGTTTTCTCCTTACCAGATACGATCATGAGGAAGTATTTCTGACACGAGGCTGTTTGGGGGAGATAATGCATGACATTCCAGTTGCTCTCAATCAGCTCTTCAACCTCATCGGTCTCTGCAGCTCCATCATCTTCCTCCACATCATCCTCATCCTCATCTTCACTGCCCTCTTCATCTTCGTCTCCTTGTTTGCTTGTCTTCTGCTTGGCTCCTTCCTAAGAATGGCATAACATCATTAACCATGTCATACGAGAATTAGTTTGATTAAATATAGTCTTTGTATGAGGTGTTCTTGTCTCTGAAAATAAATGACAGCATTAAGAAATAAATTTAACTCCTGGTCTTTTTAAAATATGTTTCCCTTCTTCCAGAACAAGTGGTTCTTGCTACATCTTTAATTATTGGTTTTACAAATCTGACAGCTACATTAAACTTAACATATAGTGACACACATGTCTCACCTCTCCGTACAAGATGCTGGAAGGCAGTTTACCCTTCACTCCGCCATAGTTAGCTGGGTCCATCCACATCAGGAACTCCCAGCATCGTGAGAAGGAGATGGACAGAGAGTGGAAGATTTCTCTCGAATGTATGCTAGACAAGAAACAGATCAGTCAGTGCCTCCATCACATAATAACATAGATTAAGAAACATTAAGAAACAAAAATATCCAACCTTAAAAATAGTTAGTGAGAAAATGATATTACAATTGAGTGAATTACTGCTTAACAGAAGATTTCTTCCCATTAAAGGGGAGTTTTGTTTCCCGGTATCGCTACATGCATGTGTCAGTGTGAGGGATTGCTGCAAAGTTAACAACTCCATGCAAGCGACTCTTCCCCTGATGCTACATGTTCATCAAGGAGGAGTGAATGCTGCTACTCAGAGACTCAATGCAATCTGCTGGGTTTTCTTAGTTTATATTTAAAACTGGTCAAAAAAAGTTTACCGATTTTTTTTTCATACAAAATCCGATTTTAATGTTTTGGTTTTTTCCTTTTCCCTTCTATTCTTAAAAAGAAGTTAAAACATTTCTTTGAAAACTTGCTTTTATATTAATCATGCTTTCTGGGAGTTGACCTAAATTCAAAGTCCAAATAAATACACGCTGTAAAACATGCTTGTAAAAACAAGATGGTAGGCCTTGGGCAGGATGACATCAATTTGAACTACGGAAAGCCAAGGAGTGCATTAATGGAAAAAGAAAATCTTGATTTTCTAAAAATGAAGTCTACATCAACAGAAAAATCTATAATTTTTTTTATTTGTTGTGAAATGCCACTATATAAATAAACTGAATTGAATTATCTTCTTTGGATTTGAATTTCAGGAATCATTTTCAACATCCACGAAACTATTTACTGGTTTCCAAATGTGATGTTGCATTTCACCTAAATCTGTTTGTCCAACTCAACTCATACCTCTAAAAAATATATATAAAACAATTGCTTACTCCACCAAGTTAGTATCAGTTTAAAAAAAAATCTATTTATCCATCTAGAGCGCTTTGCAGAATATATTCACACCCCTTAAACCTTTTCACACTTTATGTTGCAAGCACAAACATCAAAGCATCCTATTGTGATCTCCACAGTAAAACATGGTGGATGTAGAATCATGCTATGGGGACACTTTTCTTCCACAAGAATAGGGAAGGTCATCAGAGGTATAGGGGTATAAATACACTTGTAAGAGACTGGATTTAACTATATTACTAATATACTGTGAAACACATTAAATGGTGTACAATACTCCAGAGCAAGATAATATACTCATATACTACATATGACAGAGATGTGATCTGTGGGGTATGAATGTCTGACCTGTTGGTGATATATTCCACATAGGCAATAGCATCGTCTATCCTTCGTTTTTTTGTGCACAAGATGATCCTGTTGAAGTTGCCATACACCACAGTCGACCCCAGACGTTTGAACTCTGCAACCAGCCTGTCAGCAGAAAGACCAGGTTGAAGATTAGAAGAACAGCATGCAGTCATAAAATGTAACAACCGCACAGCTGATGTATCATGTTGTGATTAAGAAGCAGTCACGACTGACAAAAAGAGTGGAGATTCCTTACAATAAATGCCTAATACGTTAAAATACATTTAGGAAACGATGTACTAGGGCTGTAAAGTCCTAGTCGACTTATTGTTCGATGCGTTCTGTCGACCAAAATTCTGATTGGTCGATTTTATGCCGTGTTAATTTTTGAAATTTGATTGGACAAGAGACATTCCATGAGAGCTGATCGGTGCTGATGTTAGAGTAGGCTACAACAGCGCTGCCTCTTGTGTGATATTGCTTTAACAGTCTACAGGGAGATCGAAGAACGTCCACGTTATTCAACGTGCCGTGGCTTCAGTGCTTAATTTGTAAATCATTAGGTGCCGGAACGCAAAGTACATGACAGCGCAGGCATGGCACAAGTCCCGGAACGCAGTAAATGGTAGCGGGGAAAAAAAACGTGTAAAAACATGATGTGGGCCTTACAGGCCTGAATGTTTTAAATATTGTAATGTTCTCCGATAGATGCAGACAATGGTTGTAATCGAATGCTTTAATGCCGACTGCTGTTGGCCGCAATCAAGCCGTACAAAACAGTAATCAAAAGAACTCTCACATAAACCGGTTGTCTGTCTAGCTCCATTTACAGACACACACCAGTTCCCGGCACTCAACTGCGCACTCCCCCGCGCGCAGCCTGCAGAACAGTGCCCCACCCCCCTGAACAGTGCAACAACACTAACGCATAATCATGGCATAAACCCTTACATATATAAATGTGAGCTTACAAAAAATAAAACACACATTCCACAGCATTACAATCTCGGGATTTGGTCTATGAATGCCTACGCATATTATTTTATTTAATAAATTTAAAATAGTTGATTCTGACCTACGCGGGTAGGTCAGAATCAACAGGTGGGGGATCCTGTTCCGGCAGGATTCGGCTCAAATTAAGCCCTGTGTGGCTTGCTGAATATTTTTGTTTAGCGTTTACTACAGTGAGTCCTCTACCATGTCAAAGACATCGGCAGTGTGGCAGAATTTGGTCGATTACAGCCCCATTTATTTTGTTTCATTTTATTGCTAATAATAATGAACATTTGGTTCCCTTTTATGATTGTGCAGATTTATTTCTATTTACTGGATTTGTTCAGGTTTTTTATTTCTTTTATTTTATCGCCTAATGCGCAATTGCGCCGTGCCCAGTCTTTATTTTGAGCCCAATGCACAGCTTTATTCCATTTGTACTTGTCTTGATCTGGCATGTTTAATAAAGATCATTTTCCCTGAATTTCCTTGCCGTTTAGTGTAATTGCAGTAATCATGGCATATTATATTGCGCAAATGCACGTAATGCAAAATGCTGTCAGAAAATCCGCCCCCCCCCCAAAAAAAATTAGTCGATTTTTGGTTGGAATTTCAAGGTTTCAGTCGACCAAGAATTTATTTGGTTGATTACAGCCCTACGATGCACACAGACTCTGACTGAACAGTAATTTTTGCTAAGGAAGGTTCCTAAAGGGTGCATCATCATATAGAAATAGGGCTGTGTGCTTATTTTATGTCTTATCTTATTCTCTGATGCCTGGACAACTCTATAACAACGTGAGATACATTTGAGCAACAGCATCGAAAACTTAACTTTCCTCAGTCAGTCAGCAACAATCCTACAAGTGCAATTTGGAGTTGCGTGCACTTCTTTTAAGGCATAATGAGGTTGAGGCTGGGATGCGGCCACACCTCGTGGATAAGCGACAACTAATAATGAGGTTTAGCAGACATTTCTTTTGAAGAGCTGTAAACTCTTTTTTTATAATTATTATTACTATAATTTAAGAAAAACAAGCACAGTCATTTGTTTTTCTCATGTGACCAAATTAATGTCTTATTAGATAGTAAAACTTACTGCAGAAACACCTTCTTCATCATGTTGTGCAGTGTGCGATGCAGCGCCGGGTCGTAGAGCAGAGAACTTGGAGTGCGGAGCCAGCGATAGAAATGCATCACCTGGTTGTCTGCATACACGTTGTGGTACTGTGTGATCTCCCTCACCCAGCCAACCACCATGCTCTTTAAAATCCTGCATAGAGAAGATGAAGCCACAGTGAGAGAAAACAACTCATGAATAAGTTTGCGGGCCTGACCTGCACCACATGACAGATGCTTACACACCTGAAGGTGTTGGAGCAGAGCGCCGTCTCGTCGTAGCTGGCGAGAGCGCTGGCGCCCTGGTTTCCTGACATCATGTCCTCCAACGAGGCCTGCTGGATCACATCAAAACTGACGCCCAGACTGGCTCCGCCTTCCATGTCGTTGACATGCTGCGACTGGAGGATTGTGTTCACGGCCAGGCTCTGCAGGTCCAACTCCACACATGCTGGTGGAGAGAAACTGGACAAGTTAACGGAAATAAAAGGACTTGAAGCAGCTCTTTCTTGTGACAGCATGGATGTTTGTGTACCTGTAGAGTAACATCCCTGAGAGTTTATCTCCACAGAACACCTCTCATCATTTTCCATGACCAAACGACTGTCATCAGCCTCTTTTCCTCCAAGGTCTGGTCTAGCTGTGGGAGAAAGCCACAGCAGGTGGTTGTGCTTCCGTAGGTGTCTGGCTAGGAACAAGTCTGAGCCGAAGATGGACACATCCTGCGGCAGGTTCCCCACAGGAAGGTGGTAATATCTAAAACCAGGAGCCATTATATAATTTTCTACAAACAGTGCCAAAGCAATATAAAATAAACAGTGAAAAGGCCAAGTTATTCATACCTGGCCATATCAAAAGCCTGCGACAGACAGCTGTCCAAGTTGAGGTAATGGCGGATCATGCGCCGGGCACCGTGGCGCTGCCAGTCCAGCACATTGTAGCTGATCTCGTCTACCACATGTACTGGAACGACTGGGAACTCCTCAAGCACAGGCATCCCTGCTGCCAATCGCCGCAGCTCCCAGTTAGACTGCACAGCAATAAGGGTGGGTCCCCGTCGCTCCTCCTGGAAATACCAAGCAAAGCAAGAAGCTTCATATGCACATAATTTGTCTTTAGGCTAAAAGTTTCAGCGTCTGATTGCAACGTGGAAATGGAGCTGAAATGGATGAAATGGTGCAGCAAAGAAAATAGAGAGTCAGAATTGTTGAAGTTCTAGTCAAAGCTCAACTCTCTGACCGAAAAGAACATTTTCTCATGAAATGCCCGCCAATGGCGATAACAATGATTGCTTTAGGTTAAGAATACAAATCCTGTACCGTTTATCCGTAGGTTCTATTTTACTAATGAACAATTAATAATTGTCTTTGAATATTTTACATTTAATTCAGCATGAAAAAAACTGTTATAGGCTGCTGTTGAGAGTTTTTAATATCTAGAAACTACAATGAGTGAGGCCAAGCATAGTGAGCAAATGAGAGAGCATGTCACACCTCTAGAATACCAGAACAGGAAATACTTTTATTTTGATAGAAGTGTCTTAGTGCAGGTAAGTCAGGTAAATTATTTCTGAAAGACATTTAATGCAGGGCTCAGTTGGAGAAACTTTCACTGTGTGTGGTTATAATTATGAAGCTACAGTAGTGCTGTGGAATAAAACTATTTCAATTATTTATTAATGCCATAAAACTAGATTTTAAAACTCATTAATATACACGATACATGTGGCCAAAAGGGCAGTAGGGGATCGGCATTATTTACCGGTCTTATCCAAACACATTTGCTGTTTTAAACAGTAATGCAAACGGGATTTGTACATTAATATGTTGCTAGTTGATAAAGAGAAATTATTGTCCATTAATTTCAGCACTTCTTATTGGATTGCAGAGTTTTATCAAAGGCAGTTTCTGAAAATAAATCTAATTTCTTCTTATATAGCTTATGAACTAGACTTACTTGAAACTGTATAGAGGTAAGTACTAAAACCAGTACATACAGAATAACATATTGTGAATATTTATTTGTCCATATTGCGGTCTGTAGCTTACATTTAAACTTCCACTCTTTCACTCTTTATTACCTGAAGTAAAGATTTTGAACAAGACTGAAGTCTTTATGCGACAAGTCTACACGACTCTGAAATATTTTTTTTTTGTTGAGACTCAGGTTTTAGTTACCATCTCTGGTACGACTTGTTTTTAGATCTTGTGAGTTTAGCTTTGCAAATTTTAGGAAGAATTTTTAAACATTTTAAGATCTGAACCTATGAAATTCTTATGTCTGAGATAGCTAAAATGTTTGTGATTTCAGCACTGAGCCTATTCAATAAAACAAAGTCACACATGGCATTTTACCTTGTAGTTCAGCAGTATGCGCTGCAAAGCACGGGAGATAGCCTTGATGTCATTTTCAGCTCGAACCTCAAAGGTGTGTTTCTCTGGAGGTAGAAGCTCCTCTGATGTCTTCTCCAGGATGGCGGTGCGCTCGCCCGTGTAGACATTACTCAGGTTGGGCATCTGGTTGCTTCTGACCTGAAATCAAATGTATTATTATTATTATTATTATAATTAATGTAGCCATGCTGTATTTGGAAAGACATTAAAACAAGGAACATCATGTTGTTCCTACTGTATCCAGGATGAAGATGCTCGCTTTGCGCTGAGAGGGGATAAACAGGCCAAACAGAGCCTTCTGGCCTTGGCTGTGATGATACAAGTACATGTGGCGAACGCTCCCTGAGAACACCACAAACACAACCAAGACAAATAAAGCTGGCTAATACATTTAAAAAAAAAGAAGATAATGCCATAAAGTCAGCTTTAAAAAAAGAAAAGAATAAAGAAGTGAAATAAAAAAACAAAACAATGAATTAAGCGGCGGTCACTACAAAAAAAAATTCAGAGCAGTTTCCTTAAAGTTTTAGCCGTCTAAATGATAAATCACCCACAAAACATTGTAACTCTGCAAAGACCCGTTAATGATCCAGACATTCAAATTAGTCATACTGTGGTGGGGAAACATCTAAAAACTCACATGACCAGAACTGGGGACAATTGACCAAAAAGTCCTTTTAACTTACCAATAGGGATATAAGAAAATATCAATACGCCAATATATTATGCCACAATATTGTATCAATATTCAAAAGCAAATATTTTTAGAATGGACCCATTACTGATGACAGTAGTTTTTTTAGTATCATTAAAAGTATGACTGGTAGTTGGTGGCTGTTGTCACCTTCTTTGTTCCAGTAGCTCAACTAGATCTAGTAATAAAACTAGATGTGTTAAAGTATGAAACAGGTGGGAGTGTTTAGAATGATGACAGTTTTTTCTACTGTTAAATTCAGATTTAAAAATCACAATATATTGTCTTACTCATAGTATCACAATACATCCTATCATCTCGCCTGTATCTTGATATATCATATCGCCAGATATTTACCACTACACATCCCTACTTACCAGGTTCCAGGTAGCTGAACTGGGCCAGAGACCTCATCTCCAGATGTTCCAGATCGAAGGAGTCAGTCTCCCTGCCAGCCAGATCCCTCACAACGTGTTTGTTCACCATGCACACACATCCAAGCTGCACCAGTGCACGGAACAACAGGGGGACCTGACACGAAGATGAGGAGAAAATTTGTGCGCTGTTGTTTTCATAATGTTCAAATAAAAAAAAAAAATGAACATAAAGTTGTAGTTTAAGAGGGAGTGAGCCTAAATGCATATAGAGAGCTAAGGCACCTGTGTTTCGTAGACCCCTTCAATGTCCGGAGCAGAGAGGTCAGCGTTGATCTCATTGATGTGTTTCTGGTACATGTCCTCTGGCACAGAGTACTCATAGAGATAGTACACAATGTTGGAGCGAGGCAGCATGCGGTTCACCTAAAGATGAAGACATTTATCCAAATGACATTCACTGGCATCTACAAATAACCAGAAAACATGTTTCTGATGCGTACCTTTTTGTAAGCCACTCCGCCTTCGTCCTGTTTTGGGACTTTCTGGTTGACGTAGAAGACACGGGGAATATTGAGCTTCATGCAGTGAAGATCGTTTCCAATCACAGCCCAAAGCTTATACAGACCAGGGTGGTTAGTCTCTGCAATCTGAGACACATGGAAGACAGATTATTCCACATTTACTAATAATTTCACTGAAATTACTGTACTATGCAAAGGATTAACAGGCATAATGTTGCATCAGAGCCATAAACCCTAATTGATTTACGTGGGATTTTTTTTTAGGGCAGTTAACAATACATACATATTAAGGGATGTGTATTGGCAAAAATCTGCCACGATATGTATCGCGATACACGGGAGACGATACGATATATCGCGATTTTACACGATATATCACAATACTATGAGTAAGACGATATATTGTGATTTTTAAAACTCAATTTAAATGTAGGAAAACTATCACAGCGTTCTAAACGCTCCAAGCTGTTTCATACTTTAACACATCCACTTTATTAGTAGATCTAGGTGATCCACTGGAACTAAGGTGACAACCGCCACAAACTACTAGTCATGCTTTTAATTTCACCACAAAAATTACTCTCATCATTAATGGTTCCATTCAAATCTTAAAAAACAAAAAAAAAAACCACGATATTTTTATTTTGAAAATCGATACAATATCTGGAAATAAAGTATCCCGATATATCGGTGTATCAATATTTTCTTACATCCCTAATACATATACAAAGTAGTGCATAACTGTGAAGTGTAAGAAAAAGAAAAAAAAGGGAGACATTTTTAAATAGAAATGATTTTCAAAGCTGTGGATTCATACCTGAACTCAGGTCTGGGCTTTGACTTGGTCATTCTTGCACATGAATTTGCTCTGATCTAAACCCATGACGACCAACTCATTCCCTAAAGAACAGGTCTGCTACATGCTTCAGATGTGTCCCTGCTTCAACACGCGACTCACAGTGCAGAATTAGCTCCTTAAATGTTCTGGAGGAAGCTGCTAATGAACCATTTATTTGATTCAAGTGCATTAAACCGGAGAAACATCGAAAACATGCAGGACACTGACTCTAATCTAAAGCATCCGACTAAAGCTCCGGTTAGACGTTTAGGGCCATTGACTTTGCTGGAAAGAGAACTTCTGCCCCAGTTTCAAGTCTTTTTCACCCCAAAAACCAATTTTTTCCAGTATCCTTCACTGCTAAATAGGGCCGGACGATATGGACCAAAAATTATATCTCGATATTTTCAGCTGAAATCTGATTTTCGATACATATCTAGATATTTTTCTTCCCAAAAAGTATTGACAAATAAGCAATTCAGAATCTAAGCTACATGTCTCAACTGTCACACAGGCACTTTTATTGACATACAGCCTTAGATGTAGATTACACACAAGCCGTTTTCAGACCGAAGTTCTGGAATATTTGCGGACAATTCCATCCGGTCTTTAACCGGAGTTGGGTTTTCAAACACGCCACTTTTTTCCGGAACATTGTCTTTTTTCACACAGCAAGAAATGTACCGGCGGATCCTGATGAATGTCTGTGGGGTGGGGAGTTGTATTTGGATATGACGTAAACTTAGTGCGGCGGGCTTACATGTCATTTCCCCAAACAAATGGATTATTGCAAAGATGGTCGACGAAACTGCAGATCTACTCGGAGTGCTCGTCTTTGTGATGTGTGCAATTTTGCGCACATGGAAACGCTTAAGAGACATCGATGAAGAAGCTGAAAGGAAAATAGTGACATTTTTACATCATCAATGTTGGCCCTCACAGTGTTCCCTGCCCCCCTCCCCTTTTCCCCACCACCCCAAACCCCTCCAGCTTTCGCGGAACATTACCTGACTGTCTGAATGCAAACACCATACCGCGAAAAGTCCGCTCTTGTTACTAGGTCCTCATCCGTAAAATTACCGGTAAACGGTATCCGGACAAGGTCCGGAAGATTGCTTTCAGACACAAAAGCGAAACAGACAAAGTCCGGAAAATTACAGTTTTTCATAGTCTGTTTGAAAGGGGCTACAGTGTCAATAATAAAGTAAAGGCATATATTAATAATGTTAAATTCTTGAATAAAATAATTTTTTATTCTTCTAAACTAAAGTAGTTATAGCTTTGCTATTAAAAAATATTGTTTTAGGCAATGGTGGGGCTGTGTTGAAATTCAGCCCGGAAGCTTGGTTCTGAGAGGCCAAAAAGACAAAATTAATAGAAAATACAGTGGATTTTTTAGTACTTTCTAAAAAAATAAGTAGGGCATGTTTAGTATATGTATGACTGGTCCGGGCCTCTTTGCTTAAGCTGTTGCCCCCGCGACCTGACCCGGGATAAGCGGAAGAAGAAGATGGATGGATGTTTAGTATGCATCGAACGTTGCTTGCCAACTGCCATTAAACAGAACTTTCTGGCTTATGGTATTATTTTCTGTGTTTTTTGCTATAAGTTTTAAATGTCCTAATGTACCATAATAGGTTTACTTAATTCATCCACGGAACATAAGTTACAGAGTTCCGGTGGGACAGTTAAGGGGTTGGGAATTTCCTGTTTTAAGTGGGTGTGTGTTAGGGAGTCACAGGGTCCAGATACAGCTCCGTTGTTGCATTAAAAATGAAAGTATTAATGTCATTAAAACAACTAGCACCATCATTTGACACTCCGCCTCCGACTGCTGTCCTTGCACACCACACTAAGTTATTGAACTCACCATATATTTCGATCGTTCCTTGAAGGCACCACAGGTGTGTGATGCAGCGCAGTACAGACAAGCTTCTGTCTTTCTGCATGTTGTGAAGGGTTCTGAAAATTCAAGAGGGGAGCTTGCAAAAGGATTACAACAGACTCACCGATGAGCGTACCGGGACTCTGTGAGAACGTTCTCAGCGCTCGGAGAAGTGGTGGAACTCTAAAGAGCTATTTTTAGAAGTGGTGGTACTACTGAGTACTGTTGTGTACCGGCCCACTTAAAGCAGTGCTAACCAGCGGCTCCTCTTCAACACTCTGCTGTGACTTCTGGACTGAATGCAGCAGTCGGGTTGCGGTTCAGAGGACGGGAGGTGTAGCTAGGTGAAATAACGCAAGAGCCAGACAGAGGGGCGGGAGGACAGAAAACTAACTGGTCCATTTATATCGATATAAACGATTTTGGGTCATTCTTGTATCGTATATGAAAAAATTGCGATTTCTTTAAAAACTCCAGATATCGTCCAGCCCTACTGCTAAAGGAAAAAACTAAACAAAAAACAACCCCACAGCATCATGCTGCCACCACCACCATGTTACACTGTGCCGATGTGTGTCCAATGTAATATGTAGCATCAGTTTTCTGCACAAGGGCCACATACTAAAGTCCCAACAAGAACTCTAATAGAACAACTTTAGGCTTGTGGTTTTAACATCTCCATATGTGAGAAAGAGTACATTTGTA
Organism: Valencia hispanica; assembly: GCA_963556495.2. Classification (NCBI taxonomy): domain Eukaryota; kingdom Metazoa; phylum Chordata; class Actinopteri; order Cyprinodontiformes; family Valenciidae; genus Valencia; species Valencia hispanica. Next base: position 30,123,998 of record OY747704.1, read on the forward strand.
AGAGACAAAAAAAAAGGTGATTTGTCTCTACCTGCACTATCTGCCATGGCATGTCCAGGATGCTGCGAGCTGTGCGGCGCAAAAAGCTTCCCAGCCCGGTGGTGGGGCCACCTCTAATGACTCCTCCTCCGACAGGTTGGGGTTCTCCATCCAGCAGCTTCCTCCTCTTCTTCTTCTCCTTCCTCTGCCTCAGCTGCAGCTCCCACTTCTTCTTGTGATAGCGCAGCCATACCAGTCGCTCCTCCTGAGTCGAAAAAAAGATTTGTTAATAAAACAAGAAGCAAAAAGATCACACAAAATAGGCCAAAGAAGAAGAAGAAAAAAGAATAACTATTTAAAATGCACACAAGATCAATTCAGAGTATCAACTTGGCAGCTTTCCTACCCGGGTTTTTCCCATAGGTGGTGGAGGTCCCAGAATTTCTCTCCAGGACTGCGTGAGCTCCATATCCTGAGACTCCACCTGGCTGTCCTCTCCTTGAGAAGCTCGCTTCCTCTTGGTGCTGATGAGGATAGCTGGCTGCAGGGGTCTAGGTGCCATGCCGAAGTCCTCCATGTCTGCAGCTTGGCCACCCTCAAGAGGCTGATGGGCAATCTGTGAGAGGGGTGTTGAAAAAAGACTTGTGAAAAAAACCCGCATACAATATTAAACCAGATGAAATTGTTTATGTTTACAGTTACAGGAGCATCTTGCTGAAGCTACCTGTCTCTTGCCCTCACTGGTGAACAGTTCACTGATTTTCTTTTGCTTGTAGATATCATTTTTCTCTAGGAGTTTCTTGTGTAGCCAGTCAGGATGCCTCACTCTTGGAACTGGATTCTTCACCTTGTGACAAACGGAAGTCATTAAAACGGATCTTTAGATAAATCTGAGACATATTAAATGAACTGCTCTTTTAAAAAATTGCTTACTTGCTGCAGCGCTGCAGGGATGGTGATAATCTTTTGGATTGCACTGCCCAACCTCTCGATGTAATAGCTCCAATCAAGGATCTGAAAACAAGCACATAAAATAATAAACATTGACAAGCAGACTTTAGAAGAGACACTGAGGGTGGTCTTAGGCTTTTTAATGATTCAGGACTCACAGAGCGGATGTCCAAGTCATGCAGGCTGGGCATCTTCAGCCACTTCCGAAGGAAATGCTTCTTCACACTGGGCTCTGCCTGGAAGATCGCCAGAGGAATGGCCCTGAGGGAGAAAATGTATAGATGGTGTCTAATAGTGTCGGGCTCTAATCTTTTACTTACAGCAAAAACCCTGTTGTCCATAGGGAGTATAGTAGTATGGTATCATTTTTTTGCTCGGGAAAAATACAGTTAGTGATAGAGGAAAATATTCAGACTTGCAAAAGTATCCATACCCTTTTCCAAATTTTGTCACATTACAACACATCTAGCATACATTTGCATTCAAGCCCCTTAATGAAATCCAGTTCAACCACTTGCCTTCCAAAGCCATCTGACCAGTAAAAAAAAAGGTGTACCGCCTGTGTCAGATGGGACCAAAACTGAAGATCTGCCAGATACAATATTCCGCCAATCAAACAGGCAAAGCACTATGCTTGGCAGAACGCTTACACTGTCTGGACCGCACATTAAAACATCATCCCCAAAGTGGTATGGGGACATGTTTCTTCCTAGAATCAAACCTACAACCAGATGATTGCAAGGCTACTCTACTCATTGAGCCACGGTACTATGTCTCTGAACATATAATCAGAGCTCCAAAACGGAATGGTTTAACACATATATCGGTGGATCCATATAATCTGACCAAGGCTGAGCTATTTGGACAGAATTTCTGTCCTTATATGTGTAAAGCTTGCAGCGAAAGGGGTTTAAAATAGTATCGAGGCTGAATACAAAAATGCATAGCACATGTTTTATTTGTAAAAACCTTTGTATTGTTCACCTTCCTCTTCAGTTATGTATTAGTTTGTGTTGGTCTCTCATAAAATCCACACGAGATACTGAGATTTAAAGTTTGAATATGACAACAATTCAAGGGGTATGAATACATATGCAAGGTACTAACAAACAAATCAGTCCTGATAGAGGTGTGTTCCTCCATATTTGTTTTTGTTCTGAACGTGAGCCACTACAGACTAAATTCATACAGTAAACAGACACTCATATATACAGAGGTATTTTATGGTGATGTTGCTGTTTTCCTGCCCAACCTTTCCGTGACAGGGGAACCCTCTGGTTTTCGGGAAATGACGTAGCGACAGCTCAGTCCAGCATCCTTCACCATCTGGTCTCCCAGGAACTCGGCCAACCTCTTGGCTGTGCTGATGGACGTGGATTTCTGCTCACCGTAGTCCTCGAGCCTCCTGGACATCGAGCGGTTCTCAGAGATCAGCTCGAACAGCTCCGCATCTGGCATGTTGGCGGCCTGGGGAAAGAAAACCGGTGAAGTCAACATGATGTTTGGTGACGCAGTTTGAATTATAATCTAAAAATCAATCCTGCATGTCCACCTTGCTGTAAAGCACGTCCAGCCAGTAGTCGGCCACTTTGGCCACTGATGCATAGACTTCCTCCAGAGTGGTTCCTTTGAGGAAAGCCTCAAACACAGAAGACTGAAAAATCTTAATGAGCTGGAGCTCGCCTCTCCTCTTCACCTCAAAACCTTTGAGCTCAGCCAAGGAGCCGTCCTCATTAAACACGGCATACCTGAACAGGAGGGCAGTGGATCCTTTAACAACCCGAATTAAATTTCAAAGAAGGAAATTCCCCCAAAGATTAATTCTGGCTTACCTCTTCTTCAGCTTCTTCCCTTCCTCTTTGGAGGCGGGCAGAATCATAGCCAGATATGGTCCGTCCACCTCGAAGAAGATGCTGTTCTCTGACCGGATGTTGTAAGTGAGCGAAGCTGGGTCGACCAGTTCGTGGTACTGGTCGTTGGTGAATCCCTCCTTCACCAGGATGTTGAGCATGGCCCCAGGGTATGAGATTGTCACTTTGGGTTTTTTCTCATTGCTGGTTTTTACCACAAAGTTCTCAGGGAAGGTGTTGGGGAGGACACACCAGATCCCGTCCGTGTCCAACTCTAGAGGCCTCCTGGGTTTCACACACAATACGAGAAAAAAGTAAGTCATAAAGAGTATTTTTCAGAAGCTGAATTATGGCAAAGGCAACTAAATATATTAAAAATTCTCACGTTACAGAAAAAAACTGTAAATATTTTTTGTGACCAGAAGCTACATGTACACAAGGTTCATACACATTTTCCAGTATAGATTTTTGTCCTTTAGATTAATATTAAAATAGAAAGTACTAAAGTCTGCTGTGAATTTATACCAGATATTTTTATAGTGGGCAAAGTTTATATTTCAGTCCTAGAAACAAAAGAAACTGTAAGGATGGGGAACAGGACACAAGGAAGGAAAGATAATAGAACCAAACGGAGGAAGCCAGAAAGAGAACATATAAAAGGAAGCAAAGAGTAAAAGGAATAACAAGGAAAGTAAGAAAAAAGAACGCTAACCACAGAAGACAAGACACATGAAAGGAAGGGTGGTGGGTACATAATTGGAAGAAAAGGATGGAAGGAGGACATCACAATAACACTTTTACAAAGAGCTTCTCGGAGTTGTGTTGTGATCTAAAGACCAGCTTAGACATCACATTTTCATAGTCCTAATCTTGTCTCAGTAGTCAGTCTACTTTATTTAACACATAACATGGAGAAGCAGCTTTCAGTTTCTACGCTCCTCTAATCTGGAACAAACTTCTAGTAAAACTGCAAAGCTGCTGAAACACAGCTCTTTTAAGTCACAGCTAAAAACTCATCTGTTTAGAGCTGCCTTTGGGTAATGTTTTCCTGTATCATGTATTTTGTGTGTGCTTCATGCTTTATTGCGGTTTTTACTTTATCCTAAATTCATGTCTGCTTTATGTGTAATGTTTTTATGAGTCATATGCTGCTCTGTGTGTGTTTTATGCTTTATTGCTGTTTTTACTTTATCCCCTAATCATGTAGCATCACCTTGTTGTTGAAAGAGTGCTATGCAAATAAAATTGCCTTGCCTTTATTTATATTAAGCCTCGTCTTTGACTTGGACATTTTAGACTTGGATTCCAACATGGCAAGGATGAGAAGGACAAAAGTAGAGATACATTTTTCCAGATGTTTTTCTGTCTGTTCAACAGGCAGAAACAAAGAACGTTGAGTGAGTTAAGTCCGCCGGCTCCACTTGTCATCTCCACTCACGCTGCAGCTCACCCCAAGTCAGGTAATGTTTCGCTGGGTGTGTGCGCTCTTCAGAGTGGTTTTGTCTGTTTAACTTGTTGCCACAATTAATGGACAAGTGGCATGAATTTGAAGGACTGTACTGTTTATATGCACGTTTTGGTTTTTCTAAATTTCACTGAGTTGCACTTTACTGAAAATGTAGGCATACCAGCTAGTCTGGGGCCCTGCCATCAATTAGCTTGCGAATGAGCAGTAACAGGTAGCTTTTCTTCTTTCTAGATTCTGATTACAGCAATGATCTTGAAAAGCAGTGTCTCATTTCTTCAGGTCTTGGTCTGCCTCCACTGTGATCTTGGATTTGGTTTCGCTCCTTCAAAATCTTGGTCTTGGTTTTGACTTGGTTTCTAGTTAAGTGGTCTTGACTACAAAACCAGCTATGACAGCCATACATATTAGCTACATATACATGCTATGAAATGCCTCAATTCTATCTATGCTAGTAATATATTTAGTGATGCTTTATGTTTAAAGCAATAGAACGGGCATTAAGATGTTCTGGTAAAGTCAAAACAATCAAGGGTGTAACTGCACACGCAAAACAAAACAAAAAATCCAGATTAAGTATGTATTTGGGTTTTCAAAGTCACAGTTCGGTACGTTTTTTTCTGTACGCCTCAATCAAGAAAAATTTATAAATGTTTTTTTTTGGTCAGCAAAAAAATTTTTTTTTCAATTTCTGAAATTCGGTTTTCTAAAACCTAAATAAAGTGGGAAGTACAGAAATGACAGATTTGTTTGGAGTTTTTTCAGTGAATAAGGTAATAACCAATGCCTGGATGAATAGATGTTGAAATCACTCTGGAATTGTTTTGACATTTCAACAACCTAAGTTAAAATATCAAAACATCCCCTCTTATCCATGAAGATTCCTTTAATTTACAACTTATACAATGTACAGAGTTTGGGCTGATTGAATGCTACAGGTAGCCATGTGGAAGTTAGGGGATTTTCCTCCTGTCCCAGTGATGTTTACATTCAGCTTGACATTGATTCAGGTGAGCTAAGTACATAACAGGTTCCTTATTGCTGTTCATACACTGACACAAAGTTACTGTTCAATCCAACTTTATGTCTCCATTGTAGCTGCATGAGAAACCTTAATGTTCCCTATTAGCAGAGTTTAGGAATAGCTGGGAGTTCTCCCTGTTTTGTTTGGGCTGCCCTTTTTAAAGCTGTGCTAAACAACGTAGCACCTTTAGTTCACCATATAAACATCCTGCATGTATTCAGGTATAAAAACAAAGCTGTACCAGATACTTTCAGTATGAATGTACTGACAATATATCAGCTGTAAGCAGCCACACATTTTTATTTTATTTTATAAAACTATTCTGCTGGAATAAGAATAATGTTTTTTTCAGTATCTGAAATCTATATTTGCAGTAAACCAAAAACAGAAAGAAAATAACTCCCACTCTATAAAGTTCCTATGCTTCCAAGAATAGATATGATTTTGAATTATGCAGGCTAAGGAAAGCACATGCACAGGGCATACTTTCAACCGTTAATAAATAAATGACTGAGAGTGGAGGTCTCTGGTATTTTCACATGTGTTAGCGCTATACTGATAGGGAATGTAAAAAAGGAAATGTGCTTTGAACCATGTTTACCCACTTTTAAACATTTGGTTTTTTTTGTACATACCCAATTTTCCTGATTTCATTATGTGCCACATTTTAGTACAAACAGCCTCTCGTGTCACATTTTATACAAATCACTCACCCTATCTGTTCGATGAGCTCTCTGGCCTGAGTAATGATGTTAGCTCCAGTGAAGCACACGATGCCAGCCATCTCCATGGAGTACCAGCGCGCTCTGAGACAGAGAGACAACATCAGGCCTGCAGCTCTGCCTCATGCAACAGCACCAAAATAAGAGCTCAGAAAAGCAGAAGAGGATATTTAACGGCTTGCCTACCCTTTCCTCATGACGTAGCCGTAAAAAGAGTTAAGGATACATTTATGAGCCAGCTGAAGAGACTCGTACAGGATCTCCATGTTTTTACAGCGCTTCACCTCAGCAGCATCTCCGTTGTCCTGAGCTGCTGACAGCTTCTTCTTCCACACCTTCATTGAAAGGAAAGGACACGATGGGTAGGTTATAGCAAATAATACCAATAAACAACACAAGTGTTATTGTTTCTAAAAGACAGAACATACTTTGTGAAGTCCTTTGAACTCATAACGGCGATCCCTGAAAGCTCTGACTGTGTCGACGTAGAAGGAGTTTTCTCTCTGACATATGGTGGTAACTCTCTCCTCAAGTCGTGTGACGTGAGTCTTCTTGTAGGCCTTCTTACAATAATCTGATACAAAAGCAGATGCATAGAATTAAATCATTTGTGCTATTTAAAACCAAAGTTTACCTTGAGTGAGCCACCAGCAGACCCTACCTGCCAGGCGCTTTTTCTCGTGTTTGGCCTGCTCCTCCCTGTTCAGCGTGTGGAATGCCCGAGGAGCACCGTTCGGGAAGAAAGGTGGAAACTTCTCCGACTCGAGCTGCTGCTGGATGCGATGAAACTCACTGCGGCTTGCAGGCACTTAAGACAGATGCAAATCTTTATTTTATAAGTAAATTTACCTTTTTAACTTTCAAAGAGGTCTTATAGCTTTCACAATGTCAAATTAAAGCACTTTTCAAGCATGATGCATCTTCTTCAACAATAAACATATCTTAAGGTGATTTTACTTCCCATTCCCACAGTCTTAAAAATGTATTTAACTTCCTTTTGCACACACCATCTCCACAGTGAGACATAGTGGAGGCAGCATCATGCTATGGGGATGCTTTTCTTTACCAGCAAAATGAAAGTAGGTCAAAGTTGACTGCAGATGGGTGGACTTTTTCTTCCAGGACAATTTTGGAAGAAAACCTGTCAAATGCTGGAACAGACATGAGACTGAAAAAGAGGTTCACTTTCCAGCAGGACAACAACACCAGAGCAATAAATGAATGGTCTGAATCAGGGGAAATTGAATGGCCCAGTCAAATTCCAGACCTAAATCCAACTAGGAATCAGTAGCAAGACATAAAAAGTGATATTCACAGTCAGATTTGATTGAGAACATCTGAGTGTGAACTATTTTCTAAAGAAAATGTCATTCTGTTGATGTACAAACAAGCCCAAAAAGACGTTCAGCTGTAACTGGAGCAACAGGAGGTTCAAAAGGGTATTTACTAAGTGAGGCTGAATCCAAGTGGATGCTTCAACTTACAGATTTATTTGAACATAATTTTGAAAGTCGTGTTTCATCAACATTTAAATTTCCAGTTATGCCCCATTTTGTGTTGGTTTTAGGGGTGTGCCGATTCACCATAAATCAATTAATTACCATGTGAAAGGTGCATAATCGCTAGCGATTAAATTTTTTTCAAAAATAAATTATTTTTCCTTATAATTAAATGAGAAAAACATAGGAAGCTGGCGTGCTGCACAGAGATTTTTAGGGGAGGGACCCATCGGACACATCATGGCTGCAGTTAGTGTTTCAGCCATGCAGTGCCCTCCCCAAGCGCAGCGCAGCTCATGATCACCACACATCAGCCCAAGTGTAGGTTTAAGTATGAAACACGAAGGAAATTAATTTAATTCCATCCCGGTCACGTCTACTGTGTGGCGGAGAACACCGTATTAGTTTCTGTGTATGACAGGTGGCAAACATCCCATTGATCAAACGGATGCAAAACCTATGAAAACGCTGAAAAGTTAGAGGTCATGTATTAAATTGACAGTGAGAAAAAGCAAAGACTGGAGTATAAACTTTAAGTCTCTTTTGGGAGAATGCTGCTTATTTTCTCAGAACATAATTTCAGATTTTTGTGTAATTCTTGTCCTGTATAAAAAGGGAGCTATTATTCTTATAGGTTTATTTTCTAATATAGAAGATTATTTATTTCTGTAAAAGCTGATCTGAAGTTAATTCAATTATTCTTTCCAACCACATAGAGCAGGAATACTTTAAATGTGTTAAAATTAAAAGTTTTCTTTAACTAAAAAGAATATGATTGATGTGTTTAAGGATTGGACCAAGTGTCCTCTTTTATGGAAATCCAAATAGGTCACCCTATATTATATTTAAATTGTCAACACACATTTCCTTTAGCTTTCATCGAAAATATGACCTTGATATGATTATGAAACATTTTTTAGACATGTGTTGGTTTAATTGTGGTTTGACATGAACAAAAAACAGGACATCAATTAGTTTGGATACTTCAATTATTGGAAACTGAATGAATTTAAGAGTAGTAAGTAACCATGGAAGGAAGGAAAAAACCCAACCCTAAATGGGGAGAAAATATGCAACAAAAATAATCGTTTTATAATCGAATCGTAGCACCCGAGTCGTAATCGAAACGAAATCGTGAGGCACCCAAGATGGAAAGCCCCTACTTGGTTTATTACATAAAACCCCCAAGAAGTACACTGAATTATGTGGTTGCATTGGACAAAATGTGGCCGACGTACTGATTTCTCCTCTCCATTGCCAGGTCATCCTCCGCTGGCAGGTGGCTCCGGGTTTGTTAAAGTCACACGCAGCACATGTGGCCTCATCAACCATAGCTGATGGCTAGAACAGAAAAAGATAAAGAAACTAAACCTCATCTGTTCTTACAGTAAAGCCAGTCTCATTTAAACTTTCAAAATGTTTACCTGCAGACGGTTGGTGAGGATGATATTGGGGTACATGGCCCCGACGTCCAGATGGTAGATGAGGGGGCATTCAATCCTGTTCGGGACGTCCTTCAGGGAAGTCAGCTTCTTTTTTATTTCGTCACAAACCTAATAATGCATTAGTGGGCAATATAAAGAGTATAAGGTAGAAATTATAGAAATTTAGCCAATGGTAGAGATTCTGACTATACCATCCTACCAGGATTGTGCATTTTGATGATGTCATTAAGCTGTGCCTAAATACTTTCTACCAGGTATGCAAGGAGGATAAATACTGATGTTAAGTGTTCTTATTTACACTAGATAAAAAAAAAGTTTATATTTAACAGAAAAGAAACCTGCTGAACTTGAACCACTTTTAATTCAAATATGTGCAGCTTTATTTTTGTGCGATACTAATCAGGAAAGCAGAAAGAAATGTTATTTCTTTTTACATTTTGCACTTCAGTTTAAACAATTTTGAATGTTGTGTTTTCATAACTTGCATCTTAAATTTTATTTAAAATATCTTCATCTTTATTTATAATTTTTGTGCTTTGAATATTTTAAATGCATTTTGCACAATAAATGTTCTTTAAATGGCATTTTATACTTTTTTGAAATTGTTCTTCTGCAATTTATCTGGTGTGTGAGAATGTCGTTTTGACAACTATAAACAGAAGAAAAGGATAAATTGCAATAAATATTGTTACCGCACATGCTTTAGATTATATCGCGATATAAATTTGAGGCCAAATCGCCCAGCCCTACATCATAGCTAATAAAATCAAGATGAAAGTGGTGATTCACAAAACAAAAATAAGAGAGAAAAATTGACATACCTCATTAAAGTTTGTGACCTGCTCTAGAGGAATCTTCTCTTCCTCCTCGACGGCGTGACGCATCGTTCTCTCGACTCTTTGAAGCAGAAAGTCGAATGCAGCTGGGTTCTGTGGACACATCACATCAGACCGTCACATCTATAGATGAAGAACTGGTGCAGGGGAAAAAAGAGGCTTTAAATCGTACCATTTTGAAACGACAGGGGATGTCACTGCGGAAAACTCCAGATTCGAGCGCCTCCACGTGGCCGCCCACGTAAGTCTCAGAGTCCAGGACATGGCCGTCGTCTGTCAGCTTGTTAAAGATCTGCTCCTGCTTGTTAGGGAACACGATGTTGGCGTGGAAGGCCTGCACCATGAGTAAAGCTTCGCACAGGGTGCCAGAACCTTTACGCAGCACCTGTTCACATGAAAAGATGGCAATGTAAGAAACAAATTCTCAGTAAAACATAAGAGCTGTCATGATTTAAGTTATGTTTCACAACAAGAACCTAGAGACAAACCTCATCAGGTTCCATGGGGATGATGGTGCAAAGGGCGAAGATGAAGGGGTGAACATATTTCATGTAAAGGTAATATGTTGCCACAGCATCTGACACAGAGTAGGTTGCTAAGGTCTGATATCAAAGATGCCAAGAAAAAAAAAAAAAAGTCAGACAAAATAAAACTGACCTTTTAAAAGCAATTAAAGTCCAACTTTAACCCCTTTTCTTTACCTGTGGTTCTTCAGTTGCCATACGGCACATCTCCTCTGGGTCCAGCTCCACCGGGTCATAGCCCAGCTTAGCCTTGGCTGCCGCCTTCAGATTGTGACTACCTACAGGCAAGTAGCTGTCCCTTTTTACCCACCTGATGCAGAGGAGAAGCAGAACGGAAAGATGATGAAACCATCCTACAATCTCATCATTTTACGTGTCAGAAGCGTTCCAACCTGAGGCAGTCCATATGGATGGCCTGACTGGATTTGTACTCTCCCTGGCTGTCCTTCTGGAAACCAATTTCCCTGTGCATGCTCAGTCCATGCAGCGCCGCCCGAGTCTCAACAAAAGGCCTACAGAGAAAAAAAAACATTTGATGTGATGATTTTGCATATTTTGTTTTTTAAATCAACTATAGAATTTAGGTAAAAAGCAAATCATATCTTCAGTCTGGTAGACTTCAGAAAACCGAGGTGCAACGATGACCTGGCTCACCAGTCAAAAAAGTCTCCGTTGTAGGTGACAAAGATGTTCGGCTTGGTTTCTTGTACGTGATCAAACCACCTCTGAATAAGAGCCGCCTGTAACCAGTTATAAAACAGCTAGTTATTACAAATTTTTTTTGTGTTGAATGCACATGGTTGCATGCCAGTCTGTAAGCAAGGCTCTTAGAGAAATAACCCAAAGTACTTGCAGCTGTAATTGCAGTGAAAGGTGAATATGCTATCAATGAATTGACTTAGAAGTTGGAGTACAAATACATCCAGCACTTTTATCTTGTAGAAGAACAAACTATTTTTCCCCATCTAAAACCCACCGACCTCGTCATCCTCGTTAAAAACCGTAAAAGGCCCTTCGTATTCTGGTTTGGGGGTGAACTCAAAATCCTCGATGTTCTCAGAGACAATCTCCCTGTTTGTGATTAGAAAGCCCTTGAAGGAAATAAAGCAGAGCTGTAAGAAACGACAGCAATAACAAGGAAAAAGCTAAAGATAAGCATCGCACTAACCTGTCCGTCGATCATGTAGGAGATCATCATAATCTGATCCGTCTCTGCATCTGGGAATTTAAGTGGAAGTTTGGTGGTTTCGATGTCAAAAGCCAAAACAACTGGGTCCTAAAACCATAAAGACATGACCAGGGTGTAAAGGGAACGTTCTGGCACTGTACGGTTATCAATGTTGTTAAAAAACAATTAACATCTCCACACCGGGCGCTCCACCAGATCATCTCTTCGCACAATCTCTGGGGGAAAGGCACTGCCTCTGTATCGTACATTGTACCAGTGAGCCTGAGTAAAGCAGAACTGCAGCGGTTAGAGGAAAGAGTGATTAAAGAGAAGTTTTAAAACACAAGCATTGAAGAAAATCTTTCCCACCACATGAATCTTTAGGTCAATGGACACTCGGACATGATAAGGGACGTCATACTCTCTCATGTCCACTATGTTGTCCAGCTGATCAGCAATACTCTTCAAAGTCCCGTCCTCATCAGCTGAGGTCACACTGCTTCCTGATAGAGCACTAAAAAAAAAAAACACACAAAAAAACAAGGACATCACTGAAAACAATGAAGTATCAACATGAAGCGTTTGGGACTTGGACGCTGAAATATTGTTACCTTGACAACATTGATGTGTAGGCATCGTTGGACTGCTCTCTCTCTCTGTTCTTGCGTACGGCCGGAGAAATCTCACGCTTGACTTTGATAAGGTCGTCCACGGTGTTGAACAACAGCTTGATGTAGCTTCTCTTCAGTCCAACTAGATGGTTTGGCTGGGGAGAGAAAGCTGTTGTGTTAAACTCTTCTGATTGTCTTTCTTTTGACTGTCTGGATGCTGTCAAGATCACACTGAAGCTCTCACCAGGTCTAAGTCCTCCTTTGGGAGACTTTCAAGCTTTGCCACCTTTCCTTGGAACTTCTTGGACAAGTATGAGATGACCTCTCTCTCACAGTTCTGGAAATAAGATACTCTTACAGTTCTTTCTAAGCAGGATATCAAGACTAACCGAGATTATTGACAAACCTACCTTCTTAGTAGCTATGTAAAAGTAAGGCTTGAAGGGAAGAGCCACCTACAGAGCAGAAACAAACACATAAGAGGTCTCTAAACTCTAATTGTTCAATATTTACAGAATTTTGCAAAAGTATGCATTTTGTCACTTTACAACAAACTTGATTGCATTTAATTGGGATTTTATGTGATTTATTGTGAAACAAATGATGTATGGCATCAACATTTTACTCATTGCTCTTTTTCATCCGTCATTACAACCCTTTCAACTCATTTTGTAGATAAGAAAATCAGAAAAGTGTGGCGTAACTGTGTATGCAAACCCCTGAACAAGAACTTTGTCCATCCACCTTTTGCTGCAGAAAGAGTTGAAAGAGTTTTGGAGCATGTCTCCACTAACCTTGCAAGTAAAGACCGAAATGTTTGCTGCTGCTTCTTTACAAAATAGTTCAAGGTCAGAAAGACTGGATGGGAAGCATCTGAAAGCTAGTCTTGCCATATATTCTCAGTTGCATTTAGGTATGTACTGTATAGGGTCATTCTAGCATGAATAACTAGTAGTTGTCCTGCAGAGTTACCACTTGCATCTTGGCTGGTTTTTTGTTTTGTTTTTTTAATGATTAATGCCATCCCTGCCTGCCCTATGTGTTTAGATAGACAGCCATGTCTTAGTAGGTTTGCAGCTGCAATGCTCTTTCCAAATCTGAATGATGGATTTAACTGTGTGAGATATCCAAAGCTTGGGATATTGTTTAATAACCTAACCTGAGGTATAAACAACCCCCCCCACCCCCACACATTGTTTGTTATTGTAATCTGAGAAAATGTGGATAGTCTAACAGGTGTGAATACTTTTGCCAAATTCAATAAAATACTACCTTACAGTACAAGTTTTTTTGTTTTGTTTTAATGAACACACCTTGAATCTGCTCCCGTCCTCCTGGATAAAATAATAGTCCACAGCACTTATCATCCTTTTGTCTTCATCCAGGATCTCCGCCTATGAAAAACGCGAGCAGAACGTGTTCGGAGTCTCATATGAAGCTAAATCCGATCCACTTGAGACAGTGCGTGGACTCACAGGGTGCATGTTGATCAGCCAGCCCGTTTTCTCCCCCGGCTCATTCATCCTGTCAAAGCCGAAGCGGGCGTCCATGTCGTCGGTGAACTGGCTGCGCTCCAGCCGCTTGAGCGCCGACATGGAGGATCCATCATCCCTGATTCAAACACGTAACAGCATTAATGTCGCGATTTCTTTAGGTCACCTGCTTCATTAGCTTAACTTCATTAGATTTATGGCAGACAACTGTAGGGAACTTACTGGTTGTCTTGGTCCGCTCCACTTTGGCCCCTGTCTGTTTTGTATCGTCCGCTGTTCTGCAAAACCATCTTCTGTCGTCGTGTCTCTAGCACCAAATAACACAAGCAATCAGATAAACCCGGAATCCCCACGTTTACACGACTTCAGTCACATTGGTGAGTTCTAAAGGTCGGTTTTAGGCTTTCTTCCTCTGTTAAAGCTGCTGTGTCACCATTTGGGTTTTCTTCTTTTGGCGCGTTCTAGCAGTTGCCGCGAGACCGGAGCTGAAAGAACAAAGATCCTTAATTTAAAAAGACAGTTCACGTTGCCCACATTATGTGCTCAAAAGTTATAAAGTTTATGATTTATTGTAAAACATTAATATTAGTGTTTAATGGAATAAAATAGATTTAATATCTTTAAGATGAGTGTTGCGACGTCATAATTTGTCAGAACAGTGCACGTATATAAGAACGAGATGGCAGATCATCAGCGAGATGATTTAAACATAGTAAAACACTTCCTTATCCAGTACAGATGAGTGCCATATTGTGAAAGGCAAATTCGCTCCTTGGTCGATCGGAAACTGTTTTTAGTTTGTGTTTATGCAAATAAAAGAAACTCTTAAATTTACATTTAACCAATTTTAATAAATAGCTTTTATAAAGCCAACACCAAACAAAACATGGTTAAAATGCACTTAAGATTACCATAATGCTTCCCTAAATACGATTTAGACTTTTCTTATGACAGCTAAACTGTACATTCTGTTTAGCAGCGCATTATTATATATTAGAAGAGATGGACGTAAAACACCTTAATCTTGTTTTTAATCCTTTTGTTTTTTCAATAATAATAATAATAAGAAGAAGAAGAAGAAGAAGAAGAAGAAGAAGAAGAAGAAGAAGAAGAAAAAGAAGAAGATGGTGGAGAAATGCTAATTACAACTTAGCTATTTTATTATTCTTATGTTTATTCCTATTCTTTTTAACAAACTGGCCCTACTTAAATAAGGGTTGAACGAATGGTTGCAAAGGTCAAAACTAAATCCTTAATCATTAAACGTGTGCTAGTATCTCTTGCAGCAAAACATCCACACAGCATGATGCTACCACCCCCTTACTTCATGGTAGGGATGGTGTTCTCAGGATTTCAAATTCGATTTGCTTTACTATATTGATAATATCTTCTAACCAGCTTCAGCCAGCATCTTCACAGGGTATTTTGCTTTAGTTCTGGGGTTAATACACACATTTTTCTCCAAAAGATATCTGGACACATATCTTGACTCCTTCTGGACCAACAACGCCCTACATAATATGGCGTCAACGTTGACGTGCGATCTGACGCTCATGCGACGTCTGATTCTCAGATTGAACACTCAAACACAGAGCGAGTGAGATGCACTGTATATACACGATCTTTGGAGGTTTCTGTTTGTGGGGGGGAGCTTGAGGCTTCACTCACGGATGTGTTTACTGTCCCTACCGGGAGAAGGAGGAGCTGGCCGGGGCGTACAGAGGAGGACACACCGGTGGTTTCTGGTAGGTGACATTTACGGCTGCAGCTGGATTGGGAAACGTCAAACCTGTAACCAACCGTTATTTTTCTCCTCCTTGTCAAACAAGAAATGTATTTATTTTCCAGTTAACGAATAATTTAAAAAAAACATGTCCAAGTTATGTAAAGCTGTAAAGCTTTTCAGTGACTTAAATATTTTGCGACAACAAGTAGCATTGCTTATTCTATTGCTGTTGCAATGAAAGTTAATAAGCTAAATTTGCATATAAGCATGGCTGATCATTCGATAACCATACCCTACCATTTAAATCTTTAAAACGAGTCTTGTTTTGACATTGAAAAAAGATTAAAATTGTGCTTCTTGTTCTTGTTTTTAAGGTTATAGCTTATCAAAGAAAATGGTCAAATAGTGGATACAAAACATAAATAGGTTCGCAGATGATTTTGTGTAGATCTGTCGGCTGAGGTCAGCATGGAGCTGAGCTCATGATTTATTCTCCTTAATTGAACAGTACATTACCAAACTATAACTTTAACTAACAATGTCACATACTGGAACTTGTAACTACTTTACTTTTAATTTTAAGACTTTTATTGTCACTTAAAAATTCAAATACTAAAAGTATTTATCGAGGATATTTTCACAGGGTGAATAGGGTATACCCTTCTGTTCTATATGGATTGCAAAAATCCTTATAGCCTAGTTGTTTTTTAAATGAATCATAATTTTATTTAATCTAGTATAGCTTTAATTTTTTTTTTACTTAATGCATCCAAGTCACTGTAACTACAGTTTGTGTGAACTCCATTCTCCCTCTTTGACCTTTAGCCCATATTGAGCTGCCTCACTTCGCTCCCATGTATGTCAGCTGTTCCAGCCTGTTTACTGGACCCTGGGTGGTTGGGAAATGTCTCCTGTCAGGTCCTGCTGCCACTCAGGGACACACATCCTCGCTGATAAACAGGAGAGAGAGTGCAGCTTTTCATTAGCACTCATACTCCCACGAATTGGACTAATATGAGTCTGAATCCTCTGAATTTCTTGCCACTTCTTAGGAAATCTCTTCAGACTAAGCAAATGCTGCATATAAATACATGAGTTTGCTCAGTTCACTGAAGTGGAGGACAAGGATGCAACACTTCTACAACTTGGGCATGACTGATTCTGCATCTTTCTGGGCACTATTCTCGTTAACCATAAATCATTTTATTGTAATATGAATGCAGGCTGTGATAGATTTTTTCCTGTTTACATTTTGGCATTTTATACCCTTTTTTTCCTCACATCTCAAATCAAGTTAAACTTTTTCTTGTATTTGATTATGTCCATCTTGTTCTTCTTACACCCTCAGGAGGATGTCTTTAAATCTTCCTGTTTTCCATTTTTGGCATTCATCTGGATATTGATGTGTTTATGGAGAAATAAAACCACAACAGTAGCTATGCCTTGGAAAAGCGAGGACTCTGCTGAGGAGGACATTTCCACTGCACAGACCATCTCTCATGCAGGCAAAGGTCCCCGCTCGACAGCTGCTCCCAAATCAAAATGCAATGACAACAACAATCTTCTGGCCAGCTGTGACTCTGCAGGTCTTTTAGTCAAAGGAGCAGAGTCTGATCCTCTGCAGGCCTCCCCTAAGGTAAATGCAGTGCAGCCGTCGCTGCCGCAGATCACCCAGAGACCCTCAAGAAACATCCCACCGATGCTGAGCTCAAGATCAGAGGTAAGGGAGCGCCTCAAGTTCATCCTGGGAGCATCTGAGGATAATTCCTCAGACGAGGAAGTGCTGGTGACGAAACCTCCGAGCGGTGCATCTCAACCTCTGGTTTCTGCTCCAAAATCTGCCACAGACCAGACATCCTCTGCTGTGTCACCGTCCAGCTCTTCGGTGCTAAAGTAAGAGTTTGTTTCTATCTAAGTACATCTAGTTCTCACTATCCGAGCTCAGGGGGCGTTTTAATGCTCTCTCATGTGACATTCAAAAGCCTCTGGCTTACCTCAAGTAAGAGGATAGTTTTCCAGGTCTGATCTTTGATCTAAAATTGACTGACCTAATATTAGTAAACCGCATATAAAGTGTCTGGCAACACGTTGTTCTCCTTGTTATCACCTGACTGCACAGAGCTGTGTTATTGCTGCCTTCCAAACATATCGGCTCTATTATTGGAACAGGAGCCTCAGTCTGTGACTTTCAGAACTGAATTTTGCATGACCCGGGTTACAACATAGTAAACGCCTTTAACCGATTTTTAGATTTCATCCTTTTCTGTGAAACTCTTGAAAGTTACCAGATATTTTTTTCAGGCTCTGGCTGGAAGGAATTTTGTTTGATGGAAGGGCATAGAAGCAGTTTAGTGCTGATAACTATGTGCTCTGCTTGGTGTGCCTTTTCTAGTAACCATCATCATGAGAGAGAGCAAGGTAGGATGCAGACTGTTCCAAATTGTTGTTTTTTAATGGTTTAGATCATATTTTATATTTCAAAATTATTGAATAGATTATGCAGGGTTTTATTGCAGTCTTAAAGAGTCTGAAAATGTATGAAATTAGCTTGTATAATTTTAAGGCTAGTCTGGATAAGTATAGAAAAACAATTTAATATAGAGAAATGTCAGATTATCCAGGCTGTTTTTTCTTCTTTCATTTTCTAAAGGACAATCTACTTTTGCTTAATATATAGCATTGTTGTTACATCGGTTTGTATTGAAATGACTTGCTATATTTTTTGATTTGTCACATCACTTCTTGATTTTTACAGTTTATTCATTGATATTTTGTTTTCTAACCTTCTAATAAAATGCCTACTGACACAGAAAAAAAAAAATGTTTTGCTACTTTTATAGACAACTTCAAACAAAGCCAAACTAGACCTGCATTACTAGGTCTGGTTAAAAGTCAGAACAAAGCTACTGAATCTGCTGTTTCTTTGTTGCTTTTGTTCTCTTTGTAAGTAAATCCCAAAGTTCACAAACTGTGCTTAAAAGGTCTGTATTTAGTCTAAGATTTGCTGTTCTTTGTTAAACAAGTTCACAATTTATAGATCTAGAACTATAGCTGATCTGATGTAGCTGGAAAAAAAGAAATATAGCTGATCTAAGTAACCGGGATGGTGAAAAGGTAGTGAAATAGCCCTCAACCATACTGACAATTGGAAGTCAATTTCAACCATCTGTTGTGTCACGATTTGGGAAACTTAGATAAAACCCGACAACTTTTCATTGAGTTTAAGGTGAATGTTTTCTACTCAGATTATCTGGGTTTTAAAAAATACCGAAAAAATATTGAATTCCACACAAGAGACAGGTCAGGGAAAAACGGTGGAAAGGTTAAAGCAGAGTTAAGAAACAAAACAATATCTCAAGCTTTGGACACTGCTCAATATATAATCTGGAAAAGTACGGCAAAATTTATCAAGAAATGGCTAACTTAACAGATGGGCTAAGCAAGGAAATCATTAATCAGAGAAGCAGCAAAGGAGCCCATAGTAACTCTGGAGGAGCTGCAGAGATCCACAACTCAGATGGGGGAATCTCTTGAGAGGTATTCCCTTGCCATATATGAGTCACAGCAAGCCATTGAATTAAGTCGGAGATCTGAAACCTAACATCTCTCTTTAAGGGTCATTGTTCTGCCAGTTCTGGATAGGGGCTCACACAATAATTTATCTCTTCAGCCTGTCTCCAATTTTTTGCAGGAGTCAGCTAATAATTAAATAATTTAAGCCAACTGTGTTAAAGTACTTGAAGACTAGATTTGCTCACCCCTGAATCGGGTGTTCTTGTCAGATGAGACCAAAATATAAACTTTTTGGCTTTTGTGTGGTGAAAAAGTCCCTGCATATTTACCTGAAAAGACTATTCCAATGCAGAAACATGGTGGCCGTACCATCATGCTGTGGGGATGCATTTCTTTAGCAGGGACAGGAAAGCTGGTCAGAGTTAATGGGAAGATTGATGAAGCTAAAAACTGGACAATATTGGAATGATACCTGTTAGAAGCTGGAGACAAAGTTCCCCTTCCAACAACAACTCTAACCATACAGCCATATCTACAGTGGAGTAGCGTAGATCAAAGCATATTCATGTGTTAGAATGGCCCAGTCAAAGTCCAGGCCAATATCCAATTGAAAATTAGTGGGAAGACTTTATAATTGATGTATACAGCTGCGCTCTAATCAAGGAGCTTCTGTAATCTAATGAGAGTTTTTTTGCAGAAGGAAAATTTGCAAAGAAATGTAGTCTCTGTATCGCTGGAAGTGTCAAAACTCCAGTCCTCAAGAGACGGTGACCTGGGTATCCTGCAACCATGGATGTGCCTCTCCTTCAACACATGGGATGTAAATAATTAGTTCATTAAGAGGGATCTGTAAAGCTTAAAGGACACATCTAAAAGTTCCAGAGCAGCGGCCCAGAGGACTGGAGTTTGCACTGCTCTAGAAGCTGGTAGAGAAAACCCCCCAAAAGAGCTGCAGCTGTATTAAAAAATAGTGGTTCTACTTGGTGTATTACATAAAATCCTCAAAAGATACTATGAAGTTTATGATTGTAGCAAGATAAAAGGTGCAAAGGGTGTGAATACTTTCGCAAAGCACTGTGTGTGTGTGTGTGTGTGTGTGTGTGTGTGTGTGTGTGTGTGTATGTCCTCCTGAAGAAGAGTAACTAGCTATGTTCAAACCTGTTGTTATATTGTACTATGCTGTAGTAACAGATTTCAGACAATAATTTATCAGTGGTAAACTGAAACTAAAGATAGAACACAAAACATAACAATTCCTGCATGACTTCTGTTACTGTATCTCTCTTATGGAGTCCTGCTGCTTTTTGTATCAACTAAAGGGTTTTTTGTTTGAGTTTTTGGGACATCTTTGTGATTAGAAAATACAACATTGAAGTCCAGAAGCAACAGAGATTCAAAAAAGTAAAAACAGAGGAGGGTTGGTCTCTGCTCTGTTGCATATTTGCAGAGACCAAACAACAATGCGCCTCAGAGGATCTGCAGATATTGTGCTGCTGTTCATGTGGGAGGGGGGAAGGGAGGAGGCTGGCTGGCACACAGGAGGAAGGGCTGTGTGTGGAGACCTCTTTGTTATGATCTCCGCAGAAATGGCTTTAAAAATCCGCTAAAGAGAGCCTCAGCACTGTAAAACAGGGTGAATAATGGAGCAGAATAACTTGTTCCCTTACCTCCAGAGGTGAGTGTTTTTAGAAAGAGGCTTTACTCCCCTCTCTCTGTTTAACCTAATACTTTGATAGCTGTTGCTGCTGCTTGTTTGGTATGTAAACAGTTAGCTTCAAGTTCCTGCAAAAATGTAGAAAAAAATAACTGATGGCTTTATGCCGGCAGAGCCTAAAACAACAGCTGTAGCTACTTTTGCAGACATGTTAAAACAGGAAATGGATCGTTTGCTGGAGTAGTTCACACAGTTCATTTCAGTTCAGAGCTTAGTTTTAAGGAAATGGTAAAAACAATACAGTTTGTAGATTTTAGAGGAAGGATGTGCACAACCACTGACATTCTGGGCATGGCCTTATCATTAAAACAGTGCAGTAAAACGCTGGCATTGTTTTTGCACAAGGGGTTCTCTTAAAATGCCCCCCTCATGATTATGATTAGAGTCTAATCACTTTCAATACAGCATGAGCCCATTTAAACTGACCCCCACCTGCTCCATGCTGCCTGCATGGCACTGTAAATAACAGAGCTGAAAAAAAAAAACTTTATCAGGCTGTATTTTAATAGCAGGCAGTATTTCCTCAGTGAAAGGTACAGTACAAGAGTTAAAGTTCACAGGAGCTCAGACAGCAGACATGCAGTAATGCTCTCACACGCAGGCGTTATTCTTACTTAACGTGGGTCTGAACATTTATAAGGTAAATTGATTCTAACACATTGACGACAGTAGAGAGAAGTCAACAAATACTAATGGTATGTAATTACATGTAACATTTATGGATTAGATTGTTTAGTGTGCCAAACACGTTGACAATGCTTTGTCAGTTTTGGCCATAATGAGTGTCATAAGCAATGACTCTCAGGACCAAACGAATGCTTCCTCTTGGGATTTTCTAGTTAACAAAAATAGAATGGTAACAGATTATCCATGTCATTAATAGTACAATGAATTAAAGTCAGTGCTAACAAATAGATAAAAACTATGAATTTGTAGTTGATGCTTCTTGTGTTGCAATTATATCTTTGCTAAACTGATTTATGAGCAGAGACAGCTTTAAGTATAAGCAAAGTAAACTGTTGCTCAGGTCCCCTGAGCAAACAGCCGGTCCCCAAGGGCTCCTGAATTCTTTTCCCGAATGTATTTTAAAACTTGTTTTGTTTCTTTTACTCATGTAGTTCAGTGTTTCCCCACCCTGGTCCTCAAGGCACACAGCCCTGCATGTTTTAGATGTTTTATGTGTTAACACACTTGATTCGGATGATTGTAGTTTAGAAAAAGACTGTTAATCAACCATCAACTAAATTAAACTTTTAAAGTCACTCCATTAAAGTAGCAGATTTTCATCTATTTGTAATTCTTAATCACTTTTAATTTAAATACATTTAAACATTTATTTATGTATAGAAAAGGTTCAATAACTGTGAACATTTTCACAGATTAATAGTTGTGTTTGTTGAGTCATAATTTACTGGGCTCCAAATAAAACTGCTTGGAGCCTCATTTAGTCTTGGGTCTGGTTCACATTTTTCATTCTGTTGTTTTTTGTGTTGGTACACCCTGGACAGGTCGCCAGTCCATCACAGTGGTATTATAACCTTTAAGTAAAAATACCACCATTTCATTATATTTATTCATTCATATGTATTTATTCATTGATTAAAAACAAATGTATTACATTACATAGTTAAATATTTGTAACAGAAGTAACAAGTGTTTCAACAGCTGCCAAATTAAGATAATTTATTATTACCATTCTAACATAACAAGGATTTATTTATTGTTATTTTGATTTTAACAGATCATGTAGGTCTAAACTTTTGTGCCTTTCTTATCTTCATAGAGTGACTCTGGGAGTATTACAGGCTGATTGTTAGCTGATAATTAGTTGGACTATCTGCCTCACCCTTTTCTTGTCAGCAAGGGTCAAGCGTAGAAGCCCTCTTTCAGCCAGCTGAATGGCAGTGTCTAGAAACAGGTTGGGGAGGTGCCTTTGTTTCTTATAGTCGAGGAAAATTCTGATCATTTCTGCACTTTTTCTCTTTGTTAACCTTTAGAATAGTTTGATTAAAAAATGTTAGTGGTTTTGAAACTAGCATTTAAAACCTTGTCTTAAACTTCTGTGCTTATTGTCAGTATATGTTTAGTTTCTATTGAATTTATTTTTTTCTTTGTTAGAATCATCAACTGTAAATAATTAAATGAGCCAAAATTCTGACTTTACTTTGGCTGTAACATTAAAATCAACAAGAAACATATTTTTAAAGTTAATTATTTAACTTTTTTATCCTTTTTTATCCATATGAGCTAAGAGTGGTTTCTGAAAAAAAACATTATCTCTCATTATGTTTGCTGCACTTTAGGTTTAATGATCTTTCCCAGAGTTAATGATAAAGCTAGGAAACATTCCCAAATATTCAATATCAAAGTTTGCTTTGAGGAGCATTGGACTTATTTAGTCTACTTGCAAAACATGTGCGGTCTGTTCCATCAACTACAAAGTGGAATAAAGGTAAAGGTCTGCATCAATATGTCATTTGTTCAGGTTATTTCCATTTTTTTTACTTCCAAGACCGGTAAGACTTGTTAAAAAGTGAAATCCTGAGTAAATAAGTGTCTAAGTTTGTGTTGCTAATAGGGAATTACAAAACAGTATCATTCTGGAGATAGGAGCAAGACTAAAGGAGTTACAAAGTCTGTTTCTACCACTGATCTTTCACTCAGGTTTTGTATTTTCATCACTGTAACTCATTTCTTCTATTTATCCTCCTTTATACTGACATAGAAAACGCACCTAGTTAATAGAACAGGGCAAACACAAGTGGGTGTGTTTTACTATGTCGATAGTCAAATTACAGACCTTTAACTTTTCTTTTTTAGGCCTAGCATGTCTGGTCCTCACTTGGTGAAAAAAGGACGTGAACACAGAAAGATGGATCTCCACAGGGATTTCACAGTGGCCTCTCCTGCAGAGTTTGTCACTCGATTTGGTGGCAACCGAGTCATAGAAAAGGTATGGTTAAAAGTGCTTCTTCGGTTTGTGTTCATGACCCAGAGACAGCTTGCAAAGGCTAATCAGGTAGTTTCTGTTTCTGTGACACAGGTGCTGATTGCCAACAATGGCATTGCTGCGGTGAAATGCATGCGTTCCATCCGTCGCTGGTCCTATGAGATGTTTCGTAACGAGAGGACCATCCGTTTCGTTGTCATGGTCACCCCTGAAGACTTGAAGGCTAATGCAGGTCATTGTGCTCTGTTACTCAGCAGTCATTACCAAGATCTTATCTGGGTTACAGTGAAAAAACAATCAACACTGTGAGTCTGCTGTTTGGCCATGATGCCTGATACTTTTATCTTTTGTTTTCTCCTGTGCAGAATACATAAAAATGGCTGACCATTATGTGCCTGTGCCCGGTGGCACCAACAATAACAACTACGCCAACGTAGAGCTGATTGTAGACGTTGCAAAAAGAATCCCAGTGCAGGTTCGATTCACCCTCTGTTCTGTCTGCTCCATGGCCTAAAAGTTCAGCTTTTTTAATTCTTTATTATCTCTATGATAAGAGACAAAAGTTATAATTACATATTCTTATACCTTTGCTGTTCTATGCAGGCTGTGTGGGCCGGCTGGGGCCACGCATCTGAAAACCCAAAGCTGCCAGAACTCCTTAACAAAGCAGAGATATCATTCTTGGGTAAAACCCCCTTTAAAGCTTCAGAGCCTTCATTTTATTTAGTTCCTTCTCTCCATTCACCTAAATCTGTTGTGTTTCTCAGGTCCATCCAGTAAAGCCATGTGGGCTCTTGGAGATAAGGTGGCTTCTTCTATTGTTGCCCAGAGCGCTGACATTCCCACACTTCCATGGAGCGGATCAGGTGATTCATTACTTGCCCACACAGGCAAAGTTCTCGCCATCCGAGTTCTTACAAAGCGTGGTCGAACATTTTTAGACTCTGTCTTGTTGTATGTCTATTAATGTTCTAATGTGGCGTGTCCAGGTCTGAGAGTGGAGTGGACTGAAGAGGACCAAAGACATGGACATGTAATCAGTGTTCCTCCAGAGGTCTATACAAAGGGCTGTGTCCGTGATGTAGATGATGGTCTGGCAGTAAGTGTAATGATGAAAGAAACATTGAAATATTTTACAAATGTCTCTAATCAAATGTTCATACAGCACCCTTCACATTTATAGGTAACCGGGATAAAGATGTGTGAATAAACATGAAAAGAAGAAATCAATCTTGTATTGCAGTCCTGTGTTAAACCCCCCCAAAACTTATTATTTAAAAATGTTCACCAATGCTACATTTATTGACATCCTTGCTATTACTTTGTACAACCCACTTCTGCTAGTACATTCTTTCACATTACACAAAATCTGAGCATACATACAGAGGGATCTTAGACTATTCCTTATTGGAATACCTCTCTAGATAAGTCCTGCATGTGTCTGTTGAACCATTTCTGATGAAATTCTGGCACTTGTTTTGAATCATTATTTTTGAATCAATTTTTGAATCAATTTTTATCAAAAAATTCCTGGTGTTTTAAATATGATGATATTAAAATAATAATGTGATTCAAGCACCTACTAACATGTTCCCAGGCCTTCAAAAAGAAACAAGCCCAAAGCATCTCAGAACCTTCCCCTATACCTAACAACGGACAGGAATCTTTGCACTGAGCAAGTATTGTTGCCAAAAAGCTCAATATTGTTGCAGAGTTGGGCGTGTTCTGGTTAGAATTTTAAAACCGGTTGGATTTACCCTTTTTTTTTTTTTTTTTTTGAGGTTCCAACTACTATTAACAATAGAAGTCGATAATATATTTCTCACTATTTTACAAGTTGAGAAACATATTCAGAATTGGATGTTTTACAGCACTGTGTGACGCTGGTTATAACCTTCAGAAGTCCTTAGCTTATAGTTCATACTGACAACCTTCACTATATTTGAAAAGCCAGCAGTTATATTGGATAATGAACTTGAGTTGCTTTGGCAAGCTCCCACTTTAACCAGACAGAATTTCGCACATCATAGGGTGTTCTTATTTTTCCAACCGGGAACTCACAAAATCCATCTTGCCAGTGTAAAGAGAATGCACCATTAGTCTCCTCTGGACACACAGTTGCAATTAAAGCCCTGGTAGACTTCCATAAATTCCACTCATTTACATTTGCGATAGTAAGGACAGAAAAGGGTTTTTCCTGGCACGCCTTCTTAAAAATCAAGTTGGTAGATTATCTAACGTTTTTTATGGAGACTTGGTGACGTCAAGATGCCACACTGTTGCAGCTTTCTGGGCGGTGAGCTTTGGACACTTCTTTTTTAATTATCATAGCATCCTCCTCACTCTGTCTGGTGTCCAGATGAATTTATTCATCTGAGTGTGTAGCCAAGTTTTGGCAAGCAGCTATTTTCTTTCTAACTTGAATGACATATTCATTGTCTTTCCCATTTTTTAAGAGTGGCTAACAGAGATTACCCATTGAAAATTATATATAATAAATAATTGTACTCAATTAAAGGTCAGGCTGTTCTATATTTATCAGTCTGAGATTATGGTGCTGTAGTAAACGTTTATTTCATTTTACCAAATGCTATAATATATTTTCTCTGTTCAGGGAGCTGAAAAAATTGGTTATCCAGTTGTTATCAAGGCATCTGAGGGTGGAGGTGGAAAGGGCATCCGGAAAGTTGAAAATTCAGATGAATTTCCAGGTTTCTTCAGACAGGTTTGTGTTTTTATGTCTCATCAGCCAAAACATTCTATCTTTTAAAATTAGCTCCCTGCATTTGACTCTTTTTCTCTCTCTCACTGCAGGTTCAGACTGAGGTTCCAGGATCACCCATTTTCATCATGCAGCTGGCTCAGCATGCAAGGCACCTGGAGGTGCAGATACTGGCAGATGAGTATGGAAACGCAATCTCCCTGTTTGGACGAGACTGCTCCATCCAGAGAAGGCACCAGAAGATCATAGAGGAGGCTCCCGCCACGATTGCTCCTGCTTCAACATTAGAGCAAATGGAGCGGGTCAGCTTGCCTCTGTGCTTACTTATTTTGCCAACCAGAGTTTTGCCATGTTTGAAAACAATTTTGTTTCTTCTCTCTCTCTAACCCAGTATGCAGTGCGGATGGCCAAGATGGTGGGCTATGTAAGTTCCGGTACTGTGGAGTATCTCTACTCAGAGGACGGAAGCTTCCACTTTTTGGAGCTGAATCCTCGCTTGCAGGTGGAACATCCGTGCACAGAGATGATTGGAGATGTAAACTTGCCAGCTGCCCAACTTCAGGTAAAGTCCAGCTGTGACCTTAAAAAAACAACTAATAATGTTACAGATGCGAATGAGCCTTTCTTGCATCAATACAGTGAAGGCTTTAACTCAGTGTTTTATCCACTAGATTGGAATGGGCATACCTCTGCACAGAATTAAGGACATCAGAGTGCTTTATGGAGAAAGTCCATGGGGTGACTCCTTCATTAACTTTGAAACTCCAGACTGCATTCCAAATCCAAGAGGGCATGTTATAGCAGCTCGGATCACCAGTGAGAATCCAGACGAGGTACAATTTAATTTCATCAACACCTCTGGACACGACTGTCTATTAAGCACTTCTATTTTCACTATTGATTGTGATCATTGCCTCATTTTCAGGGGTTCAAGCCCAGCTCTGGGACTGTGCAAGAGTTGAACTTCCGCAGCAGTAAAAATGTCTGGGGTTATTTCAGTGTGGGGGCTACTGGTGGCCTCCACGAATTTGCAGATTCCCAGTTTGGACACTGTTTTTCATGGGGAGAGAACCGAGAGGAAGCCATCTCGTAAGCCTTTAAAAAAAAATAATACTGTGATGACTGATCTTTATGTAATAAATCATTTGGGTGCTGTGTTAGTTGTGAGCCATGAGCAAATAATGGCATATTTATTCAGATGTTGTAACAACCCCTAATGTAATATAACTAAGCGAAATTGAAGAGTCCTGCCAACTTTGCTTGTACCTTTTTTACATCTAATTAATGCAATAATAAAACATGTGCAAACAACCAATGTTTAAAAGGCATTTTCATGTTCCACAGAAACATGGTGGTGGCTATGAAGGAGCTGTCCATCAGAGGAGATTTTAGGACTACGGTGGAATACCTCATCAAGCTTCTTGAGACTGAAAGCTTCAGAAACAATGACATCGACACTGGCTGGTTGGATCATCTCATTGCAGAGAAAGTGCAGGTCAGAGTCCTTGCAAGAGCATGTTAGCATATGATAGCTTATCCCGGAGCTGGGTGTTTTATGGTTGCGTTGTGGACAGTCTTTAAGAACCGTCCTCCTTCTGCAGGCAGAGAGACCAGATACCATGCTGGGTATTGTTTGTGGAGCGCTGCATGTTGCTGATGCCAGCTTCAGAAAGAGCATGTCAGACTTCCTGCATTCCCTAGAAAGGTCAGTTGACATTCTTCTACCTAAATGGCCTCACTGTTACACTCACTGTAAGTTTAAACTGTTGACTTTTTTTGGCTGAATATGTAGAGGCCAGGTGCTGCCGGCAGACAGCCTACTCAACTCTGTCAACGTTGACCTGATATACGAAGGAGTCAAGTACTGTTTGAAGGTATATCCTCTATTTACAGTGACTTGCAAAATAATTAATACTCCTTGCACGTTTTTGGTGTACTTGTTGTCATGTAACAGCCACAAACCTCATTGTGTTTTGTTGAGATTTTATGTCATAGACCAATACAAATGCTTCGGAGAATCACCTTTTGCTGCAAGTTTTTTTGGTTATGTCTTTAACTGGGATTCATCATTTGCTTTAGAGGGTAACATTTTGCCCATCCTTCTTTACATAATAGCTTAACCTCAATCACATTGGACAAACGTTGGCTGGACCATTCTAACACATGGATATGATTTAATTTAAACAGTTCTACTGTATCTTTAGGGGATGTGTAGGATTGTCCTGCTAGAAGGTGAACCATTGCCAATTTCTAAAGTCTTTTGGAGACTCTTAACAAGTTTTCTTCAAAGATTGTCTTGTGTTTGTCTCCATCTATCTTCCCATCAACTCTGGCTACTAAAGAAAAGCATCCCCACACCATGATGCTGCCACCACCACCATGTATCACCAGGGGGACAGTGCATTCAGAGAGATGCGTTATGATACCGTTGTTCTCTGCTGCACATACAATTTTGCTTTTAGGTCAGTAAGTTTAATTCAAGTCTTTAAGGGAAGGCAATTTTATTTGTATAGCACACTTTCAACAACAAGGTAATTCAAGGTGCTTTACATGATTAAGGAGTAAAATAAAAATAGCAGTAAAACACAGACAAAGCATATAAAGTAAACACAGCAATAAAGCAAGAAGCATACACAAAACATATGATACATGAAAACATTACTCAAAGGCAGCTCTAAACAGATACGTGTTTAGTTGTGATTTAAAAGAACTCAGTGTTTCAGCAGCTTTACAGTTGTCTGTAAGTTTGTTCCAGATTAGAGGAGCATAGAAACTGAAAGCTGCTTCTCCATGTTGGGTTCTATTTCTAGGGATGTTGAGTAGACTGGAATTAGAAGAACTGAGTGGTCTGGGGGGTTGGTACAGATAGTATAGATGTGGTGTAGATCTTCAATATACTTGGGTGCTAAGCCATTCAGTGATTTATTAACTAGTAAATGTAGTTTGAAGTCTATTCTCTGAGCTACAGGGAGCCAGTGTAAGGACTTTAGAACTGGGGTGATGTGCTCTACTTTCCTGGTAGTGAGGATGCGAGCAGCAGTGTTCTGGATCAGCTGCAGCTGTCTCATTTACTTTTTAGGCAGACCTGTGAAGACGCTGTTGCAGTAATCAATCCACTAGAGATCATGGATGAGTTTTTCTAGGTCCTGTTTCAGGTCCACATCAGTCCTTTAATCCTAGAAATGTTCTTCAGGTGATAGAAGGCTGACCTTGTTATTGCCTTCATGTGACCCTGGAGGTTCAGGTCTGAGTCTATTACTACACCTAGATTTCTGGCCTGATCAGTAGTTTCTAGCTGTATTAACTGAAGCTGTGTGCTGACTCGTGATCGTTCCTCTTTAGGTCCGATGGTAATTACTTCTATTTTGTTTCTGTTCAGATGGAGAAAGTTATGGCACATCCATCTATTAATTTGCTTGATACATTTACTTAGGGTTTGGATAGGTTCAAAGTCACCTGGTGACATCGTAATGTTGAGCTGAGTATCATCTGCATAGTTATGGTAGTTAATCTTATTGGTTGTTATAATCTGTAATTAATCTGTTTTTAAAAGTCACATTTCTGGAGTGCACAACTGATAGTTGTCCTGTAAACATTTTCTCCTATCTGATCCCTGCAGCTCCTTCTGTGTTACCATGGTCCTTTGTGATCATTGGTCTTTTTGCTTAACCTTTCAGTTTAGGTAGTTTATTCCCATGTCTTGCTTAGTTTTTAGCTGTCTTATACTTTTTCCTTTTTCATGAGATTTTTTTAAATTAATATTTTATAATCTAACCCTGCTTTAAACCTCTCCACAACTTTTTTTTCCCTGTCCTGTCTGCTGTGTTCCTTGGTCCCCATTATGCTGTTTGTTCTCTGTTTAAAGTTCTGTAACAAACCTCTGAGGCCTTCACAAAGCAACTGGATT
Organism: Valencia hispanica; assembly: GCA_963556495.2. Taxonomy (NCBI): domain Eukaryota; kingdom Metazoa; phylum Chordata; class Actinopteri; order Cyprinodontiformes; family Valenciidae; genus Valencia; species Valencia hispanica. The sequence continues at coordinate 30,154,097 of OY747704.1, forward strand.
CATACTGAGATTAAATTACACACAGGTGGACTCGATTTACTAAATAGTTAACTTCCAAAAGGTATTTGGTGTCACGTTATTTTATTTAGAGTTATTAAAGTAAAGGAGCAGGAGTAAAAAACAAACACCATGCATTTCATATTCTGGCCACTTCATCTTCATGCTCTACTTTGTGTTGATGTCAGTCTATTACACGATATCGTGAAATAAAATAAATTGAGGTTTGTGGTTGTAAGAGTGCAAAAAATAGTTTCATGAATATGAACACTTTTTACTGTAAAAAATATCTTCTATGCTGGCTTCAGGTGGCTCGCCAATCCCAGACAACATACATAATCATTATGAAGGGCTCGGACATTGAAATAGACGTTCACAGGTTGAATGACGGAGGTCTCCTGCTGTGTTACGATGGCAACAGCCACACTACATACATGAAGGAGGAAGTAGACAGGCAAGACTGTCACCGTTTGAAATCTACAGTAATCATCTATCTGTCTGACTTCATGTTTGCTCAGTTCCCACCTTATTCCATCCCTGTAGCTACCGCATCACTGTTGGCAACAAGACTTGTGTGTTTGAGAAGGAGAGGGATCCCACAGTGCTGAGGTCGCCCTCTGCTGGTAAATTGCTGCAGTACACGGTGGAGGATGGAGGTCATGTTTTTGCAGGAGAACCTTATGCAGAGATTGAGGTTTGACAAACTCTGGGGGAAATATCTTGATTGCGACTGTCTGCATTTTACTCTAGTCTTGAATGTGTTTTTTTTCTCAGGTGATGAAGATGGTGATGACTCTGACCGTGCAGCAGTCTGGCTGTATACACTTTGTCAAGAGGCCAGGGGCTGTTCTGGAGCCTGGTTGTGTCACGGCACGTATGGATCTGGACGACCCCAGCAGTATACACAGGGTACATAATTTTAAGAGTCGCTTCATGAAACAAAGCTTTTTCTCCACAATGTCTAATTCCAAGTATTTCCTATTTTGGCCTCCACTACAGGTGGAACTCAACACAGCTACACTGCCGCCCCAGCAGCCACTGTCCATGGTAGGGGAAAAGCTTCATCAGGTGTTCCACAATGTGCTCGAAAATCTGGTCAGAGTGATGGACGGGTACTGCCTCGAAGAGCCTTACTTTAGCACAAAGGTGTGTATTTACTCTGCCTTCAAAGATACCTGAAAAATCTGGTCACATTAAGTTTCACTGAGCATTTCCATGTCTCTTTATGCAGCTAATAGAATGGGTCGCAACCCTGATGAAGACTCTAAGGGATCCATCCCTTCCACTGCTGGAACTTCAGGAGATCATGACCAGCGTGGCCAGTCGTATTCCTCCTACTGTTGAGAAGGATATTCGTAAGGTCATGGCTCAGTATGCGAGCAACATCACCTCTGTCCTCTGCCAGTTCCCCAGTCAAAGTGTAAAAGCCTGTCCAATGACAACAAGCTGATTAAAGCAGAGTAAAAGTGTTTTTTTACTAACAGTTATTACCTATTTGATTTCAGATTGCTAACATTTTAGACAGCCATGCAGCAACATTGCAGAGGAAGGCTGACCGGGAGGTTTTCTTCATGAACACTCAAAGTATTGTTCAGCTGGTGCAGAGGTTAGTTGTTCAGCTTTTGTAAGATATTGAAATCCTAATGTTAATTTAAAGATATGTTATTCAATTTCTAGCCTTAGCCCTTCTGCAGATCTCTCATTTTACCATTATAGATCATTTCTGCATATGTTTATAGTCTTCTGCATAACATAGTTATGACTGCAGGGCCTTTGACAATTTTTAGCTAATTTTATTTTGTTGTTGTTATAATTTGGAATATCATGATTAGGATTTTTTTAGGTACCAATACCAGTTCCACTTGTACAAAAAGGGAACTGGCTTTGGGTGTTTGGGTGACTCACAGTAGGACAGGAGTTTTATATTTGTTCCCTCTGTTCAGATATCGCAGTGGAATCCGTGGTTACATGAAATCTGTGGTTCTTGATCTGCTGAAGCGATACCTGGAGGTAGAGATGCAATTCCAGCAAGGTAACAGGACTGGTTTTACTAACCAGATGTTTTCTTAACTGCAGCTGAAGTTGAGGTTTAGCTGAAATACTCATACCACATTTCTCTCTTACAGCTCACTATGATAAGTGTGTGATTAACCTGAGAGAGCAGCACAAACCTGACATGAGTCCTGTGCTTGACTACATCTTCTCTCATGCTCAGGTGTCAAAGAAAAACATTCTGGTGACAATGCTCATTGTAAGGCTCTCCTTCTCCACCACAAATGGACTCTTGTTTTTCTTTGTAAATCATGTGTTGTGATTAGAAGTATTGAAGAAGTGTGCGTTTCTGACATTGTGTAGGACCAGCTGTGTGGACGTGATCCCACCCTTGCCGATGAGCTCATGGTTATTCTGAATGAACTCACACAGCTGAGCAAGATGGAAAACTCAAAAGTTGCACTGAGAGCTAGACAGGTAAGCCCCTTTCAGCTCAGTCTAAAATATACTTTTCATTTTGCACATAGTCTAAGCACTGTCTAAGTAACAAGACAGTTGAAGAAACATATCGATTCTTAGGTCTTGATTGCCTCCCATATGCCATCCTACGAACTGAGACATAACCAGGTGGAGTCCATCTTTCTGTCAGCGATTGATATGTACGGCCACCAGTTTTGCCCGGAAAACTTGAAGGTGACGTCTCAATCAATTTATTATCTGGCTTTCTTTTCAATGATGTATGATGACTTGCTGCTTGATGTGCTGTAGCGTATGTGATGTGATTTCAAACTATGCCAGGCTTCCACACATTTTTGGACATGTCAGAAAGGTTTGTGACATGAATTTCGCAGCTTAGAGGTATACAGCTAAGCCCAAAGTTATTTATTCTCTTGGTTGATTTAGAGTTAGTTATTTTAATTCAACCTTCAAGTTTGTTTCTAATAGGCAAGGACACACCCGTCTCCCAAAAAATAAGAAGACAATGCTCCAGGTTCATTTTGGAACAAAAAAAACGTGCCCTTATTTAGAGTTTAACGAAAATTAGCATGTTGAAAATAATTTTTTTTAATCCATTTTTAGTAGATGCATCGATATTAAGATTTGGGCCGATATCAATATCCAATATTCATACTGCTGTTATGGCCAATATCCAGTATTTACCTAAATATATGTTTCGCTACCCTTTCGGCATTGTGTAAAAGAGAACGAAACCACATACATTGTACATTACTATCAGTCATGTAAATGAACTGATGCCATATGGCCAACCACCTTCCCCTTCCTGACACACAAAACAGCAACAAGATGGAAATAATCATAGGTTGTTAATATCGGCCCAGTTTTACTAATTGGACCAATTCCAATATTTAAAAAAATTACTAACAATGGCCAATACTGATGTTGATGCCGATATAACGTGCATCCCTACCTATCAGTTATCAACTAAAAATAATTTGTTGGCATTACACTACTCAAATACTTCGTCAATTAAACACTTCTTTGGATTCAATTCAAGATTCTGGCTGGGCCAATCCAAAACATACATTTTACTTCCAGTCAGAAGAAACATCCTGGTCAAATTAAAATATTACTTTAGATCTAAATCTACCAGAGGTATGAGCTTAACTGTATACCACACATAGGTCCCACTAATTCACAGTTCAGATATTACTCAAATGTAGTAGCAATGACATGATATAAACATTATTTTATTTCATGTTGCACTTGCAGACCGTTTGTCTTTATGCATTGTTGAGGGTTCACTCACCTTGGCCTGCTGAATGTGTAATGTGGCTCCAACTGGAGGATAGTCTGACCCGTTTTCTAATCAGTTCAGCTAGTATTTATCTAACCCCTTGGGGGCACTCAAAGATTCTGTGTAAAACATTGAACGTTCAGCCCAAGATGGTCAGACAAAGTAGCTTCCTCCGCTGTGACGCACTTAAACTCTTTATAGTTTCATCCCAATACACAGGTACTATTCAAACCAGAGCAACTCGAACATGTCAAAGATGTGACAGGATTGGATGTTTTATAAAATGTTTTTCATTTTGTTCACATTGAAGACAAACAGTGTAATAGCAGCTTTAGCCTGGTGTAGGGACATTCTGTATGTTTGTGACAGTATAATTGCTTTAACTTAAACATCAACTAAAGAGTACATCTTCTATTTGGTACAGAAACTTATTCTCTCTGAAACCTCAATTTTTGACGTCTTGCCCAACTTCTTTTATCACTCCAATCAAGTTGTGTGCATGGCTGCTTTGGAGGTAAGTTGAACCAAGGTCGAATTAAGTGATTTTTTCCTTTTTCTTTTTTTTTTTTTAGCTCTGAATTTTTGACTGGTACTTGTTTTTTTCTATACTTCCAGGTGTACGTTCGCAGGGCTTACATCGCCTATGAGCTGAATAGCATCCAGCATCACCAGCTGCTGGATGGAACGTGTGCCGTGGACTTCCAGTTCATGTTGCCATCATCACATCCAAACAGGTGACGGCATTCCCCCTGATAACACAGCCTGTTTGACCCTTGGGTTAATATTGACTACCTCTTGCTTCCACATATGAACCAATATAGTACGTTAGCATAGCATCAGGGGATGTAAAGCTGTTTCTCTGTTGACACCTTTTCCTGATGTTGAGTAGGCTTGATGAAAAAAGATTTTCATTGTAAAAATCCTCAGTGTTTAGGTTTTTAAAGAAATCCTGGCTTAAAATGTTATGAAGTGTCCTTCTGCCCTCCATATCCTTCTTCTTATCATTCTCTTGAATATATCAGGATAAAGTGAATAGTTTAGCTGTACGGATTAGTGAAGGTGGAGAGCAGTCATGATGGTGCTGTACCTGCTTATAGCTAACTTAATATACAGATAGTTTTCTTCCCACTCAGTAATAATATTAATGTGCACGTTTTTTAGAGAATGCTTAACCCTTATCATTCTGCACAAAGGTACCTTCAGGTTCCCCTTGATCACCCTCTGCTAATATTCACATGTCAATCATCTTATTTCAGAGGGAGCAGCCCTACTCTGAACAGGTAGAGTAAAGCTCCTCCCAACCAGCCAAAACACTCCATCGTCTCTATATGTCTCACAGCAATGCATGCTGGATGCACCGTGTCGCTTTTTCCCTGCTGTCCACGTAGGATTCTTTTAACAAGCCATTTCTTATTCACGTTACAAGCCGAGCTTCTCCAGTTGTCCTGTCATCGCTTCTCTATTTTCCCTGTTAAGCATTTCTGAGCAAAAGTCAAACTTTTATTAGTTACGTGTTTCTCGCAAAAAATACAAAATACAACAAAAAACCAAAACAAACTTTAGTGTCTTGCAAAGCCTGAGATTTTAGTGATTGCTGCTGAATATTAAGCTTGTAACCTCCAGAATTGGATTTTAACCAGAAAATCTCAATCAAATCTCATAACAATCTGTTCTGGGTAACAATTCTTTATTTCCTTTAATTCAGCACATGAATTGACTGCTTGGTAAGGACTTGACTTATAGTCAGACTTGAGTTTTGAATACTGGACTTGAAAAGGTGTAATAGATTCTTGATTTTTGTACATGAATAGAAGATTTGAATTGGTCCAACATTTACATGGGGAAGTGGCGATTTTGTGATCAAGTGTGTAAAGCCGGGATCACACTGTGCAATTTATGTCATCCTACACCTTTCCTTTTGTCCTGAAAAGAACCATGATGAAAAAAGGTGTCCAAGCGTGTGACTCGCAGCTCTGTGGACGTGCAGTGTGTGACATGCTCCCCGACAGCTTATTTAATGCTTCTACGACCAAAACCAGCCCTTGGCAGTCTTCAGCCAGTGTCCGAAATTCTACGACCCCGGTCTGCCATTGACCAGTGAAAATGCACCCTGGGAGTGAGAGTGAGATGTTGTGTAGTTTGACCCAATGAAATCTGGGGCCTATCAGTGTGATACATCTCTAGAGCTCGGTGGAGCTCACACAGCGTGGCATGAAGCAGTCCTTTGAGATGGCCAAAAAACGCACAGTGTGAACCGGCCTTAAAGTTAAAAAATGTTTTAATTATTGTGATTTTTTTATATTCTTAGCTTCATATCACAATGAAGATTGTCTCGTTGTTTTTTCATACTTTATGATATGTTCATATGTCATAGCTTTTCAAAACTAGATTTTACTTTGTCAGTGAAAGCTGCAGAAAGCAGCAGACTAGGTAATGTCCAACTACTTTTATGACCCATTAAATCTGATCCAAAGGAAGCCAGTTCCAGGTTAAAGAATAAAAAGGAATTCTTCCAAACATATAGTCAAAGACCATTGATGTACCAGTTAAAAAAGGTAAAATAAAATTAAAAAATCCAGCAACGTGTGGTTTTCCAAAGGATTGATGCAGAGTTGAATACTGATGGATGGCACGTTTCTCAGATTTTTTATTCTTAAAAGTTCAAGGGGTGTGAATAGTTTTGCTAGAGATAATGAAAGCTGTAAATGGGATTTTAGACTCTTACTGGACTTGGATAAGGACTTTGTAGTTAATACTTAAGACTTTTTATAACCTTGACTTTGTGGCATTTCATTTACTGTAGGTAAAGTTTGTTTTTCTTTGTCAAACAAAAGACAACGTCTCGACTTGCTTTTTCGCTAACTGTATGAACCCTGCTCATTTCTTTTAAGCACTTCCTCTCCTTGAGATCATTCAGTGGTTCTGTCTCTGGTTCAGGCTTCCTGTGGCCGCAGGCGGATCAGGCCAGTTTAAAGTGAAGCGGCAGGGGAGTGAGCTGCTAATGGATGGAGCTTTTTCTCCACCTTGCCAACGAATGGGAGCTATGGTAGCTTTGCAGTGCTTCGACGACTTCAAAAGGTCACTGTTCTCTTAATGAATCATCCTGGCCAACGTTTACAGTCCAAACAGATTAGAGAAATAACTTTTTGTTGATCTTTTCAGGAATTTAGATGAAGTTCTGTCGAGTTTCGCTGAACCTCTCTTGGAGAGCTCCTCGTTCTTAGAGTCCTGCTCAAGTTTCTATGAGGAGGAGAACATGAAGGTGTGTCTGTTGTTCTGTAAGGGTTAAACCTGAAGTAAATGTTCATCTATTTCTGCAGCCACCAGCTTCTCTTCCGTTTCTACAGAACAACAGGGAGAACCCCATCCACATCATCAACGTGTCGATAAAAACAGCAGACACGGAGGACGACGATGCCTTAGTCAAAGCCTTCACCGCCTTCGCTCAGTCAAAGGTCAGGGGTCATGTCTTTAATGAGACTATTATTTTTATTTTTTTATAATCAAACTTTTTATGCACATATGTTTACAGAAAGCCCTTCTTTTTGAGTATGGGATCAGGAGAATGACCTTTCTGATTACGCAGAAGGTAAACATTTCTGAAAACGTCTCTTAGCTGCTATTTGTGATACTTTTGTTGAAGTGAAGCCTGAACCTTTGTTTTCCAATATACTATGATCATTCATTTGTTTTGATGACGATAATATTGAAATCGTAATTACTTCAAAACACAAAATGCAGTGCATTCCAACAATTGCTGTTCTGCAACCTTACTGTTTTATTGAGTTATGTTTGGCTTTAAAAGCCAAATATGACTCAAAATTACTAAAAAGCTAAATTAATGCCATCACTGTCGCTTACTTGCTGCTCTTGCTTTATTTTATTTTAAAGGGAAGTCCTTGGAGTCCTGGTTAAGATTAGAGGCAAACATTCTATTCATATATAAATATATAAAACAGAAAAACACAAGGCTAAAGATGAACACTATAGTCAACAACATAACACTAAACAAATTAATTAAACAAGAAAAAAATATTCCACATGTTATTAACAAATGTTAGAAACATTTTCAGTTGTGGTTAATTTTGTAAGCTAATTTTGCATACTGGAGCAATATCTGAGCAGGTTACAGCTATAATGTAATAACTTGTCCATCAGCGCATTAACAAAATATTTTTTATTTGTTATTAACCACCAGCTGGCCAACACACAAAGTTCACTGCCCTAGCTTTTGCCCCTGTAACAATGATATAAAGCATTTAGTTTTTAAAATATTTATTCATCCATATAAATCACATGATTATTTTTAGCAGATTAGTCCAAACTGGTAATAGTATGCTCTAAACTAATGATTTCTTAGTAACAAACTGAGAGCATTTGGAAATGCAAATAAAAATGTTCATAAGTTAATCAATATAGGCCTCAAAGTTATTACCAAACTACAGATGCCAAAAAAAAAACTTAAGCACCTCCAATTGAGTATAATCTTAATGATGTGCAGTGGAGTGTAAAAAACATATGTTTTTATTTTGACATTGAGTACTGTTTGGCCTTGACAAAATTATTTGAAAGTGCACACGGATTGATGCAAATCTCTAGTTACTTCTAAAGGTGATAACAGCAGAGTTCTATTATACTTTGGTAATAAGGTAAGAACAAGGACTTTTGTTAACAATTGCTGTTGAGTAGCATCTTTGTATCTATTTTTGCTTTTCCATTATGTTTTCACTCTGGTATTAACAAATGCCCTCTATTTGATTCAAACAGAGAGAATTCCCAAAGTTCTTCACATTCAGGGCTCGAGATGAGGTGAGTTTCCTTTAATTTAACCATGGTAAAAAAGAAGCAGTAGGTGGCTGTCTAAATAGATGGTGATGAACCTTTCTCCTCTGCCATTTGGTCACTTCTTTTTAGTTCCAGGAGGACCGCATTTACCGAAATCTGGAACCAGCTCTAGCGTTTCAGCTGGAGCTGAACCGAATGAGGAACTTTGACCTGACAGCAGTTCCCTGTGCCAACAAGAAGATGCACCTGTATCTGGGAGCGGCTCGGGTCCAAGAGGGAGCTGAAGTAACGGACTATCGCTTTTTCATCCGGGCAATTATGCGCCACTCAGATCTCATTACAAAAGTAAGGAGTAGGTCGACCAAAAACTTGTGCTGTAATAGGATGTGTTTTTGTTAAAAGGTAAACAATTTAAAATTTTGTTAACAGGGTTGTATTTCATGTGCTTTCTTTGTGATCAGGAAGCTTCATTTGAGTACCTTCAAAATGAAGGAGAGCGCCTGCTGTTGGAGGCCATGGATGAGTTGGAGGTTGCCTTCAGTAACACCAGTGTTCGGACAGACTGCAATCACATCTTCCTTAACTTTGTCCCTACTGTCATCATGGACCCATCTAAAGTCAGTTTACAGTAATTTCGTCTACAAATAAGACTTGCTGTAAAATACTGAGGTTTGCAGAGACAGCAGTGGCTCGTATTGTTATCTATGCATGCTTTGTACAGTGTCTTGCAAAAGCAAGCCAGATTATACTTTTTGTTTATATTTGTTTTATATATCTTTTGTCCATCAGATAGAGGAGTCTGTTCGCTCCATGGTGATGCGCTACGGCAGTCGGCTTTGGAAACTGCGGGTCCTACAGGCCGAGTTAAAGATAAACATTCGCCTGACACCGAGTGGCAATGCTATTCCTATCCGCCTGTTTCTCACTAATGAATCAGGCTATTATTTAGACATCAGTCTGTATAAGGAAGTCACTGATCCCAGCTCTCGACAGGTGAGGGCAGTAGGCGGAGCATTTTCTGAATGCATTAGCGACCTTACTGTGTGTTTTTTGTGGGTTTGCATGTTAATTAATTTATCCCTTCAACTTTATTTGGCAGATCATGTTTCAGTCTTATGGAGACAAGCAGGGTCCATTGCATGGTATGCTGATCAACACTCCTTATGTGACCAAAGATCTGCTGCAAGCCAAGCGCTTCCAAGCTCAAACTCTAGGCACTACCTATGTGTATGATGTGCCTGAGATGTTCAGACAGGTATTGCCTACTCACTGAACTGCACTTAATCTTGTGATGGCCCACTTGGTTTTACTTTCAATAAATTGTTATTTCAGGCTTTATTCAAGCTGTGGGTTCCAGGAGACAAATGTCCTAAAGATGTGCTGATGTGCACTGAGCTTGTTCTGGACCCAGAAGGCCAACTTGTTCAGATGAATCGGCAGCCTGCAGATAATGACGTAGGGCATTTTAAAGAACATCTGCCGTGATCTTTCTGGTGATACAACACTAACATTAATTTTTTTCTTTCTTCTCAGGTGGGAATGGTGGCCTTTAGGATGAAGATGAAGACCCCAGAGTACCCAGAGGGCAGAGACATTGTTGTCATCTGTAATGACATCACTCACATGATTGGTTCGTTTGGTCCTCAGGAGGACGAGCTGTTCCTCAGGGCATCCGAGCTGGCCCGGGCCGAGGGAATCCCCCGCATTTACATTGCAGCCAACAGCGGAGCTCGCATCGGACTCGCCGAAGAGGTCAAACATATGTTCCAGGTGGCCTGGATAGACCCTGCGGATCCGTACAAGGTCACTACCGAAACGGATTTATGTTTTTATATTCTTTTCATTTGTGACAGCAGATGAGACATTGTGTGGTGTTAAAATTTTGCAATTTCTTTCTTATGTTTCTTAATGCAGGGTTTCAAATATCTTTACCTGACACCCCAAGACTATACCCGTATCAGCTCCACCAACTCTGTTCACTGTCAGCATGTAGAGGAAGGAGGAGAGTCCAGGTAGAATATACTTGCTTTACCTTTCAATAAAAGCACACTTTTAAATATCTGTACAAAGCTAATGTTTCAGGTCATGGGTTTTTAAGCATCTACAGATTATGACAGCCACATGTAAACAGCACAAACAGCATTTTGTCTTTGACTGTCTTCTCATTGATGGAAGGTGCAAAAAAGAAACAAATATATCAGTTTTGCTAAATATATTGGTTGGTGTAAACATGGTGTTAGAGTAACTATATAAAATATGGGGTGGGGGGAAAGTGTGCCATACCTACTGTAATAATGTACATTTTTATGTGATATTGATCAGTTAATTATCTCATCATTTTGAGAAACAAACTTGTTTTTCATTGATAATAAGCAAAGTAGTTCTTATTTTTCACCCAATTTAATGAGTCATCAAACAGTTTAAGATCATATTGTTTGAAAATCATGATATAATCTCCTTGTTAGTTCAACACATTAAGGTCAAGGTGTCATGAGCACAAACGACCTCAAGAGTCAGTATATATTTATCTACGTGTAAGTACTGTTGTAGGTATTATAACATTCATAGCATGAAAATACATTCAGTGATACAATTTTAATTAATTAGCTCAATCTAGACCTTCTAAACCCCAAACTCCTTGAGTCCTGACCCCAACTTTGGAAACCACTGGCACTGATGGTAAACCCCAAACCATGTAAGAAAATACACAGACTCCCCTAAACAGTTGTTGTTATAATGTTCAGAAATTGATACAATTAAAATGTCTTTTCTGGAAAGGTCTGTAAATTTTACATTGAAAATGTGTAATCCTGCTGCTTATTATTATGGAGCCAGGATGATGCACAGAACTGTAATTAACATAAACAATTATAGAACTTTTACCTATGTCAGTTCTTTTTATTTTTAAGCTAATTACAACACTTTGTTAATTTGCCTTGCTCTTTACAGATACATTATCACTGACATTATTGGGAAAGATGAAGGTCTTGGTGTTGAGAACCTTAGAGGTTCGGGCACCATCGCAGGGGAATCTTCTCAGGCCTATAAAGAGATCGTCACAATCAGTATGGTGAGGATGCTTGTTTAATTCCTCTTGGAGGCAAGAAAATGCCAAGTCTTTCTGATATCCCCTCCTGATCTGCTCACAGGTGACGTGTCGCGCTATTGGAATCGGAGCCTATCTGGTTCGTTTGGGACAGCGAGTGATCCAGGTGGAGAACTCTCACATCATCCTAACCGGAGCTGGTGCTCTTAACAAGGTTTGTTTGTCTGATTTGAACTTGGAGAAAGACAAGACTGAGATGTATGATAGGTGCCAGTGCAGATTTTTCAGGATATGAAGCACAATTAATCCAAGAAGTAGTATTTGTTTTTGTCCATTGGTCATGATTTTTTGTGTCTAGGTTCTAGGCAGAGAAGTCTACACCTCTAACAACCAGCTGGGGGGGATTCAGATCATGCACAACAACGGTGTCACACATACAACAGTCCCTGATGACTTTGAGGGTGTCTTCACTATCCTGCAGTGGCTTTCATACATGCCAAAGGTTCTGCTGAATGTTTAAATCTGAACACAGTTGGGATGGTCAGGTCATTGACTGAAGTTTATTTATGTCATCTCAGAACAACCACTCCCCTGTCCCTGTTATAGCAACCACGGATCCAGTAGACAGAGAGATAGAGTTTGTTCCCACAAAGGCCCCTTACGACCCCCGTTGGATGTTGGCTGGCAAACCTCCCCCCAGTGAGTTATGCCCTTCAAAGAGTGCATATACCTAATGTTAACAATCAGCCCACTTATTTCTGTTTTTCATGTAAATTGTTAGTGTCAAGAGGTGTGTGGCAGAGTGGATTCTTTGACCACGGGTCTTTTATGGAGATCATGGGGTCCTGGGCTCAAACGATTGTTGTAGGAAGAGCAAGGTAATAAGATATAGGATAGGTTTTTGTGTGTCAGCTAAACTCATCAATAATGTGACCATATTTTCGGCATTGATTTAGGTTGGGAGGAATCCCCGTTGGTGTGATCGCTGTTGAAACACGCACAGTTGAGCTCACCATCCCTGCAGATCCTGCAAACCTGGATTCAGAATCTAAAGTCAGTCAATACCGCTACATAGTTTCACTTTAAGGAGCTGTCTTTTTAAATAACAAAACTTAAATCTATATTTTTTTTGTGTGATCTCATCAGGTTCTCCAGCAGGCTGGCCAGGTTTGGTTTCCAGATTCTGCTTTCAAGACAGCTCAGGCAATTTGTGACTTTAACCGTGAACGCCTGCCTCTCATGGTGTTTGCCAACTGGAGGGGCTTCTCTGGGGGAATGAAAGGTGCCTATCCTTTCAGAGTTCTGTATTTTTTTTCTGGTTGCAACACATTTAGATTGAACTAAAGCTGTAGATACTATATCAAACAGTAAAGTTTAAATGTGTTTCAGTTTTTACTCTGTGGATCATGCATATAATCATATCTACTTTGATGATGTGCTTTCTTATTGTCACTGCAGTTGCGTTTTAACTGCTTAGTTAGTCCTTAGAAAACAGAATAAAACTCCCTGGAATTAGAAGTCTTTTAACCCAAAGATAGATGTAACGACAGAACTTACAATTGTAATACAACGATTACAGATATTATTTATACAAACTGTGTACAGAACCAAGGACTCATCCTTGGGAAAACATGTCAACTGTAGTATGAATAGGGAATGACCAGCTGTGTTAAAAGCTTAACTTTTATATTTGTGAAACATTCCCTCTGTTGTTTGCAAGAAACATCAATGTGACTTTTATATCTTCTCACTTGAGATTAACTTTTCTTTATCCTACACACATGTACTCTTCAGTCTGTAGGAGAAGTTAACCAGCAGTAAAATTGCGAACACTTCTGGTCTCAACTCTACAAATCTGTGCTGTAAATCTGGAATGACTGTTTTTTCTGTTCCAGATATGTATGACCAGGTGCTGAAGTTCGGGGCCTACATTGTGGACGCCTTGCACAGTTTTCGCCAGCCGGTGTTGGTGTACATCCCACCACATGCTGAATTGAGAGGAGGGTCCTGGGTGGTAATAGATCCCACCATCAACCTGCTGTGTATGGAGCTCTATGCTGACAGGGAGAGCAGGTATATTTTCTTAATTGTGCTTTCAAGCTAAGCAACAGCTAATTGTGATTCTAAACATATTCTTTATGTTTGTAATTATTATTCTTTGATTCAGAGGTGGCGTGCTGGAGTCAGAGGGCACGGTGGAGATTAAATTTAGGAGGAAGGACCTACTAAAGACAATGAGAAGACTCGATTCTGTCTATGCCAGTCTGGTTGAGCAGCTCTGTAAAACCCTTTTCTGTCTTTAATTACATTTTTTTATTCTCAATTTCACATTTTAGAAATACAAGTGTTTAGACCTTCTTTTGTTATTCCAGCTTCGCCAGAATTGTCAGACAAGGAAATCAAGGAATTGGAGGAAAAGCTCAGAGCAAGGGAAGAATTCCTGTTGCCCATCTACCACCAGGTGGCAGTGCAGTTTGTTGATCTGCATGACACTCCTGGTAGAATGCAAGAGAAAGGGGTGATCACAGTAAGTTATGATCAGTGCGAAAAGTATAGAAGTTGGAAATTTAAAGGTGAGTAAGATTTTTAAAACTGATTTGACCTTTTATACTTTTTAACAGGATATTTTAGACTGGAAACAGGCGCGGACTTTCTTTTACTGGCGTCTGAGGCGGCTCCTGTTGGAACAGGTGGTCAAGTGTGAGATCATAGAGGCCAACAAGGATCTCAGTGATGGGCACATGCAGTCGATGCTGCGGAGATGGTTCGTTGAAACGGAGGGAACTGTCAAGGTGTGTGAGTACACCCAGAGCTGCAGGACTTTTGCTGCTCATACAGAAATGCACACAGCAGAAGAAAGACAGAACCTAAAAAGAAAACATTTTCATTTTTTTAATCTTTTAAACAGCTTTTTTTATTAGGATCATTTTCTTGCTCTAATTCATTAAATCAACCTTGATTTTTAAACAGTTCTAGTGTTGAACCACATTTAAACATCTGGCTATAAAATGTATTTGCCTGCTGAAACTGAACTGAACTAATCTGATGTGTATCTGCTTTTACAGGCGTACCTTTGGGATAACAATCAGGCAGTGGTGGAGTGGCTTGAGCAGCACTTGTCCAGAGAGGATGGCACCCGCTCAGTCATTCGAGAAAATATCAAGTACTTGAAAAGAGAAAATGCCTTAAAGCACATTCGTAGGTATGTACAAGCCCAGTTTTCACATCTTTAATAACTTGCAATGCCTTGCAAAAGTGTTATACAAATATTTTGTTAGTTGACAAGCTCAAACTTGAATGTATATTTTTTTGTATTTTATGTGTTAGAACAAAAGCAAAGTGTCATAGAAGGATATTTTTATTATGTTTAACAAATATAAATCGGAAATGTGTAGCATACATAGATATTCAGCTTCCCTGAGTCAGGCCTTTGTAGGACCTCCTTTTACTTCAGTTACAGCTGTAAGTCTTCCTCTAACCCAGGGGTCTCCAACCCTGGTCCTCAAGAGCTACTGTCCTGTAGGTTTTAGATCCGTCCCTGCTCCAAAACAGCTGAATCAAATAAATAGCTCTTTACCAGGTCTTCCAAACTTTATGGCATGCTGAAGAGGTCATTCAATCATTTGATTCAGCTTTGTTGGAGCAGAGTTGCATCTCTTTTTGGGAAACTTTTGATCTGCCTAATTTTTTAAACATCTATCAGGGTGACACCTTTTTGAGTTTGGAGGGATTTTAATTCTGCTTCAGAGTGTAACCGCTGTGAAAAACTATGAAGTTATGGCTGCAACACGGCAGGTCCAGCCCAAGATCGGATCTTCTGTTCATTTTTCATCTGCCATAAATGCTGTGAATGTGGAAGCCTCATTCATGAAATACATTTACCATTTCTTATAGTTATGCCTTTGCACAGTGTTTGAAGTGACTTTATCGAAGTTATACAGTGAAGCTGCTATGACAAAGTGATGGTTGTATTGCTGAAAATCACAGCTTTAAATGTCTCCCTCTCTAGCACACACTTGGGAACACTCCAGCAGTAGCTACTCAGAAAAACGTAGGCTAGTTAAAATCTTGACAGTTGAGGTTCAGCGGTTTTTTTCAGTGTTTTTTTTCTACCTATACTGAGGTATGCATCAGTTACACCTGAACTAACAATCTAAACGTAAGAAACAGTGTTTTAGTTTAGTAAGGTTATTTCCCTAATTATAAAAAAAAACAGCAAGAGTTTCAAAATAACTGCAGTTTACTTTGATTTATACAGCACTAACTACTTCAGTACGTTGCCTCTCCTTTCACTGCTATAATTGTGTTTTTGTGTGCAGCTTGGTGCAGGCCAACCCTGACATAGCAATGGACTGCATCATCCACCTGAGCCAGAACATTTCTCCCTCCCAGAGGGCCACGTTGTCGCATCTGCTGGCAACAATGGACAGCACCAGTTAAGCTCTGGGACTTCATAAGGTCACGCCATTAAAGAGAACAAAAACTTTATTGTAATCTGTTGTACTGTTAAAAGGTGTAAGCACGGAGTTGGTTTGGTGTTGAAAGGTCCAAGACGTAAATGTAATAGAACATCAACGGGGATTTCAGCACTGAAGTACTTATATTTTGGTTTTGTACCAAAGAAGACAAACGCACAAGGACAGCGGTAGAAAATCTACTTGTCATGATCCACAGGTTTGTTAGTGCCTTGTATGTGTAAATGATGTATTCAAACATATTACCTTTTCAGTCTTCTTCTCCACTCTACAGCCCAACACTGTAAAGCACACATCACTTTGCTGTATTAAGCACATCAGTATTCAATGTTATGACTTCAATTCAATGCAATTTGCTTTTTTTTGCATTGTATGCAGTATATTGGGGTTCATAAAATAAAAATTATTTTAGTTTTGGCCCCCAGTTATCATTTCTGGTTAAACTTGTAATAGAACATGAGTGTTTGTCTTTAAATATTATAGGTAAAATACAAGCTCAGATACCACTTTATTGATTGTATTAATAAAACTTCTAACAGAATAAATAAATGTGTGCCAGAGAAATTGCAAAATTGATCAAAAAAATTAATCTTAGTTCTAAATGTTTTGATGAATTATGAAGATAAAGAAATAATAAAAATGCAATTATTGATTATTATTTTCGGAACATTGTATATCAAACACTTTCTATTCATCCTGATTCTTATGTCCATTTGGACTATTTAACTCTGTTGAATTATGACAACATAAAAATGTTTCAATCAAAAGACCCGTAATGATGCCAAAAGAACTAGGAGCCCTTTCTGGCTGATGGATATCATCATCATTGGAGCAATGTTGCCACAATCTCTGGCTGTAAGCTAGAAGTAGATTTGAGCAAATAATAATGCATCATAGGATTTTATAGCGGCTATGAAAAAAAATCTCAAAGATTATTGTGAACTCTTGCATGGTTAGTGCAAATGTCCTATGGCAGATGGTTCTTTTTAGTACCAGACTTACTGGACAGAAAATCAAAAGTGTAAAATGATGAAGGTGCTAAATGACCAGCAACTGTTGAGTCTAGCGTTTCAACATTGGTTTGTGTTTTGGTTTTTACTTTGTTTTATTTTCTCCTCAGGTGCATCTCGGTAAACTCGAATATAATGGAAAATTTTACTCAAAAAGTATAACACATATAGATTCTTTGCGCTTAATGCTTATTTCTGTTGATTTCTCATGATTACGGTTTTAGCTACTGTAAACATAAAATTCAATACCTGAGAAAATTACAGTGTTACATAAAATAACATGCAGGGATGGTATCCTATGCCCTACACAATCATGGAGAAGAATGTTGACTTGAAAGTTGTTCAACAGTCAGTGAAACGCTTCACATGGACGGTAAGTCTCAAAAGGCAATTGCTAAAAAAGGTGGTTGTTTGCTGACGATCTTTTCCAAGCATAAAAATGATGCTGAGTGGAAGGAAAAAGTGGGGAAGAAAAAGGTGCACAACCAGTTACAGCCTTGAGATGATTTTGAAACAGCTCATTCAAGCGTTTGGATTAGATTTCTAAGGTGTGGGCTGCAGCTGGAGTCAGAGGTTTAAGGGGCACCACACATGGTCACATCCAGAACATGGAGTGCAACTGTAGCATTTCTTGGGTTGAGCCACACATACTGTCAATGACAAAGGAGAAAACAAACCCCTGTGCTCCAAAGTCCTCTTTTCAGAAAGTACATTTTCCCAGAGTCTGGAAGGAAACTGGAGAGGCACCAAATCCAAGCTGTTTGCGGTTCAGCTTGAAGTTTTCACAGTCAGTGATGATTTGGAGAGTCATGTCTTGCTGGTGTTGGTCAACTGTGTTTACCAAGTCCCAAATAAGGGCAGCTGTCTACTTAGAAATATTAGAGCACTTTATGCTTTCCTCAACTGAGAAGCTTTATGGAGATGGAAGTTTAATTTTCCAGTAGGACTTGGCATCTGGACACACTGCTAAAGGTAACAATGCCTGCTTTAATGACCATGGTTTGATGGTGCAAACATTCTGCAAACTGGCCTGACCCAAACCCCACATCTATGAAGTTTGACAAGAGGAAGATAAGCTGAAGGTGGCCATCAAAGCAACTTGGGCTTCATTACCACCTCGGGACAGTCACAGGCTGATCAGCTCCATACTACACTGCACTGATGAAGTAACTTGTGCAAAAGGAGCCCCAACCGATCATTGAGTGGAAATACTGTACAGTGCATGACCATAGTTTATAACACAGAGACATTTATGAATTAAAAATCTTTTTTTGTTGGACTTAAGTAATGTCATTCCGTGAGAAACTGAACTTTGAATTTTAATTAGCTGTATGCCATAATCAACATGAACAGAAATAAATACTTGAAATGTGCCACTGTTTATGCAATAAATATATTAGATATTCATGTAGTTGTTTGAATTGAATAACAGATATAAATTAACTTTTCGATTATATTTGAATTTATTGAGATGGACCTGTACATGTCAAAGGTTATTGTGACATTCTGTGATGCTCCTGAATATTTATTTTATTTTTGGTGTGGTCTCTCCAGTGAGGCTCCTAAGAATCAGCAGGTGTTTCAGCAGTGGAGATTATTTGCCAAATTAGGTCCTCAAATCCATGAGTTGACTTTCCATTATCTTGATCAAAAAGCAGCCATCATGTAACTTTTGGATTATTTTAAGCTTCTCCTGTTTGTTGTATTTTCCCCAGGGATGTTTTTTAATAAAATATAAATTTATTTTAAAACAAATTAGCTTCTTTTTGCCCATTTTTTTTATTATGATCAAGTCGAACAGCAAAGCAGTTATCTTTCCTCCAGCCATGTTAATCCTACTGTGTGGAAAACCACAGAGTAATGGTGCATTCAATTTACCTTGGAAGTCAGAACTCGGAGTTGGGTTTGATGTAACGTCCGCGTAAACAGCATTCCAGTTAACGTAGTCGGATAAGTCGGGATTCCAATATGGCAATGCCCAAGTAGCCAAAGTTGGTAGTACCTCTTACAAACATCGTTTTAAGGTGTATTTTCCATATCCTAACACCCCTTTTCTTTTTAGAGTTGCAGGCTCTACGTGTAACATCGATTTTAGATTCATTCTCACAAGTGGGTCTTGTAAAATAGACATTTTTTCAGCACAGCTACTATTGTTGATGTGAGAAGTGGCCATTTGAAAGTCAAAGTCAGAGCAAAAAAAAACAAATCTTCGATTTTCTGAGTGGGAAGTCCGACTTTGGAGGGCGTTCCAGTTCATTTTTCCCACTCGGAAATCAGACATTCAGAGTTCCGACTATGGAACTCTCCATACATTTCTGGGTGTGCTTTGGAATGATGTGGGTAACACCAAGTTCAAACAATAAAATATGTACAGCAAAAATCAGAAGAGTCGTCACCTTCTCCTGCTGTCTTTTATAAATATAAATAAAACATCACAGCAACAAACTCTAGCACAATACAACAGACGAGTTTTTGAGCTACATCACAGAAGGGAGAACGATAAAGGAACAGGTAAGAACTAACTTACATGCAGTTCTCCACACAGTCTTTGTACTTATACAGGTTTTCAGTCTTTGCTTGGCAAAATTAAAGATTTTAGGTCTGACACATTTTATCTTTATGTCACCATTTATATGTGGTTTTAGTTCCTAAAATGCTCTTCTCTTGTTGAATGAAATGTTTCTTTCCAGGTTTCCAGAACTGTCAATTCTTCAAGAAAAAAAAAATCAAACTTCTTCAGCTGTCGTCCAAAAGAAAGGAAAAAAAATTGTGAATAATTTTATATCTTTTAGGAAAAAAGTTTGGCTTTTTCAAAGCAAAGCAATGGGTTTGCTGTCGGGTTGGCTGCCCATGTATTGAGAGGGCAGGGGATCCTGTGAGGTGTATGTGGTGTATAGCCCTGTCACTTGCACATCAGACAGCGGCACACTCCCTCCACTGGAAGCCGGAGGCAGGCTCGTTGATCCCAAGTCACAGTCTGATAATCGCAGAGGGGAGTTACTGAAGGTGCCCAAGGCATCCAGATTAAAGCTGTCGTCTTTCATTTCTTCCCACAAGTTCCCTAAAAAAACATTGATGTCTTAGTGCAGTGAATCAATAACATATTTATTTTCTAACATTAAACACCTGTATAGACACTGCTTTAAAAGTTAACTCAAAACTATGAAAAACTTAATCACACTTAATTTGTAGATGACCGGAACAAAATAGAAGAAACAGAGAGAATAAATGTTAAACTGTTATATTCTTTCTGTTTAGTCCACTATAAATGAACATAGGAAAACACCTTTTTATGGAAAGCTTATTTTTGTCCATACAAATTATCTTAGTTCCAAAAAGGTATTTCATTTGTGATGTTTCAATATTTTATTCAGGTAGGACCTGTGGTGATATATATATATATATATATATATATATATATATATATATATATATATATATATATATATATATATATATATATATATAAAAGAAACAGCCTTTAAATGGTCAAGGACCAAAAGTGCCACCATCCCCAAAAAACTATCTCTTAAATAAAAATCTCTAAATGTAATTTGAATATAATTGTAATAAATAAACATGGAATGAGTTGTCCAACATTGTACCTATAATTATTTTAAAGTTTGTTTAAAATATTTAAAACAGGATATGTTCAATAAAATATCAGTTCTATGTTACAATAAACAATACCGTACTGGTTTCCTAAATACCTAAATAAAAACATATTCCTTTTACATGCAACAAATTCAAATTTTAATCAGTTGTTTTCAAAAATAATGTTTAAATTATGTTTTTAAATATTAAAATAATTCTCAATAGATTTATTTATTTATCTATTTAATGTAATATAATGCATGCATTTCCATCAATTTATTGATATTTTAATGCAATGAACTGTGAAACGTATTGTTGGGAAAAGTTTTCATACAGCAGGTCTTAAAACCTGTTTACCTTGAAAGGCAAAGTCCATGATGCTTGGGTCCAGTGCATCCACCTCTGTGTTAGCGTCACTCTGCATACTGTAAAAATCATCAGGAGGCTTGCTGGGCTGCTGGGCGAGCGGACTGTGAGACAGGTCAGGGACCGTGTGGAGGGGAGGCGTCTGGGCCGGGGCAGGGGACATGGGGCCCATTCGAGCCTGAGCATGGAGCTGAGCCTGGAGCTGGTGGTGCTGGTGCATGGGCAGACATGGCAGAGACAGGGTGACTATGGGATGAGGCTGCATCTGAGCCGGGACCGGCAGCGGGAGACCAGTTGTACAGCCGGCCAGAAGGGTCATTCCAGGCTCAAGAGGTTTTCGTCTGCAGCTTTCTGGCCGGTCGGTGATCAGTTTGTCCAGCTCGTCTGTGAGGAAGCAGAACAGACTGTCAGACTAATTCAAAAGTATGAAGTTTGAACTTAAAAATTTCCCAAAATACTTTTCTGACCTGGGTTAGCCATGCTGCGGCGAATAGCTGGGAGATCCTTGCGTTTCCACTTCTGCATCTCTTCCTCCATCTTGTCAATCTTGGCAGGGTTTAGTGCCCACAGGCAGCCCTTACGGGAAGAGCTGCTCGTCTTGTTCTCCACCTTCTCAAAGCATTTATTTAAAGACAGGTTATGTCTGACTGAGTTCTTCCATCCATCAGGTGCTGTCTGTTAAGAACCAACATATAACACAATCAGCCACACTCTTTATGCCAACATTACAGTACTTTATTTTCACTGATTGTTTATCTGTAATATGAAGAAAATCAAACCTTAAAATATGGAAAGTGTTCCTTCATAAAGCTATAGATTTCACTGACTGGGAGGCTGCCTGTTTTACTGTTCTTTAAAGCCATTGCAATCAAACAGCTGGAAGAAAATAGCATGAGTTGAATTTTGTTAACAAAACAAATCAGATGAATGGAAAGCCATATAAGGCTATTTAGTGTATGTGTTCACCTGTAGGAGTAGATTGGCTTGGGGAAAGACTTGGGCTGCAGCTCCTGTTCTTGTGGGGCCATACGAGGTTGGGTGAACAGACTTTGGTTGTTGAAAGAAACATTGCTATAAAGTGCACCAGCTGAGCACTAAAACAGAGGAAAAAATTATGAAACTGTCATTCTTTCATATGACAAATATTTTTCTCTATAAGTATATTTCTAATTGGCCTGGATGTTGGTAGCAACCCAAGGGATTCACATATAAAAAGAAATCAAAACAGTTTAGTTCCTAAATTAAGTTAGAGTAGAGTAAAGCGACAGAGGGGATACCTTTTAAACACATAAAAAAAGAGGAAGCTGTAAAAAAGCATAGAAAATCACGAACCAGCAGAAATCTGTTGGTGTTTAGAAAGCAGCCTTACCTCTTATCAATGCACATTAGTATTAGCTAATTTAGTCCTAATTGGTGGTCTGTGAAAAGGCATTATCATTGTAAGACATATTGATGGCATTGGCTATGGATGCTGTTGTATTCTACTTTTTTGGGGCTATTTTTTATTATGCAGTACATATGTTTTAATTATATCTTTTTTTAAGCTTTAGAAGTAATAGGCCTGTTTATATTATTCAGGGTAGTAAAACATGACTCTGTTACCAGTATTTTATAGGGTTTAAGGTTTTAAGTAAACAAACTCTTGAGTAAAGGTATGAACTGAAAGCAGGGAGGATCAGTTATAACTCTGGTTCATGTTACAACCCGAGTTCATGGTACTCCTGGTACGGTCAGGAGACCTGGAGAAAATAAATGACCTGTCAAGATGTAGAAGGAGGAGAGAGGAGTCATGTGATATGTTCTTTGTTCTTTTGGAAATAAAAATGGTACAGCCTTGTAGAAAAGCGAGTCAGATTTTGTCTGGCTCCCATCTGCAGGTGCGTCCTTTTGAAACAGATATCTGTTTGTGTGTGTTGTTTTTACTCTCTGTCTCTCAGTTCTGGGTCTTATTTTGAAACAGTTCCCGCTGGGGTTTTGGAGTTCGGCGCCCCCACCCCTCGGAGTAAAAAAAAAGTGAGTTCCAGAGCACATAAAAAAAGAAGCCGACAATGCACTGTCTGAATACTTCACTGAGGACTATTAGTGCCATAATCCCAAGCTGAAAGAAAACATTTCACCACAAACCAACCACAACCAGGTGCTCCTCACAAGATTTCTGACAGAGTAGTCCAAAAAATATACAGAGTCATTTATTTTTGACTTAACAGTTTTCGTCATTAAAATAATACGTAATACACTCAATCACAATGGCCTATACACCTGTTCACTGCACAAGACTCCACTGCTGAAGAAAAAGCTAGTTTGGCATGTTTGAAGGCTGCGGCTGAATATGTGGGAAAAACTATGAATTACTTAGACAATATAGTTTGGTCAGAGACATTGAATTCAATTGAACATCCAATAAAAATCATTGAGACCCTGGTGCATTGAGGATAACCCCAGAACTTTTAAGATTTGAAAGCAGTTAGTGAGATATGATGAGTCCAAATCACACTTGTGCACTGCATGTGACTAGTTTTTACATAGAGAAGATGTGCTGGAGTTGTCTGTACCTGTAATAAGTTTTCTACGGAGTATTGAATACATTTCTTTAGGGCATCCGATGCTTTGGTTTCACATGACACTTCACTTATTACACATAATTTCATTTATGGACTTTCTTTTTTTAGTTAACTGTATTTGACGATTGCTTGGGTTGTTAAGAACATCCAGTGAAACTTCCATGTCAGTGGGCCTCCTTACACAATATACTTACTAAGAAAAACACTGAAGTTTTTGATACTTATTTTGCCAACTTTATTTTATATTGCTAAAATTGTCCATTCATAGAGTGTCACCTGTTGTCCAGTTTGGGTTAGAGAGTACACCTGTTGGGATGTAGGCTGGTACACTGAGGTAGGGCATTGATATCCTGGTGAAGGCAGTCCATTCATGGAGAAAGGAGACATCTGTGAAACCAAAGCAGGCAAAATTTTACTCAAACTATGCACGATAAATGATAATACTTATTCTTGTTGTGCTGTGATTACTCACACTTCCACTGTGGGTGTTGATAATACTTATTCCCAGGGGGCTGTGCTGCATGTTACTCTGGAGGTGTAGCATGGAGCTCTGACTCACTGGTATCGTCATCCCATTCAGTTGAGCTAAACAGAACCAGAACACCATGGTTCAGGTAACCATCTCTTCAAAAAAGTTTTCAATTCATCCAGTTCTATTTGTAATTAGATGCTGTAGTACAGTGGTTCTCAGACTTTTACATTAGCCACACAGTTAAAACAAAGCCTTCCAAGAACCAACACATTTTCAGATATTTTAAAACTGTAGTACAAGAAGAATTTGGCTCTGTCAGTCAAAGGTTAAAAGTACTCTTGATCCTTTTTCTTCAGGATTTTTGAAAGTGTTTCAAACTGTATCTTTGGACTTTGTTTTCTTTTTCACTTTACCATTTTCAGTGGAATGTTTTCTTGGTTTAGCATAAAACCTGCTATATTTGCAGGATAAGTTATTGCTGTCTTTCTAACAGACAACTTTGCAAATAGACAAATTGTTAAATTGTACTTAAAAGCACTTTTTAGTGTCGACAAGTCACAAAGACACAATTTGTTATCAATTGTTTAGTTAAATCTAGAAACAAAAATACAACAAAAACACCGTTTAACGCATAAACAACTATTGTAGTACCAAAAATGTGGTTCCCAATAAAAATTGATCAACTGAAGAATCTGTAACATCCAGTGTCAGGTATTTGATGGATGTTTATTAATATTTCACATGACCTTTATACACTGTTTTCCTGATTCAGTTTCCAGTCCTCAAGTTTTCACCTTTTCACATGTTTGTTTTACATGAACAATCCTAGGTTTCTTTTTAGTACAGTTGCCAAGCTTACACAGTCATAGCTCTGTTGAGCCAACTATTCCCCCATCTCTCAGTAGCGATGCCTTTATGGGATTCTTCATAAATAAAATAAATTATATAAAAAATAAAATCATTGGCATTCTTCCAAACATGATTACTTCTTCTTCAGTAAGTGAGGCAGCATCAGAGGTAACTGTAGAACCTTATTTGTGTTTAAACTGTTTTTAGTCAGTCCAGCTTTTGGAATGATCAAAAATATTAAATTCACCTAAAACTTCAACTTGCGTGTTGGACCCAATCCCAACCAAATAATTTAAAGAAGTTCTTGAGAGTTTAAATGAAGGCAACTGGACTTTTCTTTTTGTCTTGAATACATTTCTTCTCTCATCCAAGAGGCTTCTTCATTTAAAGAAGTGTTTCCTTTGATTACTGCCCCTGTTTTACATATAATTAGTCTATACTTGGTAAATGGATATGCAGGATTTTAGGATCTCTTTAATTAAACCTTTACTTAAGAAACCTTCTCTAGATCAAGATGACTTAATAAATTATAGACCAATACCAATTGCTTTTAAACACGCAGTGGAGCAACCGGTTCTGAAAAAAACCTGGCCTCGACTCAACACTTTGTGAATTTTCGTTCCATTTTCAAGCTCCCTTTTTTATCTAAGTTACTAAAGAAAGTTATTTCTAATCAAATCTCCTCCTATTTAGATTATCTCCGTGCGATGGACCCTTTTCAGTCTGACTTCAAGTCGTTACACAATACACAGTCGGCTCACCTTCTCGTTTTTGATTATATTGAATTGGTTTTGCTCTTATTTTTCTGAGAGGAGCTTCAGTGTGATTCAGGACAATTGTGTCTCTCCCTTGGCAGCTCTCCCTTGTGGTCAGCAAGGTCCAATTCTTGGTCCCTTACTTTTTTCTCTTTATATCTTGCTGTTGGGTGCCATTTTTAGAATACATTCTGTCAGCTATCACCTCTATGCTGATGATTGCCAGGTATACGTCTCCTTACAACCTCACGACTCTGTACAACCTCTCCTTCACTGCCTTTGCGATATAAAGAGCTGGCTCTTATCTAATTTTCTTCTCTTAAATGATGCTCATCTTTTTAAATCCAAATTCCACCTCATGCCCCCAATATGACATTTCCTGTCTCTCATTCAATCTTAAATCCTCCATCTCAAATCTTGGAGTTAGGATGGATTCGGGCCTGAAGATGGATATGCAATTCAATCAAACTGTCAAGTCTTTGTTTCTTCCAGTTGAGACGTCTTGCCAAAGTGAAGCCCATTTTAAAGAGATTCCATCTCGAATCTGTGATTCATGCTTTTATTACTTCTAGGCTCAATTACTCAAACTCTGTCCTTTATGGTATCAGTGAATCCTTAATGTCCCATCTCCAACTGGTTCAGAATGCAGCTGCTCAATTCCTGACTGGCTTAAGTCGGAGACAACACATCACCCTGATCCTGGCAAATTTACACTTGTTCCACATACACTTTAAAATCTTGTTGTTTGTTTTCAATTCTCTCAATGATATGGCCCCCAGCTATCTATCTGAGCTCCTCTATCCTTACAAACCTTATAGGTCCCTCAGATCAGCTGATCATCATTTGTTACAGATTCCTAGAATCCAATGTGCCTTCTCAGTCTGTGCACCTAAACTCTGGAACCAATTATCTCTGCAGATTAGGCTGGCCCTTACCACTTTTAAATCTCGTCTGAAAACTCATTTTTAATCTTTAGTTTCTAACCCTCTGTGATTCTCTTGCAGCCCTTCCTTGGGTTGGTTTAAATCATATTTGTCCAACAGATTTCAGTGTTTTCATGTCAATCAGGGGTGTCAAACTAATTTCCATTTTGGGTCACATCAAGATCATGAATGTCCTTAAAGGGCTGCCTGTGGCATTAAGAATTGATAAAACTATCTTTAACAAACTGCTAAAATATTAATAACTATGTCTCCACATTTGACGAGTACTTCTTAAAATTAAATATTGCAGAACATCTTTTCCCAACGATGTGATTTAGGATTCTTCAAATAAACACTGATTTGATTTAACTAATGAAATAGTATTTAGTGCACATAAATGGAACTTAAAGGTTCTATTTATATGGTCCACTAGAGTTTAGAGGGCCACATAATGGTTGTGGAGGGCCAGATTTGGCCCACGAGCCTTGAAATTGACATATGCGATGTAAATGATGAATCTTCTTCACACTCAAGGGTTACTTGTGGAGTACCACAGGGTTCTGTGGTTGGCCCAATTCTATTTAACTTTACTTATGCTTCCAATTGATAAAATCATTAGACAGTATGGGATAAATTTCCGGTTGCAGAGTGGTGCAATAGGACTGCCTTGCAGAAGGTCCTGGATTTGAATCCCAGCCTGGGGTCTTTCTGCATGGAGTTTGCATGTTCTCCCTGTGCATGCGTTGCTTCCCTCCAGGTAGGTTAATGGGTCTTTCTAAATTGCCCTTAGGTATGAGTGTGTGCGTGCATGGTTGTTTGTCCGGTGTGTCTCTGTGTTGCCCTGCAATGGACTGGCGAGCTATCCAGGGTGTACCCCACCTCTTGCCCAATAAATGCTCGAGTTAGACACCAGCCCCCCCGGAACCCTTTATAGGACAGATGGTATAGATAATGGATGGATGGGATAAATTTCCACAGTTATACCGATGATACACAACTATATTTATCCATAAATCCTGATGAATCCAATCAGTTAGGTAGATTATAGGCATGTATGAAAGACATAAGAACCTGGATGACTCTAAACCTTCTGCTTTTAAATTCTAAGAAGACAGAAGTTGCCGTCTTTGGATCAGAAGCTCTGAAAACGAACTGCTTAGTCAATCACTTCATCTGGATGGCATTAAATTGGCTTCCGCGAACAATGTAAAGAACCTCTGTGTTATTTCTGACCAAGACATAACATTAAAATCCCTTATTAAAAAGGTTTCTAGGATTTCCTTATTTCCCTTCTGGAATATTGCTAAAATTACAAACCTCCTGTCCAGGAGTGATGCTGAAAAACTAGTTCATGCATTAGTTACCTCAAGGCTGGACTACTGTAATTCTTTACAATCAGGAAGTCCACAAAATGCCATTAAAACCCTTTGGTTGATCCAAAATGCGGCAGCAAAAGTTCTGATGAATATTAAAAAGGGAGATCACATTTATCCTGTTTGGCTTCCCTTCATTGGCTCCCTGTTAAATTCAGAATAGAATTTAAGATCCTCCTTCTTATATATATGTAAACCCCTAATAATCAGCTCCATCATACATCAGAGATCTGATTGTTTCATATGTTCCTAACAGAGCACTTTGCTCTCAGACTGCAGGTTTACTTGTGATTCCTACTATTTCTAAAAGTGATATGGAAGGCAGATCTTTTAGTTATCAGGCGCTTATCCTGTGGAACCAGCTCCCAGCTTTAGTCCGTGAGGCAGATACTCTGTCTACTTTTAAGGTCAGGCTTAAAACTTTCCTTTTTGCTAAAGCTTGTAGTTAAAAACAGATTGATGTTAGCCAGTCATTGGATGGGTAATGGAGTGGGGGAAGGGTAGTAGCCGACAGCCTAAAACCTAGTTTACACTTCTCCATCAGCAAGTTTGCACTCACACACACTTAGTGAAGGAGACGTTTTCTTTTTATACTTCTTCGTTGGTTTGTCAGTGTTGCAAAGCAATTCCCCACCAAGACCATTTGGCAGGCCTGCCTACCATGACAGTGACGTCTCTAGTCGGCGACAGTTTATTTACTTCGGCTTGTAAGCACTCATCCACTCAAGGAGCAATGGCCGACAGAGAGCAAGTTTTGATTGAGCTGAAAAGCTTTTATTAGAAATGCAGCTCATTGAAAACTCTACAAACGTATGTAAACAAACAAACAAACACAGTGGTCTGTTTTGTTGTTCTCTACACCTCCTGGTGTTCAAAATCACCAAAAGATCATATTATGCCATGTCAACACATAGCCGGGTATCTCACAAAACAAAGATCTTTTTCTACGGTTTGGCTTGTCATCCACACGAAAACGCAGATTTATGGCACCGAAAACAAATCTAAAAAGTCTGGCCAAGGTGAAGACTTGCGCTTTCTCTGTTTTAAGCGTTTGCTTGTGGACAGAAATAGCCGGAGTTTTAGGCTCCACAACATCACTGTCCGCAACAAAAATGCTCCAACATCACTTGTGCGACCTGTGTTTACACTCAGGAACAGTATATGCCCTGAGAGCTGTGTTGGAACTATTAATTGTCCAAGCACTCTTTGCTTGCTTGTTTTTACAACCTTAGTTACTGGTCGATGTAGAAGTTAGAACATAGAAAGTTACTCTGAGTGGATATGATTTGGGGGAACTACTGCTCCCTACAGGCTTGGCATGTCTATGAATGTCCTTAACAACACACTTATGCGGTTAGGTTTGGAAAGAGTTTATTTTTTTTAAACGAGGTGGTGAGGATATTCATTTTTAAAAATCTGCCTCTACGTGTGGACATGGCCTTTGAGAAACTGCCTTGCAATATGAAACATATTGTGCCTAAAAGCTGCATTGCATTACATCGACTATAGAGCACCGTTCTGGTGAAATGATATTGGGCTGATGTTGGGCTAACCAATCACAGACGTGTGCTCTCCGTTGGGTTCGACAGATAGTTAAAACATTGGGCTATATTCCTTGCGTCCTTGTGTGCCTATTAGAGAGCCCTTGCATTGACAGATGATGACACTGCATGTCTGCGGACCTTCGCTGACAGAGAAGTATAAACTAGGCTTAAGCAGGTTGGAGGAAAGCAGTCCAGACGGACCCTGGCTCTGCCTCTTTCATGTCTCATTCTAACGAGCTGGGACATCCTGAGCTATCTCTGTAGTCATGCTGCTATAGGCTTAGACTCCTGGAGGACATACTGACCACTTTTCTTCACTCTGTCACTCTGCTACTTTTCTCTTCTAGGACTCTCCAGTTGCATTATTTGGTGTTATTTCAACTGTTAATTTTATGTTTTCTTTCAGTGTTTTTCTTTCCATAGAAGCTGCACCTGGTCTGGCATCGTGCTCAGCTGTGATGCGTTGTTTGAGTAGGCATCGACTGGGATGACGCTTCCAGTAACTGAACATCCTCTGTGTCCTGTTATCAAATTTTAACTTTCTTTAATATAGAAAGTAGTCTACATCAGTTCTTTTGTTCTTTTTGTGTCTCTGCTCTGTCTTCTTGAATCCCCAGACAGTCGTGGCAGATGGCTGCTCGTACTGAGCCAGGTTCTGCTGGAGGTTTCTTCCTGTTAAAGAGGAGTTTTCCTCTCTACTGACTATATGCTTACTCAGTATGAGGGATTGCTGTAAAGTCAACGACACAATGCAGGCGACTGTCTACTATCGCCATATTCATTCAGAGGAGTGAATGCTGCAAGTCAATGACTCGACACAGTCTGCTGGATTTTCTTAAATAGAAAACTTTTGAAATGATTGCAATGTATGTATGATTGAATTGAAATGACTTTTCTTATAAAGTGTCTTGAGATTACATCTGTTATGAATTGGTGCTATATAAATAAACTGAATTGAACTTGAACTGAATTCTCTAACAAACTTCTGACATCTTCACAGAAAAGCTAGATTTATTCTGAGATTAAATTGCACACAGATGGACTTCATTTACAAATTAGGGTGACTTCATCTGGCTTCTCTAGATTATATTTGGGGGTATCAAATAAATATGGCTGAATACAAATGGATGCTCAACTTCTGATATTTTTATATGTAAGAATAATTTCTTACATATATGAAAGGTACAGTAGCTTTTATAGATCTATATAATAACAACCCATTGAAATCCATTGAGGTTTGTGGTCATAGTGATAAAGTGTAAAGAAGTTCAAGGTATAAAGATCTTGAGAGTTTGTGAGCCAATAACCATAGTAATAACAAGATGGAGAATGAATCTGTTCTCATTTATCCAATCAGAGAGCTGTTGCAGCTTTTAAATGTTGCCCCCTCACCTGTCTGTTGCTCCAGCAAGCTGCCCTGGGAGGGCCCGTTGCTGTGGCCTCTGCTATCAGCCATCTGCTGTAGCCTGGGCATATCCACCGAGGTGAGCCATGACAGGGACTGCAGGTCCCCAGGGAGGTCCTCCACTCTTAGCTGGGAGGGGTCCGTGGTCAGAAGCCTTCAAGAGAGGAGGGAGGGGGATGGTAGTTTTTCGAGGTTAGCACGGCTGTCAGCTCAGACACACTTGGATCAGAAGGGGAGTTTAAATCTAAACACTTGGTTGGAGTATTTTTTTTATCTCTGACAGACATCTGAGGGGTCTTAATGAGAGGAGAGAGAGATGAAAGCTGCAGAGTAAAGCTCTGTTTTTCGAAATTCAGGATTAAGCATAAGAAGATTAAACACAAATGTTAGTTAGAAGTGACAGTTTTAATCAACAGTAACAGAGTTAAATAAGCTTTTAATTCAATGAATAAAGTCCTGTGACTTTATTATCCATATGGACTTGTTAGTTTATCTGTTTTGACACACAGATTAAATCATTTTTGTTTGTTTCTACTTTTAGTATTTTTAAAGGACTAATTTGACAAATTTTTGGAAACAATTTCAGCTAAATTGATTTTTTTTAAACCAGTCAGCCTACAGTTATGTCTTTTGAATAGAAAAGCTTGACGAGAACCAATGAAAGGAGAGGAACCTTCTTGAATCCTCTTCAGACTTCTCAGCGAACACACAATGTTCTGCAATTCGAGTTTCTATGACAACATAGACAATTCGGTTACCTCGTGGGTCTGTGGACAGTGCAGGAGTACACCACCCCCCTCTACATCTAGACACAGGGCATATCTTCAAATAAAAAAAACAGCTCTGTGTCAGGTGACCACAATCTCGCCTCACCCATTGGCTGAATCATAAGTAAACAACACATGAGATCGTTTGAAACATGGGACAGCGGCACATGTTGCCTGAAACAGTTGGCCCCATCTATTGAAAAATGATCACCTATTGTGTCCCAAACGACAAATCTGCCCAGTGGCACGTGTCTCTATTGTCTTCCCTGGAGCCTTCCTTGATTGTCTATGTCATTTCTTTTCTTTACCCAGCCCCTTGCATTAATCTGCTGGAATGACAGCCCTCACATAAGAGGGACAAATAGAATGCCATCTGCTTCCCTGTCCCTTTCCAGCCCCTATCCACACGGGACCCCCAATCTCCCAACCCCCCACCATCACCCTACACTAACGGAGAACTCAACGGGTCTCAGGCCTGGGGAAGAAGGAGGGTGTAAATGCAGTTTGAGGTCAGGGCTATGTGTTGACTGTCCTAGGTGACATCATTGCTGCCAGGAATCACCACCAGACGTCTGAGACACTGGTAGTAAACTTCACAGAATCACTTTTTGTCCCTCATACATCTCTACATTTTTCACTTTTTTCTCACATGTAAGACATTTATTTTACTTTTGATTAAAAAGCAGTAACATGGTTGATCCCTCCCAGCCGTAATTATATATTTACAAGTACATTTTCTATCCTTTGCATTGGAAAATCTTTTACTATAATAGCTGAATGTTACAATAGAAACCATTCAACAGTTGACAAATTAGGGATGTTCTTCACGCCCCTTCTGGCCTTAGCAGAGCATAGAAATTGCTCACTGATGCAAAGAATTTTGCTGGTGTTTCCATGTCTCATCCTAAC
Organism: Valencia hispanica; assembly: GCA_963556495.2. NCBI lineage: Eukaryota > Metazoa > Chordata > Actinopteri > Cyprinodontiformes > Valenciidae > Valencia > Valencia hispanica. The sequence continues at coordinate 30,186,676 of OY747704.1, forward strand.
CTTACCACAGAGTTCAACAGCTCTAAATATTGGCCCTCCTCCTTCACTGCCACAGCACCCCCACCCCTGCTCCTTCTTTTCTAATTGGGAACCACTTGTGCACACTGGTGACCCAGAGCGCACCATCTCCCCCTGAGCTGGGCAGCCCAGAGGCTCAGGCTCTCCGTGCGCCGACAGCAGGAGTGTAAACAGAGCTGATGGTTTCTGACAGATCTATTCAGAGTGAAAATCATTTATTCTTGCTGATTTTTTTTCTTCCTTCTCTTCTTTTCATGGAACCCCTCCGAAACACAAAAAGAGCTGTCCATCTAACACAAGTGTAAACATTGTGGATTGGAATAATTTCACCTCAAAGAGTTTCATTTATAAAACACTCACATAATCTCTTTTCATATTTTAATATTGAATTATTTCTGACTATGTGTAACCAGAAAAATAATAATACCTGTAGTCCTGTGGTGACGGATGATGCCCAGCATTGTCAATTATTCCTGACATCCTGGAAGTTATTCCACCTTCTATCATTTCCTGGGATGTGTTGTAGACTTTTTCTGTGGCACATGACACATACAATCATATACGTTCATACTTGAAATTAAAATAACAAGCTATACAGAAGTATTCATCCCTGCATTGCAATGTTGAGCTTAAGTAGATGAACACTGTGAAAACATATGCGGTATGGTATATATATATAAAACCCCAAAAGACAATAGAAAATAAAAGATAGAAATAGGAAAGAAAAAATATTGAAATGAATAAATATAAAAGATATTTTATAACTTAAATAATGTTATTATTATTATTATACTTATTAATAATATAATAATAATAATAATCAATTGTATAACTTTACTATTTGCATAAGTAGGCAATGTTTTTGTTGATGTTAAATCCCTGTTTAAAGCTTTCCTATTCCACCTGATTGCTTCATTTTCACAGAAAACCCGAGAATACGTATGATTTCGTAACTGTCATCCTTCAAACAAGCAGTAAAAAAAATCCCTTTAATTTTTAACCTTTTTCTTGCAATAGGGAGATGAAGATTTACTAAACTAAAAAATATTTACAATTATTAAAGTAATTATCTCATCTAAGAATTCCACTAGTTTTTTTATTTAATTTAACAAACATCACTTGAATAAACCTACCTGTTTTGGTTTATATTGAAGGTTGTGAGAGCCGGTCCTGAGCCCCTGTACTGTATCCCCCTGTGTTGGACTTGATTCCTCCAAAACCGTTTTTAAATTTCCCTCTCTGGAGCTGTCCAGCACTCTGACATGCGCAGTAGAGAACTGAGCAGAGCGCTCTTGTTGCCCGGGGGCAGGAGGATCTCCGATAGTTTGACAGCTGTTAATGCAGAATCTGTAAACATCCAGCACTTTACCTGCAGGTTTAGAGAATCAGGGTTGATGTTTACTGTTTTATATCATTCGGGCACTTGGTGCGCTCCTTACTGAACGTCCAGCAGCATACTGTCAAAATCACACGATTTCTGCATTAACGTTTAGACAATGATCCATCAGGACGGCTCAGTCCTCTCCGGTGAAACAGTATAAACTCGAGGAGTTCATACATCTCAAGGTTTGCCAGTTCTTCTCTTTAGCTGTGCGCTTGTCTCACAAGCTGCGCACAGGTGCGTCTCAGTCATAAAAAAAACATCACTTTAGTCCTCAATCTTAGTTTTTATGTAGGCAAACAAAATCGTAAGACGATAAAGTTAATTTAATTTATTTTAAAATAGTTTATCCAAAACCGGGAAAAAATACTCAGTGATTTTTTTTTTCTAAAGAAAAAGGCCTTAATATCGCTCCTCCTCTCCTGGTTATTCCCAGCAGTTACTTCGCTCGGCTCTGAAATGCTGTGTGTCGCAACTTGTGGTGGCATCTGTGTATGTGAGTGTGAACTTTTTTTTTTCTTCCTTTAAGGAAATGCTTGTATATTATCTGCTTCCCGCCGCAGAGGCCGCGTCCTGCTCCTCTCATCAGTGGGAAAAGGGAGCCCGGGAGGCGGGTAAAGGGAGGGCAGGGGGTAGGGTGGGCTGCTGCAGCAGGAGGCGGCAAAAAGCTCAGTCCAGTCTGCAATACGAAACAGGGTGTTTCCTAAAAATTTTTTTTATGGATTTTCTCGTGTTTTGAAATGCTCATAACAGATAGGAAATAAGTTATATTTTCTGCAGCCTATGTTTTCCGTTTATTATTTAAAATAGCCTAAATTGTGGATGTTGTTAAAAAAGAGAGAAAAACAATAAGGAAAGAGAAAAACACGACGTCAAAACCTTTGAATTGATCTGAGTGTAGAGTTTTATTATTATTATTAATATTATTATTATTATTATTATTATTATTATTGTTGTTGTTGTTGTTTAGTATGTATGTAACAAATAAATAAATAAATCTATGATAAACAAATGTATAAACCAACTGTACAACAACCAAGGGTGCAGCTGGTTTGGTCTTTTAATGCAGGGGAAAATATGAAACCAGTTTGAGGTTAAACTGTGACTGCAAATTAAGGATAAACTGCACTATCGGCAGTATCAGTCCCATGGGATCCTACAGATGGCCTGTCACAATAGGCACAATCAATGATTACATGCATGAAGGTAACGGACAAAAACAAGACCATCCTCAGAGAGAGGAGCCTGTAGGTCCTAAAGCCCGTGGGGTTGTGATTTTAGAACAGGCTGCTTCCTTAACTTTGTGGAGAAAAATAAAATTGATTCGCTGCATGATGATGATGATGATGATGATGATGAGGATAATTGTGGTGGTTTAATTGTAGTTGACAGTGTGACCCCTGAGTGAGGAGCAGGGAGTAAGACAATTACACAATGGTAAAAACAAGCAGCTGGTGGTGGCCAAAATAACAGAGGGCCCTCAACACATCCACTCTGATTTGTTGATTAATAATGAAGGGCATACCAGTACACTAAACAACAGTAATTGTGAGAATTTTTTTTTATTTGAATGTTTATTTAAATATCAGGACGTGTCTGTTTTAACCTAAGTGCGTGGATTTACTCCTGTTGGTTTTGCATTTTGGATTTACACAGTAAGGCAAGCAGTGGGAAGTTGGAATATATATATTTTTTCCCATATAAATCCAAAACTAATTGGCAGTGATAGAAGTGGTTGTTGGCTGGCCATTTAATTTAGGTCAGAATATATGCAGTAAAGGTGAGTTAATCTAACTGCAGCTGAAATATGTTTGAAGAATCCTTTCTGTAGTTGTCCTGTTTGACTTAGACCTAGCAAATATATTAATGTTCGTTTCAAATAATACACATAGACGGATTGTTTTTAACTTATGGGAGCAGAGTTTTGTATTTATTGTCACTTAGTGACAAAGTTACAAACCATAAACTCTAAATAACTACACACAGTGTCTTGTAAGAGAAATCACGTTGTATGATTTTTAAATAATTTATTTGTATAATGGTGCAGAAATTATTTATTTGGTCAATCAGTCTTCCCGATTCCCTCGAGCCATTGGATTTCCCCTGGACCAGAACCTGCTCAATAGTCATTGATGTTTCATTAAACCTTTTAATTATTTATTGTTCCTCTGAGTGGTTTTCTGCATGTGGCTCAGATCGTGTAACAAAAACATGACACATGATGCTATTTGTTCAGTAAGCAAGTGTGTTTTAGGTATAGCTTTTCACGATATTTAAAAAGATCACTAAGGTCCTCTAAGAAACCATTGAGGCCTTCACAATACTTAAATTGCGCACAGATGATCATTTTATTTAGGGTAATCAAAGTATAGGGGGCTAAAGAGAAATGCACGCCACACCTCTTAAATTTTATTTGTACATTTCTTTTGTAAAACAGACACAATTTTCTTCCATTTTTAAATTCTGGACAATTTTTTGTTGTTTCCCATAAAATACAGTGTGGCAAGATGTGAAACTTAAAATTTTTTGCTTCACCATTCACGTGAAGCCATATAGAAACAGCTGTGTAGATACACTTTCAAAAGGTTGATTTGCAGTTTTCAACTAAAAACGCAAGTAATACAGCAATGGAATCAACACTGAATTTGAAGACTGAGATGTGAAGAGATTCAAAAGTAAGTTGACTTTTAATCCTAAAAGTGCAATCCTAAATGCACACTTATGCAATCAAGTGGTTGGAGTTATTGTTATTTTGTTTTTCCTCTAACAGATGTGTTTATTTTTTATCTGGATTGTAAAGCATATATGTCAGATTAAAGATGGAACAATGGGAATTTATTAAAGTTCAAGTTCTTTTAAAATCAAAATTAACTGCCATTTGAGATCCAGTGTAAAATGGTGGAGACATAGATACAAAATTGTATGTCTTTACTTTTATTTATTTTATTTTACCAGGTGAGCTTAGATAAATCAAGTTAATTAAACACAACAAACGTTTTTTATTTTAAGCTAGAAAGTAATGTGGTTTATGTCAAATTAAGGTTTTTCTTCCCTTCAAATCAGCTAATAAAATATTGCGTCCTGCTACTGTCTATGCATAGTTATTGTGATATTGGTAAAAATATATTTGTTGTTAACTTAATGACATCAGTGGGCACATCTTAAGGGGTGATCTGGCTCTGTAATGAACACAGCCTCTAAAGAGCTGAAGGAGTCCCCACAGCTCTGAATAAACAGAATGGTGGCTCTCATCTCCTTTTCCTCTTCTGGGGTAATGGGGAAACAATGGGATCACTGGCTGAGGGTTGGCGCGTGTTTGCAGGCTGTGTTTTCATCTTGCACCAAATGTTTACTCAAAACTCACCAGCTCCTCTGAGAACGAGGTCAGTCAGCTCTATAATCGCCTCAGGGCAAAGACACAGTGTCCCCCAGAAGAGCTCGTCACCTAGAATGACCTGATGGCCACACAGAGGAGGAGGCTGTCAGCCATGTTTAGCCGAAGAGCTGCATAGGTACCAGGACTTGTTAACCGCATGCTTGCTCTATGAAGATCAGTAAATCTGAGATCTTTCAGTACAGATAGAAATTCATAGACCTTCATAGAGGAAATAAGCTGTATAACTCATAATACAAACAATTAGCTGTAACTGAACATCCACTGTGTCCTGTTATTAACTTTTTACTTTCTGTAACATAGAAAGTTCTCTTATATCGGATCTTCTGTTCCTTCTGTGTTCTGCTCTGTCTTCTCAAACCCCCAGACGGTCGTGGCAGATGGCCGCTCCTACTGAGCCTGGTTCTGTTGGAGGTTTCTTCCTGTTAAAGGGGAGTTTTTCCTCTCCACCGTCGCTACATGCTTGCTCAGTATGAGGGATTGCTGAAGGATTGCTGTGGTTGGAAAGTCTGCATCAACGGGGCCCAACCTCACGCCAATGACTGACGCAATCTGCTGGGATTCCTTAAATAGGAAACTTTTTAACTGATTGGAATGTTTGTATAAATGTATTGAAATGACTTCTTGTTAAGTGCCTTGAGATGACATCTGTTGTGAATTGGCGCTATATAAATAAACTGAATTGAATTGAATTGAATTACGATCAAGTTTAACCTCAAATACTTTTGTATTTCATTTCAACTGTATTAAAAGTAAACAGTCTCTGTTGGCTCCATGTAAACCGTCTGGTTTCTAATGGGGCTATAAACTAAATCCACACACAACAAACTCTACCTGGCATTAGTTCAGGGTTTAGAGTTTAATTAGTCACCGTAGCTGTAAGTTTTCTGTCATCTCTCCTTGTAGATGATGTGAAGGAAAGCATCCTAGGGAAAACGTAGTGCCACAGCTTTGCTTTTTGCAGATGAGGAATTCTCTCTGAGTGACGTTTCAATAGGCATCAGATAACTTGACAGTCAAGTGGGAAGCAATCAGAGTCAGCTTCTTTCTTTCTCAGGCCATGGTCCCCATCTGAAATTTATTAAATGCTTCCTCTGGGTTGAGGGTCAATCTCTGTCTTAAGGAGAAATTGGAGGAGGACTTAGAAAGACCTTGTCTTGTTCAAGAGAGATGGCAGGATGGAGTAGGACATAAAAGGATGAATATATCTGGTCTTTTTTCTGCATTAATGAAGTTGTTACTGTGGTCAGTCAAGGTAAAGAAGGAACTGAGCCTAAGGTCAAAGCTCTTCATTTACTAGTCCATGTTATTAGTCAATCTTTCCAACCAGTGTGGCCCACACTGAGTATCTCACACACTGTGTGGGTCAGAACTGAACCATTAATACCTTAGATACAAGTTGCTGTAACCTGCCCTCCCTGCCACCTCCTGATGTCCAGCTGGTCCCTGCTCTTATGAACTCAGCTCTGATTTGAACAGTAACTCACATACTGGACTTGAACCTTGCCATACCTCATTCATACTTGTTATTATCAGCAGCATTTTAGACATTAAACCCTGGATGGCAGAAAACTTTCTCCAGCTCAACAGAACAAAACACAAGTTTTAGTCATCGGTCCTGAAGCTCAGAGAGAGAAACTTTTACCAAAACTACAATCACTGTCTTTTAATCCCTCTTTACAAATGAAGGCATCATTTTTGACTCTGAGCTGACTTTTATCGCTCACATTAAAAACATAACTAAAACAGGTTTTTATCATCCGGACAACACTGCCAGAGTCCGCCCCATTCTCTCTCGGGCTAACACGGAGACACTGATGCATGCTTTTATCACCAGTAGGATTGATTACTGTAATGCCCTTCTTTCAGGTCTTCCCAAAAAGAGTATCTCAGGTTTACGACTTCTACAAAATTCAGCAGCACATGTCCTGACGAAGACCAAGAGGCAGGAGCACATAACACCGATCTTAAATTCACTGCATTGGCTCCCTGTATGTTTTAGGATCGATTTAAAGATTTTTAAAATGGTTTTTAAGTGTCTTAATGGTCTTGGGCCTTCTTATCTTTCATAAAATGCTTTTACCATATGAACCTTTGCAGTATCTGTGGCCTTCTGGCAGCCGTCTCCTTGTCATCCCTAAAGTCCGGACACACACTTATGGTGAGGCGTCTTTCCGTTATTATGGCCCTCACCTCTGGAACAGGCTGCTGGAGGACCTCAGGGCCGCGGAGAACGTTCATGTTTTTAAGAGCAGGCTCAAGACTCACCTTTTTAGCCTAGCTTTTAACTTTTGACAATTTCTTGATTACTTGATTATTGCTTTGATTATATTTTCAGTGTTTTACTGCATAGTCTTATCTCCCCTGTTATTTTTATACTTCAATCTGTTATTTGATCTTCCTGCCAGTGTTTCCTCTGTGGGAGCCCTCTGCCTCGGGGGCGGTGGTCGGTGGTAGGCTGTGGCTGTCTGGGTGCTCTCCAGGTCGGTTGTGGCTCTCCAGGTAGAGCTTGGGTGGAGGTGGGGGTCTCAGCCTTGCCTCCTCAGCCGAGGCACCCTGCGTGCCTCGGCTGCTGTGGATGATCTGCTGCTGCCGGCGCAGATGGCTCCTTTGAAGGTGTTTCCTTACCTGAATCATCTGCACTTGGCCCAATGTCCTTTTTATGTCCTGTTTATTGTTGTTCTCAAGGGTTTGTGTGCATGGGAGTTGGGTTGGGGTGAGGGGGGTATAACTGTGATCATGCTTTTAAATCGGTGGGTGAAGGATGGGAATATGGTTTATGTGGAGTTATTTTGATTTAACATGTTGTCACAAGTACAAAAGTATTTGCAGCATCCACTAATAGAAACACCCAAAAAACTAAATAGGTGCCAGAATTTTGCAGACATACAAAGAGATTCAGTGTATCCACTACTCAGCTGATTCCTTGAAGCTAATTAAACTGTGGTGAAAATAATATATCTGAATGATCCTGCACTGAACAGACAGAAAATCAACCATTGTGATTTAAGGCCTGCTCTACACCGAGACAAAACGAGTATAGTTTCAAAAACAGAGTCTGTAAAATAGCACCACAATAATTAAAATGTTTGTCCATATGGATTCACACAAACCGGCTTAAAATTCTACAGTACATAAGCCGAGCCCAGTGGTGGTGCTGTGACACTTCCAGAGAAAAACAGAAAAGAACACTGAGTATCCACAGTCAACCCGGTGGCAAACCTGACAAATCTAGCTTCAAATGAGAGCATGCGGTTTAAATATAGAAATGGGGCAGCGACATCATCCACTCAGAATAAATGCTGGAGAGCTCATAATCACAGAGACAACATCCTTGGGAGATTTCGCCACTCTGGGACCCTGTTTCAAACATGATCGTTTAGGGTGTCCTGTCCTTGTAAATGAGACACCTATTCGATGAAATATCTTTGCTGCTACACCAGGCCCCTCATTTATCAAACATTCACAGAAACTGTCCTATATTCTTTCCTACAAAGGAAATTTAGAATGTTGTATAAACAGTCCAAAGTCTGATTTATCAAATATGCTGTGGCCACTGGTATCTGTTTATAAATCCCTCAAGTGGTACCTACAGTAGGTGCGCCTGTTCACAGTCACAGTTCACAGATACACCCTCAATTAACCATATTTGGAAACATCACATCCTCTGATACTTAATAATTCTTGTGTTCTTCACGAAAATAATGGCTAAGAGAGCGAAAAATTGATAATGATGAACAGCTTTTTGAAAATTGTCTAGTGAATGCAAATTATCACTGATAGTTTTTGCCCTCTGTTATCAGCGGTTCCTCTGCTTCATAGCCCCCCCCTCCAGCACGCAGCAGTTATATTCTGGCTGGAGAAATAAGAAAACTGTGGCAAAGAATCATTTAATTTGCTGTTTTTCACTTCTGTGGAAATACTTAACTTCTTTGAACAAATTAAATCAGTTAAATTTGTTCCCAACATTGCTGTTTGCTTCTATCAGCTCAGGGGTAACCAATAAAAAAGAACACTGCCTGGGAGAAAGTGACAGAGGCAGTAAATGCGGTCAGGACAGTTGAGAGGTTCTTGTTGGAAATAAAGGGAAGAAAAATGGTACGATATCAAACTGAATACAATAAAACGTCCCTCAGCACATATCTGGGCCAGATCTTCTAAGGGTGCACAGATCACCACATTTGACACGCGTGTGCTCATGCGTTCTTGGAGATACTGCTCTGGCTGGGATCAAATACGCATGGAGACAGCGACAACCTGCTGCACCAATAAGCTGGACCATCCAGTTTCTACAGTACCGTTTTCAAACCTTGTATTTATAAGTGCAACAACATCCTTTTAAGATGAAGTGATGTGACTTGATGTGACAAGTAAAAAAAGCAGATGAATCCCCCCCAGATTGCGATTCATAGGATCTCTATGCATGATCACCCCCAAAATGTAAAATTTATAACATTACCTGAAAGTTTAATCCAAATCCATCCATTATGAGTTATTTTGCCAAAAGACAGACAGGCGCCAATAGGAGCTCCTTGGCGGAGGTGACAAACTGATGAAATAAATATTCTGTCAAGGTAAAACCGTTTCTGTGTTGCAGTTCCCCCGTTCTACCACTAGATGCTGTGTGTACGCATGATCATAGCTGTTCTTATATTTAGAAACATTTCTAGGCACAAGTAGGCCTACAGCATGATAAATAATGTCTAAATGTCACAATGTCTAAAATTGTTCTTACTCACGAAATACACACAGATCTGCGTGTAAGTACGATTGATAAATGAGGGCCCTGGTTTCATCTCCATGTAGACAGGGCCTACGTTTTGCAGGATTTCATCTGCTATCAGATTAGGGTAATTCCCAGAGAAAGTAATGGTTTAGATTTACTTTGTTACATTAACCTGAGTTATCTAAGTTTTTTCCAGTAGTAGTTCTGCTACAAAACACTTCTTGTTTTTTCCTGAGTAATATTATTTAAATGATTATTATGAAGTATTATGGATTGAGAATTTCTGGCTACTCTATCCACCTTTAGTTACTTCACTGAATGAAGAACAAGGATGTTTTAACCAAATATGAAGCAGACACAGATACCCACTTACTGTTTGTTAAAGTTAGACCTCTGTTTTGTAAACAATCTTTATTGTTCCAATGCGAATATACAGCAAATATATTGTCACTGGAAGTACTTTGCTTAAACAGATATACATAACATACTGTAGGTATTTGTTTAAAAAGATTTATGTAGTAAAAAAAAAAGTTCGATTTGGACATCTGTATTTCCTCTGCATGTACAGTATATATTATTTTGTGGTTTTTATTTATTTTTATTTTATTGCTTGAAATGCTAGAAATGCCAGATAATTTCATATATTTTTGTCTGATTGTTGGATTACCGGTACAACATTTTCACAAATTAAATAGACGCTACAATCAGTTAGCACTTGTGGTGGCTAATACTAATCTAAAGAAACTAGAGTCAAATGCACAAAAAAACAGAAGACAAAAATAAACTAAGAAACAATATGGTCACACCTTCTAGACAATAATGAGCATGGAGAAATTAACAACAAACGGCAAACCTAAATGGCAGTAATGAACCCAGAAAATGATCAGGAAGGAAACACAAAAGAGAACCAAAACACCAGCAGTGGTAGATCACGACATCTGGTCATTTCTATGTGTTGATTAATCAGTTTATAATCAGTTTTAAGAATTTGTTGTTGGATATAAAACTGTTCAATGTCTGTACATGGAATTGGTAGGAACTTATAACAGTGAAAAGGACCCACAATCCATTTTATAAATACCTTTTTCCCCCAAAGTGCCATCAATGTTATTACTTGTTGCTGAAGCAATATATTCTGATATGTAAATACTTACAGTTGCTAACAAAAATATTTTTAGAGTATACTCTTTTACATTACAACTTCAATAGATTTTATTAGGATTTTATGTGTTAGACCAGATTGGACAACCTAGTTCAATTGCAAGGTGGAAGGAATCAGATAAATGGTTTTCAAAAATATTTTTCTGCTTGAAATCAGGAAATTGTAACTTGCATTTGTATTGAGCTCTCTTGAGTCAAATCTTTGTAGTACAGCCTTTTTATTGAACTACAACAACAGATGTGTGGCATCTGTCTTTACTAACTTTTTATGTACAGACTAACAAATTTTCCCATTCTTGTTTGGAAAACAGGTAAAGCTCCATGAAACTGGATGGAGTGTGAACATCAAATTTAATGACAATGATTTAGAGTTTTTTTCAGGTTTGGGTGTAAGTTTGGGGTGCATGTTTGTCTTGCTGGAAGGTGAACCTTCAACCCAGTGTCAAGTATTTTTCTGCATCAAACGGTTTGTCTGTTTGCTTCATTCATCTTCCCATCACCTCAGACCAAATCTCTGGTTTCTGATGAAGAAAAGCATTCCCAAAGCATGATGCTGCTACCACAGTGTTTCAACTGTAATTATTTTGTGTCGAGCTAAAAAGTAAAGAAACTTAGGAGTTTTAATGAACCTTAAAGGTATTAGGTTTATGAAAAATGCCTTTGCCGGTCCCATCGCTCCCTCTCTGTCTTTCCCACACAGCAGATGACTTCTCTTGATGGAAAGCTGCACTTTTTAATCCTGTTCTCCCGAGGATCACAGAAAACCCTTTATTGGACCTTTAGAAAGGTCAGCGGTATTGACCTTTGGAAACTTGTGTCAACACCAAAGGCTTTGATAAAAAGGGTAAAGACGATGCAAAAGTCCTCCTCCTTTTCACAGATAATGCAGTTGACAAAATATGCCCTTCCACAAGAGTGTTTAGTTAGTGTATGTGTGGCAAAATAACTGTGAACACAGGTGTTGTAGTGACCATGCATTGATGTCTTTCATAGAGAGGGCATGAAAAGCCAAGCATAATCATGTGTTTTTGTTGTTCTTTTTTTGCTATGAAGCCACAATTTAAAGGATCCAATGATTTTTCATGTTTATTTAGTAAGAGAAAAACTTTGGTGGTTTAAGAAATAATCTGACTGACTCATCACTTTGAGACCGAAGTGATGATGGGGCTAAGGCTTTGCTACCTTGAAATGTCAGAATAATGCACTATGAAAGCACAATGCATCTAAAGAACATAGAGGATGAAAAGGTTTTAAGGAAAAAAGGAATTAGATAGGAAGATATAGAGAAATAAAAAGGCTGAAACAATGAAATGGACAGAAAGTTAGATAGAGGAAAGCATGAGGTGGCAGTAGTGGAGTGATTTGAGTGTTATCATCAGCTCTCATTCTCAGCATGGAATCTATAATGGGAAAATCAACCTCTCTGACTCCTGTGTAATTGGATTTGCTGGGTCTCGTGCTGAATCAGAGCCCAGTGGGTAGCACAAAGCTTGTTAAGATTGGACAAGCATTGCCAGGCCGGAGAAGAGGTGGGGCAAAGGCAGAAGTAACCTTGACAACTTTTCTTGAGTGGAGACTGAATAATTTATGATGCTGAACGCTCAGCTGCTCATCCATTAAAGTCAATTGACTCAAAGTTTTCCAGACACCAATTAGGTCATAAACTGACTGAAGCTTTAGTTAAGTTTCTTTTTCTCTCTCTCATGCTACCTTGGCTGGAGAAGGTTCCCTAACAGTGGTTACCAGGTTACACAGTCAAACACATTGGTAAACTTTGAGTTGCAAAAGTATTAATTCTCCTTGGACTTTTTCTCACTTTTTAAATTTAAATTTTTATGGTAAAATGTATTTTACTGGGATTTCATGTAATAAACTTACAAAAATGAATGCAGACTTGTATAGTGAAAAATTATATATTTTTAACAAAGATTTTATAAATAAAATTCAATCCACTTTAACCTTGATAACCCTAAATGAAATCTACTTTAACTAATTACCTTCAGAATTGACCTAATTATTAATCTAAGTATGAATCCAGCTGTTTTGTGAAGCCTTTAGAAGGTTATTACTCAACAAACATCATCATGAAGACCAAGGTAGGCCAGGAATAAAGTTGTGGAGAAGTTTAAATCAGGGGTAGGTCATAAAACACCCAAACTGACAGGTTGAGCTGCGAGAGTACTGATCAGATAAGCAGCTAAGAGGCCCATGGTAACTTTGGAGGAGTTGCACAGATTGACAACTGGCAGAAGAATCTATTTAAAGGACAAGTATTAAGACTGGTATTAGTTGCACTCTCTTCAAACCTGGTCTCTAGAAGAAAGGCATTGTTTACAGAAAGCTACAAGAGGTTCAGTTTGCTTTTTGCTACCCACCGTTTTAGCAGGCATGCTGATCTGATTTGATTGGACGATGGATGGAGCTAAACACAGGAAAATGCTCAAAGAAAACGAGTGATCTAAGCCCTTCCACTGCAGGTTTGGCTGTATGTTTTAGGTCAACGTTCGGCTAAAGATTAACTTTTGCCCCAGTGTCAAAACATAGATGTTTGAATGTCACAGTCAAACCCTAGATTTACATCTAACAGAAAATCTGTGACAAGACTTTAAAAATAATGTTAACAGACACCCAGTCTTTCCAAGTTTGAGATATTTTGGAAAGAACAACATGCTAAAAATTCAGTCTTTAAATGTGCAATTTTGAAAAAGGCAAAGATTCTAAACTATAATTGCAGCAAAAGTTGATTCTTCCAAGTGTTGATTTGGTGAGGGAGTTGCATTTAATCAACAGAGGTGACGGGACTGTGGTTGAAACTCATTGACACAGCTGATGATCAGTCTCTGCAATGACTCACAGATCAGAAACCAGACCTGACATGTGACAGAAGAAATAACGTAACTGGGACTTTTTTGTTGTGGTTGTGATGTAATGGAGATTGAAGAGAGAAAGAGAGAGGTAAAGGATGATAAGTTGGTGTGCTTTGGATCTTGTTTCTGTCTTGTTACGTTACACTCAGAAGAGCAGCAGATAGCCAGGTAAGCACTGAATAAGATCTCTCCATTCCTCCACCTTCTGAGACATGAATCATTAAGCAGTGAGCTTCAGGACATCAGTATATGTGTTCACTGGTCAACCACGTCACTTCACCAACATACTACACAAAACATGAACGAGGACAGGACAAAAGGACAGTAAACATGCTGCTGTGCAAAACTGTTTAAAGTTAGTCTAGCAGTTCACTTAAGGCCTCAATGCAAACAGACACAGGAGGGCTCTCTATTTTTGTCTAACTTCTCCAAGAACAAGTCAAGTCTTCAGCTTTGGAGCGCTGTAGCTGAATAGCAGACTAACCAAGCTTCTGAAATGCAGGTTTGATTTTATTTTGTGTGGTTAAAAAAGTAAATTTCTATTTAAACATGATGGGAAACATTAAATCGTATTTTACCGAGAGAAGGTGTTGAGATATGTAACCTGAAGTCTACATTTATCTCAGTTCAAGTGTTACTTTTTGGGTTTTCTTGGGAAGAATTAAATAATAAGTTTGACACTGAAAAATCTGAAGAGACATCCAGCCTCTCAAAAACCATGAGAATAGAGCAAGCAATTGCAAGTAGATCGTTTTTAATATTAGAAACGTAATCTATTAAGTGTACTTTCAAAAAAGAAATTCATGTCTTTATTACACCTCTGGGTCAAAATATTAATGTTGATTGTAGATTTCTTGACATTGATTAATGCTATTTTACAGAGGATGTCATGGGTTTCTTCAATTTGTAAAAATTGTTTGTGAACTTTACCATACTGCGCAATACATTGTGTTCTTTTCTGACATGGTTTTAGTTAAAAAGACAAATCAAGTGTTGAAGTAATATGCTATTTATGATCCTAAACAGACAGCTGCCCCTGCAACATTTCCCTTTTATTTGCTAAAATCCAAGAAGTAGATAGATTTGCATGATGCTGCTCTGTTTACGCTGAGGTCAACTGGTGACATTTTTTCCATTGTAGGAGGATAAATTCTCTTATTTGTGAATAAATTAATGAAGTGAATCAGCAGGCTAAATTACCCACCCCCATCCCTCTCTCATGTGAAGATACCTGCACTTCCCACACAGGTGAGGTCACTCTGTCTCAGGCAACAATGACACTCTAGACCAAGTTCAGGGACCATCTCTTAATTAAAATACAATTGGTTACTCTCTGAGGCAATTCACCTGATCTGGCAGTGGCTTTGAGGATTCATTACACAATCTCACTTTCCAACCTGCGTCAGATTGGATGGTCTAATGTGTGTGAACTGTTCAGCATGTGTTTTAGGTACCTTTCAGTGAATTAGAATATCAACAAAATGTTCCTTTTTTAACAGCTTCAACATATGCAGAGTGAGATGTTTTTAAGTGTTTATTTCTGATCATTTGGATGATTATGGCTTATAGCTAATGAAAACATGAGATTCAGTTACTCAGAAAATTATACATTTTCATTAGACAAGTAAAAATAGATTGTTAATACAGAAATCTTGGCCCACAGAAATGTGAGTCCATGTACTGCGCATGGTATCGGCACTCAATACTTGGTTGGGGCTCAATTTACATGAATTGTTGCTTTAATGCAGTGTGCTGTGGTGGTGTTTTGATATTGGTGACATGGCTCATTGCAAGAAAGAAATCAGCATCTTTGTACATTTTGTCAGTAGAAAGAAGCATGAAGTGCTCTAAAACTTCCTTATACTTGGCTGAGTTTACTATAGACATCAAAAAACACAGTGGACCAGCACGAGCACTGGACATTGCACCCAAAATCATCACTGACTGCGAAAACTTTTCAATGGACCTCAAGCAACTTGGATTTTATGTCTCTCCACTTTTCCTCCACACTCTGGGACCTTGATTTACAAATGAAATGCTGAATTTATTTTCATCTGCAAAAAGGATTTTGGACCACTGATCAACACTCCAGTCCTTTTTCTTTTTGACCCAAGACGCTTTTGAAACTTGTGAATGTAACAGTTGTGGCCCATGTCATATATTCATCTATGTATGGTGGCTTGTGGAATACTGACTCCAGGCTCAGTCCACGCCTTATGAATCTCCCCCAAATCCTTTAAAGGGGATGAATCACAGTTATTTAGTACAGAAGTTTTCCCATCAGAGCTACTGTGCTGCAACATTTAGATCCATCCCTGTCCCAACACACTTGAAACAAATAGGTGAATTACCTCATCACATGTCAAGTTCTGAGACCTAGTAATGAGGGATTCATTTTATTTAGGTGGGCTGGATCAGTGATCCATCTAAAGGTTGTAGGACAGTTGCTCGCATACAATTGAGTTCAAAACCGCTGCTCTAGAAGCGGTAGTGTCCATATTGCATGTTCCCTTCTTCCTACCACACTTTTTCCTTCCTCTAAACTTCCCATTGATATGCTTGAATACAGCCCTCTGTGAACAACCAGCTTATTTAGGAATGACCTCTGGTGGCTTACTCCTGTGGAAGGTGCCAATGATTTTCAGCTGGATAACTGTCAGGTCAGCAGTCCTTGTGATTATGTAGATTATAACATAACTTAAAATAATATAACTTCTTTGATAAAAATCTGTTTTTTCTGTCACAATCCATAAGACTGTTTTGTCAGTCCGTTTGGTTTTCAGTGTTCTTTATTCAAGTGTGTATTTATTACTTTAGGTGTTTTGTTCAGTTTTACCTTTTCCTGCTCTTTTATGCGATGTGTTATTATGGCTTTTCTGGTCACTTTGTGTCTCTTTGGTGTATATGTTGTTATTTCCAGTCATTCCCTCTGAATACCTCAGTTCACATTCTCCCACAGCTGCAGCACATCCTGTTAATTACACTCATCAGTTCCTCACTCCAGTAAACATTGCCCCTACATTTAAGCTCCATGGCTGCTACCACTCCTGTCTCAGTTATCCTGTATTTCCATGTCATTTTCCTATTATGTTTTATGTGTTGCTTGACACTCCTGTGTTACATGTGTTGTTTGGTCAGTTTGGTTGTCCTTTGTTTATGATTTTAGACATTATTTATTAAGTACACTTTTCTCATTATTCTGCCTGAGGTTGGTAATTAAACTTCACAATCCTGGGCATTTTATTTATCTATTGCAAGAGTTTACCTTTATGAAAAACTATATTTAGGATTCTCATTAACTCTAAGCTATATTCATCACAATCACCATAAATAAATGCATGAGATGTATTCTTCTGTGTGTAATATTCCATATTTGAGGTTCTCTTTTTGAATTAATTTGCTGAAATGAACTTTTTAATGTATAAAATGCCAATGATTTTCTAATCTATTGAGATGCACCTGTGTATGAGGCTATAAACATAAAGAGAACATCTCCAATTGTCAGGTTCCTCATCACGTTCAAGCTCCATTGTCCTCCTGCACTAAGAACGCCCCGTTAGTGTTCAGCTTTTCAGGCCCAGTGTCATTAAAAACATTTCTGCTTTCTGAAAAAGAATTCGCTGAATGGAAACGGCAAACCTCCAGTATTGCTCAGAAAACCGAGAACATCGGCATTATCATCACCTCTGAATTAATCAATCCCATCTCTTGACAGGAGCTTTTCTGCCCGTGTTATTGCTTGTAACACTGTATGGCACTCTGAAGTCACGCTGTCCCTGCAGAATGTCCTATTTTGCTGTCCAGAGAGAAGTTTGTTCCCATGAAAGAAGGGGGTGTAACATATACCCTGCAGCAGCACCACTGCCATCATATCAGCAGATTGATTCTGACGTCCAAAAAAGGGTTCCTTCAATGATATTGTTCACCTGTCTCATAGGCTTAAAGTGGGTGAGTGGGAGGGGAGTGCTGTGGGAAGGGGGTCGTGTGAGGGTTATTGGTGGGGAACACAGGGTGAGCGGTATTGTTCAAGCAAGGGTAGAGAGGATTGGGGGTGTGGGGCTGACAGGTGGAAAAAAAACTCTCTCATCTGACTAGTCTCCTCTGTCCGTCCATGGGGCCCCGTATGAGCAAGGTAATGGAGTCCAAATTACAGGACAAGATTGCTAAGAACAAGGCTCTATTGTTTGCCCTCGGGGCACACTAGAGCACCCTAAATGAGTGTCACAGCAAGCAGCAGGGCAGGGACCGTTACTGCACCATTTAGTCTGTCTCGTTGTCTCAAGACGGCCCCATTTCAGAGGTTCTCAGATCAGACAAATACTGCTCCCCTCCGTCCCCCTCCGCCTTCACCCCTTCCTCTGTACAGCCACCCCCCCCCCTCCCATCCACAACTCCTCACCCCAAAATAGGCCAAATCTCCTCCATTGTGTTTCGACTGCCTAGTGTGAAATTCACTGTGACGTTAAATGTTTTCTAATGAATAATTACTGAATGGATATGCAGGGAGAATATGTGTAATGGATTGTAGACTGCATTTTAAAGACGTCTTTTTTGTTTCTCCTCTGTGGTATTTACGGGACAAAAAGCCCCTCGGCTGTTCTCAGAAGAAACGAGGGCCATAGGAGAAGGACGGAGGCATGAGGGAGGGGGGAAGGAGGGCTTTGTGTCAATTAGATCCAATGGATTATCTTTTTTAAATGTTTTTACAGAGAGAGTTGAGAATCAAAGGATTTCTGCTTCCAAAGAAGGAGTGAAAAAAATACAAAACCAACAAAAGCTGTGAAAACCTTTGGTCAAAGTGTTGGTGCTGAGAATGCTAAACAGATTGGTGGAATTTTGTTCCCACTATATGCTTCTGAAACGCGCCGCTGTTTCAGGCTCTGCCAGTCCATTTTGCACTTTGTGTTGTGTTTACTTGATGCATCAGCTCAACTGAATGAAGGGCTGCTAGTCAAGGTCCTTGTGAGAGGTGTAGCAATTATCTTCTGTTTGTTCATATGCATAATCAAAGCCATTGGTTCAGAGACTTTTAGGACCTCAAAATCTTTTTTATTTCTATAGATCCAGCAAATGCATTGTTTGTGCTTTTTGTGGGCTTTTTTTGTACTGGACTGATAAGCTCCCACATGGAGTCCATTATTGAAACATCCATTCATCCAGATGCAGATGTCAAAACAGATTTCTTGAAACTTATTATGCATTCACAATTGTTGCATGTGTTAATTAAAAATGTTGCATATGTTACCTCCACCAAGGAGGTGATTAGAATTTAGGGGTGATCCGACTGGGGTGGGGAGACTGAGGAGCTTCGGAGGAGGTCTGCGCTCTCCGAGTGCTTTTCTAGTTACTGTACCTCCAACAAGAGGTCATATTTTCATGCCTGTTTGTCTGTCTGTCCGTCCATTAGCAACATAATAAAAAAGTTATGGACGGATTTGGATAAAATTTTCAGGAAATGTCCGCAATTGGACTAGGAACAACTGATTATATGTTGGGGTTGATCCGACCTGAAGCGAGTACCCACCCAACAAGCAGTGGTGCTATTGTGGACTCCTCTCCCGTCCCAGAGAGCTCACAGACGGCTGAGCTTGTGCAGCAGCCTCGCTATGGCTGGAGCATATACACAGCAAATTTATTGTGCATACATGGATCTCCCCTCTCTGCTGGAAAAGCACAGCGACAGCACAAACACAGCCATGAGTCTCATTAACAGACACTTTATTGGAAAAGTACCAAAAGTTAGTATTAGATAACAACATGGGGATGGGGGGAATGAGGGGCCCTGGTAGAGGTCTGCACTCTCTAAGTGCTTTTCTAGTTGTAAATGTAGCCATTTTTTTATTATATGTAGAGTGAAACAAACTAGTAAACACTGTATAGGATATAAAAAAATTATTAATACTAAAATACAGATTACAGAATATTGGGTTAATAGAAAACTGCAATTTACCATCCCAGGTGCTTTTAGCAGTGCATTGAGCTCCATTGTGATTGATACTTGTTGCACAGGGTCGGCTGGATATGGAGGGTGCCCTGACTGCCAGGGACCGAGTGGGAATCCAGGACTTTGTTCTTCTGGATGAAACCACAGAGGTGGCCGTCGTCAGCAATCTAAAGAAACGTTTCAGCAAGGACCTTATCTACGTGAGTCCGAGAAAAAAAAAAACTTCATCTAAATTAAATCATGTTTTCATTCATATAATTAAGTATTAATTAAGTATTACTTTTATTCTATCATTTTCTTAGACTTACATCGGTACACTGTTAGTGTCGGTGAATCCGTATAAAGAGCTGGACATCTACAACAAGAAACAGATGGATGTCTACATGGGTGTCAACTTTTTTGAGCTTCCACCACATATGTGAGTTTATGGTGCGCACCCAAACATTGCAATTGTTCAATCAGAATATAACAAAAGAAGCATACCTGTATAATATAAAATAAATGACTGTTGATTGATTCTGTTCCACCTCAAGACAGTTACGTTGCAGTATGGTGATGTAAGAGATCCTTTGAATAAACAAGGGCCAGCTTCATTGATAATAAATAAAATCTTAAATTATGTCCTGTAGCAAACAGGAAGCCAATGGGCTGGGGAAAAATACCTGAAAGTTAGCTGGAAACAGCTGGATCTACAACTGTGCTCATGGGGCTGGTAAATTCGGGAAAGAAAATCCTTTGTGATGCGTAGGTTTTTCATTAAGGATTTGAAAGATTTAGGATTCAAGAAAAAAAAATCTGGGTAATTTTTTGAGGCGGTTCATCCAAATCAAAAGAGTCTCCATTTTGTTTAGGTTTAATTTTAAAAAGTGTAAGTTCAAGCATACTTTGTTGTCCTCCAAGTTATTCAAAATGTCCACAAAAATTCCTTAGATCCTATCTTTTAGGGTAGATAGATTTGAACATAAGCTGCATGGTCTGCATTGTGTTTAGCAAAGGCAACACATAGAGAAAACAGAAAGAGGCCCAGGATAGAGTCTTGAGGAACTCCAGATGTAAGTGGAGCTGCTGCCCAGTAAAACTCCTTTTATCTGGACAGAGAAAGGTAGGTAGGTAATTTTCCACCAATTCTGAGGCAGCACAAGTATTGGAGTTCCCCAAGTTGCAAATTTAAAAACTCATGAATTCAAAAATTCATTTTTTTAAAACTAAGACTGAAATTTGTCCTAAATGTAGTTTTCAATCAAACAAATAGAACAAGGATTTTTGCTAAAACCTGCAACAATAAATGTAGTTTAGAACCTGGCCTGAAATTTGAAAGAACATAGAGGTCCAAGTTTTTCTTTTTCAAAAGAGGTTGCACCTTAGAAATCGTGAAGACAGCTGGAACACAACTAAATTATGCATTTATGAACATGCATGTTTATGGTAAAACAGCAATGAACACTACTTAAATGTGAAAAAATGCAGTTTCAGGGACTGTTTCTATATTGTATCAGTAAATCCAGATATATTAAACATGCTAAACTGGATTCTCCTAAATGGATGTTTGAGGTATAATAATTGTTATCTATTCTTCCAGCTATGCCTTGGCAGATAATGCCTACCACACCATGCTGACAGAGTTCAACAATCACTTTATCCTCATCTCTGGTGAGAGTGGAGCAGGAAAAACAGAGGCTTCAAAGAAGATCCTGCAGTATTATGCCGTCAGCTGTCCAAGCACCACTTTAATGAACACCGTCAGAGACAAGATGCTCATGTCCAACCCTGTCTTAGAGGTTTAGTGGTTGCTTCTAATTTTATCAGAACACTGATTAAACATTTAAGCTGGATGTGATTATGGTAATTATTCTGACTGAAAGAAATTCCTTTTTATTACAGGCTTTTGGGAATGCCAAAACTCTGAAAAATTACAACTCCAGTCGGTTTGGGAAGTACATGGATATTCAGTTTGACAATCAGGTAAGGATCCAAACAAATGCTGCAGTGGAAAAAAATCATTAAGGATGAAAATGTATACAAAATGTATGTTCTGAGGGTGCACTGACTTTTCAGTCAAACTTACAGTAAATTTGATTGGTAATTGCAAGGTTTCTTCTTTTGCCTTGCCTTAAAAGGAACACTCATTATGATACAAAACTAAATGAAAAGAAAGCAAAGTCAATGTTGCATGTCATGTTGGAAAAATGAAAAATACATCATGATGTCTGAAGGGGGATGCTGTTGGTGGCCACATCCTGAACTACCTGCTGGAGAAGTCAAGGGTTGTGCACCAGAATCACGGGGAAAGGAACTTCCACATCTTCTACCAGCTGGTGGAGGGAGGATCAGATGACCTGCTGATGCAGCTGGGCCTCGAGAGAGACGTCCAGCATTACTACTACCTAACACAAGTCTGTATGACTTCAGAAGGGTATTCCTAATAAGGATTACTAAGAAAGTTTTACCAGTCTATGATTTGTCTGATGTTATCTGTTTCTAACAGGGGGAATGTGCCATTGTTTCTTCTATTAATGACAAAAATGACTGGAAATCTGTCAAAAACGCCCTACAAGTCATTGAATTTGATGAAACTAATACTAATGTAAGTTTAATAGTTTTGCAGAATCCAGTATTCACATTGACATTGTTGGTTAAAGACTTGAGTGCCTCTCTGAAGCATCTGTTTAGGGTTGTTGCAAGTGTTCTCCATTTGGGAAATGTTCACTTTGATGCGGACAGTAAAGGCCACGCCCTTCTGAAGAATGACACAGAACTAAAATGGGTTTCAGATGTAAGAAAAGCGAACTTTCCTAAGACCGACGTCCAGAGTAGGCTCAGAAATACATTTCATGACTCATTCCAGTTTTCTTTACAGCTGCTGGGGGTGGATGCCAACAGCCTAAAGGAGGGATTTACATTCAGAAAGATTGAAGCCAAAACAGAGCAGGTTATTCACAGACACCAATGGCTCCTTTACCCAAATTAGATGATAGTACTGTGTTTCTCCAAAAATAAACTGTGACCCTTTTTTAAGGTCCTCAGTCCTTTCACAATTGACCACGCTGTGTATGTCAGAGACGCCCTGGCCAAAGCAATCTATGGACAGACTTTTACCTGGCTGGTCAACAGGATCAATGAGTCCATGGAGAACCAGGTGAGGACATGTGTGTTAAAAACATACATGCCAGACAAAAGCATTTCCGAAGCCAAAAATATTAACACCCCTTGAACCTTTTCACTTTTCTTTTTACAAACAAAAACTTCACTGCATTTTATTGGGATTTTATGTGTGTCTAAAAAGTAGAAGGGTATACAGTATGTTTTTGCAAACATTGTAAAAAAAACCTTTGTAGAACTACCTTTTTCAGCGATCACACCTGTAAGTCTTTTGGGAACTGTTGCCCAATTTTCTGCCTAACAGTTCAAGATCAATCACACTGGATGAAGATTATTTATGAACATCAGGCTTTCAAGTCTTCTTACAAATTCTCAGTTAGATTTAGGTCAGGAATTGCCTTGACTTCGTTGTTCTATCGCATGAATGTGGTTTGTTCACTCCTTAAACATACGGCAGTATGTTAAAGGTTGTTGTTTTGCAGAAGTCTAACCTCCACCTCAGTCTCAAGTCTTTTGCAAGCTCTTTCTTTTGGGATTGACCTGTATGTAGCTCCATTTATCTTCCCATTAACTCTGATTAGCTTCCCTGTCCCTAGTAAAGGAAAGCATCCCCACAGGATGAGGATCCCACTGTCATGTTTCACCGTGGTTCAAAAGATTCTGACCAGAGCACCTTCTTCTTTGCTGTGTCCCATTCTTGCTTGTTCCAAACTACAAATTAAACTTCTAATGGCTTTCTCCTTTAAACTACTTCTTGAAGGCCAGATTTGTGGAGCGCACAATCATAGTGGTGCTGTTGTCAGATTTTCCCACTTGGGCTGTGGATCTCCCTAGCTCATCCAGAGTTAGCATGGGACTCTTGGCTGTTCACAGATTAATGTTGTCCTTACCTTAAATCAGTTATTTTTGTTCTGTGTCTCTGCTCTGTCTTCTCAAACCCCCAGACAGTCGTGGCAGATGGCCACTCGCACTGAGCCTGGTTCTGCTGGAGGTTTTTTACTGTTAAAGCTGAGTTTTTCCTCTCCATTGCTGCAACATGCTTGCTAAATATGAGGGATTGCTGTGGTTGGAGTCTGCAGTCGATGCAATCTGCTCAGATTCCTTACATAAAAAACTTTTAAACTGATTGTAATGTTTGTATGATTGTATTGAAATGACTTTTTTTGTAAAGTGCCTTGAGATGACATCTGTTGTGAATCGGCACTTTATAAATAAACTGAATTGAATTGGACTGAACTCAATTGAATTGTCTGGCCTTTCAGTTAAGCTGGAAGGCCCTGCTAGATTTGCAGTTTTGCCATTCCTCTTGTTTTCAGAAGATGGATTAAACAGAGCTCTGTGATAAATTGATATGCTGGGATGTTGTTTTATAACTTGACTCTGCTTTACCTTTCCATAACCTTATCTCTGACCTGTCTGCAGTGTTCTTTGATCTTCATGATGCTGTTTGTTCAATAACATTCTCTAAAACACCTCTGAGACCTTCACAGAACAGCTGGATTCTTGCTCAGATACCATAAAGTGTTAACTAAGGGTGCACCGATCCCACTTTTTCAGTCCCGATACCGATGCCTGGGCTTTGTGTATCTGTCGATACCCGATACCGATCCGATACTATTGTTGAATTAATAATAAACTGTATACCCTCCACCATATACCTTACTTGAAGAGACTAAAGGTATCAGACTTTACTAACTAAACATAACTAAGACTTCTTTTTTCCTTTTTGACCCCGCTTCTTTTGTTTTGCTGAGGTGCAGGAATTCAGTGTGCTCCTTAGAATAGTGTGTCTGGATGTGCTTGATTAAAGTGATAGTATTGTACTTTGCACTTGAGACCTGTCCAGACATTGCAAACAGCCGACGAACTAGTTTGCGTGGCAAGCGTGAAATGTCTCCACACAGCCGACCTTCTGGCTCGCTCCATGTTGTTTCTAGCATGCGACACACGTGAAGCTGACAAATGACATAGGTTCTGCTGCGACAAAATAAATAAATAAATAAAATGAAAAATCCTGGATAGGCCAGTGGATCTGTTCATTTTTTCGATCCTCGATCCAGCTATTTTGTCAGTATCGCGGCCGATATCCAATTATAATATCAGATCGTTGCACCCCTAGTCATAACCCACCGGTAATTACTTTGTTTGCCAAGTAGGAGACTTATAAAGGCAATGGTTTAAACTGGTTTTAACTTTAAGTAAAGAGTAAATGCACATCACACTTTTATTTGTAGAAAATACAGATAACCATCATTCATTCATTCAAATATAATTTTCCCACTACTTCTAACATCATCATGCACTCTCACTAAGTATGAGTAAAAACACAATGTTTATGGTTTTGTCCTGACAAAATTGGAAAGGTTCAAGGGATAAGAATACTTTTTAAAAGTTCAGTGTTTTATAGTAATATCTTCTGCTAGGACTCCTCACGAAAGACTGTTATCGGGCTTTTGGACATATATGGATTTGAGGTGTTCTATGTTAACAGGTGAGCTCAATTATGGATTTTCTTGAGTGTTTAAATGAAGGCAACTGGACTTTTCTTGTTGTCTTGAACACGTTTTGTTTCTCATCCAAGAGGCTTCTTCAGTTCTGAACAGGACGACTGAGAATCTAAACCAACGTATCTATTCTGGATTAATAATGAATCCTCCAATAAATATTGACTGTTTTTCCTAGAAAATAAAACCAGATGCTACCAACATACCTGAATTTTGCACTAAAACAGTAATGTTTGCCCTCTTTGTCATCATTGTTTGTCATCAGTTTTGAACAGTTCTGCATAAACTATTGCAACGAGAAGCTGCAGCAGCTTTTTATCCAGCTGACGCTCAAAGCTGAGCAGGAAGAATATGAAGCAGAAGGAATTGAGGTATGTCTGATCAAAACCTGGAAAAATTAAAAGTGAAATGAATGATCATCAACATTAATTAACTTTAATCTAGGCATTTTGTTCTCATAGTGGGAGCCAGTTCAGTTCTTCAACAATAAGATCATCTGTGACCTTGTTGAGGAGAAACACAAAGGAATCATATCAATACTGGTGCGTAATCATGGGCCGTGTAGCCTTTTGACATAAATACAGTTGTATTTAGTAAATTAGAAAATGTGTTCTGATGAGGCTAACATGTCAGATTAAAAGTACATTTTGAAAACAACTTTTAAGCAGGTATTAAACACACTCTTCATTTAGTCCAGATTTCTGTATCACACTTGGTGAACTGAGTTAATGAAATAAATTAACTTTTAAATAATACTCTAATTTGCTGAATCATGCTGCATAACTGATGTTTAATACATCTGATTCTGCAGGATGAAGAGTGTCTCAGGCCAGGAGATGCCACAGATCTCACCTTTCTGGAGAGACTAGAAGGAAAGATGGGAAATCATCCCCACTTTGTAACGTGAGTTAAAATCTGTGTTATTAACCACAAACAGGGAACTGTTTCTCCCCAGACTGTTCCTCAGAGTTCTCCTTAGTGGAGAGGACTGAGGCTTCATAAAGACACTTATGATTCATCTCTGGTTTTGTTTCTACATCTTTGACTGCAGACACAGACTGGCTGACAAAATGACACGGAAGACTCTGGAGAGGGGAGATTTCCGACTCCTGCATTACGCCGGGGAGGTCACCTACTGCGTTGTGGGTAAAATAAAACCAGTCCTGAGGCCATTTACACTTGAACATCTGGGCCATTGTCTTTTATAGTGACAGTTTTGTGACTTAGAATGTTTTGTATTTACATTTTTAGGTTTTCTTGACAAAAATAACGACCTGTTGTACAGAAACATAAAAGATGTAAGTCTGAATCATTGCACCTATAATTAATAAGACACAGATATGCCTATAAGACTGCAATAAATAAAACAAGAATGGACCATATTTAATAATTTATTATCTTCATGTAATCATATGCATTTATGTGCATCACTCATTTTTAAAGTTGGTGTGTCAGTCAAAAAATGCCATTGTCCGGGAGTGCTTCTCCGCTGTAGATACAACAAACAAGAGAAGACCTGAAACAGTAAGTTCTTTTGTTTATGAATCCTTTTTTTTTTTTTTATGTTAGTCCAGTCAAATGTGTACATGCAATCATCATTCACATGAATGTCATTGATTTGGGGCTTTTATAATTTGAACCCCTTTTTTCCCACAGAGTGCATTAATAATGCAACAATGATGATTTTAAAAGCAGAAATTGCATATTTCGCTTTTGTTCCTATCAGAACTGGCACAATTTAGTTCAATTCATTGGGTTCCTGGCATGGAGCCAATTCAATCCCACATATATATTTGCAGTGGGATTGAGCTCTTTGAGGAGGCCATTAAACCCTAATGTAAACAATCCTAAATTGTTTTTAAGTGTATTTGGCATCATTGTTGTGTTGAAACAACTAATAGTTTCCAAGTTTCAACCATCTCACAGTTAAACTTGGAAACAATTGGATGTTCTAACAGGAGAGTGATCCAAAACACTCATCAGAACTGGTTTTGGAATGGATAAAGTAGGGTAATATCCCTTAAAGACAGGAGATAATACATTCATATATACACATTTCTGTTCACTCGTAAACTATAGATGCTACTGCAAAATCTGTTTTAAAGAGTTTTACCAACTGTAATCTGACAGCAAAACACTTAACTGATGCATTCTGTATCTTCCACTTGAGCTGCTGGTTTAATTTAACCCTTTGGTTGTGTCCATAGGTAGCAACCCAGTTTAAAAACAGCCTGCAGAAGCTCACAGAGATGCTCATGGCTAAAGAGGCCTGGTACATACGCTGTCTAAAGTCTAATGAGTCCAAACAGCCAGGTACGTCAGCTCAGAAAGGGCAGAGAAGGTTAATGCAAACAACATGGACATCTTATCATCTCTGTCATCCAATCACAGGGCAGTTTGATGAAGCATTGATCAGGCACCAAGTGAAGTACCTGGGCCTAATGGAGCATCTCAGAGTCAGAAGAGCTGGCTTTGCTTACCGTCGGAAGTATGAGGACTTCTTAAAGAGGTAAAGAAAACCATGTATTTCCTCATGAATTTGTGTCTCGCTTTCACATCTGTAAGCTTTTCCTGGCTCATGTCACAGATACAAACCCCTGTGCCCAGCCACCTGGCCTCACTGGAGAGGAGTGCCTTCTGACGGAGTTGAACTGCTGGCTCAACATCTGGGCTACTTGCCTGACGAGTACAAAATGGGAAGGTGAGGAAAACTCACTTTAATTCAGCCGAGTAAAGACACAGCAAGACAGTTTTAGCAAAAAAAAAATAACTGTTCTTGGTTGGATTTTTATAGAACTAAAATCTTCATCCGTCATCCCAGGACCCTTTATGCCACAGAGGATGCTTACGAGAAATGCAAACATGACTTGGGTGAGTTTAATCCAAATCCTAAAAGCTTTTACCATTACCATTTGAGACCTTAATTTGGTTTTATGCTTTGGATTTGCAGCAACAAAACTTCAGGCCAAATATAAAGGCTACAAAGTCAAGGGAGAGTTCAAGAAACAGAAGGAGGCTGGTGAATATCAGAACATGTAACAGAGTGGTGCTTAAATATGTGTGAACATCAAGATAACTGACCTAACTATGATACTACCACCATACATTAGAATTGAAAACAGTTTTTATACCTGAATGTCTTTTACATGTCCAAAAACATACAATTTAAATCAAAATGTCAGTTTAGTCTTGTACATCTGCAAAATATTCTCCCCATCATGTGTTTGCCTTGCTCAGTATTAAATGTTCTGAGTCACAGAAGCCAAGCAATGGCATCAAAACACATAAAATATGGATTTTAACTCTATTATTACCTTTTAAAAACCAAATTCCTATTTCATACAATAATGTCTTCAGTCGGAGGCTTCTTCAGTTTTGCTGCAACAGAGACTGCTACAGGAAATCTTTCATGCCCACAGCCATCATGATCTACAACAACTCCTTAAAGAATTAATTGTATGATCTACAACAACACTTAATTTCTCTCTGGGATCAATAAAGTATTTTTTGAATTTGAATTTTGAATTTGAATAAACCAAGCAGGAATATGTATAGAACTTTTAAGTTCAACTATTCTATGATGCAACATACATCTGCTTTATCCTTGTTTATTACATAAAACAGGAACAATTGTGGCAACTTGATGAAATTTCTGAACATTTCACAAATATTCCACAACTTCTTTAGACTTTCTAAAGGTACACACAAATTTAACTTTAATTTCATGTCGTCAGCAACAAAGATTGAGACTTGCTGGAGAGGAGCACAGGCTAGGAAGGAAAAAGAGAAAAGAGCATGGGCTGTAAAAGTCATCAAGAAGTAAGCAAAAAGATTAAAGTTGGACCCTAATTCCAAATCTTATATCACAGTTCACATGTAAATTGTATTTTGTTCTCCTGTTTTAGGTTCATCAAAGCCTACATAAACAGAGGGGAAGCAAAAAGCACAGATAACTCTGAGTACCTGGTCTTTGTGAGACAAAGCTACTTGAACAGACTGAAAAATAATCTGCCAAAGACTGTTTTGGATAAGACCACCTGGCTGACTCCCCCAGCTGTGCTCACTGAGGTAGCTCACTGTTTGTTCGTATCAACGCAGCCTGATGGAAAGTCAAATTTAGGCTCTGTGGATGATTTGTTTAATTAAAGGCATCAGAGATACTGCGTAAGCTTCACTATCGTCTGATGGTGCGGAGATATGTGCGAGGAATCCCACCACAAAGAAAAGCGCAAGTAAGAAACACCGATCACATCATATAAGAGAGAAAAATGCTAAGTAGTAGTTATTTATGTTTCTTCTTCTTTTAGCTTCAAATGAAAGTTGTCACCAGCTCCATCTTCAAAGGCAAAAAAGAAAATTATCCACAGAGCATCTCTCAACCTTTCTTGGATACAAGAATCAGTAGGTCTCAAAAAAAACAATTCCACACACTTCTGTTTCCAAACACTTTACATTATCTGTCTTATCCAGGTGAACAAGAGATAAATATCCGGGTTCTCAGTATGATTCGCAATGAGCACATTAAGGTAATGAAATCAAACGACCAGCTCGACATTATCCAGCACCACATCAAGCACTGACTGAGTTGGGTCCTGTGTTCCTGCAGTACAGCGTCCCGGTCATTAAGTACGACAGAAATGGCTTCAAACCAAGGCCAAGGCAGCTCATCCTCACCCAGACTGTTGCCTACTTGGTGGAGGAAGCCAAGGTCAAACAGCGAGTGTCATACACTTCTATCAAAGGTCTGAACCACGTTAAATACTTTAGTGTTTAACATCATTATTAGTCCTCCCATGCTGGGCAAAAACTGAGTTTGGACTCATTGCAGGGATTTCTGTGAGCAACTTAAGCGATGGCATCATTGTAATTCATATAACCTGTGAAGACCCCAAACAAAAGGTGAGTCAGTTTGAACTTTTTTACAGTGTACTATATTACAATGGATTTTATTGGGATTTCATGTAATAAATAAACTAGAGGTAGTGAATTGATATTGTAGTAATTTTGAAAGGGAAAGTAAAGATGTATTTTTTTTGCAAATAAAAATCTGAAAAGTGGAGTGTACATTTCTGTTCAGCCTCCTTACTCTGATATCCCTAAATAAATAGTCTGGGCAACCAATTGGCTTCAGAAGTCTCAAATAGAGTCCAACTTTATTTAATTTAATGTTAGTATAAATCCAGCTGTTTTGTGAAGGTTTCAGAAGTTAAAAAATATTAATAAACAACCAGCATCAGATTGGTCAGAGGTGAAACTGTGGAGAAGTTTAAAGCAGACAGCTTATAAATTGTAAAATAAAATTTTAAAAATCCCACGCTTTGAACATCTCACAGACCTTTTTCAATGCATCCCCAGAAAATGGAAAGAGTGTTGCACAGCTGTAAACCTACCACTCATGGCCATCCACCTAAAGTGACAGGTTGGGCAAGAAAATAATTAATCAGGGCAGCAGCCAAAAGGCTTATAGTAACTCTGAATGAGCTGCAGAGATCCACATCTCAGGTGGGACAATCTATTTAGCAGAACTGTTAGCTAAGCAATTCACAAATCTGGGATTTATAGAAAAGTATTAAGAACAATGTTGGTGGCCACCTTCCTCCATACAGTACACATGTGAAAAAAGGTGGTCTGCACAGATTAGACCAAAAGGTGTACTTTTTGTCCCACATGCAAAACACTATGTGTAGTAGTAGAAAATTAGTTCTGCACACCACCTTGAAAGCAGCATCTCCACTGTAAAGCAGGGTGATGGCAGTATCATGCTTTTAACTCCATAAATCCATAAGATGTTGATAGAGCTAATATAGGTCAATCTTAAACATAATCTGCTAGGAGCAAAACGTGTGAAGGTTCAAATTTTAGCAGGACAACTACTCTTAAACATGTACCTAGAGCTCCAATGGCAGGGATAAATCGAAGCGTATCTATATCTAGAATGGCCCAGTCAAAGCATAGAACTAAATCCAACACCAAATCTTTCTTGAGGCTTGAAAATTGCTCACCTAATTAATTTAATCTGAGGTTGAGTTAAAGAAGAATAAGATGAAATGTCAGTATCTAGATATAAGCAATAAGTGGTTAGAGGTTTACCTCCAAAAACTTGTAAATATTGGTTTTCCAAAACATTTGACTCAGGGGTGGCTGAATAAAAATATATGCGACACTGCAAGGCACTGTATCTGGGTTTATATTTTTTTTCTTAAACTGACACTGATCATGACTATGATGATACAGAAAGAATTCTGACAGTCTAAGATTCAGCTACATAGAAACAGCCTTTTATCATTTTGTCACTCTTCTTGTATCAGGGGGATCTGATCATACAGTGTGATCACCTGTATGAGTTTGTAACCAAACTTAGCATCATTGCTAACAAACAGAACATAATCAAAGTGGTTCAGGGCAGGTGAGTTCACGCCTTTAGAATTAAACGCCTGCTTTCCTCCACGGAGATACACTCAAACAAGTTTGATGCTTTTCAGCATAAAGACTGAAATCCAGTCAGGCAAAGAGAGTGCAGTGGACTTTAACACAGGGCAGGAGCCCATGGTATACAAAGCCAAGAATGGACACCTCATGGTGGTGAGTTAAAAAAAATAAAATACAAAAACACACTGTGGCTAAAAATTCACTTGTGAAATAAGATAAAACATAAATCCCTTTTTTTCCTGCAGGTCGCCACTCGAACAAGGACACGGTAACATGTGGCCCTGAAAAAGACACACAAGAAGCCCCTGCATATTTAATCAGGAGACCCCTAAGTGGAGGATCATGTCTATGGGATACACACCTGACTTAAAACCACTGCACACGTCAAGGCAGCCAAGAGCTCCTTCATTGGACAGAAACCCACTTTTCATCGGTTTTTAGATCAAACTTTAATTTCCAACACAAAATTTACCTACAACAAAGCTACAGTTTTGGATACTGTTTTTGTTGTTAAGTTCAAATCTAAGATGTTAATTCAAAGGTTTGCTTTGATCTGAAGAATCAGATAATCTGCAGAAACAATCCGTCTTGAGGAAACCACATAATTTACAAACTTGCTTCAAACTTGTAATTCTAATCATTGAACAATGGAGCCATATGTATCATAATTTTGTGTTTTAACTGCATAGGTAAATGTAGAAATTAAACACGTTTCAAACCACTGGATCTAGAAATTTATTTGTGATAAAGTATATATATATATAAATATAAAACATGATTTGTTCACTTTTGTACAACAGACCTAAAATCGTTGCTTGCTTTGACTTGAACATATAGAGTGCAAACGGTGTATTCTCTGATGAATGCAGTGATGGACAGCTCTAATTCCCCTCCCTGTTAAAGGCTTGCAGACAGGCATCCCCTTCCTGCCAGGAAGCTCTTCGGTAATATCCATTCACTTAAACCTCAGCAGACATCATTCAATCAGCTCAGTACATTTAACACCTTAGGTCACAGATCAAGTTCCCTCCACTGGAAAATAAAATGCTTATAGTGGAGTGAAGGGAGATGTATCATTCCTAACTAAAAAGAATATAAGCACGAGAGTGAAATGTTGCATTCTTCTGAGATATCGAAACATAAAAATTATATTTTATATAGTTTTAATAGCCAATTAATAGGCTACAAAAAAGCCACGGTAACAATTCAGGAGTCAAATAGTGCCACCATGTGGTCGCATTGTGATATAACGTGACTGACAACCAAGTGGACCAGTCAGACACAGTAGGGAACTCTCTATATGACCTTTTGAACAGATTACACATATTTCTTGTTCTGCTGTGTGTCACATAGCTCGGACCATTGAACAACAGATTGTTTATACCGACAAAAAACCTGCATAAACAGTCAAACTGGTAAAACCTTGTTCTGCTGAAAGCGAACATCCATGTAAGCAACTGTAGGTCATTTTTTTGAGAATACAAAGGAACATGACAGCTAAACAACAAAGACGAGACACAGAAACATAAAACACTAGAAAATGATGTGTGCCACTCAAAGCAGTCCCTTGGAGAAGCTGGTAAAACATGACAGGAAGTGAGAGTGTGAGCGATTTGCTTGGTGTTAAGGCACAAGCATGGTACAGAGAGACAGACTGCTAGGTAGAGGGAGGTCACTGGTGGTGGTGTTGGGTGCGGTCATCAGGTCGCTTGACATGAATCCTACGAACTCTTCCTACGAGCTCTTCGTCGTCGTCCAGATGGCTAGACCTTCCCGCAGCGCCACCTGTGGCTTCCAGGAGAGCGTTGTCAGGACCCCGACCGTCGTGTGACTCGTACAGAAGGATGTTGAGGGTCTCCTCATAGATGCGGGCCTCAGGAAACTCAACCTACATGTTTCACAAAGAAATAAAACGAAAGTTACCACATACAAAAAAAATGTACAGCTATGCATTTAGAAAAAAAAAAAAAAGAATGCACAGGGTACATGAGCACTACAGGTTAGAAGTGCCACAATCCAAGTATAAAATAAAATGAACATTGAAACTGAGGCTACAGCTACACATGTCATTATTAAAGTTTTTTTAAGTATTATGCATATATTTATTCTATTTTATGCACTTATTCCCAACTTTATTTTAATGGCAAAAAATAATTTGACAATTTGTTTGACAATTTATTGGGTTGTGGTGTTATGAAGATCTAAAGAGTTGCACCAAATGCATATTTACCTTCGTCTGCTTCTTTTCTGTAGCGTAAACAATAGAAGTGCAGCACACTTCTGCAATCTTACGACCCTGGCCATAAAAGGACCAGCAACAGATCTCATCCCCGATCACATCTTTGATGAAGAGGACTCGGCCATTGAACCGCAACGACAGCTTGTCAAACAGCTCAATGTTTTTTAGCATATTGTCGTCAGAATTGCTGGACAGGAGGAAAAAAAAGAAAAGAAAAAAGTGATGAACACCACCCAAAGTAATCTGGGGTATTATCCATATCTATTAAGCAATGCTAAGCCCAGTTACCCTAGTAAAAAGAGACTCACCTAGTATAGGAATATTTATTGTTACTTCTGTTATAAAGCAGTTTCACAGTGGGCTGCAAAGACAAAATGTTTCTCTGTTACAAAGAAATCTTAATAGTCTGATAATATTCAGCACAAGCTATACAAACATACCTTGTTTGAGGTTGCAATGAGTCTCTGCTCTTCCTTACATGACGTCATAAGGGGCACTTTACAAAGAGGTTCATATGTTTCCTTCTTCTGAAAAACAGTTTCAATTTATTTTAAACATTGCAGTTCAGTTACGGTAAAGTATTTTATACATCTAGATTTGGTGAAGACAACTTCCTTAAATTCAAGCCAAGTGTCTGAATGGAGAAGAAAAGGGACTTAGATGACTTTGAACACATTTTAGTTGTTGATGTCAGATAGGCTGGTCTGAGTGTTTCTGAAACTGTTAGTTCACTGGGATTTTCACACTCAACCATCTCTCTAGTTTACAGAGAATAGTCAAAAGAAGCAAAACATATCCAGTTTGTGGATACTGTGTGGACAAAAATTCTTTGTTGACGTAGAGTAAAATGTGCAGAAAGGAAAAAAAACACTTGTTACATCTCTTAAGGCAACATTTTGAGCTTTGAAGCATATTGGCTACAGCAGGAGCATCCCACGGCGGGCGTGACTCCTGTCAATAACCTAAGATTACAGTTCGCACAGACTCAACCAAATTGGACAACAGATTTTAAAAGCATTGCCTGGTCAGAGTAGTCATGATTTCAGCTCCACCTTTAAGATTGTCTGGTCAGAAAATGAAAGCAAGGATCCATTCTGCCTTGTATCAGCTCATCGGGTTCCTGGTGGTGTTGGTGTCATGTGAGCAGGATATTTTCCTATAAGTGCTCCAGCTTCCTCAAGTATTGTTTCCGACCATGTCCATTGCTTCTATGGAAACGTGTACCCATCATCTGACAGCTACTTCTAGTAGAATAACGGACAATGTCATAACACTCAATCTTTTATCGGTTTCGTGAAAAAGGACAATGAGTTGACCTCAACACCCACCAGATCCATATCCAATGAAGCACCTTTAGGATGCAGTGGAACAGGACATTCACATGAATTTTGTAACCAAAACATCTGAAGCAACTAAGATTTTGATACCTTGTTGAATCAGTCCTATTAAGAGTCAAAGGCAGTTTTCTGATCTGTTCCAGTACGAACACAGTGTACCTAATTAAGTGGCTGGTGAGTGAAAATATTAGAGCATATGCTTTAGGAATACACAGACAATTGGACTCTAATCAAACCTGATTCAAAACTAACATTTAAGGAGGTCGAATCAAGTTTCAGATACTGTGTCAAAAAACTAACCTGCAAGGCTGCTGAACATTCGTCAGCTAAGCCTTGGACAAGGTAATACTTGGCTTCTGCGAGTAACTCTTCAGTTTCCCGACGGCTCTCTGGGAGTGGGACCGCCCCATCCCTAAGATAGTTGAGGATTGTTCCAAAATGTTTCCCACAACGATCAATTAGGATCCAACCTATAAACAGAAAGCCATTGGTGAGTAAAAGTACAAAACATCATGCTACTGTGTTTGAAATATACATGCAGAGCTTACCTTCACTGTCTGTGAGCACCTCCATCCGCCCACTGAACATAGCTTTGAGCATGGTGTCCTGTTTTGTTAGTGTCTGCATTGTAGTGTAGTACAGCGCTCCACCCACATTTAATTTCACATACTTGGAACTGGGGCTGGAACCTTTGAAGGATGTAGTCCTGGTCGTAGCTGCTGGCACTGCCGAGCTCACCACACTGTCTCCTGACATCTCTTCCTGGAACAAAACAAGGAAAAACAACACCATGTGACGGTTTCCCTTAGCACTTCTCCATGTATAGTAGAGTAAGGCAAGGCGATTTTATTTGTATAGCACACTTTCAATAACAAGGTAATTCAAGGTGCTTAAAATGAGTAAATGTCTGTACTACCTGATTATCTACTAGGGATCTACTAGTTCCACATAACTGACACTTTTTGGTACTACTTTATTAAGAATTACATGTGAACTATGATGAGGCTGTGGATGCATTTAGAAACACGGTAGATTCACTCCATAGAGCAAATCATAGGTGCCATGTGTGAACAAGAGCCAATCTGCAACTGAGCATCCATCAGGACACATCAAGTTTATGAACTTGTTTAAAGGAGTAGCCTGTATCACAAAACACTTCAAGGTTGGAAATGGAAACATTTTGGCCATCTATATTGGTTTAGTAAAGGCACTGAAGCAGTGAAGCTGGTTGACAGAGAGAAATAAATAAATAAAAATTGGGCATTGAACCCCACTAATGCGTTCAACCTTTTGGGAGTTTTTAGGCATTCATTTTATGCATATCGCTTTATAATTGCCTGTGCAGAGTTTCACTCCCGGACTAATATGCTACAGTGCTGGTTTGATTTTTTAAATCTCACATATGTGTGGGATATTGACTGATTTGTGACTGATGCGCGACCAGAAGCAGCTCAGACAGGAGCTTGTCTTTGAAGGTTTATGACTAAATTGTTTTGTAAAAGGAGCTTATGAGACAAGATATTACAGACACACACACACACATCTTTAACTGTGTGAAAGAAGAATCCCTTGACAATATTCATTAAGCACAATATCTACAATTAAATGATTGAGCCATCTGATACTAAATCATTGTGAATTCCTTTACATATGTTTGTACTGAAAGCTTGCAGCAAAATAATTTTCCACAGTTCCATAACCAACTTATTTTTACCTGATGCTAAACCACCTCTAAATGTAACTATTACTAAATGACTGGGCGGAGGTCACCATAAGGCCAACTGGTCTTGAAAATATAAGCGATTAAACTAGAGATGGTTTTAAACAGGTAAACAACATAAGTAAACACACAAAATAAATTTGGATTAGCGTAAGATGCCCTAGTAAAACTCTGATCCCGGACTGATCAAGTGACAATAAACAAACAACTCTTAAATATTTTAATGACCACGAAAGTGTTTAATGTATGTCTACACGTTTTCCTCACTATCGCTGGTACAGAGTATTTTGAGTTACATAAAAAATAAAATCAAGTCAGTAAAAATGTGAGTTTATTGCATAATTCTGGACGTGTCACATGTTAAAAGGGAAGAAAAACATTTTTTTCCGCTGAAAAAAACGGCGTCATCCAGGCCATAAGTAAAGTATTTAGAGGCTTCACTGTTAAATAATTAGTTCATCAAAATTAAGTAGCAGTCGTAATTCCGAACATTAAATTTTATTTTGTTTTTAAAACAATGAACTGCTATTTCAACGCCTGTAGCTCAATACTTCGTTTTAGCTCTCATTGGCTAGCAGCTAGTTAGCATAATCAAAAGTTACCGGAGATATTCTGTAATATGTAAATTATTTCATATTACATTATTGGAAATCATCGTTATTTCTAAATATTATTTTACCAGGGAATAACTAATTGGTTTATAGTAAAAAGAAACCATTATATTTACCATAGAACCCACAGCTGACTTCGAAGTTGTAGCTTGCTAACGCCAGTCAGCTAACACTCACTATTTTCCGGTGTTGTGCTGAAAAATGCGTCCCGTGAAAGGATGCGCTAATAGTGGCTACAGAATAGATTCATTAAATACCCATTAAATTTTATGTATAAAATATTAAAAGAGCGGTTTCGATGTAAAATTAGATTGGGTATTCAGCCATGACACCATTTAATTTCTAGGAAACATATCTTTGAATTGTGTTGAAATTGATTTAATAATTATTTGACATCTTATTTCATTTGGTGTTAAAATTGTACGGAAATATTTCATTATTCGTTTAATTATTTTACAGTTCCTATGTTATTGTGTTGAAATAAATCATTTCATCTGTCATGCTAGCTTATCAAATTATAGCCTTGAATCTGATTCAAATGTAGATTTAAGAGCAATCATCTTTAACTGTGCCACAGTTAGCCCAACCGACTGACATACCTTACATACCTTTATCAAAGACAACAGTATCGTAATTTTATAAATAAGTAATAAAGTTAACACGTGTGATGAACCGCGTACCTGTCCAGGGTGGAATTATAATTTGACTAACAGTGGAGGTTAAATCAGATGTTCACGTGTGTTTGATGAGCCACTGTTTCAATGACTTATGTATTCCGGTCAAGTATTTATTTATGTTTAATGTATTTTTTTTTCACTTGTCTAAAATGATAATGAAAAACACAAATCTCTTCCTCTGGGCTGATTCTTGCTTGAAATGCGCGCTCCCTGACGAA